>CM035102.1:43393533-44789783 GCA_020205505.1 Panax japonicus | reverse complement strand
ATTCTCATTTCCTAAAGATGACAATGAAAGAAAAAAGGGTGAGCTCAACTAGCCCAGTAAGAAATATTATGACTAAGATAATGCAGAATAATATATCGTTAGCCTTCAACGGTGTTAAATTGATAAAATATAAAAAACATCAAGTTTAACTGCAGCGGAACAAGCAATCCATTAAAAGAGTCAAGTAGAGCATAAAATCTACTATCTTCTATATTTTTAAAAGGTTTTTCATCACTTTTATCGCTGAGACTCAGCTTAATAAATAATCCACATCATCGAATCACCCCTGCACTACGACCATGGATATTCTTTAGTATCACGACCACAAATTATACATGCACTATAGGCCAAGGATATTCGTGTATTCATCAATAGTCATGATCATGCCAAGAACTGTCCATCAATGCACTACGAGCCAATGAGGACTTTTACCACATCATTTGTAACATTACGATCATGATTATACCGAATAATCCTTGGTCATAATCATTCTAAGGGGGTGTTTGATAAAAATTGAATGAATCTGAATCTGAATCTGAATCTGAATGAGCTGAATCTGAATCTGAATCTGAATGAGCTGAATCTGAATGAAAAAAACTGTTTGATAACTGACATATCTTAAAGATCTGAATGACATATTTTTAATATTTTACCCCTCTGAAAAAATTCAAAGTTGTTGTAAATTTATTTAATATTACATAATATAATAGTTAATATTTTTTTTATTTTTTTATTTTTTTATTTTTTTTTACTTCATTCAGCCAACCATTCAGCCATTCAGACAAAAAATTCGGACTTAACCATTCAGCTAACGCATCTGACCGATTCAGCCATTCAGACAATTTTTTTTCAAAACAAACGCACTTAATGATTCAGCCACTTACCGATTCAGCCATTCAGACCCATTAAGTTCTAAACAAACAGTCCCTAAGTCCTTCTATGTACTACAGGCCACATATGACTTTTAACATAATATAAACATGAAGATGATGACAATGATATAAGAATTCAATAAAACAAGTTCAAGGATAAATTTTTAAAGATTTATAGTTTAATTTATCTAGAAATCAATAACGTCCAAATTGTCAACATGATACTGCTTTTTGGAGTAAAATTCAAGAATAATATTGTGCCAAAGATAATTTGGACCGAAAACGAATCATATTTTATCATGAATAGTACTAGAGTGAATAGTACCCCGTGAATAGTAACCTCGTGGATAGTACACTTACATGAAAAAGTTAAAACTTATCAAGAATGCTCAGAATAATATTTCCATGAAAAGATACTAGATGAAGCACAAATATCAAGGATATTCTACAAATTTCATAGAGTATAGAAGCCAAAATTTAAAAAAAAATGAGTATAGAATTCGAAATCTGAAACGAAAAAATATTACTTACATACTACAGAGTCTGGAAGAAAATATTATTTCAAGCGAATATTGAACAAAAATAACATCCATTACCTTGAAAAGAAGAGTATTCCAACTGGTATAGCGGGGATATTCTTGAAGAAAACTTTCACTGTTTTCTACGCTCAACGATTTCTAAAACTCTAAAGAAATACGCTTAATATTATAGAAAAAGAATTCTCTGATTCTGGTGTGATTTTCAATTCTAACCTAAGCGCCTATTTATAGGAAAATGCTAGAACGTCATAGGAGACCAAATTAATAAAATATTAATTTATATAAAAAAAAAATCTATGCACATTTATTTGACCCAATTTATCAGCCATCACAAGTGGGACCCGCTAGAAATCATAATTTCCACACCAACCAAAGTGGGGCCCACCATATTTTTAAATAAAAATATTTAATTTTCGAAACTTCAATAATTCATAATAAATAGCCCTTTTATCAGAAAAATACGAATTTTATGTTCATTCCATATGAAATCGAATTATCTACAACTTTACAGAAGAAATTTTTTCTGAATTCCAAAAAGAAAATATCCGAAATCCACAAACGGATGATTTTTAACACCTCTTAAAATTCATAACAAATCATATGTTATTTTTTAACGGTTCAAAATATGTGAACATATACTCAACTTATATATGTATAACATATCCAAAAATCACAACGATCTAACGGTAGGATCAAAATTATAACTCATGCAATAGAGCTTAAAAAACACTGATTTGATTTTTAATACCTCCAATTCGACAAAATACCTTAACATTAATTCCTTCATTTATATCCACATAAAATTTTATATTTCTTTATCATATAAATTAAAATTTAATTATTCACAAATAATATTACAGAATCACAATTATGACAACCAGAACGTTCACAGGAAAGAGGGGGCTTTTCAATAAGGATTTCTCCTTACTGGCGCGCAATTAGGTGACCAAACCTCTCCTTGACAGAACTTTCTAGACATTTCCAATAATGCTATCTAATAATATTATTCAAATAATATGAATTATTGATCTGATAATGGAAAATACTGTGCAGTGACAATTATTGAAACAACAATAATATAAAATATCAATGTAGCAATTATTGAATTAATATAATAAAATATTGAACAGTAATTACTGTAACAATTATTGAGTAGTGTCTTCTTATGTAAGAATTAATAATTCAAAAATACTATGCAATATCGTGTGCTACTGTGCAACAACGCATATTACTGTATTTTAACCACCAGGTATTTCAACAGTGTTAACGGTAACAACTTCGCCGTTATTTATATAAAAAGATATTTTTTTTTCATTTTCTCAATCCGACAATAATTCCGATGTGGGTTCCGCCAATGATTGTGTCATCGTACAAATATTCCCTGTTAAAATGAATATTCCCTGACCAATCGAATATAATATAACAACTTGCGTACTTTGCAAAATTTATAAATATTTCCCACAACTATAACATTATATTAAATTCACTCCATAATATTCAAAAATGATATTTATAAAAAATTCATCTTTATTCATAAAAGTTGGGGTCTTACAACCTCCCCTTCTTATGAAATTTTGCCCTCAAAATTAGGGTACATACCTGGTATGATGAATAGGTGAGGATACCTTGATTTCATTTTAGATTCTAACTCCCAGGTCATTTCCTTAATATCTTGGTTTCTCCACAAAACTTTGACTTGAGTTATAACCTTGGAGCGTAAAATATGCCCCTTCTTATCCAAGATTTTAACATGAACCTCTTCATACATTAAATCTTCCGCTATTTCGTCCGGTTCTAACTCAGTAATGTGGTTCGGGTCTTTTACATATTTACGTATCATAGATATGTGAAAAATGTTATTAAAATGAGACATACTTGGCGGTAAGGCGAGTCTATAGGCCACAGTTCCTACTCGTTCGAGGATTAAAAATGGGCCAATGAATCGAGGATTGAGCTTTCCTCTCTTTCCAAATCTCGTAACTCCTTTTCATGGAGCAACACGTTACAACACATGTTCTCTAATATTGAATTCCACGTCCTTTCGATGAAGATCAGCATCACTCTTTTATCGATCTTGTGAGGTTTTTATACGTTGTCGGATCGTTTGAATCATTTTCGTAGTCATACGTACCAACTCTGGTCCCAACAACTTTGCTTCACCCACCTCATCCAAGCATACTGGAAAATGACACTTTCTTCCATACAACGCCTCGAATGGAGCCATGTCAATACTTGCTTGATAACTGTTGTTGTAGAAAAACTCCACCAATGGTAAGAACTTGTCCCAACTTCCCTTGAAGTCAAGGACACAAAGTCTTAATAGATCTTCAAGAGTTTGAATAGTCCTCTCTAACTGCCCGTCCAATTGAGGATGATAAGCCAAACTACATCGTAAATCCGTGCCCATAACTTTTTGTAAACTAACCCAAAATATTGAAGTGAATCTTGGGTCTCGATCAGAAACTATGGATACTGGCATACCATAAAATCTTATAATCTCATTTATATACATACGAGCTAGACGTTCAAGTGTATAAGTTTCTCGTATGGGTAAGAAATGAGCCGACTTGGTCAATCTATCAACAATGACCCAAATCGCATCTAAGCCTTGAGAAACCTTAGTAAGACCGGTAACAAAATCCATGGTAATATGCTCCCACTTCCATTCTGGAATTTCAAGTGGTTGCAATGGACCTTTTAATACTTGATGCTCCGCCTTGACTTGTTGATAAGTCAGACACCTTGAGATAAACTCCACGATCTCTCTCTTCATATTGTTCAACCAAAATGTATGTCGAAGATCATGATACATTTTGGTACTCCTAGGATGGATTGCAAAACGGTGTGTTTTGCGCCTCCATCATGATTTTATACTTTATGTCAGGGTCATTAGGAACACAAAATCTGGAGTTGACTCGAAGTATTCATTCTTCATCGATTCTGGCTTCTGGCATAGCACCTTCTTGCACTTTCTTCCTCATACGCATCAGCTCCAGGTTTGTGGCTTGAGCAGCTTTAACTTTATCGATTAAAGTCGGTTCTACTTGTATATTCGCCATTATCACTTGGGTCCTTGGAGTCTTTAACTCTATCTCCATCCTTTGCAAGTCATATAAAATGGGCCTTTGCATTGACAATATCGTACTCGTACCCGCATATGATCTTCTACTCAATTCGTTAGTTACTACGACCGCTTTACCAGGATGGTATTGAATGGCATGATCATAATCTTTCAATAGTTCAAGCTAACGTCGTTGTTGCATGTTCAGTTCCTTTTGGGTGAAGAAATATTTGAGGCTTTTATGATCCGTAAAGATTTCCACTTTTTCTCCATACAGGTAATGCCTCCAAATCTTTAGTGCAAAAACGACTGCTGCCAACTCTAGATCACGAGTAGGATAATTCCTCTCATATTCTTTGAGTTGTCGTGAGGCATAGGCTATGACTTTCCCATATTGCATGAGAACACATCTTAACCCTTTGCCCGAAGCATCACTGTAGATGGCAAATCCCTCCGAGCCCAATGGTATTGTCAGAACAGGTGCTGAAATGAGTCTCCTCTTGAATTCTTGAAAACTCTTCTCACATTTCTCGCTCCAACCGAATTTTGTATCTTTTCAAGTCAATTGAGTTAATGGAGTAGCGATCCGAGAAAATCCTTCCACGAATCTCTGATAATAACCAGCTAAGCCCAGAAAGCTACGTACTTTGTTACTGATTTAGGTTGCTCCCAGCTTTGAATTGCTTCAATCTTCATTGGGTCAACAGATATTCCGTGATTTGATATCACTTGCCCAAGGAATGCTACTTCCTCAAGCCAGAACTCACATTTCTTAAACTTTGCATAAAGCTTATTTTCATAAAGCATTTGGAGTATCAACCTCAAGTGTTGCTCATGATCTTCACGGCTTTTGGAATATATTAGGATGTCATCAATAAAGACGACCACAAAGTGATCCAAATATTCCTTGAAAATTTAGTTCATCATATCCATGAAGGCATCATGAGCATTAGTCAATCCAAAAGACATGACTAGGAATTCATAATGCCCGTACCGAGTTCTGAAAGCCTTCTTTGGAATATCATCGGTTCAAATCTTTAACTGATGATATTCGGAACGAAGATCGATCTTTGAAAAGAATTTGGTGCCTTGTAACTGGTTAAATAAGTCATCAATACGTGGCAATGGGTACCTATTCTTGATGGTGACATGATTCAACTCCTAATAATCAATACAAAGTCGCATACTCCCATCTTTCTTCTTCACGAATAGAACAGGAGCGCCCCAAGGAGACGTACTAGGACGAATGAAACTGATGTCTAACAATTCATGCAATTGGGTCTTTAACTCTTGAAGCTCAATAGGAGCCATTCAATATGAGGCTTTGGAAATCGGTTTTGTACCAGGTAAAAGGTCGATAAAAAATTCAATTTCTCGCTCTGGGGGAGGCCAGGAAGTTCTTTAGGGAATACGTCAGGAAATTTATTAATAATAGAAATATCATTTAAAACTGACGTATTTTTGTTTAAATCCGTGACATGAGATAAAAAAGCTTGACATCTATTTTTCAGTAAACGAATAGGTTTATGGCTTGAGATGACAGTGATTGATTTGAATGTTTTGGTTGTTTGAATTCGTAGAATAGGTTGGTTAGGAATATGAAAGCTAACAACCTTATGAAAATAATCAATTTTTAGATAATGAGTTGTTAACCAATCAATCCCTAGAATTACTTCAAATGCAAGTATTTTCAATGAAATAAGATCGAAAAGTAATGTGAGGGTACTGATTTGAACCAAACAAGACTTATAAACATTGGATGTAATGAAGGTTTCTCCCAATGGAGTTTCAACAGATAAGTCAAAGTCTAATTTCTCCGGAGTCAAATTTAAACGTTGAGCGCAAGTAAGAGAAATAAAAGAATGGGTAGAAACAGTATCAAATAAGGTATAGACTTCGCTAGAGTTTATGATAAGCTTACCCGTGATGATCTCATTTGGGTTCCTTGCTTTTTGGGAGGTCACAACAAACGCTCTCCCTTGAACTACCAGCTTTGACTTTTCTGGGACGGCCTTTGGTGCCTTCATCCCAGCTGGACTTGTCTTCGGTGCACGAAAAAATTGGGCTAAGTGACCTTCTCTTCCACAATTATAACACACTTTGGACTGCATCGCGCAGTTTGGACTGATGTGTCACTCCCCTCTACATTTGAAGCATATGATAGGTTGTTGTTCTCCTTCCTTAACAACGGGTGCTGGTATTGACGTCTTTCTATCATTTTTGAATCTCCTCTTCTTAAAATATCCACTCTTATTTTCTTGGCCATGATTACCACGAAAGTGGTTACCATTTCTGGCATGTTGATTCCCTCCACGTTTGTTGTCACCGCTTTGATGACTGCTACCACTGGTATTATCATTTTTCCGGCTACTCTCTTTTGGTTTGGTTGACTCATTATCACGTTCCAATAACTGAGCCATATTCACAACATCTGAATACAACCAAAGTTTGTGAGAGATAAGGTATTGGCGTATGTCAGGTTTTAAACCTCTAAGAAACATCTGCGTCATTCTCTCCTCATTATCAACTAAGTGGGACGCAAACCGGGATAACTCAGCAAACTTGGCTTCGTACTGTGACACGGTAATGTTATTTTACTCCAGTTTAATGAACTCTACCTCTTTCATGTGACGAATACTTTCGGGAAAGTACTTATCATTGAATAGTTCTTAGAACTTCTCCCAAGACATCTTCAGTGCGATAAGTTGAGTACATTTTACAGATTCCCACCAGTAATCTGCCTTTGCTCGCAACATAAAGGTGGAAAAGGGAACCTTTTGCTCCTCGGAGCATCCCAAGACATCAAATATCTTGCAGATCTGCTTTATCCACGTCTCCGCCTTAAGTAGTTTTGGCTCTCCAAAAAATACTGGTGGTCCCTGCTCTTTGAACTGGTTAGCGATGATCGTCCGAGAGTTGCCAATGTTTCCACCTGCATTTTGGATAGGAGCCGCTCTCGCCTGATGTTGAATGAATTGCATAAAGCCTCTGAATATTCTATCGTTCATCATTTGGTCAGTGTTTTTGTTTGCATGAGGATTGTCTCCTTCCTGATGCACATTATCCTGATTATTGATCTGTGGAGACTCAACGGTCTCCTGTGCTCCATTTCTATTCTCAACATTCTCAGATGTCATTTTCAAATACTACCACAAAATAAGGGTTAATTGATATGCCACATATTATCCCTATACTCTGACCGACCAATTAAATACCAATTAAACTTAGGTAGGTCATACTAGCGAAGGAATTCCCCGTCTCTCCCCTCCTAGTTCTTGTCTCAGATCTCAACCAGGGATCATATCCCTAAGCTTTGATACCAACTATGACACCCCCCAAATAGGTATACATCACCCATCTTGAGTCGCCAAATACATGGTACAAAATTCAAATACAACTTAATAATACAACTATCGTGAAAAATACGACAAAACATAAACTGAGAGTTTTAAAACGAATATTGTCTTCTAGACAGTATTGAACTCAAATGGAGTCCTCAATACATTTATTATCACATTATTTCATAGAATAGTGAGGACTACTAATGCTATCATCTGGACCGTCACTCCATTCCCCGACTAGTCTCTGCTACATTCTCATTTCCTAAAGAGGACAATGAAAGCAAAAGGTTGAGCTCAACTAGCCCAGTAAGAAATATTATGACTAAGATAATGCAGAATAATATATCGTTAGCCTTGAACAGTGTTAAACTGATAAAATATAACAAACATCAAGTTTAACTACAGCCGAACAAGCAATCCCTTAGAAGAGTCAAGTAGAGCATAAAATCTACTATCTTCTATTATTTAAAAGGTTTTTCATCACTTTTATCACTGAGAATTAGCTTAATAAATAATCCATATCATCGAATCACCCCTGCACTATGGCCAAGGATATTCTTTAGTATCACGACCACAAATTATACATGCATTATAGGCCAAGCATATTCGTGTATTCATCAATGGTCATGATCATGCCAACAATTGTCTATCAATGCACTACGGGCCTATGAGGATGTTTACAACATTATTTGTAATATTACGATCATGATTATACCGAATATTCCATGGTCATAATCATTCCGAGTCCATCTATGCACTACAGGCCACATATGACTTTTAACATAATATAAGAATAAGGATGATGACAATGATATAAGAATTCAATAAAAACAAGTTCAAGTATAAATTTTTAAAGATTTATAATTTAATTTATCCAGAAATCAATAACTTCCAAATTGTCAACATGATACTACTTTTTGGAGTAAAATTCAAGAATAATATTGTACTAAAAATAATTTGGACCGAAAACGAATCAATTTTTATCATGAATAGTACTCGAGTGAATATTACCCCGTGAATAGTATTTCAGGAATAGTAACCTCGTGAATAGTACTTTGACATGAAAAAGTTAAAACTTATCAAGAATACTCAGACTAATATTTCTATGAAAAGATACTGGATGAAGCGCAAATATCAAGGATATTCTACTAATTTCATGGAGTATAGAAGCCAAAATTTTAACAAAATGAGTATAGAATTCAAAATCTAAAACAAAATAATATTACTTACATACTACAGAGTATGGAAGAAAATATTATTTCAAGCGAATATTGAACAAAAATAACATCTATTACCTTGAAAAGAAGAGTATTCCAACTGGTATAGCGGGGATATTCTTGTAGAAAACTTTCACTATTTTCTACGCTCAAAGCTTTCTAAAACTCTAAAGAAATACGCTCAATATTATAGAAGAAGAATTCTCTGATTCTGGTGTGATTTTCAATTCTAACCTAAGCGCCTATTTATAGAAAAATGCTGGAACGTCATAGGAGACAAAATTAATAAAATATTAATTTATATAAAAAAAATCTACGTACATTTATTTGACCCAATTTATCAGCCATCACAAGTGGGGCCCACCAAAAATTAGAATTTCCACACCAACCAAAATGGGGCCCACCATATTTTTAAATAAAAATATTTAATTTTCAAAACTTCAATAATTCATAATAAATAGTCCTTTTATCAGAAAAATATGAATTTTATTTCCATTCCATACGAAATTGAATTCTCTACAACTTTGCAGAAGAAATGTTTTCCAAATTCCAAACAGAAAATATCCGAAATCCACAAACGGATGATTTTCAACACCTCTTAAATTTCATAACAAATCATACGCTAATTTTTAACGGTTCAAAATTTGTGGACATATACTCAACTTATATATGTATAACATATCCAAAAATCACAACGATCCAACGGTCAGATCAAAATTATAACTCACGCAGTAGAGCTTTAAGAACACTGATTTGATTTTTAACAACTCCAATCCGATAAAACACCTCAACATTAATTCCTTCATTTATATCCACATAAAAATTTGTATTTCCTTATCATATAAATTAATAATTAATTATTCACAAATAATATTATAAAATCACAATTATGACAACCAGGTCGTTCCTAGGAAATAGGGGGCTTTCCAATAAGGATTTCTCCTTACTGGCGCGCAATTAGGTGACCAAAC
Organism: Panax japonicus; assembly: GCA_020205505.1. Lineage (NCBI taxonomy): Eukaryota > Viridiplantae > Streptophyta > Magnoliopsida > Apiales > Araliaceae > Panax > Panax japonicus. Next base: position 44,779,782 of record CM035102.1, on the reverse strand, counting down.
CTATCCTTGACAGAACTTTCTAGACATTGCCAATAATGCTATCTAATAATATTATTCAAATAATATGAATTATTGATCTGATAATGGGAAATACTTTGCAGTGACAATTATTAAAACAACAATAATATAAAATATCAACGTAGTAATTATTGAATCAATAAAATAAAATATTGAACAGTAATTACTGTAACAATTATGGAGTAGTGTCTTCTTATGTAAGAATCAATAATTCAAAAATACTATGCAATATCGTGTGCTACTGTGCAACAACGCGTATTACTGTATTTTAACCACCAGATATTCCACCAGTGTTAACGGTAACAACTACGTCGTTATTTATATAAAAAGATATTTTGTCGTTTTCTCAATCTGACAATAATTCCGTTGTGGGGTCCACCAATGATTGTGTCGTCGTAAGAATATTCCCTGTTAAAACAAATATTCCCTGACCAATCGAATATAATATAACAACTTGCGTACTTTTCAAAATTTATAAATATTACCCACAACTATAACATTATATTAAATTCACTCCATAATATTCAAAAATGATATTTATAGAAAATTCATCTTTATTCATAAAAGTTGGGGTCTTAAATTAAATATATATACGAAAGGAAATAAAAAGCCACAGACTGAATTTCGGGTATACACACGCAACACGACTCTCAATGTGAAGAAAAATGTGCGTATAGTATAAGAAAAAGGCTTTAAGAAGTGTAAGAAGGCTAACAGTGGACTGCCGAAGAAGACTTTTATAGCTTTAAATGGATGAACACTCGGCTCCCGCCGGTAAAATTATGACAGTATATAAGCTCACAAGTGTTTAAAATGAGAAAGTACTCAATTTATGGTGTGTACAGAGCAAATTGGATAGGGCTTCCTCGCCGTTTTCTCTTACAAAATGGCCACCCCAAGCCCTCCATTTATAGAGGGGGGGAGCCATAGGTGTAACTGCGGCAGCCGTAGATGCACCTGTGACTGGCCGGGGTGCCCCGCTGGTCCTATCATCTCGAAGTACGTGCACGCATACAACTTGATGTCCGCTTGGACTTTCAGAACTTCAATCCGGGCTTCCAATTGAGGTGTATAAGACCTTTTATGGAGTTCTATTGTCGAGAGCTACACAAATGACATGGGATTAGAAGTTGTAAGAAGTCAGGAAGATGGGACCATGCCCTTGGTCTTCAAGCTTCAAATTCCATCCGGTGTGCTGTCCTGTGTAGTAGTCACTCAGGATTGCAGCTATTTGGTTCTTGTAGGACACTGCTGTGTAGAATATATGTTGAAATGTGTTGAGACAGCGCGCATGTGGGATCGAGGTGGCAAAATGACAATTTTTCCCCTCACCGTGGTTATATCCAGTTTGGGCTGATAAAGCAGTCGTTGATCAGGGTTATCTCTGAGATTGGGCTGCTACAAGTACTGATGTCCTCATGGTTGTCTCTGAGGTGTGCCTGAACTCCCGGGGTTATCTCCGGGTTTGGGACTGAGTGCCTCGGGGTTATCTCTGAGGTTAAAGCTGACTTCATAGGTTGAAACGAGCATCTCCAAGGTTATCTTCGGAGTTGCAACCGCATTCCTCGGGGTTATCTCTGAGGTTGACATTGTCTTTCCCGGTGTTATTTTTGGGACTGAGATTGAGTATCTCGGGGTTATCTCTAAGATGAACGGCCTTCTCTGGTGTGATTTTTGGTTTTTGAACTGCATTCCTCGGGGTTATTGTTGCTGGTTTTCGCAACCGATAAACACGCGCAAGTATACGCGGTCAACAAGTAATATAATGATAAGAGAGTGTCGAACCCACGAGGACAAAGATTTAACAGGAAACAACTACTAAGGTAAAGTCGTTACTAATCTTATCTAAACAAAAGAAATAGATGGTTGGTTAAACAATTTCTATAGGACAATCAAATTGCGAGAAGTAGCTGCTCTAAGAAATGAAGGTAGGGTTACAACTCCCCTAATGCTTCGCCTAATTTTCTAACTCTCCGTAATATAAACAAATCAAGGAATGGCCAACCGAGAATAATATAAGCATAAGCTTCTGTCGAAGGTCAAATGCACATCCTTGACAAGCTAGAACACAATATGTCTATTGGTGATTCTAATTAGACCAAGGTCTTTATGTGACAACCCGAGAATTTAAATAATTTATGAAAATCTTAAATGATTGATTTAAGGTCAAATAATAGACCTAGACAGAAAATAAGTGTATGCGTTTGATGTTATTGGGATTGAATTTTGAGGATTTCAAAATTCTGTGAAGGATATAGGTGAATTATTCAGGATTAAGGATTTATGGGATTATGTTTTGTGTATATTGTTAAATGATGTGTTCAGAATGTGGTTAAGGGTCATGGGTTGATCAGATAATTTATATCTGTAACAAACCCTAAGTATATATTAAGAACGACAACGTTCGGTTAGAAAATCCTAACGTCTGATAAGAAACCCTAGAAATCAGTTCTGGAAACCCTAGTTTCAGTTCTGGGTGTACGAAATCCTAATTCGGATATTGAAAACCCTAGATTAAGAATGCAATGTTATGAACAAGGTTAAACGTCATTAATATTGAATTAATTAGGGAAAACACTAATGAATTATCTAAAATTCTAGTTGTTTATTTGAAAACCCTAATACCAGATCTGAAAACCCTAATTTCAGATTCTGATAAAATGAAACCCTAATCTGGGAATATAACGGAGAATTTTAATGCTTTAGTGCTATTAATTAAGTAATAATTAGGGTAAAGGTTAATTAATTAACAAACCCTAATTTTCAATTTTTGGAAGCCTAATTGTTCTGTCAGAAACCCTGATTGTTCAGTGGTGGATTTAATGGCTAAAATTAGCAATGTTAATTAGGAGATATAAATCATAATTGTCAAGTTATTAGAAGCCCTAATCGGATTAAGAAATCTAATTTCTAAGATTGAATATTATTTTTATTTAAAACCCTAATATGTGGTTTTGAAATCTAATGTGCAATTGTGGCCCTAAGTGCTTAATTAACAAATTTAATTAGGATAAATTAGTCCTAATTAACAAGATTGTTGTGTGATTAGGAGATTATGGTATAATTAGGAAGCCCTAATTATAAGTTAGAAATTTAAAATTTTCTATTTAATTAGAGAATTTTTGGAAAATCCAAGTTGCTAAATAATTAAGGGTTAAAACCTAAACCCTAAATTTGTCCAAACCTTAAATCTTAGTATGCTCAAACCCTTTACCCTAAGGGTTTCATCAAATGCAAAAATTCTAGAAAATTAAGGAAAGGACAAAAATGCCCTTATGTGTGTTATTTTATGTTGCTTGAAAATCTTTCAAAATCCATAGTTGTTGAACAACCCTAGCTATAACCCTAGACCTAGCCATGTGCAACAAATCTAGCAGATCAGCCACCTAGCAACATGGGATGCAATGAATCAAGCTTTGTATAAATGGATTTAGAGAGAGAAAGTGCTCAAAATGTAGCCAATCTCATTTGTGCTCTCACCAACTCCCATCCTCTCTCAAACTCACGAAATGTCAAACAAATCAGTCCTAAAATTCAAGCCCCACGTTTATCATAAACAGATCAAAGGGCAGAAATCGGAATTTAAGCTTAAAAGGTATCAAATTTCCTAATTTTTGAAATCCTTCAATTCTTGGTTAAATGTTACAATTGATTGTGCAAAGATGTGTTTTAGGGTGTCAATTGATGTTCTAGGTGGCTAAATCCATGACCCATAACATCAAAGGGCACGAATTTAAAGTTTTTCAAAATCTGGAAATTTGGAATATTATGTTTTTCAGCCAAATGTCAGATCCGATAGATCCGTCTGTGTTATGAGTTTTTGATGTTTAAAACTTGGAACCTATAGCATGTTATGTGTTCTTTAAGTTGCAAAAAGAATCAGACCCAGATCTATTATAGATCGCTAGATATAAAAGGTCAAAACTCGTTGACCGAACTGCCTAAATCGCGAACCCAGAAATGTTAAGAACAGTGTCCGTGTCCTACTTTGACCAGCCATATCTTGTTCATGCTGTGATGTTTTTGTGTTATTATTCTATATAGTTGTAGTACTACATGTTGTCTACAAATTGGAGTTGATAGATCACATAAACCGAACATGAAATTAAAGTTATAAGGATCTGAAACAGGCACCTCGACTGTTCTTCAATTTCTGGAAAACCTAGAAATTGAAGAACAGCATTGTCAGAATATTTGATGACCAATATCTCTATGATATGATGTTGGATGGCCATGAAATTTGATATGTAGTTGTAGTATTACATAAATACTACAACAGGAAATCATTTGCAAGCCCAGAAACGTAATAATCAAGGAGCTATAACCGGTCAAACCACCCACCCTCGAACACTGTCAAGAACACTCAAGAACACCTATAGTGACAGAAAGTGTCACTATAGGCCTTTAGCGACAGATTATTTATTATTTTTCGGAAAATGATTTAAAATTAGAAAAAAAATGGTTTTTAATTATTAAAAATATAAAATAAATTATGAAAAATTATTTTAAAGTCTGAAAAATAGTTTTTAACTATTTTGAGTATATTTTGAAAATATTTGGTATTTTTGGAATGTAAATGGTATTTATTTATTTAATTATAATATTAAATAAATTATTTAAAAATAGTTTTTAATTCATGAAAAATCATGAAAAATAATATTATGGTATAAGAAAATATTTTAAGTTATTTTTGATGACTTTTAATATTTTGTGATGAAATTTATTAATTAATCAATATTAATGATAATTAGTTTATTTAATGAATATATTAAATAAATTATGGAAAAATAGAATTTATGATTTAAAAATCATTTAAAAATGATTTAAGTGTTATAAAAATATTTTTAGTTATAAAATATAACTTTTGATATTTAGTCATGAAAATATTAATATTTTAATATTAATATTAATTATCAAATAATGGATTTAATGGTTTAAAAATCATATAATTATGATTTTAAGGTATTAAAAAATACTTTGATATATTATAATTATATTATAATATTATGTAATTATTTTCATTAATATTTTATATTAAATAAATATTAATGATTAAGGTATTATGTGGTATTTAATTATTTAAATACGGTTTTAAGGATTGAAAAATGTTGATAAATGATAATAATTATCCAAAAATTATTACGAGCCTAGGATAAATGTTTTGTCTGATTAGAAATTATCGGTGTTAATGGTTGTTGATCGATTTCGCAATCAATGAATACGTGCAAGTATACACGGTCAACAAGTAATAAAGTGATAAGAAAAGTATCGTTCCTACGAGGAATTATTTAATAAAAATCACAAAGTACTAATTCTTAACCAAACTAATTTTATTTAAACAATCTCAAATTGTGTTTTTTCTAATTAAGAAAACTAAATTAACCAATTAAAACTATGTTACTTTATAAATGAATTCAAATAAATAAAGATTAAGACTTCAAGATCCCCAATTATGAATTATAAATCAATTATCCAATTATCCCAATTATTATGCCTACTGAATTGTTAACAGGAATTCTCAAATGCCAAAAGTCCTTTTCCAAGTGATCAATTGCCTTCTATTTAATCCAGATTAATATTGCTATATTCCTATGCAAAACAATTTGAATTAAACTCCTTCAATTCCAATTCCTTATATGTTACATGCGGTGAACAGATATTTCCATTCAATTCACGAACCTAATTATTCACTTTGCAAATATCTAAGTCACATGATATCATGCCCAGTTCTAACCCTAGAATTCCTCTTCCAATTCCTTCTAGAGTAACAAAGTAATTACTGATCAGATAATTAAGCAATATGCACAAGACAAGATAAACAACTCACTTTAACATAAATAATTGGAATATAATGAATAACTAATTCATAGCCATAAAAAGTTCAATTGAAATCTTAATAAAAGAATTAGTTCATAATTAATGAATGGAAACCAAGAATCCACAACTGAATAGACATTAAAAGATAAAAGTATGATAAGAGAAGAGAATAGAATCTGTTGTCAGCAAATCTGATACTCCCCTCTTGCTCTTGCTCTTGCTCTTGATCTTAAATGGTCTCCAAGTTGCTTCAATCTCCAAAACTAATAAGAACTAGGGTTTATGTTCTAATATAAAGGAGTGTTTAATCTAGTCTAATCTTTGTAATCTCCAAGCTAAGCTATGTAATCTTCAAGCTAAGCTATGTAATCCCCTCTTATTTTATGCCTTACATCATATATTTATAGATTACAAGTCTAACTTTTAGTTTTGGAACAATCCCAATCCAATTTGGAGTCAAAAAGGTGTCAAAATTCGCCCAAAACGCGTCCAGGCCCGCACCAGGCCCTTCCCCAGCGCCCCAGCGCTGGGCACGGCACTGGGATTCTGCCCCCCAGCGCTTGTATCAAGCCTAAAGCGAGCGCCCCGGCGCTGCCACAAAGCCTAACATTTTCTACTTCGACGTCCTTTGGGAAAACGACCATAACTTCTTCGTCCGAACTCCGATTTAGATGATTCAAGATGATCCGGAAAGAGGAGAAGTAGATCTACAACTTTTATTCTTGAAGTTTTTCGAAATAATATCCGGCGCTATAGTTAAATTGGCTCTGAAGTGACTGCTGTGTAAATGGCAAGCCAAAAACGCGAATCTAGCCACCCCAAACGTCGATCCATGTAACTTTTGTCCCAAATCCTACAAAACAATATAAAACATGCATGAATAGACACAAACACATAAAAACATCCTAAAAGACTTAAGAACAACAATAAATTAAGCCCGAATGTATCCAATTCATGTGTATAAAACTCACTCATCAAATACCCTCAAACTTAAACCTTTGCTTGTCCTCAAGCAAAAACACAAAAATGTTATGCAATGCAATGTAATGAAACTAATCTATATGCCTACGAATCCAACAGTAATGATAGAAACAACTCTATTCAACTGGCCTTAGAGAAATCAAGTAAACATGATAATACATCATATTAAAACAAATCAGTAGTTTCCCAATCAATCATCAAATCTTCGACTGTTATCATTGATATAGTGTGTGTGTTCTCCACAACAATGTTAACTGATATAAAATCAAATTTAAGACATAATAGATATCTTCGAAGGCATCATACAGTGAAAACTCACAAAATTCACGAACAAGCTAGATCCAACTAAAGTCAAACATCCACCAAGTTCAAGAGTCCAATCTGGGATACTTATGCTTTACTTTTCATTACGGGGGCTTTTTGCTCTTTTCCCGTTTTATTATTTTTTTTTAACCATGACTGTGCAATGTCTCATTCCATTAGGCTAACAGTGTCACCCTTAGCGAGCTTTCGACCAACGACTCCCATACCATATAAGACCTTAGGGCGCTAGGTTTTAAGATACCCCTTCGGGCGTACTTACTCAAGTAACAAAGGCCCCGAAACAAAACTAGCCACAATAATTTTTTTTTTATTCTCTCTTTTTTTAATAGATGGTTGGTGAGTGCGTTTTACGCTCCATCTCACGCTTGTGTTTATGGGGAGTTTTTCTCCTCAACCCACCACAAGACTCAACATGTTTTTTTTAAAGCTTATATACCCCAAAATTTCCCCCCAAACTTAAGTTTTTATCAAAATTTAGCCATCTCAGCCTATTCATGTCTTTTATTCCTTCAAACTAGTATTATCCTTAAAAAAATCCATTATGTATCAATTTAAACTTAATCAGTTAACATAGCTGTTATTAACGTGTTAACCTTAATTATACCGGTTTCAAACAGGAAAATATTCAATTCATAACAAGAAATCACATCAAAGCCTGAATATTCAATACTATACTTATCTACTTAACTCCAGTCTCATCATTGGCCAAAATAGACTTTTACTATCTAACAGTTGGAATCATGCAAATATAAACTAACTGCAATAAACATAGTAAACTAACTACTATTTTTGCGATTTTTAATTTTTTTTTTAAACAAAAAACTGAATGCAAAAACTAAATGTAAATAACCCGAAAACATAACGAACTTACAATGTAAATAACTAACTATATACAATACGACACTAAAATGCCCCCAAACTTAAACTAGACATTGTCCTCAATGGCTACAATAGAAAAAATTAAAGCAGAGGACTTCCCTGAAAATATAGCAATCTTCCTCCTTGTCCGCTAAGTTTGGAGAATAGGCTAAGCACATGAAACAAATTGGGCACCACACTTGAATTTGACTTGAATAACCTGTAAAACCATGATAGAAGAAATTTTATTAAATCCTAAATAAATGCAAATTCCAAACTACTAATATAAAACTTAATAAAAACTAAAAATAAAAAATAAAAATTAAACTTGGGTTGCCTCCCAATAAGCGCTTGTTTTATAGTCTCAGCCTGAATTTGTCTGGTCAATGCTATCCAATTCCTCTTCGAAAGTTGAGGAACCCTCCATCCATAGGAAATAATATAGCTTTTGGTAGGTTCCCATTTACGATAGCCATTGTATTAAAGTCACCTAGCATGCTTTCTTTAGATAAGATCACATTCAAGAATGTCCAACATCTAGGTGGTTTCTCCATTGTGTCTGAGAATATATTATGGCATTGAGGCTTGTCAGACACAACAATTTCTTCTTCTATCTTCTCTAGCTCATCGCACCATGGTTTCGAAGGTGTACTTGCTTTTACATCATAGAGAGTATTGCCGACGACATGACTACCAATCGGACAAGGTTTTGCAAATCTAACCGGACTCTTGAACTGTGGAGGAGAAGGCACTTGAGGCATAAATAACATTGGCTCATTTGCATTGGTTCTCACAATTAGTTCTTCACCGACCTTGTTGTCATTATCCCCACTTGTCTCCTCTTTTTCATCTCGTGGCTCATCCAGTTATAGATTTGGCTCGGGCTCACCATCAGTCTCGGAATCCATGTCATAGGGCCAGGTGTATTGAGGACGGTTGTTTAACGCATGTGCTATCTGTTCCACTTGATTTTCCAAATTTTTGATCAACGCCACTTGGCTTTGCAAATTCAGCTCTACTTGATTCATTTTCTTGTCTTGTTCCTCATTCCTTTTTTCAGAAGCTTTAATAAATTTTTCCAAGGCTTCCTCCCAATTTGAATGTTCTTCCTGTTGTAGTGGAGGTGGACACAAGAAATCCTGTGGGTATGTTGGACTTGGAGCATAAAATTGATCTTGATTGTTACTCCATGAAAAATCTGGGTGATACCCCCAATCCTGATGATAGTTGTTAGGATAGACATAATTATTGGGGTAATCACCACTATACTGTACCGACTCGAAACTGATGGCGCATTGATGACTCATATGATTTCCAGCACAATAATCACAAGAAACCGCCATACTTTGACGACGTTGAGCTTCAAAAGCTTCAAACATCCTCGAAAGTGTCTCAGTCTGTGCTGACAATGCAGAAAGTTTCTCGAGTCTGTCAATCTCCGCTCCCCTAGGTTGAGTCGTGTTCATGTATGTCCATTGATACACAAAGTCATCCATGGTACCTGAAAAGAGAGAAATATAAAAAGAGAATTAAAAATAAAAATGTTTAAATTAAGACTAATTTGATTGAAATTAATATTGGAAAATAATTATTAAATTAATTCCCCGGCAACGGCGCCAAAAACTTGTTGATCGATTTCGCAATCAATGAATACGTGCAAGTATACACGGTCAACAAGTAATAAAGTGATAAGAAAAATATCGTTCCCACGAGGAATTATTTAATAAAAATCACCAAGTACTAATTCTTAACCAAACTAATTTTATTTAAACAATCTCAAATTATGTTTTTTCTAATTAAGAAAACTAAATTAACCAATTAAAACTATGTTACTTTATAAATGAATTCAAATAAATAAAGATTAAGACTTCAAGATCCCCAATTATGAATTATAAATCAATTATCCAATTATCCCAATTATTATGCCTACTGAATTGTTAACAGGAATTCTCAAATGCCAAAAGTCCTTTTCCAAGTGATCAATTGCCTTCTATTTAATCCAGATTAATCTTGCTATATTCCTATGCAAAACAATTTGAATTAAACTCCTTCAATTCCAATTCCTTATATGTTACATGCGGTGAACAGATATTTCCATTCAATTCACGAACCTAATTATTCACTTTGCAAATATCTAAGTCACATGATATCATGCTCAGTTCTAACCCTAGAATTCCTCTTCCAATTCCTTCTAGAGTAACAAAGTAATTACTGATCAGATAATTAAGCAATATGCACAAGACAAGATAAACAACTCACTTTAACATAAATAATTGGAATATAATGAATAACTAATTCATAGCCATAAAAAGTTCAATTGAAATCTTAATAAAAGAATTAGTTCATAATTAATGAATGGAAACCAAGAATCCACAACTGAATAGACATTAAAAGATAAAAGTATGATAAGATAAGAGAATAGAATCTGTTGTCAGCAAATCTGATGCTCCCCTCTTGCTCTTGCTCTTGATCTTCAATGATTTCCAAGTTGCTTCAATCTCCAAAACTAATACGAACTAGGGTTTATGTTCTAATCTAAAGGAGTGTTTAATCTAGTCAAATCTATGTAATCTCCAAGCTAAGCTATGTAATCTTCAAGCTAAGCTATGTAATCCCCTCTTATTTTATGCCTTACATCATATATTTATAGGTTACAAGTCTAACTTTTAGTTTTGGAACAATCCCAATCCAATTTGGAGTCAAGAAGGTGTCAAAATTCGCCCAAAACGCGTCCAGGCCCGCACCAGGCCCTTCCCCAGCGCCCCAGCGCTGGGCACGGCGCTGGGATTCTGCCCCCCAGCGCCCCAGCGCTGGTATCAAGCCTAAAACGAGCTCCCCGGCGCTGCCACAAAGCCTAACATTTTCTGCTCCGACGTCCTTTGGGAAAATGGCCATAACGTCTTCGTCCAAACTCCGATTTAGATGATTCAAGATGATCCGAAAAGAGGAGAAGTAGATCTACAACTTTCATTCTTGAAGTCTTTCGAAATAATGTCTGGAGCTATAGTCAAATTGGCTCTGAAGTAACTGTTGTTTAAATGGCAAGCCGAAAACGCGAATCTAGCCACCCCAAACGTCGATCCATGTAACTTTTATCCCAAATCCTATAAAACAATATAAAACATGCTTGAATAGATACAAACACATAAAAACATCCTAAAAGACTTAAGAACAACAATAAATTAAGCCCGAATGTATCCAATTCATGTGTATAAAACTCACTCATCAATGGTTAAGTGGTTAGACAGAGTTTAATTGAACTTAAACTCGATTTTTGTCCGACTAGACCGTCAGGATGTTAGAATTGTGTCAGTTTCAACTCAGACTGCAATAGTTTGATTTGATACCCAGACTTATGTGTTGTAAAGACTGAAAGGGTTATGTGGTAATGTGTTTAGGTTATTCTGTGGATATAAATATAACAGTAATATACTGTGATGATATTATTCTAATATTGGAGATCTATATTATTAATATTAGGTCTTCGGGTAAAGCATTATTATTTGTGTTGCGGTAATCCACGGTTCAGGCAAGTTTTTCAGTTCTATTATGTTTGTGGATTGAATGTGGTTATATGCTAAATTACATATCATGCTCTATGAATTGCTAAAGTCAAAATATGACTAAGTTAATTGGGTATGGAACTCAATTTATATGTGATATGTGATAACACATGTTGTATGATATAACACGATAATTGGAAATGTATAATGCAAGAATATATGCATTGCACAGAATTATTGTTGCATGTAGAATATGCATAGTAAAGAATATATGTTGCATGTAGATATGTATATTAAAGGAAATGTAGTGCATGTGAGATTGTGTGCTATGTGAAACATGATAGACTGTTAAATTTACTGGGCTGTCGAGCTCAATCTTGCAAAAACAAACTTTTTGCATGTTAATGATGTTAGACAATATTATTTGCTATATGGATGATGAAGATTGATCGATGCGCAAAATGAATACATTTTCTTGATTTAGAAATGGTATAGATCTATGATTGATAATTTGTCAAATGTAATTGTCAGCTATGTAAAGTTTGAAATGAGAATAGATACGATTCTTAAACAAATGAATCATCGATAGAAAAGATAATGTCAAGTTTAGCTTGGGATATAAAGTGCGGCTTGTTTGTAATAATATATTCTGATAAATACTGTTGTATAATAGATATTATATGAATGGTGTTTAAGTTAAGGTTACTCGACTTGGGTAAAATAGTGTGTAATGTATTGTATAAACAATTTATGTTTATATCTTTCGCAAATAGTTATAGAAATAGTATACCGGATCCGAGGTGATTTGGGGCCCGGATTCGGGGATGCTACACTTTAAGCTCAACTCCAAGGTCACACAAGGCAAGTAAGGATATGTCTATCCTACTAGCACAATAAGCCCACAATTAAATGTCAAGGACAAAATAGGTGTCGTTGTATTTAAAGGAAGACAGTAATATCCATTTATCAATTTCCACTACTATCAGTACCTATTTCTTTATCAAGAAATCAGACAATATAAGCAAAATACAACAACCCATTCCAAAATGCTTCATTATATAAAACGAGAGAGAAAGTCGATTAAGCTATTCAAAAGGTTACATTGCAATCCTAACAATGGAGTTAGTTCATAACTATGGGACTAACACAAATTTCTAAAACACTATCCATTTCAGACAAATACAATAAATAGAAGATTTGAAATAAGAAAAACCCCTATAGAAAGAAGTAATCTTCTGCAAAGTAATCTCTTCACGCGCACAATCTGAAAATGTGGAGAGCAATAGATCTTTTTTTTCCAAGCTTCTTCCTCCCTTTTCTTTGTTTGCTATCTTCAATCTTCTCCATAATCTGTTGTGTGCCGCCCCCCCCTTTTTTGCATCATATAACCCCTTTTGCTAGGTCAAACAAAGTTCTTGTCTGTCTGGGAACCGGAGGTGGCGTCGCGGCGCGGGCCACTAAGCCTTGAGTGGCGCTGCGGCGCCGCATTAGCAACTGGGACACGGAGCTCGCGCTGCAGCGCGAGTCTGAGGAGGATGAGTGGCGCCGCGGCGCGGCTATCGTCAGCATGGGTCATATCGCGGCGCTGCGGCGCGGCCAATGAACCTGGCATTGGCGCCGCGGCGCGGGCATGCGCAAAATGACTATTTTGCCCCTTTAAGGCAGCAAAAACATTGCGAAGCTCTGCAATGCAACGATTAAACCCAAAAACACTATATTCCTATAAAACTATATAAAAAACTATGAATCCAGGCAAGTATTTAAGGCAGAAAGTATCCGATTCGCGGGTTTAAATCCCACTCATCAGTTATCTCCTAGGTTGAAACTGACATTCCCAGTGTTGTTTTCTAGGACTAAAATGGATGTCTCGGGGTTATCTCTGAGAAGGTACTGAAACTCTAGGTATTGTTTCCAGGATTGAGCTGAGCTGTCCTCCAGGGTTATCTCTGAAAGACGATTCTACCCTCCTGCCATGTTAGTAACATGTATGCAAAAAATTTTGAGTGTCTACATATATCCCATAACTTAAAATCCTCAAGTCTTTATAATTAACATTTGAGCTCCCAATATAGGGTTTATAAATTTTAGATTAGGGTTTTGGATTTCTGAGACTAATTTTAGGGTTTCTGAACAAATTCATTACGGTTTCTAACCACTCATTAGGGTTTACTAACTTAAGCTCTGCAATGCAACGATTAAACATTGCGAAGCTCTGCAATGCAACGATTAAACACAAAAACACTATATTCCTATAAAACTATATAAAAAAACTATGAATCCAGGCAAGTATTTAAGGCAGAAAGTATCCGATTCGCGGGTTTAAATCCCACTCATCAAATACCCCCAAACTTAAGTCTTTGTTTGTCCTCGAGCAAACTATCTAACACAATAATAACAGTAGACACTAAGAATATGAAAGGAAAATAAAAATATATACTAGCATTGTAGCTACGATTATCTATATAAACTACCCCCAAAAGAATAAGTCAAACACGGGAATGAGTAAGGGTTCATTCTATTTCAAGCATAAGACTGTAATCGATCCAATCTGTGTACGTGTGTGAAGATCAACCGTCCTGACTAATCATAGCTCAAATAAGTTCGCACAGTCGATTGTTAAAACCAAGCAAACTCCGCAACTTAAACATTCAACAAGCATTAAGAACAAGACGCAAATGCAGGAAAAGATCAAAAGGTTCTAGCATACCGACAGTAAAATCAGACTCGGACAGTACTTAATTACCTTAGGCTATTCAGAACTACCCATGAATGAGCTTTTGATCAGTGACTCCCAAGCCAGACGACTTTAGGGCACTAGGTGTAAAACACCCCTAAGAATCTAATAACTCGAGCAGTAAAGGCCACGTAATCAACATAAGCCAACTGAGACTTCACAACAAGAATGAAGATTTATCAGCGAGTACATTTTATGCTCCATCTCGATATCGACTCTGCGTTTATGGGCGAGTGCGTTTTACGCTCCATCTCGACCCACCGCACAACTTTCGATATAAACACTTTTATTTTTTTTTCCAAACTAGAATCCAAGATCCAAAACTGCATAAACACCTAAGTCTTTTATTACCTTGCACAAATGAAAGTTTATAAGAGTGAACAACTTGTCAACACAATAAACACACAAACTAAATTCGAAAAATAACTAGTTAACACAGTTGGTCAGAGCTTGCTAGAAGGACGGATCAATAACAGTCTAAACTTATCAACTCATAAACCCCTAGTACAAGGCATGCTTGACACAACTCTACGAGAGATATAATCATTTGGCGCTCGACATAGCCACAATAAAAAAATTAGCAATGATAAATATAACACCCTTGCTAAATAGCAGCTCAAAATAGGGTGAAAAGGCCATTTACATGGCACAAGCATCTGAATTTGTATAAGCCCCAAAAAGATGGCTAGAAACCACAATCATGCTAATAAAATAAAAATAAAACCAAAAGCAGTTCATGGCATCCATAATGATAAAGATAATCAACCAAATCCCGCAGTTCAAAAGACTGCACCAAAAAAAACTGATAAATACAAACATAATAAAGAAATAAAGTCAGGCAGTAGTCCTAACATGGCAGCACTAAGATAAACAGATAAAAATAAAAAAACACCCCCAAACTTTAGGTGAGTAATGCCCTCATTGCTAAAACATAAAGCAGTTGTATACAAAAGAGGGCTTCCCTGGAGATCGCTCACTCCGCAGCAGTCTCAGTTTCATCTTCATCAGCGCCATCGTCATCAGCTTCGGTGGGCGGTGATGGTGGAGAGTATGGTGGAAAGATGGGAGGATCGGGAAACTAGTATGGCGTGAACTCAATGCCCTCGCCACAATAATCAGTGTAGATCCCTTGCATAATGTTCACCAGCTCAGCCTGGTACTGCATCGCTATCTCCTGCCTTTGAGCCACAGCTGCGATATGCCTCCGCTACCTCTGTGCCTCGGCGTCCTGTTTCTGATGCAGCAGGGTGAGGGATGCCATGATGACTGCCAAAAGACCCTGACTAGCTGGACCTGCCTCAGGTGCTTGAGAAGGCTCTGGTTCGGCTGAAGGAGGCGGTGCTATAGGCGATCCGTACCCTTCGCCCCTTAAATGAGACTCTGCCCCGTCCCAAACAGTGAAGCATTTGATCGTCAGATGGTCAATGACAGTCATGGGCGGCGAAGCTGTCTCATTTAGTCCCCACTGTACCCCTACCTGCTTGCACAATGTCAGTGATCACTGATGGATGGGGAAGTCCCGAAACGACTGTACTCCTGATTGCCTTAATGATCGAGTCATGGATGAGAACTCCTATATCCACGTTCAAGCTCGTGACAATGGCGAATAGCATAATCGCCCTGTCTTTAGTCACATCGCTTAGGTGACGGGTCGGGAGCATGGAGGCACAAATGAAGCTGTACCACACCTTCCCATAGCGACTGAGCGCAGCAGCTGGGAAGCTGGTCTTTTCACCTGTATAATCATTTTTCTTCCAGGCCGTTCCGGGCTTGCAGAGCCTTCTGATAATATCCTCCTGGTCATAACTGCGGATTCTCTATTGCATATAATCATTTCCCGCGTAGTCGGGTGTCTCGAACAGTGCATTGATGGTTTGATTGTCAAATGACACCGGCCGACCCCTGACTATAACCACATCAGGACCATCAGGACTGGCGTTTGCATAGAATTCCCGAACCACAGGCACAACAGCTGATACGGGCGGTTTAGTGAAGTTTACCCACTTCCGCTCGATAATCATATTCATGAGTTCCCCATCTTTTCTATCGGGTCGCAACCCCCGTTCAGGAAGCAAATTGCGCTTGCCAAAGGAGTCTCTGTACCGCTTCCAAGTTTCCTCACTAACAAACTTGGCGGGGTCCCAAGCCTGTAGTGGTGTCGCGGCAGATGACGAAGATCCACCGACACTAAGACGCTGCCTTTTTGGTGCCATGGTATCAGTAGGTTTGATTCAAACTCTATCGTAACGACCCTCGAAGCACTGCCAATCTCAACCCTAACGCAAACCCAGTGAATTTTAAGCCAAGACAGCCCCAATTGGCCTACTCTTTTGGTTCAGGCAATTTGTCAAACACCTTGCTGCGATATCCAAACAACACTTGGACAACCCTTTAATTGAAATTGCTCTAACCCGATTTCCGTCAGTGGAAATCACCCCAAATCACACAAGAAGAAGAACACAGAAAAGAAATTAAACCAACAAAATCTCTGATCGAATGAAAACCCTCAAAAATACCTTTGGAATTAAACCCTAGCACTTGAGTGGGGATGCCTTTGATAAGAAATTGATGTTCGAATCTGATTTTATAGGATGAGCAGAGACACGATCGATGGATGCTAGGATTTTTTTTGTTTTTGTAGTGATACGGCTGATGGGTCGTATGCGTGTAGGCTGCCAAGAGAGAGGGCTGAGATTGTTAAGAGAAATGGGAGTCTTGGCCGAACTGCTTGCTTAAAAATGCAACTGGGAATCAAATATTCGCTAATGGCGTCGCGGCACGAGTGTTTGCCCATTACTCGGCGCTGCGGCGCGAATTAACAGAAGCTGGGTACTTCTTGTGGCGCCGCGGCGCGAGGTCCTCTTTGTTGGATGGCACTGCGGCGCGAGTTAGCAGTGGGCAGCATATGGTGGTGGCGCCACGGCGCAAAAAACAGTATAGAAAACGGCGCTGCGGCGCGAGTTAGCAGTGGGCAGCATAGGGCGGTGGCGCCGCGGCGCGAAAGACAGTATATAATCCGGCGCCGCGATGCGAGTGCTGAACTCTGAGCTTTTTCATCTGTTATCTGCACATACCAAAACAAGTACAACAACTACACTACACAAGCAAACATACACTGTTAAAAACACAGTAAACACTATTATAATATGCAGATTATCATGCAAAACATGTTGCCTAAAAATGAGAGACACAAAACATAAAATCTATCAGCTAAGCTATGTAATAAATTGAACAATCACTAAGTAAACTTGGAATTAGTGAAGAAACATATAAAATTTATACCGAGATTGGGGTGCCTCCCCACCAAGCGCTTGTTTTATAGTCGTCGGCTTGACTATTCATCCCGACTTAGACCGGGTCTCCAAGTGTAATGGAGGTAATTTGACGGTCAACCTCGCCGCCCCAGTAGTGCTTTAAACGTTGCCCATTCACCTTGAATGTGGAGTCGGAATTTAGATCCTTAAGCTCTATTGCTCTATGCGGATAAACCTTGGCTACAGTGAAGGGGCCCGACCATCGGGACTTTAGCTTCCCAGGAAACAATTTTAGCCGGGAGTTAAACAGAAGAACTTGCTGGCCCGGTTCAAAATGCCTCTCAAGGATCTTCTTGTCATGCCACTTCTTGGTCTTTTCCTTATACAACTTGGCGTTTTCATATGCCTGCAGACGAAATTCATCTGCTTCATTCAGTTGTAACAGCCGCTTTTCGCCGGCTGCCTCAAGATCAAAGTTAAGCTTTTGAATCGCCCAGTAAGCGTTGTGCTCCAATTCGACCGGGAGATGACAAGCTTTTCCATAAACTAGCCGGTAAGGAGACATTCCGATTGGCGTTTTATAAGCTGTACGGTTGGCCCATAATGCATCATCAAGCTTCTTCGACCAATCCTTACGGGTTGGGTTAACGATCTTTTCCAGGATTCGTTTCACCTCTCGGTTCGAAATTTCAACTTGGCCGCTGGTCTGAGGGTGATAAGCAGTGGCTATTTTATGAGTTACCCCATACTTGGCTAGAAGTGCTTCAAAATACTTATTGCAGAAGTGCGACCCTTCATCGCTAATTATGGCCCGAGGTGTGCCAAAACGGGTGAAAATATTTTTTTTGAGGAACTGAAGCACCACCTTAACATCATTTGTCGGCAAGGCAACTGCTTTCACCCACTTTGAGACATAGTCCACTGCCACAAGGATGTAGAGATTGTTGAACGAGGACGGGAATGGTCCCATAAAATCAATGCCCCATAATCAAACAACTCTACTTCCAAAATATTCTGCAGCGGTAGTTCATGCCACCTTGAAATAGTGCCCACCTGTTGGCATCTGTCACAATGCATCACATACGCATGAGCATCTTTAAAAAGGGTGGGCCAATAAAATCCTGACTGTAGCACTTTAGCGGCAGTTCGCTGGCCTCCGAAATGACCTCCATAATTAGACAAATGGCAATGATGCAACACGCCTTCAATTTCTTCTTCAGGCAAACATCTATGCAAGATCTGATCCGAACACTATTTGAATAGGAAGGGCTCATCCCAAAAATATTGCTTGGTATCTTTAAGGAATTTCTTCCTTTGTTGAAAACTCAGGCCTTGAGGGATAACTTGGCAAGCGACGTAATTTGCGAAGTCCGCATACCACGGGGCCTTGCCATGTACCAAAAAGAGCTGCTCATCTGGAAAAAAATCATTTATAGCCTTGTCGGCTTCACTCGACGATGTAGTGTTTTCCAATCTACTTAAATGGTCGGCAACTTGATTCGCAGTTCCCTTCTTGTCTCTGATTTCTAAGTCAAATTCTTGTAGGAGCAGAACCCACCATATCAATCTCGGCTTAGCGTTCTTCTTTTCAATCAAATACTTGATCTCCGAGTGATCGGTGTATACGATCACCTTCGTCCCGATGAGGTATGAATGGAACTTATCAAAAGCATACACTACTGCCAGCAGCTCCTTCTCAGTGGTTGTATAATTTAACTGAGCGTCCGTCAGTGTCTTGCTTGCATAGTAGATAGTGTGGAAAACCTTCTCCCATCTCTGGCCTAAAACTGCCCCTATAGCAAAATCACTTGCATCGCACAGAAGCTCAAAAGGGTAGGTTCATCCAGGAGCTACCACAATAGGTGCTGTGACAAGTCTTGTCTTTAAGGATTCAAAAGCACTCAAGCAGGCGGCATCAAAGTGGAAGGGCTGATCTTTTTCCAGCAGGGTGCACAACGATTTGGTAATGCACGAAAAGTCCTGGATGAACCTTTTGTAAAATCCGGCGTGCCTGAGAAAACTCCTTACCCCTTTTACTGAGGTGGGCGGGGGAAGGTTGTTGATAACATCTATCTTGGCCTTATCAACTTCAATACCTCCAGCAGAAATTTGATGACCCAGAATAATGCCCTCTTCAACCATGAAGTGACACTTTTCCCAATTTAGCACTAGGTTGGTTTCAACGCATCGATGGAGAACTACAGTCAGATTTGTTAGGCAGTTATCAAACGAGCTCCCAAACACAGAGAAGTCGTCCATGAAGACCTCCAGGGTCTTTTCAACCATATCAGAGAAGACTGACATCATACACCGCTGAAAAGTAGCGGGGGCATTGCACAGCCCGAAAGACATTTTCTGAAAGGAAAAAGTCCCATATGGACATGTGAATGTCGTCTTCTCCTGATCTTCCGGGGCAATAGAAATCTGATTGTACCCCGAGTACCCATCCAGTAAACAGTAGTATTCATGCCCCGCCAACTGATCGAGCATTTGATCAATGAAAGGAAGAGGAAAGTGATCCTTACAGGTTTATTTGTTTAGTTTCCTGTAATCCATGCACACTCTCCACCCAGTCACCGTCCTGGTGGGAATCAGTTCATTATTCTCGTTGGGCACAACTGTCATTCCTCATTTCTTGGGCACACACTGGATCGGACTAATCCACGGACTATCGGAGATGGGGTAGATAATTCCCACATCAAGCAATTTAATGATTTCTTTTCTGACGACCTCCTTCATTATCGGATTTAGCCGCCTCTGGTGCTCTATAAAAGTATTTGAGCCTTCCTCCAATAGGATCTTGTGCATGTAAAGAGTTAGGCTGACCCCTTTTATGTCAGCAATCGACCATCCCAAGGCCGTTTTGTACTTCTTTAGCACAAGGAGCAACTTCTCTTCCTGACACTTGGTTAGAGAAGCAGAAATTATCACAGGTAATGAAAGAGAATTTCCCAAAAATGCATACCTTAGATGGTTAGGCAACGGTTTTAGCTCAAGATTTGGAGGCTCAATGATTGACGGCAAACCCTTGGAAGTTGATGCCTCATCATCTTTAAGAGACTCGAATTGTCGGTGCGAATGCCTTGATCTTTGAGGATCATCGAGCCACATGGCACATTAAATATACGATGGCTCTTCCGTAGTACTCGCCCCTGTTATTGTAGCTTCTAGAGAATCTTTAATGCAAGTTTCTGAGAATACCCCATTCACTGAATCAGCAATCGTAGTGACCTGGAAGTAATCCTCAGGGTGTTAGGATATTTCATAGCTCGGAAAACATTGAATGTCACCTCTTGGTCTTGAACTCTCATTGTTAGCTCCCCTTTTTGGACGTCGATCAGGGTCCGTCCAGTTGCCAAAAATGGCCTTCACAATATTATCGGGAATTCCCTATCTTCCTCAAAATCAAGAACTATGAAATCCGCCGGAAATATGAACTTGTCCACCTTCACTAGCACATCCTCCACAATTCCCTTCGGATAAGTTAAAGATCTGTCAGCCAATTGCAGGGTGATGCTAGTCGGCTTGGCTTCATTAAGACCCAACTTTTTGTAAATGGAAAGGGGCATCAAGTTTATGCTGGCCCCTAGGTCACACAGAGCCTTTCCAATGAATTGGTCCCCAATTGTGCACGGGATTGTAAAACTTCTCGGATCTTTGAGCTTAGGCGGAAGTTTGTTTTGGAGGATGGCACTACATTCTTCTGTTAAAGCCACCGTCTCATAGTCTCCCAATTTCCGCTTCTTGGACAAAATGTCCTTCATGAACTTTACGTAACTGGGCATTCCTTCTAACGCCTCTGCAAATGGAATGTTTATGTGCAGTCTTTTGAACACCTCTAAGAATTTGGAAAACTTCTTATCTAGTTTCTGCTTCTGCATCCGCTGGGGGAAGGATAATTGAGGGAGAGGCCGATGTATCGCAGTCATTAGAGGAGATGGTGTTGGGGGTCTGTCTTGACCACTTGCGTCACCCCCACTTGCCTCAGAAATCTCCGTTGCAGGAGTTGCCTCTTCAGTCGCCCCATTGTCTTCCACAGGAATTTCCTCACCACTTTGTACTTGAGTGGTTCTCCCACTTCTGAGGGTTACTGCTTTACACTGTTCCTTGCCTTCCCATTTAGGGTTGACATCAGTGTCACTAGGCAATGCGCCTTGTGGTCAACTGTTTAATGCAGTAGCCAACTGACCCATTTGTACTTCAAGATTCCTAATGGAGGCCTCTTGATTGTTACTTCTGGTTTCGTTCTGGGCTATGTACCTAGAAAGCAGATCTTCTAAACTTTGTTTTCTCTCCTGTTGAGGGGGGGGGATGGTGAAACTGATTCTGATTGCTCTGAGGTTGTGGGTTGAACTGAGTCGTAGGTTGGAATCCAAGAGGGTTGGCATAACTCTGCCTGGTAGAAGGAGGTTGTGGTTGGTTGGGGTTATTGATGTTGCTGTTGTTGTTGTTATTGCCCCATGAAAAGTTTGGATGATTTCTCAACCCCGGATGGTAATGAGTGGGAAGATTTGAGTTTTGTTTCCGCCCGTAGTTGGAAACAAATTGCACAGATTCAGGGCTTATAGCACACAGATCGGTCGGGTGGCTTCCTTGACATAATTCACACTGGACCATGACACTCTGTACATTTTGAACTGCCGAAGGTCCCAAGGCGTCAAGCCTTTTTGTTAGCGCTGCTACCTGAGCTGCTAACGATGTGAACGAGTCCACTTCATAAACCCTCGCTGCTCTTCTCGGAGCTTGCCTATCATTAGGCCACTGGTAATTGTTGGCCGCCATTGTCTCCACTAGCTCATACCCCGCTGTGTGATGTTTGGACATGAATGCCCCTCCAGATGCGGCATCAATACTCGAACGAGTAGATCCGGATAATCCATTGTAAAAGGTCTGGATGGGAAGCCACTCCGGCAGACCATGGTGCGGGCATTTTCTTAGGAGATCCTTAAATCGCTCTCATGAGTCGTATAAGGATTCGGATTCAAATTGCACAAAGGACGTGATATCGTGCCTGAGCCTAGCTGTTTTGGCAGGCGGAAAGAACTTCGCCATGAATTTCTGCGCCAAGTCAGCCCATGTTGTAATGGAGCCAGTCGGCAGTGAATGAAGCCAGCTCTTAGCTTTGTCCCTTAATGTAAACGGGAACAGCCGGAGTCTGATGGCTTTGTCAGACACTGCGTTGCATTTGAAGGTGTCACAGATTTCCACAAAATTAATCAGGTGATCATTGGGGTCGTCATTCGGCATTCCCCCAAACTGAATGTTTGTGCACATTTGAATAGTGCCCGGCTTTATCTCAAAATTATTAGCCTGAATGGCGGGCCTTAAAATGTTCGCCTGGAGATCATCAATACGAGGCATAGCATAATCCCTCAGAGACTTCTGAAGCTCCTCAGCCATAATGACGGGCACAGGTATGTCCTCGGGTGTATCCACGGATTTTTCTCTCAGCAGTCGTCTGAAAGTCCTTTCAACCTCGGGATCAAGAGGTATTATATTCTGCCCCTTCCAAGGTGGCATAAACAATGAAGACTACATGAAGAGAGAGTTAAACAAATCGGTTTAAAGTAAGATTGTAATGACTTAGATTTAATATTGCAAAACAATTAATTCTAAGTCCCAGACAACGGCGCCAAAAACTTGTTGCTGGTTTTCGCAACCGATAAACACGCGCAAGTATACGCGGTCAACAAGTAATATAATGATAAGAGAGTGTCGAACCCACGAGGACAAAGATTTAACAGGAAACAACTACTAAGGTAAAGTCGTTACTAATCTTATCTAAACAAAAGAAATAGATGGTTGGTTAAACAATTTCTATAGGACAATCAAATTGCGAGAAGTAGCTGCTCTAAGAAATGAAGATAGGGTTACAACTCCCCTAATGCTTCGCCTAATCTTCTAACTCTCAGTAATATAAACAAATCAAGGAATGGGCAACCGAGAATAATATAAGCATAAGCTTCTGTCGAAGGTCAAATGCACATCCTTGACAAGCTAGAACACAATATGTCTATTGGTGATTCTAATTAGACCAAGGTCTTTAAGCTCAACTCCAAGGTCACACAAGGAAAGTAAGGATATGTCTATCCTACTAGCACAATAAGCCCACGATTAAATGTCAAGGACAAAACAGGTGTCGTTGTATTTAAAGGAAGACAGTAATATCCGTTTATCAATTTCCACTACTATCAGTACCTATTTCTTTATCAAGAAATCAGACAATATAAGCAAAATACAACAACTCATTCCAAAATGCTTCATTATATAAAACGAGAGAGAAAGTCGATTAAGCTATTCAAAAGGTTACATTGCAATCCTAACAATGGAGTTAGTTCATAACTATGGGACTAACACAAAATTCTAATACACTGTCCATTTCAGACAAATACAATACATAGAAGATTTGAAATAAGAAAAACCCCTATAGAAAGAAGTAATCTTCTGCCAAGTAATCTCTTCATGCGCACAATCTGAAAATGTGGAGAGCAATAGATCTTTTTTTTCCAAGCTTCTTCCTCCCTTTTCTTTGTTTGCTAACTTCAATCTTCTCCATAATCTGATGTGTTCCCCCCCCCCTTTTTTTGCATCATATAACCCCTTTTGCTAGGTCAAACAAAGTTCCTGTCTGTCTGGGAACCGGAGGTGGCACCGCGGCGCGGGCCACTAAGCCTTGAGTGGCGCTGCGGCGCCGCATTAGCAACTGGGACACGGAGCTCGCGCTGCAGCGCAAGTCTGAGGAGGATGAGTGGCGCCGCGGCAAGGCTATCGTCAGCATGGGTCATATCGTGGCGCTGCGGCGCGGCCAATGAACCTGGCATTGGCGCCGCGGCGCGGGCATGCGCAAAATGATTGTTTTGCCCCTTTAAGGCAGCAAAAACATTGCAAAGCTCTGCAATGCAACGATTAAACACAAAAACACTATATTCCTATAAAACTATATAAAAAACTATGAATCCAGGCAAGTATTTAAGGCAGAAAGTATCCGATTCGCGGGTTTAAATCCCACTCATCAGTTATCTCCTAGGTTGAAACTGACATTCCTAGTGTTGTTTTCTAGGACTAAAATGGATGTCTCGGGGTTATCTCTGAGAAGGTACTGAAACTCTAGGTATTGTTTCCAGGATTGAGCTGAGCTGTCCTCCAGGGTTATCTCTAAAAGACGATTCTACCCTCCTGCAATGTTAGTAACATGTATGCAAAAAATTTTGAGTGTCTACATATATCCCATAACTTAAAATCCTCAAGTCTTTATAATTAACATTTGAGCTCCCAATATAGGGTTTACAAATTTTAGATTAGGGTTTTGGATTTCTGAGACTAATTTTAGGGTTTTTGAACAAATTCATTACGGTTTCTAACCACTCATTAGGGTTTACTAACTTAAGCTTGATGTTCTCAACATAACTTTAGGTTTTGCTAAAGTTACTACTTATTCTGATTAGTAGTTAATCCTTATCCACAAACTGCACATACAAAATCACAATACATAAACCGTATACACTTATATACTTAACCTTGATAGTTCTTCACAAAAAATTTTAAATCCACCAAAATCCTTCATAGAAATCTTTGAATCCATACACTATATCTAATCTAGGTCTATCATTGAACCTTTAATCCATCATTTAAGATTTTATAAATTATCAAAATTCTCAGGTTGTCACACTGGATGTGTTTATCCAGGCTCATTTGAGTAGTAGAATTCGAGATATATATATATATATATATATATATATATATATATATATATATATATATATATATATATATATAATCAGTAAAAGCCACAGACCGACGGTCCAGGCATATGCACACAATATGACTCTTAACGTGAATAATTGTGAATGAACAAAAGTTTGGTAAGGCTTTAAGAAATGTGAGATGTCTTACAGTGGGCTACCAAGAAGACTTCAAATGGGTTTAAATGAATGAATACTCGGTTTCCAATGGTAAAATATAGCAAAACACAAGCTCACAAGTGTTTGAAAATAGAAAACACTCAGTTTAAAGTGTGTATAAAGCAAAATAGACAGGGCTTCCTAGCCTTTTCTCTCTTTAAAATGGCCATCCCAAGCCCTCTATTTATAGAGGGGGGACCTACAGGTCCACCTGCGGCTACCCAGGATGCCTCGGGCTCCGTGGGCTCTGCCTTCTCAAAGTACGTGCATGCATACAACGCGTTGTCCGCTCGAACCTTCATAACTTTCTATCCGGGCATTCGATCAAGGCGTATAGTACCTTTCCAGAATGCTATTGTCGAGAGCTACGTAATGAAATGGGATAAGAGGTTGTACGAAGCAGGAAGATGGGTCCATGACCAGATCTTCAGGTCTTCAAATTCTTTTCAGAGTGTTGTCTTGTGCAGTAGTCACACGAGATTGTTCTTGTAGGACACTTCTATGTAGAATGTAGGTTGAAATATTTTTGAGACTGTGTGAATATGGGATCGTGGTGGAAAATGATGATTTTGCCCCTCACCAAGGTTATCTCCAGCTCTAGGCTGATTTAGCTGTCGTTGCTCAGGGTTATCTCTGGGATTGGGCTGCTATGAGTACTAAATGTCCTTAGGGTTATCTCTATGCTATGCCAGACCTTCTGGGGTTATCTCCAGGATTAAAACTGAGTGCCTCGGGGTTATCTCCAAGGTTAAAGTTGACTTTTAGGAGTTAAAATGAGCTTTTCTGGGGTTATCTCACCAAAATGCATTCCTTGTGTAACGCCCCAGAAAATCGAACCTTTGTAAATACTTTTAATAATGAATAAAATAATATTATTTATTATTATTACGTGTGGATAAGATGAATGTCGTTCTATAACCTAGAAACGTTGGAATGTCGTAGTATTTTAACTACATGGGAGAATTAAAGTGTTTGAATTTCTAAGACAAAAATAAAATTTTTCCGAGAAATTTTTTGAAAAATACTATTCATAGATTTCTACTCAGGAATTATTTTTGAACTTCCGAGAAATACGTAATGTTATAATATCAAGGTGATATGGATTATGTAATAATAACCTAAGTATGGAAAACATAATATTTTGCATGCGGACTTAATTTGGGAACGTTAGGTTTATTAAGCGTTAAAGGAAGAAAGTTGTGATCGTATAATGTGTATTCATTATATGAAGGTAATGAATGTAAGTATAATACGCCATATTGTACTATTATGTATGAAAAATGAGATAACGTATATTACAAAGTAATATACGAGCTAGCATATGAGGATTATACATGGGGTATAAATGTTAAGTTGTTAAATCTAAGGTAATGGACTTGTAGGATTATTAGCCTAATAAGAGAAGTCCAATAGAAGGTGACAATCAAGACCAAGTGTTTGATAGATCATGAGTCCAAACTATGGTAGCATAATCCCAATAAAGAAGTAGTTAGATTTAATTAAAAAGCCCAATGAGAAGCCATGATCCATGGAGCAATCCAAGTGTAAAATGGGTAAACTTGATGGGTAAACATTATGTGTGATGACCAAGTATAAGAAGTGGTTAGCAAGTAGACTTGGAGGTTAAGTTATGAATAGTAAGGAGGTATAAAGTGAGGAGGTTATTAAGGAGGTGGAATAAGGAGGTGTGATGGTATTATTGACCATTTTACCCTAGCTTTGAGTGGCCTATAAATACCAAGCCTCATTTATTTTGTTGGTTGTTATTTCATCCAACACTTTCCTCTCAAAGATAAGCAACTTATTTGGTAGAGAGAATAAGCCACATACGCACTTATAAGCCACTTAAACCTTTGCTAGATTTTCCAAAGTGAAGTGAAGTATTAGTCTTCAAGGGTAAGACTCATATATTTTATCTACATCTCTTCTATGATAGGATTGATATAGAAGGGGGATTGTTTGTTAAGAACATTTAATAAGTTATTGATGAATAAACTTAAGCTGAATAAGTTGAATAAGCAACTTGAACTCTAATAAGTTGATAGAATCAAGAAGAACTTATCATATGTTTGTCATATGATGTTAGTATGTTGAATATAGTATGAGAACATTGATTGATGGACTTAAGTTCATAATAAGTCATAAGAATAAGTTATTGTAGTTCATAAGTTAAATAAGTCATTGACTTATGAGAATAAGTCTAAACCTAATTTGATTATAAGTTGGTGTATTAACTAACTTTTAATGATCATATGTTGGTTAAAATCCATTTAAAATCATTAAGAATGTAGTTTTGCCGGAATTCACACGATTGGATGATAATCGTCGAATTCGTGAAATTCTTGAAATGGAAGTCGTATTTTGTGTTTGAAGTCGAAAACGTTGGTTTTTGATTGAGACAAGTCATATTTGGAATTATAGAGTTGCGGACTTGAAAATGACCAAATTCTAACTTAGAATGAAAAAACGAGCGTTGAACGTTCACGAACGTTTATCGTTTTCGTTAAAAATGAACTAATAGGTGAAATTTTAGCAAACAAAGTTAAATAGATAAAATTCATGCATAAACGCATAGAGGATATAATTTGTGAACCGTAGGCTTTTGAACGAGCTAATTCAGACTTATAACGAAGAAGTTATGAGTCCGGGAGTTTCTTAAAAATTTTTAACTCTGCAAATTGTCTGAGGCAGAGAGGGTGCGCCGCGATGCCAACCCAAGGTCAAATGAGTGGCACCGCAGCACCGATACAGTGTCTGAGCACACTGCTAACTCATGCCGTAGCGCGAGATGATGAGTTAAGTGTGGCGCCGTAACGCCATGTCCGGAAGCCAGGTACTGCTAACTCGCGCTGCAGCGCGAGATGAAGAGTAATGGGTGGCGTCGTAGCGCCAACCTTAGGAAATTGACAGCAAAGAATAATTACAAGTACAGAATGAAAGGGAACTATATAGTAATGAACTAAGGTATAAATATGACATTGTTAGGACATTGTTAGACACTTACGTATGTTGATTAAGAGTTAATAATCAATCGAATATGAACGAAATGTGAATGACGTATTGAAAGCCGGAAACCCATAATAGTAGATCTAAGTTAGGATTTATGTTAAGAAGGGTAAGATATATTAGTGTTTATGTATGTTTATTCTTGACCTAATGTGTTATGTGATATTGTCATTACTGTAGAGACTTAGAGGCTTAAAGTGTGCGTGTTATAATCAGTAAGCAGACGCTGAAGGCAAGTATTCTAACCCTTATTCCAGTTCAGTCTGGACAAGTTTTGTAATTCATGTATTCTTTCACATGAATTCTTGAATGATGAAGCCTAAATCCAACTCTTTCAGCTAGACTTATATTATGATTCTATCAAGCATGATTTATGTTTACCGAGTTATATTGGTATGTTTTCAATCGAAGACCAAGTATGCTAAAATGTTTTTTTCGTTTAACGACAGGCACATGAGGTTGCCACAACTTAAACATATACACGTTTAATGAATGTAGTTTTGATCAACATAGAGTACTATGGGCTGATCACCCAGACGTGCTCGTAAGCTATGCCAGACTTACGAAATAAGTGACGGGTTGTCTTTTTCAAAAGAAATTATGAACTGCTCATAGTTTTGAGCCTTAGTTGATATTCTACTGAATATTATTGTTGGAAAACATTTTAAATGAAAAGAAGTGTTATTTTGAATTATTGATAGTACTTCGTAACTATTGTTCAGTTACTGAAGATATATGAGTTCTATGTTTCAAGCATGTTGTTTATTAGAATTGTAGTACTTGCTGAGCTAGTCATGCTAACTCTTGCTTGAACCATATGAATACATCCAAGATCGAGCGGACCGAAGGCTCGGGCAAGGACAAGGGCAAGGTGAAGAAGAACCCTTAGATTACTTATGTAATAGAATAGTTGAATGTCTGTACTATATTGAATATTATGACAAGAATAAACGAATGGGTTACAAAGAACTTGGAAAATGTAATATTATTTTGGATATATAAAAGTTATATTAGTCCTTTTGTGACTATTCAATTGAATGAATGAATGAATGGTAGTACCATGTAGCACCATCTGTCGGGTTGGAAGAGACCCGGATTTGGGGGCATCAGAGGTTGGTATCAAAGCATTAGGTTATAAAACTTAAGGGAGATTAAAAACCTTAAGTCATAACCTTAAGAGAGGTCAAAGAAGTGAAAGAAGAAATTAACCTTATAAAAAATGCATTATGATTATGTTATGTGTTTTTATTATTCTACTGACGTGTACTAATCAGCTTAACTGTTTTGTGTAGATGTCAGGAGTAAACGGAATATTTGTAGATGGTCAAGCCATTAGTGAAGAATCAGTGAACCAAGTAGAGGTTATACCGAACCCTATAGCAGCAAAGCCAGATGTAGTGATTATTGAGTCTAGAGACTCAGATGATGCTGACTATATGTTAGTATTCGACGAGATGATAGGAGGAAGTAGAGACAATGTCCTTTAATCCGGTAGCTATAGCAGTAGGGATAGCTCCTGAGGGGTCGATGATGTCTCTTTTCATATCAGTGTTGGATAAAAATATCCATTACTTTCAGGAGGTTGTGGAGCTGAAGGCAGAGCTCCAAACTGTTATAAAGGACAAGACTGATGTCGAGTTCATGTGGGAGCAGGAACATAACGAGAGGATTTTGGCTAAGGACAAAGTCCACAATTTAAAGCACGAGGTCTTTGAGCTCAAGGAGGAACTAAAGACCAAGGTGCAGAAAATAGGGAGGATGTCCTATATCTATAGGAGTTCTCATACAGATTTCCAGCAACAGGTAGCTGGATATCCTGTGGAGGTGGGGCAAACATGGCATACTATTAGCCGTGATATCATTGTCGTTCTTGTCGAGACAGATTTCGAGAATGCCTAAGGCAGATGTAGACTAGTAGTAGTTAGAGTAGTATGTAAATATTTTGTAAGTAGTAGTGACGTAAAGCCTTTTTTTGTATAGTAAAGGGTAGTCTTTTGTAAATCCTAATTTTTGGAAAGAGATAGCGGGAAAGTAATGTAATCAGGTTAGGCTGTGTATGTAACCGATGTAGTATTATACTACGATGAATGAATATAAGTACTTTTTATGGAAAGCAATGAGTTATGGATGTTGGAGTTATTGTTAATATTAATGATATCTAATAAAGAAAGGAATAATAACGAAATGTGTTTATTGTATCAGCAAAATGCCGCCAAGAAGAGTGCAACGTAATCAAGGTGCGAGCGTAAATCAACCGGAGGGAGGTTCAGTTAATCTGATGCAGGAGTTTGTTAATTTAATAACAGCTGCCTTTAATAGAACAAGGGCTAATATCCCCATAAATCCAGGAGTAGCACGAGCTACTACCTTTAAGGATTTCAAGAGCGTGGGTCCGCCGGAGTTCAAAGGAAATACGGACCCTATTGAAGCCCAAATGTGGGTTAAGGAAATAAAGAAGGTATTTGTAATAACAAATGTCGACGAGGCCCAAAAGGTTGCCTTTGCGACTTATATGATGAAGGGAGAGGCCAACTTTTGGTGGGAAGCCAATCAGGCTAGGGCTGGGATAGCGAATCTGACGTGGGAGAGGTTCAAGGAGATATTCTTCGAGAACTAATTTCCCACGAGCATGCAAGGGAGGATGGAGATGCGGTTTTGGAGTTGAAACAAGGGGACATGACGGTTCCCGCCAAGTTTAATGAACTGGTAAGGTTCTCTCTGCATCAAGTGGATACTGAGGTGAGGAAGGCGCGATGGTTCGAGCAGGGCTTGAAACCTTGGCTTTATAACCGCATGTTGGTGTTCCAAAGTACTTCTTTTGGGACCATTTTAGAGAAGGCGATAATAGCCGAGGATGGTAGTAAAGCTTTAAGTCAATACCACAAGGACAAGAGGAGTAAGATTAAAGTAGACGGGAGAGTAAAGATCGAGCAAGCCAGTGGTAGTGGCGAGGGTCAGAAGAGGAAGGTATTTAGCTCTGGGAATACCGGAGTAAAGCATGGAGACCCGAAGGGAAGAATGGAGGCCTACAAGACCTGTGGGAAGACTCACCTAGGAGTCTGTCTCAAGGGGAAGGCCATCTGTTACAACTGTGGATAAGAGGGGCATATTGCGCCTAATTATTCGAGTCCAAAGAACCACAGATGCTTTGTGTGTGGATCAACTGATCACATGGCAAAGAACTTCCCGAAGAAGGGGACGGACGAGAATCGGGGCGTTAATAGCGATAAGTTAGCTATTAGTGGGCCAGCGCAGCCGGGTAGACCGATGGGTCGTACCTTTAATATGACAGTCCAAGATGCAGTCGCATCAGGGGACATCATCACAGGTATTATTCCGATCAACGATATCAATGCGTACATGTTGTTTGATTCGGATGCTACTTGTTCATTTATAGCATGCGATTTTGCTAGACGATTAGGATTACTTCCCAAAAAGTTTTCTATACCTTTAAATATTAAGGTAGCAAATGAAGAAATAATTCCTGTTGAAGATGTTCATAAGAGTTATTGTGTAGATATACAAGGTTGTAAATTATAGGTAGATTTGTTATCGATAAAGTTAGGAGAATTCGATGTAATTCTCGTAATGGATTGGTTAGTAAACCATGGGGCAATTATAGATTGTCAAAATAAATGTGTGAACATTAAGACGTTAGAACAACCTCGGGTAGTATTTTATGATAATAGATCGTCGGGACATTCGTGTTGTCTAACCATGACACAAACTAGGAAATTACTGAGAAAGGGATGTGTAGGTTATCTGTGTCATGTTGTTGATACCCAGAGAGTGGTAGCAACCATGGAACAAATACCTGTAGTGAGAGAATTCACTGATGTATTTCTGAGTGAATTGTCGGGTCTTCCGTCAGATAGGGAGATAGAGTTTATGATAGACGTTGTGCCAGGAGCAGAACCAGTTTCCAAGGCACCATATCGTATGGCGCCAGTGGAGATGAAGGAGTTGATGGTACAGTTGCAAGAACTGTTAGACAGGAAGTACATTCAATCGAGTGTTTCGTCGTGGGGAGCACCAGTATTATTTGTTAAGAAGAAGGAAGGATCGTTAAGACTGTGTATCGACTATCGAGAGTTGAACAAGTTAACGATAAAGAATAAATATCCATTTCCCAGGATCGATGATCTCTTTGATCAGTTGAAAGGGGCTAAGTATTTTTCTAAAATAGATTTAAGAACGGGGTATCATCAGTTGAAGGTTAGGAAGGAGGATGTACCAAAGACAGCATTCAGGACTCGTTATGGTCATTACGAGTTTTTGGTGATGTCATTTTGGTTGACAAATGCACCAGGTGCATTCATGGATATGATGAACAGAGTGTTCAAACAATATTTGTACAAGTTCGTCGTAGTGTTTGTAAATGATATTTTAGTCTATTCTAAGATGCCAGAAGATCATGTTGAACACCTAAGATTAGTGTTGGAGACACTGAGAAAGGAGAAGTTGTATGTGAAATTCACTAAGTGTGAATTTTAGTTGGAGAAAGTACAGTTTTTAGGTCATGTCATTGACCATAAGGGAATTTCAGTAGATCCAGCGAAGGTGGAAGCCGTGATGAATTGGGAACAGCCGAAAATAGCGACTGAGGTGCGGAGTTTCCTAGGGTTAGCGGGTTACTAACAAAGATTTATCCAGGATTTTTTGAAGATAGCTACTCCGTTGACTAACTTTACAAGGAAGACGGTGAAATACCCTTGGATTGATAAGTGCGAGGACAGTTTTCAAGAACTAAAGAAGAGATTGAGTGAAGCGCCTGTTTTGTCATTGTCAGATGACACAGGAAATTTTATAGTTTATAGCGATGCTTCTTATAGAAAACTTGGTTGTGTACTCATGCAACATGGCAAGGTCATTGCGTATGCATCTAGGCAGCTGAAGGATTATGAGAAATTTTATCCTACTCATGATCTGGAACTGGCCGCAGCAGTTTTTTCTCTAAAGATATGGAGACATTATCTTTATGGAGAAAAATGTGAGATATACATGGACCACAAGAGTCTGAAATATATCTTCACACGGAAGGAGTTGAATATGAGGCAGAGGAGATGGCTGGAGTCGATAAAGGATTACGATTGTGAAATCCTGTATTATCCGGGAAAAGCCAATGTAGTTACCGACACCTTAAGTAGAAAGGGTCGGGAAAAGTTGTCTATGTTAACGGCTCAAATTGAGTTAATAATAGAGATGGCTAGGATGAAGATAGAAGTGAAGTTGCCAAGTGAATCAGAGCAGATTCGTTTTACGACAGAGATGCAATCTACTATCGTAGAAAGAATCAAGAAGGTGCAGCTCAGAACGGATGAGTGTGATCGAGCAAAGGAGCGATTAACCAATAAAAAAGAGATTAAGTACAATCTTGACAACAAGGGGTTATTAAGATTTGAAGGAAGAATTTGGGTTCCGAATGAGACGGAATTAAGGGAGCAGGTTCTTCAAGAGGCTTATAGTTCAAGATTTTCGATTCAGCCTGGTAGCACTAAGATGTATCAAGATCTTCGACAGAGTTTCTGGTGGCCGAGCATAAAGAGAGAGATCGCCGAATATGTGAGTAGGTGCTTAACTTGTTAGAGAGTTAAGGCCAAACATCAACGACCTAGTGGCTTGCTACAGTCATTAGAAATTTCGGAGTGGAAGTGGGAGAATATCACGATGGATTTTGGGGTAGGACTTCCGACTACTCAGAAGGGGTATGATACGATTTGGGTAATAATAGACCGATTGACAAAGTCGGCTCACTTTTTACCAATTAGGGTTAAGTATAACTTAGACCAATTAGCTAGACTTTATATTAAGGAAATAATTTCTAGACATGGAGCACCGGTATCGATTGTGTAAGATCATGACCCAAGATTCACATCAAACTTTTGGAGGAGTCTAAAAGAGCAGTTGGGAACGCATTTGAAGCAGAGTACGGCGTATCATCCACAAACAGATGGATAGAGCGAGAGAACAATTCAGACATTAGAAGATATGCTGAGATCTTGCGTCATGGATTTCAAGGGTAGTTGGGATGATCATCTACCATTAGTGGAGTTTGCGTATAACAATAGTTATCATGCAAGCATAGTTATGTAGCCTTACGAAGCTTTGTATGGGAGGAAATGCAGAACACCACTATATTGGGATGAGGTTGGAGAACGCCGAATGTTGGGACCGGAGTTGGTACAACAGACAGCGGATATTGTCAAGAAGATAAAAATGCGTCTTCTAGAAGCTCAAGACAGACAGAAGAAGTTTAAAGATCCGCATAGAGAGAATCGGGAGTTTGAAGTAGGTTCGTACGTATTCCTAAAAGTATCTCCCTAGAAAGGATAGATACGTTTTGGGAAGAAGGGAAAGTTAAGTCCAAGGTTCATAGGACCTTTTGAGGTATTAAAACGGGTATGTGGGGTAACTTAAATGATAGCCTTACCTCCAGCCCTAGAACGAATACATATTATATTTCACGTATCCGTGTTACGTCCTTATAAGCCAGATTATAAACACGTGATAGAATATGAGCCTATTCATATCGTGAAGGATTTAACGTATGAGGAAACGCCGGTTCAAATTGTTGATAAAAAAGAACAAGTTCTTTGAAATAAAGTCATACCTTTGGTAAAGGTGATATGGAAGAACCACAATGCAGAAGAAGCAACATGGGAGTTAGAAGAAATGATGAAAAAGAGTTACCCTCATTTATTTGTGTAATTTTTTTTAGCGAGATTCTGGGGATAGAATCCTTATAAGGGTGAGAGAGAGTAACGCCCCAGAAAATCGAACCTTTGTAAATACTTTTAATAATGAATAAAATAATATTATTTAATATTATTACGTGTGTATAAGATGAATGTCGTTCTATAACCTAGAAACATTAGAATATCGTAGTATTTTAACTACATGAGAGGATTAAAGTGTGTGAATTTCTAAAAATAAAAACTTTTCGAGAAATTTTTTAAAAAATAATATTCATAGATTTCTGCTCGGGAATTATTTTTGAACTTCTGAGAAATACATAATGTTATAATATCAAGGTGATATGGATTATGTAATAATAACCCAAGTATGGAAAACGTAATATTTCGCATGCGGACTTAATTTGGGAACGTTAGGTTTATTAAGCGTTAAAGGAAGAAAGTTGTGATCGTATAATGTGTATTCATTATATGAAGGTAATGAATGTAAGTATAATACGACGTATTGTACTATTATGTATGAAGAATGAGATAACGTATATTACGAAGTAATATACAAGCTAGCATATGAGGATTATACATGGGGTATAAATGTTAAGTTGTTAAATCTAAGGTAATGGACTTGTAGGATTATTAGCCTAATAAGAGAAGTCCAATAGAAGGTGACAATCAAGCCCAAGTGTTTGATAGATCATGAGTCAAAACTATGGTAGCATAATCCCAATAAAGAAGTAGTTAGATTTAATTAACAAGCCCAATGAGAAGCCATGATCCATGGAGCAATCCAAGTGTAAAATGGGTAAACTTGATAGGCAAACATTATGTGTGATGACCAAGTATAAGAAGTGGTTAGCAAGTAGACTTGGAGGTTAAGTTATGAATAGTAAGGAGGTATAAAGTGAGGAGGTTATTAAGGAGGTGGAATAAGGAGGTGTGATGGTATTATTGACCATTTTACCCTAGCTTTGAGTGGCCTATAAATACCAAGCCTCATTTATTTTGTTGGTTGTTATTTCATCCAACACTTTCCTCTCAAAGATAAGAAACTTATTTGGTAGAGAGAATAAGCCACATACGCACTTATAAGCCACTTCAACCTTTGCTAGATTTTCCAAAGTGAAGTGAAGTATTAGTCTTCAAGGGTAAGACTCGTATCCTTTATCTACATCTCTTCTATGATAGGATTGGTAGAGAAGGGGGATTGTTTGTTAAGAACATTTAATAAGTTATTGATGAATGAACTTAAGCTGAATAAGTTGAATAAGCAACTTGAACTTTAATAAGTTGATAAAATCATGAAGAGATTATCATATGTTTGTCATATGATGTTAGTATGTTGAATATAGTATGAGAACATTGATTGATGGACTTAAGTTCATAATAAGTCATAAGCATGAGGAATTGTAGTTCATAAGTTAAATAAGTCATTGACTTATGAGAATAAGTCTAAACCTAATTTGATTATAAGTTGGTGTAATAAGTAACTTGTAATGATCATATTTTAGTTAAAATCCATTTAGAATCATTAAGAATGTAGTTTTGCCGAAATTCACACGATTGGAATATAATCGTCGAATTCGTGAAATTCTTGGAATGGAAGTCATATTTTGTGTTTGAAGTCAAAATAGATAAAATTCTTGCATGAACGCATAGAGGATGTAGTTTGTGAACCGTAGGCTTTTGAACGAGCCAATTCGGACTTATAACGAACAAGTTATGAGTCCGGGAGTTTCGTAAAATTTTTAAACTTTGCAAATTGTCTGAGGCACAAAGTTGGCGCCGCGATGCCAACCCAAGGCCAAATGAGTGGCGCCGCAGCACCGATACAGTGTCTGAGCACACTACTAACTCGTGCCGTAGCGCGAGATGATGAGTTAAGTGTGGCGCCGCAACGCCATGTCCGGATGCCAGGTACTGCTAACTCGCGTCGCAGTGCGAGATGAAGAGTAATGGGTGGCGTCGCAGCGCCAACCTTAGGCAATGGAAATTAAAGAATAATTACAAGTACAGAATGAAAGGGAACTTTATAGTAATGAACTAAGGTATAAACATGACATTGTTAGACACTTACGTATGTTGATTAAGAGTTAATAATCAATCGAATATGAACGAAATGTGAATGACGTAATGAAAGCCGGAAACCCATAATAGTAGATCTAAGTTAGGATTTACGTTGAGAAGAAGGGTAAGTTATATTAGTGTCTATGTATGTTTATTCTTGACCTAATGTGTTATGTGATATTGTCATTACTGTAGAGACTTAGAGACTTAAAGTGTACGTGTTATAATCAGTAAGCAGACGCTGAAGGCAAGTATTCTAACCCTTGTTCCAGTTCAGTCTAGACAAGTTTGGTAATTCATGTATTCTTTCACATGAAGTCTTGAATGATGAAGTCTAAAGCCAACTCTTTCTGATAGACTTATATTATGATTCTGTAAAGTATGATTTATGTTTACCGAGTTATATTGGTATGGTTTTCAATCGAAGACCAAGTATGCTAAAATGTTTTTGTCGTTTAACGACAGGCACGTGAGGTTGCCACAACTTAAACGTATACACGTTTAATGAATATAGTGTTGATCAACATAGAGTACTATGGGCTGATCATCCAGAAGTGCTCATAAGCTATGCTGGACTTACGGACTTAGTGCCGGGTTGCCCTTTTCAATAGAAATTATGAACTGCTCATGGTTTTGAGCCTTAGTTGATATTCTACTAAATATTGTTGTTGGAAAACATTTTGAATGAAAAGAACTGCTATTTTGAATTATCGATAGTACTTCATAACTATTGTTCAGTTACTGAAGATATATGAGTTCTATGTTTCAAGCATGTTGTTTATTAGAATTATAGTACTTGTTGAGCTAGTCATTCTCACTCTTGCTTGAACCATATGAATACAGCTAAGATCGAGCAGACCGAAGGCTCTGGCAACGACAAGGGCAAGGCGAAGACGAACCCTTAGATTACTTCTGTAATAGAATAGTTGAATGTATGTAATTTATTGAATATTATGACAAGAACAAACGAATGGGTTACAAAGAACCTAGGAAGTGTAATATTATTTTGGATATATAGAAGTTATATTAGTCCTTTTGTGACTATTCAATTGAATGAATGAATGGTAGTACCGTGTAGCACCATCTGTCGGGTTGGAAGAGACCTAGATTTGGGGCCCTCACGCCTTGGGGTTGTCTCCGAGGTTGGAATTAAATCTCCTAGGGTATTCTCCGGGACTGGAACTAAGTATCTCGGGCTTGTCACTGAGATGGTAAACTGAGTATTCCGGGGTTGTCTCCAGGATTGATCTGTTTTGACTTTCGGGGTTATCTCCGAAATTGTAACTACATTCCTCGGGGTTGTCTTTAAGGTTGGAACTAAAACTCCTGGGGTTGTCTCCGGGATTGAAACTAAGTATCTTGGGGTTGTCTCTGAGATGGAAACTGAGTATCCTAGGGTTGTCTTCGATATTGAGCTCTTTTGACTTCCGAGGTTATCTCTGAAACTGTAACTGTATTCCTCAAGGTTGTCTCCGAGGTTGGAACTGAAACTCCTGGGGTTATCTACGGGAGTGAGCTGATTTGAGCTCTAGGGTTATCTCCGAAAGATAATTTTGCCCTCCTAAAAGGTTACTAACATGAATAAAGAAAATTCTAGTGTTTATATATGCCCCTCTTTATCATATTCATGCAATGTAATGTCATGGATAGGATAAAGAATACTAGACACTTAAAATGTAACAATAAAATTACGATGCAATGTAATGCATCATGATGCAAATGTATGATGAATGTGGTTTATTGGACCATCTTCCAACGGGATGCGATGATTGTCTGTTCCTATGCCTTCTGATGGGGTCTGGAGCTATCACTGATAACCTTGACGAAGTGCTTAGATGTCTACTTAAAAGTTCTCAAGAACTCTCAGGATGTTGACATTGGGGTTATCACCAAAGTCCTTAATCCTTGGAACAGACTTCCCACTAAGGATTCACCTGTCATGTAAGAGAGACTCTAGGGGATTGGGTGTTGTCTGATGAAAACTTGTATAACAAATTCCATCACCGGTCCTCCTCGACGAGGATAGTCTTTCCTAGTTTGTATCACCAGGTCCTTCTAAGGCTCTGTCGGAGTTACTGCCAATAGTATGGGTTGTCAGGGTTGCCTGACCCTCATAAAAATGTACATCAATGACTGAGATCATCGGGTGGCTACCGATGCTTTGCTGGATTTACTTGCCAACGGCTGGAATAACGTTAAGGTTGATTAACCTTCGTTGAAATGTGCATCAACAGCTGAAATAATTGGATCATCACCGATGCTTCGCTGGATTTACGTGCCAATGGCTGAGATCATCGGACATCCTCTGACGCTTTACTGGATTTACTTGTCAATGGCTGAAATAACGTCAAGGTTGCTTGACCTTCGTTGAAATGTCCTTCAACGGATGAAATCATCGGATGGTTTCTAATGTTTCACTAGATTTACGTGCCAATTATTCGAATAACGTCAAGGTTGCTTGACCTTTGTTAAAATGTGCTTCAATGGCTGAAATCATCAGATGGTTTCTGATGTTTCACTAGATTTACGTGCCAATGGCTGAAATAACATCAAGGTTGCTTGACCTTCGTTGAAATGTGCTTTGACGGATAAAATCATCGGATCATCACCGATGCTTCGCTCGATTTACGTACCAATGGCTGAGATCATCGGACATCCTCCGACTGTTCGCTGGATTTACTTGATAACAGCTGAAATAACGTCAAGGTTGCTTGATCTTCATCGAAATGTCCTTCAACGGATGAAATCATCAGATGGTTTCCGATGCTTCGCTGGATTTATGTGCGAACAGATGGAATAACATCAAGGTTGCTTGAACTTCATTGAAATGTTCTTCAACGGCTGAAATCATCGAATAGTTTTTGATGCTTCGCTAGATTTATGTGCCAACGGCTGAAATAACGTCAAGCTTGTTTAACATTCATTGAAATGTGCTTCAACGACTGAAATCATCAGATCATCACCAATGCTTCGCTGAATTTATGTGTCAATGTCTGAGATCATCGGACATTCTTCCATGCTTTCCTGGGTTTATTTGCCAACGACTTTAATTGTATGAAATCCCTTTTAGAGATAGGCTTTTAGAGTTATAACTCTGAACTGACGGCATCGGACCCTTTTGAGGGATTGCCGAGTGTAGTTTATAATAGTTGTGATCATTAGTGTTTTGAACCTTGTGTCTGGGGGAAGACCAATGAATAATATGTATACCTGTAGTTTGGTCTTTGAAAACTATGATTTTTGGCTTTTCCGCTCAATCGCGTAGCATATTTTTTTCTGATTTAACTTTTTTAACTTGTGAGACCTCTTTTGCAAGTCAAATTAGACCGACTCGGTGGGGTGGGACCCACTTAAGGGAGTGACAAGTACACCTACGACAGCCTCATCGGTTGGTAGAGGCGGTGATTCGTCCTATCCGAGTTGAGGTACCGGATGTTGAGGACGAGGAGGAGGATGTACTGGTTGCGGCTCCTGCTCCTACTATTCATGCTCCCCGCAGGGATCTTCTAGAAATTAATGTGACGAATCCAGAGCTTCTGGATGATTTGAGTCGCCACCCATTAGTCTACTTGCAGGCAAATGAGGTAAAAGCTGGGTTTGATCCTCCTTTTCCTATTGATGAGGAGACAGGATTTTGATGTTGTTTTGCTTTTGTGATGTAGGTTCCCGGCGTTACGCAGCCTCAAGAGAACTAGTTCAGCATACACTCTCTGTATCAGTCTCTTCATCCAGAGTATAGAGAGATTATGCATGGTTGGGGCTTTGAGGCATTCTTTTCCATTCTTCCTTACCGTTGTCCCTGGGGTTATCTCAGGGCGTTGTCTGAGCGCTGGTTTCACAAGACTCAGTCTCTCCATTTGCTTGTTTGCGAGGTGATGATGACGCATTCTTTGGCGATTGTTCCTGGTCATTATCAGGGGTTGCTTCATAACAGATAACTCTTCCATGGTGTTATTCACTTTGGTTAGCGCCAAAAGAGAGATGGACCGTATTGGAAAGTATGATTAGGGCTTCTATACCTTTGCCTATTTCCTCAGAGGAATGCACATGCATTCACAGGGCTTGACAGAGGCTTGGCTAGGATTTTACCCGTTTCAGCTGGTGAGTATTTCTTTTGTGATTTCCCATGTACAAGTTAAGAGTGTTGACTGACTGCAAATTTTTACCTTTGTATTGGCAGTTTTGGGCCTATTCGAGGCTCCCATTTTTGCGTCCCATTAGCGTGCTACATCGAGATACCTATCCACGAGGACGGTGATGACATCACTCCACTTTAGTAGAGGTTCCTATAGATGAGGGTTTCACCCATTGTCACTTACAGCTGGAGCTACTGACAGCTGATGTCATCACTTGGGTTCCTTATTCTGGGGACCATTTGACAGTTAGTTTTGAGGATGGGTACCTAACTGGTGTCAAGTATGTGATATTTACCTGTCGTATTCCTCTCTTCACAGACGGAGGATGGGAGCTCTATTTGGGAGAGTGCACTATCAGGAGTATTATATTAGACATTAGTGTACTGATCTTGCCTCCTGCCAGGAATTATTAGCCTGTGTCTCAGTTGTCTATTAGTGATATCTCGTTGATGGGAGTTGACGGCTTTACGTTGTTGGAAGGTCTATTTACTTAGGAGGTATTGTACCACTGGTGGTCCCCATGTACTATCAGAGCCCAGATCCGCGTCACTCAGTTTATGGGGGATATGGTTCCTGGATCCATAATGATAACGGATTGGATGGCCTACGTCCGAGATCCTACTCATTTGACACATATTGACAGCTTGACCAGGCAGTTGGATCGGGCACATTTTTTCATCCGGCACTTAGGCAAAGATCATTCAGAGGTAGATACTTTTGATCCTTCCAGCTTTGGGGATGGCCCTTCAGGTGACCCATATGGTTTTGTCGGCGCAGATCCTCCATTGTATAGGGCTGACATCCCTCTTGGTGGAGATCCAGTGACTCAAAAGGAGTTACATCAGATGGACAGGATAGATGATGTAAACATCAACACCATTGACTTCTTCTGATGTATTTCTCGCTATATCTTTTGATAGGCCTCTGTTAGTTGTTAGGCGTCTGTGCCCCATTTCCTTGTATTTTCCAGCTGTATACAGAGATGATGTATTAGATGATGATGTACTTAGGAATGTATGTATGTTGTTTTTCACTCCCTACATCATATTGTCATCTATTGTTTATCAGGCATGTATTATGTTATGCATATGTATGTCCAGAGATATTCAGCATTGAACCCTGGATGGTCTTATGACATGGCCCACACAGATGTCTTCTTCGACAGTTAGCCACATTGATCATACCCCACCAGTATTGGTAGCCTCATGTTTGAGATCATGGTATGATAGTTTGTCACCTCCAGATTGGATGATTGTAGATCAGTTACTACAACACTCCATAACCCTCCTGATTTTCTAGGTTCCTGTGGGCTTTATAGAGGGTATGCTAGAGCATTAGGTACCGGACAGGCATGTGTTTCGATTTGAGACCCATGAGTTGAC
Source organism: Panax japonicus (assembly GCA_020205505.1). Classification (NCBI taxonomy): domain Eukaryota; kingdom Viridiplantae; phylum Streptophyta; class Magnoliopsida; order Apiales; family Araliaceae; genus Panax; species Panax japonicus. The sequence continues at coordinate 44,737,115 of CM035102.1, read as the reverse complement.
TCCTATATTAGAGGAGTACGAGTTGTTGATAGCTTTACCATTGGATAAGCCTTGCGCTCAGAAGACTATCGGCGATATGAGCCGGCAGTTCATTACCCTCACTGGGTTGAGGCGTAGAGTAGTCCAAGATGAGATCACATCTGGCCATGTAGTGTCCCAACGTTTTTTGATAGACATATTTGGTCGTGTGGACAGTTATGCTCAACACTTCGGGGATTTCAACACGTTGAAGGATCAGTGGCGTGTTGCTAGAGTAGACGTACTCATGATGTGTGTAGTGGCTTATGTATACATGCCACTGTACATGGATCATCTGGACATCGGTGTTGTTACAACAGTGAGAGCTCTCAGGGAGGGTCTTACAATTGTACCGATGATTGTGGCAGAGACATTGAAGTCAGCCACGTACTGCCATACCTATTCTGCAGGGGTATTTACAAGCTGATCAGTCTTGCTGTACGTGTGTTTCATGTCACACTTGAGACCTATTGGCACCTGCCAACGGCATGGGTATTATTTTTCCCATGAGATAGCCATGTCTTACTCCTTTAAGCCAGCGGAGTGTATAGACACTGCATCCTGGTCGGTGTTCTTGCTAGGGATCAAAGATCCATTTGACATTTTGATGTGCTCAAGGCTTAGTTCTCCCTACAGCTTCATTACTCATGCACTTGGCATGGATTATCTCCCTTTGGCTGGTTTGAGGGGCATGACCACGTATCTGTGATGGCACAGTTTGACCAGTTTCAGGATGTTCATCCTTTTAAGGGGGCATTGGGTCAGTGCTTGTCTTCTCAACATTTGTCAGTAGAGGATAGATCCAGTGTGTATGCCTATTGAACTCAGCATGAGCTAGCTGAGTTTTTCGTTAGCCATCCGGGCCGTTCTATAGAGTTTTCTTGCATGGATGGAGGTAGAGATTACATCAGTCGGGGTTGTATCCACCGTGCCAAGGATTGATTTTGACAGTGGGGAGCCCATGGAGGACGCTGATTCTCCCACTAAGGAGGAGCTCTTTGCTGGGTTGACAATAGCTCTTGTTGATTCTCCCATTATGACTACCACTGTGACCCTGCATTCGATAGAGTATTTAGAGCAGAGTCTGCATCTGGTGGCATATGAGAGAGATCAGGCTAGTGCCTTGATGTTGACAGCTCTTGTTGGGAAAGATGCCGCTTTATTGGAGAGAGATGATGCCTTAGCTCATAGAGATACCGCTATTGCTAAGCGGGATGAGGCTAGATCATCTAGAGATGCATTGATTATTGAGAGGAATGGTGCTATATCTGCCCGAGATGTCGCTAATACAGATAATACTGTAGTGAGGTCTCATACTATTGATATTATTGCAGAGGTGAGCACCTATATTGATGAGCATAGTGTAAGACCCTGACTTTTATGAATAAAGATGAATTTTCTATAAATATCATTTTTGAATATTATGGAGTGAATTTAATATAATGTTATAGTTGTTGGTAATATTTATAAATTTTGCAAAGTATGCAAGTTGTTATATTATATTCGATTGATCAGGGAATATTCGTTTTAATAGGGAATATTTGTACGAAGGCACAATCATTGGTCGACCCCACAAAGAAATTATTGTCGGATTAAGAAAATGACAAAAAAATATTTCTATATAAATAACGGCGTAGTTATTACCGTTAACACTGGTGGAATATCTGGTGGTTAAAATACAGTAATACGCGTTGATGCACAGTAACACACGATATTGCACAGTATTTTCAAATTATTGATTCTTACGTAAGAAGGCACTACTCAATAATTGTTACAATAATTACTATTCAATATTTTATTTTATTGATTCAATAATTGCTACATTGACATTTTATATTATTGTTGTTTCAATAATTGTCACTGCACAGAATTTCCCACTATCAGATCAATAATTCATATTATTTGAATAATATTATTAGATAGCATTATTAGCAATGGCTAAAAGGTTTTGTTAAGGAGAGGTTTGGTCACCTAATTGCGCGCCAGTAAGGAGAAATCCTCATTGGAAAGCCCCCTCTTTCCTAGGAACGGCCTGGTTGTCATAATTGTGATGCTGTAATATTATTTGTGAATAATTAATTATTAATTTATATGATAAGGAAATATAAATTTTTATGTGGATATAAATGAAGGAATTAATGTTGAGGTGTTTTGTCGAATTGGAGGTATTAAAAATCAAATCAGTGTTCATAAAGCTCTATTGCGTGAGTTATAATTTTGATCCGACCGTTGGATCGTTGTGATTTTTGGATATGTTATACATATATAAGTTGAGTATATGTCCACAAATTTTGAACCGTTAAAAATTAGCGTATGATTTGTTATAAATTTTAAGAGGTGTTGAAAATCATCAGTTTGTAGATTTCGGATATTTTCTGTTTGGAATTTGAAAAAATTTTCTTCTGCAAAGTTGTAGAGAATTCGATTTCGTATGGAATGGACATAAAATTAGTATTTTTCTGATAAAAGGGTTATTGAAGTTTCAGAAATTAAATATTTTTATTTAAAAATATGATGGGCCCCACTTTGGTTGGTGTGGAAATTTTGATTTCTGGTGGGCCTAACTTGTGATGGCTGATAAATTGGTTCAAATAAATGTGCGTAGATTTTTTTTACATAAATTAATATTTTATTAATTTAGTATCCTATGGCGTTCTAGCATTTTTCTATAAATAGGCGCTTAGGTTAGAATTGAAAATCACACCAGAATCATAGAATTCTTCTTCTTCTATAATATTGAGCGTATTTCTTTAGAGTTTTAGAAAGCTTTGAGCGTAAAAAACAGTGAAAGTTTTCTTCAAGAATATCCCCGCTATACCAGTTGGAATACTCTTCTTTTCAAGGTAAGGGATGTTATTTTTGTTCAATATTCGCTTGAAATAATATTTTCTTCCATACTCTATAGTATTTAAGTAATATTATTTCGTTTTTGATTTCGAATTCTACACTCATTTTGTTAAAATTTTGGCTTCTATACTCCATGAAATTAGTAGAATATTCTAGATATTTGCGCTTCATCCAGTATCTTTTTATGGAAATATTATTCTGAGTATTCTTGATAAGTTTTAACTTTTTCATGCCGAAGTACTATTCACGGGGTTACTAGTCCCGAAGTACTATTCACGGGGTACTATTTACTCGAGTACTACTCACCCGGGGTTCTATTTGATGTTTGTTATATTTTATCAGTTTAACACTGTTGAAGGCTAACGATAAATTATTCTGCATTATCTTAGTCATAATATTTCTTACTGGGCTTATAACAACCCGATATTTTCTATACAAATAAATCAAAAATTTTGCGTATAAATTTTGTTTTATTTTATTTTAAATATATGGAATATGTGCCAAGATAATGTGTATGTATTTATGTGATGAATATAAAATATATTTATTACATGAATATTTACAAATAATTTTATTTTAGAATTATTGATCATTATAAATTATATTATATTAATAATTAATTTTATAGTAGAAATATTTTTATTAATTATTTTCCATGAAAATATAATTATATATTATCTAAATAATATATAAAATGATTTTTAGAATAATTATAATAATTATTTTATTATATCAATTTAAGTACAAATTATTAAGTTAACTATTTTAACTTAATTAATAATGTTAAGTATGCCAGATAAATCAGATATGGAATCCAAACCCTAATTTTGGATTTTGATCAAGAAAAGAGAATAATAATATAATAATAATTATATTTTAATTTTTCAGTGCTATAAATATGTACGATATGTATAAACTGACAATGATTGGTCAATTATGATGTATTATGATCAAACCCTGTTATTACTATTAAACCCTAATTTCTAAAATTAGAAACCCTAATTTGAAACTTAAACCAGAGTTTATGTTCAGTCAGCAATTGTGTTAATATGATTGATGTGACAACCCCAAAATAGGTCCATTCCACCCAACCCATTCTGAGTTGTCAAATACATGGTACAGAAACAACTACAACTTTTACAACCCATAAGCTGTGAGTTTGAATACAAATATTATCATCTAGACAATATCCACATGCAAATAAATCCCCATCATAATTATTGATACATAATTTTACAAAAAAAAATGGTGAGGACTACTAAACAACTCTCTCTAGAACCTTCATTCCATACCCCGACTAGTACTCGCTACATTCTCGCCTCCTGAGAAAAATGGAACAACAAGGAAAAGGGTGAGCTCAACTAGCCCAGTAAAGAATATTATGACTAAGATAATATACAACAAATTATCGTTAGTCTTCAACAGGGAAAAATCTGATAGAATACAATAGACAACAAGTTTTAGATCAACAACTGCAGCGGAAACAACAATTCATTAGAAGAGTTAAGTAGAGAATAAAATCTACTAACATCTATGAATTTAAAAGTCCATCATCAATATTTTATCCCTGTAACATTAATCAATATATATCTCAAATCAAATCAAATATTCATCTTTGCACTACAGGCCAAAGATATTCATCAGTCGGTCATGTTCATCTAAACACCTGTTCATCTTTGCACTACGGGCCAAAGATATTCATCAATTGTTCATGTTCATCTCAACACCTGTACATCTTTGCACTACGGGCCAAAGATATTCATAACAAAATCAACCATCTTTGCACTACAGGCCAAAGATATTCAGTAACACCATCATTTAGGACTGAGGATGATGAAAAATATTTTAAAGAAAACGAATCCAGTGAAACAAAATAACAAGTATTAAGGATTCGTACTTTAAACAATCCGATTTCAAAAATACTTCATAAATAATCATACTGAAGTAAAATTCAAGAATGATCAAAACATAGATCCAATCAAAGCTAATATCCAGAATAGATATTTTAGACAAAAAGAAGAAATTTCATTTTTCGGTGAATAGTGCCGTATTCGTGAATAGTGCCGTATACGTGAATAGTGCCGTATACGTGAATAGTGACGTATACATGAATAGTAACTCCGACACCAAAAGATAGAAATTTCACAAAAAATATCATCATGCTTCGTGAATGGTACTCGTGAATAGTAACTCGTGAATAGTAACTCGTGAATAGTAACTCATGAATAGTAACTCATGAATAGTAACCCCGGCATGAAAAAGTTCCAAATTTGATAAAAACTTCCAACCAATATTTCAGCATAATGATATTGAAGAAATAATATCATTTGACAAGAAAATAACATCATTTACCTCGAAAGACAGCACTTCTAGTTAAAACACCGGATATAAGCTATGACTTGAACTTCCACCGTATAGCAATACTCAAAGTATACTCAAAATACTCACAAGAATACGCTCGATAATATAGAGAGAGAAAACTTCAGTTTCTGGTGTGATTTTCAATTCTAACTTAAGCACCTATTTATAGGAAATTGCTTAGAACACCAAAGCAGAAAATTTAATAAAATATTATATATTTTTTAAAAATTCTACGCCCACTCTTTCAGATCTGATTTCAGCAATTAAAACACATGCAAGACCCACACTTTATTGACAAAAAACGTTTTTCTTATTATAAATATTTAAAACTTCCAAAAATCAATTATTTCGGAGCTTCGGAACTTCAATAATTCATAATAAATAGCCCTTTTGTCAGAAAATTCGAATCTCGCGAGTTTTTATAGGAAATTCAATTCTGCACAACTTTGCAGAAGGAAGTTTTTCCAAATTCCAAACAGAAGTTGACCAAAATCCACAAACGAGCGATTTTACAGGCTATAATCAAATTTCAGTCAATAATTGTGTCCACCAACACACAAAATATGTGTTAAACATTTAATGCCACAAAAATACTCTTCCTCCTCATATACTCATATATCCCACATTCATTATAAAAATATCACCATTAATATATTATTAAAATAATATATTTAAATGAATTATTTTATCAGAAAAAGATAAAATATTAATTTTCAACAATTGTCACATTAAAAATTTTCTCCATCTATATCCACATAAAATCAATATTTTCCTCATCATATAAATCAATAATTTAATTATTCACAAATAATATTACAGAATCACAGTACTAGCAACCAGGCCGTTCCCAGGAAAGAGGGGGCTTTCCAATAAGAATTTCTCCTTACTGGCGCGCAATTAGGTGACCAAACCTCTCCTTAGACAGAACTTTCTAGACATTGCCAATAATGTTATCAAATAATATTATTCAGATAATATGAATTATTGCTTCGATAATGGAAAATACTGTGTAGTGACAATTATTGAAACAACAACAATATAAAATATCAACGCAGCAATTATTGAATCAATAAAATAATGAACAGTAATTACTGTAAGTAGTGCCTTCTTACGTAAGAATCAATAATTGGTGCAATACCGTGTGCTACTGTTCAACAACGCGTATTACTTTACTTTACCCACCGGGTATTCCAACGGTGTTAGCGGTAACAACTACGCCATTTTTTATAAACAACTTATTTTTGTCGTTTTCTTCCTCCAATCGCTTTCCGTTATGGGGCCCACAAAAGACTGCGCCGTCGTACGAATATTCCCCGACAGTAAGAATATTCCACGACCAAACGAATATTCCTCGTCAACAATGAATATTTTATAACCACCTGCTTATTTAAAATATTTGCGCATTTTACCCATAACTAACCACATTAATCAAATCAACCCTTACTATTTCAAAATAATAAATAAAGGAAATTCCTTTTTATTTAAAAAATTTTCGGGGTCTTACAACCTCCCCTCCTTATGAAATTTCGTCCTCGAAATTGACGTACGTAACTGGTGTTTCGAAAAGGTAAAGATACCTCGCTTTCATTTCCGTTTCCAACTCCAAGGTCATTTCCTCTATAACATGATTCCTCCACAAAACTTTAACTTGTGGTATGACCTTCGTGCGTAGGACATGCTCCTTCCCATCCAACATCTTGACAGATACCTCCTCGTACGTTAAGTCTTCAGCTATTTTGTCCGGTTCTAACTCGATGACGTCGTTCGGGTCGTCCACATATTTACGTAACATCGATACGTAAAAAAAAACGTTATGAAAACGCGTCCTACTTAGCGGTAAAACGAGTCTATAGGCCACAGTTCCTATTCGATCGAGAATTTCAAATGGACTAATAAATCGAAAGTTTGAGCTTTGCTCACATCGCCAATTCTCGCTTTTGAAATAACAACTTCTTGCACCTGCTTCTTCATATTCACCAGCTCCGGTGTGTAGCTTGAACAGCTTTAACTTTATCGATTAAATTCGATTATACTCGTATATCATCACGTACGTACTTAGAGTTTTCATCTCCATCTCTATTATGTGTAAATTATACGAAATGAGTCTTTGACAATATCGTACTCGTACTTGTATACGATCTTCTACTCAACACGTCAGCTACCACGTTCGTTTTTCTAAGACGGTATGGTCAGAACATGTGCTGAAAGGAGTCTCTTCTTGAGTTCTTCGAAGCTCTTCCCACATTCCTTGCTCCATTCGAATTTTGTATCTCTACGAGTCAGCTGCGTTAATGGAGTAGTAATTCGAGAATATTCTTCAACGAATCTCCGATAATAATCAACTAAGCCTAGAAAGCTACGTATTTCGATTATCGACTTAGGTGGTTCTCAACTGTGACTCATATCCCAACCTTGGATAGCACGTTACAACAGCACCTATCAGTTTACTACCGCACGAATTTGACGTCCCCTACAAAGAGTCTGGCTTCGGTGCATTCCATAAAAGAAGTCACCAGATAAAGGCTCGGGTACAAACTTCTACAGTTGAATTTTTAACTCCTGAAGTTCAATAGGAGCCATTCGATATGAGATTTTAGAAATGGGTTTTGTACCGGATTCAAAGTCGATACAAAATTTAATATCACGCTCTGGAGTAAGCCAAGAAATTCTTCAGAAAATACGTCAGAAAATTTACTAACAACAGAAATATCATTCAAATCTGATGTACTTTTGTTCAAGTCCATGACATGGGCTAAGAAAACATAACATCCATTTTTCAATAAACGAATGACTTCATGGCTTGATACAAAAATGTTTGACTTCAATGGTTTGGTTGCTTGAATTCAAATAACAGGTTGCTTAGGAATATGAAAACTAACAACCTTACGAAAGCAATTAATTTTGGCATGATGAGTAGTTAACCTTAAAATCACATCAAAAGCAAATATCTCTATAGAAATAAGGTTAACAGGTAATGTGATAGTGCCAACCTGAATCAAGCAAGATTTCTAAACAACGGATGTAATGAAAGTTTCTCCTAACGGAGTCTCCATAAATAGGTCAAAGTCTAATTTCTCCGTAGTCAAGTTCAAACGTTGAACGCAAGCAAGAGAGATAAAAGAATGGGTAGAACCGATACCTAGTAAGGTATAAACTTCGCAAGAATTATAATTAACTAACCCGTGCGAACTTCGTTCGAGTTCCTCGCATTTTGACCAGTCACGACAAACGCTCTTCCAGGAACCGTTGACTTTGACTTTTCTGGGACAGCCTTTTGAATCACCATCCCCGCTGGAATTGGTTTCGCTACCGTACACTCTCGAGCGATATGTCCTTCCTTTCCACAATTATAGCATACCTTGAACTGTTGTGGACAGTTTGGGCTGATATGTCCCTCTTTCCCGCATTTGTAACATACGACCGGTGGTCTTTCTCCTCCCTTGGAACCAGTTGCTGCTGGCACTATCGTCTTCACATGGTCGTTGTTAAATCTCCTCTTTTTAAAATTTACTCCCGACTCGCTTCTTCTATTTTCATGGCCACGATTACCACCAGAGTGGTTACCGCCTTTGTCCATATTCTTCTTTCTCCGCTGGTTATCGTTATTCTGATGACTGCTATCTTCGGTATGATCCTGGTTATGGTCCCTCGGTTGAACGTACTCGTTATCTCGCTCTAACAACTGAGCCCTGTTGACAACATCTGAATAGATAGAAAATTTATGAGAAATGAGATACTGACGTATGCCGGGTTTCAAACCTCTCAAAAACATTCGCGTCATACGTTCCTCATTCTCCACCAAATGAGGTGCAAACCTGGATAACTCCGCAAACTTCGCCTCGTACTGGGACACCGTCATGTTATTCTGCTCTAGTCTAATAAACTCCACTTCCTTCATATGACGAATACTTTCAGGAAAGTATTTTTCGTTAAAAAGTTTCTGAAATGTCTCCCATGACATGCTGAGTGCGACTGGATGTGTACGTTTCACCGACTCCCACCAGTAGTCTGCCTCGCCACGGAACATAAAGGTAGCGAATGGAACCTTCTGTTCCTCCGTGCATCCCAAGACATCGAATATCTTGGTAATTTGCTTGACCCACGTTTCCGCCATGATCGGATCCGGCTTTCCCCAGAATTCTGGTGGTCCCAACTCTTTGAACTGCTTGGCTGTGACAAGCCGCGCGTTGCTATCATTTCCACCCGTATTCTGTACACGAGTCTCCCTCGTCTGATTTTGCATGAACTGCAAAAAGCTCCTAAACATCCCGTCGTTTGTCGTCTGCTCAGTGGCGTTGTTCACAGGAGGAACATTGCCAGCCTGTTGCACATTCTCCTCGTTGGTAAGTACAGGCATCTCCACAGTCTCATTTACTCCACTGTTAATATTCTCAGTCGACATTCTCAAATACTGCCATAAAACAAGGGTTAATTAAACAAATTAATAAATCACATAATACCCCTATATTATGACCGACCACCAAATAAGCTTAGGTAGGACACACTAGAGAAGGATTTACTCGTCTCTCCCCTCCTAGTTCTATTCCCCGATCTCCGCCAGAGATCATATCCCTAAGCTCTGATACCAACTGTGACGACCCCAAAATAGGTCCATTCCACCCAACCCATTCTGAGTTGTCAAATACATGGTACAGAAACAACTACAACTTTTACAACCCATAAGCTGTGAGTTTGAATACAAATATTATCATCTAGACAATATCCACATGCAAATAAATCCCCATCATAATTATTGATACATAATTTTACAAAAAAAAATGGTGAGGACTACTAAACAACTCTCTCTAGAACCTTCATTCCATACCCCGACTAGTACTCGCTACATTCTCGCCTCCTGAGAAAAATGGAACAACAAGGAAAAGGGTGAGCTCAACTAGCCCAGTAAAGAATATTATGACTAAGATAATATACAACAAATTATCGTTAGTCTTCAACAGGGAAAAATCTGATAGAATACAATAGACAACAAGTTTTAGATCAACAACTGCAGCGGAAACAACAATTCATTAGAAGAGTTAAGTAGAGAATAAAATCTACTAACATCTATGAATTTAAAAGTCCATCATCAATATTTTATCCCTGTAACATTAATCAATATATATCTCAAATCAAATCAAATATTCATCTTTGCACTACAGGCCAAAGATATTCATCAGTCGGTCATGTTCATCTAAACACCTGTTCATCTTTGCACTACGGGCCAAAGATATTCATCAATTGTTCATGTTCATCTCAACACCTGTACATCTTTGCACTACGGGCCAAAGATATTCATAACAAAATCAACCATCTTTGCACTACAGGCCAAAGATATTCAGTAACACCATCATTTAGGACTGAGGATGATGAAAAATATTTTAAAGAAAACGAATCCAGTGAAACAAAATAACAAGTATTAAGGATTCGTACTTTAAACAATCCGATTTCAAAAATACTTCATAAATAATCATACTGAAGTAAAATTCAAGAATGATCAAAACATAGATCCAATCAAAGCTAATATCCAGAATAGATATTTTAGACAAAAAGAAGAAATTTCATTTTTCGGTGAATAGTGCCGTATTCGTGAATAGTGCCGTATACGTGAATAGTGCCGTATACGTGAATAGTGACGTATACATGAATAGTAACTCCGACACCAAAAGATAGAAATTTCACAAAAAATATCATCATGCTTCGTGAATGGTACTCGTGAATAGTAACTCGTGAATAGTAACTCGTGAATAGTAACTCATGAATAGTAACTCATGAATAGTAACCCCGGCATGAAAAAGTTCCAAATTTGATAAAAACTTCCAACCAATATTTCAGCATAATGATATTGAAGAAATAATATCATTTGACAAGAAAATAACATCATTTACCTCGAAAGACAGCACTTCTAGTTAAAACACCGGATATAAGCTATGACTTGAACTTCCACCGTATAGCAATACTCAAAGTATACTCAAAATACTCACAAGAATACGCTCGATAATATAGAGAGAGAAAACTTCAGTTTCTGGTGTGATTTTCAATTCTAACTTAAGCACCTATTTATAGGAAATTGCTTAGAACACCAAAGCAGAAAATTTAATAAAATATTATATATTTTTTAAAAATTCTACGCCCACTCTTTCAGATCTGATTTCAGCAATTAAAACACATGCAAGACCCACACTTTATTGACAAAAAACGTTTTTCTTATTATAAATATTTAAAACTTCCAAAAATCAATTATTTCGGAGCTTCGGAACTTCAATAATTCATAATAAATAGCCCTTTTGTCAGAAAATTCGAATCTCGCGAGTTTTTATAGGAAATTCAATTCTGCACAACTTTGCAGAAGGAAGTTTTTCCAAATTCCAAACAGAAGTTGACCAAAATCCACAAACGAGCGATTTTACAGGCTATAATCAAATTTCAGTCAATAATTGTGTCCACCAACACACAAAATATGTGTTAAACATTTAATGCCACAAAAATACTCTTCCTCCTCATATACTCATATATCCCACATTCATTATAAAAATATCACCATTAATATATTATTAAAATAATATATTTAAATGAATTATTTTATCAGAAAAAGATAAAATATTAATTTTCAACAATTGTCACATTAAAAATTTTCTCCATCTATATCCACATAAAATCAATATTTTCCTCATCATATAAATCAATAATTTAATTATTCACAAATAATATTACAGAATCACAGTACTAGCAACCAGGCCGTTCCCAGGAAAGAGGGGGCTTTCCAATAAGAATTTCTCCTTACTGGCGCGCAATTAGGTGACCAAACCTCTCCTTAGACAGAACTTTCTAGACATTGCCAATAATGTTATCAAATAATATTATTCAGATAATATGAATTATTGCTTCGATAATGGAAAATACTGTGTAGTGACAATTATTGAAACAACAACAATATAAAATATCAACGCAGCAATTATTGAATCAATAAAATAATGAACAGTAATTACTGTAAGTAGTGCCTTCTTACGTAAGAATCAATAATTGGTGCAATACCGTGTGCTACTGTTCAACAACGCGTATTACTTTACTTTACCCACCGGGTATTCCAACGGTGTTAGCGGTAACAACTACGCCATTTTTTATAAACAACTTATTTTTGTCGTTTTCTTCCTCCAATCGCTTTCCGTTATGGGGCCCACAAAAGACTGCGCCGTCGTACGAATATTCCCCGACAGTAAGAATATTCCACGACCAAACGAATATTCCTCGTCAACAATGAATATTTTATAACCACCTGCTTATTTAAAATATTTGCGCATTTTACCCATAACTAACCACATTAATCAAATCAACCCTTACTATTTCAAAATAATAAATAAAGGAAATTCCTTTTTATTTAAAAAATTTTCGGGGTCTTACAATTGATATCATGTATAGTGGATTTTTACTGCTAATTATGAAAAACCTAATTAGTAACTTAAAACCCTAATGTCTAGAATTCTAATTTGGTAATTAGAAACCCTAATTGTAATTTGAAAACCCTAATAATCAAAATTATAAACTCTAATTGCTAAATTAGCAAAGTTAATTATAATTAGTGAATTTTAAACCCTAATATTACTGTATAATGTAATTAGAAAATCTAACTGATTAACAAACCCTAAATTTCTATTTTTAAACCCAAAAGGAAAATCTAGAAATTCATTTTGTGCTAAACCTTAGGGTTAAATCCTAAGGGCCAAACCCTAAGGGTTTGTCAAGATTACAATATTACCATTAAAATTGTAAGGTTAATGACTATTTTGCCTTTTGTGCATTATTGAAGCTAATATATAGGTTTTGACATTAGGTGAAGTTGGTGACCAAACCCAACTACCCCATGTGATTAAAATTGATAGCAATCAACCACTTTGATCAACCATACATGCATCTAAAATTTATATTTATATATTAGAGAGAGAAAAAAATCACTTGTTAGCCCATTTTGTACAAACACATATCCAAGAGCTTCTCTCACTAAAACCCACGAATTTTATTAGCATATCAGTCCCATATCAAAGCCCCACTAACATCTATATCAAATCAGAACCCTAAGATCAAGATTGATCAAAGAAAAGGTATAAACCCTAGCCATGAAATCTGATCTTGATCTGCATGTTACACTACAGCAAAATAGGGATGTAGCGAAGGAAATTTTGTGAAGGAATGGAATTTATTCCTTCACATGAGGAGTTGTTTAGCGAAGGAACAGTGAAGGAAAAAAGTATAGTGACAATATAGTTATTAGCAAAATAAATATTCTTCACACTTTATATTTTTTTCTTCGCAAAATTGGAGCGATAGAAAGATTTTTGGAGCCAATTTATGATGCAAATTTGCGAGGAAAAAAATCTATTAGTGAAGGAATTATTACTCACTATATATTATTGATCATAGTTTTTTGCGAGAGATAACATCGGTCGCTGTTTTGTTCTAAATAATTTTTTATAATTAATTGTAGTGAATATAAATTATAATATAAATATATTAAATTTTTTATATTATTAAATTTATTTATAATAATTGTAACTTACAATCTATATAATATGTTGAATCTTTTCCCACTTTAAAATTTAGGAAAGCACAAGAATAACTGAGATTGATTCTAATTTTAATTCAATGAAGTAGATTTATCTCAATTCGTCTTAACTTAATAAACTCTTATTTTATCTCACACAAACAGAAATCTCGCCCAAATCAAACCCCTACCCCCTCCCTCTGCATCAACACTCTTCACAAACCCACATCCCAATCAGACATCCTATTGAGATTCGATACCCAGCTCAATCCCCTTTCTTTCTTTGCAATGGTAATCCCCATTGCAGTATTCAATTTCTCTCTCATCAATGGCGTCCTTACCCCCAGGAATTCTCTCCAAACTCCTCCCAAACATCCACAACAAGACCGCCAAGGTCGCCGGAGACCGCAAGGGTTTTTGATTTGTGCTGCAGTCTGAATGGTGGGAGGTGGTTCTTCTAAGGGGAGCTCGAAAGGCGTTCGCATCGTTGTCACCGAAGACCGGGGCACCGGAAAATCCAGTTTGATTGTCACTGCCACATCTGATACTTTTCCGACCAATGTCCCTCCTGTGTTGCCGCCGACGAGTTTGTCTGACAATATGTATCCCGAAATAGTCCCTATTACCATAATCAATAGCTCTTCTAGGTCTAATTCTCTTTCACTTTCCCGTATATGTATAATGTAACTGTTTGTATATATCATTTCATATCCTCTTTTTGCTTTTTAAATCTCTACTTGCTGATTGTACTGTTTGGCTAAATTACTGATATTGGCTATCAGCAAACATAAAGTAATCTAATTTAATAAAGTAACTGCAAAATAACTTAAAAATCTTAATTTTTCTATTTAGCTTACTTACAAGGACTTGATAGTGGTTATTCTATGATAGACTAGCTAATTGAATGAAACTACATTCACATTTTGAGATGCCTGGAAAGGAATTAGCGAATAGAAGCAAACCAAACTCCTTGCTACAATGAGTAAATTGAACATAAAAATTCCACATAAAGAATAATTGGAAGCTTGCAGTGAACCTGAACTCAACTCCCTTTTAGATAAGTATTTGCGGTGAAGAAAATTCACTGAACGCTTTGCTAGCAGTTTGGTATGAGTTAAAAATCTTTTATTGTTAATTCTGATATTATACCACTGGTCAATGTCTATGTGCACTTACCTTTCCGAGAGAATTCTTCACATCCTTAGCCACCATCTAATTGTGTTGGATTGTGTCCAAATAAATTATAGAATTCTTTTTATGCATTTTTTTTGTTAAAAATTATGATTCAGCTTATTTTTTGTTTGAATGACCCTATCAGTTATATCACCATTGATCGTTCAGCTATGATAATTAAATATGGGCTCATGTATGTACAATTTCATCTATCCAATTTTTTTCACTTATTCTAGGGCCTAACATTGTGTGTTTAAACGTACATACATATATTTACATGTATGTTTATGTGCACACTTTTTTTTCATGCATATAAATATATATGTATATTATATATACTGTTTTAAGTTTATATTAATACTATCATGATGTGTATATTACATATACTGTTTTAGGTTTCATGTTTGATAATTCATACTATACATAGGCAGCGACTTTAGTTGATATGGGATTCCCCAACATGTCTAGAGAAATGAATCTGTAGTCCTTTCCTTATTTATTTTGCAAAGGAAGTTTACATGAGATGGAAAAGAAAAATTCTTGGATATTATTGTTGTTTAAATTAAGTATTATATGTTTTAATCCGGTCCTTTACTTCTAAGTTGGTTGGGTATTTTGTATGTCTGTATAGAGTGATTGTATAGTATATAGTTAGATAATTCTATCTGCCTAACTTTGGAAGGAACACAAATTTTATTTTTCCATGCTTCTTGTTCTGCAGTTGTTCTTAATATATACTGTAATCTATTGCAGAACTCCAGCCGTGTGGTTCTAGTCCGTAGTTTTCAGCTAGCATTTTCTTTACGAAACATTTCTCTTACTGAAGAAGGTAAGCTTGCAAACTTACTAGTAGTGTATACTTCTAGTTTTGGACTGGAATAGAATATTCAACCTTTTCTACTGGAGGATGAGGAGGAAAAGCAGTGGGGAGTTGGTTCTGTGATAACTTTACTTAGAAAGAATCAAATTTAATATATTTCAATTGAATAATCTCATGTCTGATATCAATTTATGTGGTGTCAATTTTCTAGAAATGTCTATTTCATAAGCTGATTTGAAAGTAAGGGTGGGTGACTTTTAGGCATAGTTCCTGTGTGTTAGAGAAAGTAAGGGTGGGTGACTTTTAGGCCAGGCCTGTTCTTCCTTCCATTACTAAAACAACGGATTCTCTACTTCAAAGGATTGCTACTACGATCCTTCTCCCTCTATATTAAACCCTAGCTATTTTATCTCATGTTCGAAGATATAGTTATATAGCAGCAGCTATAAAAAGATGGTGGCAGGTAGCAATTCCAAATCGGATATATCACTGCTTGGAACATTTGCCAGTAGTGCTTTCGCTGCTTGTTTCGCTGAGGTATTACTCCATTGAAGACCATATCCGATTAATTTGAAAACTATTGTGGAATTAGATTATTAACTTTATTGTACGTGCATTTTGATTTAATTATTTCTTATGCTAGATTTCTATGCTTTTTTTTGTGAATGTTGATTGTGTGCGTCAAATCATGGTTGATGGGTTATTTTGGTGCGCTAAAATTTTAGTATTTTTAAAAAGTTCAGTTTGAAGTATTTTAGAAGTTCGTAAGTTATTGTCTAAATTCATAGGTTGAACAAATTTATGCGTATTGGAGTAGAAGTAATTCTTAAGAACTAAAGTGCATAGGGAGACTTGGTTGTGTATCTCTGGCCACAAATGACCAAAATTTACATCAATTTCAACAGATCACTATTAGCCCTTTCTGTTATAATATATATCTGTATGTTTATGAATTACTAATTGTCTTTTCATTTTTATATTTTCCATTGAACTATCTGGTGATAGATGAGAAAGAGTTTGTTGAACTGAATAGATCTATGACTTGGGCCTACAAACAATAAGAATAAGAGCCTACCAAGCAAGTCTACACTCTACTCACAGTGTTGTCACTTAGTCATTCGAATTTTCCCAATTCTGCTGCATAACTCCACTAGTTATATTATTCAGGTCAAGTTGCGTGATAATCAATATCAAGATAGCTTCTTTATTAGTTAATTTTTATTTTAGCGTCACATTACCATGACAGTCACAATCAAACACTCTATAACTTCTTTTATATGTCAAGGTCTGTGTTGATGGTTTATAGTTTAACAAGTTAGTCCTCTTTTCTGTTATTCTTGATTGAAGCTGGTATGAGCTCAATTGCTTGACACCTTTTAGTCTTAAGTTTGAAATCTCCACATAGATCATAATTGGTTCTAGATCATCATGTTGGTGTTGGAACCTTTTAGTTTGCATAATCCACTAGATGCAATGTCAATGAGATTACGTATATTTTATTTTCGTCATCACACATATAACATATTTTCTTATACAGATTTGTACTATCCCGTTGGACACTGCTAAGGTTAGACTTCAACTCCAAAAGAAAGCAGTTACAGTGAATGGAGTGGCCTTACCAAAGTACAGGGGAATGTTGGGTACACTTGGCACCATTGAAAGGGAAGAAGGTATATCTGCTCTCTGGAAAGGCATTGTACCAGGATTACATCGTCAATGCTTGTTTGGGGGTTTAAGAATTGGGTTGTATGAACCTGTACGTTCTGTAACTATTGCTTCTATAAAATTCTGGTGCTCTATACATGTTAAGTCACCATTTAATTGAATTATGTGCATGTTGAACAAGTTAAGAACTTGTACATGGGTGAAAATTTTGTTGGGGATGTTCCTCTATCCAAAAAAATACTAGCTGGGCTTATAACATGTTATAATATGACCTTTGCTCTTATATCATCTTCTAGGAAAAGATATACAAAAGTTAGGCTTGCGTAATCATGTTTGATATTGTAAATAATCTAGATACTTGAACATGAAACAGGTGCCCTTACAATCATAGTGGCAAATCCTACTGATCTTGTGAAAGTACAACTTCAGGCTGAAGGGAAACTGGCACCGGGCGTGCCAAGGCATTATAGTGGAGTATTGAATGCTTATTCAACAATAGTGACACATGTGATTCTATAATCTTCCATCCTATGTAAAATATGGCCCATGAGACCCTGCTATGTATTAAGTTTGCTGAGCAATATCCAAATTTTAGGATGGGGTTAGGGCTTTATGGACTGGACTTGGTCCCAACGTTGCAAGGAATGCTATTATAAATGCTGCTGAACTAGCCAGTTATGATCAAGTGAAGCAGGTAAATCCCCAAAATTATAATTAACCTAATTATGTCGTGTGTTATTATTTGGAAGATCTATTAGTTATCTAACTCTATTATGTTTCTGCAGACAATTTTGAAGATTCCAGGCTTCACTGATAATATTTTCACTCATCTGTTATCTGGATTGGGAGCAGTTTTTGTTGCAGTCTACATTGGGTCCCCTGTTGATGTGGTAAATTTTTTATACCCAAATGACTAGTTTAAATTAGCTATTTTCTGCTGTTGGATATTCAGTGGTTTGTCTGCTAAAATTTTATGATTAACTTTGACCATGTGGGGAATAAACTGTGATGGGAAACTCTGTCAGACATGCATGTTTATTTGTCTTCTATAACTATCGGGCTTACAGGAGCCGAGATGGTACCAAACTCCAGTCATTTACAGTAGATTTGAAGCAGAAACAAGATAGGTTATTTTTGTGAGATACAAAGACGAGGAAGCGAGTTTGATGCAGTGTCTAGTATACAGCATCAAGCAAGGGGAATGGTGGGAATCAATGTCACGGGTAGAGGTGAAATCCTTCTCAGCAGAGGGCCATGTAAGGGTGTTTCAGATCATGTAGCAGCCATCAAAATGAACTATGGCAAAAATGAACAATACAGCAGGCAGGCGGGGAACATCACCAGCAGGGAGGAGGAATCTTGGAGAGGTAAGGGGGATATAAGCAGGTAGTAGGAGTGTGCAGTAAGGGCCTCTAGGAATGGGGGTCCTCAGGTGACAAATTATCTTAAAACATGACTACCACAATGACCTGATTAAGAATTTTTAAAATAGTGGGCCAATTGAATTTTTTAAAGTACAGTGACTAATTGCTTATAACACGATGACCATAGTGGGGTAAAGGTGCTTTTACCCAATTTTAATTAATGCCCCACAAGCTTCAGGCTTTCATGCAATTTGCGTAAATCATTTTCTTAAGTGTTAAGAATAGGGCTACTCCCCTTGTGCGAGATGGAATAAAAGACAAGTCATCAGAATTTTCATTTTGCAATGAATTTGACATTTAATCCCATAGAATGTCTATTGTAGCTATGGTGGTATATGTCAAAGTTTCTTCTTCAAGGTTGTTTATTTGGCAATGGTACTTTTAACTACTATATCCCTAAGAAAAACATGGGCATGTTTTATTTCTTTAAATATATGTTATTGGCAGAGATAAACTATCAAATGTAGCTCTAACTCCTCCGGTTTCATAAAGAATTTATATAATGCTTGCATAATCTGTATTTATTGCTTGTGAGTTGTGACAGTGCCTATAATATCAAATTCATAATGCTTGTATAAGAATGCCAAAGGTTAAAATTTGTTAGATATATCTTAAACTATAAATTTTTGTTACTTGACTAATTAATTGACTAGAAGATTTTGACACTAGAATAACAGCTATTTAAAATTTACCAATTTATTTGTGATTCTCAGTAGTCATCATTTCGTAATTTCTGATCAGTAGACAAATTTTGCTACCGAGTTTAATAGACCTGCTGCCATTTGTTATCTAATTTTTGAGCCAATGTTAAGTGTCCACACAGAGTACATCAGCTAACAAGTTTGTAAATGTTTTGGTTGATTAATTTTGTTTCATCATCTAAATAATCCATTTTTGTGATCAAATTGCAGCACACCAAGGGTGGACGAAAAAGGCCTTGTTGGGTAAACGGCAGATTAAGAAGATCATCGATACACTTGTACAACCCTTCGAGTCCAGATAGGACACTACAAATTATGGAACGTTGACTCATGATTCACCTCAGCTATACTGGTTTGTTCACACATCTCTATCTAATGTGGTGATAAGTTAAAGATTTTTATTTTTGTTTTGGATTACATTAGCATGCTTTTGTTTCCAGACATGTGTCATTGGTATTGTTGTGGCATGTATCATTGGTATTGCTGTTTGCTACTGTCTACCCTGTATTATTGCAATCTTATATGCAGTTGCAGACTAGGTAATTTACCATGAAAAGTCATTTTGCAGCTAGCGTAAAATATAAAGTGCAAAAATGTACGAGCATACTATTCTTTGGGGGCATAAATATCTTGAATGCAATAGAGAAACTTTAATTCTGCTGCCCACATCTATTTGATAGATATAAAGGTAGGATTATATACAAGGAATAATATCCTCGAGGGAAATGAATTACTAGACATCTATTGTAGCTGGTCATCTTTAAGGAGATTTGGAGTTGTATGGTATGCTGATATTTATTTTTTGGACATGCATTGGTATGCTGATATTTTTCATGTTATCAACAGGAAGGAGCAACTAAAGATGATATTGATTGCTTGCCCAAATATAAGTTCATGAGAATCGGTGATTTTGAGAAACAAAATGGGGAGATTCAAGAATCTTTTAGTGGAATAATGACATAATGTAACACTGATACTCCCACCCACCGAAACGGTTCTTCCCCTAGAGGATGTTGCAAGTGTCTATACTTAATAATATGTATTCTCTTAACAATTCCTTTATACCCCGTACTATTCCACCAACCAATATACCAGCTCTGTAATACAAATTAAGCACCCACAAAAATAAGGAAAATGGTTCATATTGCTTTCTTAATAACCTATTAAAATAGACTTCTCTACGCTCTTTGATACTTCTTGAAATCAAGAAAGACCTGTTTTCCTATTGTTGGTCATAGGAATGTTGCATTTGCCTTTGTGCCTATGAAGATGGAACTGAGCTTCGTGAACTCCCTTGCCGTAATCATTTTCATTGCACCTGCATAGACAAGTGGTTGTACATCAATGCAACATGTCCCCTCTGCAAGTTTAATATACTGAAGAACAATAATCAGAATGGTAGTGAAGAAGTATAAGAAAGCAAGCACTCTTTCACGGATTGCTGATTGGTTATGTGCATCATCCTGCATATCTAGTGTTCTGTTGGTGTTCCATTTTTCCTTGCTCGAACCTTCTCCAATACAGGTGGCAGTTGACTCATGCGTTCTAACGTTGCAATAATTGTATTGAGGTATTTACTAATAACTATATTTTTGTCTTTGTCCTTCATTAATCTCTCTCTACCTATTAATTTAAGTTCACCAGGTTTATTTTTTTTATTCCTCATCTTGTTGAAATTGAATTTTGGTGTTTCTTTTGCAGAAAGAGCTTTAGAGGCCCAACCTTGATTTCCTTGAAGAAAATGATGATGAAGTGGACCTAACATGATGTACACTTCATTCCTTCTAGCTCATTATTTTTTCAATTTTCCTATGTTAGTTATTAAATATTGTAAGTACTATGATCCTTGGGAGATCAAGATACAGTAACAAATTCTGTATTTATCGTGACTTGAGCATTATCAATTTACATATGGAGTATTAGTTTTAATTTTTGGCTATTTATGTTGTTTATCAATTAGTTTGAAACAAGTATGACATTTATATTAATTTGAAATATTAAATATAATATTTATTATAGCAATTAATAAAAATAATAGTAATAAATATGAAATCACTGATTTGAAAATTAATTATAATTTGCATGAATTTTGATTATTTGTTAATTAATTTTTTATTTATAAATTTATAATTTGTGAATGATTTTACTTGAGAAATTGACATTAATAAAGGATTATTTTCCTCACTAATTTGAAAATACATTCTCAATTTATAATTAGTGAAGGAAAATATTCTCTCGTTAAATAAATTTGTTTCTCACAATATATTATTTGTGAGGGAATCAAGTTATTCACTAATTTCAAATAGTCCTTAAAATATTATTTGTGAAGGAAACCAATCTTTCACTAAATAACAATATTCCATTACTAAATACAATTTGTGTTTAAAAAAGTTATTTACAATATATCCTTCACAAAAAACATTTAGTTACTACTTAGCGAAGGATACTCAATTGCGAGGAGGTCTAATGCGAGCACTCGTGTGAAGAAAATATTTCTTGGCAATAAATCACTTGTGAATGATATAGGGCCTCTAGTGAAGGATTTGTCCTTAACTAGAGGTCATTTTTGGTGTAGTATTAGATGTTATAATTAAGTGTTGAAATGTGATGTTTTATGATGTAAATAGATGATCTAGGTTGCTAGATGTTAGATCCATAACATCTAGAGGCTCAGATTTGAAGATTTACAAAATCTGAAAAATTTATTTTGTGGTCTGACAACCGAATGTCAGACCTTCTAAATCTCAGTGTGTTCATTAATTAGTTGTTTTAAGTGTTAGATATTGTAGTCTGATATGTGGTCTTTGATATGGATCAAGAATCAAGTTTATATCTGGTATAGATTGCATGTAATTCACGGTCAAATGTCGTTGACCGACCATGACTCGGCGTTTCTGGGTAACCTAGAAACTGTCTGACAAGACTTTTGTCGTCTTTGATATTGCTACTGTTTGTTGTTTTGTTGTTGTTGCTGTAATAGATTTGTAAAATGATATATGGATTTCAGGTTAAGACTTTTAGATCCTTGAAATCATCAACAGATTGAACATTATGGATGGTCAAACCAGCTCAAATGATCACGGATTTGGTTTCTGGAATTGCCAAAAAATCATGAACATGATTTCTGACAATGGTTGATTGGCTTGAATCTTAATTTTGTGATGTTATATCAATATTATGTATCAGATCTGTTGTCTTGCATGTGGTCTACAACCTGGAACCCTTAGATCACTTGGATATCAACAGGATTTCAAGTTGTGAAAGCCCAAATTTGAACAGTCGAACTATTCTTCATTTCTGGGCAAACCCAGAAATGAAGAACAACTCTGACAGTGTTTTCATTAGCTTAGATCTTTCAGTTGATGCATGTTATTACTTTGGTTGTTGTTGGATCTTATAGTGTTGCATTAATAATACAACCTGCAATCATTAGATTGCCCAGAAACGCATAGATATGATATGTATGCTTGGTCAAACTCACTCCCTCGTTTTCTGACATGAGTTTTCTAGGTTTGGCCAAGAACGCGAAGAACACCTATAGCGACGGTTCTGTCGCTATAGGCAGTCTTTAGCGATAATTTATTTAATAAAATTATATTTTTATTAAATAGTTAAAGAAAATTAGTTTTTAATTTTTAAAAATACAAAATAAATTATTAAAAATTATTTTAAAGTCTGAAAATTAGTTTTAAATTAATTTAAGTATATTTCATAAATAAATAATATTTTTAAAATATTAAAGGTATTTAATTTATTTAATTATTATATTAAATAAATTATTTAAAAGTGATTGTAATATTTGAAAAATCATTTAAAATTATATTATGGTATTAAAAATATTTTAAGTTATTTTTAATGACTTTTAATATTTTATGATAAATTTCATTAATAAATTAATATTGATGATAATTAAGTTATTTAATAAATATATTAAATAATTTAGTTTAAAAATAATTTTAATATTATAAAAATCATTTTAAATGAAAATAAAGTGTTTAAAGATATTTTAAGTTATAAAATATAACTTTTAATATTTAAAGGATAATTTCAATAATAATTTAATATTATGATATTAATTTAATATTAATGATATTAAATTTATTTAATACTTATATTAAATATATAGTTTTAAAAATGGTTTTATTAATTTAAAAATTATTTAAAAAGGATATAAATGAATTAAAAATATTTTAAGCTATACTTAATGACTTTTAATATTATGAGGAATAGTACATTAATATTTTAATATTAATGGTAATTATTTTAAAATGATTTTAATTATTTTAAAAATCATTTAAGGGTAATATTAATACTTTAAAAATATTCTAAGTTATTATAAATAACTTTAATATTTTGGCAATTGTTTCATTAATAGTTTAATATTAATTAAATGTTAATGATAATATAATTATTTGATATTTAAATCATTTAATAGTGATTCCGGTGTTAGAAAATTCATGATAAATTATGATAAATGTTTTAAAATGTTTATTAAGTCATTTAAAATAATATAACTGATACTTACGGATATTGAACTTCGGAATAGAGTCTTAGACTAGATAATTACCCGATAAAGCTGTCAGTACACTGACATATTTCAGAAATTGATCTGAACTTAGATATTTTGATTGTATTAATGTTTGTTTGTGATGCAGTGATTATTGAACATGTGTGATAATGTGATTAGGTTATGTGCTAACTGCGAAATGAGTACTGTGTGTTATATTATATTGTTCTAATCGAACGGATGATCTGATTAATGATAGGTTGTGATATAAAAGATAAAACTAAGTTGTAAATTATAAGCAGCGCATCAGGTAAGTATCCCACCTTTGCATTTTCTTTATGCAATGGATATAACTAAGAATGTTTCAGAATTATATTATTTTTGTTCAAATTATTAACCCTATTATATATATATATATTATATACGCTCATTGATATCAACATGTTAGTAGATGGTAATTCAAATATATATTTTGTTTGTTAATCTCTATAAATGGTTATACAAGTGTCCCCACTTGGATAATCATTGTATTTAATCACATGTTGAAACACCTTTGTTGTGACGCCCCCAAAATAGGTCCACACGACCCATTCTGAGTCGCCAGATATCACACTATAAAAATCAAATACAAACTTCATTTATACAACTGTTGAACTGTCGTACAGAATACGACCATAGTTAAGCTGTGTGTTTTAATACAATATTGTCTCATAGACAGTATCCAAACTCAAATTATTACAATGCCATATAAAAATACAGCAACAAATATTTTAAGACCCCAAAGAAGAACGAGAAGATTACTTTCATATTCATTCTAATGAGGTGCACTCTTGACGCTGTCAAAGTCGGGTTCTCATCACCCTATTGTTGTTTGCCAAAATCAATTATTAAGCGACGTATAAAATACGACACACACATCTTAGGTCCTCAATACAATTATCTGTTGCATGTCATGCCGTTTTATAATGTATTGAGAAACTTCGACAGTCTCGGACCATCCCACTATTTTTCTGTTATCCCCGCTCGATCCAGCTACATTCTTATTACCTGAAAGGAATTGTGAAGCAAAAGGGTGAGCATAATTAGCCCAGTAAATAATATCATGGCTAAGATAATTAATTTATCAACAGCCTTTATCAGAATAAATCAGAGATTTATAACATACGGTAGATAATAAAAGTTTTCAACCATAATTGTAGCGGAATCAACAATCCATTATAAGAGTTAAGTAGAACTTAATGTCTACTATCTCCTCTAAATTAAAAGACCATCGTTGATATTTTATTCCTGTAATACTCATTAGCAGTTCTTTTTTATACTTAAGACAAATAAAACTTTCAACACTTGTCTTCACCTGAACCACCAAAGATGTTAGTTAAATTCACAATTCATATTTTTAAAAATGTGAATTAACAGTTCCTTCTTGCCACAAAGGCTTAATAGAATGTTTACTCAATATCCTTACCCTAAAGGCTAAAGATATTCAAATGTAATAATAATGATCATACCAATCAGTTGTCTATCTTTGCACTACGGGCCAAAGATATTCTCTATTAAAAACAATGGTCATGATCATACCAATCAATTGCCTGTCAGTGCACTGTGGCCAAAGACATTCAACTGTTAATTAATGGTCATGATCCTGCCAATCACATCATTGAATTATCTATGCACTACGGCCAAGGATATTCGTTAGTATCACTAGTGGTAATGATCATGTCATACACCTGTCCATCTTCGCACTACGGGTCAATGCTATCAAACAACAGATCAACTTTGCACTACAGGCCAAAGATATTCAACAACATATCATCTTTGCACTATAGGCCAAAGACATACAACTGTAAAACCAATAACCAACAGTATAATAAAGAATGGAATAATAAAAGTATTTCACCATGTATGCAGTACTTCGCATAGACATGTTATTCTAACATAATAATAAAGAATGGAATAATAAAAGAATTTCACCAAGTAAAGGGTAGACCGCGTATACTGGATATTCTAATAGAATAAAAAATAATGGAATAACAGAAGAATTTCACCAAGTATACCACGTGTACAGGTTATTCCAACAGAATAATAAAGAATGGAATAACATAAGAATTTCACCAAGTATACCACGCATAGAGGTTATTCCAACAGAATAATAAAGAATGGAATAACAGAAGTTCTCTTCATGAATACGAAAGAAATAATACCCCTTACTATAATAATAATATCTGTTACCTTTCAAAGAAGAGTATTCTGACTGGTAGGGTGAGGATATACTCGAAGAAAACTTGCACTACTCTCAAAGCTTTCTTAAACTCTAAAGAAATACGCTCAAGATTATAGAAGAAGAATTCTCTCTATAGTTTCTCTCTCTAGAGGTTTAGTGAATTCATAAGAAATAATGAAGGAATGAGCTTCTATTTATAGAAGAATGGACTGCATAATAACTAATTCATGAACGGTCCAGATTGATTTACTTTTAATTGGACGATCCTTATTTAAAGTAAAATCTTTTAAATAAAATATAATATATTATATTTATAATATAATAAAATGAATAACTTTATAAAAGTATTCTGTTTTATATAAAAAGATTTTACTATGCAAAACACTATGCATGCACTATGCAGCACTATGCATAATAAAATATAATATATTCTATTTATAGAATAACTTTATAAAAGTATTCTGTTTTATATAAAAAGATTTTACTATGCAAAATACTATGCACAATAGAATATAATTTATTCTATTTATAGAATAACTTTATAAAATTATTCTGTTTTATATAAAAAGATTTTACTATGCAAAATACTATGCACAATAGAATATAACATATTCAATTTATAGAATAACTTTATAAAAGTATTCTATTTTATATAAAAAGCTTTTCTACTATTATAATTTTAACCAACGGTCTGAAAAATTAGTACATCTCTTCATGGAATAATATTGTACCCAAAAATAATTTGGACTGAAAAGAAATATATTTTTCGGGTGAATAGTACCACGTGGATAGTAACTCATGAATATTAACTCGTGAATAGTAATTCATGAATAGTACTCTGACATAAAAAGTGCCCCAAATACTTGAGTGAATAATACTAAAGTGAATAGTAATCGGGTATTTTATGACAACTTGTCTACTTCAATTTTTTTTTTCACATATCACCCTTAACTTTAACATTTTATCAATTTAACCATTTACTAAAATAGAATTATTGAATACTTTTATTTCATAAAATTAGGGATCTCACAATCTCTCCTCCTTATGAAATTTCGTCCTCAAAATTTACGTATGTACCTAATATTCAAAGAGATGAGAATACCTTGCTTTCTTTTCAGATTGTACCTTCCCGGTAATTTCCTCACTATTATGATTTTCCTATTTCTTATCTCCTGTATTTGAGATATCATTCTAAAATATAGCTTCAAAACAAAGGTTAATTGACATATCACAATTTGTCAACTTATCAAGTAAACAATTTTAGCTTAGGTAAGTCACAAACTTGCGAAGTATATAACTCGTCTCTCCCCTCCTAGTTCTAGACTCTTATCTCCGCCAGCGACCATATAACCTGCCTCTGATACTAATTGTGACGCCCCCAAAATAGGTCCACACGACCCATTCTGAGTCGCCAGATATCACACTATAAAAATCAAATACAAACTTCATTTATACTACTGTTGAACTGTCGTACAGAATACGACCACAGTTAAGCTGTGAGTTTTAATACAATATTATCTTGTAAACAGTATCCAAACTCAAATTGTTATAATGCCATATAAAAATATAACAACAAATATTTTAAGACCCCAAAGAAGAACGAGAAGATTACTATCATATTCATTCTAATGAGGTGCACTCTTGATGCTGTCAAAGTCGGGTTCTCATCACCATATTATTATTCGCCAAAATCAATTATTAAGTGACGTATAAAATACGACACACACATCTTAGGTCCTCAATACAATTATCTTTTGCATGCAATGCCGTTTTATAATGTATTGAGAAACTTCGAAAGTCTCGGACCATCCCACTATTTCCCTGTTATCCCCACTCGACCCAGCTATATTCTTATTACCTGAAAGGAATTGTGAAGCAAAAGGCTGAGCAAAATTAGCCCAGTAAAGAATATCATGGCTAAGATAATTAATTTATCAACAGCCTTAATCAGAATAAATAAGAGATTTATAACATATGGTAGATAATAAAAGTTTTCAACCATAATTACAGCGGAATCAACAATCCATTAGAAGAGTCAAGTAGAACATAATGTCTACTATCTCCTCTAAATTAAAAGTCCATCGTTGATATTTTATTCCTGTAATACTCATTAACAGTTCTTTGTTATACTTAAGACAAATAGAACTTTCAACACTTGTCTTCACCTGAACCATAAAAGATGTTAGTTAAATTCACAATTCATATTTATAATAATGTGAATTAACAATTCCTTCTTGCCACAAAGGCTTAATAGAACGTTTACTCAAAATCCTTACCCCAAAGGCTGAAGATATTCAAATGTAATAACAATGATCATACCAATCAGTTGTCTATCTTTGCACTACGGGCCAAAGGTATTCAACTATTAAAAATAATGGTCATAATCATACCAATCAATTTCATGTTAGTGCACTACAGCCAAAGACATTAAACCGTTAACTAATGGTCATGATCTTACCAATCACATCATTGAATTATCCATGCACTACGGCCAATTATATTCGTTAGTATCACTAGTGGTAATGATCATGTCATAGACCTATCCATCTTCGCACTACGGGTCAAAGCTATCAAACAATAGACCATCTTTACACTACATGCCAAAGATATTCAATAACATATCATCTTTGCATTACATGCCAAAGACATACAACTGTAAAACCAATAACCAACATTATAATAAAGAATGGAATAATAAAAGTATTTCACCATGTATGCAGTACATCGCATAGACATGTTATTCCAACATAATAATAAAGAATGGAATAATAAAAGAATTTCACCAAGTATAGGGTAGTCCGCGTATATAGTTTATTCCAAAAGAATAAAAAAATAATAGAATAAAAGAAGAATTTTACCACGTATACAGGTTATTCCAACAGAATAATAAAGAATAGAATAATAGAAGAATTTCACCAAGTATACCACGCATACAGGTAATTCCAACAGAATAATAAAGAATGGGATAATAGAAGTTCTCTTCATGAAAACTGAAAGAAATAATACCCCTTACTATAATAATAATATCCCTTACCTTTCAAAGAAGAGTATTCCGACTGGTAGGGTGAGGATATACTCGAAGAAAACTTACACTACTCTTAAAGCTTTCTTAAACTCTAAAGAAATACGCTCAAGATTATAGAAGAAGAATTCTCTCTATAGTTTCTCTCTCTAGAGTTTTAGTGAATTCATAAGAAATAATGAAGGAATGAGCTTCTATTTATAGAAGAATGGACTGCATAATAACTAATTCATGAACGATCCAGATTGATTTACTTTTAATTGGATGATCCTTATTTAAAGTAAAATCTTTTAAATAAAATATAATATATTATATTTATAATATAATAAAATGAATAACTTTATAAAAGTATTCTATTTTATATAAAAAGATTTTACTATGCAAAACACTATGCATGCACTATGCAACACTATGCATAATAAAATATAATATATTCTATTTATAGAATAACTTTATAAAAGTATTCTGTTTTATATAAAAAGATTTTACTATGCAAAGCACTATGCACAATAAATATAATGTATTCTATTTATAGAATAACTTTATAAAAGTATTCTATTTTATATAAAAAGATTTTACTATGCAAAACACTATGCACAATAGAATATAACATATTCTATTTATAGAACAACTTTATAAAAGTATTCTATTTTATATAAAAGCTTTTCTACTATTATAATTTCAACCAACGGTCTGAAAAATTAGTACATCTCTTCATGGAATAATATTGTACCCAAAAATGATTTGGACTGAAAAGAAATATTTTTTCGGGTGAATAGTACCACGTGAATAGTAACTCATGAATAGTAACTCGTAAATAGTAAATCGTAAATAGTAACTCATGAATAGTACTCCGACACAAAAAGTGCCCTAAATACTCGAGTGAATAATACTAGAATGAATAGTAATCGGGTATTTTATGACAACTTGTCTACTTCAATTTTTTTTTTCAAATATCACCCTTAAATTTAACCTTTTATAAATTTAACCATTTACTAAAATAAAAAAATTGAATACTTTTATTTCATAAAATTCAGGGTCTCATAATCTCTACTCCTTATGAAATTTCGCCCTCGAAATTTACGTACGTACCTAATATTCGAAGAGATGAGAATACCTTGCTTTCTTTTCAGATTGTACCTTCCCGGTAATTTCCTCACTATTATGATTTTCCTATTTCTTATCTCCTGTATTTCAGATATCATTCTAGAATATAGCTTCAAAACAAAGGTTAATTGACATATCACAATTTGTCAACTTATCAAGTAAACAATTTCAGCTTAGGTAAGTCACACACTTGCGAAGTATATAACTCGTCTCTCCCCTCCTAGTTCTAGACTCTTATCTCTGCCAGCGACCATATAACCTGGCTCTGATACTAATTGTGACGCCCCCCAAAATAGGTCCACACGACCCATTTCGAGTCACCAGATATCACACTATAAAAATCAAATACAAACTTCATTTTTACAACTGTTGAACTGTTGAATTTGTTACAATGCCATATAAAAATACAGCAACAAATATTTTAAGACCCCAAAGAAGAACGAGAAAATTACTATCATATTCATTCTAATGAGGTGCACTCTTAACGCTGTCAAAGTCGGGTTCTCATCACCATATTATTGTTCGCCAAAATCAATTATTAAGTGACGTATAAAATACGACACACGCATCTTAGGTCCTCAATACAATTATCTGTTGCAAGTTATGACGTTTTATAATGTATTGAGAAACTTCTAAAGTCTCGGACCATCGCACTATTTCCCTGTTATCCCCGCTCGACCCAGCTACATTCTTATTACCTGTAAGGAATTATGAAGCAAAAGGGTGAGCAAAATTAGCCCAATAAAGAATATCATGACTAAGATAATTAATTTATCATCAGCCTTTATCAGAATAAATTAGAGATTTATAACATATGGTAGATAATAAATGTTTTCAACCATAATTGCAGCGGAATCAACAATCCATTAGAAGAGTCAAGTAGAACATAATGTCTACTATCTCCTCTAAATTAAAATTCCATCGTTGATATTTTATTCCTGTAATACTCATTAACAGTTCTTTGTTATACTTAAGACAAATAGAACTTTGAACACTTGTCTTCACCTGAACCATAAAAGATGTTAGTTAAATTCACAATTCATATTTATAATAATGTGAATTAACAGTTCCTTCTTGCCACAAAGGCTTAATAGAACGTTTACTCAATATCATTACCCCAAAGGCTGAAGATATTCAAATGTAATAAAATTGGTCATACCAATCAGTTGTCTATCTTTGCACTACGGGCCAAAGATATTCAACTATTAAAAACAATGGTCATGATCATACCAATCAATTGCCTGTCAGTGCACTACGGCCAAATACATTCAACTGTTAACTAAGGTTCATGATCTTGCCAATCACATCATTGAATTATCCATGCACTACGACCAAGGATATTCGTTAGTATCACTAGTGGTAATGATCATGTCATACACCTGTCCATATTCGCAGTACGAGTCAAAGCTATCAAACAACAGATCATCTTTGCAATACAGGCCAAGGATATTCAATAATATATCATCTTTGCACTACATGCCAAAGACATACAACTGTAAAACCAATAACCAACAGTATAATAAAGAATGGAATAATAAAAGTATTTCACCATGTATGCAGTACTTCGCATAGACATGTTATTCCAACATAATAATAAGGAATGGAATAATAAAAGAATTTCACCAAGTATAGGGTAGACCGCGTATACAGGTTATTCCAACAGAATAAAAAATAATGGAATAACAGAAGAATTTCACCAAGTATACCACATATACAGGTTATTCCAACAGAATAATAAAGAATAGAATAACAGAAGAATTTCACCAAGTATACCACGCATACAGGTTATTCCAACAAAATAATAAAGAATGGAATAATAGAAGTTCTCTATATGAATACGAAAAAAATAATACCCCTTACTATAATAATAATATCCCTTACCTTTCAAAGAAGAATATTACGACTGGTAGGGTGATGATATACTCGAAGAAAACTTTCACTACTCTCAAAGCTATCTTAAACTCTAAAGAAATACGCTCAAGATTATAGAAGAAAAATTCTCTCTATAGTTTCTCCCTCTAGAGTTTTAGTGAATTCGTAAAAAATAATTAAGGAATGAGCTTTTATTTATAGAAGAATGGACTGCATAATAACTAATTCATTAACGGTCTAGATTGATTTACTTTTAATTGGACGATCCATATTTAAAGCAAAATCTTTTAAACAAAATATAATATATTATATATATAATATAATAAAATGAATAACTTTATAAAAGTATTTCTGTTTTATATAAAAAGATTTTACTATACAAAACACTATGCATGCACTATGCAACACTATTCATAATAAAATATAATATATTCTATTTATAGAATAACTTTATAAAAGTATTCTGTTTTATATAAAAAGATTTTACTATGCAAAATACTATGCACAATAGAATATAATTTATTCTATTTATAGAATAACTTTATAAAATTATTCTGTTTTATATAAAAAGATTTTACTATGCAAAATACTATGCACAATAGAATATAACATATTCTATTTATAGAATAACTTTATAAAAGTATTCTATTTTATATAAAAAGCTTTTCTACTATTATAATTTTAACCAACGGTCTGAAAAATTAGTACATCTATTCATGGAATAATATTGTACCCAAAAATGATTTGGACTGAAAAGAAATATATTTTTCGGGTGAATAGTACCACGTGGATAGTAACTCGTGAATAGTAACTCATGAATAGTAACTCATGAATAGTAATTCATGAATAGTACTCTGACATAAAAAGTGCCCCAAATACTTGAGTGAATAATACTAAAGTGAATAGTAATCGGGTATTTTATGACAACTTGTCTACTTCAATTTTTTTTTTCACATATCACCCTTAACTTTAACCTTTTATCAATTTAACCATTTACTAAAATAGAATTATTGAATACTTTTATTTCATAAAATTCGGGATCTCACAATCTCTCCTCCTTATGAAATTTCGTCCTCAAAATTTACGTATGTACCTAATATTCAAAGAGATGAGAATACCTTGCTTTCTTTTCAGATTGTACCTTCCTGGTAATTTCCTAGCTATAATGATTTTCCCATTTCTTATCTCCTGTATTTGAGATATCATTCTAAAATATAGCTTCAAAACAAAGGTTAATTGACATATCACAATTTGTCAACTTATCAAGTAACAATTTTAGCTTAGGTAAGTCACAAACTTGCGAAGTATATAACTCGTCTCTCCCCTCCTAGTTCTAGATTCTTATCTCCGCCAGCGACCATATAACCTGCCTCTGATACTAATTGTGACGCCCCCAAAATAGGTCCACACGACCCATTCTGAATCGCCAGATATCACACTATAAAAATCAAATACAAACTTCATTTATACAACTGTTGAACAGTCGTACAGAATACGACCACAGTTAAGCTGTGAGTTTTAATACAATATTGTCTTGTAAACAGTATCCAAACTCAAATTGTTATAATGTCCATATAAAAATATAACAGCAAATATTTTAAGACCCCAAAGAAGAACGAGAAGATTACTATCATATTCATTCTAATGAGGTGCACTCTCGACGCTGTCAAAGTCGGGTTCTCATCACCATATTATTGTTTGCCAAAATCAATTATTAATTGACGTATAAAATACGACACACACATCTTAGGTCCTCAATACAATTATCTTTTGCATGCCATGCCATTTTATAATGTATTGAGAAACTTCGAAAGTCTCGGACCATCCTACTATTTTTCTGTTATCCCCGTTCGACCCAGCTACATTCTTATTACTTGAAAGGAATTGTGAAGCAAAAGGTTGAGCAAAATTAGCCCAGTAAAAAATATCATGGCTAAGATAATTAATTTATCAACAGCCTTAATCAGAATAAATAAGAGATTTATAACATATGGTAGATAATAAAAGTTTTCAACCATAATTACAGCGGAATCAACAATCCATTAGAAGAGTCAAGTAGAACATAATGTCTACTATCTCCTCTAAATTAAAAGTCCATCGTTGATATTTTATTCCTGTAATACTCATTAATAGTTCTTTGTTATACTTAAGACAAATAGAACTTTCAACATTTGTCTTCACCTGAACCATAAAAGATGTTAGTTAAATTCACAATTCATATTTATAATAATGTGAATTAACAGTTCCTTCTTGCCACAAAGGCTTAATAGAACGTTTACTCAAAATCCTTACCCCAAAGGCTGAAGATATTCAAATGTAATAACAATGATCATACCAATCAGTTGTCTATCTTTGCACTACGGGCCAAAGGTATTCAACTATTTAAAATAATGGTCATAGTCATACCAATCAATTGCCTGTCAGTGCACTACGACCAAAGACATTAAACTGTTAACTAATGGTCATGATCCTGCCAATCACATAATTGACTTATCCATGCACTACGACCAAGGATATTCGTTAGCATCACTAGTGGAAATGATCATGTCATACACCTGTCCATCTTCGCAGTACGGGTCAAAGCTATCAAACAACAGATCATCTTTGCACTACAGGACAAAGATATTCAATAACATATCATCTTTGCACTACATGCCAAAGACATACAACTATAAAACCAATAGTCAATAGTATAATAATGAATGAAATAATAAAAGTATTTCACCGTGTATGCAGTACTTTGCATAGACATCTTATTCTAACATAATAATAAAGAATGGAATAATAAAAGAATTTCACCAAGTATAGGGTAGACCGCGTATACATGTTATTCCAACAGAATAAAAAATAATGGAATAACAGAAGAATTTCACCAAGTATAGACGTATACAGGTTATTCCAATAGAATAATAAAGAATAGATTAACAGAAGAATTTCACCAAGTATACCATGCATACAGGTTATTCCAACAGAATAATAAAGAATGGAATTATAGAAGTTCTCTATATGAATACGAAAGATATAATACCCCTTACTATAATAATAATATCCCTAACCTTTCAAAGAAGAGTATTCTGACTGGTAGGGTGAGGATATACTAGAAGAAAACTTGCACTACTCTCAAAATTTTCTTAAACTCTAAAGAAATACGCTCAAGATTATAGAAGAATAAATCTCTCTATAGTTTCTCTCTCTAGAGTTTTAGTTAATTCGTAAGAAATAATTAAGGAATGAGCTTCTATTTATAGAAGATTGGACTGCATAATATCTAATTCGTGAATGGTCCAGATTGATTTACTTTTAATTGGACGATCCATATTTAAAGTAAAATATTTTAAATAAAATAAAATATATTATATTTATAATATAATAAAACGAATAACTTTATAAAAGTATTATGTTTTACATAAAAAGATTTTACTATACAAAACACTATGCATGCACTATGCAACACTATGCATAATAAAATATAATATATTCTATTTATAGAATAAATTTATAAAAGTATTTTATTTTATATAAAAAGATTTTACTATGCAAAACACTATGCACAATAGAATATAATATATTCTATTTATAGAATAACTTTATAAATGTATTCTGTTTTATATAAAAAGATTCTACTATACAAAACACTATGCACAATAGAATATAACATATTCTATTTATAGAATAACTTTATAAAAGTATTCTATTTTATATAAAAAGCTTTTCTACTATTATAATTTCAACCAACGGTCTGAAAAATTAGTACATCTCTTCATGGAATAATAGTGTATCTAAAAATGATTTGTACTGAAATGAAATATATTTTTCGGGTGAATAGTACCACAAGAATAGTAATTCATGAATAGTAACTCGTGAATAGTAACTCGTGAATAGTAACTCATGAATAGTAACTCGTGAATAGTACTCCGACACAAAAAGTGCCCCAAATACTCTAGTGAATAATACTAGAGTGAATAGTAATCGGGTATTTTATGACAACTTGTCTACTTCAATTTTTTTTTCATATATCACCCTTAACTTTAACCTTTTATCACTTTAACCATTTACTAAAATAGAATTATTGAATACTTTTATTTCATAAAATTCGGGGTCTCACAATCTCTCCTCCTTATGAAATTTCGTCCTCGAAATTTACGTATGTACCTAATATTCAAAGAGATGAGAATATCTTGCTTTCTTTTCAGATTGTACCTTCCCGGTATTTTTCTCGCTATTATGATTTTCCAATTTCTTATCTCTTGTATTTCAGATATCATTCTAGAATATAGCTTCAAAACAAAGGTTAATTGACATATCACAATTTGTCAACTTATCAAGTAAACAATTTCAGCTTAGGTAAGTCACACACTTGCGAAGTATATAACTCGTCTCTCCCCTCCTAGTTCTAAACTCTTATCTCTGCCAGCGACCATATAACCTGGCTCTAATACCAATTGTGACGCCCGCAAAATAGGTCCACACGACCCATTCTGAGTCGCCAGATATCACACTATAAAAATGAAATACAAACTTCATTTATACAACTGTTGAACTGTCGTACAGAATACGACCACATTTAAGCTGTGAGTTTTAATACAATATTATCTCGTAGACAGTATCCAAACTCAAATTGTTACAATGCCATATAAAAATACAGCAACAAATATTTTAAGACCCCAAAAAAGAACGAGAAGATTACTATCATATTCATTCTAATGAGGTGCACTCTTGACGCTGTCAAAGTCGGGTTCTCATCACCATATTATTGTTCTCCAAAATCAATTATTAAGTGACGTATAAAATACGACACACACATCTTAGGTCCTCAATACAATTTTTTGTTGCATGTCATGTCGTTTTATAATGTATTTAGAAACTTCGAAAGTCTCAGACCATCCCACTATTTTTCTGTTATCCTCGTTCGACCCAGCTACATTCTTATTACTTGAAAGGAATTGTGAAGCAAAAGGGTGAGAAAAATTAGCCCAGCAAAGAATATCATGGCTAAGATAATTAATTTATCAACAGCCTTTATCAGAATAAATCAGAGATTTATAACATATGGTAGATAATAAAAGTTTTAAACCATAATTGCAGCGGAATCAACAATCCATTAGAAGAGTCAAGTAGAACATAATGTCTACTATCTCCTCCAAATTAAAAGTCCATCGTAGATATTTTATTCCTGTAATACTCATTAACAGTTCTTTGTTATACTTAAGACAAATAGAACTTTCAACACTTGTCTTCACCTGAACCATAAAAGATGTTAGTTAAATTCACAATTCATATTTATAATAATGTGAATTAACAGTTCCTTCTTGCCACAAAGGCTTAATAGAACGTTTACTCAATATCATTACCCCAAAGGCTGAAGATATTCAAATTTAATAAAATTGGTCATACCAATCAGTTGTCTATCTTTGCACTACGGGTCAAAGATATTCAACTATTAAAAACAATGGTCATGATCATACCAATTAATTGCCTGTCAGTGCACTACGGCCAAATACATTCAACTGTTAACTAAGGTTCATGATCATGCCAATCACATCATTGAATTATCCATGCACTACGACCAAGGATATTCGTTAGTATCACTAGTGGTAATGATCATGTCATACACCTGTCCATCTTCGCAGTACGAGTCAAAGCTATCAAACAACAGATCATCTTTGCAATACAGGCCAAGGATATTCAATAACATATCATCTTTGCACTACATGCCAAAGACATACAACTGTAAAACCAATAACCAACAGTATAATAAAGAATGGAATAATAAAAGTATTTCACCATGTATGCAGTACTTCGCATAGACATGTTATTCCAACATAATAATAAGGAATGGAATAATAAAAGAATTTCACCAAGTATAGGGTAGACCGCGTATACAAGTTATTCCAACAGAATAAAAAATAATGGAATAACAGAAGAATTTCACCAAGTATACCACGTATACAGGTTATTCCAACAGAATAATAAAGAATAGAATAACAGAAGAATTTCACCAAGTATACCACGCATACAGGTTATTCTAACAAAATAATAAAGAATGGAATAATAGAAGTTCTCTATATGAATACGAAAAAAATAATACCCCTTACTATAATAATAATATCCCTTACCTTTCAAAGAAGAGTATTCTGACTGGTAGGGCAAGGATATACTCGAAAAAAACTTGCACTACTTTCAAAGTTTTCTTAAACTCTAAAGAAATACGCTCAAGATTATAGAAGAAGAATTCTCTCTATAGTTTCTCTCTCTAGAGTTTTAGTGAATTCGTAAGAAATAATGAAGGAATGAGCTTATATTTATAGAAGAATGGACTACATAATAACTTATTCATGAACGGTACAGATTAATTTACTTTTAATTGGACGATCCATATTTAAAGCAAAAATTTTAAATAAAATAAAATATATTCTATTTATAATCTAATAAAACTAATAACTTTATAAAAGTATTATATTTTATATAACAAGATTTTTCTATCCAAAACACTATACAACACTATACATAATAAAATATAATATATTCTATTTATAGAATAATTTTATAAAAGTATTCTGTTTTATATAAAAAGATTTTACTATGAAAAACATTATGCACAATAGAATATAATATATTCTATTTATAGAATAACTTTATAAAAGTATTTTGTTTTATATAAAAAAATTTTACTATGCAAAATACTATGCACAATAGAATATAACATATTCTATTTATAGAATAACTTTATAAAAGTATTCTGTTTTATATAAAAACCTTTTCTACTATTATAATTTCAACCAACGGTCTAAAAAATTAGTACATCTCTTCATGGAATAGTATTGTACCCAAAAATAATTTGGACTGAAAAGAAATATATTTTTTAGGTGAATAGTACCACGTGAATAGTAACTCGTGAATAAAAACTTGTGAATAGTAACTCGTAACTCATGAATAATAACTCATGAATAGTACTCTGACACAAAAAGTGCCCAAATACTCGAGTGAATAATACTAGAATGAATAGTAACTGGGTATTTTATGACAACTTGTCTACTTAAAAAAATTTCACATATCACCCTTAACTTTAACCTTTTATCAATTTAACCATTTACTAAAATAGAAATATTGAATACTTTTATTTCATAAAATTCGGAGTCTCACAATCTCTCCTCCTTATGAAATTTTGCCCTCAAAATTTACGTACGTACCTAATATTCGAAGAGATGAGATTACCTTGCTTTCTTTTCAGATTGTACCTTCCTGGTAATTTCCTAGCTATCATGATTTTCCCATTTCTTATCTCCTGTATTTGAGATATCATTCTAAAATATAGCTTCAAAACAAAGGTTAATTGACATATCACAATTTGTCAACTTATCAAGTAAACAATTTTAGCTTAGGTAAGTCACAAACTTGCGAAATATATAACTCGTCTCTCCCCTCCTAGTTCTAGACACTTATCTCCGCCAGCGACCATATAGCTTGGCTCTGATACTAATTGTGACGCCCCCAAAATAGGTCCACACGACCCATTCTGAGTCGCCAGATATCACACTATATAAATCAAATACAAACTTTATTTATACAACTGTTGAACTGTCGTACAGAATACGACCACATTTAAGCTGTGAGTTTTAATAAAATATTGTCTCGTAGACAGTATCCAAACTCAAATTGTTACAATGCCATATAAAAATACAGCAACAAATATTTTAAGACCCCAAAGAAGAACGAGAAGATTACTATCATATTCATTCTAATGAGGTGCACTCTCGACGCTGTCAAAGTCGGGTTCTCATCACCATATTATTGTTTGCCAAAATCAATTATTAATTGACGTATAAAATACGACACACACATCTTAGGTCCTCAATACAATTATCTGTTGCATGTCATGCTGTTTTATAATGTAATGAGAAACTTCGACAGTCTTGGCTCCCACTATTACCATGTTACCCCTGCTCGACCCAGCTACATTCTTATTACCTGAAAGGAATTATAAAGCAAAAGGGTGAGCACAATTAGCCCAGTAAAGAATATCATGGCTATGATAATTAATTTATCAACAGCCTTTATCATAATAAATCAGAGATTTATAACATATGGTAGATAATAAAAGTTTTCAACCATAAATGCAGCGAAATCAACAATCCATTAGAAGAGTCAAGTAGAACATAATGTCTATAATCTCTTCTAAATTAAAAGTTCATCATTGATATTTTTTTCCTGTAATACTCATTAATAGTTCTTTGTTATACTTAAAACACATAAAACTTTCAACACTTGTCTTCATCTGAACCACAAAAGATGTTAGTTAAATTCACAATTCATATTTATAATAATGTGAATTAATAGTTCCTTCTTGCCACAAAGGCTTAATAGAACGTTTACTCAATATCCTTACCCCAAAGGCTGAAGATATTCAAATGTAATAACAATGATCATACCAATCAATTGTCTATCTTTGCAATACGGGCCAAAGATATTCAACTATTAAAAACAATGGTCATGATAATACCAATCAATTGCCTGTCAGTGCACTACGGCCAAAGACATTCAACTGTTAACTAATGGTCATGATCCTGCCAATCACATCATTGAGTTTTCCATGCACTACGGCCAAGTATTCGTTAGTATCACAAGTGGTAATGATCATGTCATACACCTGTCCATCTTCGTACTACGGGTCAAAGCTATCAAACAACAGATCATCTTTGCACTACAGGCCAAAGATTTTCAACAACATATCATCTTTGCACTACAGGCCAAAGACATACAACTATAAAGCCAATAACCAACAATATAATAAATAATGGAATAATAAAAGAATTTTACCATGTATGCAGTACTTCGCATAGACATGTTATTCCAACATAATAATAAAGAATGGAATAATAAAAGAATTTCACCAAGTATAGAGTAGACCGCGTATACAGGTTATTCCAACAGAATAATAAAGAATGGAATAACAGAAGAATTTCACCAAGTATACCACGCATACAGGTTATTCCAATAGAATAATAAAGAATGGAATAACATAAGTTCTCTTCATGAATACGAAAGAAATAATACCCCTTACTATAATAAAAATATCCCTTACCTTTCAAAGAAGAGCATTCCGACTGGTAGGGCGAGGATATACTCGAAGAAAACTTGCACTACTCTCAAAGTTTTCTTAAACTCTAAAGAAATACGCTCAAGATTATAGAAGAAGAATTCTCTCTATAGTTTTTCTCTCTAGATTTTTAGTAAATTTATAAGAAATAATGAAGGAATGAGCTTCTATTTATAGAAGAATGGACTGCATACTAACTAATTCATGAACGGTCCAGATTGATTTACTTTTAAATGGACGGTCTATATTTAAAGCAAAATCTTTTAAATAAAATATAATATATTCTATTTATAATCTAATAAAATGAATAACTTTATAAAAGTATTCGGTTTTATATAAAAAGATTTTACTATGCAAAATACTATTCAGGCACTATGCAACACTATGCATAATAAAATATAATATATTCTATATATAGAATAACTTTATAAAAGTATTCTTTTTTATATAAAAAGATTTTACTATGCAAAATACTATGCACAATAGAATATAATATATTCTATTTATAGAATAACTTTATAAAAGTATTCTGTTTTATATAAAAAGCTTTTCTACTATTATAATTTCAACCAACGGTCTGAAAAATTAGTACATCTCTTCATGGAATAATATTGTACCCAAAAATGATTTAGACTGAAAAAAAATATATTTTTCGGGTGAATAGTACCCCGTGAATAGTAACTCGTGAATAGTAACTCGTGAATAGTAACTCGTGAACAGTAACTCATAAATAGTACTCCGACACAAAATGTGCTCCAAATTCTCGAGTGAATAATACTAGAGTGAATAGTAACCAGGTATTTTATGACAACTTGTCTACTTAAATTTTTTTTCACATATCATCCTTAACTTTAACCTTTTATCAATTTAACCATTTACTAAAATAAAAAAAATGAATACTTTTATTTCATAAAATTCGGGGTCTCACATTTGTTAATTACCCGTATATATATATATATATATATATATATATATATATATATATATATATATATATATGTTGAATTATAGATTATTGTTGAATAAGATAAAACCTTACCATTATCCAACCGAATTGCTTTGGTTTGGAACTCCGACAAGTATGAACATCCCAAACATGGGAAAATTTTTATGTGCCCAAGGCAGCCAGAGTGAACGATAATATCGTTCTTGCATGTAGTATTGATCAATATAGGGTACAACGGGCTAATCACCCTCCGTGCCCGTAAGTTATGACGGTTTATGGATGAAATTCTGCTAAACCTATTTGAAAATTGAAAATATTGTTCATAGTATATCACATTAACCCTATTTATAGTCAGTATGTAGTTTCAAAAAATTGATAGAGAGTTGTTATGTTATTATTATCGGTTCAGATTACTTCACAACTATTGATTTGTTGTAGAAGTGTAGTACAAAGAAAATATTTAATCCTTTCAGCTGATATTTATAATTGTTATTACTTGATGAGCACTCAAATGCTCGTCCTTACTTAATTTAAATGTTTTCACCTAAGTGTGAACAACCGGAAGGCTCTGTCAAGAATAGAGGAAAAGAGAAGGTTGCTGAATGAGTTTTTATGATATGTTATGTAATAGTTTACTTTATTATAAGAAGGATGATATATATTATTATTATTATCATGTAATGAATGTATTAAAGGTTACGTACTTGGGAATAGAATCTGATAACTATGTAAAGTAAGTTTAATAATTATATTATTGTTATTATTATTAGTATTATTCCGTTCATAGAAATGGTATCGTGAAGCACCGAGTTCGGGTTTCAAGTACCTAGATTTGGGTGCTTTACAGGTTGGTATCAAAGCTTTAGGGTTAGAAACCTTAGGTGGGTTAGACCTTAGGCTATAACCTTGAAACAGAGGGAAACGTTGAAAATACGAATAACTCATATAGAGTTTAAAAATGAGATGAATTGAATAAGTTCATCCTCAAATCAAATAAAAGTTAACTATATTTTGCTGTGTGTATATATTCTTTGTTAATCAAGATAGTTTGTGTGTAGATGTTATGTGAGATAAGGGTTAGGATACCCTCAGGTTGTAAAGAAAGAGTCAACCTCTATACACCCGAGCTAATATCACAGCCAATAGCTGAAATAGAGGCTTACATTGAAAGAGACCCTGATACGGTGGTTAGTATGGAAAAGTATAGTATTGGACCCAGAAATGATAGTATAACAGATAGGTAGAGTATAGTTAAAGAAT
Source organism: Panax japonicus (assembly GCA_020205505.1). NCBI lineage: Eukaryota > Viridiplantae > Streptophyta > Magnoliopsida > Apiales > Araliaceae > Panax > Panax japonicus. The sequence goes on along the minus strand of CM035102.1, from coordinate 44,693,538 downwards.
ATATGGTCAATGTCGAGTTCTTAAACTCATATGTTTATGGTGAGTTCTTAAACTTACAATGTGTGGAATGTGACAACCCAAAAATTTCTAAAATCTTGAATGATTATAATAAAGGTTAAAGAATAAAACCTAGATGAGAATTTGAGAGTTTATTAAAAAAATTCAAGTAAAAACCTATATGGTTTGATATTCGAATGTGAATAGAGAAAATATGGGTTACAAAATTTCTAAACCCTAGAAATGAATTAATTTGTACTTGAAGTAATATCAAGGATACGGTATTACGATACCTGTAAATTCGATGTGAACTGAATAGTCTAAGAAATGTTTTATAAGTACATATGAAAATTTTATTATTGGAGATAAGATTTCACATGAAGAGGTGCTATGAGGTTAAACGAAGATGAGTATATATATAGAAATATATATACTTAGTAAGGTGCTATATATATATTTTAGCAAGAGGAATGATGAATTAAGTTAATGATTTAATGATCAAGATAAAACTATGTTAGTAATTAACATAGCTTGAGTGTTGGCCTTGACTGGCAAATAAGAATTTGAATAAGTATAAAGTCGTTAGTTAATACGATTAGCAATAAGATGTGAGTAATTTAAAACTCAAAATTTGAGTTAGAGATAGAATTTTGAACAATGGACTGCTCGGTTGCGTCCGAAACGTCAAGTTTAGTCAGAATGGACAGTAAACACAATATGTGTAAAGGTTGACTTTTGATCAAAGTCAACAGTTGACTTTTTATAGAGAAAAGTCAAAATTAGTGTGAGAAGTGAAATATGATATGATTATGTGAATTATTAATATGAGTAAAAAAATATACATTATATAATGTGAATACATTTATTTTGTATATAGGAGTGAATTACGAATTAAGTTATGTAACCTAATATATATATATTAGGTGTGATGATTAAATAACCTGAGAGGTTATAATGTGGAAGAATATTAGTATATAAATGTATATACTGACATTAAGAGATTTATTTTATATATCTCCAATAATTAATTTTATAACCAAGTATAATTTGGTTTATGAAATTAAAAGGGCATGAGTAAGGAATTTATTTTTTTGAGAGAGAAATGTAAACCTTAATTAAAGGATAAGGGTAGAATGGAATAGAATTAAAAATAATGGACTATAATAAGGTTATAGCCAAATTATTTTGAATAGAGTCCAAAGAAGTGGATTTAATGGGCTAAGGAGGTAATATTATTTAAACAAGTCCAATTAATTTATTTAAGCATGTGACTTGTAGATAATATGGTTTAAGGACGATTAAATTATTAATCTAGCTCATTATATTATGTGTGGGACAAGAATTATAATGACCCAATTTAATTGATAGAGGAAGGCTAATGTTATTTTGTTAGTAAGCAAAATAAAATAACAAGTCCAAAGAGATTAATTAAATGTCCAAGTGTAAGCCCAATTATAGAAGGACTTTTTAGTCATTTGAAGAGTAAATTAGCAATTAAAATAAAAATAATTTGATTAAGCCAACTTGGAAGATTTTTAGGCCAAAGGGCCGGTTATTGATAAAAGAAAAAGAGAGGAACGGATTAGAGGAGATAAGAAGAAGAAAGAAGATAGAAAGAGAAGGAAAAGAAAGAAGATAGAAAGAGAAAGGGAGAGATCGGAAGAAAGAGGGAAAGAGAAGGAGATGGGCTGAAGCCATGGAAGGGGAAGAAGGGGGAGAAGAATCCTCCATAGAAGAAAGAAGAAAGAAGAAGAAGAAAAACAAAAAGGTATAAACTCTTTCTCTAAAATTTCTTTTCTAAATTGATGAAAGGGAGTTTTGATTTTTATGTATCAAACCCTATGATCTAGGTGTTTATCTTTGATTTATTTATGGATCCACCCATGATGGGTGTTGATTTGGTTGGAAATCAAAAGAAAAGAAAAATAAAAATTTTCTAGTTTAGAAATCCAAAATTTCCTAATACTTTGAAATTTTCCCATTTTAAATCTATAGCTCATTTTTGCGATCCGTCAAAAAGTAGTGCTAGATATATGTGTTGGCTAATAAACCCAGGTGGTAGGACTCAAAAATGTTGAGTTTTCATGGGGTAATGACTGATTATGTCAAAACAGTCCCGTTTTTCTAACAAAAAATTGATAAGATTCGTGGCAGTCTGAAAGGAGGGCAATTTCGTCCAGTTTTTGTGCTTTAAAACTTCTGGGCTTTTGGTATGTTGTATTACTCTGTTTTATCTTTTCATAGACTCCGGAACGGACTAATTCCGACTACGGATGATGTAGTTATGGCGTTCGGAAGGAGAGTAATAAAACTGTTTCTCAAATCCCGAATAACCTCCTTGATGTAAATTTTTGGACTGTTGTGTTCTGAATTTGGAAAAATGTTGTGAGACAAAAGTCGTAGCCCTGGAAGTTATCTTCGAGTGGGCTCAAGAATCACTCAAAAATGTTTTAAAATGCGAGAGTTATGACCGTTTTAGCGAGACTGAGTAAAATCTAGAAATTTGGAAAATAAGGTTTTCCGACGTGAGACCCTTAAGCATGTTTTGAGTATATTTTTGATCAAGTTTTGGGTCGAGTTTGAGGTGTTGTGATGTTTATGACATTTTGAAATGCTTAAACAAGTTTATTAATTAAGAAATAGAAAACAATTGAAACAAAATGTTTATTTATGTGATTAATGACTTGAATTATTTTTATATGACTAATAATATTGTATTGATATATTATTAGTAGTATTTGGCTAGAATGATAGTAAAAGGTTGATAACCTTAGCGTAAAATATTATTATATAATTAATAATATTCGACGAGAGATTAAAATGAGAGATTTATGATATTTTTCAATGTAATTGTTGAAATTGATATTCAATGAAGTAAAAGTTATTTAAATTAAAGAAATAATATAGTAAATTGATTTTTACTATAAAACCTATACATTAGCTGTTTAAACTCCGAATTTGTGAGTAGAGGTAAAAGATATTTCTGAAATAAAATTTAAATGGTTTAAGTTTCAAAATGTAAAATATTTATATACTCAAATGTGAGGGACCTTTATTTGGTTTAGAAAGGTTAAAATGAATTAAGTTTCTAAATAAACTAATATTCGTTTTGAGTAAGAATAAGTAATATTAGTTTGTATAAAACTAATAATCGTTATTGATGAATATACATGCATGTTTTGTAACATATTCGATTATCTAATATGTGTGTGCATGTAAATATAATTCTGTAGGAATTGTGGAGAAACTCTAAGTTAAATTTTGTGGTAATCTCCAATCAAGGAAAATTTTTCAGTTCTATTATGTTTGTGGATGGAATGTGGTTATGTGTTAAATTACATATCATGCTCTATGAATTGTTAAAAGTCAAAATATGACTAAGTTAATTGGGTTATGGAACTCAATCTATATGTGATTACATGTTGTATGATGTAACTCGATAAATTAAAAATGTATAATGCATGAATGTATGCTTTGTAAGGAATTATTGATGCATATAGGATATGCATAGTAAAGAATATATGTTGCATGCAGATATGCATATTAAAGTAAATGTAGTGCATATGGAATTGTGTGCTATGTGAAACATGATAGACTGTTAAATTTGCTGGGCTGTCGAGCTCAATCTTGAAAACACAAACTTTTTGCAAGTTAAAGATGTTAGGTAATATTACTTGCTATACAGATGATGAAGATTGAACGATGTGCAAAAATGAATACATTTCCTTGAATTAGAAATGGTATAAATCTATGATTGATAGTTGTGTCAAATATAATTGGCAGTTATGTATAGTTTGAAATGTTAAATGGTTAAAGAATGTTTATTCTGAAATGAGAATAGATATGATTCTAAAATGAATGAATCATCAATATAAAAGATATGAAGTATTGAGAGTTAAGCTTTTAATACATTTACACGGATTATACAAATCATATAATAAATATGATTTTAGTATAAGAAAGAATTGTAAAGGTTACGATTCAGGGAATGGATGACTGAAAAAAAATTTAATTATTCCGAAATTTTTAGCTATTTTAACATTAAATAATATTCTAAAGCTAGAACAAGGTAGTATTATCGCACAAGATCGGGAAGGAAAATAGTCTCGATTTTGGGGGCGCTACATGGAAAGTTTGACGAACTAGGTAATGTTAAGTGTGTATGGATTATTGAGGATGATGAGAATAGATAGGATACTAAGCTTTGATCCTTAGCAAAGGTGTAGAAGATAAGTAGTATTAGTATTACTTGAATGAGTATGATTCTAGGTGGTGTATATGATATGTATGTATGTGTAATATAATATTCTTAACTTTTGTTTTAGTTATGGCAGCGATTCCCGACTTTTGAGTTACAAAGGGATAGCAGATGTTTAAACTAATATGTGCTATAGTATGTAAAGTGTTATGAATATGAATTATGATGGATTAATGAAATAAGTGGTATAAATATAGTAATTATTTATCTGAACATTGGTTAATACAGTAAACTAAAGTTTTTGAAATCTAATATTTTGAATACATGATAATTTGAGTAGAAAATTTTACTTTATGTGTATACCCTAAGACATAGAAGCTAAGTCGATGAAAGATAAATTATGATTAATCAGATAATGCCGCCAAGGCGAAAATGAAATCTACGGACAGAAGAACCTATCGATAAAGTTGGAGGACAACCAGACCTATAAAGAATTTTACGAATATGGTCGCTGAAGTTATGCAAAATGGAATACTAGCCGTGGGAAATCAATTAGAAAATCGATTAGCGATCTTTAAAGACTTTAAGGCAGTCGAAACGCCAGGATCAAATGACCATGTGGAAGCATTTGTGATAGCTGGGGTAATAGAGGGACAAAAGACAACTTTTGCCACCTATACAATGAAAGGGGGACAAATTTTTGGTGGGGGACAAATCAAGCTAGAGCCAAAAAAGGGAGTAGTGGTAGTAGGACTGGAAAAAGGAAAGGAGATAATTTCGGGAATACCGAAATTAGTCTAGGAGGTGGAAAGAAACAGGTTATGCAGTGTAGAAATTGCGAAAAGAATCACTCAGGAGAGTGTCTTAAAGGTAAGTTTGCATGTTATAAGTGTGGGCAGAAGGGACATATCTCTCCCAACTGCCCCAATCTGAGAATGTATAGTGGATGCTTTATTTATTAATCAATGGATCATAAGGTGAAAGAATGTCCAAGAAGGGGAAGGGAGGCAAGGAATGCAAATACGAAAAAAAAAGCAGGACATTTGCGACAACGGGACCAAGTTCGACAAACAAACCAATAGAACCAACCACAAGAGTCTTCAGTATGATAGCTCAAGATACGGTGGCAGCTGAGGATACAACTCCAGGTAATTATTCTAATCAATTTTATTTTCTTATATATATAATAAATTATTTTATAAAGAAATTTTGAAGGAGGAAATTGAGTTCTATTAGAAATCAATTTTCCATTTAATCAGATAGACAAGTTTTATGTGAATAGTTAAAGATCAGTTTGATCAATTATGATTGAGATCTACTTGCAATGATTGTGTATGCTATGTACCCTGGTAGGTATGGGTTTTAAAATGTTAATTTCGAGGACGAAATCTTTATAAGGGAGGGTGAATGTAACAACCCGATATTTTCTATACAAATAAATCAGAAATTTTGCATATAATTTATTTTAAATATGGGAAATATGTGCCAAGATAATGTGTATGTATTTATGTAATGAATATTAAATATATTTATTACATGAATAATTACAAATGATTTTATTTTAGAATTATTGATCATTATAAATTATATTCTATTAATAATTAATTTTATAGTAGAAATGTTTTTATTATTTATTTTCAATTAAAATATAATTATATATTATCTAAAAAATACATGAAATGATTTTTAGAATAATTATAATAATTATTTTATTATATGAATTTTAGTACAAATTATTAAGTTAATTATTTTAACTTAATTAATAATGTTAAGTATGGTAGATAAATCAGATATGGAATCCAAGCCCTAATTTTTGATTTTGATCAAGGAATGAGAATAATAATATAATATTAATTATATTTTGATTTTTCAGTGCTATAAATATGTACGGTATGTATAGGGGTCATTTCCTAAGGTTAAGTCGTGGAATCTAGGGTGTCGTCTCCTAAAATCAAGTAGTGAAATGTAAATAACCTAGGAGACGTCTCCTAAGGTCAAGTCGTGGAATCTAGGGTTGTTTGCCCAATTTAGTATTGTCAATTTCGCAAGAAAGTATACGTGATCAACAAGTAATATAGAGTAAGTAAAGAGTCGATTCAACGAGAAATATTAAATAATCTATTAATCCAACTACTAACTTTATATCAATTTGATTTTATTTAAACAAATGTAATTTAAGAGTGAAACATGAATTATTAAAATTAACTAATTAATTAACAAATATTATCACCAGATTAAAATATTAAGATTACAATATCCCTCAATGCTTTATTTAAATCTCTCCACTCTCTTTATAATTAATCAACTATGTTAAATCGTCAACTAAGAATTCCTAATTATTCTTATAACCCTTTTACTAATAGTTATCTAAAAATACCTATTCCAATTAATTCACTATATTCCTATGCAAAATAATGAAGAATAAATTCATTACGCAACAATTCTCAAATAAAGTTACATGTGATAAATTAATATTCAATACACAAATCCATTTTTCAATTTATAGAACAAACAAGACCACAAGCTATCGTATCCAAATTTAATCCTATAATTCAATTTCCAAGTTCATCTAAGATATATCAAATAATTTTTTATCAGGCAATTTAAATTAAGCACTAGATATGATAAATGATTCATCCATAATAAATGTAATCAAAAGAGAGTAAATTAATTTAAATTATGCATCGGGTTCCATTTCAATCTTAAATAAGGAATTAGTTCATAGAAATAATCTAAAAATCATCTTATGGTTACAAGAATAAAATATTGAGAATAAGGAAGAAATTTTGTCACAGTTAATCTTCACCCTCTGACTTCAAATCCATGCAAACTTCGTACACTTTCCTTCAATATCTGACGAAAAACCATAGCCTATGTAATCTGATAATAATCTCCAAAAATATTCCTCTTTCATCATCCTAATATATTTGTTATATATAGAACCCCTTTAATTAACTTCAAAATGGTAAGAGCAAATCCAATGGGGGTGCTATAATTGGTTCTATAGTCAAATTATAGCACCAAATGCCAAAAACTCAAATCCAACGCAGTTCTATAATTAGTTCTAAAATAGCAAAATGCTATACTTGGTTCTAAATATAGAACCAAGGATGACTATAGTCATAATTTGACATTTCAAATCCCAACTGAAATTAACAGAAAAGCAAGAATCGGACATACCTAAAACTGAACGGCAAGTGGCCGAAAAACATGCAACCCGCCGAAAAGTGTCTAGTATGCTGTCGGAAAACATAGAACTCGCCGGAATTTGGGACCCTAGTAGCTAGCTTTGATCGATTACATGGGTTGATGCCGATCTGAGATGATGCCGATCTAAGATGATGTCGATCTGAGATGAGAGGTAGAGAGATAGAGATTGAGGAAGAAGCCGATCCCCTTTCCCCTCACCAATCTGTCGTGACTAATGGGCTGAGGAAGAAGATGATGGACAGAGGTAGAGAGATAGAGATTGAGAGATAGAGATTGGTTGAGACTTGAGAGAACTACCGTGAGTAATTTTTCCCTTTCACCAATTTTGTTTCTCTTTCCCCAAATTTTGAGAGAGATAGGGACGGTAGAGAGAGATAATGGGCCGGTCCCTTTTCCCCTTTCCCCAAATTGTTTTCCTTTCACCTTTCCCCGACGGGTAGATTATGTGCAACGGTCCAAATTTTTTTTCCTTTCCCCAACGGTTACATCAACGGACATATTTTGTGCAACGGCAACTTTGTGGATATTTTGTATAAATAATGGAATTGTGAACATATTCATCACTTCAAAATAAATAAAAAATAGTTTACAAATTATGGGAGATTCAAGCCATACTGCAAGAGGAAAATCATTCACCATAGAGCAGGATGAAACAATTTGTAATGCGTATTTGTGCATTACTCAAGACCCGATTACCGGTAACTCGCAGCCCCGTGGTCAATTCTGGATCCGGGTGCTACAAGAGTATTGCAAAAAAAAACAAATGACGATCAACGATCTGAAGCAAGTATCAAATCTCGTTGGAAAACAATCCAGAAGAATTGCAATAAATTCCGTGGGTGATTAAGAAGTGTTCAAGCTCTAAATCAAAGTGGCATAACCCATCAAAATGAGGTAATAGATTTTTTTAGTAAACTTATACAAATAATTTTTTTTACTTAATAATAATATTTTCTTATCCAATATACAGTATGATATGGCAAAGCAAGCGTACTTTGAAGACACTGGAAAATATTTCAGTGGTATGGATGGTTGTTGGGCCATTTTAGAACATACTATTAAGTGGCAGGATGTGAATCCTGGTGGGAGGAAAGCAAATACTCCTGCCATGGCCGCGAGATCGTTCCCTTATTCCCCTGATGCATCTCAAATTCCAAGGGTCTACATGCATTGGAACTAAAATTGCTTAACTAATTTCCACAACACGGGAAACGTACTACTATATTAAAAGTTCAACTGAAATGCTCATGCTTCCTCCCCTCTACGGGCTCAGAGGTGTTCAATAAGATCATTGCGAAGTGCGTGATATGTCTCAGTAGATCACAGCTTCCTGTTACGAGCGAGGAACTCGGTGAATGTGGGTGTTCGCTCTCGTGAAACTTGAAGTGGCCTCTCATGAAGTAGTTCAAAATATAGATCTACCTGGTCCCAAAAATGGGCCGGACCTTTCACAATTGCAAAGCATGCTTGTAGCACGCCAAATGCCCTTTCAACATCTTTACGATATCGCTCTTGTATCCTAGCAAAGTGAGCTTTCTTTCTATCACTGGACGCTATCAGCTGGCATCCCGTATGCAAGTATTCTCAGTGTTGCGGTCATCTTTTGGATACCAGATAGACCAACAACACCAACAGCATCCGACTTTTGGATGAAATAATCGTAGATTTGCTGGAGTTGAGTTAAGATCGATCCTCTCAAACAAGGGTTTAGCCATCCGAAAATGTTGGCGAAAAATTCTTTCACCAAAGAGTGGATCTTCACAAAATTAATCCAAATGGATTCTTTCGTTGGCAGCAGTCCTATCACGGTGGATGACAGCTCGGCCACTGACAGAACCAACATAACCACCTTGTTGGTTATTATGGCTTTGCGTTTGTTCGTAGTGGTTCATCAGTAGCGTCTGCACCATTGCAACTTCATCTTCATCGGAGGAATCTCCGTCAAAATCTCCCTGCAATACCCTCTTGGTTAACTTGTTCATGATTTTAGTTTGGAAAGAAAAGTATATCAGGTAGATGAGAATGGGTGTGGTGGCTTATTGAGGTTGAATGTGTATTTATAGAAAAGTTGGATAGAATTGTGGTTGAAGAAAGTAAGATGAGAAAGTTGGGTAGAATGGTGGTTGAGGAAAGTTAGATGAGAAAGTTGGATAATAAAAATTTATGGGTTGAATGGTGGTTGAAAATGGTGGAATGGGGGTGCTATAATTGTGGATTGAAAAATAATGTAGATAGTTGAATTGGAGTTGAAAAAGTAATTAACAATGAGATGGAGGGAAAGTTAGTTAAATTTGAAACAATTTGGTGCTAAAATAGAACCAACCACTAGAGACTGGGTTCTATTTTAGCACCAAAAAGCACTTTTTGGTGCCAAAATATAGCAATGGCTATAACCATTTTGACATTACCATTGGATTTGCTCTAAGTGCCCTTATTTCCTTAGATGTAAATCAGCAAGTCAAGCCTTATTAGTAACAGCCAGCACATGCATATGTTCACGCGCCAATCTGCCCTAGCGATGCTGCACAAAGATCGAGCGTAGCTGTGCTTGGCTTTGTACTTTCTAGAGAAAGTGCGCCCAATCTACTGATTATTTCCTTGCACACCTATCTTATTCGTCGTGTCAATGATATGTTTGACTGTTTCGCCAATGCCAATTCCTAACACACGTCAAACAACCAATGTTGTGTTTTTCAACATAATTACAACCGATACTTCATCGTTTACCGCTCTTTACACCATTTCAAGTTAAATTTCAATTCCTACACAAAAATAATAAAATGAATCAAAATGAACTAAAAATACTTAAGAACTTGCAAACTAATCAAGTCAGGAATACCCAATTTGTAGGTATAAAAGTCACTCATCAAATACCCTCAAACTTAAATCTTTGTTTGCCCTCAAGTAAAATGAACTAAGAATTAAAACACTACTCTAAAATCCAATTAACTTTTAATTAATAAACTAATATCAATCTGCACTACGTCCTCAAGATAACATAAATTAATAACTCCCAACAAAATCCAAGAACATGCAAGTCTAAAATTCAACCCAATTATTAATTCCACAGCAAATTATGATCCATAAAGTGTGTGTGTGTGTGTGTGAATCCAAACTGTTTAAATCAATAATCTATAGATAAAATTATATAATCAAACACGATATAAAAAGATAAGCAACATCAACTCTAAAATTCAAGTTATCACATCAAACTCAACAAAGGCAAATATCATATAAATCCAGAGGATCAACAAAAGAATTTATTTATTTATTCTCGTGAGTGCATTTTATGCTCCCTCTCACTTATTATTGAACAAGTACGTTTTACAATCCATTTTACTTTCTTTCACATGAATGTGTTTTATGCTCCATCTCATGCATGTGATTGCGGTTGAGTGCATTTTACACTCTCTGTCAACCATCACAAGATGTAAATCAAATCGAAAAAAATTAAAACTTTTAACATTTTCAAAAATATTTTTAAGATTTTTCCAATTTTCCCCCAAACTTATTTGAATGCCTAACTTTGTTTCACTTGATTCATAATTAAGTTCCTAGAGTTTGAGTCAATATATTTTACAAATATTCAGCTATATAAACTCCCTAAGACTGAACAGATGAATGTAAAGTGCAAAGATCAATCAATTACTACAGAACCAATTCCTAAGTTAAACCCTCAACTAGCATGCTCAAAAAATTCGCAAGGGCTTTGTGACACCCCCAAATTCAGGTACTTCATTCTCACAGGATTTGGTGTTCACTGTCAAAATAAATCACATCTAACTACCCATAAATAAGGATATGAATGAAACTCATAACTTAAATAGAAATCCTCCCATTAAACGATTACAACATCGTAAATAAATTAATCACAGGTCATCTAATCTTAAATACATCATATGCGGAAACATAACCTAATTTAAATAAGTCTTATAAAATAAACATTCTCAAATAAAAATAAACAAGTTTTCATCACTTGTTCAGCTTGCCCTTGCCTTTACTAGTGGAAGGCTCGTCAATTCTTTCAACATTAGCCGCAATATTATTATCCAAGAGTGAGTAAATGATTGCCCACAAGTGTAATAATAGCAATACTAATAACATGCGGGTAATCAATGGATACTGAACAAAAGAAAGCTCGACTTTTGAATCAAGATTAGAAACAAGAATCAAAAGTACACCTGAGGGTCACAAGACCATGAACTATATCCTAGGTTATCAAGTATTTCTACTTTAAACCTTTAACAATCATAAGACTATATGGACCTTACTTCTCGTACTTAGGGGGATCAGCCCTTCGTGTTAGGAATATACATGAGAATGTTATTCCAATATGATTTGATTATGATATAAATGAATGAATATGCAAGTATGCTTACATTAAAGAAAGCTATAAAGTCCTCTGATAGATAATAGGAATAAATGTACAAGGACTTAGAATATTGATCAAGTATTATAGGTTGATCCTACATAAGCAAAATAGCTTTGTAAAGTCCTTAAAAAGAAATAATGTACAAGGACTATAAATATAGAAAGATCAAGCTTGTTAGGTTGATCTTATAATGTAATAGATAGGCATGTCTGACCGTCGAACACTGCACCTACATCGTAGTCTTCCAGGAGAGTCAAGGAAAACTCGAGAACTATCAAGGCAGAATCGTATTCTGCAAGATAGTAGATCTCAGAGTTCATAGTCTGCCAGGAGAGACGAGGAAAGATCGTAGTGTGTCAAGAAGTACTTTCTTAGAGCCGTAGTCTTCTAAGGAAGTCATGTTCATAATCATAGAAACAACCTGTCTAAGAGCCGACCGAGCATCTGCCAGAGCCAAGTCAAGAATCGTAGGCCATACATGAAGTAGTAGAGTCTACTGATCATATCAGAGGCAGAGATCGTAGTCGAGTCAGATCAGACGAGGACAATAAGCATAAAGATAGAAATTGTAGTCTTGTCAAGATCTGATCTCGGAGTCGTAGTGTCTGTAGAACCAAAGCTTAAACGTAGTCTGCAGAACTAAGGCTTAAACAGAAGTACTCACAATGCCAAGTCAGAATTATAGAGTCAACGCGATTCTCCATAAATGAGCACTCCCATAATATCCAAAGTATGAAGCCTCTAGTCTGAGTTGCAAAGATACATTCCACCTGAAGGAAACTAGAGAGCACTCAACGAATGGCATGCAAGCTAACAAGAAGATCTAAGCACCAACCCAATCAACATCCAGATTGAGTTTTGAAGCCATTAAAGATGAAGTTTTCCACAAGTCCATCAGAAGAAGACTTCAGTAAAAGTGACTGACTAAAGAAAGTCAGCAAGAGCAGTAGCTGTCAAGGGAACAGAAGACAACGATCTTGGGATTAACCAGGATCATAGTGTTTGCCAAACAAAGCAGGAACTGATGCAGTTTACACAAAGATACTGGCCAGCTTATGAAGAACAAGGCGAAAGTGATTAAGCAAGGTTCAGACCATTGATGATAAGTGAACGTGAGATCACATGGAGAAAGAGAGCTGGGCATGCCACAAATCTGATGTGTCTTGTTATTCAGAAGAGTCCAAAACAAGAAGTCAAGCTATCATTTCCTAAGATCAGTCGAGGCAAACAGAAGTGTTGAAGCACTGCACAAGAGAAGGAAGAGGTGTTCCAAATTGAAGATCCAATGAACACTCTTTAGAATCGTAGTGTTGTCTCAACCAGTCAATGAGCAACATTCAATAAGACACACTATAATCAGGTACAAGAACATATGTATTAGAATTATAGAGTTCGGTCATCTGAAGATTGAAGTATTGGCAACGGTTTGATCTGAAGACTGATATTCGAACGTTGCTAATTGAGAGCATCGATGCAGAAGGAAAATTTCTGATGTTCTGATCGAGAATTCAGAAAGATGAAATAAAGGTGACTACTAGCCTGACACGAAAAGGTGACATCTCTGAGGAAGTAGGTAAGGTAGCAGACTGGTGTGTTAGTAAAGTCATAAAGGAGCTGTCACGTCACATCAAGCATTCTGCACCAAATAACTCGAGATCTGCGAAGCAATTCAAATAGCTCCAAACGGCTATATTCCAACGAGAAGATTATGAAGGAGTATATATCAGCTAGAACTTCAAAGATCAAGAGTTACGGAGTTGAAGAATCGTTGAGTTGTTGGAATGCTATATTGTTGACTCTACAAGTTCCACCAGAACAAAACAAGAACAAGTCTCAGTGGTAGTGAGACTACGAAGGTGGAAGTGAAGCAGATTTGAAGTAGAACGTGAACAGACTAAAGTTTCACTCAATAAGGATGAGAATGCCACTGAAGATGGCAGCTAATCTGAGAGCCGAGAAGGCCAAGAAGATAGCATTTAGAAAAGTGGCAGAGCACAAAGAAGATCCAGAGAACCACTCTACGAATCACCATGAACCAAAAGCTGAAATAGGATAGATGTAGAACCATGTCTGCATATCATTCAAGAAGGGTTCAAGGAATGCTAAGTGCCAGACGAAGTCTACCAAAATCTCAAAGACTTAGCAAACCCAACTGGTGATTGTGCACAGCTGACATAGGATGAAGATGGGATGAATAGTATGAAGATCAGCTGCATCAGAGAAGAGGTGGTCCAGACTTTACATAGAATGTAAACAGGACCACATCAAGCTGCTAAGTACAAAAGATGTTCAAGCTTTAAGACATCTTAGCAGCAAAGCACCAATAACAACTACAACAACAACAAGTAGCCAGGACCTGAGGGGTCCTTGTCCGGAGGGACTAAATGAAGTTCCAAGCCTAATGGGCTTGAAGAGTTCTTAGTGAACTAAAGTTCTAAGGCCGCCGGCCTAGAAGGAATCTTAGTGATTCAAGGTGCTGCCCTTCCTTAATGGAATTCCTGCTGGTTGAAGCAGAAGAGTGGATTAGGAGCTTGAGTCTCTGAACCACTTAAAATCATTTTTGTGTCTTTTACATTCAGTCATTTACTTTCTGTCATTTACATTACGTACCTAACTTCTATAAATGCTATGTATGTATTAACTACTTACAACTAAACTAACTCCACGAATAATGTATGAATGTTTATGAATGTATCAATGAAGGGGATCTTTTATTTATTCAACTGTGCTTGAAAAGATTCTTATGTTTGTCATATTCTAATTCATGAGCAATACAAAATAAACAGCAAAAGTATTTGAAATCAAAAAGGATCTATTCAACCCCCCCTTCTAGATCTATTGTGTGCCTTCTGGGAACTAACACTTCGTACCATGTATTATGCACAAACATCTTAACGTTATCGTGTAATATAATCCCTTGTAACAGGGTCATTTATCTCAGCTTTGACATTAGAGTCCGCACCAAAAGAAGTTTGGTTTGGATTAACTCAAGGGTAATATGTAGTTTAAACATCCATCAACTAAGGATTAGTTGAATCAATAAGGTTTAATATTGTTTCCAAGGTTTGATAACAAAATGATATAGAATAGTCATGAATCATAAGTGAATCAACATTATGCATCAAAGTCATTCTTTAGAAATGAACTAGAAAGCATTGAATACTATAACAAACCTTGCTTGATCGATAATAATAAGCTAAGGTTACATTCTTTCTCAATAAGGAAATAAGATTAGGAACTTGCTCAATATAAGAATAGGTTTTGCAAGTTGTACAATGTAAAAATAGAGTTTAAGAACTTGCGTAAAGATAACAATTTAAAGATAGGAGACTTGCCTCGTGCGTAAGCTAAACAATTATAACTTGTTCCCAATTATCCTACACATATCATATGGAACCACACTACCGATTAATGATATTACATTTATCGGTTCACTTTCCATTATACTTAACTTAATTACTTTAGCTAAGTTTATAACCTTTATCTTTAGTTAAACATATTGTCACCTACCATGAACATGGAAACCTTTACTAGTATGTAACATTAGTTTCATCATTAAACTATGTTACCACACTTAATTACTATCAAGATTAAGTGTTATATAGTCTTCTTAATCATAGCTAATAATCATCAATTATATGATTATTACATGTTAATACATTTTATAGTCACGTTTTACACCTCATTACAATCTTTTATCAAGGTTACATAAGCATTCTTAGAAGTTGCACAATCAAAAGCTCATCACTGGGCCATTCTGCCAAGTGGCGCTGCAGCGCTGCCCAATATACTAGAGACTGGCACTGCGATGCAGCCATAACACTGGGCAACGACGTTACGGTGTCCCGGCGCTACAACGCGCAAACAAGCCTTCTAAGAGGTGATGCAGTACTACGATGCAGTTCTAGACACGGGTGGTTCGCGAAGAACACAGAACAGAGCCAAAACTCCTATTCTCATCAATATAACAGTGAAGTAATCATACCCACACACCAAAAATCTTGTAAAATCATAACCCAACTTCATAAACCACATAAACAACAAAATTAAAGACTCAAAATCAAGGTTTATGACAATTTCTTCATATTTCAACATGTTTAGCGTAATGAATCACTACAGATTCGTTTCTCAACTAAATTAGTCCATATAACTTGCATTCTTTTCATTTCTTAATGTATAAACATAATCAATCATCAATTTACATATTAACATACAATTTAGGCATCAATTTTTATACATATAAGCCATGTTCGTATATTTTTCTCTATAAACTCAAAACTCCATTTTTAAACATAATTTCATGGATTTGATTACTCTAAATCACATACAAATCATATAAAAACAAATTATGCATACTAATAAACATCTATAATCAATTTCTTAATAAATTGGCCATCAAAATTCATTTATAGAGAACTAAAATCAATTTTAATGGAGAAAACTCATGAATATAAACTAAAGCTTGGGATTAAGAAATTATCTTTGATTTCTCTGTTCAGATTAAGCAAGATGATGTAGAACAACTTTGATTCCTTCTCTTCCTTCTTAGATTTCCAAACCTTCCTCTCTCTCTCTCTCTCTGTGTTTTCTCAAACTTATGTATATATGAACTGACAAATACGTATATAATATAATATATAACGGGCATAATACGTATAACTGTTGTAACATGAGTATCAGTTAAGCGCATCATGACTTAAACTGATCTCATGTTCTCAAGGCCATGTTTGGTTAGCTCATTAAAGGCTCCCTTTTTAATTTATTTTAATTAACTGACTTATTATATAGTTTATTTATCACACTTTAATTAATCAAAATTTAATATTTAAATTCAATTAAATTAAAGTCAATATTACTCATTAAATAAAATTTTCACATAACTAAAATTCTTATTTATTAATTATAACAAATCAATACATCTCTAATTAATTATTAGAATAACATTATAATTATTAACAACTCATTTAATTTAATTTACCCGATTAAATTAGAACTTCGAACTATAAAATTATTCCACATTAATTTAATTAATGTATAACACTTACTCAATTAATCCACAACTATTCCATCAAATATTTATTTAACTCAATAAATAAATCAACACAAATATTTATTTGATTTAATAAATATTTAAAAGTCAAATATAAAAATCTCGTTCATTACAGGCTTTTGAGACGAAACGGTTATCTCTGATGCATATAGGCTACAACATACTAGAATTTCAGTCACAAATACTAAGCCTAACATGTTTTACCATTAAAGGCTTATTCAACCTTTTCCAAGCAAATAAACATAGGAAAATGAATATGCAATATATAGACAACATGTATAGCACAAAAATAGCAATATAGCTCCGATACCAATGTAGAATCACATACATATATGCATACGATGCGAAAATAAAAAAAAACTAATTAAAATTAAGGGTGTAAACGAACCGAGTCGATCTAAGTATTAAGTTGTTCAGATTTGATTCACAAAATTTATCGAATATAAAATAAGGTTTAATTGAGACTCATTTAGCGACCGTTTCGAGCACGATTCTGAATCGAGCTCGAGCAGTTTGAATTTTTCGAACGAATATGATCCAAGTATCAACAGAAAATTATAATTTGAGGAGGTTCGAGTAATTTATCGAAATTTAAAAGTTGCTCATATTTGACTCATTTATATTTCGAGTAGAGTTCGAATCAAACTTTTAGTCGAGCGAATATGAATCGAGCCCAAACTGTTTGCTCATTTTACAGCCTTAATTAAAACTAACTCGGTTTAGCGTCACATGCTCTTTCCATGCTAGAGTCACGAACCAATTTTGTCTCAACAACTGGACCATACTACAATTGTGCTAACGATGAGCATAACCGCAATTTTCATAGTCCTATTGGCTTCCATGATAACATTACTAACATAATTTCATGTCCCATCTTCTATGTCTCAATGTCCAAGTAAGAGAGCTCCAATGTAATGTGTTTTCCCTAGACCGGGCAAAAATGGCCCAAGCCCACGGGCCGGACTTTGGGCTGCAGAAGTTTAGCCCAGTAAAACCCGGGCATTTTTGGCCCCACCCTCCCGGTCCGTTTGGGCCAAACTCAAAAAAATAACATAAAATAAGCACGAATTGGTCTCAGCCCGTAGGCCGGGCTTTGGGCTGCAAAATTTTAGTCCAACAAAACCCGAGCCTTTTTGACCCGGCCCGTTAGGACTTGACCCGCCCGTTTGCCAGGTATAGTTTTCCCTTTTTTCCTTTCATGTTTCATCTATGTATATTGTTACCCATGTAATTATAATACATAAGTTATATATGTAAAATATATAACTCCCATCAAATTATGACATTTAATACAAATGAAACTCCAGGCAATAAATGAAAGGATTAATCGGCAAGGAGTGGTTACATTTTGTTTGGTTTATTGAACTTTTGGTCACCTCTACATGGGCGCCCCACGGGTTGACCCGACCCATGTTCTAACACTAGTCAATTCAACTAGTCTAAAACTTCGTTCTATGCTTTATTACTTGAGTAATTCTGGGGCGACCGTGGGTAGCGATCAGTCTAATTTTTTTTTTTAAATGTCTCTCAAATAATTTATAAAATTTATTAGAACTGAATTTTTTCAGAATAAAGTGATTTGGATGTCATTTATACATGTAAAAAATATGTCAGTGCAGACTGTACAGACATATTTTTTACATGTATCCAAATGACATTCAAATCACTTTATTCTTTAAAAATCTCAGTTTTAATAAATCTTATAAATTATTTGGGAGATATTTAAAAAAAAAAAAAAGACCGGTCGCTACCCACGGCCCCCCTAGAATTTTTCTTATTACTTACTCCCTCTGTTCTAGAGGTGCACAACAGGCCGGCCTGGCCTGGCCTGGCCTGGGCCTGCCAGGCCTTGGGCTTTGACCAGGCCAGGCCAGGCCGTTGACTTTTGGCCTTCAGGCCAGGCCAGGCCAGGCCTTGGTCTCTGGGCTGTGGCCTGGCTAGGCCTGCAGGCCAGGCCAGGCCAGGCCCAGACCAGGCCAGGCCAGACCAGGCCCAAAGCCTTGGCTGGTCTGGTCCTTTTTTTTAATGTTACATATTTAATATTAAAAATATAAATAATAAAATATAAATTAATAAATTTTGTAAAAATGATGCAAGATTTTTGAGATTTATTTTATTTTAACATTCTGCTACACACCAATATAAATTGAATGATTAGAACAAAAATAAATATATTCATCTTAAATTACAAAAAAAATGTAATTTAGATGTAACTTGAATATAAAACAAATTGATTTCTTAAATATATATATGTCTAATTGTCTACTATGCACTTCGTAGAAAATATTATAGATTACTTAAATACTGTAGATTACACTTTTATTTTTTGAATATAAAGTTAGTTTTGATTTTATTTTCTTATAGTCCGTACTAGGATCGGTTGGACATATATTTTGTAAAGTTTAAACACACATACATCTTTTCATTTATGATCATTAAACTCTTACATGGTTATATCTCAAGAATTAATTCCAGTTAGTTTTCAAATTACTTTATGAAATTTTTATTTAAATTAGTACAACAGAATACCTAAAACATAACCAAAATCATAAATTCCCCCAAGAATTTAGCATATCCAAATTAATGAAGAACTTGAGTATTTACAAGAAACAACCTTATTATTAATATTTAATATTAAAAATTAGTTTATTGATGTATTAATTAATGTTAATATTTAACATTAAAGTAACAAAGAATATTACTAAAATTTTATTGTTAAATATTAGTACTTTAGTATTTACAATAAATTAACTTATTATTAATATTTAATCAACTAAGTAACTAACTTATTATTAATATTAAATATACTAACTAGTTATATTCATTGAATATGTATAGTAATTAAATGTATCAACAAGAAATCAAGAATAAATAATTAAAATTTTAAATTTTATTGATGTATTAATTAAAACTAATGTATTATACTTATAAATTACAACAATGAATAAGTAAAAATTTATACTTTATTGATGAATAATTATAAATTTAAAGTTCAAAAATTACAAATAATTAGATAAAAAATCTTGTAAGGTCTCAGGCCAGGCCAGGCCTCATGTCAGGCCAGGCCAGGCCAGGCCAGGCCTCATGCCAGGCCAGGCCAGGCCTTGCCAGGCCAGGCCAGACCCCAGGCCAGGCCCAAGGCCAGGCCAGGCCAAACTTTTTTGCAGGCCAGGCCAGGCCAGATTTTTATAAAAGAAAAGTGGCCTTTTCAAGCCTTCCAGGCCAGGCCTGACCGGGCCAGGCCTTGACCAGACCGGGCTTTGACCAGGCCGGGCCCAGGCCGGACCTAGGCCAGGCCGCGGGCCTCAGGCCTTTTGTGCACCTCTACTCTGTTCCAACAAGAAAAAAAGAAGCAAAGAAGAAAAAATATATATTTCACCCAAAAAAATCTCTTTTATTGATAATAGCATAGGAATGACATGACATCTTCAAGTATAACAACACAATTTCACTACTATGATATCATTATTAATTTAAACACTCAATTATATTTTATTTTTTTAAAAAAATGAAAGAAAAATATATATTTAATTAAAAGGGTTAAATGCACTTTGTATCCTCCAAGTTTTTTTTATTTTTTTCATTCCATCCTACACTTCAAAATGTGACACTTTGCATCCCACACTTATAGCGAATTGATATATATCACCTTCTGAGCCAAAATCAATCACTAAAAGGGTAAATTCCATCACATTTAAATACTAATCCCGTCACTTCTACGTGCATTTAACTCTATTTAAAATTTACAAATGACACGTTTTTAGTGGAACAGATGAGCTGAAATATAGTATAAATCATATGATAAATGAGATGAACAACCATAATTAGTGAAACAACCAAATTGTCATTAATAAAATTAGCGAGAAGAAAAAACTATCATTACTAAGATGCTTGTACCACAATGCACAACGGATTGGCAAAAAAAGATGACTTGTAAAAACTAAAAAAAATACTCTCTTCATTACAAAATATAAAATTATTATTGACTTTTTAAAATCAATTGAAGACATTTTTAAACTCAAAATTAACATATATTTCTTTAATTTTAGTCAGTATAATGATAAAATATGTAAGCTGTCCTTTTAGTAGTAATCATTATAAACTTTATTATTTCATAATTTTTGATATATCATCTCATTTTCAATTTATCAAATTGTCTTCGAAAGTCGATAATGATTTGTCAGGCTGCAATTTTCAGCCCCTAGACCTGGACGACGGATCCGGAAAGATATTGAAAAATTACATAAAAAAGTTGTTCATTTAAAGTGGAAAGATACTGAAAAATTACATAAGATAGTTGCATAAAAAAGTTGTTCATTTAAAAGTTTTGGCATGAAAAGCAAGAATAGAATCAGAAAAAATATGATATTTTATTCAAGACATTCCCCGAAGGTCCTTGCCTTGCCTTGCCGTTACTTTGAGAGGGATCTCATCGCATCTCTAACCAAAGTCTCTTGAGAATCTACCTCCAAGAGCACACGCCGGAAGCCTTTCTCCCATGCCAACTCTAAACCCACCTTAACAACTGATATAAACCCCCCCTTAACTAGTATCACAGTTTGTCGTACAAGAAAGCCACTGTTATATCAGTAGTACAAGTTAGTTGCAGGGTAAACAGAAACTATTCCATCTTCGGATGAGAACTGCATGAATCATCTCTATTGATACTTCTCCAGCCAAACAATCAATAGTAATTAGCCCTAAAATCAGAACATAAAATTTAAAATACAGCATAGTTGCCTCCTCTTTGGAGTATGGACTATAAATTATTCGGCACAAAGATTACTTTGGATTACCTGAAAGCAAATTATAGCAAATTCAGCTCTACATTTGAATTATCAAAGAATTTTCCAATGACTGAAATAATGAGGAATACCATGGGGAATGTAAATTTTACCCACATAAAAATATACATATCTGAATCAAAGATCCCGTAGAATAATAACAGGAGGGTAAATAGCTGATTTGTGGCCTGCAATAAAATCAGCCACCAAGTTGTGTGTGTTCTATATCATATATAATGATTCCTTCATGTATCCTAACTAACAGGATGCGTTCGGGAGCAAACGAATTATTCTATGATCCCAAGATGAACGCATGTATCTCAGCCCAACTGTCAACTGTGTAAAGAATACCCGAAAGCCCCTTCCAACTAGACAAGGTTCCCCCCATGTATTCTTTCTGCTTTTTGACCAAGCCAGGGAACAATGGAACAAAAGAAACACCAAAATGACTCCCTACTTTCCTAAGGCTTGAACTTGAACCGAGCACAATGCCTACATCTGCCTCAAGGAGACAAAGTAAGTCACCCACCGAGTCTCCAATATAAACTGTAAGGTTCTGTCTGTCATTGCTGCATTTTTGCAAGATATCTTTAAAGGCGTGAACCTTGTCAATGGGAGACTCAACCCTTTTAACAATTTTGCCCGTGGATATGGATTCTTCATAGGTAAATTCATTTGCATGTACATTCAGAGCATGTAAACCCCCTGCTCAACATAAAAATGCAAAGAACTTATCAGCATCATAAAGAAGCTATTACACACAAATAGAAATACAAGAACATTTCCATAAAGGCATTTATGAAGTACTAGCAGCAATTTGTTGATGATTGTAAAGAACAGCAGCATTATGAAATTAAAGAAACCATTTCTTTCGAAAGATTTATCTCCTAACATGAGAATGGATCAAGTAATGGCCTATTTACAGTAACTGAAAATAATTGGAGATTTAAAAGTACATTGTTGAACAATTTTTGAGATAGCACACAAGTGACCAGTAAAAGGAGACCAATTCCTGGAATTGCAAGAACCAAAGAAAACCAGTACAATAACCCCCCACCGCACAAAAAATAAAATAAATAACTAGTAAGGAGGAAAGTACTTTCAGCAATCACCGACTACTAAAGAGAGGAAATGTATAATAAAATTGATACAAAGGCTGCACTATCTTTTTTCAGTTGTTATAAATATTCCCAAGCATTGCAAGACCAAGAAAGGAAATAGTTTTGGACCAAAACTACATTACAACAAACACACATACGCTTAAAAGTAACAGAATCCATTAACAATAAAAAAATATAGATGTCAAACCTGCCTAAGCTGAGTCGGGGCTTTAGTAGTAATTAGTAAATAAGTATTAGTATAAGGGTACTTAGCCTTGTGGAGGCATGTTTTCAGTGATCCTGTAGAAAATAGTTAGTTAGAGAGTACAATGGTATTTTAAGCATTGCAGAGTAATATAAATATAATGATGTAGTAAAAGAGAGGCAGACTATTATGATGAGTGAAATTCTGAGAACATGAACTCAACTGAGTCAAAGTTGTGCTTCTTCCTCCCCTTCTTTTCCAACCTCAGTTTTATCTACTACTTCTATCTTGATTCTAACCCTATTTTCTATAGGTTAGCTCTCTTAAATATATGCATTCTTGCATTCTTCTCTCTATGCTCGAGACTTAACCCAAGGGTCTTGACAATCTTGGTATCAGAGCAACTTTTTTAGCTCAAGCTTCCTATACTCTTCTTCGTCTCAGTCTTCTGATCTTCTTCTTCTTTTCTTCAAGCTATCTCAAGTTCTTAATTATGCCTAAATCTATCAACTGAACACCAAGTGTTTGTTGAATTGTTTCAGTCAAAACGCTTTTCTATTCTTCTCAAAAACTCAAACTTAATCTTCTCCTCTTACTCTCCAGTCCATTCTCAGTAGATCTAAACTTCTTCTACTCCATTTTTTAAACACTGCTTCTCTCTACTTCACTGGCATTGCTACGGTTTGGTGGCGCAGGAAGTGTGTCGAGATGGAGAAAGGCACATGCACCATCAATATGTGGGATCTCTTAAAGGCGGAACTCGAATGTTGGCCACTTCCTGCGCCAACATTCGAGTTCATTCTCACTAGTTCTTAATCTTAAAGGAGAACTAGTGAGAACTAGTTCATGAACTCAATCTTAAAGGAGAAGTCCATTCTCACTAGTTCTTAATTATCTTGAGAATGTAGGCCGCGATGCCCGAAAAAGGATGAAGGAACTCAGGCATGGTTTAATCTGGGAGTATGTGAAGAAGTTCTCTAATCTTATACTCCAAATTTCTAACATGAGCAAGGATGATCAATTCTTCAACTTCAAGGATGGTTTGAAGTCATGGGCTGCCCAAGAACTCAAGCGTCATGGTGTGAAGGATGTGGTTACCGCCTTGATAGTTGCGAAAACTTTGGTGGAGTACTGTTCGAGCGAAAAAGAACTCTCTAAACCCAAGGGCAACCATACCAATGGGAATATTGTTGAAGAAAAGGGGACGACACCTACTAACCCTAAGGGCAATGGAAGTAGAGTCAACCACAATCAAGACAAAGGAGGTAGAAGTTTTGATAAAAACAAGAAGTTGCGAGACAATTGCTTCATATCTAATAGATCTAATTGGGCGAGAGAGTGTTCTAAGCACCAAGTCATTAATGTGTTAATCCAGAAGGGGGAACATTAGGAGGAATCTATAATAGGAGCTCCTCAACTTAGTGCAGGTTAAGTCCACTCCTCACTAGGCGGGTGATAGGAGACCAATACGCAACTTTCATGGTAATGAGGGGCTAAAGTCCAAGGAAGGATCGTGCAAAAGATGGTTGTGAAAACATGAAGGAAGGGCTTTTAATATGTCAACATGGAGGTTGGGAGTAAGGTTGTGCAAGCGTTGGTGGACTCAAGGGCCACACATAACTTTCTGACTCCTAACATGTGAAAAATGTTGGGGCTTAAACCAACCAACGATGAAGGATGGGTTTAGACTATCAATTCTGAGGAACAACAAACCCATGGTATAGTAAAAGGACTTGAACTACGCATGGGAGCATAGACGCGAAAGGCCGACTTCACCGTCGTCGATATGGATGATTACAAAGCCATCCTAGGAATGGACTTCACGAAGAAGTATGATTCGGCGCTAATACCATAGGGGAGTGTTGGTGATCTCCGGGAATGACGGACATGCCATATGCGAGATACCTCTAGTACAACAGGGGGAAGGCGCAAGCAAGTTGCTTGGTAATTGACTTCATGAAAGGGAAGAAGCTAACACCAGGCGAGAGACTTGTTGGACCACGAACATATGTATAGTTTGATGGGATTTGCCACCAATTTGTTATTTTTGTGCCAGCGGAGAATGCTCCTTGGCACGAGGAATAAGTCTGCTCCGGCTATACCTGTATCCTTTCTAATAATTCTTTTTTCATTCTTGGCTAGTGGATCACTTGGAGTAGGATGATGTTGAACCAAGAAATAATGACGAACACATCAGGAGGTTTGAGACCAAAGCTCGTGACGAGAGCGTCACAAATTTAGGTGGGGGAAAATTTCACATACCACAAAAGAATCTAGAGGTTTTGCCACGCAGGCACTCACTTGGAGCTTATTTGAAAAATGATATGTGCAAGTCTCTAGAATATTCTTGAGGCTAGTAGTTGGTTCAACTTAGTTATGGAATATTCTAGAATAGTATGGAGTATTATAGGAATGCCCTAGAATACTCAAGATAATTGTAAGGTGATAGAATGTTCTAAAATAGTTCTAGAATAGGACTAAGATAGCTCTAGAATGCTAGGGATACTTGTAAATTCTAGAAACTTCTTATGTAGGCTATAAATAGGGAGGGGATCCTCATTTGGGATCCATCCAAGCATTATCAAAATGAGGTACCCCTCTTTTACATGGCAATTATGGGATCACTCTTTCAATAATCCTTTGTGGTTTCTCCCACTTGCTCAATGGGATGTATATCTAGAAAAGTCTCAAAATCATGAAAGTATTAAGAACTATACAAACCATCAAATTTTGGAAGTGCTCCAACATATTTAAAATCCCTCCAAATAAGTACGTGTTCAATAACAGACTGACTATGAGAACTTCATCTATGTGATTCCTATTGTTTATATGAACCTCTTGATCCCACTGCTCGAATTTATATGAACCTCTTGATCCCACGGCTCCATTCGAGTATAAGATCCTTCTCAGGATCAAAGTCAAAGAGAAGTTCTACTACCACTTTCATAGGAAGAAATAAAACCATGCATAACTAGGCTCTTATACCAACTGACACAAGACAAAAGCGATGGGAGCTAGATTTTGTTATAGCACCGACGAAACCTAGAATCCATCAAGTAAAAAACCCTAGTTACCATTAAGGAATCTTGAATCTACAAGAAAAATAGTTCAGGAATCCACCAGAGAGAAAGGAGACAACACAAAGATAATTTTTTTTATTAATCAAAAGCTATCCTACAATGTAATATTGGAAACACTTTTATAATAAAAGTGGATACAAATTTACAAACGAAAAGGAAAGTCAAAACTAAAATTAAATGCATAATTTAAATATCTAAAATTACGCCTTAAATCTTCCTAATTGATACTAATTAAAAATCCCTTATTAGAGCCTAAAACTAGTTTAAAGTAAGGCTAAAAAATCCTAACAAGTAAAATCTGAATATTACAAATTAAATACAATATAAAATAGAACATCACATCTTCCTCCATGTAGGACAAAGATGAAAGAAGGAATAAAAGTGATTAAAAGAAGATAATTAGGCTAACAGCCACAACCACAAGGCTTAAAAATCCATATTAATCAATCATTCAATATCTAATAATGATGGATTATAATGGTTTATATAGGAATAAGAAAAACCGTAATACTTAATAACCAAGTAAAACATTAAGTAATCTAATTAAATAAAGAAATAAAATCCTAGTAATTTTCTATGACATAAAATAACTAATACTCCAGAATATTCTAACACCTAACATAACAAAATATAATTACATTGAACTAGAATATTTATAATTGAGTAATAAATACAGTAATTAATAATTAATATTTTGATTTTCTTTTGCTCCACATGAGAAAAAAATTAAGAAAAAGCCATGTATGCATTTTCGTTTGGTCAAACAAAGTCAACAAACATGTTAAACAAAATGGGAAAATTGAACTATTTCAACCAAATTTGAATGTTGTAGACCAAATGAGTAAACATTGTTGCTTAAATTAGCACAACCGAATTTGGTTGTTTTTTCGTCATTATCCCAATAAAAAAAAGGCTTATTCCAGTAAAAAGTGATCTTATTCAGGTGGATGATGTGGAGGATCCAACATCCTTGGCAGGTAACTTGGGGTTTAAGGAGTGTTTCTTCACATAGACACCATTAATGTGGTGTATTTTAACCATAGAGTCAATGTGGAGGAGCATTTTGTTCTTAGTGAACCGATACTACATGTGTAAGAAAGACTGGCAGTCAGTTGATCATTTGTTACTTCATTGTGAATTTGTTTCTTTTTTGGTCTAAGGTTAGAGTGTTACAGAAGTGAATGCAAAATTCGACAAGTTTATTCAAGAACGAGTTACTAACGAAGATTTTTGTACAAGTGTTAGTACTTTTGAGACAATAAATTCTTTAAAGGAATCAATTGATTGTTTAATTTTACAACAGACACAAAAAAGGAGTGTGGTTTCAACTTCCAAAACTCAAGATCGAAAGCAGATACAGATGGTTACTAATAATATTCAAGGAATGCAACTACAACATCCCTTCTTCTCAAGACACAATACAGATAACTGTAATAGGCAATTGAATAAGGATTGTCAAAGGAACAGCACACGTATGGCAAGTCAATGAGCAAGTAAATCTTTGTAGGACAGATAAAGAAGAGGTCCAAACTAGGTATGAGATGAAGATTTCAATGAGGCCGGCCCATGACTAAGCACTTTCTTCCAACCAATGACAAGAAGTGAAGTCTTCTACTCTTTATTATGTTACGAGAAAACAACTATATGTTGCCGAATACACTTGTACGTTCTACCAGTTGTCCACACGTTTTGAATTTTCTTAGGATAAAGAGGTTCAGATTGCTATGCACGGGAATGGTTTGAAACCTCAAATTGCTTCTGAAATTTTAAAATTTAGTTTGGTTTTTAGGAGATAGCATTCAATCAGTATTTCAAATGGAGGAAGATTTGTTAGCCAGGTATCTTACCAAAGGTTTCATGCCAAACAACTGAAACAACAAAAGAAAAAAAAAACCACATACTAATCTTAATTGTAAAGTAGCTTCTGATAAGTCACCAAATGGTTCGTCTAACATCAACAATTGAGGAGGTCACTCTTCTATTTCACCAACTAGAAAACTTTAATAATAGACCCAAGTATGGACCAAAGTCACAATAGGGGGGCCTAGGTTTCAGAAGTTTTTTTTTACTCGGTTTCGGTTATGGTTTTGGTTCCCGTTCACGATACACACCATTATGCTAGTTAGGAGCTTCACATTTTTACAGAAAATGAAAAAATTCTGAATAATAAGAACATCAAGATGAATCAATTAGATAATACAAAAATACCATCTAGAACACATAGCATGGTCCAAATAATAATATAAACATCTCGCAGACTTGTCTAATGCTGTATTACATAATAATTGAACAATAAGTTCTTAAGACACTTTAAACAGTACATATATACAATAAAAGAAGCTAATAGTTATAAAACCAAGGGAAAATTGCAAAATTGTCCCCTCATGTTGATATTAAATTGCAATATAGATGATAATGTTTCGATTTTTTGCAATATAATAGCCAATGTTTCAATTTTTTTGCAAAATTGTCCCCTCTGACCAATTTTGATCAAAATAAATGAATCATATACATATTATGTGTGCGTTTAAGGGGCGAAAAAGTCAGTTTGTATACTAAAATATATTCCCTAAAAAAAGGGTAAAACCTTCACCACAAGAAAGGAAACTTGATTATTTTGACCCTTGAAACCCCACTTGATATGCACATAATTGACTAATTTTGACCAAAATTGGTCAAGTGGGACAATTGTGTAAAAAGTTAAAATATTGGCTATTACACCGTAAAAATTGAAACATTTGCGTCAACATTGCAATTTAGTATAAACATGAGCAGTTTTGCAATTTACGTAAAACCAATCCTCCTAGTAATACTACTACTCTACATCATCCTGTGCATGTTCCTCAACAATAGTTATTATTATTTTTTGACATGTTAGTATGTATAGATACAAATTTTATTTATTAATAGTCTATTATTACTATTATATAAGTATGTACAGATTTTTTTGATAAGTTAATATGTAAATATACATATTTTATTTTTTATTATTATTACTTCCTCTATTTTACTAAGAGTCCCATTTTTTGATATGGTTACTATTATTACTCCTTTTGTTCCACAAAAAGAGTTTCAGTATTATTATATATTTGCAAATGGAACATGGGGAGTATTATTTTTTGATAAGTTAGTCATATATGTACACAAATAGATTGATTGGCTAAGAAGCACGTCTACGGGTGTGGGGATACAGTTGCGTGATACGGAAATACGAAGATTCGCCAAATCTCAAAATATGGAGATTCGGGTGCAAGGGATTCAACATATATTTTTACATATTTATGTGTTTAGTGTTATACATACATTCAGCAAAATAGATAATACAAGAGAAATAAAAACATCTGACAAACAGTACAATTTAATAGTTTGAATTCATAAAAATAACGAAAATAATCATAGATAACTCAAAACACGCAAGTTATAAAGGAGAGAATCCTAAGGGCCTCAAAGAATCTGAGCATTCAGTGCGGTGATAGTCAGTTAGTCAGGTTAACGAAGAATCCCTGCTTTTGAGTTGATCGACAATGTTTAAAAAAACAAAACAAAACAAAATCGATCAGCACTACATATCAGAGAAAGAAAGTGAACTAAAAAATGTTCAACAATGCCTAGCGCTTAAGCGGGTGACAAGACCTTGTCTCTAATCATTGATTGCTACAGCTAGCCCTTAAAAAGAGCCATCAAGTGATTTGGAAGCGGAAGATGAAAATGTTGCTAATATGAGTCAATTATGGTGGTCAGCTATGTCTTGTTGTGCTCACTCTTTTCACAACTCATCGAGATCCTTTTAAAAATGATTAGCACAGGAATAGCCTTTTAATAGACTTTTCTAAAACAAAGTTCAAGATGGAATGGTCAATTGCGTAGCTTGATCATTAATTATGGCAATTGTACAAATGTTGTGTACGAGGATGTTGTTCACAAACTGGGAGGATTGAACACATGGCCTCATCCTAATCTTATAAGGAAACATGGGTAAACAATCTTAATGTTCTTAAAAAACCGTTTAGTGACGTTCTCCATTAGTAAATTAGTTGATACAACGAAAATTTAATGTGCTACCGTGAAAGTGTCGCATTATGTTTGGAAGACTGGTTTTTTTGATAGAAAGTTACATCTTTGCAAATATAATACTCCCTCCATACAGAAATAAAGTCCTAACTGGTTTCGGCATGCTGATTAATAAAATTTTCTTTTACCTAAATTAGTAAATTGCCCTTGTTATTACTACTTATTAATTAAAGTATTTCTTCACTTTTCTATGACCCCAATAATTACTCTTTTCCACGTCATTTAATTCTCTAGATACATTTTTTTTTAACTCTCACATTCCCAATAAGTACATTAAATAGGAAAAGATGTTATAGTGAAAGTAGTATAGTATACACCATTTTCACATGTATTCAATTTTCAATAAAAGTTGAGTTAAAAGATTATGAGGGTATAAGATGAAAAATAAGATAAAAATAGTTATTAATATATAAATAGGACAATTATTTTGAGACATCCTAAAAAGGAAATTAGGACATTTAATATATGACGGAAGGAATAATACATATCCCTTCAAGCATGGTAATTATGAGATGAAGTTTGTCCCAACCAAAGATCAACCGTTGAAGCTCAAACATGCAGCGGGCTCAGTTATCCTGAAGCAACTTCTAACAAAGATGTTATTCTTTGTTCGATTCCTAATTCAGTGAAGATCGTATTCTTGGTCCAGTTCCTAACTCGAGGACGTGTTCTTTCCAGCAAAGAGAATTAATGCAGGACAAGCTCGCCCAACATGGTTGGACTAATATAGAAGGCTTTGGAAGACCATGCCTAGGAGTCGAGAGGAGATTATTCTAGGATTAGATTTATTTTGATTCATTAATTTTAGTAGTTAGCCAAAATATAGTCCGAGATGGTTTTAGAATGCAGTAGGATTAGTATTTATATATTTGTAATCCCCTCTTGGGAGGCACAAACTGATCAATGATATTATTTGACTGTTATTGCTTGTTTATCTTCCTCTCAATTCTCCTCAACTTCTTCCCAATTCTAAACCTATTTCTAAAGCCTAATCTCTTGTTGTTTCTTCTATTTTTTTATTGGCAAAAGGCTGATTTCTTTGGGTCATTTTTAGCTTTTGTTATATTTTTGTCAGAGTTTAGTCTTCAGCAATGAGGTCGATTTCATGTTACTGTGGTGCGGGAGTCTTCCTGCCTTCATGTAATTTTTCTGTACAAGGGTGGCACCCCCTGTTGCTTCTAGCTTTTTTTTTTATGCAAACTTTTGTTTCTCAAAAAAAAACCCATAAAGTCAATTAAAGGCTAAACGTTGTCCCTCCAAATTGCCACTCACTTTCAAAGTCATCCCTAAAGTTAATTTTTCGTCTTTAAAGTGACATTTTTTTGGCGTTTCTGTCCCTTTTACCCGATTTGACTATCACCCGAACCAACCTGACCCATTTATGATTTATCCTTTACCAGATTCGACATTTTTTGCACTTTTATCCCTCTAAATTACCAGCTTTTATTTTTTTATTTTAAAAAAAATAGTAAATTTTATTTTTCTAAAAAAATAAGTAAAGTTTCATAAAATATATATTCAAAAAAGAGTTTATTTTCAGAAAAAATAGAAAATTTAAGTTTAGTAAAAAAATGAGTAAAGTTTAATAAAACATAGATTCAAAAAAGTAAAACAAAAAAATAAAACTTTAATTTTAGAAGAAAAAAAATTTAAATGAGTAAAGTGTCATAAAATATAGATTCGGAAAATAAAAACTTATTTTCTAAAAAAATAGATTTTTTTTTATTTTAAAAAAATTATTAAAGTTTCATTAAATATAGATACAAAATAATAAAATAAATAATAAAACTATATTTTACAAAAAAGAATATTTTTTATTAAATGAATAAATGTTTCAAAAAAAAATAAAACTTTATTGTCGGAAAAGAAAGAAAATTATTTTTTTTTTCAAAAAAAATGAGTAAAGTTTCATAAAATATAGATTCAAAAAAAATAGAACAAAAAAATAAAACTTTATTTTCAGAAAAAATTAGAATTTTTATTTTTTAAAAAATGAGTAAAGTTTCATAAAATATAGACTTAAAAAAATAAACTATATTTTCCAAAAAAGCAGAAATTTTTATTTTTCTAAAAATGAGTAAAGTATAGTAAAATATAGATTCAAAGAAATAAAACTTTATTTTCAGAAGAAAAAAAAAATTTTTTTTTTAAAAAATGAGTAAAAATTCATAAAATATAGATTTTTAAAAAGTAAAACAAAAAAATTTAAATTTTATTTTCAAAAAAAAAGAACATTTTATTTTTTTTAAAATGAGTAAATTTCATAAAATATAGATTTAAAAAAAGTATAAAATTAAAAATTAAAACTTTATTTTCAAAAAAATAGAATTTATATTATTATTTTTTAAATGAATAAAGTTTAATAAATTATAGATTCAAAAAAATATATAAAAAAACTATATTTTCAAAAAAAAATAGAAATTATTATTTTTTGTAAAAATGAGTACAGTTTAATAAAATATAGATTTAAAGAAATAAAACTTTATTTCCAGGAAAAATAAAAAAAAATTAATTTTTAAAAAACGAGTAAAGTTTCATAAAATATAGATTCAAAAAAGTAAAATAAAAAAATAAATTTTATTTTCAGGGAAAAAAATAGAAATTTATATTATTTTTAGAAAGGAGTAAATTTTCATAATATATAGATTTTAAAAAAAATATAAAATAAAAAACATAAAAACTTTATTTTTCAGAAAAAATAAAAAATCTTATTTTTTAAAAATGAGTATAGTGACATATAATATAGATTCAAAAAAAAGTATATATAAATTTTTTTTTTAAAGATGTGTAAAATTATTTTAAGAAATTTTACATATTTACTTTTTTACTCATTTACTTTAAATTTATTTTACATTTTATTTTTTATTTTTAAATTTTTTTGAATCTATATTTTATGAAATTTTAATTATAATTTTTTAAAAATAAAAGTTTCTGTTTTTTCATAAAAATTAAATTTTAATTTTTTAAATCTATATTTTATGAAACTTTATTCATTTTTAAAAAAATAAAAATTAATTTTTTTTCTGAAAATATAGTTTTATTTTCTTTTTTTCTTTTTTGAAATCTATATTTTACGAAACTTTACACAATTTTTTTAAAAATTAAAAATTCTATTATTTTTCTGGAAATAATTTTTTTGTTTTATTTTTTGAATCTATATTTCATGAAAATTTACTCATTTAAAAAAATTAATATTTTTCTAAAAATTAAGTTTTGTTTTTTTGTTATTTTTTTTGAATCTATGTTTTATGAAATTTTACTCATTTTTAAAAAAAAATCTATTTTTCTCTGAAAATAAAGATTTATTTTTAAATATATATATTTTTAAACTTCACTCGTTTTTTTAAATTTTTTCTAAAAATAAACTTTTTTTCTGAAAATAAATAAAATAAAATCGAGTAACTTAGAGGGACAGTTAGTGCAAAAAATGTCGAATGGGGTAAAAGATAAATGGGTTGGTCGGGTTACAGACAAATCGGGTAAAAGGGACAGAAACGCAAAAAATGTCACTTTAAGGACCTAACTGGCAAAAAATAAATTTTAAGGACGACTTTGAAAATAAGTGACAATTTGAAGGGACAGAAATGTCATTCAGCCTCAGTTAAATTGTTTACTCGTCATCACTTTTATGTTTTCTATAGGAGTTGATAGTTTGGTTTTATTTTTGAACATAAGAGCAATGGTATTTCTAAAAATAAGCACGAGGACTAGATATATGCAAAAGTAAAGCACTGGTTTTTATCATTTACTCGATGATAAATATCATAATTTATTAATTTGTACCTATTATTTTTACTCTTCGGATAAACCATTTTAAGACTTAAATGCACTTTGCAACACCCAATTCATTCCCATTCACTTTCCATCCCAAATTTTATAAATACACTTTGCATCACACACTTTCAGCGCGTTGACACAACACCCTCCGGCCAAAAAAAATCTGATGAGGACATGCCTAGCTCAGGAATTAACGGAATACAAGGAGCGGATCCAATGCAAGTTCCCATTGGACCCGTGACGAGAGCAATAACTAAACGCTTTAAGGACTCGTTGATTTGGTTCAAGAGTCGTGGGTTGAGAATGAATCGACAAGTTGCAGTAAGGTGGTATTCAAAGGTCATAAACACGGTCCAAGTGAACGTGTCAAGTCAAGCAGAGCACGCCAAGCCAAGAAGCAAAAGGGAGCAGGATTCAAAAATTGCTGTCTGGCGCAGCCGCGCTCTGATGCAGTTCATTTCCAGCGGTGTCGCGCCCTCTGGAGATGAAAAAGGCCTCTGTGTTGTTCAGTGCGGCCGCGTTCATTCCCCATTCAAAAACAGCGCAGCCACGTCGGTGCGGAATTTTTTATGTCGCATTTCTGCAAGATTTGGACACGGATTTACCCCATAAATTAAGGATTTTCATTATATTTTCAGATTTCCATTGTAATTAAGATACTTTTAGATGTGGTTTTGATTCTAAATCAATTGTTATTTCCTTATAGGTCTCTAGGGTTTCATATCTAGTATAAATAAGCTTTGATGAATGTAATTCATATACAATTCAGATTTTATCAATATACTTGTGAATTTATTATCTACTTTTGGTTCTTTGAAGAATTCCCAAGTAATTCTTAGTTTTTCTTCGAGTTTCAAATTTTGACTTATCATACGACAATACATAGTTATGTGTAGCGTCTTCTACCGCATAAATCGTCGATTGTACTAAGATTACCGCTTACATATAAGCAAGGCGAGGGGTCAAGGTGTCAGTGGTGTCCATTCAACGCAGATTTCCTAACGCGAGCAATTGTACCAAGATTACCGCTTACATATAAGCGAGGGGTTGTGTTGTGAGCATTTCACTTTCATAACTTGCTAAAAACGATCCGGGCGACAACCACCTCACGCAAGCGTGCCGTGGAGTCTATCATTTGGTATTAAAGCTAAGTTTTCTAGCGAATTGTTTATCTTTATTTTTTGTGTTTGAATATAGTCAAAAAAAACAAATTCGCGAGTATAAAAAAAATATATAGAGAGAAAATTTAATTTAGTTGTATTTTGATTGTGTGCTATCATTGAGAGACATACCTTCTATATTTTGTTTCGCGATAAATTATTTTTGAATTGATTAGTAAAACTGTGAATTTTGCTCGGTGAATTCGAAAAAAAACCTATAAAAGAGAATATTTGAAGGTAAAAGGCAAGAGTAGTGAGTTTAATTGAGGGTAAAAGCCAAGTTAAGTGCATACACAAGTGAAATATTAATACGAGCGAAACACGTAAGGGAGTGGTGAGGAAATTGCTTTCTACCAACTCTGTTTGTTTTGTTTTGCAATAAATATGTCTAACTCCAAGGATAAAGTTGTTTTTGAAGAGTCCCCGTCTAATTTTGATCCAAAGTTTATGACGGGGGCCATGATAAAAGAATTCTCCAGACAATTGGACATGGTGATGGAACAGGTGCACGAACGCATCAATCAGATGAGCGACACCCGAGGGAAACAATCTCAAAACCCACCTGGTGGGCATCCAAAAGGAAGAGCACAACAAAGATGATAGGATATAGGAAGCGGCTTACTACAAGGGTAGGTTTAGCGAAGAGGACCGTGAATCTGACTTTATTCATCGGAGACATGTAGCGAGGGATAGAGGTGGTCGGAATAAAGAAGAAAACAACTTAGATAACATTAAAATGAAGATTCCATCTTTCCAACTTAGAAGTGATCCTGAGGCATACCTAGAGTGGGTGGGAGAAGATGGAGTAAGTTTTTAACTGTCACAACTATTCAGAACTCAAGAAAGTCAAACTTGCCGCTACGGTGTTTTCAAATTATGTAGTTACTTGGTGGGATTAGTTGATGACTAGCCGGAGTAGATGTAGGGAGCGCCCGATTGAAACTTGGGTGGACATGAAGGCAGTGATGAAAAAGAGGTTCGTGCCTAGCCACTACCAGCTGGATTTGTTCCAAAGTTTGCAAAATTTGAAGCAAGGAAGTAGGAGTGTAGAGGACTACTTCAAAGAGATGGAGATGTTGATGGCCAGGGCTAATATAGATGAGGATAGTGAGGCTACAATGGCTCGATTTTCAACAGGGTTAAATTGGGAGATCGCATATTTGGTGGAGCGACAATATTATGTGGTATTGAAGGATATGGTACACATGGCAATCAAAATTGAGAAGTAACTTAAGAAGAGAGGTGGCCAACGATCAAATCCTACCATATGTTCATTGTGGAAGTCCAATGTTGTGAAGCGGGAGGAGAAGCCGGTCGTGAATAAACCCAAAGTGGAGGTCAAGCAAGGAACGACTAACCGGGGATTGTAAGGTAAAACTGAACAACTTTCTTTTAGTCGTAATCGAGATATTGTATGTTTTAAATGTCAAGGCAGGGAACATATTTCAAGTCAATGTCCACATCAAAGAACTATGTTGTTGCTTGACAATGGAGAAGTGGAAACTAAGGGAGAAGATAGTGACTCCGATTCTATGCCGCCATTAGAGGAGGTACATGATAGCGAGGTCGCTATACATGGTGCACTTTTAGTTACGAGAAGAACGCTTAGTGCACAGGTGAAAGACGTAAGTAGTGAACAGCAGGAAAATCTTTTTCATACTTGATGTCTTGCGAATGGAAAGATTTGTTGTGTCGTGATAGAAGGAGGTAGTTGTACCAATGTGGCGAGTACTATAATGGTGGAGAAATTGGGGTTAGCTAGTATCGTTTGCAATGGCTCAATGACAGCTCAGATATCAAAGTGACCAAGCAGGTATTAGTTCTATTTACTATTGGTCGATATGTTGATGAGATATTGTGCGATGTGGTCCTATGCAGGCAGGTCATTTGTTGCTAGGTAGGCCATGGTAGTTCGATAGGAGGGTAAAGCATGATGGCTTTACTAACGAGTATTTATTTGTACACAAGAAAAGGAAAGTCACTTTATGTCTTATGTCACCACAACAGGTTCATGAGGATCAAATTCATTTGCAAAAAGATCATGTTCAAAAAAAAGAGTGAAGAAAAGAAAAATGAAGAGAAAAAAATATTGAAGGGGAAAATAAGAGAAAAAAAGAAAGATAGAAAAACAAACATTTATGCAAATAAAATGATGCGAGACAAGCCTTGGATTCTAAACAGCCGATGATTATACTTCGGTATAAGAAGGCGCTTTTGAATATTAACGCTAATAATTTGTTGCATCTCTCTTGCAGTATTATGTGGATGTATTTCCCGAGGAGCTTCCACGAGGATTACCACCGATTCAGGGAATTGAACATCAAATTGACTTTGTACCAGGTGCTACCATTCCAAATCGTTCAGCTTATCGGAGCAACCCCTAGGAAACGACGGAGTAGCAAAAACAAGTTGGCGAATTAATGGAGAAAGGGTTCGTGAGGGAAAGCATGAGTCCATGCTGTAATTAACATTACGGTACAGTATTGACATCTCATTCCACGATTAGATGACATGTTACATGAATTGCATGGGTCATGTGTGTTTTCAAAAATTGATTTAAAAAGTGGTTATCATCAAAATAAGAATGCATGAAGGCGATGAATGGAAAATTGCATTTAAGACAAAATTTTGGTTATATGAGTGGTTAGTGTTACCTTTCGGTTTAACTAATGCATCTAGCACTTTGATGTCTGAATCATGTTTTGCATCCATTCATTGGGAAATTTTTTGTTGTTTATTTTGATGATATTCTTGTTTATAGCAAAATCTTGGGTGAGCATGCATTTCATTTAAAATCTGTTTTAGATGTTCTTAGAAAAGAAAAGTTGTTTGCTAACATGGAAAAGTGTACAATTTGCACGAATAGAATTGTTTTTCTTGGCTTTGTTGCAAATTCACAGGGAGTTCAAGTAGATGAGGAGAAAATACGTGCAATGGCCGAGTCCTACGAATGCGAGTCAAGTTCGTAGTTTTTATGGACTCGCAGATTTTTACCACCAACGGAAGTGATCCAAAAGAGTGGGGGTTTTAAATGGCATGAGAAAGCATTTCGGTTGATTAAGGAAAAATTGACTAATACTCCTTTACTTGTTTTACCTAATTTTGCTAAAACTTTTGAAATTGAATGTAATTCTTCAGGTTTAGGAATTGGGGTTGTGTTAATGCAAGAAGGGAAGTCGGTAGCGTACTTTAACGAGAAATTGAGTGGGGCAGTTTTAAACTATCCTACTTATGACAAAAAGATGTACGCATTGGTTCGAGCGTTGGAAACGTGACAACACTACCTATGGCCTAAGGAGTTCGTGATTCACACTGATCATGAATCCTTTAAGTACTTGAAAGGTCAGCACAAATAGAACAAGAGGCATGCACGATAGATGGAGTTTATCGAGACATTTTCATGTCATTCGATACAAGCAAGGTAAGGTGAATGTTGTTGTAGATGCTCTTTCAAGGAGGTATGTGATATTATCTACTCTTGATACAAAATTACTTAGTTTTGAGTGAAGTAAAGAATTATATGTTGATGACCATGATTTCTGTGGAGAGTTTAAATCTTATGAAAAAAATGTTGTAGGTAAATACTTTAAAGTTGATTGATTTCTATTTCGATAAAAAAAAATTGTGTATATCTATGTTCTTTACGTGAATTGTTAGTTAGGGAAACACATGGGGGTGGTTTGATGGGGCATTTTGGTGTTGATAAAACTATAGCTGTTTTAAGAGAACATTTTTATTGACCACACATGAAACGAGATGTAGGAAGAATATGTTATAGATGATTACTTGTCACCAATCTAAATCCCGTGTTCAACTCCATGGATTGTATACATCATTGCCTATACCTAGTGAGCCTTGGATTGATATTTCAATGGATGTTGTGTTGGGTTTGCCTAAGTCTAAGCGTGATCATGATTCGATTTCTGTGGACATAGATTTTCAAAGATGGCACATTTTATTCCATGTCATGAAACTGATAATGCATCTCATATAGCTGATTTATTCTTTAGAGAGAATGTGCGTTTGCATGGAATGCCTAAAAAAATTGTTTCGGATAGAGATACTAAGTTCTTTAGCTATTTTTGTAAGACAATATTGTCGTGTAAATTAGGTACTAAACTATTATTTTCAACTACTTGTCATCCACAAACTGAAGTAATAAATAGAACTTTGTCTGCTTTGTTAAGAGCTATCATTAAGAACATCAAACATTGGGAAGAATGTTTATCACATGTTGAATTTGCTTATAATAGATCTATTCATTCTTCTACTAATTTCTGTCCATTTCAGATTATATATGGTTTTAATCCTTTGACACTATTGGATTTGTTACTATTACCTATTTCTAAATATACTAATATGGATGGAAAGAAATAGATTGAATTTGTTAAGCAAATACATGAGAAAGCACGGCTCAACATTGAAAGGAGGACGGAGCAATATGCAAAACAAGCCAACAAAGGTCCACGTCAAGTTATCTTTGAACCAAGAGATTGGGTTTTGCTTCATATGCGGAAAGAAAGATTTTCAGCTCAAAGACGGTCGAAGTTGCTTCCGAGGGGAGATGGTCCATTTCAAGTTCTCAAGCGCATTAATGATGATGCCAACAAGTTGGATTTACCTGGTGAGTATAATGTTAGTGCAACGTTTAATATTTCTGACCTTAGTCCGTTTGATGTAGGTGATAATTTGACGACAAATCCTTTCCAAGAGGAGAGGAATGATGAGGACATGCCTAGCTCAGGAATGAACGGAATTCAAGGAGCGGATCCAGTGCAAGTTCCCGTTGGACCCGTGACGAGAGCATGAGCTAAACGCTTTAAGGAATGACTCATTGGTTTGGTTCAAGAGGTGTAGGCTGAGAATGGATCGACAACTTGCGCTAAGGTGGTGGGTTCAAAGGTCATAAACATGGTGCAAGTGAACGTGTCAAGTCAAACTTGCCAAGTCGAG
Source organism: Panax japonicus (assembly GCA_020205505.1). Taxonomy (NCBI): domain Eukaryota; kingdom Viridiplantae; phylum Streptophyta; class Magnoliopsida; order Apiales; family Araliaceae; genus Panax; species Panax japonicus. The sequence continues at coordinate 44,653,581 of CM035102.1, read as the reverse complement.
CTGAGCATGCCAAGCCAAGAAGCAGAAGGGAGCAGGATTCAAAAACTGTTGTCAGGCGGCGGCCGCCCTAATGCAGTTCACTTCTAGCATTGAGCCCTCTATGGACCAAAAAAGGCCTCTCTGTTGTTCAGCATGGCCGCGCCCATTCCCTGTTCAAAAGCAGCGCATCCGCGCCGATGCGGAATTTTTGATGACGCATTTCTGCAAGATTTGGACGCGGATTTACCCCATAAATTAAGAATTTTCATTATATTTTCAGATTTCTATTGTAATTAGGATACTTTTAGATGAGGTTTTGATTCTAAATCAATTGTTATTTCCTTACAAGTCTCTAGGGTTTCATATCTAGCTTTGATGAATGTAATTCATATACAATTCAGATTTTATCAATATACTTGTGAGTTTATTCTCTACTTTTGGTTCTTTGAAGAATTCTCAAGTAATTCTTAGTTTTCTTCGAGTTTTAAACTTTGACTTATCATACGACAATACGTAGACCGTAGTTGTGTACGGCGTATTCTACCGTATCAATCGTCGATTATACTAAGATTACCGCTTACATTAAGCGAGGGGTCAAGGTGTCCATTCAACGCAGATTTCCTAATACGAGCAATTGTACCAAGATTACCTTACATATAAGCGAGTGGTTAAGTTGTTGTGAATGTTTCACCTTCATAGCTTGCTAGAAACGATCCGAGCGACGATCACCTAACGCAAGCGTGACGTGGAGTCTATCAAAATCGTTAACTGGGCTAACAGAGTTGGGTTGTTTAGATCCACGTGTTGTCTTTTTAAGGACAGAATAGTCCCACCAATGAAATCCCTGCCCCCTAATAGACAGCATATGTAGGTAGAAATAGCCTAACTCCGTTTAACGATTTTTTGGTCAAAGAATGTTATGTGTCATTGCACTAAAAGTGTATGATGTAAAGTGTCCATTTATAAATTGAGGGATGAAAAGTGCAAAATGAGAGTAAACTAGAGGATGCAAAGTACATTTAACTGAACATTTAACTTTACCCTGGTGTGCCAAGGGATGGAAGGAAGTGTTGGTTATATTACAGAAGAATAGGAACATATACACGTTAATCAGATTATATGAAATAATATTTTACAGAAATTGTAAATAAATAAATAAAATAAGAAAGATAACAATTCAACGTTATCCTAGACTCCGAGATATAATTATCAGCAACTAAAGAAATTAGAAATAAAATGGTAATATGTCAGGATACTACATAAAAATAAGAAATAATTTGGTTCAACAAGTATAAATTACTTGAGCAGGTGTAACAGTAAAGGCAAAAAATCAAGGAAACTGATAAATCCACAACAGAAAATGATATTTCCACATAAAAACCGTCACTATAGATCCTACCGTCGCTATACATCTATAGCAACACTTCATACGGAAATATCAAAAAGTGTTGTGGAAATATCAATTTCCAAAATTAATTATTTAGTGGCCAATTATTCAAAGTGAGTTTTCATATTACAAAGTTTGAGTTAGGATATGATGATATGATCATACCTGATGAAAAAGCCGATCTAATCAGATCTCCACACCAACAATATGAAAGTACATGGACATTTGCCTTCCAATTTTCATTTTGTATAATGCTCTGAAAGAAACCTGGGCAACCATCTTGGAGGATAAGACGTTCCCCAGCACGTTTTATGTCTTCAAGATACAGACCCTTAAGTACACCAGAGTCGATCACCCTTGTATTAGCCCTTCTCTCAAAATCCGAAAGTTTCTCAAGTGCTTTACTCAGACCCTCATAATTAAATCTCTCCACTGAAATCACAGGTAGTTAAATTCTTGAGCATTAAACCATCTATTGTTTTCCTTGCAAGAACATCTCAGGCTATGACAAACAGCAAAAAGCATATCAAAAAAGAGATGCAATCAAATATACCTTTCTGAGTGAGTAAAATGGTCTCTATGCACTGTTCATACTCTTCAGTATACTGCCTGGAGAGGACTCCCCATGTGCTTCTCAGATCAGCTGATGGCATACGAGCAATTTGATTTTGCGGTTGATTCTGATCAGATTTTGGTGCTGTTACTATTGCAATCTCTGCCAAAATGGCAGAAGAATCAACAACAGTGCACGTCAAATCAAAATCAGAAAATATCACAAATCGACTTTCTACAGGGCTGAGTGCTTTTGACAGAGGAAGAACAGTCTGCTGAACAAGTGGTTGAGCTGAAAAGAATTCTATCTCAAGTTTCATTGCTTGATGATAAAGCTTCTCAATTATGGCAAGCTCCTCGCCCGTCAAAGAGACGCTTAATTTATCCAGCAAGTCCTCAGTTTGCAGAGCAGATGCCTAAATATTCAATAAATAAGATAGTTGAGCTGTTGTAGGAAAGAAGGCCGTTAAGAAAAGAACTTCTTCTAAGACTGTAATCAGCGAGGAATATCATTTTGTCCACAAGAAAGGATTGAATACGTCATGTGTTCAAAAATAGAACCGACCTGAAAAGTTTCTGAGGAGTAATTGTCAATCCACTTCTTGTAGAGGTGACTACTCTCATTATTGTTAATAAATGGCTGAAGCTCCTTGCCTAGAAAAGCATAAAGCCTCATGCAAGGCGTCATTGCACCCAGAGTGTAAGCTGCAACTTTTGTTTTCTCAAAAGGAGTCGCAAGTTTACCAGGACCTTTTACTCCTTCAACCTTCCCTGAAGCTGTTGCCAACAAGAAATCTGTGTACCTTACAGTTGCAGAATTCAGAGAATTCTCTTTGATTAGGTTAGAACCCCACTCCTGCATAAGTTGTATCACAGAGCATAACAACAATTGTTAATGAAGAAAATCCACACCTATACACAAAACATTACTCAAAATTGACTACTAAATCATTTATTATAGTGTATTTGAATGCATTGCATCATACTGAAAAATCTGTCAGTTAAAATATACAAGTCAAAAATCCAAGCAAGGGAATAATGAATCCGTTAATCAAGAGAGAAAGTGTGAAGTGATCCAAATTTCTAGCGACTTGGAAACTGTTGGTGCCGGAATAACAAGAATTCTACATCAAACAAATTCATCCCACTAAACTAATCCATCAAAGAAGCTTCCTGATTTCAAAACCATACAAAAGCTTCTATAATGATACTGTTCTAAATTATAGGAGAATTAACTTACCTACCCAAATTCATCCAAAATTATTTATGATATATACGAGAAAGGAATGAAGAAAATACGAATGGACTCCAGTATATGAAAGACCCCTATGCTGAGGTCGTTTTTTCTAACTATACTTCTAAATTTTCAACAAAATTCTATATATGGCATTTTCTGATATATTATTGTAAGTTAGTGTTAAGTAATCAACTCATCCAAAAGTTTAAGCTTGTACATGGAAGACTCAATAATGTATATCATGCTAACACTCCCCCTCAAACACAACTTTATGGAGAAGGGAGAAATTAAAGTGCATTTGCACTATTTTAAATTAATATAAAGACAACGTGCGGTCAGGAATATTTGAACCCACCCAGAGATCTGATACCATGTTAAGTAACCAACTCATCAAAAAGCTTAAGCTTGTAGGCGGAGGGCTCAACAATGTATATCATGCCAACATTTAGAAATGTGAAAGCTCACATCAAGCTTCATACTCCAAAGGTCAGCTTCTGTTGGCATATAAGAAGCATTTTACACAATAATATCATGCAAACTAACAGCAACATCTTGTTAAATTCTCTTTAAATACAGGATTGGCTCAGCTCCATTACCCTATTCCTCTAATTTATTCAATTTTGTACTATATAATTAACATGTACCAATTCAACTAAGACTTAACCAACTAGTTTGTTGTATGTTAATTAACATGGATTACTTAATAGCAATGTTACTTGAAACGTGGTACATTTTGGTACGCGATACGAATAAAGGTACGCGGTACGCTACATAGCTAAAACGCGATATGCTAGAGTATCTTAATATAAATTTTTATAGTTAGGAATTTTCTTCGAATCTAAATATAATAAACTTAAGTTTGTAGAAGATTTTTAGTTGAATTAATAATTGTTGATACTTTTATAAATATTTTAGTTCAATTGTAATGTCTGAGCATCCAATACTAAGTTATAATATTGATATTTGTGCAATTATAGGTTAAACAACAAAGAAATTTTCCATTACCCTAAATTTAGAGTATTGGTACGTAAGAGTATCCTATTTGGGTACGCAAGTACCAATACAAGGTTCGCTAGGTCTATGAGAGTATCTAGTAACTTTGCTTAAGAGTGACTTGTAGAATATATTAACTCTAGCAATTATAAAGTCCATATGCATCAGCGGTTTACATAAATACAAGCATCATTTGGGATTCCAGATCTAGATTCCAGAATGTTAGTTCTTTTCAACTTTGCACTTGAGATAAATTAAGAAATAAAGCCAGGGCCTCAAATTTTGGGTCTCAAATACATGTCATCGTTACGTTAGCTGTTCAATATCACGGTGAGTCCTTGGCAATCATTACATATCAATGTAATGATAACTTGTGTATTTGAGACACTTTGAGACCCAAATATGACCCTAGCACTATCCGAAATTATCTCTTTGACAGGCAGATAATTATTCCAGCCTGGGAGTTTTTTACATAAATAAATGTAAACTAATAGCAACATCTTGCTAACTTCTCTATAAAAACTGAGTTGGGTCCTCTTCAATACCCTATTCTTCAATTCCGAACTACATTATTCACATTTATCAATTCAACCAAAATTAACAGATCAATTTAGGTTAATTATTGTCTATGATCAAGGTTCTATAAGAGTGCCTATAGAATATCTTAACCATGGTAATTGATAACTTCCACATATATATATATATATATATATATACATAATATAGGGTTCCGTACTGGGGGTTCTTTTTTAACTCGGCACTTGAGATGAATTAAGTTTCTCTTTGACAAGCGGGCAGATAAATTACTCCAGAATATATATGTAACATATAATCTAAATCATCAAGGAAAGTGAAAAAAATATGAAACCACCAGTGAGAGAGGCGTCACAGATCCCATAAAGTAAGTGACGCAGTGGAATAATGGTTAGACTGTAACACTAACACAAACGTGATAAATCCTTGTGCACAAAGGAAAGTAATGAATTTTCCAAAAAAACACAATATTATTATGAATTGAATTGAATTGATTGATTACACAATAGTCTAAAGACAACCTATATTTATAGGTCTAGGTACTTTTCTACAAAAAAGATAATAAATAACTCTCCTAATCTACTTTGAAAAGGATAATAAAACTACTAATTCACTTTCCTACGACTAGTTGAAAACTATTAAAGTAAAAATAGTAAATCTAAACCTACTAGATTTCCCTAAATAATAAATAAAAGTACATCAAGTAAACTAAAACTCTATAAATAATAAAATATATGAAAATCCTAATTTTCATTGTAATTATCCTCTGCATCAGACTCCCTTTCTTAGAAAACATTTGTCCTCGAATTTTAAAGCAAACGAGTATCAAACACCAAGAACGAATCTTCGACTTTCGCGGGATCAAAACTCCACGTTTTTTCTTCTCAAAAGATAATCCTAAAAATAAGTGAGAAAATACCAATGTCTTCCAATTAACATGCATAACAAAGAAATTTACAGGGATAACAAAATCAATAATTTCGATGTCCTTGATCGCTGGAACAATCTCAAGAGGAACAATCTCATGATCAATCTTGTCTATTGTATTATCCCCATCCTTAGATTCTGTGACATCTTATATGCTCTCCTCCATAACGGGTAACTCGTTAGGAACTTGGGAATCTACAGTAGTAGTTTCAATCTCAACTTGACTTTGCTACAAAACAAAACTGTCATGAACCTCTAAAATTGGCAGTTCGTCAATTACCTCTGCTTTGAATTCTTCTTTCGAACATCCGATAGTTTCTGAGGTATCAACAAGTATCTCTAACTCACAATTTGTAACATTAAACTTCGACTCTTGACTCACAATATTGTATGGTGGTAGACATGTTGGATAATATGTTTTGAAGCTTCTGTAAAATTTTCTGGCTGAACATGAAACTCTTGATAATGTCTCAAATATTTTGCAACTCATTGATCCAACTTACAATTAATGTACATGACGTGCTACCAATAGTATTCAGAAATCAATGTATCTTTCATATCTTTCTCATAAAAAATCTTTCTCATATCATTACGTAATCTCACATACTCCATTTGAGTCCAACTTTTAGCTGCATACCCAACAAGTTTATCAACTATCAAGCTAACCTTATTCTCTTCATGGATATTATAAAAATAAAAATATTTTTCAATATCAAACAATCAATGAAGAAAATAATGTGTCATAGTACCTTTCGTCAAAATAAGGATCCATACTTTGTTTTCTTGTACCAATGAGAATAAAATTCAAAAGACACCCAAAAAAAATATTTCCAGTATGTTATGGCTTTGGCGTATGGTATTTAAAACTTGAGGGCTGAAGAAATAACTTGAGAATAACTAAGGGGGACGAAATTGTATTTTGCCAATTAAATCACAACCGAACAAAATGTTAAAATATTACTTTTCTTCTGATTGAGCAAATTGATGTAGATAGCTTCGATGATGAAGCTATTGCAATTGGTGGTGACCAACGGGCTAAGATGGTTTTATTTTTAAGAAGGAGAGACTTGAGTTGAAACGAACTTTTTTTTTGATAAAACGAAAACTATGCTTGACAAAAACCATCATGAGTTGAGCAACCTTAAGCTCTAGAATTTAGCATTCACCAAAAACTAGAAAATCATCGGGATAACACACGAGATTTAACTCCATCTGCTCCTTTAACCATGACCAATGGATACAATTAACATGGCTCTGATACCCATGGACACAGCAGAATAATGGTTAGTCTATAACGCTCTTAACACAAACGTGATAAATACTTGCACACAAAGGAAACTACTGAATTTTTCAAGAGAAAACGAAATATTATTATAAGTTGAACTAAATTAATTTGAATTGATTGATTACATAATAAGTCTAAAGATAACCTATATTTATAGGTTTAGGTACTTTCCTACATTTACTCTGAAAAGGATAATAAATAACTCTTCTAATCTACTTTGAAAAGGATACGACTAGTTGAAAACTATTAAAGTAAAAATTGTAAATTTAAATCCTACTAGATTTCCCTAAATAATAAATAAAAATACATAAGTAAACTAAACTCCATAAATAATAAAATATATGAAAATTCTAATTTTCATTGAAATTTTCCTCTGCATCAGTAAGGGGACAGTTTGTGGATTGGATATGCACCTTCCCTTCTATAAGAGGCCACTGCACATCTTCTCTATTGATTACAGATTTACAGACTTTATAGTGTACTTGGCATAGGACAAGTTACTACCATCATATCATCGACACTACTAATTCAATTTTTAAATGTAAGGACCATTACAAAAGGGAACTGTTGCGTACAAAGATTGAAGTTTATAATTATATTTTTCATTTTACAAAAAGGGAATTTTTGCATACAAATATGCAGCTCACAGTTTTCTCTCTTTCAGACCTTGCTAAATAGGATAGATCAGAAGTTGGGATCTTTCGTAAATGCTAGATAATGAGACATCAATGCAGACCACCCTTGATAGAGCATCCCTGAGAGTTCAACACCTGCAAGATGGGCTGTTTTGATGCATTGCACATAAATTCTCTTAATCCAAGAGATGAGTCTTCTCCAATAAGGAGAATTGAGTATATATTTTCTATTAATAATATATTAGAAGTCATGTTACACGCATATGCATATACACAATGTTCTAAAAGGCGCTAGGCGCTAGGCGCTAGGCGGGAGGCGGGAGGCGGGAGGCGGGCGGCCGAGGGGGGCCTAGCGCCTACGGGGCCTAGGCTGGGCCTGGGCGGAATTTTTTATTTTAAGCTAATTTTAATATTTTATCTTACATTTATCCAAACAAAACAATAATATAAAGCAAAATAATCTATAATAAAGATAATAAAGGCATTTGCTTAAAGTTCAAACACATATCTATATTGCTAATGTCAAAGGTCAAACACAAACATGCAATTGTTCAAAGTTCAAACATATTTTTAACGTATTAGTTTTATTCATAAATAAGATTGCTATTAAATAATAAAATTTAAAATTTCAATAATTTTATTCAATATTAAAACTTTAGAAACTAAACATAAATTTAAGAATTATATTGAATTAAACTAAATATTACAAATGTATCATCATTTATATAATTTGAAGTTGGTATAAGTTCAAAAAATTACTACTATAATAAAATTATCCATTTTGACTTGATATTGTTCACTTCTTGTTGTGATTTGATATATTACAACATGTATTATGAATATGGTAAATCATTAAAAAATAAATATATCAAGATCTGGTTTGGGTAGTTATTAAAATATAAAAAAACTCTCCGCCTAGGCCCCGCCTAATTTTCTGGAGGAATTTTTTTGCCGAATTGGGCCTAGGTGAGGCGCCAGGGGGGCCTAACACCTAGGCGGGGCGCCATGGGGGGCCTAGCGCCTAGGCGGACCTAGGCGGGGATTTTTAGAACACTGCATATACATACGCATATTCCTCTCCAACAAAGAGAAGTGAATATATATTTTTTATTAGGGAAAGAGAATGTGTGGCTTGCAATAATAGCCAAGACTGGCAATATATACTCATTCATTAATGGCAGCTTTGTCTTTTGACTGTCATGGTTTCGATCACAAATCTTTTGATTGTCCTGCTCCAAAGATGAATGTTACCCCTTCTCCTTCTAGGCAAGTTGCTATTGTTGAAAAGGAGTTTAGGAAAACCGATTTGGACGAAGAGGTTTGAAAGCTGTCGAGTACGAGCCCGATGACCAGGATTTGGATGTTGATTCAGTTGGATGGAGTTTAGATGTTCTTCGGCCTTTACTTATTGCTCAAAAATGGAATGATGGCCCTAAAATTCATCCTAGGTGAATTTTCATACGAGAGTCAAATATATAGAACAGGCATACTCTTTTGTGATTGATACAAGTAGTTATACTGATGTTATCTATGAGGAAGCAGGTAAAAAACTGGGATTGAAGGTTGAACCTCACTCAGAGTCGTATGATATTGCATGGATTACCAATATAAAGTTGTGGTTACCTAGAGATGTTTGGTCACATTTTCAATAGGCAAGTTTCGCGCTACATTTATGTTTGATGTATTACCCCTTAAGAATTACCACATTATCTTAGGGCATTCGTGGTTACGGGATTGTCACGCACATGATTCTCAAGCTAATACCTATTTGATTATTAAGGGCAACACCAAATTCACTCATACTTGTACTCTCAACATGCCAACTTTGTAGCTTACAAAGAATTTCTTGGTGATCCAACGTGATTCCTTGTGTTGATGTTCAGAACTAGAAGGGGTCGAGTTCTTTTCAGCGCAAGAGAATCAATGTAGGACGAGGCCATGAGACTTGGTTTGAGCAATAGGCTTTGGAAGTCCCATGGTTATAAAATAAATTAAATAATTTTAGAAGGTATGTTTTAATTAATTTCCTTAATATATAATTTTGGTAGATATCAAATTAGAATCCAATTTAGATTACGAAAGTTGTTTAAAGTATTATAAACATGAATGTATGATATTATTTTGCATACATTGAATAATAAGAATTATTTGAGAATTGAGATTGAGAAGAGTTGAGTTTTGTGTGAAAGATTAGTGTCCCTAAATTACCGGCCCCATTACAAATTCTGGTTCAACTCCACATTATTCTCTTTTTGAACATACTCTTCCTTAAGCCTGTCATAGACTGCACCAATATATGTAGGGCAGACTTGAGAGAGTACTTTCTACCAATGTCAATCTAACACCGTTAAGAAACGCATACTATTCCACCCTGCTAACCTCCTCTAGGGGTAAAAATAATCCCAAGTCGAGTCGAACAGTATCTTGCTCAGATTCTACTCGAATTTCTTTAAAGGTGCTCAGATTCGTACTCGAGTTCGTATACAATTTTGCAATCTTTGCTCAATTCGAAAAATAATTCGGATTCGTACCCAAGTCGTATAAATTTGAATTGACATGTCAATCATCCAGTGTCAGATTGAGAGAAATTGATGGAATGTGATAATGTCGTAATGAAGTTGGATCCATAAACAATTGTTACATGTAGTTCATGAAAACATTTGACTGTTTGAGAGATAAATAATTGTTACATAATATCGGTCCAATTCTCCAAAATTTGCTGATAAAAACCTCATTCTTATGTATTTTATTTTTTTTATAAGTCTAACCAATGCCTCATTACCCAAAGCAATACATCACCATACAACCACAAAAGAAGAAGAAAATCACCCAAATGCAATCAAGGACAGATACCAAAGCCAAATCTCTCCTGCATTACTCTAGAACTGAGTAGCTTCAACACTATACATCTAGCTTCCACGATATGTAAAGCTTTATCCAATTTAAAACATACTCAAACTGCTTCATCTAGAGTCACCATCTAATCTAACCCCTCATCTGTTACAACAGTTTGAAACATAAATTTGGAAGACCAGTACTTATTTTTTTCTTGACTATAATTGGTCTGAAAAACTAATTTATAGTGAAACTAAATAGCAAAATCTATATGTTTGAGTTATCAAATTTGGTTATACTACTTCCAAAATAAATTACACATATGAATAATAGTCAAGATCACAACTTAACAACTTAAATAGAACAAGACTTGGTAAATTATCCTAAAGGTAACTCCCATTTCCGGACATTATCCCTGACAAAACAATGCCACAAGTGCAAAACCCAAAGTTGGACTCTCAATCTGGGGTAGAGGGAGAATTTGTTGTTTCCTTTGTGCAACTATTCTAAACCCCGACTTAGTTTAGTTAAATAATCCTAACTTTTTGTTTTTGTTTTTTTAAAACAAATATTATCAAGTGATCTCAAAAGAAAAACAGAACACAATAAATGAAGAGAGATTATAGTAAATTACTTGGACAAATGAATCATGCATTTTAAGCTCTTCAAGAACACTATTTCTCAACTCAGCGATCCCAACCTTCGCATCATCATCATCAGCACATTCCTCTGCCAATTCATACCTAAAAGAAACCAAATAAACATCAATAACCACAAATTAGGAAAACCGAAAACTATCTCAACATACCCTTTAAGTAGGAGAGTAACTTACGCTTGGGCAAAGGCTTGAAGAAAATGGAAGTCTTGGGCAATATAATGCCGGAAAGTGTCAAGTCTGAGATTCCCAGAAGCCAAACAGACCATAAAGGGACTGAAAAGAGCAAAAATCGACTCTTTATGGAACTTGATCCAAAAACGCCTCGCGATTCCTTCTTCTTTGTTAGTCTTCGAAGTTGTCGCCATTGTAGTAGTTGTAGAAGTAGCAGTAGTACTTGTAGTACTTCTTCTGGCTATTATTGAAGAAGATCGGATGAAGAGGGGAAATGGGAATGAAATAGAATTTGGGATGATGCTCTTGATTGTGCAGGAATCGAAGAATGGACGCATCAAATTTTAGGAAATGTTTCTACTTCCGATACAGAGACTGAGAGAACTATGGGATTGGGATTTTATTTTTTTATGAGAAGTACTCAAAATCTTTGTGTATTTATTAATTAATGCTTTATAAAGGGCAAATGGCAAGGAAAATGTTCGACAAAATAGATATTTACCCATTCTGGTTGCCACTAAACTTTAAAAAAAGGAATTGGGCCATTGTGGTTTTTAAAAAGGGTCATTTACATAAGTATACAACAAATATAAAATAATTATAAAAAAAGTGCATCAACTAAATAATTACAAAAAGATTGTAATTAGGACTCATATTACAAAAATAGTACAATTCACATTAATAAAGAAACCTAAAATCAAGGATAACTAATAATTCAAATTCAAATCTTGTCTCTAACAACAATTTCAAATTCATATTTCAAAATTCAAATCAAAATGAGAAAATTAAAAATAAAAAATTATGAAGGTGCTAATGTTCATCATCTCCCTCTCTCGCCACCACCGCTGCCGCCGCCACATCGCCGCCTCCGCCGCCGCCGGAGTTGGTATTCTGAATTTCTTTTAACGATTTGGTTACCCACAAAAATTGAAATGGTTACCTTTATACGAATTTTGACTAGTAACTGCATCACATTTAAAATAAAATTGTTAATCAAATAAAACTGAATTGGTTACCTTATCAAATGGTTTGGTAACCAACTATATGAAATTTGGTTACCAACTGCATCACATCCAAAATAAATTAGTAACCTAATAAAACTAAATTGGTTACCTTATCGGAAGGTTTAGTAATCAACTGCATAAATTTTGGTTACCAACTGCAGAACAATCAAAATATATTAGTAAGCTAATAAAACTGAATTGGTTACCTTATCAAATGATTTGGTAACCAACTACATGAAGTTTGATTACCAACTGCATCACGTCCAAAATAAATTAGTAACCTAAATAAAACTGAATTGGTTACCTTATCGGAAGATTTCGTTACCGGTGAAAATAAAGAATGGACCGGTGGCGGTGGGAGGCGGAGGGATCGAGGAGAGGGAGGGGCGGGAGGAGGTGGAGGCGGGAGGAAGGAGGGAGGAGGGGAGGAAGGGAGGCGGAAGGAGGTGGAGGCGGGAGGAGGGAGGAGGGGAGGCGGAGGGTGGGGAGGCGGAAGGAGGGAGGAGGGGAAGAGGGGTGGCGGGAGGAGGTGGAGGCGGGAGGAGGGAGGAGGGGAGGCGGGAGGTAGAAGGAGGGAAGAAGGGAAGAGGGGTGGCGGGAGGAGGAGGGGAGGAGGGGTGGCGGGAGGAGGGGGAGGGGTTGGACAGGAGGAGGAGGAGGTGGAGGGATGGAGGAGAAGAAGAAGGGAAACAGAAATTGAGTGGGAGAAAATCGTGGGAGAGATGGGGAGAAAATTGTGGGAAAGATGAGGGAGAATTAAAACACATCCCATAATTAAAGGAAGCATAAATATGTACTAATAATGAAAATAAAATTTTAAATATATTAATTGTGTAAATATTTAATGAGTGCACTTTTCTTGTAATTATATTTTCAAATGTACTATAAAATGTAATTGTTCCTTTTAAAAATTCTTAATTGGTTATTCCGTCCAATTTCATAGACTTGCGTCAAAAAAATCTACCCAATTTTCTTACGGTGACTTTAAAAAAATGACATATAAATATTGAGATGGCTATCTTCAACCTTGAGGTGGGTCAACTCGACCCGTGTACATATTAAAGTTCGACCTGACCCATTTTAACTTTATATTAATATTCAAATAAACTGAATACATAAATATATGTATGTATATACCGTATATGTGTGTGTTTAGACATATATACAGTGATGTTCATATTTAAATTTCTCACTCCTCAACTTACACCCAAAACTATTTCTGCTAATCAAACCTATCTTCACAATACATGTCCTTCCACTAACACCACGTGATCCATAAAAGTTCATCAATCAAAATTTTCACAACTAACGATTGTAAAGGAGCGAGAAAGGGACAACGCGAGGGGGGAGGAAGAAGGAGATCAAATTTGGGATGGAAAATTGGGGGTGTGCAACTTTAATTAGGATCTGAAAACTCTAATTCTATCATGTAAGACCCCGAATTTTATGAAATAAATTATTCAATTTTTCTTATAATTATTATTTAGTAAATAGTTAAATTGATAAAAAAAAGTTAAGGATGATATATATAAAATTTTCAAAATACGCAAGTAGTTATAAAATACCCATTTCTATTGGGGAATATTCGTTTGGTCGTGGAATATTCTTGTTGTCGGGGAATATTCGTACGACGGCGCAGCCATTTGTGGGTCCCATAACAGAATAACTGTCGGATGAAGAAAACGACAAGTTTGAGTTTTTATAAATAACGGCGTAGTTGTTACCGTTAACACTGTTGGAATACTTGGTGGTTAAAATACAGTAATACGCGTGGTTGCACAGTAGCACACGGTATTGCACAGTATTTTTGAATTATTTATTCTTACGTAAGAAGGCACTACTCAATAATTGTTACAGTAGTTACTGTTCAATATTTTATTTTATAGATTCAATAATTGCTGCGTTGATAGTTCATATTATTGTTGTTGCAATAATTGTCACTGCACAGTATTTCTCATTATCAGATCAATAATTCATATTATTTGAATAATATTATTAGATAGCGTTATTGGCAATGTCTAAAAAGTTCTGTCAAGAAGAGGTTTGGTCACCTAATTGCGCGCCAGTAAGGAGAAATCCTTATTGGAAAGCCCCCTCTTTCCTGGAAACGGCATGGTTGTCATAATTGTGATTCTGTAATATTATTTGTGAATAATTAATTATTAATTTTTATAATAAGAAAATATTTATTTGATGTGGATATAAATGATGAATTTATTTATGTGGTTATAAATGAAAGAATTAATGTTTATGTGTTTTATCAGTATTTTATCGGATTGAAGATATTAAAAACTCAAATCGGTGTTCTTAAAGCTTTATTGCGTGAGTTGTAATTTTAATCCGACCGTTGGATTGTTGTGATTTTTGGATATGTTATACATATATGAGTTGAGTATATGTCCACAAATTTTGAACCGTTGAAAATTAACGCATGATTTGTTATGAATTTTAAAAGGTGTTGAAAATCGTCCATTTGTGGATTTCGAATATTTTCTGTTTGGAATTTGGAAAAACTCAAAGTACAAAGTTGTAGAGAATTCGATTTCATGTGGAACGGACATAAAATTCGTATTTTACTGATAAACGGGCTATTTTCTATAAATTATTGAAGTTTTGGAAAATAAAATAATTTTTATTAAAATTGGGTGGGACCCACTTTTTGGTTGGTGTAGTAAACATGTGCTAGAATTAATTTTCAAGTGTGGTGGCTGCTGATTTCTCAAATATGGCTGCGTAGGAGGAAGGAGAAAATAATAATATATTTTATTAATTTAATCTCCTTTGGCGTTCTAGCATTTTCCTATAAATAGAGGGCTAAGTTAGAATTGAAAAACACACCAGAAACATAAGTTTTCTCTCTATATTATGGAGCGTATTTTGTGAGTATTTAGATACTTTGAGAGTTGCTATTCAGTGCAAGGTTCATTCGACTTTACATTCCGGTCAGAAATATTGCTCTTTTGAGGTAAGGGATTGTAAAGGATTTTTAAGGATTATTATGTTTTTCAGTTTCGTACTTTTTTTGGACCTTCAAAAATTTTGGAAAAATTTGAAATGATATTTTGATGAATTTTCTTAATTGTGTCCAAAAATAGCGATTTTTGAATGTATAGATTAAGAGTTATGTATTTTATGAGAAAAGACTATTTTTAAAAGTAAACGCTTATAACTCCTTGTGGTTAACTCCAAAATTGGTAAAATTTTTATTGAGAGTACATCTATATAACATCAGTATATTCTATAAATTTTAGAATTTTTGGACAAAAGTACAATTTATGATAAATACCTAAATATTCGACAGTTTTGACCATGTAAAAAATAGTAAATGAATTTTAAAAATTTCAAGAAAAATATATGTTCAATATGGGACTATATTATGCTAAATCCCAGAAAATAAATATTTTTGGAACTGATTTAGTATTTTCATGAAAATGGACTAGTTATGAATAAATAAATTAAATATGTTATGTGAAGTAACAAAATTGGAAAATAGGATTTTATGCCTTGGAAATCATATATATGGTATATGCAGATTTTTGATGAGGTTGTTGGTTATTGGTGATGAAATTTTATGAGTTTGGCATTTTAGTATGATTAAATGCATTAATTAGTAAAGTGTAAACAATTAAAATAAATTGTTTATAAGTTTAAGAAATGATTAGAATATTGTGGTAGTATTAATAATATTAGATTATGAGATTATTAAGTGATTTATAACATTTAAATTAAGGTGTTATGAAATCATTGATTCATGAATATTACTCTTGAAATTAAATGCAGTTGTTGATCGTATTATTTTTATTATCATATATAACATTTTTATAATTCCGATGATTAAATTTCTCTTTGACTTAAGTGTAAAGATGGGTAGATTATTGATATAATCGTGACTATGGGTTCTCTTTGGCCAGTAGTGCAAAGATGAATTGTTGACTATTATGATCATGACCATTGAATTTACAATTGAATATTTTTAGCTTAAGAGCAAAGGTGAATTGATCAACATGGTTATAATTATTGTTTATATAAATTCTAAAATGATTATATAGTTTTTGAAATATTAACATCTTTGGCATGTAGTGCAAAGATGAATTGTTGATGAATATCTTTGGCGTGTAGTGCAAAGATGACCTGTTGTTGAATATATTTGACTCGTAGTGCAAAGATGACATGTTGTTGAATATCTTTGGCATGTAGTGCAAAGATGAACTATTAATGAATATTTTTGGTCCGTAGTTTAAAGATGAAATTAATAGTATGATTATAAACATGAACTGTGATTTGGTATAACCATGATCTTTGATGTTTCAGGTAAAGACATGTGATGAAAAATATCTTTGTCTTGGATGAGTAGAGAAAATTAGAACTACAATTATGATTATGAGTTATTCACATGACTGTGAACAGAATCTGTTGATTAATGTTACAGGGTTAAAGCATTGTTGGTGGACTTTTAACATGGAGAAGATAATAGACTTTATAGTTTATTTGACTCTTCTAATGGATTGCTCATTCCGCTGCAACTATGGTTGAAAAGTTTTATCATCTACCATATGTTCTAAATCTCTGATTTATTACTGATGAAGGCTATTGATAATTTAATTATCTTTAGTCATAATATTCTTTACTGAGCTAGTTGTGCTCACCCTTTTGCTTCACAAATCCTTTTAGGTAATAAGAGTGTTGCCGGGTCGAGCGGGGATAACAGGGGAATAGAACGGTGGTCTATAGCTGCTGAGGTTCTCCCTAAATAGTATGGAAATAATTTTATTGAGAACTTTAGATAAGTGTGTCATATTGTATACGTCATTTCATATTTAATTTTGGTAAACCGAATAGGGTGAGGTGAACCCAACTTTGGAAGGGTGTTTTGCCACTATCATACAAGATGTCTAATGACATACGACCTCGTGTTATCATAAGACAGGGTTGTGCACATCCACTTGCTGAGTATATATCTACGAGCACTACCTATATGATCTTGGAGTTTGGTTGAAACATAGTGTTTAATTGCAGACAGTGGAGATAGTTATATGTCAAGAGAAGACTCAGCATTGGAAAGAACATTATAGTAATCTTCTCATTTTTCTTTGGGGTCTATTAGATCAACCAAGGATAATTCTCTGGACATATGATATCTATCATAACTTAGATTCATAGCCTCCCATGTACGAAGGTTTTCTTGAGCATTTTCCAAAGATTTTAATTTCTAAAACAGTTATTGACTGTGCCTTTATGTAAGGTATCACTGTGAGGTGCTGTCCACAGTTGGGACATGAGTCACATTTGGTATTAAAACTCGCAGTATATGTGTTGTTGTATTTTGCACGACAATTGTAATAATAGAGTTGTAGTTATTTTCTGTACCATGTATTTGGCGACTTAGAATAGGTTGGATGGATTGAACCTATTTTGGGGGCGTCACATATCAGCCTTACTAAAAATTATCATCGATGAAGCGATTTCATCGATGCACTGAGAGGTTCATTCTTTCTCTCCTCGTTGTTTATCTGCTCACAAATTTTGAAGATTTATTAACTATTGTAAGATTGCGTTGAGCAAATCATATAGTTGTATTAGGATGAACTGTGTGGAATCTTGCCTCAATTTTGCATTTTTTTGTTTCGATCTTCATTAGCTTTATGGGTCTGTGTATTTGTGATTTTTCATTCATGGGTTTGCTCAAAATTGAATTGGGTTTGTGATTTGAAACCATTTCTGCAATTCTAAACCACCCATCTCAAACGACACGAGGGGGAGAGGAAGAAAGTGATTGATGTGTATGGGTATGATCGAATTTGGGATGGAAAATCGGGGGTGTGCAACTTTAATTGGGATCTAAGGTTTAAATTGGATAGTGGTTTGTGTGTGGAGCTATGATTTGATCGACGATTGTCGGAATAGCAGAGGAGAGAGACCTTCGTTAGCCGAAAAGAGAAGAGAAAGTGGGAAAGAGGAGAGAGAAAATGGTGGTCAAAGAAGGGAGGGGAGAAAATGGTTAAAGTGGAATAATGTGTCAGGATTTAAAAACTAACGTGTTTTGTTCTTTTTTTTAAAGCCACGTAGGAAAATTAGGCAAATTTTTTGACGTCCGTATGCGAAATTAGACGAAATGGCCCAATTAAGAATTTTTAAAAGCCACAGTGGGTCAATTCCATTTTTTTAAAGTGTAGTGGCTTAATGTTTACAACTCGACAACCACAGTCGGGTAAAGGTCTATTTTGACGAAAATGTTCTTTTCCCAAAAAAAAATGGCAAGGAGAATGTCTTAAGGTGAGGGGCAGATTGGTAAGTTGATATTAGAATTGGGCTTGACTTTATAATATACTCTCAATATATATCTATATATCTATGTATATATATTGACCTTAAGTAAACTATTGAGTTATCTAAGATAGTATTTGATAAAACAATATAATAAAATTGTAGTAAAATAGAGTGTAGACACTTGAAATTCTACTTTTCTATTACTAACATTGTAGAAAGGCAAAAGCATTATTTCACCTGATAACATCATGTTTAAGAAAAGATCACGAAGCTGGGAACGAAGTCATAAGAAGCCACCACAACGATCTTCGAGCCTCAGACTACCCAAGGTAACCCGATCAACCGTCCTGCAAAATCCCGAAAGATACTTTTCCGCTTTCACTTCATCTTTTCGGACACGGAAATGGTCAAACCCGATGTCATAACGTAGCTGTGATGCCCCAAATTCGAGTACCTTTAAACTCCAGATATGTTGCTTCACAGTACTAAGCATAATCATACATCTACCCATTCATTCATACTAATAGAAAAGTAATTACTAGCTATTACAGTTCTATTATTACATACCCAAGTTCTACGACCTTTAAATCTTATTGACATGATAATTAAAGCATTAATTATTTACAATAAACCTATCTATTTCAGATAGGATCTACATCCTCTTATCCATTCATTTGTCTTTCCCCTTGTCTTTTCCAGAACCTTCCACACGCTCAGTTTTCGTTGAAAACATTTAATCTTAAGCAAGAATGAGCATTTACATGCCCAACAAGTATAACAGTTGCATATAAAATAATGAAATCAAGAATCATGCTTTCATACTTCTAAACCTTCAACAACTAAACAAAAGTTGTGAATAGATCTCAAATGATAGAAAATTAATTCCTTTATTTTTAAAACATATTTTTGAAACGACGTAGTGACTTTAACTGAGTTGTCATAAGACCTCGAACTTTCATTTTCATTCAAAAAGGGTTTTTAATAGCTATTCTCCTATAAACAGCTATCGCTTATGGGCACGTTGGGTGATCAACCCTTTGTACTTTGTATTGATCGATACTATATGGCGAATGACTTATTTTGCGCTCTTCCGTCACTCGACATTTTCTGCTTACAATAGTAAAACATTCCCCTAGTATTAGAGTTGTTCATTCTCAAACTGAATTCGCACCAAGTAGAAATTGGTTTGGAAGTGATAGGCACATAATTCATACATTTTATTATCCCTAATTTTGTCCTTTTAATTATATTAGTTTATTTAATTAATAAGTTTTTTATTTTATTTTGTAGGATTTAATATTTGTTGCAATAAAGTCAAAATCTTGGTGATCAAACTATATTTAATGCTCTTATCCATGTAAGGAAATATCCAAGAATAATCCAACAACGAGAAGGAAATAGGTGGAACAATCATGGTGTGCAAGTTAAATTCAACAATAGAAAAGAAAGTCTATCTAGAAGATCTCTTTATCTAGAAGATCTCTTTGAGAAGTTGATTGTCACTAGGAAGTTGAAATCTACATGGAAAAGGAACAAAAGAGACTAAGTTTAATGTATTTAAATGAGAGCACAAAATTATTTTCCCTATAAATAGATCTCTTGTTTTAGAGTAAAGGATATTTTTATGTATTAGTTTAGGTTAGGAGTAGGAGTAGGAGTAGGAGTAGATTAAATTATTTCTTCATTTTACGTTCGTTGGATGATCGTTAATTAAAGAGAGTTTTCTTATTTATTTTTTAATCTTCTTTTTTTCTTTATTTTCGTTAGTTTAATTATTTTTCATGTCTAACAAATTTCTTTAATCTAGGATGAAGACGAAATTAAATAATTATTCATAATAATATTTTTCATCTCTTCTATTATTTATGCTTTTATGTTTAATTAAATTTACCTTCATGTTTCGTTATGGAAATACATTCGTTTTATAGTTCTTATGTGATTTTAAATTAATTAAGAGATTTTGATAAATTATTGTTAAGATATGAGTTTTTCATAATCCATGCTTACTTGCTCACGTTAATTGTAAAATTACTAAATTAAAGGGAAGGAAGATCAAAATAATAGTTGAGTTATAAAAATAGAAGAGATTGAATTATATGTTATGTTTATTATTTAATGGATTTAGATTCATAGATTGCTTCCTCAAAATTAGTTTTCATATTCTAGTTAATCAATTTTCAATCTTCATTTCTAATTTGCCTAAAATAGACATTAAGGATACATTAAAATTAATCTAGTCTCTGTGGGTTTGACCTGTACTTGTCAGTTCTTCAATTTGACACTATGCACTTATAATTATTTTTGGGACCGTTGCTGGGGACTAGACTTAATTTTATATTCCTTATTTTTTTTTATTTGAACTAGTTTTTTTTCTTCTAATATTAATTATTATTATTTTCAGAATTATCAAAGCGGATCAACGGTGCATAAAGACAAGATTATTGTTGTGCTTTTCCTGGTAGTTTGTATATTAACTCAAAAAAATAGTAACTTAGTTTTTTTATAGTTTTTATTGTTAGTTAGAATACTAATTGTTGCATCCATACATTCACTCACGTATAGCACATTCTGTTTAGATTTTTTATTTTATTTTTATTTTATATCAAATATAAACTGTGGTGATTGTTGAAGGATTGAGGTACATCAAAATTTCTCCTTAATTCTTTCGTAATTCACATAGTTTTAGGACATTTTATTTGTTTATAGTTTTTTTAAATTTTATTTGTGCATTTTCATATTTAATCTAACATGAAGGGCACAACTTGTAATAAGATAATGTGGGAATTTCATCACCCTTTCTTAGCCCACAAACCACCCATTTATTTTGCATAACCTTGCCTTAATAAAATAAACTAGATGTTGGCCCCTAGAATTTTCGAGCTCAATTAGGATAAGGGACTCCAAGAGGAGGATAAATTTTAAATTAATCAAACTACTGGTGTCTAAGTAAGTGGTTCAAAAGGCAAACACCTAAAGGATGTGTTGCTATTCAATTAGTCACTATACCCACGTAGAGACTCCCACATTTCTTACACTTACCTAGCTAGTGGTGTGATTAATTTCGAATTTGGTGGACCTTAAGGTGTAACTTGGAACAGTTAGAAATTGTCCAGATTTTATTTAGGTTAACCGTAGAATTAAGATTTTTATTTTATCTTATTTTTTATGTGACTTACATGGTTAGTTGTTTATTTGTTTTGTGATTTGTGGAAAAATGAATTCTTATTATAGTTTGAATAATAATTTTGTTTGGAATCAAGGACCCTATGAAAATTTTTAATGCACACTAAGTAAATCAATTTTTTCCAACTTATAAAAATTCTTATCTAAGTTCATATCCACGTCCATATCCATATTCATATTCGGATCTAGAACCTTAATATCCACAATAATTATCAAATGAAGAAAAGGAAAGACTTAGTGCCTTAGAGAAAATTATAGATGTTTTAATGGAAAATTAATTTAGCATGGAACAAGCTATATCTCGTCTAGAAATTCAAATGAGTCGATTAGCCACCATAATAAATGAACAAGAGGTGGGTGAGTTTTTTAGTAACTCTAAAGTTAATTTTAAAAATCTTGATGGTTGTGAAAATGATGAGAAAAGTGATTTTTTTTATTCAATCCTACACAGTTTGAGTCAATCGAATTTGAGGAGACTAAAAATTATGAGTCTATGCCTAAAATTGATCATGCCACATTTATTGTGTCGGTTGAAAAAGTCTATAAGCTTAAAGCTCCATATCCTGATTATTCCTAAAAACCTACCTAGTAAATTTTTGGACCAACCCATTAAAGTAAACATGATCCAAGAGTTGTCCATGACCCAAAAAATAATAAATAATAGACTCTTGATTGAAAAATATACAAATGATTTTTTCTTAAATCACTTTGACTAAAATTGGGATGAATCTGAATACTTAGATAAGGTCAATGAGATGTTAAGAGCCACTACAAATAATTCAACTAAACAAGAACATGTGTTTGAACAATTCTTTCATATTTTGAACATGTTCGTAAAAGTTTTCTTGAGGTAGACTTTAATCATAATTCTGATGAAAATTTTGACTATTTTCAATTTTCTAGACCTCTTGAAAATCATGAAAAGTTCACATTCACTTGCCCATTTGTATCATTCATGTATAGTCACATACTTTTTAGGATTTATGAAATTCGTATATATGTACATTTGTTTTCTTTCTCACCTCATTTTTTTACAGAATAAAAACCCCACGTATAAGGTATAATTCTTTCATATCTTTATTATCTATTTTTCATTTGTATAAATTGAGGACAATGCATGATTTAGGTATGAGGGAGTTTGTTTGTATTATTAATTTTTTATTATTATTTTAGGAAAATATAAAAAACACAAAAAAAATCAAAAATTGTGTTCGACTTTTTATGGATTGAATTTATTTTAATAAGTGTCCGTGGAGTTAAAAACTCACGAGTAAGATTGAAAAATTTCGAACTCTTGAATTTTTGATAAGGTACGAAATCTTAGTTTGAAATACCATCTGTAATAAAATTGATTTCAAAAGTATTTTTACACTACAAATTTATTCTAACTCTTATTTATGAATATAAACTATGATTCGAGCAATTTCAAGAGAAAGAAAATAGAAAAAAGAAATAAATAACTGCTTCAATGTTCATTGAACAAAATAACTGGTTATCCAAGCCTCAGAAAGCATCAATATTCACGCTGAAAAGTGTGATGGATATAAGCAACTTGACTAATCTAATTTTGTTGCCTTTGTTACTCGAGTTAGTAAGCCCTTAGGGGTGTCTTTACACCTAGTGCCCTAAAACCAACTGGTTTGGGAGTCATATGCCCAACACTCGCTACATGTGTAGCTTTGAAAAGCATAAGAAACAAAGACATTGCACAAGTTAAGGAAAAAAATTGAAAAAGAGAAAAAAATGGAAAAAAGGGGAAAAATGAGGAAAAAGAAAAATTTGTTTGCTTGATTTTATGTTAAAAATCCATACTAAGAGTTGTTAGTTCCCAGATGCACAATAGTTATCTAGAAGGGGGGGGGGGTTGAATAGATATTATAAAAACTTTTCCCTTTTCAAAACACTTATCAGATTTGTTAATAAATGAACCACAACTGAATATATGATTTGTTTGTTCCCCTTTAAGATAAAATGAGATTATAGATGATAAGCAGGTACAACAAATATAACAGTTATAGCAAATATATCAAACATAGTGATTTTACGTGGTTCAGAGCACTCAAGGCTCCTAGTCCATTCTTCTACTCCATGAGTAAGAAATCCACTAAGGATATCTTTACAATCTTTGAATCACTTACATTCCTTCAAGACCAACAGTCTTGGTACTTCTTAGTTCACTTAGAACTCTTCAAGTCTAGCAGACTTGGAATACACATGATGAGAGTTGAGTTCTTGGGTTGTGATACTCAATTGCAGTTAAGCATACGTTTGAAAGAACTGAGTAGTTGTGTAAGCTTTTTGTGACGCCCCCAAAATAGGTATACATCACCTATTCCGAGTCGCCAAATACATGGTATAGAATACAAATACAATCTTAAATATACAACATGAGATGTGAGTTTTAATACAAATATTGTCTTCTAGACAGTATTCAAACTCAAAATAAGTCCTCAATACATTTATTAACACACTATTTCATAGAATAGTGAGGACTACTAATGTTATCATCTGGACCGTCACTCCGTTCCCCGACTAGTCCCTGCTACATTCTCATTTTCTGAAGAGAACAATGAAAGTAAAAGGGTGAGCTCAACTAGCCTAGTAAGAAATATTATGACTAAGATAATGCAGAATAAATTATCGTTAGCCTTCAACAGTGTTAAACTGATACAATATAACAAACATCAAGTTTAACTGCATCGAATTAAGCAATTCATTAAAAGAGTCAAGTAGAGAATAAAATCTACTATCTTCTATGATTTAAAAGGTTTTTCATCACTTTTATTGTTGAGACTCAGCTTAATAAATAAACCACATCATCCCTGCACTACGGCCAAGGATATTCATTAGTATCACAACCACAAATTATCCATGCACTACGGGCCAAGGATATTTGTGTATTCATCAATGGTTATGATCATGCCATAAAATAATTCATCTTTGCACCCTTGGCCGAAGAGAATCCATAGCCATAATCATACCTAAAACTATCCATCAATGCACTGCGGGCCAATGAGGACTTTTTCCACATCATTTGTAACATTACGGTCATGATTATACCGAATAATCCCTGGTCATAATCATACCAAGTCCATCTATGCACTATAGGCTACAGATGACTTTCAACATAATATATACATGAGAATGATGACAATGATATAAGAATTCAATAAAACAAGTTCAAGAATTAATTTATCCAGGAACCAATAACGTCCAAATTGTCAACATGATACTACTTTGTGGAGTAAAATTCAAGAATGCTCAGAAGAATATTTCCATGAAAAGATACTGGATGAAGTGTAAATATCAAAGATATTTCACTAATTTCATGGAGTATAAAAGCCAAAACTTTAACCAACTAAGTATAATAAAGAATGGAATAACAAAAGAAATCACCAGGCATGCGATAGGCCGCACATACAGGTTATTCCAATAAAATAATAAATAACGGAACAAGGTCATGCGTAAACGCACAAACATGATATCCCAATAGAATAATAAATAATGGAACCAGGTCATGCGTAAACGCACAGACAGGATATTCCAATAGAATAATAAATAATGGAACCAGGTCATGCGTAAACGCACAGACATGATGTTCTAACAGAATAATAAAGAATGGAATAACAGAAGAATTTCACCATGTATGCGGTACTTCGCATAGACAGGTTATTCCAACATAATAATAAAGAATGGAATAACAGAAGAATTTCACCATATATACGGTACTTCGCATAGACAGGTTATTCCAACATAATAATAAAGAATGGAATAACAGAAGAATTTCACCAAGTATAGGGTAGTCCGCGTATATAGGTTATTCCAACAGAATAATAAAAAATGAAATAACAGAAGTTCTCTTCATGAATATAAAAGAAATAATACCACTTACGAGTATTAAAAGAAAATAGTTCTCTTCATGAATACGAAAGAAATAATATTCCTTACCTTAGAAAAACTGAATACTGGAGTAGTGAAGTAGCAGAATACTTTTCTTCTTTCTCTTTATAGTTTCTCTTTCTAGAGTTTCAGTGAATTCGTAAGAAATAATGAAGGAATAAGCTTTTATTTATAGAAGAATTGAAAGTAGCTCTTGGTCTTAACGAAGGGTTAAAATGACTTTTGGTAATATTGAAGAGACAACTACTATTTGCGAAGGGACAATTAACTCTTGGAACACCGAAGAGACAAGTAACTCTTGGAAAACCGAAGGGACAAGTAACTTTTGGAAAACCAAAGGGACAAGTAACTCTTGGAAAATCGAAAGGATAAGTAACTCTTGGAAAACCGAAAGGACAAGTAACTCTTGAAAAACTGAAAGGAAAAGTTACTATTAAAACTTTAAACCAACGATCCATATTGATTTACTATTATAATTTCAACCAACTGTCTGAAAAATTATCACATCTTCTCATGGAATAATATTGTACTCAAAAATGATTTGGACCGAAAAGAAATATATTTTTCAGGAATATAGTACCCCTTGAATAGTACCCCGACACGAAAAGTATCCCAAATACCCGAGTGAATAATACTTGGGTGAATAGTAACCCATAAATAGTACTTCGACACAAAAAGTGCCCCGAATACCCGAGTGAACAATACTAGAGTGAATAGTAACCCGTAAATAGTAACCTATGAATAGTACTCAGACAAGAAAAGTGTCCCGAATACCCAAGTGTCAATATAACCTCCAGACATCAGTTATTATCGAATTAAATATCAATTTCTACTAACACTAATAATTCCCACACAATGGAACTATCAATTTCATCTTTAATCAACACGAACTTATTCATCATTAATATTATAATTCACAATATTTCACAACCAGGTCGTTCCCAGGAAAAAAGGGGCTTTCCAATATGGATTTCTCCTTATTGGCGCGCAATTAGATGACCAAACCTCTCATTGACAAAACTTCTAGACATTATAAATATTGCAATTTAATAATATGAATAACGTTTTTGTCTCAATTATTGATTTAATAATATATCATATTATGCAGATGATACTGTGACAATAATTGAATCAATAATATGAGAGATATGATGTAGCAATTACTGTAGCAATAATTGAGTATAACTGAGTGACTTCTCACGTTAGCATCAATAATCAATACCGTGTGCTACTATATAACCACACATATTACTGTACTTTTACTACCGGCTAGTTCAACAGTTTTAGCAGTAACTCTTTCACCGTTATTTTTATAAAATGATAATTATGTCATTTTCTAACTACGATAATACTTTCGTTGTGGGGTCCACCAATGATTGCGACGTCGTACGGATATTCCCGATAAAAAGAATATTCCCCGACCAATCGAATATTATATAACAACTTGCTTACTTTGTAAAATTTATAAATATTACCCACAACTATAACATTATATCAAATCCACACCATAATATTCAAAAAAAAATATTTCGAGAAATTTAAATCTTTATTCATAAAATTTGGTGTCTCACACTCTTTCTTTCTTGATCGTAGACTTTGGACGTTAAGTGTTCTTTTTCTTTTTTATTTTTGCTTGCTTTAGTTGAATCTCTGTCTGATTTGCTTACGAAGGAGCTTTTGAAATGTTTCCGTTGAAGGCATCTGTTATAGCATTTAATGCTTCAGACATTTCTGAGCACTGCTGTCGGCTTCCTGGAAATCTGTTATTCTGCCGTCTGACCCACTGACTCAGTAGACTGCTATCTTACCTAACACCTAAAAATATGTTTTTAGCAGGCATGTAGTCCTTTGCTTAGCTTCTTCTATACGCTTCTTCGATACATACTAAGGATGAGTGTTGGATCATTGGGATTCCCTAAATGTTAACGTCTATAAGCTATTCTTCATTTGTTTTACTTGCTCCTTCATCAAATAGAAGAAACTTGGTGCTTTTGATGCTGACTGGGGAGACACCAAGATTATTGTCTTTGTACTATGATCATTGTGTCTTTTCATGCTAGTACTTTATTCAACCTTGATCGAAAAGAACACTACGATTTCTCTTAAGCTTTGATAGACTACGATCTTTACTTGCTCGTTTTGCAGACTCCACGTTTCTGAGAGCTGATTGCGATTCTTGACTTGGCTAGGAAGGCGCTCGGACCATCTTCACGATTCTGAGTGTGGCTTCCAAGACAGACTACTATTCTAAAGCAACTTTTTCCGACATTCCATAATTCTTCCTTGGCTTCTACAATCTCTCAGCTGGCTCATCAGAATATGATTTTGTTGAGGCCTATCTATTACATCTTCAAAATAGACCAACCTAACAACTTTGATCTTTCTTCTATACATTCATTTACAGATTGATAAACATTAAGCACAGATCAACTTGACAATTTTTGATCTACTATCAAAGTCCTTGTACATATGTTCTATAAAGGAATTTACACACA
Organism: Panax japonicus; assembly: GCA_020205505.1. Classification (NCBI taxonomy): domain Eukaryota; kingdom Viridiplantae; phylum Streptophyta; class Magnoliopsida; order Apiales; family Araliaceae; genus Panax; species Panax japonicus. Next base: position 44,625,539 of record CM035102.1, on the reverse strand, counting down.
ATCATATCTATTTACTGTCAACATCAAATTTGAATATGCAATTCCCTACAATCTCCCCCTATTTGATGTTGACATAACCAAGGAGATTTGCATCATATCATCAATTTCTAAATGCAGGATGCTTGAAAAGTAAACATGACTTAATGATCAATGAGTAATTGAATCTCTAGAAGATAATCATGAATTTATTGATGTTTATAAGATATAATTACAGTTCAAAATCAATACATCAAATAAATACAGAAACTTATCTTCTAGATTTCTTAAACCTTGGAGGATGCACATGTTCGTATTCCCTCCTCTTCCTGCTGGCTTCATTTTGTCTTTTAAGTTCTTCCAGCTCATGTTGCTCCAGAGGTTCATTGTGATCATGTCTGTTCATGAAGACAGGATCGCCAATGGGCATGCTCATACCTGTGAGAGATACTTCTTGTCTATTAAGCGAACTGTAAACTGGACTTGCCATTAAGATCGATTATTGATCTAATGCTCTTGAAGGCTGAGTGCGAGGATCTTCGAGAGTGTTTGACCTGCTTCCATTTACTTTTCTCATTATTCTCCTCCTTTATGTGAGCATCCAGGGTTCGAATGTCTTGAGACAAGCGATTCATACCTTGTATAAGTTCATGGAGTTGACTTCTTGACTGAGCAATATCTTCTCAATTTTCGTGGATGAAAGAATCAGTTTTTGATCTGTGTTTTTGAAGAATGGCTAAGATATCGTCCGTTTGTTTTATCTGATTCAAAGAATATGCCTGGAATTCAGTCAGAAAAGATCGTAGGCTAGAAGGCTTTCCATAATAAGTTTATTTTGAGCCTCTTGATTCTGCTGAAGAAGGTTAACTGCTTCCTTATGCTTCTGGGTATATTAGAAGTGAATTTGATCCCTTTCATTTATGCTTTGGATCATTTCCTTAATGATCTCCCGTAGCTTCTTTGTGAGCTCAGAACTCAGGTTGCTAGGAAGAGTATTAGCAACATCGATCAAATGGTTTAACCGTTGATGAACGAGAAGAGAGTGAGTTTCTAGATCTTTTGGAATTTATGTGGTCACTTTCTATGATGCGTTAGACAACTCAGATTTGGTGGGAAGAACTGAGAGAAGCTCAAGTATTTTCTTAGTGTCTGTAGGAGAGGATCTTGTATTTTGTTCTTGTAAATTTGAGAGAGCAAGAGCTAGATCAAAATAATTATTATTTAGGGAAGATGGAATGTCTGAATGAGGTGAAGGAATAGAGGTTTGAGTTGTGGGAGAGGCGGCTGTTGAAGCTAGTAGAGCAGGTGACTTCACGATTTGAGTAGGAGCAATGTTCGTGGTGTCACGTTGTGCTATTTTTGTGGAGTTAAAAGTGGTTGAAGATTGTACTAACATGAAGTTAGTTGTATTTCGTTCATCAGTTACAGAATGTTGGGATTCTGTATCTGGAAATTGGTTTAGTGGGTGAAGAACCACTTCCAACCATCTTGGCAGTTCATAAAATTGGTTGAAGTTTGATGGAGGGCAGTGGTTAACTATGAAAGAGAGGGGAATAGATTGTAACTCACACTTAGTCTCTGAAGAATAATTATTGGTGATCATCTTCTGAGCAAAATTAAGGTTGCTTGGGAATCTATGAGCTAGCACAGAAATTGTTGGATAAGCTTTGTAAGTCCAAAACATGTGATTCTAGGAGTTGAGAATTAGGGCTATGTGATAGGACATCATGGGTAAGTAGGAGAATAACTGATTGTAATTGGTTTTCCTATATCCATTCTAGTTTACTGTAATAATCTCACCTTCTTCATCCCCTTCTTCTTCCTTGTCTCCATCACCTTCATTTGAAATTTCGACCACATCAATCATCTCCTCATTTCCTCTTTTTTCTTCAGCCTCCTCCACCTCCATAGCTTCAACACTTTCCATTTCCACAACCTCGAATACTATAATTTCTTGAAGGGCTGAGGGAGCTTCATGAACATGTTCCAGCAGCTCCCCCTCAACAGTAGCATTTTCTGGCTCAGGTTCTTCTAACGACTCCCCCTTAGCTAGAACACTTCCTTGTTCAGGTGCTTCAAGAAGCTCTCCCTCAACAAGAGATGTATTCTCCTTAATGGCTTCAGGCAGTTCCTTTTTAGCATTCATCATAGTTTGATCAGATACAGTAGGGATTACTGCACTATTAAGATTGACTATCACATCAGCAATGATCCTGGTCTCATCCAAGGAATCATTGTGAGTATCAGTTATTTGAGGCTTAGATCTTGGTTCAGCCTTATCAACAGTAATTTTTCTTTCTTCCTCCTTCAGGACTTCTTCATTGACAAGAATATATTTCTTGACAAGGTTTCTCTTTGTTCTTCTGGGCTTAGCCACAGCCTCAATACTCTCTTCAGCTTCAGCTCTGACAGTTTGTTCAGGCTAAGATACTGTTGCAGCATCCTTCTCTGGAATGATGGTAATTCTAGAATCCACGATCGGTAATAACTCCACGATCATGGTGAATGAAGACTTCTTTGATTAATGGTTGTTTTTCTTCTTCTAAGGCTCAGAATAACCTTCAACCTTATCCTTACTATGATTATTCTTCTTCATCTCCTTCAGAACTTCTTCTGGTGATTCAGTCACTTTTAGGGTGAGTTCCCTTTGTGTGAAGAGACCTTGAATCTCTTTGCCCAAACCTCTTTGGGGCACATCAGTGGTTGAGCTATAATAACCCCGAACCCGGGCCCCGAATCGCCTCGGATCCGGTTCACTATTTCTTTCACTATTTACGGAAGATATAAACATAAGTTGTTTATACAATACATTACACACTATTACCCAAGGTCGAGTAACCTTAACTTATACACAATTTATAAACTATCTATTACACAACAATATTTTTTACAATATATTATTACAAACTAATCGCACATATTATCCCAAGATGAGCTTGGCATTTCCTTTTTCCTGTATACGAACGCATTTGATTTACCTGCAATGTTTTATCATGATATAGCAAGGGTGAACATGAAAGTTGCCCAGCAAGTTTAAATACAACAATTTAACGATATATCATGATTGAAGAGTATGAATAAAGGCTTGCTATAATTCATCAATATAATTGAGAACTAGCACAAATTTTTTTTTGACTGAACAAGTATTATATATGAATGAACATTTCTGAACCAACTGGTAATGAAGGTGATCAGCCTTTCATACCTGACTTATACATGCAATATGTACAGAATACAATTTTTGTGGCAATCAGTAATGATTAACCATCAGCTTGAATAAAACTACTCTTATTAGAGTTAAGTACAAGAAAACTTGCTTGAACCGTTGATTACCGAACGCAATTTAATAACGCTTTACTCGAAGACCTAATATTAATAATATAGATCTCCAATAATTAGAATAATATCATCACAGTAATATACTGTTATATTTATATACACAGAATATCCTAAACACATTACCACATAACCCTATCAGTCCTTACAACACATACGACCTAATATTAAGTCAGACTATTTAAGTCTAAGTTGAAATCAACACCATTCTATCATCCCGACAGTCTAGTCGAACTTTTATCGAGTTTAAGTTCAATTCAACTCTGACTAAACACTTAACCATACCACAGATAATTTCTAACCAGACAAAAACATTTTTCCTAAGCTTGTAATAATTTTCGGATAATTATTACCATTAATCACCATTTTTCAATTCTTAAAACCGTATTTAAATAAATTAAATACACCATAATTCCTTAATCATTAATATTCATTTAATATAAAATATTAATGAAAATCATAACATAATATTATAATATAATTATAATATCACAAAGTATTTTTAATACTTTAAAAATCATTTTTATATGATTTTCTAACACGTTAATCCATTATCCGATAATTGCTATTAATATTAAAATATTAATATTTTCATGCCAAAATATCAAAAGTTATATTTTATAACTTAAAATATTTTTATAATACTTAAATAATTTTTATATAATTTTTAAATCATTAATTCTATTTTCCATAATTTATTTAATATATTTATTAAATAAATTAATTACCATTAATATTGATTAATTAATGAAATTTCTCACAAAATATCAAAAGTTATTAAAAATAACTTAAAATATTTTCTTTTATCATAATATTATTTTTCATGATTTTTCATGAATTAAAAACTATTTTTAAATAATTTATTTAATATTATAATTAAATAAATAAATACCAATTATATTCCAAAAATATTAAATATTTTCAAAATATACTCAAAATAGTTAAAAACTATTTTTCAGACTTTAAAATAATTTTTCATAATTTATTTTGTATTTTTAATAATTAAAAACTATTTTTTTCTAATTTTAATTCATTTTTCGGAAATAATTTAAATAAACCGTCGCTAAAGGCCTATAGCGACACTTATCTGTCACTATTGGTGTTCTTCAGTGTTCTTTAGTGTTCTTGACAGACAACGAGTATGCTAGTTTGACCGGAATTTAAACTGTATTCTGATCAATTTCTGGGCTGGAATTCGTGACAACATTATAGTACTAACGTAATACTACAACCACAAACTTGTTTCATGGCCAAACTACATCATATCCGAGAGATCTAAGTCTCCAAAGTTACTGACAACGTTGTTCTTCATTTTCTGGGTTTTCCAGAAAATGAAGAACAGATAAGGGTGCTACTTTAGATCCTTGTATCTTTCATTCTAGGCTTTGTTTCTGTGATCTAAAGGTTCTATCTTGTAGAATATATGTCAGTGTACATTATACATAACATCCGATCATCATAACAACAAGTAATCTAAACGAAATGGACCGGTCAAAGTCTGACACAAAACTCGTATATGAAGATTTCTGGGTTTTCCAGAAATCCTCAAGAACAGCCGGTCATCCCTACTTTGACCCTTTTTATCTTTGATTATATAAATGATTTGTGAGTTATACAAGCATGAAACTGAAGTATAAATGTCAGTCTTCAATTACATTACACTAACATGTCCCGAGCGATTAACAACATGAAGATCAGAGCATTCAAATGGGTTGTCAGAAATTTCTGGGTAATCTGGGTTACCCAGATTCGTCACAGTCAACACCGGTCAACGCAGTTTGACTGCATATATCTAAAGATCTAGACACGATATGAGGTTGATTCAAGTCTCAGATTAAAGAACATATACCAGAGAACATATCTGTAACATCAAACACAAGATATCATTAACACACACAGATCTATGGACCCTGACATTTGACTGTCATGCCATATTTTTCCACTTTTCCAGATTTCATAAATTGCTAAATTCGAGCATCTAGATGTTATGGATCCATGATCCATCAACCCAGATCTCTAATTGACACCCTATTACACATATTTAACCAACAAATAACAACATTTAACATAAAAATCATAGATTTCGAAATTTGAAGGTTTTATACCTTTTATGCTTGATTTCTTGGATCTGTCTTTATGATCTGTTCTTAGTAAACGTGGGGCTTGAATTGAGACTAAATTAACACTAGGATTTCGTTAGTTTGAGAGATTATGGGAGTTGGTGAGAGCAAGAATGAGGTTGGCTAGATAGTAGTACATTTTCTCTCTCTAAATCCTTATATAATTGGATTGATTCATTGCTTGTTGCTGATGTGCTGGATTTGCTGGACATTTTGTCAAAGGCTAGGGCTATGCTTAGGCTAGGGTTGTTGAACAACCATGATCTTGGCAAGATTTCCAAGCTTCTTTAATTAATAAACAAAAGGGACATTTTTGTCATTTCCATTTTATTTCTAGAATTTTCCAAATGATAAAACCCTTAGGGTTTAGGGTTTGGAGCATTTAGGGTTTAGGTTTTAACCCCTAACTTTATAATTTAATTTCTATAATTTCTGAATTTCGGTTATAAAAATTAACATTTTTAAATTATAATCAGTATTTACTAATTATATTAAAATTCCTTAATCATACTTAAATCTTGTTAATTAGGATTAAAAATTCCTAATTAAAATTGCTAATTACGCAATTAGGATCAACATCACGGATTAGGGTTCAAAACCACATTTTAGGGTTTTAAATAGAAAAACTAAATTTTCTCATTTATAATTTAAAGCTCGTAATTAGATTAAGATTTTCTAATTACTCATAAATTGAAATAATTAGGATTAGGGTTCCCTAATTAACATTGCTAATTTTAGCAATTAAATCCACCACTGAACAATTATGGTTCAAAAATAGTCATTAGGGTTTTCAACCCACAAATTAGGGTTTCTAAAAGAAAATAAATTTTCTAAAATAGAAATTAAATATTTGTAATTAGATTTGAGTTTTCTAATTACTTAACTTTAAAATTAGGATTAATATATCCTAATTAACATTACAAGTATTTAATTAACACTTTCTTTTTCCATAATTATAAAATTAGGGATTTTTGGCGGAACAATTAGGGTTCCAAAATTTAAAAATTAGGGTTTGTTAATTAATTAACCTTTACCCTAATTAATACTTAATAAATACCACATAAACATTAACATTCTCCGTTATATCCCAGATTAGGGCTTAACTTTAACAGAATCTGAAACTAGGGTTTTCAGATCTGGCATTAGGGTTTCAAATTTGGAATTAGAGTTTTGTAATCAATTGTCAAGATTAACCCTAATTAATCTTTTAATTATTTACACTTATGCCATTAATTTCCCGATTTAGGGTTTCATGCACCGAATTAGGGTTTCGGATTTCCCGGAACTGAAACTAGGGTTTCCAGAACCGATTTCTAGGGTTTATTGTTAAACTCTAGGATTTTCTAACCGAACATTGTCGTTCTTAATATAAACTTAGGGTTTGTTACAGATATAAATTATCTGATCAACCCATGACCCTTTAACCACATTCTGTACACATCATAACCATATTCACAGAACTTAATCACATAAACAATTAATCCTGAATAATTCACCTATTTCCTTTACAGAATTTTGAAACCCTCAAAATTCCTTCCCAATAACATCAAACGCATACACTTATTTTCTGTCTAGATCTAATATTTGACCTTAAATCAATCATTTAAGATTTTACCAAATTGCCCAAATTTTCGGGTTGTCACATGAGCCTTGAGGCTCTTTTGTTATTTAAACATTTTATTTAATTTCCTCTTACCCTTACTCTTTCTGACCAGAGCTGTGGGTTCCTTTTGATTGACTTCTTCTTCCTCAGCTTCCTTCATAACTGACATATTTCCCGGCAGAACCGATTTCTTCACTTCACCAGTCCTTCCACCACACTCAGACATCATCTTCACATTTTCTGCAGGGTTTCTTTTCCAATTTTGAAAAAGTTGTTGGGTTATCTTTCTGTTGGGGTTGATGGGTTCTCCTTCCTTGTCTCCAATTTTGTCTCTGAGAGTAGATTACAGAATTATGCTGATTAATCTCCCATAGAGCATTTTGCCAGAGCTCTTCGTCTTTTTTGAGCTGAGCATCCACTTCCCAATCCATTCTATGAGCAAAGCCCCATAATTGAGTTAAATTCTAAAGCAGATTGCTTTCATGAGCTTCATTTGTTTCTTATTCACAAAGTCGTGGCCAGAGCTTTTGCAGCATATGTATTTCCCAATAATATCAGCCAAAAATTCATACTTCTATGGAAACTCTTTTTTCTTGTAGCCCTTGATGCCTTGAAACTTTTTGTGGTGCATCTTCTTCAAACCTTCATGAAAGTCGATGACACTCATAGATGAAAGGCAATTTGATTTAAAACCTAGGGCTAGGTTTCTATCTTCAGCTTTGAGTCGAATCTGCACCCCCTTGACCTTTGTAGTGATGATGCCATTTTCGAAGACCCCATTGCAGTAGAATTCTTTCACCAGCTTCAGGTAAATCCTTGTGCTAGTGCTCAGAGCTTCTTTAAGACCAGCTTTCTTTAGAAGGGTCAGAACTTTGTGGAACTGTGGGTCAGCTGTCTTGAATTTGTCGAAGCATAGTTGGTATCCAGATATAACATTGGAAGCAACCATTAATTACTGTGATTTTCCTGAAATGAACAGAAATTAGTTGAGTGTTCTGAAGGCTAGGGTTTCTTTTGAGAGAGAAAGAGAGGAATGAGGTTTTAAAATTTAAAGGTGAACCATCAAAAGACATTTTCAAAATGTATTTGTAACTTCCCTCCTCACGATCTGCATAGTGGGGGCACGTGTCGAGTTCTGCAGGGTTCCACGATTTTAAGTAGTGTGAAAAGTACTGATCTTCCCTTAGCTCCCCCTGGGCTAGTGTATCCTTCAAGACGACTACGATTGTTAAGGTTGCTCTACGATTGTTGAGTTCATTACTGAACCTGCTCCACGACCGTTGTTTCTCTAGGTTCGTGTGATGCACTCTGAATTACCTCCCTTTCTGGGTTAAGGTTGCTCAGGAAGGGCCAAACTCTTAGTCTAAAACCAAGGGTCAAGTTTGTTCTTGAGGCGCTTATCAGAAGGGCTACTTAGACTTGATAGAAATGCTGTCATCACAGTGGGCTTCTTTGCTATATCGAGACTACTCCATGATCGTGATTTCTCTTAGTCATCTCTATAATTTTAACATAGCCTTTTTATCTGCATGGTTATGCACCAACTAGAGCACAAAATTTATGGTTGTAGATTTAACATACCTAACTCACTTATCAATTTATTAAATCTGGATTCATCTAAGGGTTTTGTAAAGACATCAGCAAGTTAATTTTCAATAGGAATGTATTGCAAAGATATAGTTCCATTTTAAACATGATCCCTAATAAAATGATATCTTATTTCTATATGCTTAGTCCTAAAATGCATGAAAGGATTATGTGTTATTGCTATGACACTTGTGTTATCACAGTGAACAAGTATATACTTAAAATCAAACCCATAGTCTGTTAGCTGGTTCTTCATCCATAGGATTTGAGCACAACAGCTGCCTGCAACAATGTATTTAGCTTTTGTTGTTGAAGTTGATACAGATTTTTGCTTCTTGCTAAACCAGGACATAAGTCTGTTTCCTAGCAGTTGACAAGTGCCACTGGTACTTTTTCTATCAATTTTGTAGCCTGCAAAATTAGCATCTGAATATCCTGTCAGTTCAAAGGAGGACTCCTTGGGATACCAAAGTCCCAAGTGAGGTGTGCCTTTGAGATACCTAAAAATTCTCTTTACAGTAGTTAAGTGTGATTCCTTAGGATTGGCTTGAAATCTAGTACATATGCATGTTGCAAATATTATGTCTGGTTTACTGGTAGCTAGGTACAGAAGAGAGCCTATTATACCTCTGTATTGAGTAATGTTAATACTTTTATCTTTCTCATCTTTGTTAAGCTTAGTTGCTGGAGCAATTGGTGTTTTCATGGGAGAGGTTGATTCCATGCCATACTTCTTAAGTAAGTCTTTAATGTACTTGGCTTAGTTAATGAAGATACATTCACCAGTCTGCTTCACTTGCAGTCCAATGAAGAAATTAAGCTCACCCATAATGCTCATTTCGAACTTGCTCTACATAAGTTTGGCTAATCTCTTGCACATATTTCCATCAGTAGAACCAAAGATAATATCATCTACATATATTTGAACTAGTAAAACTTTATCCTTGTGCTTCCTAAGAAATAATGTGGTATATTCTCTTCCTCTAGTGAAACCATTTTCAATAAGAAAGTTAGTTAATGTTTCACACCATGTTCTAAGTGCTTGTTTAAGTCCATATAAGGTTTTGTCTAATCTATAGACATAATTAGATAGAGTTGGATTGATGAAACCTGGAGGTTGCTCCACATATACTTCTTCTTGAAGTTCACCATTCAGAAATGCACTCTTGACATCCATCTAGAAACTTTGAACTTTATGTGGGCAGCAAAGGTAAGGAATATCTTGATAGCTTCTAGTCTGGCAACAAGTGTGAAGGTTTCGCCGTAGTCGATGCCTTCTTCTTGGGAATGACCTTTGGCTACTAGTCTTTCCTTGTTCCTTGTGATCATTCCATCTTCATCCATTTTGTTTCTAAAAACCCATTTGGTGCCAATAACTGGGTGACTTATTGGTCTAGGAACTAATCTCAGACTTTGCTTCTTTTAATCTGATTTAGCTCCTCTTGCATGGCTTCTATCTAGCTCGAATCTTTTATAACATCTTCTATCTTCTTGGGTTCTATTTTGGACAGAAAGCTTAGATAGAAACACTCATTCTGGGTGGCAGATCTCATCCTGATTCTTGCATTTGGATTTCTAATAATTAGATCTTGAGTGTGATCTCTTGCCCATCTGTTCCCTGTTGAAACATCTGTTTGGTGCCTTCTTGTCTGAATTCTTCAAGATCAACTTCTGTCTCTTGTTGCAGAGGTTCGTCGTCTGGTGTAGTTCTCTTCACAATCTCTTTTTCAGGCTCGACGGTTTCATCTTCTTGGACTGCGATCGTGGTGTTGGGTTCGACTACCTCATTCATAGTGTCTGGATCTTCAATTGTAGTGCCTTGTGATACAGACTTGTCTAAGTCTGTTTCATCCAAGATGACGTGAATCGAGACTTCAACACTTAGCATTTTCTTGTTGAACACTTTATAGGTCTTGCTGTCTATGGCATATCCAAGAAAGATTCCTTTGTCTGACTTAGGTTAGAACTTAGTCAGATATTGTTTTCCATTGTTGAGAATGTAGCATGTACAGCTAAACACATGGAAATAACTGACATTTGGCTTTCTTCCTATCCATAGCTCGTAGGGAGTCTTCTTTAGTATAGAGTGAACAAGAGACCTGTTCTGAGTGTAGCACGCAGTGTTGATAACATCTGCCCAGAAGTACTCAGGTAGATAAGCTTCTGCTAGTAGAGTCCTTCCTGCTTCAATCAACATTATGTTCTTCCTTTCAGCTAATCCGTTTTGTTGTGGTGTTCGTGGAGCTGAGAAGTTGTGACTGATGTCATTATCTGCGCAAAACTGATCCATCTCAAAGAAGTCAAACTTTCTTCCATGATCACTCCTTATAACCTTGATCTTCTCTCTTTTTTCGTTCATCACCAGCTTGAACATCTTGATGAGTTGGAAGCTTGTTTCATCTTTAGAATTTAGAAAGAACACCTATGTGAATCTGGTGTAGTCATCCACTATGACCAGTGAGTATCTTTTCCTTCTAAGGCTTACAGTTGGAATTGGCCCAAAAAGATCTATGTGAAGTAACAGTTGGGGCTTATCAATTGAGTTGAGTGCTTTGCCTTTGAATGAGCTCCTAGTTTTATTTCCAAGCTGACAGGTGTTGCATGGCCTTTCTTTGATGAAGCCGAGCTTGGGTAAGCCTACCACTAGATCTTTGGACGCCAGTTTTGACATACTCTTGAAGTTAAAATGAGACAACCTTCTATGCCAAAGCCAACTCATTTCTTCAGAAGCTTTAGCAAGAAAACATATTGTCTCATCAAAACTCAGTTGAGCAAGATTAACAATGTAGACATTCTGTTCTCTTGTTCCAGTCATCTTTATAGAGGAGGTCTTCAGATCTCTGACTTGACACTAATTGTTGAGGAAGGTGACTTGATGACCCTTGTCGCAGAGTTAGCTAATGCTCAGAAGATTGTGCTTTAGTCCTTCCACATAGACTACTTTGCTAAAGGACATTGCACTATTCCCAGCTGAGCCATATCCTCTTGTTTTGTCAAAGCCATTGTCTCCAAAGATGACTATTGGACCCTCTTTCTCTGTGAAGTTAGACAGAGGGCTTTGTTCCTGGTCATGTGCCTTGAGCATCCATTGTCTAGATACCAAGTTGTGATCGTGGAGCTCTGTTCCTGCAGTAAGGTTAAGCTTTCATTTTGGTACCCAGACTTGCATGGGTCCTCCCTTGTTAGTACCCTTGGGGACCCAAATCTTCTTGACTTTGGGTCTGTTATGTAGAGGATTATAGTAGCATACTGCAGCCTGATAACCATATTTATCACATACAAAGCATTTAGCATGATACATGCTTTTATGTATGTGTGGATTCTTTCTCCATTTAGACTTATGTGGATTCTTGGTGGTCTATCCCTTATATTAATTCTTCTTTTTCCATGCATCCTTGTGATTCATGATTTATGATGAGTGAAACTCAACTCTACTATTCTTTCCTAGTTGGTTCGTGGAGTTGATTTTACTTGACTCCACGATCCTTTAAGATTTGAGATTAGTGACTGAGTTACTCTTCACTTTTCTGAACCCTAGGCCAGAATGGGATCCATTATGTCTTGGGACATGACTTGGATTTGAAGAGCAGGGATGCACTGGTTTTTCCTTTTGTGAGGATTTCACAAATGTTATGCTTCTTTTAAATTTGAAGCACTGCAAATGTTAGTTTCCTTTAGCTTTTCCACATATGATTCTGAGGTAGATTCCCAAAAACCTAAACCTGTTTTGTTAGATGCACTTATCTGATTGGAGATAAAGGAGTCCATGGATGAAGAGGATCTATTCCACATTAAGATTGTCTTTTCTAGTTTCTCAATCTTAGAGGTTAGATTTAAATCTGTTTATGTGTTGAGTTCATTGGTCTGTCTTAAGATTTTATTCTCAGCCTCAAATTTAGAGAGAGAAGTGGTATTTAGTAGAGTTGTCTCCAGTTCTACTTGAACTTTCTCTTTCTCTTTTTGAAGAAGAGAATAATATTTAGACATAACTCTGAACCACTTCATGTATTGATGCAAATCAGATGTTATGCCATGTAGTGCAATTATTAAATCATTAATGTCTACATCAGGAGATTTAAAGTCAAATACCTCATCGATACTTTCTTTATGATGGCCGGTGCTCTTCTTTTCCTTTGCATCTTTGGCCATTAGACATAGATTGGCTACTTGAGGCTCTTCATCATCTCCAGACTCATGAGTTGTGTCATTGTCTGAGTCACTCCATGATCCTCCGCCCACAAGACCTTTGTCGTTCTTCTGGAGCTTTTTGTAGCCTTTGAACTCCTTCTTTGGATTTGGTTTGTTCTTCAGCTCTTCTCTAAGAGGTTTGTTGCAGTTTGAAATAAAATGACCAGACTTCTTGTAGTTGTAGCATAAGTCATTGATCTGCTCTTGGCTGTTATTGTTGTTGAATCTCTTAGGTCTGCTGCTTCTGCCTTTGCGCATGAACCTTTTGAGTCTTTTGACCAACATTACAATGTCCTCATCATCATTATCCTCAGAGTCAGATTCATGTTCATCATGAGCTTTGGAGGTGGTTTCTGTTAACTTGAGAGCAATTCCCTTGTCCTTCTTTCTTCCTTCAGACAGGTAAGAAGGTTGCCATAGAGTTGTTGAACTGTCATTTCATGGAGATTCTTTGATTCTCTGATGGCAGTGGTTTTGGCATCCCACTTGCTAGGTAAAGCACTCATGAACTTTATGATCAGATCTTTGTTTAGATAGATCTTGCCAAAAGCTCGAAGAGAGTTGAGCAGCATATTGAATCTTTCATAAGTAGAAGTGACGTTTTCTTCTGGAACATAAGCCAACATCTCATACTGTTGAGTCAGAAGAGATTGCTAGTTTTCTATGACTTCTTATGTTACTTCGTGCATAATGAGCAATGCTTCCCAGACTTCCTTGGCAGTTTAATTGTTGACCACATTCTCGAACAGATCACCTTCTAAAGACTGGAACAAAATGCTCTTGGCCTTTTTGTCTAGTTGGACATGTTTCTTTTTGTTGTTAGTCCATTCTGAATTCTATTTGGATCATCTAGAGTTGGTGCAAGCCTTGTTGGTACATAGGGTTCATTCATAACGGTTTCAAATAACTCTTCATCTATTGAATCCATGTAGGCTTGCATACAAACTTTTCAGTTGGCAAATTTATCTTTGTTGCACATTGGTGGTTTGCTATCTCCACCGGCCTTGGACTCGTTTATCAGTTGTGCCATTGGATTTACTCAAGCTTTGCAGGCTGGTTGAGAGAACTTGCTCTGATACCAATTGTTAGTGTTGGTAATTACATATTAAAATTTGATGTTGTAAGTAAATAAATATACTTATGTGTAAAGTCTTTCAAAGAATATATGTACAAAGACTTAGATGGTAGATCAAAATTGTTAGGTTGATCTGTGCTTAATATTTATCATTCTGTAAATGAATGTATAGAAAAAAGATCAAAGCTGTTACGATGATCTATTTTGAAGTGTAATAGATAGGCCTCAACAGAATCATAGTCTGTAAAGATAGCCTAGAGATTGCAGAAGCAAATGCAGAATAGTGGAATATCGAGAAAGTTGCTTTAGAATTGTAGTCTGCCTTGGAAGCCATACTCAGAATCGTCGAGATAGTCCGAGTGCCTGCTGAGATAAGTCAAGAATCGCAGCCACCTCTCGGAATCGTGGCGTCTACAAAAAAAGCAAGTAAAGATCGTAGTCTATCAGAGCTTAAGAGAAATCGTAGTGTTCTCTTCGATTAAGCACCAGCATGTCAAGACGTAATGATCGTAGTGTCTCTCCTGTTAGCATCAGAAGCAACGAGCCTCATCCATTTGCTGAATGATGAAGTACAACAAATGAAGAATGGCTTATAGACGTTGAGATTTCAGGAATCCCAATGATCCAACACTCATCCTTAGTATGTATTAAAGAAGCGTAAAGAAGAAGCTAAGAAAAAGACTCCATGCTGCCAAAAACACTTTTTCAGGTGTTAGGTGAGATAGCAGTCTGCTGTATCAGTGGATCAGACGGTTGAACAACAGATTTTCAAGAAGTCAACATCGGTGCTCAAAAATGTCTGATGCATTTAATGCTATAACGGATGCCTTCAACGGACACACATTAGTACAAAACAGTAAATATACAACACTTAAACAAAAACATTTTTATAAAAAATATTATGGTATTTTTTTTCACAACATTTTTTAAAAAAACGTTATAGATACATATAAAAAATTATTATCTATTTATAAGGGAAATTTTTAATTTTAAATAGATAACGTTTTTTTTTAAAAAAACATTATCTATGTCAAAAACACGAAGCTTAAAATAAATCGTTTAGAGCTTAAATCTTTATCAATTCAAAGTTTTCTTTTCTTTTTTAATATTTCATTCGTGTTTTCATGCTCTTACCCATCCTTCTCCATCAAATCAGCCCTCGCCTCTCTTCCTTCTTTCTCATCCCTCCGCCTCCGCCCTTTCATTTTCGCTGCCACCAACATGGTAACCTTCTTTCACATAATCAATTTCTCTTTAAAATTCTAGGGTTTATTTTGTTATGTATAGTAGTATCTGTATGTATGTCTAAAAGCATATTAGGATTTTAATTATTTGATATTAGGGTTTTATTGAATTGTTCTCTTCTATTCTGGGATAAATAGGGAGAGCGGGAGTTCCGATGGAAGTGCTGGGATTGATGCTGGGTGAATTCGTGGATGAGTATACAGTTCGTGTGGTGGATGTGTTTACGATGCCACAAAGTGGTACTGGTGTTAGTGTTGAAGCTGTCGATCATGTTTTTCAGACTAATATGCCAGATATACTGAAGCAAACGGGGAGGTAATCAGTCTTTTTGATTCTGTCTTGTTTGATTATTATTGTCTGTTGTAGCATTACTTTTGAACAATCTATGTGTGTATAGACTAGGTTTTGAATTGTAAATAGTTTGATTTAGCTATTTTTCGTGGAGGAGCATATCATATATGTAGTTATCTGTTCAATTATGAAAATTTAAGGGACAAGAGTAAGTATGATATGTCTAGCCTCATAGTTATCTGCATCTTTGTTTTTTTTTTCGAGTTCCTTGACCAAAATTTTGGTAGTTTGAGAGGTTAATGAAAATGAGGATGAAAGGTTAAGTTAGTTCTGGAATATGGGATTATAAGAATATCTTAATTGAGATTATTTAAGGAATCAAAGATAGGAAGCTCTAGCTATTTTAATAGTTTAGAACTGAATATTATATGTAGGTGATGAGAAGTACCCAGTTTTACAGATTAGATCTTAAATTGTAGAATGGAAGTCTGTCTTAACATGTAACAAGAAAGAATCCACAATTCTATAGAATGGTGTCATGTACATAAATAGAAAAGAGGCCAAGTAATTATAGCTCTGTATGTGTATGAAAGTTTTAAATTGTTTTAACTTTTAAATTGCATAAACAACTTAGCATTTGCCCTGGAAATAGTTCCTGATGTTGTGGCAGTGTTAATGGTTTGATGTTGTGGCAGTGTCAATGGTTTGATGTTGTGGCAGTGTCAATGGTTTAATGATGTGGCAGTGTCAATTGTTGGATGTGAAACTAGAGGATGCTGTTCATGTAGGTGATGATCGTTGAAATGATATATGGGGTGCAAGAGATGCAGGTTGTGATGCTCGGCTCTGGGGAAGTGATGTCCATTCGTTTAAGAAGGTATTTTGTAAATTTCAAATCTAGTATCTATTCTTATTTTGTGCAACAACAATGCCATGAGCTTATGGACAAAAATAAAAGGGAAGGGTACTGAATTTAGAGGTCCTCAACCTGTTGGACAAGTTTGAGTTCATGTTATCTTCTCTCTCTAAACTACTGGTTGTTGAACTTATTAAATTATTAAGAATATTTTGATTTTAGAGATTTGAACAATACAATTGCTGATTAATAATCATTTAATCTCTAGGCTCTTAAGAACAATCTTCCTACATCAGAAATGGTAGAGTCATGCAGTATAGCTGGATCTGTCTTTGTGAATATTGTATTGTCGAAGAAATGGATGGTGAAGGTATACTTTTCTCTTGTAATTTATACTGATATATTTTAACTAATTCGAACATCTTTTCCTACTGCATGGTTTATTATTTTTTACCCTTCTTTCATATGAATTTGGGATGTCCATTAACTGGTGTACTGGGTTCACAAAACAATTTTTATCGGCTTAGTTCATCAAGTATAAAATTTAAAGGCATCAATCTTTAAATTCAAGAGAAGCAGCTTTCTAAACTCTCTGTGTCCTTTTCTTTTTATTGGTAATTCACTATGTAGAAACTCTTAACATAAATCTGAGAGATTTATGTGGTTTGGTACGTTCTAGAAATATAAACTTCTTGTCACTTATGATTTACATATTATGGTCATCGTTTCTTCCGAACTCTAATCTTGAAATCACGTAAGCTTCATGTGACGCCCCCAAAATAGGTATACATCACCCATTCTGAGTTGTCAATACATGGTACAGAAATAACTACAACTTTATTATTACAACAGTAAAACTGTGAGTTTGAATACAAACATTATCTTCTAGACAATATCTATACTCAAATAAATCCTCATCACATTTATTGATACATTATTTTACAAAAATGGTGAGGACTACTAAACAACTCTCTCTAGAACCTTCATTCCATACCCCAACTCGTACTCGCTATATTCTCGCCTCCTGAGAAGAAAAATGGAACAAAAAGGAAAAGGGTGTGCTCAACTAGCCTAGTAAAGAATATTATGACTAAGATAATATACAACAAATTATCATTAGTCTTCAACAGGGAATTTTTTTTAATAGAATACAATAGACAACAAGTTTTAAATCAATATTTGCAGCGGAAATAATAATTCATTAGAAGAGTTAAGTAGAGAATGCAAACTATTATCTTCTATGTATGAATTTAAAAGTTCATCATCTATCTTTTATCCCTGTAACATCAATCAATATATATCTGGAATCAAATATTCATCTTTGCACTACAGGCCAAAGATATTCATCAGTTGGTCATGTTCATCTAAACACCTGTTCATCTTTGCACTACGGGCCAAAAATATTCATCAAAAATCATTCATCTTTGCACTACAGGCCAAAGATATTCAATAATATCATCATTTAAGACTGAGGATGATGAAAAATATTTTTAAAGAAACGAATCCAGTGAAACAAAATGACAAGGATTAAGGATTAAGGATTCGTACTTTGTTTTATCCATGTCCAAAAATACCTCAAAAATAATCATAGTAGTGTAAAATTCAAGAATGATCAAAACATGGATACAATCAAAGCTAGTATCCACAATAGATATTTTAGACGAAAAGGAAAATTTTCATTTTTCGATTAATAGTGCCGTATTCGTGAATAGTGTTGTATACGTGAATAGTGCCGTATACGTGAATAGTAACTCTGACACAAAAAGTTCCAAATTTGATTAAAAGTTCAGATCAATACTTCGGCATAATGATATTAGAAGAAATAATATCATTTTAAAAAAATAATATCCCTTACCTCGAAAGATCAGTACTTCTAGCTGAAACACCGGATATAGGCTATGACTTGAACTTGCACCGTATAACAATACTCAAAATATACTCAAAATACTCACAAGAATACACTCGATAATATAGAGAGAGAACTTCAGTTTCTGGTGTGATTTTCAATTCTAACCTAAGCACCCTATTTATAGGAAAATGCTTAGAACACCAAAGTAGAAAATTTATTAAATATTATTATATTTTTTTCCAAAACTTCATACGCATGCTTTTACCATCTGAACTCAGCCCCTGTCACATGTTAAATGAGGGAAACAAAATGAACATCACGTTTTTGTAAATAAAAATAATTAAAACTTTCAAAAGTCAATTATTTCAGAACTTCAGAACTTCAATAATTCACAATAAATAGCCTTTTTGTCTGAAAATTCGAATCTTACGAGTTTTTATAAGGAATTCAATTCTCTACAACTTTGCAGAAGAAAATTTTTCCAAATTCCAAACAGAAATTGACTGAAATCCACAAACGAACGATTTTACAGGCTATAATCAAATTTCAATCAAGAAATGGGGTCCACCGACACATAAAACATGCTTTAAATATTTTTGATAACAAAAATACTCCTCTTCCACATATACTCATATATCCCACATTCATCGTAAAAATATCATCATTATTATATTATTAAAATATAATAATATATTTAAATGAATTATTTTATCAGAAAAAAGATAAAATTTCAATTTTCAGCAATTGTTACATTAAAAATTTTCTCCATCTATATCCACATAAAATTAATATTTTCCTCATCATATGAATCAATAATTAATTATTCACAAATAATATTACAGAATCATAATATTGACAACCATGCAGTTCCCAGGAAAGAGGGGGCTTTCCAATAAGAATTTCTCCTTATTGGCGCGCAATTAGGTGACCAAACCTCTTCTTTGACAGAACTTTCTAGACATTGCCAATAATGTTATCTAACAATATTATTCAGATAATATGAATTATTGCTTCGATAATGAAAAATACTGTGTAATGACAATTATTGAAACAACAACAATATAAAATATCAACACAACAATTATTGAATAAAATAAAATACTGAACAGTAACTACTGTAACAATTATTGAGTAGTGTCTTCTTCCGTAAGAATCAATAATTGGTGCAATACCGTGTGCTACTGTGTTTTAACCACTGAGTATTTTAACAGTATTAACGGTAACAACTACGCCGTTATTTTTAAACAACTTATATTTGTCATTTTCTTCATCCAATCGCTTTCCGTTATGGGGCCCACACATGGCTGCGTCGTCGTACGAATATTCCCCGACAGTACGAATATTCCACGACCAAACAAATATTCCCCGACAATAATGAATATTTTATTACCACTTGCTTATTTTGAAATATTTGCGTATTTTACCCATAACTATCCACATTAATCAAATCAACCCTTACTATTTCAAAATAATAAATAGAGAAAATTAAATTTCATTAATAATAAGTTGGGGTCTTACACTTCATGTTGTACATGTAGCAATGATTAGGTTTGATGCCTTTACTATAATTTTCTTTTGTGAGATTTTTTCAGATATGAATAAGTTCTATTGCAAAAATTTATCACTCATGTGTATGATCTCATTACTCATATATGATCATTTGTAGGAGCATGTCTGGGGCTAATTGTATATACCCACTTCTGGGTGCTTCCCTCCTTGGTTGGAGGTTTGTCGGATCAAGTACTTGTTCTGTTTTACGTTTTTGCTTTATTGAATTCAGGGCAGTCATAAAACTTTTACATGTTGTATAGAATCTAAAAGGGTCTGCGTAATTTGGTTGTAGATGTGACAGATGTGGCACTAGAGTGGGCAGAAAGTAATGTTAAAAGTAATCCGTACATTTCTGAATTAATTGAGATCAGGAAAGTTGAGAGCAACGAAGAATCGAAAAATGGACTGGCAGTTGAATTTAACTCTGGCGTGACTAAGAGTTATGATGGAATGCCCATATTACTAGGTGTTGTCAAGGATGGTGAAATCTTTGACTTCTGTATGTGCAATCCTCCATTTTTTGAGACAATGGAGGAAGCAGGACTAAATCCCAAGACTTCTTGTGGTGGGACACCGGCAGAGATGGTTTGTCCTGGTGGTGAACAGGCTTTCATCAGTCGCATTATTGAAGATAGTGCTCACTTAAAGAATTCTTTTCAGTATTATATTTTTCTATAGACTCTGTTTGCCTTAATCTGATTTCTCAAGTTACTCTTCTATTAGGTAGGTAGTTATTTATGCACTCTTATCTTTTGATAGGTGGTATACTGTAATGGTTGGAAGAAAATCAAACTTGAAGACTTTAACATTGAATCTTCGGGAAGTTGGAGTCACCATAGTGAAGAAAACTGAATTTGTCCAAGGCCAAACATGTCAATGGGGTCTTGCTTGGTCCTTTATGCCTCCTGGCAGGAAGATAGTAACATCTCATATAGCCAAAAACGACCAGTCTTTCATGCTTGAGGTATACATATATTTTTTAAATCATTCATTCATTCACTCACTTATGTCTTTTATATCATATTAAATTTCTTGTTTTTGACTTTAACAACTTAATAATTACGAACACTTTTGAGCTATCTGTCACTTGTCAATATCCGATGACCTTTTTTTTTGTATAATCTTCTATCTTCATCCCTTCATGATCGTAATTCTTTTAAGAAGTGGCTTCTACAGTGATTTTTGCAAAGGTTATGGCATGACATGTCCTTCATGAATGGGATGATGAGAAATTTATTCACAATAACAGTAACAGAATTAAAAGTTGTTATCTTCTAGAGCTGGGGTGAACCCTGGTATTATTTTACTCTTTACTGTGATTCTAGCCCAGTCAGTAGCTACCAAGTTATTCTGACAAATGAACCTCAGGACTGAACCCCTTAATAACGAACAGCGTTCCTATGGAAATAACTAGACAGTGAGAATTAAGAGTGTATTTCTATATGACAATTAAATTGTAGTAAAATGTCTTTTGAGTGTCTTTTCCTTTCTTCTGCTATTAATGGAAATTAGATATTGTATTGGCTCAAAATTTGGATTTGTCTTTGAACTCATGAATTATAAATCGTCTATTTAGAATGCCGGCGAACATGAAACCGTAACATACAGCAATAGATGACTTGAATAAATAAAAATTTTTGTTGGAGGTACTTAAAATGGTTTGGAGAAGACTACGGTGGTGGTCTTCAAGAGTGGAGTGGATGGAACGACGAGGACAAAGAGCGGAGGAAAAGAGATGGTGGTGGGCTGGGAACTTAGGGAGGCTCCGTTGGGACCTGACCCATTGCATCATCATGGGGCTTCCCCAAAGAAGCCTGGAACAAACACTCCATAATAATCCTCCTCCTCCACATGCAGATCATAGATCATGCATTTGCTAGTAGCTAGTTTACTACTGTTTTTGTTCTTCTGTAAAAATAGGTGAAATTAGTACTACTTGTTAGTATAATATTATATTCTACTTGTTAGTATAATATTTAAGATATATACTTTTGGAATCTAGTTTCGTGCTTTAATTGGATTAACCTGCATTTTCTAATATATAATTATGCATTCTATACTGTGCATTGGAGTTATTAGTTTAAACTTAAATATAGGTGAACCACAACAATTACAACATCATGTATTACAACATTTTAAAGTCAAACTACAATATTTTAAAAACATTGTATAAAGTAGTCTAAATAGATGACACTTTATAAACGTTATATAAATGAGTCTAAACGTTGTCTGATGTACCAAACCACAACATTTTAAGCCAGAAAACGTTGTGGAATCATATCATCTACAACGTTTTCAAGCATCCAAGAATTTATGGAAAACAAATATATAACATTTTTTAAGAAAAAAACGTTGTGTAATGTGTCAAACTACAACGTTTTAAAAACGTTGTATAAAGGTGTCAAATAGATAACACCCTTAACTACGACATTTCTGTAAGACCTTCTACAATGTTTTTTACGCGTTATCTATTTACTGTTTGGTAGTAGTGACATTTCAAAGGCTCCTTTACAAGGAAATTAGATATAGATGCAACAATCAAGTAAGTACACAACAAAAGCTCAAGAACTCTCAACGATCAAACTCTACGATCTAGAAATAAAAGCTTGCTCAGCTACTTAGTTCTTTCGAACGTATCCTTAACTGTAACTGAGTAGCAAAACCCAAGAACTATATTCTCATCAAGTGTATTCAAAGTCTGCTGGACTTGAAAAGTTATAAGTGAACTAAGAAGTTCCAAGATTATTGGTCTTGAAGGAATCTAAGTGATTCAAAGATTGTAAAGATATCCTTAGTGAATTTCCTACTCGTGGAGTAGAAGAGTGGACTAGGAGCCTTGAGTGCTCTGACCACTTAAAATCACTGTGTCTTCTATATACTTGCTATAAATTCTATATCTGTCATAACTTCTTTTCATCCTTAAAATTGGTTTATCTTAAAGGGGGACAAACAAATCATATATTCCGTTATGGTTAATTTATTAACAAATTTGACAAGTATTTTGAAAAAGAAAATTATTAAAATATCTATTCAACCCCTCTTCTAGATAACTATTGTGTATCTAGGAACTAAAAATTGGTATCAGAGCAGGTTCTCTCAATCAGCCTACAAAGCTTGAGTAGATCCAATGGCACAACTGATAACCGAGTCCAAGACCAGAGGAGGCAGCAAGCCACCAATGTGTAACAAAGACAAATTTGCCAACTGGAAAGTTCGTATGCAAGCCTACATGGATTCAATAGATGAAAAACTATTTGAAACTGTTATAAATGGGCCCTACATTCTAACAAAGCTTGCACCAACTCCAAATGATCCAAACAGAGTTCAAATCAAGATTAAATTAGAATGGACTGACAACGAGAAGAAAGCTGTCCAATTAGACAAAAAGGCCAAATACATTTTGTTCCAGTCTTTAGAAGGTGATCTGTTCGAGAATGTGGTCAACAATTAAACTGCCAAGGAAGTCTGGGAAGCATTGCTCATTATGCACGAAGGAACATAAGAAGTCAGAGAAAACAAGCAATCTCTTCTGACTCAACAGTATGAGATTTTTGCCAATGTTCCAGAAGAAAACGTCACTTCTACTTATGAAAGATTCAATATACTGCTCAACTCTCTTTGAGCTTTTGGCAAGATCTATCTAAACAAAGATCTGATCATAAAGTTCATGAGGGCTTTACCTAGCAAGTGGGATGCCAAAACCACTGCCATCAGAGAATCAAAGAATCTCCATGAAATGACTGTTCAACAACTCTATGGCAATGTTCTTACCTACGAACTAGAGCTGACCCAACGAGCAGAGGCTCTATCCGAAGGAAGAAAGAAGGACAAATGAGTTGCTCTCAAGGCAACAAAAACCATCTCTAAAGCTCACATTGAAATTGATTCTAACTCTGACGAAGATGACGACGATGATATTGTAATGCTGGTAAGAAGAATCAAAAGGTTTATGCGGAAAGGCAGAAGCAGTAGACCTAAGAGATTCAACAACAACAAAAGTCAGGAGCAGATCAACGACTTATGCTACAACTGCAATAAGCTTGGCCACTTCATTTCAAACTACAATAAACCTCTTAGAGAAGAGCTGAAGAGGAAAACAAATCCAAAGAAGGAGTTCAAAGGCAACAAAAAGATCCAGAAGAGAGACAAAGGTCTTGTGGCAGGAGGATCATGGCGTGACTCAGAGAACGACACAACTCCTGAGTCTGGAGATGATGAAGAGCCTCAAGTAGCAAATCTATGTCTAATGGCCAAAAATGCAAAGGACAAGAAAAGCACTGACCATCTTGAAGTAAGTATCGACGAGGTATTTGACTTTAACTCTCCTAATATAGATATTTATGATTTAAGAGCTGCACTACATGGCATAACATTTGATCTACATTAATACACGAAGTGGTTCAGAGTTCTATCTAAAGATTATTCTCTTCTTTAAAAAGAGAAAGAGAAAGTTCATGAAGAACTGGAGACAACTCTACTAAGTACTACCTCTCTTTCTAAATTTGAGGTTGAGAATAAACTCGTATGAAAAACCAATGAACTTAACACACAAAGAGAGTCAAATCTAACCTCTATGATTGAGGATCTAGAAAAGACAATCTTAATGTGGAATAGATCTTCTTCATCCATGGACTCCCTGATCGTCAGTCAGAGAAGCGTGTCTGATAGAACAAATTTAGGTTTTGGGAAATCTACCTCAGTACTAAATGTGGAAAATCTAAAGGAAACTAACATTAGTAGTGCTTCAAATTTCAATAGAAGCATTACATTTGTGAAATCCTCACAGAAGGAAGAACCAGTGCATCCCTGCTCTTCTGATCCAATCCATGTTCCAAGACATAATAGATCCCATGCTGGCCTGGGGTTCAGAAAAGAGAAGACTAACTTAGTCACGACTTTCCAACCTCAAAGGATTGTTGAGTCAAGTAAAACCAACTCCATGAACCAACCAGGAAGGAATAGTATAGTTAAGTTTCACTCATCACAAATCATGAATCACGAGGATGCATGGAAAAAGAAGAATCATTGTAAGGGAAAGACCACCAAGAATCCACATAAATCCAAATGGAGAAAGAATCGACACACACACAAGCATGCATCATGCTAGATGCTTTATATGTGATAAATATGTTCATAAGGAAACAAAATGTTACAATAATCCTCTGCATATTAAACCCAAAGTCAAGCAGATTTGGGTCCCCAAGGGTACTAACAAGGTAGGACCCATGCAAGTCTGGGTACCAAAATGAGAGTTTAACCTCACTGCAGGAACAGAGCTCCACGATCACAACTTGGTACCTGGACAGTGGATGCTCAAGGCACATGACCTGGAATAAAGCCCTCCTGTCTAACTTCACAGAAAATAAGGGTCCAATAGTCATCTTTAGAAACAATGGCTCTGGCAAGACAATAGGATATGGCTCAGCTGAGAATGGTGTAGTGTCCTTCAACAAAGTAGCCTATGTTGAAGGACTAAAGCACAATCTTCTAAGTATCAACCAACTCTGCGACAAGGGTCAACAAGTTACCTTCCTCAATAATTAGTGTCAAGTTAGAGATCTGAAGACTTCTTCTATAAAGCTGACCGGAACAAGAGAAGGGAAAGTCTACACTTTCAATCTTGCTCAACTAAGTTCTGATGAGACAATATGCTTTCTTGCTAAAGACTCCGAAGAAATGAGTTGGCTATGGCATAGAAGATTGTCTCATCTCAATTTCAAGAGTATGTCAAAACTGGCTTCAAAAGATCTAGTAGCAGGTTTACCCAAGCTCAACTTCGTCAAAGAAAGGCCATGCAATGTCTGTCAGCTTAGAAAGCAAACTAGGAGTTTATTTAAAGGCAAAATGATCAACTCAATCGATAAACCCCTACAGTTACTTCACATTGATCTTTTTGGGCTAATTCCAACTATAAGCCTTGGAGGGAAGAGATACTCATTGGTCGTAGTGAATGACTACACCAGATTTACGTGGGTGTTCTTTCTAAACTCTAAAGATGAAACAAGCTCTCAACTCATTAAGATGTTAAAATTGGTGATGAATGAAAAAGGAGAAAAGATCAAGGCTATAAGGAGTGATCATGGAAGAGAGTTCGACTTCTTTGAGAAGGATCAGTTTTGCGCAGACAATGGCATCATTCACAACTTCTCAGCTCCAGAACTCCACAACAAAATGGAGTAGCTGAAAGGTAAAATAGAACATTGATCGAAGCTGGAAGGACTCTACTAGCAGCAGCTCATCTGCCTGAATACTTCTCGGCAGAAGCTATCAATGTGATGCCCCCAAAATATGTATACACAACCCATTCTGAGTCATCAAATACATGGTACATAATTCAAATACAAATTTAATTTACACAATACGACAAACGTAAGCTGAGAGTTTTAACACGAATATTGTCTCGTAGACAATATCCAAACTCAAATGAAGTCCTCATTACAATCATTATCACAATATTTCATAGAATAATGAGGACTACTATTGTCGCCGTCTTGGACCATCACTCCATTTCCTGACTAGTCCCAGCTATATTCTCATTTCTTGAAAGAACAATGCAAGAAAAGGGTAAGCTCAACTAGCCCAATATAGAATATTATGACTAAGATAATTCAAAATAAATTATCCTTAGCCTTCAACAATGTAAAACTGATAGAATATAACAGACAACAAGTTTAACTGCAGTGGAACAAGCAATCCATTAGAAGAGTCAAGTAGAGCATGATATCTACTATCTTCTATGATTTAAAAGTTCATCATTAATATTTTATCTCTGTAACACATCTCAATAAATAATTCACATCTCCGAATTATCCATTCACTACGGGCCAAGGATATTCGTTATTATCACCAGTGGTTATGATCATGCCAAACAACTGTCCATCAATACACTACAGGCCAATAAGGACTTTTTGCCACATCATTTATCTGTAACATTACAGGTCATGATTATACCGATACAAAATTTCTGGTCATAATCATACCAATCAATAGTCCATCTATGCACTACGGGCCAAAGATGACTTTCATCAAAATTTAAGATGATGATGATTACAATGATATAAGAATTCAATTAATTGAGATCAAGGATAAATTTTAAATATTTATAATTTAATTTATCTAGAGTTCAAGAATGTCCAAATTTTTAATATGATAACTGTTTTGTGGAGTAAAATTCAAGAATAATATTCATGTATCAAAAATAATTTGGACAGAAAAGAAATCAATTTTTATCGTGAATAGTACCCCAGGTGAATAGTACTTTGTGAATAGTACCCCCGCATGAAAAGATTAAAATTTAACAAGAATGTTTAGAAAAATATTTCTGTGAAACGATACTAGATGAAATATAAATTTCAAGGATATTCTACTAATTTAAAGGATATTCTACTAATTTCAAGGAGTATAGAAGCAATACTTATCAAAATAAGTGTAGAATTAGGAATATGAAACGAAATAATACTACTTACAAACTACAGAGTATGGAAGAAAATATTATTTCTTACTAATATTGAACAAAAATAATATCTGGCATTACCTTAAAAGGAGGGTATTTCTGAGTGGTATAGCGGGAATATTCTTGAAGAAAACTTGTACTATTTTCTACACTCAAAGCTTCCTTAAACTCAAAAGAAATACTATCAATATTATAGAGGAAAAATTCTCTGATTCTGGTGTGATTTTTATTTCTAAACAAAGCATCCTATTTATAGGAGAATGGCAGGGAACTATTTAAGAAAAATAATCACGGACGCACAATATAATTCAGACGATTTCATGGGCGAGAATTCTGATTTTTACTATTCGTTATTGTTCAATAAAATATTCTAATAAAACAAAAACTTTATATAAAATATAATATATTCTATTTTATATAAAAAGTTTTCTATTTTATTACTATTATAATACTAATAAAACAAAACTTATTATATATATATATATAAAATAATAAAATAAAACCGAGATAAACAAAATTGAGATATATTTCTACTGAAAATTTTAAAAAATGAGTAAGTGGGGGTCCATGTAATAAGCCAAATTTATAACATATACTTCATAAAAACCCCCTTTATTTATCTCAATTCACTTGGCTTCACTAAATATATTTTTACTAACATTTATTCATCATTAATGTTATAAATCGTAATATTAAGAACCAGATCATTCTCAGGAAAGAGGGAGTTTTTCGTTAAGGACTTCTCCTTATTGGCACACAATTAGATGACCAAACCCCTTTTCTCGACAAAACATTCTATACATTGTCAATAATACAAATAATAATATGAATAACTTTGTCATCTCAATTATTGATTCAATAATATAAAATATTATGCAGATGATACTGTAACAATAATTGAATCAATAATATGAGATACTATTCATCAACTACTATTGTAATAATTAAATAAAACTTATTGACTTCTTACGTAAGCATCAATAACCAAAGATACTGTGCAATACCGTGTGCTACTGTGCAATCACGCGTATTACTGTACTTTTATCACCGGGTATTTTAATAATTTAATGGTAAAAGTCTTGCCGTTATTTTTATGAAAAGGTTATTTCTGTCGCTTTTTAAATCCGATAGTAATTTTATTATGGGGTCCACCAATGATTGTGCCGTCGTACGAATATTCCCTGATAAAATAAATATTCCCTGACCAAACGAATATTTTATGACAACTTGCTTACTTTGCAAAATTTGTAAATATTCCCCACAATTATAACATTATATCAAATCCACACATTATTATTCAAAATAATATTTAGAGAAAAATTAAATCTTTATTCATAAAAGTTGGGCTCTTACAATCAACACTGCGTGCTACACTCAAAATAGGTCTCTTGTTCACTCTATATTAAAGAAGACTCCCTACGAGCTATTGAGAGGAAGAAAGCCAAATTTCAGTTATTTTCATGTGTTTGGCTATGCATGCTACATTCTCAACAATGGAAAACAATATCTGACTAAGTTCCAACCCAAGTCAGACGAATGAATCTTTCTTGGATATGCCTCAGACATTAAGGACCATAGAGTGTTCAACAAGAAGACGCTAAGTGTTGAAGTCTCAATTCATATCATCTTCGATGAAACAGACTCAGACAAAACTGTGCCTCAAGACACTGCGATCGATGACTCAGACACTATGGAAGAGGTGGTCAAGTCCAACACCACGATCGCAGCCCCAAAAGATAAAATTGTTGTAACAATCGAGAAAATCGGATATTATGTAAAATAATTTTATTTGAATAAATAATGAATAAAATAATAAATAATGAATAAAATTATAATATATGTTATTTATAATGAGTAAGCGTGATGAATGTTGTTCTATAACCTAAAAGAGGAATAATATCGTAGTATTATGGCTAAGTGCTAGAGTTAAGGTGTTTGAATTTTCAAGACGAAAATAAAAGCTTTTTGAGAAATTCTCCGAAAAATACTATTCATCCATTTCTGCTCGGGAATTATTTTTGAACTTTTAGAAAATATATAATGATCAAATGATAAAGAAAGATGGATTATTTAATTATAATTCAGTTATGACAAACACAATTTTTTGACTGCGTACTAAGTTCGAGAATGTTAAGAAAAGTGAAGATTTGAATAAATATTGATCGTATAATAAGAAAGTTATTATACGAATCAATGAATACGAGTATGATACGGGGTATTGTACATGTATATACAAAAGATTACATAACATATATGATGAATGTTATACGAACTAGTATACGAGAAGAATACAAGGATTATACATTTAAAGCTTAAACCATTTGTAATGGACTAGTATGATTTGCTTGTGTATCTAGCAAGCCAAAGTGAATTATGCTAAGGCCAAAAGATAAGTAAAGCAAGCCTAATGTTAGGCCCAGAGTTAATTAAACCTAAGCTCGAACCAAGAACCAAACCCGTGGATCGAATCGATGGGTCACCGAGTGAGAAAAACCCATGGAGCAACCCATGTGGATCCCCCATGGGGCACATGGCCGGCCAAATTGATGGCCAAGCAAGGGATGAGACTTTGTTAGCAAGAAATGAATAGTAAGGATGTGGAATAGTGTGGAGGTGGGATGACATTTTGACCCCCTTTGCCCTCACTTTGTAATTCTATAAATACAAGAACTTGGATTGTTTTGTTGGTTATTTAATTTCCACCAACATCTTAGAACAAATATTATTGAGAGAAAAGTGAGAGTTGTCTTACTAATCCAAGAAGAAGAAGAAGAATCAAGTTAGAACATCAAAGGTAATGAATCCTTAGACCTTTATTCTTCATATCTTCAATTGTAGTTTGATAGAGAAGTGAATATTGGTGGAACATGTATCATAAGGAGTAACAAGGATGGCTAGTAGTGGACTTAAACATTAATAAATCATGTTACAAGTGGAATCATAATAATAGAATTATGAACTAATGAAGAACATAAGAAAATTATCATATGTTGTTGATGAACAAATTTATCACCATTGTGTATAGGATTAGATGATATATGTTTGTTTAGTATGGTGGATGTATGGATAATGGAATGAATCCATTTGGAACGGAGTAAAAATTCTAAGTAACGAAGTTATGGCGAAATTTAAGAGATTAGACGATAATCGTCGAAATTGTGAAATTCTTGGAATGAAAGTCAAAAGTCACCGTTTAACTCTAAAATTTTAGTTTTCGATGGCGTAAAGTAGATCTTTGTATTCAATAGTTTTGGACTCAAGAATGGTCGAATTCAGACTTATAATGAAGAAATGAGCTATGAACGTTCACGAACGTTTAACGAATGTGTAACAAGGAAATTAAACTGTGAATTCAGTTTTATCGGATTCAAAAATGTAAGTTATCCTAATAAAATCATAGTATACAAGATATATGAGATAACGACTTTTGAACGAGCTAATTCCGACTTATAATGATTAAGTTACGAGCTGGAAAAGGATTGAAGTTAGAAAACTTAAAATTTCTCTGAGGCTCAGGGTCGGCACCGCAGCGCCGCCCAAGCATATAAAGCTGGCGCCGCAGCACCGTAACCGAATCCCATACACTGTCAAGTCGCGTCGCAGCGCGGCATATACTGAAGAGTTTGGCGCCGCAGCGCCGTAACCAACTTAAAGACACTGCTAATTCGCGCCGCAACGCAGAACTTACATATGAAGTTGGCGCCGCAGTGCCAGTATTAGAGAAGAGACAAAGAAGATTATTAATGAATGTAAAGGAAGGGAAGTTGATTAAAGGTGAATTACTACCTTAATTAACTTAGAATAACATCATTAAGGATGATTAAAACCTTAAGTTTAATGATTAGAAAATATCGAAATGTTACTTGAATGTAAACACAAAGTAATACGATAAACCGTAATGAACGTTAACTAAACTAATGAATGTTAGTTAAAGTAAATGAATATTTATGCCGAGAAGAAGGAGACAATAGGTTAAGGACAATACCTGATAATTATTTATGACCTAATGTGGTATGTTATGTAATCATATATTATAGAATCTATAAAGACTAAAAAGAAAAGTGAATTAACAGTAGAAGACGCTGAAGGCAAGTGTTCTAAACCCCTGTCTATATTCCTTTTGGACAAGCTTTATGATTTATGTATCTTACGCATGAATTGTTGTACAAAGAAGTTAAAGCTATTTCCTTCAGCTAGACTTAATGCGTTTTTTGGATTTTCTTATAATCTACCAAAATATTATCAATGTTGCTATCTTTTGCCAACTGTTTTGGTATGGATTTCAAAGAAAGACCGAGTATGAATAAAAAAAATGTTTTGTCGTCAATCGACCGACACGTGAGGTTGCCAAAACTTAGACGTAGATACGTTTAATGAAGTAGTGTTGTACAACATAGAGTACTATAGGCTGATCACCTAGATGTGCTTGTAAGAAATGTTGGACTTACGAACTTGATGCCGGGTTGTCCTTTTTAAAGAAAGAATGAAATGCTCAAGGTCTTGGACCAAAATCAAGTTTTAACAGATTTTATTCATTATTAAACACTTTACAGAAAAGAGAAGTGCTATTTTGAATTATCTATAGTACTACATAACTATTGATTCAGTTATAGAAGATATATATTCCTATGATTCAAACATATTTCTTTAAAGAAATTATTATACTTGCTGAGCTAGTTATGCTCACTCTTGCTTGAACCATATGAATGTAGCTTAAGAACGAACGGACCGAAAGATCCAGTAAGGATAAAGGAAAGGCTAAGGCGGACAAGTAGTTGTCTTGTAATAGCGTAGTATAAATTTTGTATTTATTTGATACTATGACGAAGAACATATGTAATGGTTACAAAGAAGCTGAGAAGGGAAATATTATATTGTAATATATAGAAGACATATTCACTCTTTTGAGGTATTTCAATTGAATGTATGTGTGAACTGTAGCACCGTGTAGCACCATCTGTCGGGTTAGAAATACCAGATTTGGGGGCATCACATGTTGGTATTAGAGCTGTAGGTTATAAAACTTAAAGGGGGAAAGAACCTTAGGCCATAACCTTAAGAATAGTTGAAGAAATAAAAGATGAAGTTAACCCTAAAAATGCATTAAATATGATATGTGTTTTTAATATTTTAATGATGTTTAATAATCAAGATAATTTGTTTTGTTATAGATGTCAGGAGATAACGTGATGTATAGAGATATACATGTGCTTATTGAAGAGTATGTAAACCAGGTAGAGATTTTACTGACACCTGTAGCTGAATTACCAGTGGTGGTTGTGGTTGAGTCAGAAGATTCTGAGAACTTAGGATTTACATCTTTGTTTGAGTGTATGTCAGAAAAAGAGGTGTAGGTGGTATCGTTTAATATGGTAGTACCTACAGAGGAGATAACTTCAGGCGAGTCAATGAAGGCGTTGTTCATGACGGTGTTGGATAGGAATATCTAGTTGGGGAAGGAGGTGAAAGAATTGAAGGAGGAGATCCATGACATATTGGCAAACAAGAAAGACATGGAGACATTGTGGGAGGAAGAGCATGATGAGAAGGTTTAAGCAAAGGACAAGGTCCATGAGTTGAAACACGAGGACTTTGAGCTTAGGGAGAAGCTAAAGGCCAAGAAGCAGAAGATTAGTAGAATGTCCTATATACATAGGAGTTCTCACGCGGATTTTCAGTGGCAAGTTACTGAGTATCCTGTGGAGGCAGTGTAGCAGCCCCGGATCCAGTTCCCAAATCACCTCGGATCCGGTATACTAATTCTATAACTATTTGCGGAAGATATAAACATAAATTGTTTATACAATACATTACACACTATTCCCCAAGGTCGAGTAACCTTAACTTAATACACATTTCATAAACTTTGTATCATACAACACATTTATCAAAATACGCTATTACAAACTAGCCGCACATTTATATCCCAAGCTGATCTTGGTATTATCTTTTCCTGTATCCGAGTGCATTCACCTTATCTGCAATGTTTTATCATGATATAGCAAGGGTGAGCATGAAAGTTGCCTAGCAAGTTTATATACAACAATATAACGATATATCATGATTGAAGAGTATGAATAATGAGCTTGCTATATGATGAGTGAGATTTATACCCGCGAATAGAATACTTTATGACTTAAATAGTTGCCTATTCTCGTAGAGTTTATATGTTTTTATATGATTATAGTGTTATTGTGCTTAATTGACGCAATGTAAAGCTTATCAGGTGTTTTCCAGCTTTCAGGGGAAAAACGTAATTTTCTATACACTGGCGTCGCAGCGCCAATGCCTAGTGTTAATCTCGCGTCGCAGCGCCACCTAATGGACCTTGATGACATCAGCACCGCGCCGCAGCGCCGGTAATCCTTTGGCTCGCGCTGCAGCGCGAGCTCCGTGTCCCTGATTTTTAATGTGGCGCTGCAGCGCCAACTACAGCTTGGTGGCCCGCGCCGCGGCGCCACCTACGGTGCCCAGACAGTGAATGCCTTGGTTTGACCTAGCGAAGGAAGGAAAACATATATAACAGCAGCAGCTCTACATATCTCACTCTCTCTCAACTTAGAACTTAGAATAGATTAGCTTAGATTAAATTAGTTTTCTTTTGTATTTTCTCTCTCTAGATCTTAGCTTATGCTTGTAAATATAGATTTGATAGATTAGGGAAAAGTTTGTATTTTCTTTGGAGCACAAGAGCAACGAGCAACACGAAGTGGAAAGCTTGATTTGAGCGGTTTGATTGGAGACTGAAGGGGTTTTGACAGAGTTTCTTCTATCCATTTATCTTCTCTATGATTGTAATCCATAAATGTTGTCTTTATTGCTACTTGTAGTTGGTTTATTAAATATGAACTGATTATTGGCTCTAAGGTTATAATGGATCCCTGTATTATTTAAATTGACTGTCTTTTATCTCTTTGGTTGGCACCATATGATTTGGATTGATATATTTGTGCTTAATGATCCTTGCTAAGACATTAGTGATGATTTTGGTAATCTACATGTTATCGACAGAAGCATTGTAGATTTACACCTAAATATATTGACATGTGATTGTGGGTTTCGACTGCATAAGTTGTGCGTAGAATAGACATCTCTGTGCACCACGTGCGACCTCAATGAGAACTTATGCTTAAATTCTTGTTATGATTAATTCGCATAGACATATGTAGGATTGCATCTAGCTTGGACGTTCTTTTCTGTTCTATTCCTTTTAGGGAGGATCTGGAGAAGATATGTTTGTGCATACCTCGACAGAGATGCATTAGCACCTGTGCGTTCTCGGTCAACAAATCGTCGTGACCGTTAAGACCAAAATGAGATAGGGTAGCTAGTTTGATGAAACATAACACGTCAGGTGTTCGACAGAATGCCTGTGTGGGGGTGAAGTTGTGATTTTAGCTTGTATTTCCTTAGATTTACATTCGTTATCCACTTACTTGCTTTGTTAATTAGTTAAATAGATTAATCACACTTCCATTTACTGTTGTTCGAATAAGACTTTGGCGATAAACAATCGGTACTTGGTAAATATCAGTCATAGTTCCTCGTGGGTACGACACACTCCTTATCACTGTATTACTTGTTAGACCACGTATACTTGCGTGTGTTTAGTGATTGCAAAAGCAACCAACAAGTACAAAACACAGTATATAATTCGGCGCCGAGGCGCGAGTGCTGAACTCTTAGCTTTTTCATCTGTTATCTGCACATACCAAAACAAGTACAACAACTACACTACACAAGCAAACATACACTGTTAAAAACACAGTAAACACTATTATAATATGCAGATAATCATACAAAACATGTTGCCTGAAAATGAGAGACACAAAACATAAAATCTATCAGCTAAGCTATGTAATAAATTGAACAATCACTAAGTAAACTTGGAATAAGTGAAGAAACATATAAAATTTATACCGAGATGGGGGTGCCTCCCCACCAAGCGCTTGTTTTAAAGTCGTCGGCTTGACTATACCGACGCCGTTCAATCCGGCTCATAAGCGAAGATGACCTTTTCATGCCGCCTATTCGTCAATTCCTTTGGATTCTTGGCAGACATTGATGATCGGTCATTCATGTTCTCTTCATCCTTCGGCACAAAGAATCTTTCTCCACTGAAATTATCCACTAATTCCCCTTGTTCATTAATTTGAAAGCGTTCTTTGTGCGCTATTGGGCCCTCACAGATTTCCACAGTCGGGAGCGTGGGTTCAGGTTGTTGATCAGTCTTAACAGTGTACCCACTCTTGATCCTATTGTCTCCAACTTCAGACTCCACCGATTGGCCAGTCTGCACTATGACGTCTCCCTCAACAGCTGTGCGAGACTCATTGCATTTTTCTTGCGTATCCACAGTGCAATACTCTACTGCTTCATCGTCGAGATCAATTATGACCGGCAGATGGCATTTCGGTGGATTTGTGATGGCATTAACGAGTTGACTCAATTGATTCTCAAGGCTGTGCAATGCGGCTTCTTGGCTTGCCATCCGAACCTCATTTTTCTCAATAAATTCGGTGAGAAGCTCTTCAAGCCTATTCTCTTCTTCTAGCGTTGAGGTCTCATAGAAGCTCTCATTTGGTTGAGAAGTCAACTCATAATGTGGCGGAGACTGATAGTCAAACTGAAAGGCATGATTCAGATCATAATAGTGCTCTTGACTGTAGTCCCATGAGTTTGGATAACCCTGTCAGTTTGGATGATAGGAGATCGGTTCAAAGTTATCTTGATTCTGACAGTAGGCATTCTGAGTGGACTGACACTCAAGATTGTCTGAAAAACTCAAGGCATTGGCAATTTGAAGTTGTAATCTCTCGAGCCCTTCTTCCGAGCTTGTTTGTGTTGCTCCCTCATAAGGCCATTGATAACATTGATCGTCGATAATCTGCAAACTTACAAACAAAACGAAAGAAAGATCAAACAAATCAAAGAAATTAATATATACACGTTCAAAGTAAGACTAAATTGATTGAAATCAATATTGGACAATATTAGAATAATAGTTCCCCGGCAACGGCGCCAAAAACTTGTTGGTTACTTTTGCAATCACTAAACACACGCAAGTATACGTGGTCTAACAAGTAATACAGTGATAAGGAGTGTGTCGTACCCACGAGGAACTATGACTGATATTTACCAAGTACCGATTGTTTATCGCTAAAGTCTTATTCGA
Source organism: Panax japonicus (assembly GCA_020205505.1). Lineage (NCBI taxonomy): Eukaryota > Viridiplantae > Streptophyta > Magnoliopsida > Apiales > Araliaceae > Panax > Panax japonicus. The sequence continues at coordinate 44,589,234 of CM035102.1, read as the reverse complement.
AAAATAGTAAATGGAAGTGTGATTAATCTATTTAACTAATTAACAAAGCAAGTAAGTGGATAACGAATGGAAATCTAAGGAAATACAAGCTAAGGTCACAACTTCACCCCCACACAGGCATTCTGTCGAACACCTGACGTGTTATGTTTCATCAAACTAGCTACCCTATCTCATTTTGGTCTTAACGGTCACGACGATTTGTCGACTGAGAATGCACAGGTGCTAATGCACCTCTGTCGAGGTATGCACAAACATATTCTCTCCAGTTCCACCCTAAAAGGAATAGAACAGAAAAGAACGTCCAAGCTAGATGCAATCCTACATATGTCTATGCGAATTAATCATAACAAGGATTTAAGCATAAGTTCTCATTGAGGTCGCACGTGGTGCACAGAGATGTCTATTCTACGCACAACTTATGCAGTCGAAACCCACAATCACATGTCAATATATTTAGGTGTAAATCTATAATTCTTCTGTTGATAACATGTAGATTACCAAAATCATCACTAATGTCTTAGCAAGAATCATTAAGCACAAATATATCAATCCAAATCATATGGTGCCAACCAAAGAGATAAAAGACAGTCAATTTAAATAATACAGGGATCCATTATAACCTTAGAGCCAATAATCAGTTCATATTTAATAAACCAACTACAAGTAGCAATAAAGACAACATTTATGGATTACAATCATAGAGAAGATAAATGGATAGAAGAAACTCTGTCAAAGCCCCTTCAGTCTCCAATCAAACCTCTCAAATCAAGCTTTCCATTTCGTGCCGCTCGTTGCTCTTGTACTCCAAAGAAAATACAAACTTTTCCCTAATCTATCAAATCTATATTTACAAGCATAAGCTAAGATCTAGAGAGAGAAAATACAAAAGAAAACTAATTTAATCTAAGCTAATCTATTCTAAGTTCTAAGTTGAGAGAGAGTGAGATATGTAGAGCTGCTGCTGTTATATATGTTTTCCTTCCTTCTCTAGGTCAAACCAAGGCATTCACTGTCTGGGCACCGGAGGTGGCGCCGCGACGCGGGCCACCAAGCTGTAGTTGGCGCTGCAGGTCCACATTAAAAATCAGGGACACGGAGCTCGCGAGCCAAAGGATTACCGGCGCTGCGGCGCGGTGCTGATGTCATCAAGGTCCATTAGGTGGCGCTGCGGCGCGAGATTAACACTAGGCATTGGCGCTGCGACGCCAGTGTATAGAAGATTACGTTTTGCCCATAAAAGTTGGAAAACACCTGATAAACTTTACATTGCGTCAATTAAGCACAATAACACTATAATCATATAAAAACATATAAACTCTACGAGAATAGGCAACTATTTAAGTCATAAAGTAATCGATTCGCGGGTATAAATCTCACTCATCACTATAATTCATCAATATAATTGAGAACTAGCACGAACAAATTTTTTGACTGAACAAGTTTTAAACATGAACAAACATTTCTGGACCAACTGGTAATGAAGGTGATCAGCCTTTCATACCTGACTTATACATGCAAGATGTACAGAGTACAAATTTCATGGCAATCAACAATGATTAACCATAAGCTTGAAGAAACTACTCTTATTAGAGTTAAGTTAAAGAAAACTTGCCTGAACCGTTGATTACCGCAACACAATTTAATTTAATCTCTCACGAAAGACCTATCAGTTATAAGATTGATCTTTTAATCAGTATAACATACTTTATTCCATAATACTATCTAATACTTAATCAAATATTAGATAACAACTTAACACATCAATATTATTATCATCCTTTGATAATTATTCAATCACTATATCATATCCCTTATGATTTAACACTCGCTTTTCATTTCATAAACTATTCATTAACATGTAATAAGGTAAACACTAATTCAGCACCCTGGATTCTATATCTAACAACCAAATTTATAATTCAGCAACTTGAATTCCAAATCCATCAATTTAAACCTCAATCCAGCAAACCGGATTCAACACATTTTCAATTCAGCAAACTGTTTTCCAATATCCGTATCACGAAAATACCAAATCAGTGAATTATTCTCCTATCCTTTGGTCAAACATATATACATGTATTTCATATACAAAAATTATTTTTCCATAATTTTCCAACTTCCTTTGGTATTTTTCGAAAATTAATTTTTAGTGCGTAGCTTAAGAAATTAGCTACGTCGTGCTTAACTCCAGTAATGCCCATATTTTGGCATAACCTTATATATGTTAACGTGATACTCCATTTTAAATTTTGTGGCAATCAGAGTTGTAGAACTCCGTTTATAGCGATTTCTGTCGGAAAATCACAAAAATTAGAACGGTCATAACTTGGTCGTTTTAACTCGGAATCAGCTCATTTTTGGACACGAGATACATAATACCGTATATTTTCATTTTCCAAAATCCTGGAATTTTTCTCATTAAATAAATGCTCGAAACAGCCCCCGGAAAATTTTGGTCAGAAACTTTTTGCACTTTGGCAGTTTTGGAGTCCTTCACCAAAACTTAAATAAAACGAAATCTGTAACTCCGATTAATAATCTGTCATTTTTGTTGGATCCCTATCTTTCCGAACTACAGTTTTCATCTATCACAATCCATATTTGGACATGTTAAGCTCCCGGAATTTAGCCCGGAATGGGCTGTTACAAAACTGTCCTTTTAACAGTTTTCTTATCTTTGTGTAGTTTGGGAGAAATCCCATAACTTTTTCAATATTCAACCTATTTGAGTAATTCCAAAGGGATTTTACCCTTAACACATATATCTAGCATCCCAAGAACATAAATCACAAATATCCATCATAGATTTCAAAGATCCAAAAGCTTGATCACACTTTTTAAAAGTTTAACTTTTCCAAAATATTTCCATTCTTCAATTCCTTTAGATTTCCACCAAATCAACCCCCATTATGGGTAGATCCAAACAATAAACACTTATTAACATGTATATACATGGCTTTTGAGTTTAGAAACAAAGTTTCTTAGTTCATCAAACAAGCATCAAACACAATCAAAACTAAGAGAAAAATCATGTTTTCTATCTTTTGAAAAACCTAGCTTCCATTCCACTCTTTAGATCTAACTTTTGATCTACAAAAGAGTTAGATCTACATATTAAACACTTATATACACATAGATCTAAGGTTTTAAGCCTCAAGATCACAACTTCAAGTTGTCAAAACTCAAATCAAACCACAAAAGAAATATACCACATAAGTAGAAATTTATTTGCTATACCTTAGCTATAATCCTCTTGCTTTTGATGGCCCTCTTTCTTTGCTTTCCAAAGTAGGAGATTAGGTTATTGGACATAAAAGGATCATCTCTTCTCCCTCCATGGAAATGGCTGAACACCACCCCTTCCTCTCTCTCTCTTTGGTTCTAAACCACTTGGAAGTAAGATGAAAAAGAAATGAGATAGATTTTTTTTATGAAGTGTAGTTTTTATCAACTATCCACCCCACTCTCCTTCCCTCTTGTTCATCCGGCCATGAGGCCTTTGATTCTCCACTCATTCTCCACATTCTCTCTTTCTTGCTTATTAATTGCCAAGGAATTGCTTGCAAACTAGAACAAAGTGTTGACAAATTAAATTGATGACACATGGGGAGTTGGCAAGAGTTGGTCACCAACTAAAGTTAACAATCCACATTCATTCCCCCTCTTATTTCCTTCTCTAGCAACCGGCCATATGGCGTTAGAATGCTCCAAGTCTTGCTTTATTTACTAAATGCTTATTTGATTTAACAAACGTCCAAAAATTCCTCTCCCACTTGGCTAAAAGTTGGGTTATTCCTTTACTGTATTGCTTGGCCTCTAACCAATATCATTCGCCAACACTTGGGCTATAAAATATACATAATCCACTACATTTAATTCTTATCCAACCCAATTCATTTAATTAGGGTTTTCACTACTCCATTAAAACACCAATCCTTGCTCATAAACATTTATTTCCTTAACCCAACTAGACGTGCTATAATTAGGTTATAAAATTAATCATTTGAGATGTATAAAATAAATCTCTTAGAATTAGTAAGTATTCTAAATACCACAATTCTCTTTTCCCATAACCCTTAAGTTATTAAATCCTTCATTCCTAATATATAATTAGGTTTACACTAGTTTCTTTTGTTTGTTTATATAATAAACAAATATAAACCATCACAGAATGTTCATATTCCTTACACACAACTTTTTAACCCTTAGGGTTTAATACTTCGCATTAGGATTCCCAAATTAGGGTTTAAATTCTCGATACTGAAATTAGGCTTTCTGAACATATCATTAGAGTTTTCTAACTTAATCACCATATTCATATCATGAATTTAGGGTTTCGGATTCCCGGAACAGAAACTAGGGTTTAAGAACCGATTTCTATGATTTCTTATCAGACGTTAGGAATTTCTAACAGAACGTTAGATTTTTCTAACTTAATAAACATATGATCAACATAACTTTAGAGTTTTCTAAAGTTATAACTTATCTGATCAATCCTTGATCTCAAATCATTACGGTTCATATATGTAACCAAATATACTGACTAGTATTCACTTCGATACTTATCCTTGATAATTCTTCAAAAGAATTTTAAATCTACCATAATCTTATACCTCATTACTAGACTATCACTTACAGTCTATCACATAATTCAAGTCTTGTCCAAAACTTTTGAAATTCTTGGAATTTCATTACATAACTGCCAATTCCATACACTTATTTCCTATCTAGGTCTATTATTTGACCTTAAATCAATCATTTAAGATTTTCATAAATTGTCTAATTTCTCGGGTTATCACATTCACCCCTCCTTATAAGAATTTCGTCCCCGAAATTTACCTTACACCTTACACCGTGCACCTTATACCATTTTACTAAGCGATCACACAAGATCTTGAACTTATTTTCTCGGGTATCTATCAAAGATACTCAAACTTCTCGGGTATCTATCAAAGATACTCAAACTTCTCGGGTATCTATCAAAGATACTCAAACTTCTCGGGTATCTATAGCGCCCCCAAATCCGGGTATCTTACAACCCGACAGATGGTGCTATACTGTACAAACATTCATACATTCATTCAATTGAAAGTCTCAAAGAATGAACATAACTTATATATATTTAATTCAATATTTACATTTCCCAAGTTCTAAACCCATTACAAAGGCTCTCTTGTCATAATATTCATTACATTACAACAATAGACCTATACTATTACATGACAGCTTAATAATCTGCCTTAGCTTTTCCTTTATCCTTATTTGATCCTTCAGGACGTTCAGTCTTCGCTGCATTCATATGGTTCAAGCAAGAGTGAGCATGACTAGCTCAGCAAGTATAACAATTTCAATAACAACATGCTTGATACATATGAATCATATATCTTCGATAACTGAATAATAGCTATAAAGTACTATTGATGATTCAAAATAGCAATTCATCTTTCTTTTCAAAATGTTTCACAATGAATAAATTCAGTAAAACATTCACTCCGGTCAAAGACCTTGAGTATTCATTATTTCTTTGAAAAGGACAACCCGGACCTAAGTCCGTAAGCCCGATATTACTTACGAGCACTTCTAGGTGATCAGCCTATTGTACTCTGTGTTGATCAACACTACATCCATTAAACGTATGTACGTTTAATCATTTGGCAACCTCGCGTGCCTGTCGTTTTACCGACAAAACATTCGTTTAACAATTCATTCTTCTTTTGAAAACTATCAGTAGTTGACAAAAGATACTAGCATTTGATAACAGATGAACAGATTATCAATAATCCACTCAATATGTTAAGTCTAGCCAAAGAAACTGGCTTTAACTTCATTATACTTCACTTCATGCGAAAGGATACATGAACATCATAAACTTGTTCAGATTGAACTGAAACAAGAGTTAGAATACTTGCCTTTAGCGTCTGCTACTGTGTATTTTACTTTACATTCAAGTCTTTCAAGTCTCTACAATACATGATCACATAATGCCTTACATTAGGTCACATATAATCAAGTATGTATCTGAATATATCTTACCCTTCATTTCAATCTAATTATAGATTAGATTTCATTCTTATGCGTTTCGACTTTTCATTCGCTTTACATTCATTCGACTTGGTTATATTAACCATTCTTCATTACTTTTAAGTCTTAACAATGTCCCAACAATGTTACTTTAAGTTGTTTAAGGTAGGTTTAGTTCAATCTCCTACCATCCCCTTCCTTTCCCTTCATTTTTTATTCTTTACTGTCCAAGTTCTGTGCCTGGCGCTGCGGCGCGGGCATTACTCTTGCAACTCACGCTGCGACGCGAGTTAGCAGTAGCCGAGTCCCAGATGTCGCGCTGTGGCGTGACTAAAAAGCTTAGGGTTGGCGCCGCGGCGCCAACTCTGTGCACCAGAAAATTTTTCTAACTTTTAATTTTTGTGAACTTCCCAGACGCATAACTTCTTTGTTTTAAGTCCGAATTGGCTCGTTCAAAAGCCTACGGTTCACAAATTATGTAATCTATGCGTTCATACAAGAATTTTATCTATTTGAATTCATTTGCTAAAAATTCACCTATTGGTTCATTTTTAACGAAAACGATAAACGTTCGTGAACGTTAAACGCTCGTTTCTTCGTTCTAAGTCAGAATATGTCCATTTTTGAGTCCGCAACTCTTAAATGACAAACATGACTTGTCTCCATTGGAAAATAACATTTCCGAACTCAAACTCAAAATTGGACTTCCATTCCGGGAAATTTACGAATTCGACGATTATCGTCTAATCGTGCGATTTTCGGCAATTCTTCGTTCTTAGAACTTGTTCAACACTACAAATGAATTACATTCATAATGTGAACATCTTAACATCCTTATTCCAAATATTTATACTCATGGTTGGATTTTAACTTATCTCATTGTAAGCTTATACTTGATATTTTTCAAACTACTTATGAACTTATCATTCATAACTTATGACAATTAAAGTTCTTAATCATCATCCATACATGATTTCATCATATAACTTTACTTATGTATTCTTGATACATATGTTCTTACAAGTTGATGTATGTACATATACTTTCGTTAATAAACCTATCACAAGTTCATCATGCATTCACATAAGTTTACAACTTATGCTATCTTAAATGACTTATTACCAAATTATGTGGCTTAAGTTCATTACTTATACATACTTCTTTCTTTTTTTATCATTCATGTTCCTTAATCCAAGCTTTTCTTATCAACCTATCATGTTAGAGATAGAAGATAATTGGAGAAGGAGTCTTACATTGGAAGTCTTTAGTAAGTAGCTTCTTCTTCTTCTTGACTTATGGAATAACTTACTTGCAACTTAATTCTCCTAACACTTAAGCACTTTGAGAGAGAGTGATTGGATTAATTTGAATAACTAGCAAATGACTTGCCATGCTTCTCTATTTATAGAACTTGCAAGGCTTGGGGTAGATTAGTCTTTACACAATCCACCTCCTTACTATTCATTAATTGACCAACACAACTCATATCCTTTGCTTGGTCCCTACTTTATTTACTTGGTTACCACTTAACTTGGTCACCACTTTTAATACTTGGTAACCACACATTTACCACATTAATATGGTTTACCCCATGGGTTTGCCAACTCATGGATTCTAGCTTGGGCTTGGATTACATAAATCCTTGGGCTTTGCTTAACAAACCTTCATATGTTTATTAATTCATAAGTTGGGTCTTAACCCTTGATTCACTTGGGCTTGTACAAAATCCTAACCAATCTTTACAAGTCCATTAATATTACATAATACATATACGTATAGTTTATGTATTATTCTCGTATTCTAATTCATATAGAATTTATATACAATAATGCATTCTTCTTACAAACTCATATAATACTTTGTATTATACTCGTTTCCATTCCTTGTACAATACTCACGTATCATACCATCATTCCTTAACGCAATAGTTCTTCATTTTCCTTACGTTCTCGATTTAAGTCCGCAAGCAAAATATTACGTTTTCCATAACTATATTATTATTACATAATCCGTCTTACTTTAATATTCTACCATTACGTATTTCTCGGAAATTCAAAAATAAATCCCGAGCAAATACCGATGAATAGTGTTTTTCAGAAAATTTCTCGGAAAACTTTTATTTTCGTCTTGGAAATTCAAACACCTTAAATCCTTCACATAGCTCAAATACTATGATATTCCAATATCAATAGGTTACAAAGGACAACCATCTTGATATCCCACATAATATGATTTTATTATTATTTAATCTAATAAAATCATCTTACATTAAAATCCGAATTTCTCGGTCGTTACATTCTTCCCCCCTTATAAAGATTCTGTCCTCAGAATCTCATTTTTTTTTCAAATAAATGAGGAAAATTTTTCTTCATCTTTTCTTCTAACTCCCACGTTGCTTCTTCAGCATCATGGTTCTTCCATAACACCTTCACTGATGGTATTACTTTGTTCTTCAGAACTTGTTCCTTTCTATCGATGATTTGAACCGGCGATTCTTCACATGTTAAATCCTTCTCGATATGAATCGACTCATACTCGATTACGTGCTTATAGTCCGGCTTATACGGACGTAATACAGATACGTGAAACACGTTATGTATTCTTTCTAGGTCTGGAGGTAATGCTATCTTATAAGCTACCTCTCCCACCCGGTTTAATATTTCAAAAGGTCCTATAAACCTTGGACTTAACTTTCTTTTCTTTCCAAAGCATATCTTTCCTTTCCAGGGAGATACCTTCAGAAACACATACGAACCTACTTCGAACTCTCGATTTAATAGATGTGAGTCCGCATACTTCTTCTGTCTGTCTTGAGCCGTGACGAGACGCATCCAAATTAACCTTACTATATCCGCTGTTTGCTGCACCAATTCTGGTCCTAGCATCCGGCGTTCTCCCACCTCATCCCAACACAATGGTGTTCTGCATCTTCTTCCATACAGAGCTTCATAAGGCGGCATACCTATGCTTGCATGATAACTGTTGTTATAAGCAAATTCTACCAGTGGTAGGTGATCATCCCAACTACCCTTGAAATCCATGACGCAAGACCTCAGCATGTCTTCTAACGTCTGAATTATTCTCTCGCTCTGCCCATCAGTTTGTGGATGATAAGCCGTGCTTAACTTTAACTGTGTTCCCAGCTGTTCTTGCAAACTTCTCCAGAAGTTCGATGTGAATCGTGGATCACGATCTGACACAATCGATATCGGTACTCCATGTCTGGAAATAACTTCCTTGACATAAAGTTTAGCTAACTGGTCTAAGTTATACTTGACCCTAATTGGTAAGAAGTGAGCCGATTTCGTCAATCGGTCGACTATTACCCAAATAGAATCGTACCCTTTTGACGTTGTTGGAAGTCCTACCACGAAATCCATCGAGATATGCTCCCATTTCCATTCTGGAATCTCCAATGACTGTAGCAAGCCACTGGGTCGTTGATGTTCGACCTTAACTTTTTGACAAGTCAAACACCTACTTACATACTCTGCTATTTCCTTTTTCATGTTTGGCCACCAAAAACTCTGTCGAAGGTCTTGATACATCTTAGTGCTACCAGGATGTATCGAGTACCTTGAACTATGAGCTTCTTGTAACACTTGCTCCATTAATTCCGTCTCATTCGGAATCCAAATTCTTCCTTCAAATCTTAATAATCCTTCATTATCAAGACTATACTTATCATCTCCTTTATTGGATAACTGCTTCTTCATTTGGTTACACTCATCAGTCTTGAGTTGTACCTCCTTGACCCTCTCTACAATGGTAGATTGTCTCTCCATGGTAAAACGTATCTTCCCCGATTCACTCGGCATCTTCACTTCTATTTCCATCCTATCCATCTCTGTTATTAACTCATTTTGAGCCGTTAACATAGACAACTTTTCCCGACCCTTCCTACTTAAGGCGTCGGCAACTACATTGGCTTTCCCAGGGTGATACAGGATTTCACAGTCGTAATCCTTTATCAACTCCAGCCATCTCCTCTGTCTCATATTCAACTCCTTCTGAGTGAAGATATACTTTAGACTCCTATGGTCTGTATATATCTCACATTTCTCCCCATAAAGATAATGCCTCCATATCTTTAGGGTAAATACTACCGCGGCCAGTTCCAGATCATGAGTAGGGTAAACTTTCTCATAATCCTTCAACTGCCGTGATGCATACGCAATGACTTTGCCATGCTGCATGAGCACGCAACCAAGCCCTCTATGCGAAGCATCACTATATACTACAAAATTTCTTGTGTCATCTGGCAATGACAAAACAGGTGCTTTACATAGTCTTTTCTTCAGTTCTTGAAAACTGTCTTCACATTTATCCGTTCATACGTATTTCACCGTCTTCCTTGTTAAATTAGTCAACGGGGTAGCTATCTTCGAAAAATCTTGGATAAATCTTCGATAGTAACCCGCTAACCCTAGGAAACTCCGCACCTCAGTCGGCGTTTTCAGTTGTTCCCAGTTCATCACTGCTTCTACCTTTGCTGGATCCACTGAAATCCCTTCTTGATCAATGACATGACCTAAAAACTGAACTTTCTCCAGCCAAAATTCATACTTAGTGAATTTCGCATATAACTTCTCCTTTCTTAGTGTTTCCAACACTAATCTTAAGTGTTCAGCATGATCTTCTGGCGTTTTTGAATAGACTAGAATATCATCAATAAACACAACCACAAACTTGTCCAAATATGATTTGAACACTCTGTTCATCATATCCATAAATGCAGCAGGTGCATTCGTCAACCCAAATGACATCACCAGAAACTCGTAATGACCATAACGAGTTCTGAATACCGTCTTTGGTATATCCTCTTTCCTCACCTTCAACTGGTGATACCCCGTCCGCAAATCTATTTTAGAAAAATACTTTGCCCCTTTCAACTGATCAAAGAGATCATCAATCCTGGGCAATGGGTATTTATTCTTTATCGTTAATTTGTTCAACTCTCGATAGTCGATACAAAGTCTTAACGATCCATCTTTCGTCTTAACAAACAACACTGGTGCACCCCACGGGGAAACACTTGGTTGAATGTACTTCCTATTCAACAGTTCCTGTAATTGAACCATTAGCTCTTTCATTTCCACCGGCGCCATACGGTACGGTGCCCTTGACACTGGTTCCACTCCTAGCACAATGTCTATTACAAATTCGATCTCCCTATCCGGTGGTAAACCCGGTAACTCACTTGGAAATACATCCATGAATTCGTTTACTATAGGTATTTGTTCCATGGTTGTTCCCACTCGCTGGGTATCAACAACATGGCACAAGTAACCCACGCATCCCTTTCTTAAGAGTTTTCTAGTTTGTGTCATCGTAAGACAACACGATCTCCTCGGTGATTTATTACCGTAGAATACTACAGGAGGTTGCTTCAACGTCCTAATGCTCACACGTTTCTTTTGGCAATCTATAATTGCTCCATGGTTAATCAACCAATCCATTCCGAGAATTACATCAAATTCTCCCAACCTTATCGGTATTAAATCTACCGATAACTTACATCCACGTATATCTACGCAACAACTCCTATGAATACTATCCACAGGAATTATCCCTTCATTTGCTACCTTAATGTTCACAGGTATAGGCAACTTTTCAGGAAATAATTCTAATCGTCTAGCAAAATCACATGCTATAAACGAACAAGTAGCACCCGAATCAAATAGCACATATGCATTAATGTTATTGATTGGGATAATACCTGCAACTACGTCCCCGGATGCCACCGCATCTTGGACTGTCATATTAAAAGTACGGGCCATTGGTCTACCCGGCTGAACTGGACCGCTAATAGCTAACTTTCCACTATTAGTGCCCTTATTTCCTTCCATACCCTTCTTCGGGCAATTATTTGCTATGTGGTCAGTTGATCCACATACAAAACATCCGTGATTTTTCTTCGGATTTGGACAGTTAGGCGAAATGTGCCCGTCCTGTCCACAATTATAACATACGGCCTTTCCTTTGAGACAGACTCCCAAGTGAGTCTTCCCGCAGGTTTTACAGGCCTCCATCCTCCTTTTTGAATCGCCTTGCTTCACTCCGGTATTCCCATAGTGAAAACCCTTTCTTTTCTGACCGTCGCCACTACCATTGGCTCCTTCGGTCTTAATTCCCCCATCAACTCTTTCTTTATTTTTCTTATCTTTGTGGTACTGTCTTAAAGCCTCATTCCCACCTTCGGCTATTATTGCCTTCTCTAATATGGTTCCAAAGGAAGTACTTTGGAACACAGAGATTCGGCTATAGAGCCAGGGTTTTAAGACCTGCTCGAATCTTCTAGCCTTTCTCACTTCTGTGTCCACTTGATGTGGAGCAAATCGTTCCAGTTCATTAAACTTGGCGGCATACTGGGGAACTGTCATATCCCCTTGTTTCAATTCCAGAAACCTCATTTCCATTCTCCCATGCATACTTGTGGGAAAATAATTCTCGAAGAAAATCTCCTTAAACCTCTCTCACGTTAGGTTTCCTATATCGGTCCTAGCCTGGTTTGCCTCCCACCAGAAGTTGACCTCTCCTTTCATCAAATAGGTTGCAAAGACAACCTTTTGACCCTCCTCTACATTTGTAATTACAAATGCTTTCTCAGTTTCTTTCACCAATGTTTGGGCTTCTATAGGGTCCATAGTTCCCTTGAACTCCGGCGGACCTACACTTTTAAAGTCCTTAAAAGTAATAGCTCGTACTACTCCAGGAATAACGGGTACATTAGCCCCCGTTCTATTAAATGCAGCCGTTAAAAGATTAACGAACTCTTGCATTGGATTAACCGGACCACCTTCCGGTTGGTTAACATTAGTTTCTTGATTTCGTTGTCCCCTTCTTGGCGGCATTTCGCTGTTAAGAAAACAACACATCATTATTACTTTCTCCTTGTGAGTTAGTTATTATTTGTGATAAAAAAATAACTCATACTCATTACTCAATATGTTCCATAAAAGAGGCTTATATTGATTAATAACTTGTAGTATAACACTACATTGTTTACATCATTCAGCCTTAGTTGATTACATTAATCAGTCTTAGCTGATTACATTACCATCCCGCAATTACTTTCCAAAAATTGGGATTTACAAAAGACTACCCTTGTTTATACAAAAGAGGGTTTTACGTCACTACTAGATACATAATATTTACATATCTACGCTACTCTAGCTATTGCTAGATTACATCTGCCGTAAGGCATTCTCAAAATCTTTGCTGGCCAGACCGACAATAACATCCCGACTGATGGTATGTCGTGTCTGTCCCGCCTCTACCGGATACCCAGCCACTTGCTGCTGGAAATCCACATGAGAACTCCTATGTATATAGGACGTCCTCTCCAATCTCCCCTGTTCAGTCTTTAGCTCTTGCTTGAGCTCAAAGACTTCACATTTCAGCTCTCGGACCTTGTCCTTAGCTAAAACACGATCATCGTGTTCCTCCTCCCACATTCCCCTCCATGCTAAGCTTGTCCTCACGGACAGCTTGGAGTTCCGCTTTCAACTCCTTTACCTCCTGGCAATAATGGACATTCCTATCCAATACCGCCATAAACAATGCTTTCATCGAATCCCCCGTAGACATCTCCTCTGCGGGTGGAACTTGGTCAAAGGACATTACGTCCACCTCCTCCTCTAGCATGCCATCGAAAATAGACATATAGTATAAATTGTCCGAGTCTCCAGACCCTATTACTACCACTTCTGGCTCTATCGCTACGGGATTTGGTAGTATCTCTACCCGATTAACCGAATCCTCGCTTACTACATGTATATGTCTATACATATCATTTTCTCCTGACATCTACAATAAAATAATACAGTTTGATTAGTACACGTCAGTAACATAAATAAAAACACATAACATACTATAATGCATTTTTATAAGGTTATCTTTCTTCTTTTACTTCTTTATTAAGGTTATGACTTAAGGTTCTAATCCCTTTAAGTTTTATAACCTAGGCTTTGATACCAACTTGTAGCGCCCCCAAATCCGGGTATCTTATGTGGCGACCCCAAATCCAGGTACTTGAAACCCGAACTCGGTTCTCCACGATACCATTTATTTAAGCTGAATAATACTAAATAATAATACATTCGAACTCAAATTACATACATCAAAGTTTACTTCCCCAAGTACGTGACCTTCAAATACATTCCTTACAATACCTGACAATAGATTCCATTGTCTTACTAACTATAACCATTAACTCATACTAAATCTCATTCGAACAGCTTTTCTTTTCCCTTGTTCGTGCCTGAGCCTTTAGGTCGATCGTACGTAACTGAAAACATTTAGTTTAAGCAAGGATGAGCATTTGAGTGCCCAGCAAGTAATAGCAATTGTATATATAAGCTGAAAGAATATAAGTATTCTCTTTACATAACACTTCTACAACGAATCGAAAGTTGTGAAGTAATCTTTACTGATAAAAAATTCACATAACAACTCTCTTCCAAATTATTTAAATTTGGCTCTGGCTCTACCCATGAATATGGTTTAAGAAACATACTATAAACATTGTTTTTCATTTTCGAAAAGGTTTAGCAGAAATTCATCCGCAAACCGCTCTAGCTTACGGGTACGGAGGGTGATCAGCCCCGTTGTACCCTGTATTGATCAATACTACATAACTTGAACGAAATTCATCGCTCACTCTATCCGCCTTGGGCGCAAAAATTTTCCCATATAGGGATGTTCATACATGCCTGGTTCTAAACCCGAAGGTTTTTAATCTTGCTCAACAATAATATGTAGTTCAACATATATATATATACGGGTAATTGAAAAAGGTGTATCAACATGTGAATAAATGCCATGATTATCCAAGTGGGGACACTTGTATAACCATTTAGAAATCAACTTAACAGAATATATATCTGATCTAACATGTTGATAATCAAAGCGTACATAATCTGTACAGGAATAGAAAAGAATTCTGAAACTTTCTTACTCATGTCCATTGAATAAAGGAAATGCAAAGGTAAGATACTTGCCTGATTTGCTGATTACAAATCTCAATTTAGATTCTATCTCTTTATCACAACCTATCAATAAACAGATCATTCGTTCGATTAGAGCAATATATCATAACACATAGTACTGTCTATTACAGTCAGCACATAGTCTAATCATGTCAACACATAGTCGCAGTGATCATACTTTTAGTTCATATTCTATACTTGAAATATTTTTATACATTTTTCAAATATCTCATCCATGCTCTTACAGTAGCCTTTTCTTTCTTTTATAAGGTCTGACATTTGTCGACGTACCGACAGCTTTATCGGGTAAATACTGAGTCTAAGACTCTTATTCTATACCTCAACATCTGTAAATATCAGACATTTTATTTTTAATCATTTTCGAAATTTCCAGAAATTAAAAATTTTAAAATAATTCAAATCTGTCTCTAAAAGGATCTATAGTGACATAACTATCATTATGGTTGTTTTTCATCAAATCATGAACTTCATAACCGGTTCTCAAGTCAGCTAGTTTGACCGGATATAACATTCAAACATCGGAATCATAATTAAATGATTTAAACCTCAAACAATTCTATTATCATTAATAATTAATTAATATTAAACTATTAATAAAACCATTGTCAAAATATAAAAGTTATTTATAATAAATCAAACTATTTTTAAAACATTTATATTACCCTTAAATGATTTTTAAAATAATTAAAATCATTTTTAAATAATTACCATTAATATTTAAATATTAATATACTATTTATCCAAATATTAAAAGTCATTAATTATAACTTAAAATATTTTTAAATCCTTAATATCCTCTTTAAATGATTTTTAAATAAATAAAACCATTTTTAAACTATTTATTTAATAATAATTATTAAATAAACTAAATATCATAAATCATTAACTAAATATCATTAATATATAATTATTAATGAAATTATCTTTTAAATATTAAAAGTTATATTTAATAACTCAAAATATTTTTAAATACTTTATTTTCATTTAAAATGATTTTTAAAATATTAAAATCATTTTTCAACTAATTATTTAATATAATAAATAAATAAATTTAATATCATTAATATTAATTAATTATTAAAATTCATCACAAAATATTAAAAGTCATGGAAAATAACTTCAAATATTTTCTTATATCATAATATAATTTTTCATGATTTTTCATGAATTAAAACTATTTTAAATAATTTATTTAATATTATAATTAAATAAATAAATACTTTTTATATTCCAAAAATATTAAATATTTATGAAATATACTCAAAATAATTAAAAACTATTTTTCGGACTTTAAAATAATTTTTCAGAATTTATTAAGTATTTTTCAAAAAATCATTTCTAGTTAAATCCTTAAGAAAATAGCTACCTTGTGCTTAACTCCAGAAATTTCCATCTTCTGACAAAATCTTACACATTTTAACGTGACACTCCAGTTTAAATTTCGTGGCGATCGGAGTTGTAGAACTCCGGTTATAGCGATTTCCGTCGGAAAATCACAAAAATTGAAATGGTCATAACTTGGTCGTTTTAACTCGGAATTAGCTCATTTTTGGACACGAGCTACCTAATACCATATATTTTCATTTTCCAAAAGCCTGGAATTTTTCTCACAAGAAAAGTTGACAAAACAGCCCTTGCAAAATTCTTGGCAGCTTGTTTTTGTCGTTTTGCAGTTTCGGAGTCCTTTACTAAATCTTAAATAAAATGAAATCTATAACTCCGATTAATGATCCGTCAATTTTTTTGGATTCGTATCTTTTCGAACTACAGTTTTCATCTATCACAATCCATATTTGGACATGTTAAGCTCCCGGAAATTAGCCCGGAAGTGGCTGTTGTAAACTGTTATGTTAACAGTTTTTTTTTCTAGCTTGGAGTAGTTTGGGAGAAATTACATAACTCTCTCCTCCGATGTCGGATTTAGTCCGTTTAGGAGTCTATGGAAATCTTATTGAGTGTACTACAACATATCAAAATTCCAGATTTTTTAGAGATAGCTAGCTAACACCGAAAATTTCAATAATTAACATAAAATCAAAGGATTTCAAAATTAGGGAATTTCCACTTTTTGGAGCTTTGATTCTTGGATTTCTGACTTTGATTTTGTTCTTGATCATCATGGGGCTTTGTTAAAGGACTAATATACTACATAATTTCGTAGCTTTTAGAGAGAGAGAGGGTCTAGGATGAGTGTTGGAAGAAAAATGAGCAAATAATACACACTTTCTCTCTTTAATAATTTATAAAGTTGATTGAAATTTGGAAATAATTGATGCCATGATGCTTGATCTGACATGTCTCTCAATTATAGCTCTCAAAGGACAATTATAGAGCGGTTGGCTGAATTTGGTGGAGATTTGGGAGCAATAATGCTCAATAATTCATCAATAATGTACTAAATGGACAAAAGGGTAAAATAGTCATTTCCACCCTAATAATTGGTTTCTTCCTTTAATAATGCACAAGGGTAGTTTAGACTTCTCATGTCTACCATGAAGGGCATTATAGACATTACCCATAACCATTAGGGTTTATTACTTTAGGTTTTAAAATTCCATAAATAATGTAACTAATAATACACTAAAAGGGTATTTTGGTAATTTCGCATATAATTTCATGGGCATTTTTGTACATAGCAATTAAATGTAGTATTTAATCACTAGATGGTAATTCTTATCATTTACCAATTACTTTCTATCCTTTGGTAAATTAAAACATTTATACATTAACACAGTAATTAAACCCGATAATTTAAAATTAGGGTTTTTGATTGAAAAATTAGGGTTTTAAAATTAGGGTTTCTTAACGTCATCAATTAGGGTTCTAATTGACCATTAGGGTCTCTAATTATCTGTGTATGTTACTAACACAGTCATTACGGTCTCTATCTTCAACCGGTTAGGGTTATAATAATTAGGGTTTGTCCTAATTATCGACGTACAACAGTAATTAGGGTTTCCTTCTAATTATCGACATTCTTATACACAGTAACTTCATATACACAGTCACTACTTAGTCATATCTCATAACTGAGTTTAATAATTAGGGTTTCACAGCACGGTAATATGCTATGACCTAATTGACCGTCATTGCTCAATATTATCTGTCCGCACATACGCAGTACATAATTATGGTACTGTAAAATCATTATATCAATAATATAATATTACTATTCTCATCTCTTGATCACAATCCCAATCCAGGGTTTTGGATCTCATATCTGGCTTCTTTTTCGCATATCAAGTTAAAATACTTGATTTAAATATTCTGAATAATTCATATAATAAAATATTTATTATATAAATCTAATTGCCACTTCATATATTATTTCCAATCATGCTTTCATGGAAAATAATTAATAAAAATATTTCTGCTTATAGAAATTAATTGCCATATAATTTGTGGTAATTTATAATTCAAAAATTATTTCTAATTTTTCAAGTAATAAATATATTTGTATCTATCGTTCACATTACTAGACATTTATTCTCGTCATTAAATTAAAAAAAAAAATTATATGCAAAATTTCTTATTTATTTTATATAGGAAATCTCGGGTTATTACATTCACCCTCCCTTATAAGGATTCCGTCCCCGGAATCACCTCTTTAAAACTCATACACAGAAGAGTACATAACGCATATAATCCTTGCACATAGACCTCGATCAATACTTGATCGAACTGATCTTTAACTATTCTCCACAACGCTTGTCTTTCTGATAAACAGAATTTTGCTTAAGAGAACCAAAATTCCTCCTTCAAAATTTTTTTATGAAATAATTTACTATCTATATAGCTATATTTTATACAGGAAAATCATATAAAATATTTAAGTTATTCGAATAGAACCTGGAGTTCCATTTCTAGCTGCCACAGTATCCTCAACTGCTACGATATCTTGAACGACCATAATGAAGACACTTACAGTTTATTTCATTATCGACAATATCTTGCTGTCATTCCTCGTATTCACATTCCTTATCTCACTTCTTCTTCTTTCACCTTATACTCTTTCATCTTATACTCCATTGATTCATAAATAAAACATTCGCTATACATCCTTGAATTGGGACAACTGGAAGAGATATGTCTCTTCTGCCCTCATACATAGCACACAAACTTTTTCTTTATATCATATACCTTTTATCGTATAGGTGATAAGAGTTATCTTTTGCCCTTTCCGTTATCCTAACTATCATAAACGTTTCTACTGAGCCACTTAATCCTCTATACCCTAGCAATAGGATTGCCTTAAAGTCTTTGGCGTTCTACGTTCGATTATCTGGTTGATCTTCCGCGGCTGGTTTTCATTTTCATCTCGGTGACATAATCGTAAATTATTCTTCATTTCCTTACATTCTAAGCCTTATCGTATACGTTCAGCATATAACACAAAATTTTCTACTCAAATACTCATGTATTCAAAATATTGGATTTGAAACTTGGTTTACTATATTAACCAATATTCAGATAAATATTTGCTACCTTTATAACAACTTACTTCATTAATCCAACTTGTGACACTCATGGTACTTCCAACAATGGCACCTCACATTCATAGCACTTAACATACCATAACACATATTGCTTTAAACATCAGCTATCCCTTTGTGACTACAACAGTCGGGATTTAAAATCTTGACCAACATAAAAGTTGAAAATATTTCGTTACACAACATACTTTTCACACATATCATATTAAACATACCTACTCAACATATCCTAAGATTTTTCCTTGGACAACTCTTCGTTCCATGACCTTTCATTCCACAGATAAAACATATATACTGCCTCGGATTGGGACAATGAGGAGAGAAATGTCCCTTATGTCCGCAATTATAGCAAATATTTGCCCCTTTTCTGCACACCTTTCTATTCGGTTACTTTTTCCTTAGTTATTATTAGGATCACAATCATTCATTCTCCTTCTCTCCTTACTGGGTCTATCTAAGTCACAATCCTCTATTTTTCTTTTTCCCTTATCTCTCAGAGCTGCACACAAAGTGTTGCTTGAGGCTCCCATCTGATCAATTTGGATCTTAAGCTTATCTTGTTCTTCCATTGTTTCTATTAATGCCTGACGTAGCAACTTTTCTATCTCCCACAACCTTTCCAGTGAAGAAACCTTGTTCTCCAGATCCTGCACTTTCATTGATGCTTGATCAGCTTCAACGTTAGTGTCTGAATCACTATCTGTCAAATCCACCATTTCCGGATCTGATACTACGTTTTCCACAATAACTACCTCGTTCGATTTGATCTCCTTTTGAGCTTCTATTTCCCCTATTGGCCTCGACATTAGCTCGGGGGTATGGATCTGATCCTTCTTCAAGTTATACGCATACAACAAGCCTTTTCCTCCAGACATCAACATACATAAGTTACCCTGATTAGCATATAGTATTTATACACAGCAATCAAGAGTTCTATATACGTTGTCTCTTATTTTGTTTGACAATGAATTTATTCAATCCATCTCTATAAACACATCAACGCCTATCTTTCTCTGCCGAAAGGCAGTTCCATCCACTCTGCATCGAATCGAATGAAGGCGATGTATAAAGCCTGCTCCAAGGTATATATCCTGGTATCTTTGGCTTCTACCTCAACTTTCAACTGTCCTATCTGTATCTCTCTCTTCTCCAACCTCCCTCGTAACTCAGCTAACTCCATCTGTGTTCGGTGAGCAGCGTCCTTGTACTGCTGTTCCGAAATCTGGAGAGTACGATTTCGTGCCTCCGCTTTCTCGACTCTAACCTTTAAGTCGCCGTTCCTAACTATCAAATCTCTTATCATCTCATTGTCTGTGTACTCCTCGCTAGAGTCCATCAGTCTCTTGGGTCAATGAATTACTATCTTGACCTTCGTCATCCATCATATGACCACAATGAACGAGACAACATCATTACTGAAATAAAATATATTCATCAATAAAATGAAGTAATATTATATTTAGTACCACTAAAACTCGATGGATCTCTTCAACTCATCATATCCTATAACTTCTCACCAGAGTACTTCGTCTCCTGGTTCACTAAATATCTATCTTAACTTTCGTCCTCCATTCTACTAAGGTTATAATTCTTCACAAGAGTCCTTCGTCTACTGAATATCTATCTTAACTTTCGTTATCCATTCTACTAAGGTTATAATTCTTCACCAGAATCCTTCGTCTACTGAATATCTATCTTAACTTTCGTTATCCATTCTACTAAGGTTATAACCTAGGTTTCGCATTCCTAACGTTTATAACCTACAGCTCTGATACCAACCTGTGGCGACCCCAAATCCAGGTACTTGAAACCCGAACTCGGTTCTCCACGATACCATTTCTTTAAGCTGAATAATACTAAATAATAATACATTCGAACTCAAATTACATACATCAAAGTTTACTTCCCCAGGTACGTGACCTTCAAATACATTCCTTATAATACCTGACAATAGATTCCATTGTCTTACTAACTATAACCATTAACTCATACTAAATCTCATTCGAACAACTTTTCTTTTCCCTTGTTAGTGCCTGAGCCTTTAGGTCGAATGTACGTAACTGAAAACATTTAGTTTAAGTAAGGATGAGCATTTGAGTGCCCAGCAAGTAATAGCAATTGTATATATAAGCTGAAAGAATATAAGTATTCTCTTTACATAACACTTCTACAACGAATCGAAAGTTGTGAAGTAATCTGTACTGATAAAAAATTCACATAACAACTCTCTTCCAAATTATTTAAATTTGGCTCTGGCTCTACCCATGAATAGGGTTTAAGAAACATACTATAAACATTGTTTTTCATTTTCGAAAAGGTTTAGCAGAAATTCATCCGCAAACCGCTCTAGCTTACGGGTACGGAGGGTGATCAGCCCCGTTGTACCCTGTATTGATCAATACTACATAACTTGAACGAAATTCATCGCTCACTCTGTCCGCCTTGGGCGCAAAATTAGGGATGTTCATACATGCCTGGTTCCAAACCCGAAGGTTTTTAATCTTGCTCAACAATAATATGTAGTTCAACATATATATATATATACGGGTAATTGACAAAGGTGTATCAACATGTGAATAAATGCCATGATTATCCAAGTGGGGACACTTGTATAACCATTTAGAAATCAACTTAACAGAATATATATCTGATCTAACATGTTGATAATCAAAGCGTACATAATCTGTACAGGAATAGAAAAGAATTCTGAAACTTTCTTACTTATGTCCATTGAATAAAGGAAATGCAAAGGTAAGATACTTGCCTGATTTGCTGATTACAAATCTCAATTTAGATTCTATCTCTTTATCACAACCTATCAATAAACAGATCATTCGTTCGATTAGAGCAATATATCATAACACATAGTACTGTCTATTACAGTCAGCACATAGTCTAATCATGTCATCACATAGTCGCAGTGATCATACTTTTAGTTCATATTCTATACTTGAAATATTTTTATACATTTTTCAAATATCTCATCCATGCTCTTACAGTAGCCTTTTCTTTCTTTTATAAGGTCTGACATTTGTCGACGTACCGACAGCTTTATCGGGTAAATACTGAGTCTAAGACTCTTATTCTATACCTCAACATCTGTAAATATCAGACATTTTATTTTTAATCATTTTTGAAATTTCTAAAAATTGAAAATTTTAAAATAATTCAAATCTGTCTCTAAAAGGATCTATAGTGACATAACTATCATTATGGTTGTTTTTCATCAAATCATGAACTTCATAACCGGTTCTCAAGTCAGCTAGTTTGACCGGATATAACTTTCAAATATCGAAATCATAATTAAATGATTTAAAACTCAAACAATTCCATTATCATTAATAATTAATTAATATTAAACTATTAATAAAACCATTGTCAAAATATAAAAGTTATTTATAATAAATCAAACTATTTTTAAAACATTTATATTACCCTTAAATGATTTTTAAAATAATTAAAATCATTTTTAAATAATTACCATTAATATTTAAATATTAATATACAATTTATCCAAATATTAAAAGTCATTAATTATAACTTAAAATATTTTTAAATCCTTAATATCCTCTTTAAATGGTTTTTAAATAAATAAAACCATTTTTAAACTATTTATTTAATAATAATTATTAAATAAACTAAATATCATAAATCATTAACTAAATATCATTAATATATAATTATTAATGAAATTATCTTTTAAATATTAAAAGTTATATTTTATAACTCAAATATTTTTAAATACTTTATTTTCATTTAAAATGATTTTTAAAATATTAAAATCATTTTTAACTAATTATTTAATATAATCAATAAATAATTTTAATATCATTAATATTAATTAATTAATAAAATTCATCTCAAAATATTAAAAGTCATGGAAAATAACTTCAAATATTTTCTTATATCATAATATAATTTTTTTATGATTTTTCATGAATTAAAACTATTTTAAATCATTTATTTAATATTATAATTAAATAAATAAATACCTTTTATATTTCAAAAATATTAAATATTTATGAAATATACTCAAAATAATTAAAAACTATTTTTCGGACTTTAAAATAATTTTTCAGAATTTATTAAGTATTTTTCAAAAAATCATTTCTAGTTAAATCCTTAAGAAAATAGCTACCTTGTGCTTAACTCCAGAAATTTCCATCTTCTGACAAAATCTTACACATGTTAACGTGACACTCCAGTTTAAATTTCGTGGCGATCGGAGTTGTAGAACTCCGGTTATAGCGATTTCCGTCGGAAAATTACAAAAATTGAAATGGTCATAACTTGGTCGTTTTAACTCGGAATTAGCTCATTTTTGGACACGAGCTACATAATACCATATATTTTCATTTTCCAAAAGCCTGGAATTTTTCTCACAAGAAAAGTTGACAAAACAGCCCTTGCAAAATTCTTGGCAGCTTGTTTTTGTCGTTTTGCAGTTTCGGAGTCCTTTACTAAATCTTAAATAGAATGAAATCTATAACTTCGATTAATGATCCGTCAATTTTGTTGGATTCGTATCTTTCCGAACTACAGTTTTCATCTTTCACAATCCATATTTAGACATGTTAAGCTCCCGGAAATTAGCCCGGAAGTGGCTGTTGTAAACTGTTATTTTAACAGTTTTTTTCTAGCTTGGAGTAGTTTGGGAGAAATTCCATTAACTCTCTCCTCCGATGTCGGATTTGGTCCGTTTCGGAGTCTATGGAAAGATTATTGAGTGTACTACAACATATCAAAATTCCAGAAATTTTAGAGATAGCTAGCTAACACCGAAAATTTCAACAATTAACATAAAATCAAAGGATTTCAAAATTAGGGAATTTACCGCTTTTTGGAGCTTTGATTCTTGGATTTCTGACTTTGATTTTGTTCTCGATCATCATGGGACTTTGTTAAAGGACTAATATACTACATAATTTCGTAGCTTTTAGAGAGAGAGAGAGAGGGTCTAGGATGAGTGTTGGAAGAAAAATGAGCAAATAATACACACTTTCTCTCTTTAATAATTTATAAAGTTGATTGAAATTTGGAAATAATTGATGCCATGATGCTTAATCGGATATGTCTCTCAATTATAGCTCTCAAAGGACAATTATAGAGTGGTTGGCTGAATTTGGTGGAGATTTGGGAGCAATAATGCTCAATAATTCATCAATAATGTACTAAATGGACAAAAAGGGTAAAATAGTCATTTCCACCCTAATAATTGGTTTCTTCCTTTAATAATGCACAAGGGTAGTTTAGACTTCTCATGTCTACCATGAAGGGCATTATAGACATTACCCATAACCATTAGGGTTTATTACTTTAGGTTTTAAAATTCCATAAATAATGTAACTAATAATACACTAAAAGGGTATTTTGGTAATTTCGCATATAATTTCATGGGCATTTTTGTACATAGCAATTAAATGTAGTATTTAATCACTAGATGGTAATTCTTATCATTTACCAATTACTTTCTATCCTTTGGTAAATTAAAACATTTATACATTAACACAGTAATTAAACCCGATAATTTAAAATTAGGGTTTTCGATTGAAAAATTAGGGTTTTAAAATTAGGGTTTCTTAACGTCATCAATTAGGGTTCTAATTGACCATTAGGGTCTCTAATTATCTGTGTATGTTACTAACACAGTCATTACGGTCTCTATTTTCAACCGGTTAGGGTTATAATAATTAGGGTTTGTCCTAATTATCGACGTACAACAGTAATTAGGGTTTCCTTCTAATTACCGACATTCTTATACACAGTAACTTCATATACACAGTCACTACTTAGTCATATCTCATAACTGAGTTTAATAATTAGGGTTTCACAGCACGGTAATATGCTATGACCTAATTGACCGTCATTGTTCAATATTATCTGTCCGCACATACGCAGTACATAATTATGGTACTGTAAAATCATTATATCAATAATATAATATTACTATTCTCATCTCTTGATCACAATCCCAATCCAGGGTTTTGGATCTCATATCTGGCTTCTCTTTCGCATATCAAGTTAAAATACTTGATTTAAATATTCTGAACAATTCATATAATAAAATATTTATTATATAAATCTAATTGCCACTTCATATATTATTTCCAATCATGCTTTCATGGAAAATAATTAATAAAAACATTTCTGCTTACAGAAATTAATTACCATATAATTTGTGGAAATTTATAATTCAAAATTATTTCTAATTTTTCAAGTAATAAATATATTTGTATCTATCGTTCACATTACTAGACATTTATTCTCGTCATTAAATTAAAAAAAATTATATGCAAACTTTCTTATTTATTTTATATAGGAAATCTCGGGTTATTACATCTTACAACCCGACAGATAGTGCTATACTGTACAAACATTCATACATTCATTCAATTGAAAGTCTCAAAGAATGAACATAACTTATATATTTTTAATTCAATATTTACATTTCCCAAGTTCTAAACCCATTACAAAGGTTCTCTTGTCATAATATTCATTACATTACAACAATAGACCTATACTATTACACGACAGCTTAATAATCTGCCTTAGCTTTTCCTTTATCCTTATTTGATCCTTCAGGACGTTCAGTCTTAGCTGCATTCATATGGTTCAAGCAAGAGTGAGCATGACTAGCTCAGCAAGAATAACAATTTCAATAAAAACATGCTTGATATATATGAATCATATATCTTCGATAACTGAACAATAGCTATGAAGTACTATTGATGATTCAAAATAGCAATTCATCTTTCTTTTCAAAATGTTTCACAATGAATAAATTCAGTAAAACATTCACTCCGGTCAAAGACCTTGAGTATTCATTCTTTCTTTGAAAAGGACAACCCGGACCGATATTACTTACGAGCACTTCTAGGTGATCAGCCTATTGTACTCTGTGTTGATCAACACTACACCCATTAAACGTATGTACGTTTAATCATTTGGCAACCTCGCGTGCCTGTCGTTTTACCGACAAAACATTCGTTTAACAATTCAGTCTTCTTTTGAAAACTATTAGTAGTTGACAAAAGATACTAGCATTTGATAACAGATGAACAGATTATTAATAATCCACTCAATATGTTAATTCTAGCCAAAGAAGCTGGCTTTAACTTCATTATACTTCACTTCATGCGAAAGGATACATGAACATCATAAACTTGTTCAGATTGAACTGAAACAAGAGTTAGAATACTTGCCTTTAGCGTCTGCTACTGTGTATTTTACTTTACGTTCAAGTCTTTCAAGTCTCTACAATACATGATCACATAATGCCTTACATTAGGTCACATATAATCAAGTATGTATCTGAATATATCTTACCCTTCATTTCAATCTAATTATAGATTAGATTTCATTCTTATGCGTTTCGACTTATCGTTCGCTTTACATTCATTCGACTTGGTTATATTAATCATTCTTCATTACTTTTAAGTCTTAACAATGTCCCAACAATGTTACTTTAAGTTGTTTAAGGTAGGTTTAGTTCAATCTCCTACCATCCCCTTCCTTTCCCTTCATTTTTATTCTTTACTGTCCAAGTTCTGTGCCTGGCGCTGCGGCGTTGCGGCGCGGGCATTACTCTTGCAACTCGCGCTGCGGCGCGAGTTAGCAGTAGCCGAGTCCCAGATGTCGCGCTGCGGCGTGACCAAAAAGCTTAGGGTTGGCGCCGCGGCGCCAACTCTGTGCACCAGAAAATTTTTCTAACTTTTAATTTTTGTGAACTTCCCGGACGCATAACTTCTTCGTTTTAAGTTCGAATTGGCTCGTTCAAAAGCCTACGGTTCAAAAATTACGTAATCTACGCGTTCATGTAAGAATTTTATCTATTAGACTTCGTTTGCTAAAAATTCACCTATTGGTTCATTTTTAACGAAAACGATAAACGTTCGTGAACGTTAAACGCTCGTTTCTTCGTTCTAAGTCGGAATTCGTCCATTTTTGAGTCCGCAACTCTTAAATGACAAACATGACTTGTCTTTATTGGAAAATAACATTTCCGAACTCAAACTAAAAATTTGACTTCCATTCCGAGAAATTTACGAATTTGACGATTATCGTCTAATCGTGCGATTTCCGGCAATTCTTCGTTCTTAGAACTTGTTCAACACTACCAATGAATTACATTCATAATGTGAACATCTTAAAATCCTTATTCCAAATATTTATACTCATGGTTGGATTTTAACTTATCTCATTGTAAGCTTATACTTGATAACTTTCAAACTACTTATGAACTTATCATTCATAACTTATGACAATTAAAGTTCTTAATCATCATCCATACATGATTTCATCATATAACTTTACTTATGTATTCTTGATACATATGTTCTTACAAGTTGATGTATATACATATACTTTCATTAATAAACCTATCACAAGTTCATCATGCATTCACATAAGTTTACAACTTATTCTATCTTAAATGACTTATTACCAACTTATGTGGCTTAAGTTCATTACTTATACATACTTCTTTCTTTTTTTATCATTCATGTTCCTTAATCCAAGCTTTTCTTATCAACCTATCATGTTAGAGATAGAAGATAATTGGAGAAGGAGTCTTACATTGGAAGTCTTTAATAAATAGCTTCTTCTTCTTCTTGACTTATGGAATAACTTACTTGCAACTTAATTCTCCTAACACATAAGCACTTTGAGAGAGAGTGATTGGATTAATTTGAATAACTAGCAAATGACTTGCCATGCTTCTCTATTTATAGAACTTGCAAGGCTTGCGGTAGATTAGTCTTTACACAATCCACCTCCTTACTATTCATTAATTGACCAACATCACTCATATCCTTTGCTTGGTCCCTACTTTATTTACTTGGTTACCACTTAACTTGGTCACCACTTTTAATACTTGGTAACCACACATTTACCACATTAATATGG
The DNA here is from genome assembly GCA_020205505.1 of Panax japonicus. Lineage (NCBI taxonomy): Eukaryota > Viridiplantae > Streptophyta > Magnoliopsida > Apiales > Araliaceae > Panax > Panax japonicus. Next base: position 44,560,805 of record CM035102.1, on the reverse strand, counting down.
TTTACCCCATGGGTTTGCCAACTCATGGATTCTTTGGATTACATAAATCCTTGGGCTTTGCTTAACAAACCTTCATATGTTTATTAATTCATAAGTTGGGTCTTAACCCTTGATTCACTTGGGCTTGTACAAAATCCTAACCAATCTTTACAAGTCCATTAATATTACATAATACATATACGTATAGTTTATGTATTATTCTCGTATTCTAATTCATATAGAATTTATATACAATAATGCATTCTTCTTACAAACTCATATAATACTTTGTATTATACTCGTTTCCATTCCTTGTACAATACTCACGTATCATACCATCATTCCTTAACGCAATAGTTCTTCATTTTCCTTACGTTCTCGATTTAAGTCCGCAAGCAAAATATTACGTTTTCTATAACTAGATTATTATTACATAATCCGTCTTACTTTAATATTCTACCATTACATATTTCTCGGAAATTCAAAAATAAATCCCGAGCAAATACCGTTGAATAGTGTTTTTCGAAAAATTTCTCGGAAAACTTTTATTTTCGTCTTGGAAATTCAAACATCTTAAATCCTTCACATAGCTCAAATACTACGATATTCCAATATCAATAGGTTACAAAACGACAACCATCTTGATATCCCACATAATATGATTTTATTATTATTTAATCTAATAAAATCATCTTACATTAAAATCCGAATTTCTCGGTCGTTACAGTATCTATCAAAGATACTCAAACTTCTCGGGTATCTATCAAAGATTTACTTTGATATATACTCAAATTTCTCGGGTATCTATCAAAGATACTCAAAACACTCGCAAAGGTCAAATTCTCACTAAGTATTCCTGTATTTACAACTCCATCACATTTTTATCATCTCTGCACCAGGTTACATGGTACATGAGTGATAATTAAAATAAATTTTGATATTTCAAATCATTTGCTTAAACATTCTATCTGTTCCTATTATTCTCAATACTCCATTCACACACAACTATACCCAGATCATAAAACCACACTTATGAGTCCATAAATTGCCACAATCATATGAGTTCACGAACTTTCCTAGACAGACCTTTGGCGTCCATTCGCTGAGGGGTTCATAAATATTTCATATAACTATGCATCAAGTATGTCACATAAGTATGAATTTTAAGAACTCGTACTTAACCTTATATTCTCTAACTATGACCTATCTATCTGTCATACACATGAGAAAGGAATCACCCTCTTAACACGCATATAGAAAATAGCGCGACACAAATATTTCAATGATTATCCATGCCAGAAACTAAGTGGTTGTCAAACCAAACTCAGCCACTAATCAATATAGAAAGCTAAGCGGACAATTTCCCGCCCATACAAAGAATTGGTCAACCTAACCACTACATCGACCAGGAAGCTAAGTGATTCTAAAACCAAGTACAAATTCCCCGCCCATACAAGGAATCATACAACTCAGCGGCTGACACGAGTCCTCATTTGAAATCCCACATAATTCTAACTCCACACTTACTTCATACGAATTTTATTTAATCCGTATTTACAATTCATAACTCTTTCATGAGTTTTCATATTACAATTTCATAGTACAACTGATACACAGCATCTTGACGAATTTTATTTAATCCGTATTGCTGGATTCTATATCTAACAACCAAATTTATAATTCAGCAACTTGAATTCCAAATCCATCAATTTAAACCTCAATCCAGCAAACCGGATTCAACACATTTTCAATTCAGCAAACTGTTTTCCAATATCCGTATCACGAAAATACCAAATCAGTGAATTATTCTCCTATCCTTTGGTCAAACATATATACATGTATTTCATGCGCAAAAATTATTTTTCCATAATTTTTCAACTTCCTTTGGTATTTTTCAAAAATTAATTTTTAGTGCGTAGCTTAAGAAATTAGCTACGTCGTGCTTAACTCCAGTAATGCCCATCTTTTGGCATAACCTTATATATGTTAACGTGATACTCCATTTTAAATTTTGTGGCAATCGGAGTTTTTGAACTCTGTTTATAGCGATTTCCGTCGGAAAATCACAAAAATTAGAACGGTCATAACTTGGTCGTTTTAACTCGGAATCAACTCATTTTTGGACAAGAGCTACATAATACCATATATTTTCATATTCCAAAAGCCTGGAATTTTTCTCATTAAATAAATGCCCGAAACAGCCCCCGGAAAATTTTGGGCAGAAACTTTTTGCACTTTGGCAGTTTTGGAGTCCTTCACAAAAACTTAAATAAAACGAAATCTGTAACTCCGATTAATGATCCGTCAATTTTGTTGGATCCCTATCTTTCCGAACTATAGTTTGCATCTATCACAATCCATATTTGGACATGTTAAGCTCCCAGAATTTAGCCCGGAAGGGGCTGTTACAAAACTGTCCTTTTAACAGTTTTCTTATCTTTGTGTAGTTTGGGAGAAATCCCATAACTTGTTCAATATTCAACCTATTTGAGTAATTCCAAAGGTATTTTACCCTTAACACATATATCTAGCATCCCAAGAACATAAATCACAAATATCCATCATAGATTTCAAAGATCCAAAAGCTTGATCACACTTTTTAAAAGTTTAACTTTTCCAGAAAATTTCCATTCTTCAATTCCTTTAGATTTCCACCAAATCAACCCCCATTATGGGTAGATCCAAACAATAAACACTTATTAACATGTATATACATGTCTTTTGAGTTTAGAAACAAAGTTTCTTAGTTCATCAAACAAGCATCAAACACAATCAAACCTAAGAAAAAAATCATGTTTTCTATCTTTTGAAAAACCTAGCTTCCATTCCACTCTTTAGATCTAACTTTTGATCTATAAAAGAGTTGGATCTACATATTAAACACTTATATACACATAGATCTAAGGTTTTAAGCCTCAAGATCACAACTTCAAGTTGTCAAAACTCAAATCAAACCACAAAAGAAATATACTACATAAGTAGAAATTTATTTGCTATACCTTAGCTATAATCCTCTTGCTTTTGATGGCCCTCTTTCTTTGCTTTCCAAAGTAGGAGATTAGGTTATTGGACATCAAAGGATCCTCTCTTCTCCCTCCATGGAAATGGCCGAACACCACCCCTTCCTCTCTTTCTCTCTTTGGTTCTAAACCACTTGGAAGTAAGATGAAAAAGAAATGAGATAGATTTTTTTTTATGAAGTGTAGTTTTTATCAACTATCCACCCCACTCTCCTTCCCTCTTGTTCATCCGGCCATGAGGCCTTTGATTCTCCACTCATTCTCCACATTCTCTCTTTCTTGCTTATTAATTGCCAAGGAATTGCTTGCAAACTAGAACAAAGTGTTGGCAAATTAAATTGATGACACATGGGGAGTTGGTAAGAGTTGGTCACCAACTAAAGTTAACAATCCACATTCATTCCCCCTCTTATTTCCTTCTCTAGCAACCCGCCATATGGCCTTAGAATGCTCCAAGTTTTGCTTTATTTACTAAATGCGTATTTGATTTAACAAACGTCAAAAAATTCCTCTCTCACTTGGCTAAAAGTTGGGTTATTCCTTTACTGTATTGCTTGGCCTCTAACCAATATCATTCGCCAACACTTGGGCTATAAAATATACATAATCCACTACATTTAATTCTTATCCAACCCAATTCATTTAATTAGGGTTTTCACTACTCCATTAAAACACCAATCCTTGCTCATAAACATTTATTTCCTTAACCCAATTAGACTTGCTATAATTAGGTTATAAAATTAATCATTTGAGATGTATAAAATAAATCTCTTAGAATTAGTAAGTATTCTAAATACCACAATTCTCTTTTCCCATAACCCTTAAGTTATTAAATCCTTCATTCCTAATATATAATTAGGTTTACACTAGTTTATTTTGTTTGTTTATATAATAAACAAATATAAACCATCACAGAATGTTCATATTCCTTACACACAACTTTTTAACCCTTAGGGTTTAATACTTCGCATTAGGATTCTCAAATTAGGGTTTAAATTTTTGATACTGAAATTAGGCTTTCTGAACATATCGTTAGAGTTTTTTAACTTAATCACCATATTCATATCATGAATTTAGGGTTTTGGATTCCCGGAACATAAACTAGGGTTTCAGAACCGATTTCTATGATTTCTTATCAGACGTTAGGGATTTCTAACAGAACGTTAGATTTTTCTAACTTAATAAACATGTGATCAACATAACTTTAGGGTTTTCTAAAGTTATAACTTATCTGATCAATCCTTGATCTCAAATCATTACGGTTCACATATGTAACCAAATACACCGACTAGTATTCACTTCGATACTTATCCTTGATAATTCTTCAAAAGAATTTTAAATCTACCATAATCTTATACCTCATTACTAGACTATCACTTACAGTCTATCACATAATTCAAGTCTTGTCCAAAATTTTTGAAATTCTTGGAATTTCATTACATAACTGCCAATTCCATACACTTATTTCCTGTCTAGGTCTATTATTTGACCTTAAATCAATCATTTAAGATTTTCATAAATTGTCTAATTTCTCGGGTTGTCACAGGCAGGGCAGACTCGACATACTATCAGTCGAGATGTGATAGCTAGTCATGCCAATGTAGATTATGAGAATGCCATTAGGCAAATGTAATTTAGTTAGTAACTAGTGTAGGTTTAGATATGCACATATGTTGTATCTATGTAATGATGTAAAACCCTCTTTTGTATAATCAAAGGGTAGTCTTTTGTAAATCCCAATTTTTGAAAAGTAATTATGGGAAAGTAATGTAATAAACCAAGTCTGTGTAAAGATGAACGATGTAGTATTATACTATAAGGAAGAAAAGCATATCAATATAAGTTTTTTTTTCTGAACATGATGTGCAATGAGTTTAGTTATTGTTTGAAGTTGAATAATAACTAATTAAACAAGAAGAAAGTAATAATGAAGTGTTATTTATTTTAACAGAAAGATGCCGCCAAGAAGAAGACAACAAAACTAGAAAGCTAACGTGAATCAACCGGAAGGGGGACCGGTTAACCCAATGCAGGAGTTTGTTAATTTATTAACAGCTGCCTATAATCAAACTGGAGCTAATATACCCGCAAATCCTACGGTAATACGTGCTACTACGTTTAAGGATTTTAAGAGTGTAGGTCTGCCAGAGTTCAAAGGAACTATAGACCCTATAGAAGCCCAAACTTGGGTAAAAGAGATTGAGAAGGCATTTGTAATTGCAAATGTTGAAGAGGGGCAAAAGGTTTCTTTTGCTACCTACATGATGAAGGGAGAGGCTAACTTCTGATGGTAGGCGAACCAGGCTAGGGATGGAGTGAAGAACATAACGTGGACATGGTTTAAGGAGATTTTCTTCGAGAACTATTTCCCCACGAGTATGCAGGGTAGGATGGAGATGAGATTTCTAGAATTAAAACAGGGGGATATGACTGTTCCCCAATATGCTGTCAAGTTCAATGAACTGGAGAGGTTTATTCCACATTAGGTGGATACAGAGGTGAGGAAGGCGCGGAGATTCGATTAGGGCTTGAAACCCTGGGTCTATAGCTGGATATTAGTGTTTCAAAGTAATTCCTTTGGAACCATTCTGGAGAAGGCGATAATCGTCGAGGGTGGTAATGAGGCTTTAAGCCAATACCATAGAGAAAAGAAGAACACGAATAAAGTAGATGAGGGAGTGAAACCCGAGGGAGCTTGCGGGAGTGGCAACATTTAACGCCCCAGAAAATTGGAATTTTTGAGAATTAAATTTTTATTTTGATTATGTGGATTAAAATGAATTTAATTGATTATTTATGGGAGTAAGCTAATCGAAGGTTGTTCTATGACCTAGATATGTTGGAACGTCGTAGTATTTTGGCTACGTGGTAGAATTAAAGTTTTTGAATTTCTAAGACGAAAATAAAAGATTTCTGAGAAATTTTCTGAAAAATACTATTCACGTATTTCTGCTCGGAAATTATTTTTGAACTTCCGAGAAATAAGTAATGATAGAATATCGAGGTGAGATAGAATATCCAATAATATTTCAGTTATGGCAAACACAGTTTTTCGCCTGCGGACTTAAAACCTAACGATTAGGGAAAATGAATTCCGAGAAGGAAATGAAGTGTGTATAATGAATTAAAGTAATGATTGTATAATATATAGGTGTTTTACGAAGTAATGAATACAAGTATGATACGAGGTGTTATACGAGTATGAATGAAGCATAGTATGTCGTATATGAATAAGTATACGAGTGGGAATACGAGATTAATACGCAAATTATACGTTATAAGGCTTTAAGCCAAATGTAATGGACTTGTAGGATTGAGTAAGAAATTGTAAAGTCCAATGAGATATTGATAAGTCCCAAGTGTAGAGATATGTAAGCCCAATGCAAGCTAATGATAAAGTCCAAAGAATTGTTAATGCAAGCCTAATGTATAAGTTAGGATTAATTAAACCTTAAGCCCAAAGTAAGAATCCAATGGATTAGGAGGATCCATGGGGTGACCCATTATCACATGGGTGATCTTGGTGACCAAGAAATAAGTGTGATGAGCAAGTAGACTTAAGGATTAAGCAAATGATAAGTTATGTAACTTAAAGGCTAAGTAAAGTGCTTATGTGTGATGAACAAGCAAAATGCTTATATGTGATGATTAAGTAAACTTAATGGCTAAGTGTAGTGATGCCCAAGTACTTTATGTGATGATCAAGTGTTGTGGTGAACAAGAAATTAATGTAGCTAACAAGTTTACTTAGAGCCAAAGTATTGAATAGTAAGGAGGTTAATAAGGAGGTGGGATTAAGGAGGTGGAGGGCCTAAATGACTATTCTACCCTCACTTTGTCAAACCTATAAATAGAGAGCTCATAATTCATTTGTGGCTTGATCAAATTCCTTTCAACTTTCTCTTACAAAGTAACTTAAGTGTTAGAGAGAATAAGCACTTTTAAGTCAAAGCTTCCTTTGTTAGATTTTCCAAGAAGAAGGAGTTAGACATCAAAGGTATTGATCTTGTGTCCAATATTCTTCCATCTCTATCATAATAGGATGATAAGAGAAGTGTAATTAATGAACATGTATGCTAAGAACATATAATAATTGAGTTATGAATGGACTTAAGCCGAATAAGTTATGAAGAAGCAACTTGAACCTAAATAAGTTGATAACTTATGATGAACTTATAATATGTTTGTCATATGAAGTTAGTATGTGAGATATGATATGAGAACATTGAGTAAATGATTTAAATCAATAATAAGTTATAAGTAAATGAAATCATGAAAGTTATAAGTTGATAAGCCATGAACTTATAAAGAATACGTCAAAACCTAATTTGAAAATAAGTTAATATAATAAGTAGTTTGAAATGTTTATATTATGGTTAAAAGATTTAAGCTATGATAAGTCATGCAAAGTGAATTCATAAGTAGTTCATACCAATAACTTATCATACCAATAATTCGTAAGTAGTTCATAAGTAGTTATAGACTAATGAAGAACAAGTAATAACTTATCATGCCAATAAGTTAATGAAGTATGTATGTCAAGATGTTAATATGATGGATTGAATCCATTTAAAACTATGAACAAATCATAAGAAACGAAGTTAAGGTGAAATTTACGAGTTTGAACGATAATCGTCAAATTCGTGAAATTCTCGGAATGAAAGTCGAATTTTGATATTGAGCTTGGAAACATTGGTTTTCAATGGAGACAAGTCATATTTGGCATTATAGAGTTGCAGACTCGAAAATGACCAGATTCCGACTTAGAACGAAGAAACGAGCGTCGAACGTTCACGAACGTTTATCATTTTCGTTAAAATGAACTAATAGGTGAAATTTTAGCAAACGAAGTCAAATAGATAAAATTCTTGCATGAATGTTTACAAGTATAGAATTTTTGACAGATAAGAATGTTTACAAGTATAGAATGAAAGATAACTTATTAGTAATGAACTAAGGTGTAAATATAACATTGTTAAAGCATTGTTAGACACTTAATGTATGATGATTAAAGGTTAATAATCAATTGAAGATGAACGTAATGAGAACAACGTAATGTGCTAAGCCGGCTGTAGAAATTTGTTGACCAAGTTGATTATGAATCCAATGGTTTGCAATACCGGTATTGTTTATCCAATTACTTAATGAACATGATAAAACCTTTCCTAAATCACTGTTATAGTGATGACTTTAGGAATTTAATGTTGTTTAATGAGTAGTTAAACCACGAACTTAAAGTAGAAGGAACGTTAACCATATTCAATAATGACAAGGCCTATAACATTAAGAGTTACAACTAAAAGTTGTTAAGTAATACGTGAACGTAAACGGAATGCAATAAAGTGTACTTAACAAATGACGATCGAGTTTTGAATAACGTAGGAATGTTAGTAAGCCGTGAAGAAGGATGATTAACTCGAAACGAGTTCTATTAATGAAGTAAATCCACGTAAGATATAGAAGAGAAATAAGTTGGTAAGAATAATGTAAAATATAATGGCAAGCTGGAACCAATAGTAACAAATCTAATATATGATTAGATTGAGAAGAAGGGTAAGATTCATTAGGAACCATGTATGTTCATTCATGACTTAATGTGGTATGTTATGTGGTTATGTATTGTAGAGACCGTAAAGACTGAAAGGAAAAGTTATTATACTGTAGCAGACGCTGAAGGCAAGTTTTTCTTAAACGCTTGTCTAACCTTCGTGTTAGCCAAGTTTTTTGTGATTCATGTTATGAGATGCATGAATTGTTTTACGAAAATGTCGATGCCAGTTTTAACTCGGCTAGACTAATCTTGAAGATTGATTTATTTATTTATAAGTCTTTCAATATAGAATTGATAACGCTATCCTATGCCAATTGTTTGATACGGATTCAAGGTAAGCCTGAGTATGAATAAACAAATGTATTTTTCATCGATTATTCGATGGGCACGCGAGGTTGCCAAAACTTAAACGTACATACGTTTAATGGATGTAGTGTTGATCAACATAGAGTACTATGGGCTGATCACCCAGAAGTGCTCGTAAGATATACCGGACTTACGGACTTAGTGTCGGGTTGTCCTTTTTAAAGAAATTATGAAATGCTCATGGTCTTGAGCCAAAATTGATGTTTTACTGAATATTGTTATTGCAAAACGTTTTGAAGGAAAAGAAATGCTATTTTAAATTATTGGTAGTACTTCATAACTATTATCAAGTTATTGAAGATATACGATTCTTATGTTTCAAGCATGTTGTTTAAAAGAAATTGTTGTACTTGCTGAGCTTGTTATGCTCACTCTTGCTTGAACCATATAAATGCAACTAAGACTGATCGGACCGAGGAATCTGACAAGAATAAAGGCAAGACGAAGATGAACGATTAGTTTACCTTGTAATAAACTAGTAAGTTGTATATATTATAGTATGATAAACAAAGAATGTAATGGTTATAGAACCTGGGAACATGATGTAATATTATTAATGTAATAAGAATGTCGTTGATACACACATTTTGATGTCGTTTTAATAGAATGAATGTACATTTATGAGTACTGTGTAGCACCATCTGTCGGGTTGGAAGATACCCGAATTTGGGGGCGTCACACAACAGTCAAAAGCGGAAGGGTTTTAACTCTGGGAATACCAGGGTAAAGCAAGGAGAACCTAAGAAGAGGATGGAGGCGTGTAAGAATTATGGGAAGACTAACTTAGGAGTCTGTCTCAAGGGTAAAGTGGTGTGTTATAATTATGGACAAGAAGGGCACATTTCGCCTAACTGTCCAATTCCAAAGAAGAATCACAGATGCTTTGTATGTGGATCAACTGATCACATGGCGAAGAATTACCCAAAGAAGGGAATGGATGGGAACAAGGGCACTAATAATGGTAAGTTAGCTATTAGTGGTCCAACTCAGATGGGTAGGTCGATGGTCCACACCTTTAATATGACGGTCCAGGATGTAGTTGCATCAGGGGATGTAGTTGCATCAGGGGATGTAGTTGCAAGTATTATCCTAATCAACGATATAAATGCTTATGTGTTCTTTGATTCGGGTGCTACTTGTTCTTTTATAGCATGTGATTTTTCTAAACGACTAGGATTACTTCCCGAAAGATTGCCTATACCTTTAAATATTAAGGTAGCAAATGAAGAAATAATTCATGTTAAAAATATTCATAGGCATTGTTGTGTAGAAATAAGAGGTTATAAATTATCAGTAGATTTAATAGCGATAAGGTTGGGAGAATTCAATGTAATTCTCGGGATGGATTTATTGTTTAACCATGGTGCAATTATAGATTGTCAAAAGAAATGTGTAAACATTAGAATATTGAGACAACCTCATGTTTTATTTTATGGTAATAAATCGCTTGGACGTTCGTGCTGTCTTACTATGACGCAAAATAGGAAATTATTGAGGAAGGGATGTGTGGGTTATTTATGTCATGTTGTTGATACCCAGAGAGTGGGAGAAATGATGGAACAAATACCGATAGTTAAAGAATTCATTGATGTATTTCCAAGTGAATTATCAGGTCTTCTACCAGATAGGGAGATCGAATTCGTAATAGATATTGTGCCAGGAGTAACACCAATTTCAAGGGCACTGTATCGTATGGCGCTAGTGGAAATGAAGGAGTTGATGGTTTATCTATAAGAACTGTTGGATAGAAAGTACATTCAACCGAGTGTTTCACCGTGGGGAGTATCAATACTATTTGTGAAGAAGAAGGATGAATCATTGAGACTTTATATCGATTATCGAGAGTTAAACAAGTTAACGATAAAGAATAAATATCCATTGCCCAAGATCGATGAGCTCTTTGATCAATTAAAAGGGCAAAGTATTTTTCTAAGATAGATTTACGAACGGGGTATCATCAGTTAAAGGTTAGGAAGGCGGATGTACCTAAGACATCATTCAGAACTCGTTACGACCATTACAAGTTTTTGGTAATGTCATTTGGGTTGATGAATGCACCAGCTGCATTCATGGATATGATGAACAGGGTGTTCAAATAATATTTGCACAAGTTCATTATAGTGTTTATCGATGATATTCTAGTCTATTCTAAGACGCCAGAAGATCATGCTGAACACTTAAGATTAGTGTTGAAGACACTAAGGAAGGAGTAGTTATTTGTAAAATTTACTAAGTGTGAATTTTGGCTAGAAAGGGTATAATTTTTAGGACATGTTATCGACCGAGATGGAATCTCAGTGGACCTAGCAAAGGTGGAAGCAGTTATTAATTGGGAAAAACTGAAAACACCGACCGAGGTACGGAGTTTCCTAGGGTTAGCGGGATACTATCAAAGATTTATCCAAGATTTTTCTAAGATAGCTACTCCATTGACTAATTTAACAAGGAAGACTGTGAAGTACGTGTGGACTGAGAAGTGTGAAAACATGTTTTCAAGAACTGAAGAAAAGATTGAGTGAAGCACCTGTATTATCTTTACCCAATGATACAAGAAATTTTATAGTTTATAGCGATGCTTCGCATAGAGGACTAGGTTGCGTGCTCATGCAGCATGAAAAGGTCATTGCGTACGCATCACGACAATTGACGGATTTCGAGAAAGTTTATCCTACTCATGATCTGGAACTAGCAGCAGTGGTTTTTATCCTTAAAATTTGGAGTCATTATTTATATGGAGAAACATGTGAGATATATACGGACCATAAGAGTTTAAAATATATCTTCACACAAAAAGACTTAAATATGAGACAAAGGAGATGACTGGAGCTGATAAAGGATTACGACTGCGATATCCTCTATCATCCAGTAAAAGAAAATATAGTGGCCGACGCCTTAAGTAGGAAGGGTCGGGAAGAGTTGTCTATGTTAACGGCTCAAACTGAGTTAATAACAGAGATGGCTCGAATAGAGTTAGAGATGAAGTTACCGAGTGAGTCAGGTCAAAAATTATTTACAACAGAGACTAGACCTACTATTATAGAGAGGGTTAAAAAGGTGCAACTCAGAAATGATGAGGGTGAGCAGATGAAGAAGCGGTTAGCAGATGGAAAAAAGATAAAGTATAGTCTTGATAATGAGGGATTATTAAGATTTGAAGGAAGAATTTGGGTTCTAAGTGAAACAAAATTAAAGGAGGAGATATTACAAGAGGCTCACAGTTCAAGGTACTCGATTCATCCCGGTAATACTAAGATGTATCAAGACCTTCGACAGAGTTTTTGGTGGCCAAAAATGAAGAGGGAGATAGTAGAATATATAAGTAGGTGCTTAACTTGTCAAAAAGTTAAGGCCGAACATCAATGACCAAGCGACTTGTTATAGTTATTGGAATTTCTGGAATGGAAGTGAGAACACATCACGATGGATTTTTTGGTGGGACTTCCAACTACACAGAAGGGGTATGACGCCATTTGGGTAATAGTGGACCGGTTGACAAAGTCAGCTCACTTTTTGCCAATAAGAGTAAAGTCTAACTTAGATCAATTAGCTAAACTCCATGTTAAGGAAATTATTTCAAGGCATGGGGTACCAGTTTCGATAGTGTCAGATCATGATCCACGATTCACATCAAATTTCTGGAGAAGTCTACAAGAACAGATGGGGACATAGTTGAATGTAAGTACAACTTATCATCCACAGATGGATGGACAGAGTGAGAGAAAACTTCAAATGTTAGAAGATATACTACGATCTTGCGTTATGGATTTTACAGGTAGTTGGGATGATCATCTACCGTTACTAGAATTTTCATATAACAATAGTTTTCATGCAAGCATAGGCATGCCGCCTTATGAAGCTTTATATGGAAGAAAGTGTAGAACACCATTGTGTTGGGATGAAGTAGGAGAACGCCGGATGCTAGGACCTGAATTGGTGCAGTAAACAGTGGATATAGTTAAGTTGATACGAATGCGATTGGTAGCAACTCAAGACAGACAGAAAAAGTATGCAGATCCTCATCGAATGAGAAGAGAGTTTGAAGTCGGATCGTATGTGTTTCTAAATGTATCTCCTTGGAAAGGAAAGATACACTTTGGGAAGAAGGGAAAGTTAAGTCCAAGATTTATAGGACCTTTTGAGATATTAAAAAGGGTAGGAGAGGTAGCTTACATGGTAGCATTACCTCCAGACTTAGAATGTATACACAATGTGTTTCATGTATCGGTGTTACATCCTTATAAGCCAGATTATAAGCACATAATAGAGTATGATCCTATTTATGTTGAGAAAGACTTGACGTATGAAGAAATGCCTATTCAAATCGTTGATAGAAAAGAGCAAGTTCTAAGGAATAAAGTTATACCTTCGGTGAAGGTAATATGGAGGAATCACGATGCCGAAGAAGCAACGTGGGAACTTCAAGAAAAGATGAAGAAGAATTACCCTCAGTTGTTTGACTAATTTGTGGTGAGATTCCGGGGACAAAATCCTTATAAGGGGAAAGAATGTAACAACCGAGAAAATCAGATATTATGTAAAATAATTTTATTTGAATAAATAATGAATAAAATTATAATATATGTTATTTATAATGAGTAAGCGTGATGAAGGTTGTTCTATAACCTAAAAGAGGAATAATATCGTAGTATTCTGGCTAAGTGCTAGAATTAAGATGTTTGAATTTCCAAGACAAAAATAAAAGCTTTCGGAGAAATTCTTCGAAAAATATTATTCATCCATTTCTGCTCGGGAATTATTTTTGAACTTCTGGGAAATACGTAGTGATAGAATGATAAGGAAAGATGGATTATTCAATAATAATTCAGTTATGACAAACATAGTTTTTTGACTGCGTACTAAGTTCGAGAATGTTAAGAAAAGTGAAGATTTGAATAAATATTGATCGTATAATAAGAAAGTTATTAAACGAATCAATGAATACAAGTATGATACGAAGTATTGTACAAGTATATATGAAAGATGACATAACGTATATGATGAATGCTATACGAACTAGTATATGAGAAGAATACGAGGATTATACATTAAAAACTTAAACCATTTGTAATGGACTAGTATGATTTGCTTGTGTATCTAGCAAACCCAAGTGAATTATGCTAAGGCCCAAAGATAATTAAACCAAGCCCAATGTTATGCCCAAAGTTTATTAAACCTAAGCCTGAACCAAGAACCAAACCCGTGGATCGAACCGATGGGTCATCGGGTGAGAAAAACCCATGGAACAACCCATGTGGGTCCCCAATGGGGCACATGGCCGACCAACTTGATGGCCAAGCAAGGGATAAGAATTTGTTAGCAAGAAATGAATAGTAAGGATGTGGAATAGTAAGGAGGTAGGATGACATTTTGACCCCTTTGCCGTCACTTTGTAATTCTATAAATAGAAGAGCTTGGATTGTTTTGTTGGTTGTTTAATTTCCACCAACATCTTAGAACAAATATTATTGAGAGAAAAGTGAGAGTTGTCTTACTAATCCAAGAAGAAGAAGAAGAATCAAGTTAGAACATCAAATGTAATGAATCCTTAGACCTTTATTCTTCATCTCTTCAATTGTAATTTGATATAGAAGTGAATATTGGTGGAACATGTATCATAAGGAGTAACAAGGATGCCTATTAGTGGACTTAAACATTAATAAACCATGTTACAAGTGGAATTATAATAATAGAATTATGAACTAATGAAGAACATAGGAAAATTATCATATGTTATTGATGGACAAATTTAACACAATCGTGTATTGGATTAGATGACATATGTTTGTTTAGTATGGTGGATGTATGGATAATGGAATCAATCCATTTGGAACAGAGTAAAAATTTTAAGTAACGAAGTAATGGCGAAATTTACGATATTAAACGATAATCATCAAAATTATGAAAATCTCGGAATGAAAGTTAAAAGTCGTTGTTTAACTCGAAAAACTTAGTTTTCGATGGCGTAAAGTAGATCTTTGTATTCAATAGTTTTGGACTCAAGAATGGTCGAGTTCAGACTTAAAATGAAGAAATGAGCTATGAACGTTCATGAACGTTTAACGAATGCGTAATAAGGAAGTTAAACTATGAATTTAGTGTTATCGGATTTAAAAATGTAAGTTATCCTAATGAAATCGTAGTATACAAGATATATGAGATAACAGATTTTGAATGAGCCAATTCCGACTTATAACGATTAAGTTATGAGCTCGAAAAGGATTGAAGTTATAAAACTTAAAATTTCTCTGAGGCTTAAGGCCGGCGCCGCTGCACCGCCCAAACATATAAAGCTGGCTCCGCAGTGCCGTAATCAAATCCCATAAACTGTCAAGCCGCGCCCCAGCGCGACATATACTTAAGAGTTTGGCGCCTCAGCGCCATAACCAACTCAAAGACACTGCTAATTCGCGCCACAACGCGGAACTTAATAGGAAGCTGGCGCCGCAGCGCCAGTATTAGAGAAGAGACGGAGAAGATTATTAATGAATGTAAAGGAAGGGAAGTTGATTGAAGGTGAATTACTACCTTAATTAACTTAGAGTAAAATCATTAAGGATGATTAAAACCTAAAGTTTAATGATTAGACAATATCGGAAGGTTACTTGAATGTAAACACAAAGTAATACGATAAATCGTAATGAACGTTAACTAAACTAATGAATGTTAGTTAAAGTAAATGAATATTTATGCCGAGAAGAGGAGAAGATAGGTTAAGGACAATACCTGATAATTGTTTATGTCCTAATGTGGTATGTTATGTAATCATATATTGTAGAATCTATAAAGACTCAAAAGAGAAGTGAATTAACTATAGAAAATGCTGAAGGCAAGTGTTCTAAACCATTGTCTATATTCCTTTTGGATAAGCTTTATGATTCATGTATCTTAGGCATGAATTGATGTACAACGAAGTCAAAGACAATTCATTCGACTAGACTTAATGCATTTTGTGGATTTTCTTATAATCTATCAAAATATTATCAATGTTGCTATCTTTTGCTATTTGTTTTGGTATGGATTTCAAAGAAAGACTGAGTATGAATAAACAAATGTTTTGTCGTCAATCGACTGACACATGAGGTTGCCAAAACTTAAACTTAGATACATTTAATGAAGTAGTGTTGTACAACATAGAGTACTATAGGATGATCACCTAGACGTGCTTGTAACGCCCGAGAAAATCTTATTTATATGAGAATTAAATTTTTATTTGATTATGTGAATTAAATGAATTTAATTGATTATTTATGTGAGTAAGCTACGTGAAGGTCATTCTATGACCTAGAATGTGAGGATGCTGTTAGTATTCTGGCTACGTGCTAGAATTAATTGTTTTGAATTTCCAAGACAAAAATAAAAGTTTTTCGAGAAATTTTAGTAAAAATACTATTTATCCGTTTCTGCTCAGGAATTAAGTTTGAAATTTTGAGAAACGCGTATTGATAGAATATGAAGACGAGATGGAATATTTAATAATATTTCATTTATGGCAAACGATGTTTTCGCCTGCGGACTTAAAACCTAAGTGTTGAGAAGAATGATTTCCGAGAAGGAAATGAGCTACGGATAATGAATTACGATAATGATTATGCGTACATTATATGAGTATGATACTATTTAGTATACGAGTATTTTATGAAGATTTAATACGACGTATAATACGAATATTGTACGAGTACTATACGAAGAGAATACGTGAATTATATGTGTAGAATACGATTGGTATTATTGGATTTATAGTTTAAGGACTTAATATGATCTAATTGGATTTGGATTATCCCAAGCCCAAGTGATTAAGTAAGCAAGCCCAAAGAATTATGATTTAAATCCCAAGGTTAGGATTAATTAAGCCCGATCCAATAAACTGAATCGTGGATCGAACCGGTGGGTCAGCAAATGGGTACAACCCATGGGGATGACCCATGGGCATGTGGGCCAGCCACTTAGTGGCAAAGTAAAGTGTTCTACTTGATCACCAAGTATTTTACTTGGTGATGAAGTAGTGAATAGTAAGGAGGTGGGAGAAATGACCATTTTGCCCTCCATTTGGTTGCCTATAAATAGAAAGCTTAAGTTGGTTATTTTTGGTTTTCTAAGAGTCATTCAGCTTATATTTAATATTTTATTAATATTATCTGTCATAATTAAAAAAAATATACTTGAAATTCTGCCCAAACAGCATCCTTGTGGGCGATAGGTGTGCTCGCCCACGTAATCACAGGTGTAAGCCAATTCTGTAAACACAGTTGTGATATTCACTTGACGATCTTATTATCTAAAAAATCACTATAATATACAACATCAATTAGCATATATTAAAGCAATTTACATCTAAGTTATAATACTTATGAACATTTTTCAAACTTATACTTATAATACTTAAAAAAAATTTGCCAGAGTCTCCCCTACATTATAGACTAGCCACATGCACGACGACATGTATATATGGACATTTCTAGGCACCCAAGACATAAACAAAGAGAAATATACAAATTTTCAATACAATAAGACCAAAACAATAACGATTGAATGCAAATTAAAGTAGTAAAAAATTCAGACCCTTATACATTACCAATATAATATCAATCAAAACATTATCAATATACAATAAATGGAATCTTAAATGCTTATATATAAATGATATATGCGGGACGTACGTGCTATTCAGAGGAGGGCGAATCTGAATAAGAATTCGATCATCCGGATTAGTAGGGGCCTTGGGCACATGATTAGGTCCCCTACCCAAGCCGCGCTTTTTCTGCGCTGCTTCAGAAGCCATCTGTATATTACAAATTTCAAGATATTATTATGAGTCATGTTTGATTACATGTATATATGACAATAAACATGATAGTGATATAAACATGTATATATATGAATATAAAATGACAATAAACAAAAATTGCATTTAAATAGTTTAGTACATAAACATAATAGTGATATAAACATGTATATATATAAATATAAAATGACAATAAACAAAAATTGCATTTAAATAGTTTAGTACATAAGCATGACAATGATATAAAAAACATGTAATGCTAAACATACATTTCATTTGTACAAGTGTCAATGTATGATTTCGAATCATCTTGTATACGTGTTGCAGATTCATAACCACCATCTACTTCAGATTCAGTGTCAGATTCAGTCAATAACTCTTCCTCCTCAGTATCAATGTCACCTGACACAAGTATTAACTCAGGATCTAATTCATGTGGTTCTTCTCCACCATCTAACTGGATTACTTCATTGTCGTCCTCCACATTTATTATAGTTTGACTATGAAGCATTTGCTCTTGGTAAATCTCCCCATCAACTAATTCTACACGACTACACGCGGGAGTATGAATTACAACTTGCCAATCTGTAGGTGGTCTATCCCTTTTCCTATCAGGACTAGGAGTGTAGTATACTTGTACTGTTTGAGTTGGTAAAATAAATGGTTCATTGGAGTACGCGGACCTATGGAGGTCAATATTGACGATTCCATGTCTGTTAACACGTATCCGTTTTTCTGATCAAACCAACGGCACTTGAACAAGTGAATATAACCCCCGTACGTGCCCTTATACGACAACTCTACGATTTCCTCCAACTCCCCATAAAAGGTACGACCAAGCTCATTGTAACAATCTCCTTGGACACACACTCCAGAGTTCGTTGTTCTTTTACCGCGCCCATATGACTTTATGTGAAATTCACAACCATTTATTTTGTAACCATTGCGACTGACTTGGTCCCTGTCTGGTCCCATAGCTAGGACTTGTACATTAGCCGGAATCGTTGATCCCTCAGTTAAAGCCTACAAAAACTCCATCTTATTAAATGAAGTCATAGTTAACATGGAGTATATATATATATATATATATATATATATATATATATATATATATATATATATACTACGTGCTTAAAAATTGAACTTACTTTGTCCTTTAGCCAAAGTGCAAAATTTTTATCCCGATTGATTTGAATATCTTTATCAGTTATGCCGGGATGCTTCACTTTTAACTCATCATCGTACAATCTATACCATGTTATAAACATTAACATATTGGAATAAATTTTCAACTTAAAAGATAAATTATCAAGTTTACATGTGTACCTCACAAATTCGTCAATCTCCTCACAATTGAGAAGAATGTAAGTATGTGCAACATGTAATTATTGCTCAGAGAGGAATATGCGCTTCCTTTTTCCATAAGCGCGGCCTAATAGACCAAATATAGAGAGCCGACCATTTAGTTCAACATTTCCCCCATCATTATGTCTCGATACTCGATTGGTCTTTGTCAAGACTTCGTCCGGAAAATAGTCTGAGACAAACGTAGATATCTCATCGAAATTGTATGCCTCACATATCAACCCCTCGACATAAGCTCTATTCTTCACCTTCCTCTTAAGGTTTCCCATCACCCTCTCGAAAGGGTACATCCATCTATATTGAACTGGACCCCCAACACGAGCTTCATAGGGAAGATAGATTTGCAAATACTCCATGGAGTCAAAGAAACCAGGTGGGAATATTTTTTCCAGTTTACACGTGATCTCTATGATGTTCTTCTCAAGTACAGACATGTCCTTCTCATTTAATGATTTTGAACATTAGTCTTTGAAGAAACGACTAAGATCCGTCAAAGCATCCCATATTGGTTTATCAAGCAGATCCCGAAATGCTATAGGCATGAGTCTCTCCATGAACACATGACAGTCATGACTCTTCATCCCTTACAATTTCCCACCCGTAACACACCATGCAATGTTTGATGCATATCCATCTGGTAGTTTCAGAGACTTTACCCATGTGCACACATCTTCAACTTGCTTTTTGGACAATGTGTACCTTGTATGGGGTTTGACAACCTTACCATTAGGAGATTCATAAAGTTCTAATCTAGGACGCTTACAAATATCTTTCATGTTCAAACGTGCCTTATCGTTATCTTTTGTCTTCCCCGTAACATTCATCACAATATTAAACACATTGT
Organism: Panax japonicus; assembly: GCA_020205505.1. NCBI lineage: Eukaryota > Viridiplantae > Streptophyta > Magnoliopsida > Apiales > Araliaceae > Panax > Panax japonicus. The sequence goes on along the minus strand of CM035102.1, from coordinate 44,540,898 downwards.
CAAACACATTCTTCTAAATATGCGTCACATCTAGATTATGATGAATCAAATTTATAGACCAATAAGGCATTTCCCAAAAGATGCTTCTCTGAACCCAGTTATGAGATTCGCCAAACCCATTGATTATATTTGTGGCATCAGCCTTACCAAATGGGATAACCGGCAAAACATCACACGATCTCGCATCTCCATTCCCGACAACGCGATGCATGCATATCATTGTCTACTTTCCCTTTCCTGAAGTGTTCTCTATTTCTTCGAAACAGGTGATCTACTGGTAAGAACCGACGATGACAGTCAAACCAACAAGGCTTTCGACCTTTTGATAGATTAAACTACTTTATATTCTCCATACAATATGGATAAGCCAACTTCCCGTGTGTACTCCATCCAACTAACAAACCATAAGCTGGGAAGTCACTTATAGTCCACATAACCACTGCCCTAAGGTTGAAATTTGTTTTCGTTGCAACATCCGAAGTCTGTACTCCATCCTCCCACAATACCTTCAACTCGTCTATAAGAGGTCTCAAGTAAGCATCTAAGTTCTTTCCAAGACTCTTAGGACCAGGAACCACGAGTGAAAGAAAAAAGTATGGTTGTTTCATACACATCCAAGGAGGTACGTTGTACGGAGTAACAATCACAGGCCAACATGAGTATGGAACAACTGAGTGGCCAAATGGATTGAAACCATCGGTGGACAATCAAAGCCTCACATTTCTAGGTTCTAATGCAAATCCAGGATGTGCTAAGTTGAAATCTTTCCAAGCCTGCTCATCTGCTGGATGATTTAGTTCTCTATCTTTAGCTGGAGATTTCGCATACCAACTCATATGTTCAGCTGTTCTTGAAGACATGTACAATCATTTTAGCCGATGTGTTATTGGAAAATACTTTAGAATCTTAAACGGTATACTTGATTTTTTTGTAGTCACACCATCTTTATTAGGCCTAAACCGATCATGACTGCAAAACGTGCACCTTGTCATCTGTTCATTTTCCTTATAAAACAACATGCAATCGTTGGGACATGCATCGATCTTTTGGTATCCAAGACCCAACTTCTTCACCATTTTCTTACAAAAGTAATAGTTATCAGGTAATTTCTCATCGTCAGGCAACATACTCTTAATGGCCTTCAAGAGCGACTCAAAACATTCATGGCTCATATTGTGATCAGCCTTGATGTTAAGTAATGTCGCCACTGCAGACAATGTAGTGTATTTGGTGTAACCATGCCACAATGGCTCGCTACCCTCGTCTAACAACTTAAAGAAGTCTTTGGCATCAGAATTCATAGGTTGCTCTCTACCTTGTTCCCAATAAAAATCTGGCCCTGCAATATCATGAACCATTTCATTCATACGATGAGTACAACTGCCCGAATTGTGTACTTGTGTGATGCCACCATCTCTTCTCTACCCATGTGCCCACCAGCATTCTTCGTAATTTCTCATGAACCCAGAAACAAATAATGATAGTTTACCATGTCTTTGTCCATATAATTTACATTCTTACACTTCAAATATGGACATCGTATCTACGACTTACCATTCATACATTCTGGGTGACTATACGCATACTCCAAAAATACTTGGCAACCAGCTCTAAATTCAGTTGTAGCACCTATCCGGGCACTTGACTTTCGTCGTGCCATCCAACTACGGTCTGAATAGAGGTCCATGATTACACGGTACCTACTACAGACAACATTATAAATGCTAACTTATGACTTGTGCATACTTGTAACCATATGACTTGAGCATGCTTGTAAGCATGCATATGATTAACATTTAAGCATACTTCTAAGAATATGACTTAAGCATACTTGTAACCATATGACTTGAGCATACTTGTAAGCATATGATTAACATTTAAGCATACTTGTAAGCATATGACTTCAGAGCATATATACTTGTAATCATATGACTTGAGTATACTTGTAAGCATATGATTAACATTTAAGCATACTTGATGTTAACGAATGAATGCAAATTAAAACAGTATGAGAAACTTTAAATGTTATTAAATTTAGTATGAGAAACTAAGTAAATGCTACTTAGTTTAATAGTTATATTATATCATGTTATTTTATTTTAATTTGTTTTAAATTTGTTTTTATTGTTTATCGTAAGTGAATACGTAAGGTATTTCATTCATGCTAGCTTTATATCAGAGTTTTCTAACTCATTTATACAACTTTTGAGTATCTTGGAGATTCATTCATATCAACTAGTGTGTTAAGCAACTTTTGGGATAGTCACAACTTGGTTGAGCAATTTATAGCTTCTATAACATTTTATAGCTTTATTCTTGTATACATAAGTGTTAAATACCCTTGCTTTTCTGTTATAGCCAAAACGTCTCTTTATTGACCAAGTGTGTCTAGTTACCTTCTCTGTTGTAGTAACAATTCCCTAGCACTGCCTATTTAGGCTTAACAGCCCCCAATTGCTTACCATGATAACAACCAAGCTTGGCTTGGCCCCGTGAGGCTTGGTTAATCTTGGCGTGGCCTCGTGTGGCCTCGCGGCCCCAAGCCCAGCCCATCAGCTCCAACAGCCCCTTAATAGGCTCTAGTGGATCACCAATAGGCTCGTTAATAGTATAAATGTTTGCAAATACCCGACCAATAAATTTTTTTTGCCAGAGTCTCCCCTATAATATGGACTAGCCACATGCACGACAACATGTATATAAGGTTATTTCTAGGCACCCAAAGACACAAACCAAGAGAAATATACAAATTCCCAATATAATAAGACAAAAACAATAACGATTGAATGCAAATTAAAGCAGTAAAAAGTTCAGGAGTATACTACAAATTCAGAGTTCCAAAAACTCGCACTTTCTTTTTTGCAAGCTTCTATCTTTACTTTACAAATGAGCTATACAATCAATATAATCCACATGATGTATCAATCTCATAGGACCCTCATTTGCATATGTTTGAATGAAATATAGTAGCACCAAAAAATAAATCATTAAATGGTCCAAACTCATCATATATCCTAGCCAAATAAGTATTATCTTAGAAATTAAAGATTTAGAGTCTTGGGGCTCTGTGACAACCCGAAAATTTCTAAAATCTTGAATAATTAGAATAAAGGTTAAAGAATAAAACCTAGATGAGAATTTGAGAATTTATTTAAATTTTTTAAGTAAAACCTATATGGTTTGATATTCGAATGGGAATAGAGAAAATATGGGTTTTAAAATTTCAAAACCCTAGAAATAAATTAATATGTACTTGAAGGAATATTAAGAATAAGGTATTATGATACCTGTAAGTTTGATGTGAACGGAATAGTCTAAGAAATGTTATATAAGTACTTATGGAAATTTTATTATTTGAGATAAGATTTCACATGAAGAGATGCTATGAGGTTAAACGAAGATGAGTATATGTATAGAAATATATATATATATATATATATATATATATATATATATGTATACTTAGTATTGTGCTATATATATTTTAGCAAGAGGAATGATGAATCAAGTTAATGACATAGTGATCAAGATAAAACTATGTTAGTAATTAACATAGCTTGAGTATTGGCCTTGACTGGCAAATAAGAATTTGAAGATGTATAAAGTCGCTAATTAATACGATTAGCAATGAGAAGGGAGTAATTTAAAACTCAAAATTTGAGTTAGAGATAGAATTTTGAAGTATGGACTGCTCAGTTGCGTCCGGAACGTCGAGTTTAGTCAGAATGGACAGTAAACAGAAAATGTGTAAAGGTTGACTTTTGGTCAAAGTTAACAGTTGACTTTTTATGGGAAAAAGTCAAAATTAGTGTGAGAAGTGAAAGATGTTAGGGTTATGAGAATTATATGTATGATTAAATAAATATACATTATATAATGTGAATACATTTATTTTGTATATAGGAGTGAATTAAGAATTAAGTTATGTAACCTAATATATATATTAGGTGTGATGATTAAATAACCTGAGAGGTTATAATATGGGAGAATATTAGTATATAAATGTATATACTGACATTAAGAGATTTATTTTATATCTCTCCAATAATTAATTTTATAACCAAGTATAATTTGGTTTATGAAATTAAAAGGGCATGAGTAAGAAATTTATTTTCTAGAAAGAGAGATGTAAACCCTAATTAAAGGATAAGGGTAGAATGGAATAGAATTAAAAATAATAGACTATAATAAGGTTATAGCCCAATTATTTTGAATAGAGTCCAAAGAAGTGGATTTAATGGGCTAAGGAGGTAATATTATTTAAACAAGCCCAATTAATTAATTAAGCATGGAACTTGTAGATAAAGTGATTAAGGACAATTAATTATTTAATCTATCCCAATACATTATGTATGGGGCAAGTATTATAATGACCCAATTAAATTTTGGGTTAAAAGCCCAAATTGGTGTTTGTTAGTAAGTAACACAAGTAAAGATGACTAGCTCAATGGAATTATTAAAGGCCCAAGCTAAGCCACTTGTGGGAGAATAATAAATTATGTTAAGTTAAGAGATATATTTTTATTATCTCAAGTTATTAAATTTTATAACTTAATTAAAATAAGCTTAATTGGGTTATAGAATTTAGTGTTATAGAGTAAGGATTTAAATTCTAATTATTTGGATTGGATACCCTAATTAAATATTTAGGGTGGGTAAAGATAGAAATAATTGGACTAAGTATATATTAATGGCCCAAAGAATTTAATGTGATAGTCCAAAGGATTTAATAAGTGGCCCAATTTTTTTTAAAACCCAATTATTATGGACAATTTGGATAGTTAATAAAGCAATTAAATGAGTTGTGGGAGAAAAGAGGCCACTTGTCAAATAGAAGAGAAAAGAAAAAAAAAATGAGCCAACATGTGGTATATAAGGCCAAGTGGCCGGATTATATATATAAAAAAAAGAGAGATAAGACCGGATAAAAAAAAAAGATAGAGATAAAAGAAGAAAAAAAAAAGATAAGAAAGAGAAGAAATAAAAACGTGAAAGAGAGAGAGAAGTAGGGAGATGGAGAAGACCGAGAGGAGGAAGAAGAGGAGGCTCGGCAGCCCCCATGTGTGTGATGGAGAGGAGATCTCCATGGATAAGGAAGAAGAAGATGAGGAAGAAAGCAAGGTATAATTCTTTTCCTTTATTTTATAAAATTGATGAAAAAATGGTTTTTTGATTTGGGTATTTAAAACCCTATAATCTATGTGTTTTTCTTGAATTCATGTATGGATTTACCCATTATGGGTGTTAATTTGGTGGAAACCAAAAAGGAATAGAGAATTTATTTTCTAGATTTGAAAACCGAAATTTTTATATACTTTGAAATTTCACCGTTTTAAATCTATAACTTCTTTTTGTGATCCGTCAAAGAGGGGTGTTAGATATATGTGTGTAGTAGTAAACCCAAGTGGTAGGACTCAAAAATATTGAGTTTTCATGGTGTAGTAGCTGATTTGGTGAAAACAGTCCCGTTTTTATAAAAAAAAATGGGCAGATTCGGGACAGTCTAAGACGAGGGTAATTCGGTCCGGTTTTTGTGCTTTAAAAATTATGGGCTTTTGATATGTTGTAGTACTCTGTTTTAGCTTTCCATAGACTCCGGAACGGACTAATTCCGACTCCGGATGAGGTAGTTATGGCATTCGGAAGGAGAGTATGCAAAACTGTCCAAGATTCCGAACAGCCTCCTTTGTCTAATTTTTTTGGACGGTTGTGTTCTGATTTTGGAAAAATGTCGTGAAACAAAAGTTGTAGCCCTGGAAGTTATCTTCGCGTGGACTCAAGAATCGCTCAAAAATGTTTTAAAACGCGATAGTTATGGCCGTTTTAGCGAGGCTGGGTAAAATTTTCGAAAATCAAAAGTGTCCAAAAAATAGGAATAATGTGATTTATGATGTGAGATCCTTTGAGCATGTCTTATGCATAATTTTGATGAAGCTTTGGGTCGGGTTTATAGTGTTGTGATTTTATGACATTTTAGAATGCTTAAACGAGTTTATTAATTACGAAATAGAAAACAATTGAAATAAATTGTTTATTTATGTGATTAATGTCTTGAATTATTTTATATGACTAATGATATTGGACTGAGATATTATTAGTAATATTTTGCTAGAATGATAGTAAAAGATTGATAACCTTAGCGTGAAATATTATTACAAATTAATGGGGCGTAATTTGACTATAAGTAATATTTTATGCCGAGAAACTTTCTTTCAGGCATAAATAAAACAATAAAAATATGTAATAAATATAAATTACATATTTAAACAAAATAAAATATATATATATATATATATATATATATATATATATATATATATATATAGTTGCCTATAAAAATTATTTTGTGGTGCAATAAGGAATGTAAAATCTTTGAAATATTGTATTAATCATAAAAATGATATTTTGAGGTTTTTGGTGCTTGAAATGAAGTTTTTGAGCTAATATATATATGAAACGAAAATGTGAATAATCGTAAAATGAAAAATAAAGAGAATGTGCTAGCGAGATAAAAGTTTTATATATGATGCAACGGTCAGTGTTGACTAATGAACGGACAAACTGATGTAAAAGTTATTTAAATTAAAGAAATAATATAGTAAATTGATTTTTACTATAAAAGCTATGCATTAACTGTTTAAACTCCATATTTGCGAGTAGAGATAAAAGATATTTCTGAAATGAAGTTTAAATAGTTTAAGCTTCAAGATGTAAAATATTTGCATCTTAAAATGTGTGAGACTTACTATTTATGAAATAAGTAAAATATTATTACATGATTAATAATATTAGAAGGTGATTAAAATAGTTATTAAATGATTAATAATATTAGTAAAGGATCTAAATTCTATAAAATGATAATAATACTAATGGGTTAAAATGTTATCTAATATTTGATTAAGTGTTAGATAATTTAAGGCTTAATTAATTGTATTATGATACAAAGTATGATATGCTGATTGAAAGATCAATCTTATAATTGATAGGTCTTACAAAAGAAGTTAACTTAAATTGCGTAGCAGTAGTCAACGAATCAGGCAAGTTTCCTAACTCAACTTGAGTTGTTAATTCAAAGCATGTTAGTGGTTAATTATTGTTGATTATACCACGTCAATAACTTATTGATTCGCACATTGTGCATGTTGTATATGTTCATCAGGTATGAAAGGCTGATCACCTTCATTACCATAGGTTTCAGTTAAACTTGTTTATGTTAATTGTTGACATTCAATATCATTGGTTCAGTCATTCAATCGTTGAAATTTGATTCATGTTATTTCACAATTATCATATTGTTGAAAACTTGAAAGCTTATTCATTCTATTCAATCATGGTATATCTTCATTGTATGTAAAACTTGCTGGGCAAATTTGTTGCTCACCCTTGCTATATCATGATAAAATTTTCAGATTTAGATGAAAGCTCGAATAAAGACAGAAGCAAAGTCAAAGTGAAAGATTATTTTATGTTGCAGTTAAATCTATAAATTTTCTATTGAAAATAGCATTGTAAACCTTTTTAATATTGAAGGTATGTATTAAGTTAAGGTTGTAGACCTTGGGAATGATGTGTAAAAGTTTAATGTATAAACAATGTATGTTTATATCTTCCGCATTAGTGATAGAATTAGTGTACCGGATCCGCGGCGATTTGGAACCCGGATTTGGGGATGCTACAGGCTCTACCCATTTGTGGGGGTTTGGTAGTTGATCAACCTATCCAAACACAATACTTTGACATAGGTCACAACTCACAACCACTCTCTAATCCACCCATTTATGAAAACACACAAAATTTAAAGCATAAAAAAAACTATATACCACAATTTAGATAATACCCAATTCAGATATCTACATAACACCCAATTCAGAAATCTATATACCACATTCAACATTAATCTTCAAATTTAGAAAACTATAAAAATTATTGCAGTTAGGGTTACCTGTGGGCGGCGGTGATAATGGCAGTGGTGGCGGCGGGTCGGCGGCGGTGACAATGGTAGCTAATTCTTCTCCTACTTCTCTTCCCTCCTTTCTCCCTCTTCTCTCTATCTGCTCCCTCTTTTTTTTTCTTTCGTCTGTCTTTCGTGAATGACTGATACTGGTTAGATTAAGTTTGATCAGTGACCACCTGAAGCGACCGCATGCGGTCGCTGATATCATTTAGTCTCAAAGAATCCTCGCACCAACATTTCCTGCCAAATTTTTGGAGGTAAAATTGTGCTAGCGACCACTTAGCGATCGCATGCAGTCGCTGATATTGAATAGCGACTGGATATAATTTTGACCGCAGAAGGCGGTCGCTATTACTAATATCAGCGACCACATATGCGGTCGCTGATATTATTGGTCGCTGATAGACCTTTTTCTTGTAGTACCTTAGGGTTAAAACCTAAGGTTCTAAAAATTAATTTTTTTAATATTTTCAATTTAGCTTTTCAAAATAGAAAAAATAATATTTCTAAATATAACTAGGATTTTCTAAATAAATTCCAATTTCCCAATCATAATTTATATCTTGCTAATTAGGATAAATAATTCCTAATTAAAATTGCTAATTTAGCAAATAGGTCCATTAGGGTTTCAAACTGAACAATTAGAGTTTAAAACTTTAAAATTTAGGGTTTTCTAAATTATTAGAAAATCTAATTAATCATTAGGGTTATCCCTAATTAGGTTTGTAATTAAAATACAAAAACCTTATACATAACCTTTAAATTCCCAAATTAGGATTATAATATCCAAATTAGGGTTTTAAAAATCTCGAAACTGAATTTAGGGTTTTCAAAACCGATTTCTAGGTTTTCTTATAAATCGTAAGAATTTTCTAACTGAACGTGGACGTTTTAAATATATACACAGGATTTGGACACTGATAAAATTTATCTGGTCAACCCTTGACCCTTAACCACCTTCTGTACACATATACATACCATATTCGCAGAACATAAACACATATAACCTTAATCCTGAATAATTCACCACAAAAATTTTAATTTCACAAAATTCCTTACTAGAAAACTCAAATCCATACACTTATTTTCTGTCTAGGTTCATTATTTAACCTTTAACCTATCATTTAAGATTTAAATAAAAATTTCTAAATTCTCGGGTCATCACATAAAGAATGCTCAACTACAAGATGAAGAATGTGTAAAAATCAAAGAGAAAAAGGTTGAGGGTAGTGAAGTGAAATACAAGATCGATACCGAAGGGTTACTAAGATTCGAGGGAATAATTTGGGTTCCAACAATACTAGTTATTAAAGATAAAATCTTGACCGAAGCTTATAACTCAAGATATTCAATTCACCCGGGAAGTACGAAGATGTGTCAAGATTTACGACGGCACTTTTGGTGGCCAAACATTAAAAGAGATGTCGCAGAATGTGTTGCGAAATGCTTGACATGTCAAAGAGTCAAGGCCGAGCATCATAGACCAAGCGGATTACTTCAACTGTTGGAAATACCAGAGTGGAAGTGGGAACATATCACAATGGAATTTATGGTAGGTCTTCCAACTACTCAGAGAGGATACGATGCGATTTGGGTGATAGTGGACAGACTGACAAAATCAGGACACTTTTTGCCAATAAAGATTAGGTTCAATCTTGATCAGTTGGCAAAGTTATACGTTAAAGAAATCGTTGCGAGACATGGAGTTCTAGTTTCAATTGTGTCAAATAGATATCCGCGATTCACATCAAACTTCTGGAAGAGACTACATGAATGCATGTGAACACAGTTAAGAATGAGTAAGGCATACCATCCGTAAACAGATGGCCAAAGCGAACGAACAATCCAAACTTTGGAAGATATGCTCAGAGCATGCATCATGGATTTCAAAGGGAGCTGGGATGAACATTTACCATTGGTGGAATTTGCCTACAAAAATAGTTACCACACAAGCATCGGTATGCCGCCTTACGAAGCATTGTTAGGCAGGAAGTGCAGAACTCCACTGTGCTGGGATGAAGTCGGTGAACGTCGACTATTAGGACCGGAACTAGTATAACAAACTGCTGAGATTGTTAAACTCATCAGGACAAGATCGGTAGCTGCTCAAGACAGACATAAGAAGTACATTGATCAACACAAACAAGATCGTGAATTCGACGTAGGAAATTTCGTGTTCTTAAAAGTTTTTTCTTGGAAGGGGAAAATTCGTTTTGGTAAAAAGGGAAAGCTAAGCCCAAGGTTTATTGGACCCTTTGAGGTGCTGCGAAAAGTAGGATGGGTGGCTTATGAGGTAGCTCTACCTCCAAAGTTGGAACACGTTCATAATGTTTTTCATGTTTCGGTGTTACGACCGTATAAACCCGATTACAAGCATGTGATCGAGTATGAACCATTACAGTTCGATAAAGATTTGTCTTATGAAGAGTTTTCTATCCAGATGGTCGACAGGAAAGAACAAGTGCTCAGGAATAAGGTGATACCTTCTATGAAGGTGATATGGAGAAACCACAATGTCGAAGAGGCTATGTGGGAACTCGAAGTTGAAATGATGGAGAATTATCCTAAGTTATTTGTTTGATCTATGCCTTCGATTCTGGGGACAAAATCTTTGTAAGGAGGGAAAAATGTAACGAATAATTTGTTTTATATGTGATTCTGGGGACATAATCCTTGTAAGAAAGGAATGATGTAACAATCCAGAATTTTAAATTGTAATTTTAAATATTTATAGAATTATATAAATATTTAATTGATGTGTTTATTATTGAATAAATATTTGTTTAAGTTGATTTGATTTGATTATTTATTTGTTAAATAAATAATTAATGAGTGAAGGAAATTAATGATTATGAGATAATATTCTAATTTAATTTAATAATTAAGTTAGAGAGTTGATAGAGATTAAATTGATTATTATAATGTTTTTAATTTAATTTGGTATTAAAAGTTTGACAATAAACTATGTTATAAATGGGTTATTAAAATAAATTAAAGGAGTTTAATTTAGTTTTACCAAATAAGGCTTTAAAGATATTAAGTCTTTAAATTTTATAAGTGTTTGCCAAACAAAGCCTTATGACTTTTGAATTTTGAATTATACTTATAATAAATAATATAAATAATATATATTAAATTATGGTAACTAATAATTTAATATTGTCATTAGTAAAACGTCGGTTTTAGACGTTGGGTTTGTGCGTTGGCTGGAGTTGTATTTTATTTTATGTGAAAAACATTTCGCTTAAGCCTAAGAAGAGAAAAGAGAAGAAGTTGTCAGAGAATTTACAGAGAAGAACTAGAGAGAGTTTGAGAGGTGAGAAAAGTTCTGTGAATTGCAAGCACTTTGTCTTCTAACAAGGGTTAACAAAGCAAGTGAAGGTATACTTCTAATTTCCAAAAGTTTTAATCCTTATGTATGAAAAGTTTCTGTGTTCTTGAGTTTCACTGTAGTATAAAGTTCTTTACAAAATTTTTTGTAATAAATTTTTTTATGATTGGTTAATAAATTATTTGTAAAATGTAATTGTGATATTATAACTAGCATCTATATATGATTTTAGTTTACATATATGTTAAAAAAGAAAGAAAATAGTTTTATAGTGAATATGTGTATGAACATGGCTTGTAGGAGTATAAAAATTGATAGTTGATTGTAAGCTAACAAATAAATTGAGCCTTGAATATGTTAATTCGGTAAGAAACAAAGAGAAAGCAGTTGGAATGAATTAATTTGGTGTATAATTGTGATCACAGTGTTAGTTTTATCAAATAATGTCAAAAATGGAGTTTTTGGTTTAAAATATGGCATTCAAGAATTTAAATTTTCTGAAGTTGTGGTTTAGTTGTTTGAAATTAGTATATATATGATGGGTAATGATTATGTGTAATCTATGTAAGTTATACATGTTAATTTAGGTGCTAGAAATTAAGATACAGGTTAAATTAGCTTTGTTGCTGTTCTTCGTGCCCAAAATTGTAATTCGGCGCCGTAGCGCCAAACTTAGTGCCGCAGCGCCAAGTCTCACGCTGCATCGCCGAACTTAGCATCGCAGCCCCAAGCCTCATGCCGCAACACCACTTCCAAGCTTGTGCCTCGCGCCACAGCGCCATCACCGTGCCTCAACGACGTCCCTAGTGTAAACTGTGGCATCGCAGCGCCGGTTAGAAGAATGGACAGAAAGTGTATTTTAATTAATTATTTTTTGTAATTTTGATATGGTGCAATATTATGTAGGTTAAAATGTAAATTTTGTTAATTGTGGTTTTATAGTGCTAAGAATGAGAATTTTATTAACAATTAACGAGTTTTATTATTTCATTACTAGTGTAACTTAATTATGTGGTTAAAAATCAAGCCATACATGAAATAGATACTTATTTATATACAGAGTATATGTAGTAACTAATTGTGTCATAATGACATGTGTATAGGATAATGTGAATCAAATTATTACGGTTTAGCTTACACGCAATGCATGTTTTCTAAATCTAAACTTTCTTTGAGCAAGTTTCTTAACTCTAAATTATATCGTGCAAGTTTCTTGACTCTACCTTGTTTATTATTGAGCAAGTTATTCCTAATCCTATTTATACAATTCGTGCAAAGTTATTTAACCTAAACTCTTACTTTGAAAAGGTTTCCTACTTTAACTCGTTATTTAGTATGCAAGTTTCTAAATTCTGATACACTAATGTAGAACAAGTTTTATCGTTCAATTTACTATTTATTATAATGCTCAATACTCAATTCTAAACAAGATTCTAACTTAGCTTAATATTGTTTAAGCAAGGTATGTTACATTATTCAATGCTTATGTTTTTAGCTTATTTCTAAAGCATGACCTTAATATACAATGTTGATTCATTTATGACTTATTCCATAACATATTGTTATTACATTCTTATTCAACTAATCCTTAGTTGATGTTCGTTAAACTCTAAATTACCTTGAAACTTATCCAAACCAAACTTACTTTGGTGCGGACTTTTATTTTAAATACTGAGATGAACAACCCTAGTATAGGGGATAATTTACGCAAAGCATTTAAATGTTTATGCACAATATATTGTAAGAAAATGCTGATCCCCCTAAATACGGGGAGTCCCTGTAGTCTTATGACTGTTAAAGTTTAAGTTGAAAGAATACTTATAACTATGGACATAGTTCGTAGTCTTTTGACCCTCAAATATATATTTCAAATTCTGTTCCTGATTATTATTGATAAAGCACATTATTCAGTTCTATTGAGCCTATTAGTTTGGCAGTTGATATGATATTTATTCATTGTCATTTCAAGTGAGCATTGTTTGAACACTAAATCTTGTGAGAATAAAGTACCCAGATTTGGGGGTGTCACAGAAACGTTCATGAAGAACGGATTAAACTTAGCTATAACAAAATTATGGCAAAAATTTCGTAAAAGACGAATGAATTGTAGAAAGTATGTAAATAAACCCGAATGTATAGGGTTTCATAAGAATGTAAGAAAATGTTGAAAATGTGAGTCATGGACTCAAGAATGAATTAATTTCAATTTCGGATGATCGAATTACGGACGACCGAATGAATAATGTTAATAACATAAAACGAACGAATGATGAAATTTATGCCAATTGAATGGCATGTTAATGGATACACAATTAAATTCTATCCAAGGAAAGTTGATGTATGTGATAAGAGTAAGAATATTGCTTTGGAACGACCTCATTTTGAGTTATAACGAACAAGTTACGAGATTGAAAAGTAAGTGATTTGTACGCGTTCCAACACTTACAAAAAATTATGGAAAAATTAAGTTTTTGAACTGCAAGTGCCAGTTTAAACGAGAAAGGAGGTGCCACAGTGCCGGCTCCGGGCATGAGTTACTAGAGACTTGCGTTGCAGTGCTCGAAATAACAAAGGAAGTGGCGCCACAGTGCCGGTGCAGGGAAAAACCCACAAAAGAGCTTTTAACTGCTCAACTCCTGGGTGGAATTGTAAGGAAAGATTATGAACATATAGTTCACATTATGTAACACTTAATCAAGTAAATTAAACCTTTAGTGAAGGTTGGGCGGAAAGATTGAACGAGATTAAAAGACATAGAATGTGAACGCAACGTAGTTGCGATGAATGATCAGTCTTAGCATACAATGAACAGTATGGCTTCGACATTAACAAAAGATGAGGAACGTAGTGTTCATGAAATGGATCGCGATGGAGAGAAATTAAAAACTTAGGTAAAGGTTGAATGAGAGATTAAGAGATGAACAAGTGAACGCTGAATATGTAAACGATTCTCGTGAATCGTATTCGCGTCGTGCGAACATTCTAAGTATAAATTGGTTGTATGACTTAAACGTGGACGAAGGTTGTAAGTAAGATATTAAATTATCAAGAAAGCCATAATGAACAATAATAAGATTAATGAAACTCTGAGTTTGAGTCGGATAAAGAATGTTAAAATGAAATGTAAGCGTTAAACACTTTAGCCAACATAGGTTGAGTGTACGATAATATTAAATGAGTAAAACCTACACAACATATATTGTTTGACTGTAAGATAATGCAGAATAATTATTAAACCTGTGAACGGTGAAGAAACTGAATTAATGACAATGATATATAACGTTAAGAAGCTGAGTTAATGATTATAACTTGGATGACGTTCCGAGTAGAATGAACAGGACGTTATAAGATACGAATAAGGTAATGTAAAATGCTAATGCTATGAAAGCATAACATTAACATTGAATGATTGTTTTGAGTATACAAAAGACTGTATGACTTAGAAGATAAGGAATAAATCCTGAGGTATGACATTTAGTTGCTAGAAAGCTATAAGGAATGGAAAATCAACTTAACGAACATTATAGTTTTAATGGTTTGGATAAGTTAAGATAAAGTTTAGGTTGTGGTACAATTGTAATCTTTAATGGTTGACATATGGGACATGGGCTAAACAATTCTTTCAGAGAGCAAAGGTATATACGAAACTGGTAAACGACCTATCTCGTTGTGAAAGACAGTGTAGATGAGAAGGGAAACTAGTTTGTTGGTTGTTTGTGGGAAACCACTCAGAGTACCGTATGGAATACTAGTAGAGATTTGATGTGTGCTAAGTCCTAGGAATGTTATAAGAAGAAGATAAGAATATAAATGTAAGAACCGAGAATTTCATGAATAAATAAATATTTTAATATAATAAGAAAATGAATATTTATTTGAATATAAATATTGATGTATTGTAAGATGTGTAATTCAATTAATTTAAATTGAATTTGTATGAGGATTGAGAATTTTGGAATGCCTTGTATGTCATGAGAATGGAAGTTAAGTGAGTTAATTTGATTAAGAGATGAATAAATTAAAGTGAAGAGAATAATTAGTTAATATTATATTATTAAGTAATTGTTATTATGAGTAATAGAATATTAATGAAGTAATTTACATAATTGTCTAGTATGACAAGATAATAAATAAGGGTATTATCTACTAAGTAAAAGGGATTAATTATTTGAGAATAGGAAAATTTTGTAACAGTAACTAAGTTAGAGAAATTTCCAGAGTGGCGCAGCTAAGCCACTCTTGTACTGTAAACCAGCATAGCTACACCGTTAGTAAGACTTGGAAAATAATTTCCACTGTGTGCATGAATTATAGAGAGGTTTTATTCACAATAATAAAGACTAAAGAATTAGTTACCATTATTTTTAATGTGAACATTATTATTAAATATTATTTCATGCCACTGTGTGTAATATGGGAAAATGCGAGTAGTAATATCATATAATTATTCATAAGATTAAATGAGGTATGACATTTAATTGGGATTAATGCTATACCAAAAATCATAGGGTAAAAGTAATTAAATCATAAAGTTGAATTAAATAGGTTTTGTTACCTCATTATGTTTGATGAGACAATTAAACGTGTACTCTAAAATATGGCAGTAAATAAATATACATTATTAAAATATTTATTTCTATACCAGTGTATAAGTAAATAGTAGAAGAAGATAATAAATTATTAGTGACCAATTAAATTAAGTCCACGTAGGTTATAAATATTAAATTATGTGGACTAATGTACATGGATTTTATGATGTGAATATATAAATAATCTCTAACTTTCCTAATATAGTAACAATTGTACATTAAAATTACATTTTTAGGAATTAAAGGAACTAAACTAAGCAAATTAATCACGTTGCTAAGAATTAAGAAGCTCAGTATATGAAAGTAACCTATCACCTATTTAATCATTGGCTATGGCAATGGTTGATGGTGACTTGTTGAGCAACCCTTTGTTAAACGTTTTTTCCTTCCTATACACCATGGATTACAACCTTAGTATAAACTCATTAGCCAGTCCATCTTTACTCTATAAAATGGCAACTATGTTATTAAAATCACGTTGTTGTAATTGTCTGTTGAAATCCTAAGAATTGAGTGTGAGTATTGGTTGTTCAAAGAAGAGTCTAGCAATCTCAGAGGGAAGAAACTAAGGAAATTAAGCTTCTCAGAAGGTAAGCTCTTATTTTAGAAACTTAATTTCAAAGTTTACAAATTATGGAAATTCTACTAGATTCTTGTAAACTGATTTAAAATTATGCTACCAAAGTGTTAGTGAAGCGTAAATACGTATGTGGAACCTCTTAGACTGAGTTTAAGAATGATTAATGAGAATGAATCAACATTGGTTTCAGGATCTTTAAAATAGAGTACCTTTCTGGGTTTGGTTCGGGAAGGGCGCAGCTGCGCCCAGTTTATACTAGGGTGCAACGCAGCTACGTCGGACCACATGACCAGATTCTGGGGTTTGTTATGCTAGGTGTTGCTAATTTGGTATTATGACTTATATATATACCTGAAAATAAGTATAGCATGAGATTTAAAGCTTTCTTATGAGATAGGTAATACATAATATGATATAGTATTTATATTTCCTTTGTTCATAACCAACTTGTTAGGCTTTGTGTTAGAGAACTTTTTCAAGAAAAACTTGTCATATCAAAGCTAATATATATGAATACTACATGATGTATGTTCTGATCTTGTGAAGATGTTAACGTGACTTAACTATACATAATAAGAGCTTTAAAGGTGTTTTGTATGTGTTGAATTGCATCGTTCGAGTTTAAAATGATTTCAAAGGCAAACTTGAATATGTTTTCAAACCAATTGCATTAAGAATGAGTAGTTAGATTCTGAAGATTTAAGATGACATGTTTATGATCATTATGTCTCTAAACATGATTCTTATATGATAAACGTAATATTAGTAAACTAAGCATGGGTTTAAAGCATGTTTTAAAGTACTAAATGATGCTAGTTATGAATAAATGATATTAACACTAATGAGCATTTGTATTAACAGATTATGTAATATCTTTATGTTAACATAAGGCTAATTAGTACATATGGTGATTATGTAACGATCGAGAAATTTGTAATTTAATTTAAATATTTATTAAATTAAATAAATATTTTAAATAATTTATTTATTGAGATAAATAAATATTTGATGAATTATGATGTAATAATTTAGTTGAGTATGTGTGCTAACTAAATTAATGAATGGTAATTTTAGTATGTGAGGATTTAATTTAATAAAAATAATTAAATTAAATGAATTTTTTAATATTTAAGAGAATAATAAAATTAAGTAAAGTTATGTTTAAGTCTAATTTATTAATTTAAATTAGATATATAATTATTTATTATTCATAAATATAATTATTATAATTACTATTATAAGTTATTTAAATTAACTAAACTAAAGTTATTTAAATTAACTAAAGTGTGACAAGTAAAAACTATATAATATAAATATTATTAAAATAATCTAGGTTGGGGGATTAGGTGGTAGAAAAACAAGGCCTTGTGGCCTTTGGCTTATTTAACTGACGCCTTTTTGTTTTTAACTAAAACAGTGCATGGGAGGTGAGGCCATATCAGTTTATATTTTCACGCATTTTATTCTCCTAAGGCTTAAGAGCAGAGTATAGAGAGAGCTTGGAGGAAAAGAGAAAAACATAGTGAGAAATTGAGAGATTAAGTATCTGTGATTTTGCCAAGAGGAAGGAGAGATTTTCTATCTCTTGCTAGCATACAACTAGGGTTTGAAGGTATATTACTTCTAATGTTATGTTTTGAGTTTCTATGATCATCTTTTGTAAATTACTTAATCATGTTGGATTAATACATGTATGTATGTGGTTTATAATCTGTTAATCAACATATGTGAGTGCTATTTGATGATTAAATGAATGAAATTGGTTTGTAGTAGAAGATTTCAAATAATAGTTTTTATGTTATAGGATATGGCTTAGAAAGTACAAAATTTCATTGTCAATACTTGTTATAATCTGCGAATTGATGTTGGATTATGTTAGTATGTTAAGAAATGAAAATAACGTAGTTTAAATAGTTTCAAGTGATTAAGAAACGAATTCGTGGCGATCGAATTCGCTAAAAGTGTCAAAATTGAAGAAATTTGGAAAATTATGGTTTTAATTCTTCAAATTTGTGTATATGTGATGTTCATGTAGTTAGAATGTTGTATAGCATGCTTAACTATGTTATTACAGAGTTTTAGATGTTTAGGTTTGTGAATTTCTGTGGAAAATGGGAGAGTTTTGGGTGACTGATGTGCTAAACAGAGCCGCTGCAGTGTCTGTCTGGCTGTGGCGCAGTTGCGCCGTAGGCCCTCTGTAAATCTGCAGCAGCGCAGCTGTACCGGTGCCAAGGCTTTGGACAGCGTAGCTGTAACGCCGCCAAATTCGAGTATCTTCCAACCCGACAGATGGTGCATCACGGTACTACCATTCATACATTCATTCAATTGAAAAGCCTCAAAGAACGAACATAACTTCTATAAATTCAAAGTATTATTTACATTTCCCAGGTTCTATACCCATTACAAAGGTTCTTTGTCATAATATCAAATACATTACAACAATAGACCTATACTATTATAAGACAACTTAATAATCTACCTTAGCCTTTCCATTATCTTTATTCAATCCTTCGGGACATTCAGTCTTAGCTGGATTCATATGGTTCAAGCAAGAGTGAGCATAACTAGCTCAGCAAGTATAACAATTTCAATAACAACATGCTTAATACATATGAATCGTATATCTTCGATAATTGAACAATAGTTATGAAGTACTATTGATGATTCAAAATAGCACTTCATCTTTCTTTCAAAATGTTTTACAATAATCACAATATTTAGTAAAACATTCACTCCGGTCAAAGACCCCGAGTATTCATTCTTTCTTTAAAAAGGACAACCTAGAACTCAGTCCGTAAGCCTAGTATTATTTACGAGCACTTCTAGTTGATCAGCCTATTGTAGTCTATGTTGATCAACACTACATCCACTAAACGTATGTACGTTTAATCATTTGGCAACCTCACGTGCCTGTCCTTTACCGACAAAACATTTGTTTAACATTTCAGTCTTCTTTTGAAAACCATATCAAGTAGTTGACAAAAGATAACAATATTTGATAACAGATGAACAGATTATTAATAATCCATTCAATATATCAAGTCTAGCCAAAGGAATTGTCTTTAACTTCAACATACTTTAATTCATGCGTAAGGATACATGAACTTCAAAAACTTGTTCAGATTGAACTGAGACAAGAGTTAGAATACTTGCCTTTAGCGTCTGCTACGGTATATTTACTTTATGATTGAATCTTTCAAGTCTCTACAACACATGATCATATAACGCCTTACATTAGGTCAAATATAATCAAGTATGTATATGACTATATCTTACCCTTCATCTCAATCTAATTATGTATTAGATTTGATTACCATCAATTCTGGTTTATCATTCTACTTGCATTCATAGTTGAATAGGTTATTACTAACCTTTACACATTACTCTTAAGTTTTAACAATGTTACTTCAAGTTCCTTAAGGTAGGTTTACTTTAAACTAATCATATTCTCTTGCTTTACATTCATGTCTATTCTTCACCATCTTTCATCAAGGACTGGCGCTGCGGCACCAGTCATGTGCCTACATCTCGCGCTGTGGCGCGAGTTAACAGTGAAGGTGTCCTGGACTTGGCGCTGCGGTGCGAGTCCTTACTCAGTGGGCCGCGCTGCGGTACCACTTTCCAGTATGCTCGGGTCCTGTACATGGCACTGCGGCGTGAACAATTTGCCTTGGGCTGGCGCCGCGGCGCTAGCTCTGTGCACCAGAAAATTTTTCAAGCTTAAATTTTTTGTGAACTTCCCGGACGCATAACTTCTTGGTTATAAGTCCGAATTGGCTATTTCAAAAGCCTACGATTCACAAAGTACGTAATCTACGCGTTCATGCAAGAATTTTATCTATTCGACTTCGTTTTCTAAAAATTCACCTATTGGTTCATTTTTAACGAAAATGATAAACGTTCGTGAACATTCAACGCTCGTTTCTTAAGACAACACGAACGCCCTGGTGATTTATTACCGAAAAATATTACAGGAGGTTGTTTCAATGTCCTGATGCTCACACATTTCTTTTGGCAATCTATAATTGCACCATGGTTAATAAACCAATCCATTCCGAGAATTACGTCGAATTCTCCTAACTTTATTGGTATTAAATCTATCGATAACTTACAACCACAAATATCTATGCAATAACTCCTATGAATATCTTTAACAGGAATTATCTCTTCGTTCGCTACCTTAATGTTCAAAGGTATAGGTAACTTTTCGAGAAATAATTCTAATCGTCTAGCAAAATCACATGCTATAAACAAACAAGTAGCACCCGTATCAAATAGCACGTAAGCATTTATGTTATTGATTGGGATAATACATGCAACTACATCCCCTGATGTCACCGCATCTTGGACCGTCATATTAAAAGTGCGGCCATTGGACTACCCGGCTGAACTGGACCACTAATAGCAAACTTACCGCTATTAGTTCCCTTATTTCCATCTATCCCTTTCTTTGGGCAGTTCTTTGTTATGTGGTCAGTTGATCCACATACAAAGCATCCATGGTTTTTCTTCGGATTTGGACAGTTAGGAGAAATGTGCCCTTCCTGTCCACAGTTATAACATACGGCCTTTCCTTTGAGATAGACTCCTAAGTGAGTCTTCCCGCAAATTCTACAGGCCTCCATTCTTCTCTTGGAATCCCCTTATTTTACTCCGGTAT
Source organism: Panax japonicus (assembly GCA_020205505.1). Taxonomy (NCBI): domain Eukaryota; kingdom Viridiplantae; phylum Streptophyta; class Magnoliopsida; order Apiales; family Araliaceae; genus Panax; species Panax japonicus. The sequence goes on along the minus strand of CM035102.1, from coordinate 44,519,781 downwards.
TCCCAGAGTTAAAAGCCCTTTCTCTTTTGACCTTCGCCACTACCGCTGGCTCCTTCGCTCTTGATTCCCCCATCAACTTTCCCTTTGTTTTTCTTATCCTTGTGGTACTGGATGAGAGCCTCATTCCCACCTTCGACAATTATTGCCTTCTCTAATATGGTTCCAAAGGAAGTACTTTGAAACACTGAAATTCGACTATAGAGCCTGGATTTCAAGCCCTGCTCGAATCTTCTAGCCTTTCTTACTTCAATGTCTACTTGATGTGGAGCAAATTGTGCCAGTTCATTAAACTTGGCAACATACTGGGGAACTGTCATATCCCCTTGTTTCAATTCAAGAAACCTCATTTCCATCCTCCCTTGCATACTTGTGGGAAAATAGTTCTCGAAGAAAATCTCCTTAAACCTTACCCACGTTAGGTTTCCTATATCGCCCCTAGCCTGGTTTGCTTCCCACCAAAAGTTGGCCTCTCCCTTCATCAAATAGGTGACAAAGGCAACCTTTTGACCCTCCTCAACATTTACTATAACAAATGCTTTCTCGATTTCTTTTACCCAAGTCTGGGCTTCTATAGGGTCCGTAGTTCCTTTGAACTCTGGCGGACCTACACTTTTAAAGTCCTTAAAAGTAGTAGCTCGTACTACTCCAAGAATTACGGGTATACATTAGTCCCCGTTCTATTAAATGCAGCCGTTAAAAGATTAACGAACTCTTGCATTGGATTAACCGGACCACCCTCCGGTTGGTTAACATTAGTGTCTTGATTTCGTTGTCTCCTTCTTGGCGGCATTTTGCTGTTAAGAAAAACAACACATCATTATTACTTTCTTCTTGTTGGTTAGTTATTATTTGTGATAAAACAATAACTCATACTCATTACTCAATATGTTCCATAAAAAGACTTATCTTGATTTATAACTTGTATTATACACTACATTGTTTACATTACTCAGCCTTAGTTGATTACATTACCATCCCACAATTGCTTTCCAAAAATTGGGATTTACAAAAGACTACCCTTGATATACAAAAGAGGGTTTTACGTCACTACTAGATACATAATATTTACATATCTATTTTACTCTAGCTATTGCTAGATTACATCTGTCGTAGGGCATTCTCAAAATCTTTGCTGGCCAGACCAGTAATAACATCTCTACTGATATTATGTTGGGTCTGTCCTGCTTCTACCGGATACCCTGCTACCTGCTGCTGGAAATCCACGTGAGAACTCATATGTATATAGGACATCCTCTCCAACTTCTGCTGTTTAGTCTTTAACTCCTGCTTGAGCTCAAAGACTTCATATTTCAGCTCTCGGACCTTGTCCTTAGCTAGAATTCTATCATCATGCTCTTCTTCCCACATTCCTTCCATGTTAGTCTTGTCCTCCCAAACAGCTTGGAGTTCTTCTTTCAACTCCTTAACCTCTTGACAGTAATGGACATTTCTATCCAATACTGACATAAACAGTGCCTTCATTGACTCCTTTGTAGTCAACTCTTCTGAAGGTGGAACCTAATCAAAGGACATTACGTCCACCTCTTCCTCTAGCATGCCATCAAACACAGACATGTAGTCTAAATTTTCCCAATCTCAAGACTCGATTGCCAACACTTCCGGTTCTATTGCTACGGGATTTGGTAGTATCTCTACCCGATTAACCGAATCCTCACTCACTACATATATATCTCTATACATATCATTTTCTCCTGACATCTACAATAAAACAATATAGTTTGATTAGTACACGTCAGTAAATTAATAAAAACACATAACATAATATAATGCATTTTTATAAGGTTATTTTCCATATTTTACTTCTTTATTCTTTCTTAAGGTTATGACTTAAGGTTCTATTTCCCCCTTAAGTTTTATAACCTAGGCTCTGATACCAACCTGTAACGCCCCCAAATCCGGGTATCTTCCAACCCGGTAGATGGTGCATCACGGTACTACCATTCATACATTCATTCAATTGAAAAGCCTCAAAGAACGAACATAACTTCTATAAATTCAAAGTATTATTTATATTTCCCAGGTTCTATACCCATTACAAAGATTCTTTGTCATAATATCAAATACATTACACAATAGACCTATACTATTACAAGACAACTTAATAATCTGCCTTAGCCTTTCCTTTATCTTTATTCGATCCTTCGGGACATTCAGTCTTAGCTGCATTCATATGGTTCAAGCAAGAGTGAACATAACTAGCTCAACAAGTATAACAATTTCAATAACAACATGCTTGATATATATGAATCATATATCTTCGATAACTGAACAATAGTTATGAAGTACTATTGATGATTCAAAATAGCACTTCATCTTTCTTTCAAAATGTTTCACAATAATCACAATATTTAGTAAAACATTCACTTCAGTCAAAGACCTCAAGTATTCATTCTTTCTTTAAAAAGGACAACCTAGAACTCAGTCCGTAAGCCCGATATTACTTACAAGCACTTATAGGTGATCAACCTATTGTACTCTATGTTGATCAACACTACATCCATTAAACGTATGTACGTTTAATCATTTGGCAACCTCACGTGCCTGTCGTTTACCGATAAAACATTTGTTTAATATTTCAGTCTTCTGTTGAAAACCATATCAAGTAGTTGACAAAAGATAACAACATTTGATAACAGATGAACAGATTATTAATAATCCATTCAATATATCAAGTCTAGCCAAAAGAATTGGCTTTAACTTCAACATACTTCAATTCATGCGTAAGAATACATGAACTTCAAAAACTTGTTCAGATTGAACTGAGACAAGAGTTAGAATACTTTCCTTTAGCGTCTGCTACGGTATATTTACTTTATGATTGAATCTTTCAAGTCTCTACAACACATGATCTTATAATGCCTTACATTAAGTCATATATAATCAAGTATGTATATGACTATATCTTACCCTTCTTCTCAATCTAATTATGTATTAGATTTGATTACCATCAATTCCGGTTTATCATTCTACTTGTATTCACAGTTGAATAGGTTATTACCAACCTTTACATATTACTCTTAAGGTTTAACAATGTTACTTCAAGTTCCTTAAGGTAGGTTTACTTTAAACTAATCATATTCTCTTGCTTTACATTCATGTCTATTCTTCACCATCTTTCATCAAGGACTGGCGTTGCGGCGCCAGTCATGTGCCTACATCTCGCGCTGCAGCGTGAGTTAACAGTGAAGGAGTCCCAGACTTGGCACTGCGACGCCAGTCCTTAATCAGTGGGCCGCGCTGCGGTGCCACTTTCCAGTATGCTCGGGTCCTGTACATGGTGCTGCGGCGTGAACAATTTGCCAGCTCTGTGCACCAGAAAATTTTTCTAGCTTAAAATTTTTGTGAACTTCCTGGACGCATAACTTCTTAGTTATAAGTCCGAATTGGCTCGTTCAAAAGCCTACGGTTCACAAAGTATGTAATCTACGTGTTCATGCAAGAATTTTATCTATTCGACTTTGTTTTCTAAAAATTCACCTATTGGTTCATTTTTAAAGAAAACGATAAACGTTCGTAAACGTTCAACGCTCGTTTCTTCGTTCTAAGTCGGAATCCGGTCATTTTTGAGTCCGCAACTCTAGAATGCCAAATATGACTTGTCTCCCTCGAAAAACAACGTTTTAGAGTTCATACACAAAATTTGACTTCAAATCCCAGAATTTTACAAATTCGACGATTATCGTCCAATCGTGCAATTTCTGGCAAATCTTCTTTCTTATGATTTGTCCAACATTACAAATGACTTTCATTCATTGTGTGAACATCTCAACATACTTATTACAACAACTTATATTCATTGTGGGATTTTGACTTATTTCTTTGTGAGCTTATAACTTATTAAATTATAAACTACTTATGACATCATTGCCCATAACTTATGATAATTAGAGTTTCTTAATCATCATATTTATATGTTCTTAACATATCATATCATTCATGTTTACATGATATAAATTCATATAAACCCTTAACTTTTCATACTAACATTCATGGTTAACTTATAATAAGTTCGTAACTTTTTTAAGTTCAAATGACTTATTTCCAACTTATATGGTTTAAGTTCATTGGTTACTCATTCATCTTACTTTTAACATTCATGTTCCTTAATCCAAGCTTTTCTTATCAACCTATCATGATAGAGATAGAAGATAATTGAAGAATGGATCTTACTTTTGAAGTTCTTGATAAGTAGCTTCTTCTTCTTCTTAACTTAAGGAAGTTAACTTATTTGTAACTTAAACTCTACCAATTAAGCACTTTGAAATATCTAACTTGTTTGAACAAGTGTTAAATGGCTAGCAAGGCTTCTCTATTTATAGAACTTGCAAGTTTAGGGTAGATTAGTCTTAACACTAAGCCACCTCCTTACTATTTATTGCTTGGCTAACACAAAACTTATCCTTTGCTTAATCATTACTCATTTAACTTGGTCATTACATAACTTGGTCACCACTCATATATCTTGATAACCACACATTAATCACATTAATATGGTTTGCCCCATGGGTTTGTCAACTCATGGATTCTAGCTTGGGCTTGGATTAAATAAATCCTTGGGCTTTGCTTTAACAAACACTCACATGTTTATTAATACAATAGTTGGGCCTTAACCTTAATTGACTTGGGCTTGTACAAAATCCTAACCAATTCTTTACAAGTCCATTCATATTACATAATACATATACATATAGTTTATGCATTTATTCTCGTACTCCAATTCATATAGAATTTATATACGATAATTCATCCTTCATACAACTCGTATAATACATCGTTTTATACTTTTTTTTATTCCTTTGCACAATACCAAAGTATCATACAATTATTACTTTACTCATTCCTACTTCGCTTTAATTAACGTTTATAACTTAAGTCCACAAGCAAAATATTACGTTTTCCATAACTAGATTATTATTATATAATCAGTCTTACCTTAATATTCTATCATTACATATTTCTCGGAACTTCAATAATAAATCCCGAGCAAATACCGATGAATAGTGTTTTTCGAAAAATTTCTCGAAAAACTTTCATTTTCATCTTAGAAATTTAAACACTTTAATTCCTTCACGTAGCTCAAATACTACGACATTCCAATATCAATAGGTTATAGAATGAAAACCATCTTGATAACATATAGAATATAATTTTATTATTATTTAATTTAATAAAAATCATTTTACAATAAGATCCGAATTTCTCGGTCGTTACAGTAGCTGCGCCGTGTCCTGAGCCTAGGCAGTGAAGTCTGTTTGTTTGTTGGTTGTTATACAAGGGTCTAATTTGGCTATGCATGCATGACAATGATGTCAAATCCTAACCTAAGAAATCATAACAGGTTGAAGTATAATATAATACCAAAATATGGAGATTTTAGTTGTCACTTGAATAAGTTATGTAATGAACCGAATGTGATGTTTTCAAAAGTTAAAGAGAAATGATAAGGTTTATGTTAGGTTATGGTGTGATTTTTGATTCGTTAAGGATGTTAACTGACATGGTTAGATGTTAAGTTAAGATTATGACCTAAATGGTGGTTTAAACCCCTAAAGCTAATATTAGTACGACTAATTGTTATTGCAATCTCAATGATATGTGTAGGGTAATTGGCGAATATTATTATACTTGTGTAGCTTACATACAAGGCAAGTTCCCTAACCTATGTTACTTTGTTATTCAGCAAGGTTTACCTTTCGTTGTTATGTTATACTTATGCAAGTTTTTTAACTTCATTCTTTTATTAATGAATGTTAGTTTCCTAAATTTTTATTAAGCAAGCCTATTGATTCTATCCTTATGTATGGTTAAATAAGCCCTTGTAACCTAAATTCGTTACATCGAACGAGTTTCACATTTCTATTTCTTGTTATTGTTATTCGAATCATATGTTGTTCTAATACATTTATTCAAATGAGGCTGTTCTAATTTTGTTTGATATGGTACGTTGCATATATACACCATGTCTATTCAAATGTATAATGTTGTTGTTAAATCTTTAACTTAAGTAACGTTGTTCAATTCTATATCATTGTGTTGAACCTTCAAACAACAAGTAAACTTTTATTGAATTGAATTGATCTATAATTGAATAGTGTTCTAAAATTCTAGAACAATTAATAAGCTAGTTCCAAACTAAACTTACCTTAGTGCAGAAATTCTAAATCCAAACTGAGATGAATAACCCTAACATAGGGGATTTTGTACGTGTAACGTTTAGATGTTTGTGCACAATGCATTGTACAAAGGGCTGATCCCCCTAAGTACGTGAAGAAGGGTCTGTATAGTCTAAATGACTATTAAGGTTGAGGTAATAATACCTAAATACCGGAGACATAGTTCGTGGTTTTAAGACCCTCAGATATTAAAGTTTGAACTTGTTTTATATTTTTGATTCGTAGAACAAGTTCATTATTGTTCAACATTCGTTGTTCATTCTCATGTTGTTATCATCACTACTCTCTATATCATCGAGCAATTTTTTGCTCACTCTTGCATTTAACACTGTAGCTAAAGTTGAGAAAGTCGATGAGCCATCTTCTAGCAAAGGAAAGGGCAAAATGTCCAAGTGTTGAAGACTTATGAGAAATTTATTTAAATGTTTTATGTTACTAGACTTGCTTTATTTTATGATGTATTCCGTAGACTTATGTAATAAATTTAAGGTTAGATTACCTGGGATTGGTTTTAAGATGATGTAACCCTTTAATGGGAAAGATTATTTTTAAGTTGTTTAAATTATGTCTTTATCCTTTGATTATGGGTAGTTAGATGTAATGATTTTGGATAGTGAACACCAAATCCCGTGGGAATGATTTACCCAGATTTTGGGGTGTCACAGGTTGGTATCAAAGCTTTAGGTTATGAACCTTAGGTGGGGAAACCTTAGGAAGTAACCTTTAAGGAGATAGAAAACATAGAGGTGTCCAACTCTTATCGAGTTTCAAGGAATGGATACAGGCATCCATTGAAGCTAAATAATAAAAGGCACTATGTGATATGTGTTAATAACTTATGTGCTCGCGAGTATCGAAAAATGTTAAGTAAAACTTAAAATATTTTGTTGTCAGGATGTCTAACGAAGGAGGATCTAGTCCAGCTAGGGAAGTGATACCTCAGGTACCTAGAGATGACGAACCACGAAATATTCATGTAGTGCGGGAACAGTTGATCCAGGAGGATGAGGCTGTGACCGATCACGAGGAGGATAGTTCTGAGGAGATAGATGAGGATGATGAGGAAGAGGATCCTACGGAGTTTCCACCAAACTCCATATCAGCTGAGATGTATGACGCTCTATACGATCGTAATATAAAATTACAGGAAAAGGTTGTGGAACTGAAAGAGTTGGTTGAGATGCATCATGCTTCGATGGAGCAGAAGGATGCATAGATTCAGGAACTTGACTCACGCCTTGGAAACACGGAGTGGGACTTGGTTCATATAAAGGGTTAGCATAAAGATCTGTTGGCAGTAAATGAGAAGATAAAGACTGACATGGAAAAATTAAAAGACGACTTCAAAGAGGAATCAGCTAAGCGTACAAGAGCAGAGGATGCTTGGATGAAGGCAACTCAACGTGCAGACCGTACTGAGGCTAAGGTCCAAGTGATGAAGTCTAAGATGAATGAGATGGATTACGCCTTTAATTCTGCGATTAATAGGGCCCATGATCGAGTCTTTTATTACCCACCTCAGTTTGAATATTCGCCATGGTTCGTGATGGATCATAGAAAGGCGTATCGTATTATGGAGGAAGAGCGTCGAGAAGCCTTACGATGTGACAACCCGGAAAAGCGAATTGTCCAGAATTTAAGATTTAAAGAATTAGTTATTAATAAAATGAATTTTTATTAATACTATTATGTGCTATGTGTTTATTAATCGTTCTATAACCTAGAATGATTATAAATCGGGAGGATTCTGGCTACGAGGTAGACTGAACGAGTAAGAATTTTTAAGACGAAAATAAAATTTTTCTGGGGAAAAAGACGAAATAGGCACTATTTATCAGTTTCTGTCTGGAGATTTAGTTTGAATTTCTGAGAAACGCGTAATGATACATTCCTAAGACGTAATAGAATATTCAATAATATTTTAGTTATGGCAAAAATGAAGTTTTCGCCTGCGGACTTAAAACCTAAGGGTTATGAAACGTGAGTTTCGAGAATTTAATGATTTCGTATAATAACTACGTTTATTATACGTGAGAAATACGAGTATAATATTAGTTATTATACGAGTATAGTACGAAGATTATTACGACGTAGAATACAAATATCGTACAAATTATATACGAAGAGAATATGAGAATGGGATGCGTAGAATGCGAGTAGTCTTAACAGACTTTGAGTTCATGGACTTTGAAGAATCCAATTGGACTTGGATTATATCAAGCCCAAGGGAATGTGTAATGAAGCCCAGTGTAGGACTAGTAAAAATTAATGTAAGGCCCAATGTTAGATTTAATTAAGCCCGATCCAAGAAAATAAAACGCGGATCGAACCGATGGGTCACCGGATGGGTAAGAACCAATGGGGTAACCCATGGGGTGATCCATGGGAATGTGGACCGGCCACTTGGCCACCAAGTACGGGTGGTGTCCAAGTACACTTGGTGGCTAAGCATAGGAATAGTAAGGAGGTTAAGGGGGTGAAATGACTAATTTGCCCTAAGCCTTGGTTTTCTATAAATAGAAAGCTTAAGTTCATTATTTTGAGTTTTTGAAAATCCTACACTATGAGAGATAGAGAGAGAGAGAGAGAGTTCGGATGGGAGAAGAAGAGGAAGAGGAAAAGCTTGCATGAGTGCACGCTTTGTCCGACGGAAGGACATTAAAGAAGAACGGTAATCTGAGCCCTAGTTTGTTCTAATTTTCTTTAAGTTTAATATGTTCAAAAACATAACTTAATGAAGAAATGAAGTAGATGAAGTTAAGAATGATCTAATTCATATGGTTGAAATCATGAGAAAATGAAGAAATAAGAAATTAGAAATTTAGTTTATAAATTTCTTAAGGAAGTGTAAGATTCGTAAGGATTTTGAGCGATCCGAATGAATCTTATGAATGAGTAGGTCAAATAAGTAAGGAATAATGTTCTATAACATCATATTCCAAGAAAAAGTAAAATCATAATCAAAATATCGATTAAAAATGAAGAACGAACGAAGAACGTTGTTGATGGATAAATTTAAAACCATCGTAGGATAATTGTTATTGATGGACAAGTTTGAAACCATCACGTATAAGTTAGTTGCTTATTTCTTGGTTAGGAAAGTTAGAAACGTTTATGAAGAACAGATTAAAACTGAGCTATAACAAAGTTATGGCAAAATTTTTGTAAAAGAAGATCGAGAATTAGAAAGTCAGTAACCCAAACGTGTAGTGTTTCATAAGAATGTAAGAGAACATATAAAATGTGAGTCATGGACTCAAGAATGAACGAATTCTGAGTTCAGATAACCAAATTACGGACGAACGAACGAAGAACATTAATAATGTAAAATGAACAAAGAGCGAAGATTAAGCTAATTGAATGGCATGTTAACAGATTCAGAATGAAGTTTTGTCTGTGGGTAATCGAAGTACCTAAGATAAGGAAGTGAATGGCTTTAGAACGTCCTCATTATGAGTTATAACGAATAAGATATTAGATTTCGAAGTCAGCATCTCAAGCTTGTAAAAGACTTAGAAATTTTTTCTAGGTTTCATATTTGGCGCCGCAGCGCGAGTCGTGCCTTGGGGGTCAGTGCCACAACGCAAGCTCGGGCCATCAGCTACTGCTAAATGGCTCCGCAGCGCTAAGGAAAGGGAAGTGCATGGTGCCGCAGCGCCGGTGCAAGACACTGCCCAGAAATGAGATTTTTAAGTTTAAAGATTGTATGACTTAGATGATAAAGAGTGAATACTGAGGTGTGGTATTTAGTTGCCACGAAGCCATAAGGAATGAGAAATTAACTTAATGAAGATTATAGTTTAATAGTTCAGATAAGTTAAGATAAGTTAGGTTGTGGTGCAATCGTAACCTTTGATGGTTGACATATGGGAGCTGGGCTAAACAATTCCTTCAAAGAGAGAAGGTATATACAAAACTGGCAACCGACCTAACTCACTGTGATGGCAGTGTAGACGAGATGGGAACTTATTTGTTAGTTGTTTGCGGGAAACCACTCAGAGTACCATATGGACTACTACCAGAGAAGCGATGTGTGCTGAGTCCTAGAAAAGTTATAAGAAGAAGATAGGAATGTAAAACATCAAAGATAATTAATGTAAAAGTAAGACATCTCCGTATGTCATGAAGCCGTAGAACGGTAATGAAAGTGGTCGCATAAACTTAGGTTACAAGAACACAAACCCTAAGAAGTAAAATTAAAAAAACTAATGCATAAGTTAAATATACATGACTAATTAGTGTATGTGTTGTTTTTCTTATGTGCTACATAGGAACTAAAATGAGCAGTTTAGCGTAAGCTATAGCTGTGCGTAAGGCAAGTTTCCTAACTTCATTCATATTTGAAATGAATGCTAGTTTCTTAAATTTCTCAGATGTTGAACGTGAGAAGTTCTGTCTATGTGCTAATGTGCGATATTTGTACAAGGTGGTAGAACGTATGAGGCTTTATGCCACAATGTGAACACTTCAGTGTTTGTATGAGATGAATTGTTCTGTGATTTAATTGTTCAATAAGAGAATGATCTGTTTATACATGATCTATTATTGTTAAATATGTGCTAATGATTCTAGCCAGACAGAATGTGTATGGAAAAGGTAGAAGAATGAAAGTATTTTAAAATGAATGTAACTAATGTTTTAAAATGATAGAAATCAAGATTATTCTTATTATTCAAGATACTTCATAACCTTTGTTCGGTTATTGAATTCTTAAAAGAATGTTTGAATTCTTGAAGATGTTTGTTCAAATATTATGACTTGCTGGGCAATTGAATGCTCACACTTGCTTTAAATGAAAAACATTTTCAGCGAACAATATTAGAATAACTTAAAGATTCCGTAAAGGTCAAGCTGACGGTATCCATATGAAGTGCCAGAATGTGGATGAACGAGAAGATCGAGCGAAGACTTGTAATATAAAATAAGTTAAATGAACTTTAGATTAGTTTAATGAACTGTTATGTATCCTTAGTGACGGATGAAAGTCACTCGTGTAAGATGTAAAGGATAATTTAATTATCGTTATTTGTAATGAAAGGAGTTATAAGGTTTTAGAACCTGGGAATTTAGAATGTATATTGTTATATTTTAGCATATAATGATGTATGTTTGGAAGAAGATGGGATCGTAACGTACGAAATCCGGGTGTGAAGATAGACCGAATTTTGAGGCATTACAGAACCTACACCCCGTGTATGGTTTGACCATAAGGTAATGAAGATAAATTATTAAACCTATGAACAGTGAAGAAGCTGAATTAAAGACAAGTACGTATAACGTAAAAGAAGCCGAGTTAATGTTTATAACTTGGATGATGTTCCAAGTCGAATGAACTGGACGTTGTAAGATAAGAATAAGGTAATATAAAATGGTTAACACTATAAATGCGTAGAATGGACATTGAATGATCGTTCTGAGTATGAAAAAGATTGTATGACTTAGACGATGATGAATGAATCCTGAGGTATGGCATTTAGTTGCCAGAAAGCCATAAGGAATAAGAAATTGACTTAACAAACATTATAGTTTAATAGTTCGGATAAGTTAAGATAGGTTAGTTTATGGTGGAATCGTAACCTTTGATGGTTGACATATGGGAGCTGAGCTAAACAATTCCTTCAGAGAGCAAAGGTATATACAAAACTGGCAACCGATCTAACTCACTGTTATGGGCAATGTAGATGAGACGGGAACTTGTTTGTTGGTTGTTTGTGGGAAACCACTCAGAGTACCATATGGACTACTAGTAGAGACATGATGTGTGCTGAGTCCTAGGAGAGTTATAAGAAAAAGATAAGAATGTAAATCATCCAAGATGATGAATGTATTGAGTGAGACATCTCCGTATGTCATGAAGCCGTTAACCGGTAAAGGAAGTTGGTCGCGTAAACTTAGTTTATAAGAATGTGAACCCTAAGAAGTAAAGTAAAGTAAACCAATGAGTAAGTCAAGTATATGACTAATTGGTATATGTGTTATTTCCTTATGTGCTACAAAGGAATTGGAATGAGCAGTTCAGCGTAAACTATAAGTTGTAGTTGTGCGTAAGGCAAGTTTCCTAACTTCATTCATATTTTAAATGAATGTTAGTTTCTAAAACTTCTCAGATGTGGAACTTGGGAAGTTCTGTCTATGTGCGAATATGTGATATTTGTACAAGGTGGTAGAATATATGAGGCCTTGTGCCACAATGTGAACACTTCGGTGTTTCTATGATATGAACCGTTCTGTGATTGAACTATTCAATATAAGCATGTTCTGTTTATACATGAACCGTTATTGTTAAGTTTGTGCTATTGATTTTAGTCAGACAGAATGTGTATAAAAGAGAATAAAGAATGAAAGTATTTCAACTAATGTTTTAAAATTATAGGAATCGAGATTATTCTTATTATTCAAGCTGCTTCATAACCTTTGTTCGGTTATTGAAGTCTTAAAAATGTTTGAATTCTTAAAGTTTTTTATTCAACTGCTATGACTTGCTGAGCAATTGAATGCTCACACTTGCTTTAAATAAAAACATTTTCAGCGAACGATGTTAGAAAGAGCTTAAGGATCCAGTAAAGATCAAGCTGATCGGTATCCAGAAGAAGTATCATTCATTATATGAATGAGCGTGAAGATCAAGCGTAGACTTGTAATATAGAATGATAGAATTAAACTATAGAATAGTTTAATGAATGATTATGTATCTTTGGTGGCGGATAAAAGTCATTGTACAAGATGTAAAGAATAATGTAATTATCCTTATTTGTAATGAAAGAGGTTTTAAGATTTTAGAACCTGGGATTTGAGGATGTATGCTGTTATATTTAGCTATATAATGATGTATGTAGTAGATGGGATTGTAACGTACGAAATTCGGATGTGAAAATAGACCGGATTTCGGGGCGTTACTTACGACATCTTAATATGTCTAGATAGAGAGAATAATAATAATAATAATGTGTTGTTAAGTAAGTGAGTAAATAAACTGTGAATCCCTTATTTTGGCACGAATAAAGGGATAGAATGAGTATGTAATCCTGAAACTTGTCTAGTTCAGGAAAGTGAATGTTAATAGCGGTTATGCTATCTTTAATATGTTTTAAAACGTTATGAATGAATAAAATATCAAAGTTTATTTGAAATGTTATATGTTATTGCTTTAATCTTAGAATGTTTAAGTTAAACTTCAAATACTCAAGAAGTTGAGTAATGAACTAATAAGTGTATATCTTAACAGAAAATGCCTCCTAGAAGAAGATGACCATGTCAACAACCACCTTCTGAGGGGTCTACTAATAATAATATCGAGGCCAACGCTAATCTGGTTCAGCAGTTGGTAGCTCTGTTGACGACTGCACTTGTGAATGAACCACAAGCTCAAGCCACAACCTTTAAGGAATTCAAAGAGGTTGGACCGCCAGAGTTTCAAGGGTCTATGAATCCAGTTCAAGCCCAAACTTGGATCATGGAAATGAAGAAGGTGTTCGATGTTGCTAAATTGAACGAGGATCAGAGGACTGCGTTCGCTACGTTCATGCTAAAGTCTGAAGCCTTCTACTGGTGGCAGGAAAATAAGGTTCGTGGGGGACAAGGAATGATAGCGTGGGATAGATTTAAGGAGATGTTTTTGAAATGTACTTTCCAGCGAGTTCTCGGAATCAGTTGGAGTTGCAATTTCTAGAGCTGAAACAAGGAACTATGACGGTGCCAGAATATGCTGGGAAGTTTAACGAGTTAGTTTTTCCTCTTTTTTAGTCTTAACAAAAGGAATCTAACTCATGAAAGCATACATGGGTCAACAAGTAGTACATAGTAAGAAAAGTATCGATCCACGGAGAAAGGTTTTAAATCTAAATTATCATACACCAATCGCTTCACTATGTTTTATATGCTTAAACGAATAATTCACAATTGCAATTAATTCTAAAATTAATTAATATTTAAAAACACAATTCTAATTTAATATAATCAAATTTGGAAAAAATGGGATTCTACCTTCATTTCAAACTTCATCTAAATATTACCATCATGCAAAATTATACATTTATCATGGAAAATTAGTCAAGAGCACAAAAGTAGACATAACCATTTTCAATGAATTATGACATGTTTGCATAACCTCCTCATGTAATAGAAATCATGTAATTGACAATATTACCAAAATCACTATATTTTTATTTGAATTTACAGCAATAATAAATTGAAGCACATGCTCTTATATTACTACACACGGTGAAACAGTATATTTCTATATAGTTCACAAAATATAAAGCTAAACATTTCAGCTTCATAAACGCATGCTATCAAGATTATAACCATACTCACATGTCATTTTTCAATTCCATATAAGTATACAAAATGAATGATGATCAAACATTCATGCAATACAATCAATCATAATAGATATTCCAATGATAAACGAACAATCAAGCAATCAGGCAATTAATTATAGACTACATATCAAAATTCGTTAGAATCCCATAATGGAGTTTAGTTCATTTCTGAACCGAAAACCATTACGGATTATAGTAACACATGGAAAGTAAATATCACTATTGAAAAAGAATATAAAATTAATTAAACCCAATTATGGATTTCGTTCCAAAGTGCTGCCCAAATCGCCAATAATATCCAAGAAAATGAAATGACTGATTATTTAATAACTGAGTTCAAGTGAAGATGTAGGAAATCTTAAAATTATACGCAAGCCCTCTCTAGAACTAGTTCCCAAAACTAAGCTTAGAACCCTAATTCCTCTAATGAAAACTGATAAAAACAACCATCATCCACGTCTGGTACCAACCAGAATAGTTTAGATAAGTTCAAACGCTTCAAATTTCAAATTTAAAAATATGTCAACAAACAGCTTCAGAGGAGTCGCGCGGTCGTGAGAGATCCCAGTACAAAACGGGCGCAGGCGCGCGTGTATGCATTTTTAGCTTCTGCAGACTGATGGTGCGGGCGCGAAAAATTTTGCTTATTCAGCTACGCGGCCGCGCAACTTCTTTGTTCCACATAAGGATGTTCTGCTGCTTGTTGTTTGTTATTCTGCTGCTTGTTGTTTGTCCTTCATCAATGCTCAATTCCTTGTCTATACACGTTCCACTTGCCTTGCCTTTGCTAGTCTCATACCACCTTTCCAATGCCGAAATATGCCATTACCTGCGTTTCCATACCATAGGAGTTCTAATTATGAGTAATGCAAAATAAACATAAAATGCAACTAAAAACATACTAAAATCTACTTGAGATGAGCATAATTTTCGTGAATTGATATCCAATAAGTAGTTATAAAACCTACTTATCAAATACCCCCAAACTTGAACTATTGCTTGCCCTCAAGCAATGCATACGATGTGACGCCCCCAAAATAGGTCCACACAACCCATTCTGAGTCGCCATATATCACACTACAAAAATCAAATACAAACTTCATTTATACAGCTGTTGAACTGTCATACAGAATACAGCCACAGTTACACTGTGAGTCTTTATATAATATTATCTCATAGACAGTATCCAAACTCAAATTATTACAATGCCATATAAAAAAAGCAGCAAATATTTCAAGACCCCAAAGAAGAACGAGAAGATTTCTCTCTTGTTCATTCTAATGAGGTTCACTTTTGACGCTTTCAAGGTCAGGTTCTCATCACCCTATTGTTGTTCACCAAAATCAATTATTAAGTGACGTATAAAATACGACACACACATCTTAGGTCCTCAATACAATTATATATTACATGTCATACCGTTTTATAATGTATCGAGAAACTTCGACAGTCTCGGACAATCACACTATTCCCCTGTTATCCCCGCTCGACCCAGCTACACTCTTATTATCTGAAAGGAATTGTGAAGCAAAAGGGTGAGCACAAATAGCTTAGTAAAGAATATCATGGCTAAGATAATTAATTTATCGATAACCTTCATCATAATAAATCAGAGATTTAGAACATATGGTAGATAATAAAAGTTTTCAACCATAATTGAAGTGGAATCAACAATCCATTAGAAGAGTCAAGTAGAACATAATGTCTAATATCTCCTCCAAATTAAAAGTCCATCGTTAATATTTCATTCATGTAATACTCATCAATAGTTCTTTGTTGTACTCAAGACAAAGAGAACTTTCATCACTTGTCTTCACCTGAACCACTAAAGATTATTGTTAAACTCGCAATTCATATTTATAATCATGTAAATCAATAGTTTTTCCTTGCCATAAAGGCGTAATAGAACGTTTACTCAACATCCTTACCCCAAAGGCTAAAGATATTCAAATGTAATAATAATGATCATACCAATCAGCTGTCTATCTTTGCATTACGGGCCAAAGATATTCAACTATAAAATTAATGATCATGATCATACCAATCAATTATCGGTCATTGCACTACAGCCAAAGACATACAACTGTTAATTAATGGTCATGATCCTGCCAATCACATTATCGAATTATCCATGCACTATAGGCCAAGGATATTCGTTAGTATCACTAGTGGTCATGATCATGTCATACACCTGTCCATCTTTGAACTACGGGCCAAAGCTATCAATCAACAGTTCGTCTTTGCACATAAACCAAAGATATATAACTGTAAAACCAATAATCAACAGTCCATCTTTGCACATAAGCCAAAGAAATACAATTATAAAACAAATAATCAATAATCCATCTTTGCACTACGGGCCAAAGATGACTTTCAATATAAGCATGAGAATGATGACAATGATATAAAGATTCAATTAAGTGAGATCAAGGATAAATATTAAAGACTTTAAATTTCTCCAGGGTTTAAAAATATCCAAATTGTCAACATGATACTGCTTTGTGGAGTAAAATTCAAGAATAATATTCATATATCAAAATAATTTGGACAGAAAAGAAGTAAATTTTTTAGGTGAATAGTACCCCATGAATAGTACTTCAGGAATAGTACCTCGTCAATAGTAACCCCGTCATGAAAAGTGCCCCGAATACCCAAGTGAACAATATTTGAGTGGATAATAACTAGGTGAATAGTAACTCGTGAATAGTACTCTATCACGAAAAGTGCCTCGAATACCCGAGTGAATAATATTTAAGTTAATAGTATTCGGGTGAATAGTAACCCATGATTAGTAACTCGTGAATAGTGCCTCGGCATGAAAAGTGACCCGAATACTCGAGTGAATAATATTATAGTGAATAATAATCGGGTGAATAGTACCCCAGGTAAAAATATTAATATTTAATAAGAAAGTTTAGATCAATATTCTAATAAAACGATATTGAATGAATTGAAAAACTCATGAATATTCCACTAATTTCAAGGGTTATAGAAGCAATACTTACCATAGTAGGTTTAGATTTAGGAATATGAAAAGAAATAACATATGAAACTACAAATGGATTTTTACCTGCCATATGGTACGTAATTCGCATAGACATGTTATTTTGACATATAAAAGGATGAATACGAAAAATAGTATTCTTTATGAATACGAAAGAAGTAATACCTCTTACGAATACAACAAATAATATCCCTTACCAAACAAAAATAACACCCCTTACCTTAGTAGAAGACTAGATACTGCAATAGTGAAGTAGCAGAATACTCTTCTTCTTTTTCTCTATAATTTCTCTCTCTACAGCTTCTCTTGTGAGTCTCAGTGAATTGGTGAAAATGAAAGAAGAATTAAGCTTCTATTTATAGGAGAATGGACTAAATCGTAACTTATTCACGAATGGTCCAGATTAATTTACTATTAAAATGGACGGTCCAAATTGATTACTATTAAAACCACAACCGACGGTCCACATTCATTTACTTTAAAAACCACCACTGACGGTCCAGATTGATTTACTTTTAAAACCACCACTGACAGTACAGATTGATTTACTTTTAAAACCACCACCGATGGTCCAGATTGATTTACTATTAAAACCACCATCAATGGTCCATATTGATTTAACTTATTGCACTTTAGTACCCCTAAAGTTTTCCAAGTTTGCATTATTCCCCTCTAACTTTTGTAATTCACTTATCTTCAATAAACACATTCTTAATACTTCAACAATTATTCATCATTAATATTATAACTTATAATATCGATAACCAGATCATTCCCAGGAAAGAGGGGGCTTTCCGATCAGGATTTCTCCCTATTGGCGCGCAATTAGATGACCAAACCTCTCCTCGACAGAACTTTCTAGACATTGTCAATAATGTAAATAATAATATGAATAAATGTATTGTCTCAATTATTGACTTAATAATATAAAATATTATGCAGATGATACTGTGATAATAATTGAATCAAATAACGTGAGATACTATGCAACAATTACTGTAGCAATAATCGAGTAAACTGAGTGGCTTCTTACGCAAGCATCAATATTGTGTGCTACTATGCAACCACGCGTATTACTGTATTTTTACCACCGATGATTTCAACAGTTAACGGTAAAACTTTCGACCTTATTTTTATAAAAGATATTTCTGTCGTTTTCTAACTGCGATAATTATTCTGTTGTGGGGTCCACCAATGATAGTGTCGTCGAACGAATATTCCCTGACAAAAAGAATATTCCCCGACCAAATGAATATTCCCCGACATAACGAATATTTTATATCAACTTGCATACTTTGAAAAAAAATTCAAATATCACCCTTAACTTTAACTTTTTATCAATTTAACCATTTACTAAATAGAATAATAATTATAAGAAAACTGAATACTTTTATTTCATAAATTAAGGGTCTCACAAACGACATTAAACAATGAGAATGCAACTACATGCTATGTAACTAGATTACAATGCAAATGAGTCCCACATTTTTTCAGTTAAAATAGAATTCCAATACAATATGCCTCAGCTAATTATCCGGATTCAAGAATAAAAATTCAAACCAAGCTATAGACATAATATCGTACACTTAAATAACCCATACTTGCTATAAAGATGTTGTGTGTGTGTGTTGTGTTCACCAAAACTTGACTAAGGTAAAGAATATACATGTTAAAATGCTCAAAACAGAAAATTGCATTCCAAATCAAGATTCATGTATACTAATACAACAAAAATTACTCTAACACATCAATACAAACTAAGGTTCAATAATGGGTTTAAGTTGCTTTATTTATATTCACGAGGGCGATTTTTGCTTTTTCCCGCGGTGTTTATTGCTATATATATATATATATATATATTATTACAGCGAGTGCATTTTATGCTCTATCTCGCCCCTTCCAAGGAGTCAATAATTCAGCTCAAGAAGGTTTCAAGATGGATTCTTTTTTATATATAAATACAATAAGCATACCCATGTGTTCCCAAAGCTTGATTATTAATGTTTTCATAGTCTAAGTCCATTTTCCACATAATTCTATCTTTAAAAACCACATTTCCTATCAAGCAATAAAACACATAACTCTTATGCCTACAAGCATTTGTGAACACGTTAATGCAAATCAAAAGCATCTAAACAACATCCATGGATTACATCATGTAAAACATTATATCTAAGCTCATGTTATCAATTAAACTCAACAATCCTTCAAAATTTAATTTTATCATTGGCTAGACTTAAACTCCATAAAGCTAAAAATGCGAGACATGCAACTAAACATATAATGAAACTAAATATATACTAATACATATAATAATGACTAAAAATAGAAAAAAAAAATCTGCAATTATTAACTAACACATAAACATGCAAAATAAACATGCAAAATATAAACTAACATACAAACACTACATGTAATTACCCTACTACCCAATACCCCCAAACTTAAAATATTCATTGTCCCAATGAATTAAGGTATAGGGTTATAAAACCTCCCCTACTAATCAGTTGCACCACCCTCTTTGGGTGGTGAATCCGGTGGTGGAAATGCAACGACTGTTCCAAATTGTGGCCACTAGAGCATAGTCCCCTACTGCACAAACGCCTCCGCTAGCGACCTTATCAAACTCATAAAAAATTCTGCAAAATTGTTGTACATAGCGTCGACCTTCCACTCCAACCTTCGGAGCTGTCGATATCCAGTAGCAGCAATGGCTTGAGTTGATGTTCCTGCTTCATCAGTTTTGGAGGGCTGCGATGATGGCGTAGACGATGCGGGGCGAAGGATGAAACCCTTTCCTCTTAGGTGCAGAGTACCCCCTTGATAATCTTCGAATCTCGTTATCATGGCATGAGTAATGTCCTGGCTTGGGTACTGCAACTGCTCATCCGTCCACCTAACGTCTGCCTTAGCACACAAATGAGTAACGATTGATGCATGTGGTATACTTCCCGTAGTACTTCCCCGCATTTATCTCATCATATTTGGATTAATTAGATGTCCAACGTCGATATCTTTTCCCACAATAATCCCCCATAATATAATTGCTCTTTCAACTATAACATCATGCTGATGAGATGATGGCATTAGTTTGGTATACATAAAGAGATTCCAAGCCTTTGCATAGCGATTAAGCGTTGAAGCCGGAAAGGTCTTGGGTTGATTAGTGCCAGAAGTGCATGTCCACTGAGTCCCTGGAATACATAAATTAGTAATAACAACGTCCAAGTCTGTCTCCATACGTTCTTCCTCCACCCAATTTGTTCGTCTAGTTGGAGGGTCAGGGTAAGTTGAACACTCCACGAATAGCTCTCGGTCTATAATCCACTTGAATCTCCTGAACGAAAGAAAAGCCATTCATTGTATCCCGTGCATTAGCATAAAACTCCCGTACAATGGCCATAGGTGAAGCCAGTGGCGTAGAGCACACACCATGCCAACACTTTTCCTTAATCATCTGCACTAACTGTCCATCTTGCGCATCTGGTTTGAATCCTCGCTCGCGAACAAATGACTTTCCCACAATGCGATAGTATTCTATCTGAGCATCCAAGTTGACAAACTTAGAAAAATCAACATTATTTCCACTTTGGCTACTGTCAGATGATGATTAAGGAGTGCGAGAGCGAGGACGCTTTGGACCCATCTATATTTGATGAAGAAAAATAGAAACTTATTTGATGGAATCATGATATCTGCTGAAAAGAAAAGCCCCAAACTTGTATTGCTCGTACCCACTGAAAACCCTAATTTTATCAGTGAAGATGTTGAACGTGGGTAGGAGAACTGATGTGATAAACAAGTAGTTGGATGAGACGTTACACCTTTGAATTGGAACGGTTTGGGAAGGAAAAGTCGTGCGTGTTGTGGAGAAGAATGAGATACCCACTCTACTATTTCACATAATATGAGATATGGGGCAAGACATGTTTTTAAAATTCTAAAAAATTTTCAAAACCCGGTATCGGGCGCGGCTGCGCGTGTTCTGAACTGGGACATTGCGTGGGCGCACGACTGCTCTTTCTATACAGACTTTGCAGCGCGGGCGCACGGTTTTTCAAGGTTTTCATGGCGCGACCGCGCGTCCTTGTATTCTGCACTGCCATTTTGCGTCCTTAAGACACCAAAACAGTGATGAATCCATTCCAATACACCTACACAAATACCAATTAACAATATCAAATCATGAACTACTTAATAAACAAGAATGAATATCTTAACACCAAAATTTCTATGCTATGCTCGAACATAATCATATGCAAATTCAGCTCCCACAGTACTTATGCAAAACCAATCAAACTATCACAACTAAGTATGAAAATGAACTAACAAAAATAATCTAAACAAAATAAACAAAGATAAAGATAGAAATGATGGTTTGCCTCCCATCAAGCGCTAAGTTATAGTCAATTAACTTGATTATCTCTGACATTTCATGTTGAAGAAAGAATTGAGGTTACTTTTTATTTGTCAACCTCGCCACCAAAATAATTCTTTTGTCGCTGTCCATTCACTTTGAACGGCTTGTCCGGGAATTTATCGAACAATTCCACAGCACCATGTGGAAAAACTGTCTTTACTGTGAATGGCCCTGACCACCTTAATTTGAGCTTCCTAAGAAAAAGTTTAAGTCTTGAATTAAACAGCAGAACTCTTTATCCCGGCTCAAATACTCTCTCTATGATCTTCCGATCATACCATTTCTTCACCTTTTCCTTGTATAGCTTTGAGTTTTCATATGCCTATAATCTGAAGTCGTCCAATTCATTGAGTTGGAGTAGGCTCTTTTCTCTTACAGCTTTCAAATCAAAATTGAGCTTCCTAATCGCCCAATATGCCTTATGCTCAAGCTCCATAGGAAGGTGACATGTTTTGCCATAAACCAGCTGAAAAGGTGACATGCCCAACAGAGTTTTATAAGTAGTCCTATATGCCTAAACAACATCATCAAGCTTTAATGACCAATCCTTTCTTATGGGATTCACAAATTTCTCCAGAATTCTCTTAACTTTCCAATCTGAAACCTCTGCTTGGCAATTAGTTTGAGGATGATAAGCTATAGCAATGCGATGATTTACCTCATACTTAGCCAACAGAGCTGTGAACTGCCTATTACCAAAATGTCTACCTTCATCACTAATGATAGCCCTTGGAGTTCCAAACCTAGTGAAAATACTCCTCTGTAAAAATATTAGGACCACTTTGGCATCATTTGTTGGAAGAGCTGCCACTTCCACCCACTTTGACACATAATCAACTGTTAACAAGATGTATAGATTTCCACATGAAGAAACGAAAGGGCCCATGAAATCTATCCCCCAAACATAAAAAATTTCCACCTTGAGGATCGTGTTCAATGGCATTTCATTCCTTTTTGAAATATTCCCAACTCTCTGACATCTGTCACATCTATGGACAAAACTGTAAGCATCCTTGAAAATTGTCGGCTAGTAAAATCCTGCTTGCAACACTCTAGCCGCTGTTCGCTCTCCACCGTAGTGACAACCATATAAAGAAGCATGACAATCCTGCAAAATCCCCTATGTCTCATAATGTGGGATACATCTCCTTATCAACTGATCAACACATTATTTGAACAAATATGGTTCATCCCATATAAACCACTTAACATCATGCAAGAATTTCTTCTTTTGATGACCAACTAAGTCAGAAGGGATCATCCTACTCACTAAGTAGTTTGCATAGTCTGCAAACCATGTCACTTCCACTTTTACCACAAACAACTGTTCATCTGGAAAAGATTCATTAATCATAATCTTGTCATCTGCCACCCTTCCCGGATTCTCTGGTCGAGATAAGTGGTCCACCACTTGGTTCTCAATTCCCTTTCAATCCTTGATCTCTAAATCAAATTCTTGCAACAGTAATATCCATCTGATTAAACGAGACTTTGCATCCTTCTTTGCCACTAAGTGTCGAATTGTCGCATGATCTGTGTACACTATCACCCTCGTACCAATCAGATACGCTCTGAATTTATCGAAAGAATACACAACTGCTAATAATTCTTTCTCTGTGGTGGTATAATTCAACTGCGCATCAGTAAGGGTCTTGTTGGCATAGTATATCACATGAAAAATCTTTTCCTTTCGGTGACCCAAAACAGCTCCCAGAGTATAATCACTGGCATCACACATCAATTCGAATGGCAGGTCCTAATCCGGTACATGCAATCCTTCTCCAATAAACTCCAAAGTGGTTTAGTTATCTTAGAGAAGTCTTTTATGAATCTGCGGTAAAAGCCTGCATGTCATAGAAAACTTCGAACACCTTTTACTGAAGTTGGTGGAGATAAATTTTCAATAGTATCTAATTTAGCTCTGTACACCTCAAGTCCCTTCTTCGAAACCTTATGTTCCAAAATATTCTTTCTTGTACCATAAAATGGCACTTTTCCCAATTCAATACCAAGTTCGTCTCAACACATATTCTCAACACCATCACTAAATTATCAAGACATATATCAAAAGAATCCCCAAATACTAAAAAATCATCTATAAATACCTCCACATTTTGCTCTTCCATATTCGAAAAGATAGCCATCATACATCTCTGAAAGGTAGCTGGGGCATTGCATAACCCAAAAGACATCCTTCTGAAAGCAAAAGTACCATACGGATATGTAAAAGTTGTCTTTTCTTGGTCCTCTGGAGCTATAACTGTAACACCCCCTTCCCGAAGAGGAAAGGGAGGTCACGCACAAAGCACAACAAACCTCAAAATAGTAAACAGAGCACTAATAACTTCAACATATGTAATAATGATATTCACCAATAAAGTACTAAGTATAATTCTCAAACTAGAGTCAAAATAATCAAAACTTAAAAATCGAAACAACCTAGATTGATGGTCAAAGACAACTCTCTCATCACACTAGCTAGCCCTGAATCACCCCTGCAAACCTGCCGGAAGAAAAACACAGCATGAGCCAATTGCCCAGTACGGATATAAAGGTACAAAAGATATACCACTGAAATACGAAATCAACATAGACAAAATATTGCCTCTGACAAAAATAAAACTCCAAAGATATGAATAGAATATATCTAAACCAACGGAAATAACGAAACAAACAGAGGAGTAAAGAAAATAATGAACTGAAATAACTAACCCAATTAATTGAAAGGAGACGAAACAAACTGAAACAAAACGAACAAAACTAATACCATAAAATAATAGGCTGAAACAAATGGCTGGGGTTATTTCATACTGATTGAGCTCAGAAATATACCTTGCCACACAGGCAAGTCAAAATAATGCCACACAGGCAAGTCAAACGATGCCACACAGGCAAGTCAAAACCATGCCACACAGGCAAGTCAAATGATGCCACACAGGCAAGTCACACATTGGACCGCGAATCCAAATGTATGCAAATCGGATATGTGTGTTTGACACAACATCACCAATCCGCAGAACAGAAAACTAGGGTTAACCCATACGCCTCCCACAACAAAACACCAAATGGCCCACTTACTCCGGAGCTCAAAACGGAGACGCCGTGGACTAATCACACCGCCACGGAGAGTGTCATGCCTCTCGTGCCAAGACGACATGCCTGTGGTACCCCCACAGGTGGTTATAGCTCAGGTATACCCTACGGTATGTTCTAATAAAAATACCATGTCACAACACATGCGACATAATACCAATAAAAGGGTTCTATATGTACATGTTGAACCAAATCAAATTATGGTCACAAGGTCTCAAAAGAAGGTAACAACATGTACCGCTCTACAATTATCAAAAATAAATATTAAACATGATATCCTAATTCAAAGAGTACAAATACGAGTCCAGTGTGTCAACTACAAAATGAAACAAATATATGAATTTCACAAGAAACAATTATGTGAAATAATAACAGCATTTGAAACGAGGAACAAAACGAATAAATTAAATTTAACAAAAGTATCGCTGAAAAGTACGGAATCCGTACCTGATACTTTCAAACCATTTATAGCACACTCCACCAAATCTTACCCTCAATTGCCAACGATATCAAATATGAAACGTCATTCACAACCTAAACATATTCACCTCAAATTAAAATAATCCAAACTAATAATTTCTAAAATAATTCATAATCTATTTAATATGCCTTTAATCACCGCCTTATATCAATTTTTAATACTCCAAATTTTATATTCCAAATATAACTCGTTAAATTCCTTCCGTCCGAACTAATTACACAAATTAACAGAAATAAATTAATAATTCCTACGAAAAATTACTAATTAATAATCCTTTTCCCAAGATTTTTTTTGTTATTATTATTATTATTATTATTGAAATAGCACATGAATATCTTACAAGCTTCAATACTATTAATTATATAAAAAAAATTTACCCATCCGTTCCAAATACAATATATAAACTAAAAAAAATAACAATTTACTTCTATTGTAGTATATTGTATTGATGTAATTTTACTTTATCATTTAGAGCATGTCAAAACCCATGCAATACACCTATACCTTTACATGCCATGCAAAAATTCATATGATCTTATCCATTATTGCTAGAATACTAAGAAATCATTATACCAACATAAGCTTAGTCTACTATACTGAATTGAATTGACCAAGCTATGCTACTAATCATATACATATAACACCACGCCAAGTCTCATATGCGCTAAAAAAAATATCCACTTGACCGAAGCAATACTAGTCATAATCAGAAAATATATACTTGAAAATACCTTATAAATGACCTCCTATTTTTCTCACGAACAAACTTCTGGTTATTCCTACTGTTCTCAGCCGCCGCAAACTTCTTCTATTTTCATCTCTTTTCCTCAATTTTATAATGAAATAAGATTAGGTCTAGTTATGTGTTTATTTATTAACAAACTTTATTAATTCTCAAAATTTTAATAGGATTTTAAAATTACCCACACATATATATTAAACCAAATTAGTTTTAAGGCCCAATTTTATCAACTTAATTTGTATCATTTAATAATACTCATTAGCCCACATAAATTAAATATGAGTTGACCCAAATAAAAACAAAGTCCAATTAATATGTTTTTAAAAAAAATTAAATTTTTTTTCCCTGGTATTACATCACCTACCCCTTAAAAAGGATTCCGTCCCCGGAATCAAAATAATGGAACGCACCTAATTATCAAAAGATGCGGATACTCCGCTCGAATAGACTCCTCCATCTCCCAAGTAACTTCCCGTTCCGAATAATTTTACCACAAGACTTTAACAAAAGGAAATAACTTTCTCCATTTTAATTTAATTAGTTATTTAATTACCAACTAAAAGAATTTTATTTTCCAAACAAAACAAGGAAGAAAAGAGGGAAACAAAATCATTTACCTTTTTTCAATTTAAATACAATTGTATACAATAAAATTAGTTAATATTTAATAAAAAAAAATATGAGTTATTACATTTTTCCCCTTAAAAATAATTCCGTCCTCGGAATTCAAATAAGCTACCAAAATAAATAAATAAATTTAGTTACGAGTTAGCGTCA
Source organism: Panax japonicus (assembly GCA_020205505.1). NCBI lineage: Eukaryota > Viridiplantae > Streptophyta > Magnoliopsida > Apiales > Araliaceae > Panax > Panax japonicus. The sequence continues at coordinate 44,492,749 of CM035102.1, read as the reverse complement.
CCGTTTATAACGATCAACGCGGATAAGTCATCGGTCCACGTAATTATTCATGTACTCGTAAGAGATTCGTCAGCTATTGTGTCAAGCCTTCGTAAGGTTGTTCGTGTTGCATCAAATTAGATCACATGATCCACCATTGGTGCGGCTGTCGCTAATATCTTTGAGTTTCATTCTTTCAAACGTACGTACTCTTCGGAACATAATTCGAAAACACAAAATTTTCTTTTCGTCTAAATACGATTCAAATGCCCAAAATATTTAAAATTATATTCAATTTGTAAAATGTTTATGTTCCACACATGACAAAGATTTAACAAATTATTTTTATTTAATTTTACATAAATTTATGCAATACTCTAAGGGCCTCAGATAAACAAAACAACTTACATTACATCACCAACTCTCACTAAGTCCTCAAGAGTTTCAAAATATCATAACCTCAAATCAAATTAATTCTCAAATAATATTACACCAAAAATATATTAATACTAAGATCTCTTAATTAATCACCATACCAAACTCGAAATCATATACTCTACTATCTGAATAAGCAAACTATAGCTTTCAAAATCTCTTAAAGATTCATCACTTACTGTATATCTAATCATTCAATAAATCAATCATTCTCTTAGTGCAAACCTTGACCCAACAAATTCCAAGATCTCCTCATACTATCACTCAAAATTTCATATAAGATAACTCCAATATTCTACTAGGAAATAATCGCAAAATTCATTTACTCCAAAAAATTAATCTAATTACCTCGAATCTTTACAACAACTCAAAATTACAAGATATCCTTTGTACTTAATAATTTTTACTTTATCGTATTATCCCACCGATTCACATACCTCAAATTATTTACAACTTAACAAAAATCAGAATCTAACCCAAATAAAATCCTTAATTCCAAAATCATAATAATTTGTAATTACCTGAAATAATTCTAACAAATAATTCTCCAATATCAAAACTCACTGATACAACTGCTCATATCATAATCGTATAATCATTTCTTAACTGAACAAAGTATGAAATTATTCTCCTTAATGATCAAATCACCATCATTAACTAACATTATTGCTCCAACGAATATAACAATAATAATCTTAACAAGTTAACTCGCCTTTCTCAAATCAATTACAATTTAAAGAGCTAAAAACACTTGGTCAAAATCAAGACCAACCAAACAGAGAACAAAATCAAATCAGACACTTACGTCTACCCAATGATTTACCCACAACTCACAGGTCAAACCTAAATAGGTTTTCTACAAGAAAGAACCTAAGCTCTGATACCATCTCTGTAACACCCCCTTCCCGAAGAGGAAAGGGAGGTCACGCACAAAGCACAAGAAACCTCAAAATAGTAAACAGAGCACTAATAACTTCAACATATGTAATAATGATATTCACCAATAAAGTACTAAGTATAATTCTCAAACTAGAGTCAAAATAATCAAAACTTAAAAATCGAAACAACCTAGATTGATGGTCAAAGACAACTCTCTCATCACACTAGCTAGCCCTGAATCACCCCTGCAAACCTGCCGGAAGAAAAACACAGCATGAGCCAATTGCCCAGTACGGATATAAAGGTACAAAAGATATACCACTGAAATACGAAATCAACATAGACAAAATATTGCCTTCTGACAAAAATAAAACTCCAAAGATATGAATAGAATATATCTAAACCAACGGAAATAACGAAACAAACAGAGGAGTAAAGAAAATAATGAACTGAAATAACTAACCCAATTAATTGAAAGGAGACGAAACAAACTGAAACAAAACGAACAAAACTAATACCATAAAATAATAGGCTGAAACAAATGGCTGGGGTTATTTCATACTGATTGAGCTCAGAAATATACCTTGCCACACAGGCAAGTCAAAATAATGCCACACAGGCAAGTCAAACGATGCCACACAGGCAAGTCAAAACCATGCCACACAGGCAAGTCAAATGATGCCACACAGGCAAGTCACACATTGGACCGCGAATCCAAATGTATGCAAATCGGATATGTGTGTTTGACACAACATCACCAATCCGCAGAACAGAAAACTAGGGTTAACCCATACGCCTCCCACAACAAAACACCAAATGGCCCACTTACTCCGGAGCTCAAAACGGAGACGCCGTGGACTAATCACACCGCCACGGAGAGTGTCATGCCTCTCGTGCCAAGACGACATGCCTGTGGTACCCCCACAGGTGGTTATAGCTCAGGTATACCCTACGGTATGTTCTAATAAAAATACCATGTCACAACACATGCGACATAATACCAATAAAAGGGTTCTATATGTACATGTTGAACCAAATCAAATTATGGTCACAAGGTCTCAAAAGAAGGTAACAACATGTACCGCTCTACAATTATCAAAAATAAATATTAAACATGATATCCTAATTCAAAGAGTACAAATACGAGTCCAGTGTGTCAACTACAAAATGAAACAAATATATGAATTTCACAAGAAACAATTATGTGAAATAATAACAGCATTTGAAACGAGGAACAAAACGAATAAATTAAATTTAACAAAAGTATCGCTGAAAAGTACGGAATCCGTACCTGATACTTTCAAACCATTTATAGCACACTCCACCAAATCTTACCCTCAATTGCCAACGATATCAAATATGAAACGTCATTCACAACCTAAACATATTCACCTCAAATTAAAATAATCCAAACTAATAATTTCTAAAATAATTCATAATCTATTTAATATGCCTTTAATCACCGCCTTATATCAATTTTTAATACTCCAAATTTTATATTCCAAATATAACTCGTTAAATTCCTTCCGTCCGAACTAATTACACAAATTAACAGAAATAAATTAATAATTCCTACGAAAAATTACTAATTAATAATCCTTTTCCCAAGATTTTTTTTGTTATTATTATTATTATTATTATTGAAATAGCACATGAATATCTTACAAGCTTCAATACTATTAATTATATAAAAAAAATTTACCCATCCGTTCCAAATACAATATATAAACTAAAAAAAATAACAATTTACTTCTATTGTAGTATATTGTATTGATGTAATTTTACTTTATCATTTAGAGCATGTCAAAACCCATGCAATACACCTATACCTTTACATGCCATGCAAAAATTCATATGATCTTATCCATTATTGCTAGAATACTAAGAAATCATTATACCAACATAAGCTTAGTCTACTATACTGAATTGAATTGACCAAGCTATGCTACTAATCATATACATATAACACCACGCCAAGTCTCATATGCGCTAAAAAAAATATCCACTTGACCGAAGCAATACTAGTCATAATCAGAAAATATATACTTGAAAATACCTTATAAATGACCTCCTATTTTTCTCACGAACAAACTTCTGGTTATTCCTACTGTTCTCAGCCGCCGCAAACTTCTTCTATTTTCATCTCTTTTCCTCAATTTTATAATGAAATAAGATTAGGTCTAGTTATGTGTTTATTTATTAACAAACTTTATTAATTCTCAAAATTTTAATAGGATTTTAAAATTACCCACACATATATATTAAACCAAATTAGTTTTAAGGCCCAATTTTATCAACTTAATTTGTATCATTTAATAATACTCATTAGCCCACATAAATTAAATATGAGTTGACCCAAATAAAAACAAAGTCCAATTAATATGTTTTTAAAAAAAATTAAATTTTTTTTCCCTGGTATTACATCACCTACCCCTTAAAAAGGATTCCGTCCCCGGAATCAAAATAATGGAACGCACCTAATTATCAAAAGATGCGGATACTCCGCTCGAATAGACTCCTCCATCTCCCAAGTAACTTCCCGTTCCGAATAATTTTACCACAAGACTTTAACAAAAGGAAATAACTTTCTCCATTTTAATTTAATTAGTTATTTAATTACCAACTAAAAGAATTTTATTTTCCAAACAAAACAAGGAAGAAAAGAGGGAAACAAAATCATTTACCTTTTTTCAATTTAAATACAATTGTATACAATAAAATTAGTTAATATTTAATAAAAAAAAATATGAGTTATTACATTTTTCCCCTTAAAAATAATTCCGTCCTCGGAATTCAAATAAGCTACCAAAATAAATAAATAAATTTAGTTACGAGTTAGCGTCACCGTTTATAACGATCAACGCGGATAAGTCATCGGTCCACGTAATTATTCATGTACTCGTAAGAGATTCGTCAGCTATTGTGTCAAGCCTTCGTAAGGTTGTTCGTGTTGCATCAAATTAGATCACATGATCCACCATTGGTGCGGCTGTCGCTAATATCTTTGAGTTTCATTCTTTCAAACGTACGTACTCTTCGGAACATAATTCGAAAACACAAAATTTTCTTTTCGTCTAAATACGATTCAAATGCCCAAAATATTTAAAATTATATTCAATTTGTAAAATGTTTATGTTCCACACATGACAAAGATTTAACAAATTATTTTTATTTAATTTTACATAAATTTATGCAATACTCTAAGGGCCTCAGATAAACAAAACAACTTACATTACATCACCAACTCTCACTAAGTCCTCAAGAGTTTCAAAATATCATAACCTCAAATCAAATTAATTCTCAAATAATATTACACCAAAAATATATTAATATTAAGATCTCTTAATTAATCACCATACCAAACTCGAAATCATATACTCTACTATCTGAATAAGCAAACTATAGCTTTCAAAATCTCTTAAAGATTCATCACTTACTGTATATCTAATCATTCAATAAATCAATCATTCTCTTAGTGCAAACCTTGACCCAACAAATTCCAAGATCTCCTCATACTATCACTCAAAATTTCATATAAGATAACTCCAATATTCTACTAGGAAATAATCGCAAAATTCATTTACTCCAAAAAATTAATCTAATTACCTCGAATCTTTACAACAACTCAAAATTACAAGATATCCTTTGTACTTAATAATTTTTACTTTATCGTATTATCCCACCGATTCACATACCTCAAATTATTTACAACTTAACAAAAATCAGAATCTAACCCAAATAAAATCCTTAATTCCAAAATCATAATAATTTGTAATTACCTGAAATAATTCTAACAAATAATTCTCCAATATCAAAACTCACTGATACAACTGCTCATATCATAATCGTATAATCATTTCTTAACTGAACAAAGTATGAAATTATTCTCCTTAATGATCAAATCACCATCATTAACTAACATTATTGCTCCAACGAATATAACAATAATAATCTTAACAAGTTAACTCGCCTTTCTCAAATCAATTACAATTTAAAGAGCTAAAAACACTTGGTCAAAATCAAGACCAACCAAACAGAGAACAAAATCAAATCAGACACTTACGTCTACCCAATGATTTACCCACAACTCACAGGTCAAACCTAAATAGGTTTTCTACAAGAAAGAACCTAAGCTCTGATACCATCTCTGTAACACCCCCTTCCCGAAGAGGAAAGGGAGGTCACGCACAAAGCACAACAAACCTCAAAATAGTAAACAGAGCACTAATAACTTCAACATATGTAATAATGATATTCACCAATAAAGTACTAAGTATAATTCTCAAACTAGAGTCAAAATAATCAAAACTTAAAAATCGAAACAACCTAGATTGATGGTCAAAGACAACTCTCTCATCACACTAGCTAGCCCTGAATCACCCCTGCAAACCTGCCGGAAGAAAAACACAGCATGAGCCAATTGCCCAGTACGGATATAAAGGTACAAAAGATATACCACTGAAATACGAAATCAACATAGACAAAATATTGCTTCTGACAAAAATAAAACTCCAAAGATATGAATAGAATATATCTAAACCAACGGAAATAACGAAACAAACAGAGGAGTAAAGAAAATAATGAACTGAAATAACTAACCCAATTAATTGAAAGGAGACGAAACAAACTGAAACAAAACGAACAAAACTAATACCATAAAATAATAGGCTGAAACAAATGGCTGGGGTTATTTCATACTGATTGAGCTCAGAAATATACCTTGCCACACAGGCAAGTCAAAATAATGCCACACAGGCAAGTCAAACGATGCCACACAGGCAAGTCAAAACCATGCCACACAGGCAAGTCAAATGATGCCACACAGGCAAGTCACACATTGGACCGCGAATCCAAATGTATGCAAATCGGATATGTGTGTTTGACACAACATCACCAATCCGCAGAACAGAAAACTAGGGTTAACCCATACGCCTCCCACAACAAAACACCAAATGGCCCACTTACTCCGGAGCTCAAAACGGAGACGCCGTGGACTAATCACACCGCCACGGAGAGTGTCATGCCTCTCGTGCCAAGATGACATGCCTGTGGTACCCCCACAGGTGGTTATAGCTCAGGTATACCCTACGGTATGTTCTAATAAAAATACCATGTCACAACACATGCGACATAATACCAATAAAAGGGTTCTATATGTACATGTTGAACCAAATCAAATTATGGTCACAAGGTCTCAAAAGAAGGTAACAACATGTACCGCTCTACAATTATCAAAAATAAATATTAAACATGATATCCTAATTCAAAGAGTACAAATACGAGTCCAGTGTGTCAACTACAAAATGAAACAAATATATGAATTTCACAAGAAACAATTATGTGAAATAATAACAGCATTTGAAACGAGGAACAAAACGAATAAATTAAATTTAACAAAAGTATCGCTGAAAAGTACGGAATCCGTACCTGATACTTTCAAACCATTTATAGCACACTCCACCAAATCTTACCCTCAATTGCCAACGATATCAAATATGAAACGTCATTCACAACCTAAACATATTCACCTCAAATTAAAATAATCCAAACTAATAATTTCTAAAATAATTCATAATCTATTTAATATGCCTTTAATCACCGCCTTATATCAATTTTTAATACTCCAAATTTTATATTCCAAATATAACTCGTTAAATTCCTTCCGTCTGAACTAATTACACAAATTAACAGAAATAAATTAATAATTCCTACGAAAAATTACTAATTAATAATCCTTTTCCCAAGATTTTTTTTGTTATTATTATTATTATTATTATTTAAATAGCACATGAATATCTTACAAGCTTCAATACTATAAATTATATAAAAAAAATTTACCCATCCGTTCCAAATACAATATATAAACTAAAAAAAATAACAATTTACTTCTATTGTAGTATATTGTATTGATGTAATTTTACTTTATCATTTAGAGCATGTCAAAACCCATGCAATACACCTATACCTTTACATGCCATGTAAAAATTCATATGATCTTATCCATTATTGCTAGAATACTAAGAAATCATTATACCAACATAAGCTTAGTCTACTATACTGAATTTAATTGACCAAGCTATGCTACTAATCATATACATATAACACCACGCCAAGTCTCATATTCGCTAAAAAAAATACCCACTTGACCGAAGCAATACTAGTCATAATCAGAAAATATATACTTGAAAATACCTTATAAATGACCTCCTATTTTTCTCACGAACAAACTTCTGGTTATTCCTACTGTTCTCAGCCGCCGCAAACTTCTTCTATTTTCATCTCTTTTCCTCAATTTTATAATGAAATAAGATTAGGTCTAGTTATGTGTTTATTTATTAACAAACTTTATTAATTCTCAAAATTTTAATAGGATTTTAAAATTACCCACACATATATATATTAAACCAAATTAGTTTTAAGGCCCAATTTTATCAACTTAATTTGTATCATTTAATAATACTCATTAGCCCACATAAATTAAATATGAGTTGACCCAAATAAAAACAAAGTCCAATTAATATGTTTTTAAAAAAAATTAAATTTTTTTTCCCGGGTATTACATCACCTACCCCTTAAAAAGGATTCCGTCCCCGGAATCAAAATAATGGAACGCACCTAATTATCAAAAGATGCGGATACTCCGCTCGAATAGACTCCTCCATCTCCCAAGTAACTTCCCGTTCCGAATAATTTTACCACAAGACTTTAACAAAAGGAAATAACTTTCTCCATTTTAATTTAATCAGTTATTTAATTACCAACTAAAAGAATTTTATTTTCCAAACAAAACAAGGAAGAAAAGAGGGAAACAAAATCATTTACCTTTTTTCAATTTAAATACAATTGTATACAATAAAATTAGTTAATATTTAATAAAAAAAAATATGAGTTATTACAATAACTATCTGATTGTAGCCTGAATATCCATCCGGAAGGCAATAAAACTCATGACCCGCTAGTCTATCCAACATCTGATCGATAAATGGAGGTGGGAAGTGATCTCTCCTTGTAGATTTATTAAGCCTGCGGTAGTCCATGCAGACTCTCCACCCCGTCACTGTTCTTGTTGAAATCAACTCATTGATCTCATTAGAAACCACGATCATACCACCCTTTTTGGTACATATTGTACTGGGCTCACCCATGAACTATCTGAAATCAGATATATAATGCCTGCATCCAGCTATTTTAATACTTCCTTCATGATTGGATTGAGTCTTCTTTGTTATTCCAATAGGATCTTGTGCATACAGAAAGATGGGCTGATCCCTTTTATACCTGCTATAGTACATCTAATAGTTGACTTGAACTCTCTAAGAACTCGTAGAAGTTTTTCTTCCTGAAAAGATGTTAGTGCAGAAGAAACAATCATAGGTAATTTTGAATTTTCATTTAAAAATGCATACCTCAAATGGTCTAGAAGTGGTTTTAACTCAAGTTCTGGAGGAGTCTCAAGAGATGGCTTCGATTTCACTGATGACTCTCCAGCTTTCTTTAATGGCTCAATAGGAGTTTTGAATTTTCTGAATTGTGGATTTATATCAACAAAATGCACAAGTTCTTCAGTCTCCTCATCACCTAATTCTGAATTTCTAGCAATCGCACTTCTCAATGGTTCTTGATTCACCAAGCTCTTTACTTCATCACTTAAGACCTTTTCCACCAAATCAACCCTGAAGCATTCCTCTTCATCTGTCAGAAATTTCATTGCTTTGAATACGTTGAAGGTAACTTCCTGATCATGAACTCGCATTGTGAGTTCCCCTTTTTGAATGTCTATCAAGGTTCTTCCTGTAGCTAGGAATGGTCTTCGAAGTATGATCGGTATACTCCTATCTTCTTCATAATCTAAAATGATGAAATCAGCCAGAAAGATGAATTTATCCACTTTTACCAAAACTTCTTCAACAATTCCCCGTGGATAAGTGATAGACCTGTCAGCTAGCTGTAAAGAAATATTTTTCGACCTTGGAGCAGACAATTCCAGCTGATTAAATACTGACAAGGGTATCAAATTGATACTTGCCCCAAGATCACACAAACATTTATTGAAATTCATATTTCCAATTGTGCATGGAATTGTGAAACTGCCCGGGTCCTTCAGCTTTGGAGGCAATTTGCCTTGAAGCACTACACTGCATTCCTCCGTCAAGGCCACTATCTCAAAATCTTCCAATCTCTTCTTCCTTGACAAGATACCCTTTATAAACTTTGCATCTGTTCCAATGCCTCAGCGAAGGGTATGTTAGTCTATAGCTTTTTAAATACCTCCAAGAACTTACTAAAATTTTTGTCTTCCCTCTACTTATGCAATCTTTGTAGATAAGGAACAGGAGGATGAACAATTGGTATTTTATTCACAGGCTTCTCAAATGAACCTTCTTTATTCTTTTCTTCTTGTTGTTGTTTAAAACTTTCATTATTTTATTTCTCATTGGACAAAATTTCTTAATCGCGCGGCCGCGCGTCCTCCCTTTGCAAAAGTGGTGCGGGTGAGCCGTGCTGATTTTCTACAACTTTTTTCCCAAACCTAAGTGTAATTTCTTGACATTGTTCCTTCCCTTCTCTTCTTGGATTGGCCTCTGTGGTACTTGGCTATGAACCATGTGGTCTTGTGACACCCCCAAATTCGGTACTTCCATTTCCACAGGATTTGGTGTTCACCGTACAAACATCATCTATCTATCTACCCGTAAATCAAATGCAAACCATACAATATATAGAAATAATAATAAAATCTCTCCCCTTATGGGGTTACATCAACTGAATAATAATAAATCCCAGGTTACTCTAACCTTAAAACATCTGTGGGAAAAACATAAACAAATAAGTTTTAGTAATATCAATTCTAATTACATCACATAACCACAATAATAAAATAGTCTTCATTACTTGCTAAGCTTGCCCTTTCCCTTACTAGTGGAAGGTTCGTCTGCTCTTTCGTTCTTAACTGCAATGTTATTATTATGCAAGAGTGAGCACAATTACCCACAAGTATAACAATATAACAATGAATAATAACATGCGAGAGAAATAATAACTTCTGATATAAAGCTCAACTTTTGAATCAAGAATGGATAACTAGAATCAAAAGAAATTCTGAGAGTCATAAGACCTTAAACTATGTCCTAGGTTGTCAAGTGATTTTACTTGAAACCTTTAACAGTCATAAAACTATGGACTCTTCTTCTCGTACTTAGCGGGATTCTATCCGCAGAATCGTATATAACAATCTAAGTAAATAAATGAGGATAATTCTTCATCATATTCTCTTCGAGTTCCCATGTAGCTTCTTCAGCCTTGTGGTTCCTTCAAATTACCTTAACAGAAGGTATTACTTTATTTCTCAGAACTTGTTCTTTTCGGTCGACAATTTGAGCAGGAATTTCTTCGTAAGACAAGTCTTTGTCAAAATGTAGGGGTTCATATTCAATCACGTGCTTGTAATCGGGTTTGTAGGGTCGTAGGACTGAGACATGGAAAACATTGTGGACATTCTCTAGAGATAGAGGTAAGGCTACCTCATAAGCAACTTCTCCGACCCTTCTCAAAACTTCAAAGGGTCCAATGAATCTTGGGCTCAATTTCCCTTTCTTTCCGAATCTGATCTTTCCCTTCCAAGGAGAGACCTTTAAGAACACATAACTACCTGGTTCGAACTCAACATTCTTACGGTGTGGATCGGCGTATTTCTTCTGTCTGTCTTGGGATGCTATCAATCTCGCTCGAATCACTTTGACTATCTCTGCTGTTTGTTATACCAATTCTGGTCCTAGTAATTGTCGTTCACTAACTTCATCCCAATATAGTGGAGTTCTTCACTTTCTACCGTATAACGCTTCATAAGGCGGCATTCCAATACTAGCGTGGTAACTGTTGTTGTAACCGAACTCTATAAACAGTAAATGGTCATCCCAATTTCCTTTAAAATCCATTATACAAGCTCTTAACATATCTTCTAATGTCTGGATTGTTCTTTCTCTCTATCTATCTGTCTGAGGGTGATATGTTGTGCTCATTCGCAACTGTGTTCCCATGCATTCCTGTAGACTTTTCCAAAAGTTCGACGTAAAACGCGAATCTCTATCAGAAGTAATTGACACCGGAACTCCGTGCCTTGAAATAATCTCTTTCACATATAACCTTGCCAACTGATCTAGGTTGAATCTGATTCTGATTAGAAGGAAGTGTGCGGATTTCATTAATCGGTCAACAATAACCCATACTGCGTCGTAGCCTTTCTGAGTCGTCGGTAGGCCAACCACGAAATCCATCGTAATATGTTCCCATTTCCATTTTAGAATCTCTAAAGGTTGTAGCAATCCACTCAGTCTCTGATGTTCTACTTTCACTTTCTGACATGTCAGGCATTTGGCAACACATTCTGCAACCTCTCGTTTCAAATTTGGCCACCAAAATGTTGTCGAAGATCTTGGTACATCTTAGTGCTACCAGGGTGAATCAAATATCTTGAGTTATGAGCCTCGCTCAAAATTTCTTCCTTAATCTCTGGTACTGGCAGTACCCAAATTCTGCTCTCAAATCTTAGTAGTCCCTCACTGTCTATTTTGAATCTCGGTTCAGTCCCTTCAGATATCTTCTTCTTCACTTACTCACATTCTTCGTCTTGAAGTTGAGCCTCCTTAACTTTATCCAGTAAGGTTGTACCAGCTTGCATCTTGAATAGCTTCTCGTCAATTTCCATAGGATACTTCACTTCCAATTCCAGCTTTTCCATTGCTAAAATTATCTCCTCCTGAGCGGTCAACATCATCAATTTCTCCCGACCTTTTCTACTTAGGGCGTCGGCCACCACATTTTCTTTACCCGGATGGTATAGAATCTCACAATCGTAGTCCTTAATTAACTCCAACCACCTTCTTTGACGCATGTTCAAGTCTTTTTTGTGTAAAAATATATTTCAGACTCTTGTGGTCTGTATATATTTCACACTTCTCCCCATAGAGATAGTGCCTCCAGATTTTCAAAGCAAAAACCACTGCAGCTAACTTCAAGTCATGGGTCAGATACCCCTTCTCATAATCTTTCAGTTGTCGTGACGCGTACGCAATGACTCTACCATTTTGCATAAGCACACATCCAAGTCCTTTATGCGATGCATCACTATAAACCACAAAATTTCCTATTCTATTCGGGAGAGATAACACAGGTTCTGTACTTAATCTCTTCTTTAATTCTTGAAAGCATTCCTCACACTTCTCTATCCAAACAAATTTCACCGATTTCCTAGTCAAATTCGTTAGTGGAGTTGCTATCTTGGAAAAATCCTGAATAAATCTTCTGTAATAACCCCCAATCCAAGAAAACTTCTTACTTTCGACGGCGTCTTCGGCTGATCCCAGTTAATCATAGCTTTGACTTTGGAGGGATCCACTGAAATATCGTCTCTATCAATACATGTCCAAGAAATTGTACTCTTACAATCCAGAATTCACATTTCGAAAACTTAGCATACAACTTCTCTCTTCTCAATGTCTCTAATGTCAACCTCAAATGCTCTTCGTGTTCTTCCTTGGTTTTTGAATATACCAAAATGTCATCTATAAATACTACTACGAATTTGTCTAAAAACGGCTTGAACACTCCATTCATTAAGCCCATAAATGCTGCAGGAGCATTCGTTAGACCAAATGACATTACCAGAAATTCATAGTGACCGTATCGTGTTCTAAATGCTATCTTCAATACATCCTCTGGTCTCACCTTCAGTTGATGATAACCACTTCTCAAATCTATCTTTGAAAAATATTTTGCTCCCTTTTACTAATCGAACAAGTCATCGATTCACGGTAATGGATACCTATTCTTAATCGTGACCTTATTCAGTTCTCTATAGTCGATGCAGAGCTGCATCGTCCCATCCTTCTTTTTCACAAATAAAACCGGCACTCCCCAAGGTGATACGCTTGGTTGAATATACTTTTTGTCCAGCAATTCTTGTAGATGGACCATCAGTTCTTTCATCTCTACCGGTGCCATTTGGTACGGTGCCTTCGATATTGGGGCCGTTCCTAGAGCCAAATCGATAATGAATTCAACTGCTCTATCTGGAGGAAGTCCTGGCAAATTATTCGAAAATACGTCTGTGAAATCTCTCACTACTGGAATCTCATCAATTTTTGGATTCTCTTTACGACTATCGACTATGTAAGCTAGATATCCTACACAGCCTTGTCTTAACAATCTCCAGGCCTGCATCATCGTTAGATAACGCGCTTGTCTAGGCGACTTGCTACCATAAAACACAACCTTTGACGGAGTCATAAGGTTAATACGCTTCTTCTGGTAGTCAATTACCGCCCCATAATTGGATAACCAATCCATACCCAAAATAACATCAAATTCTCCAAGTCGAATAGGGATAAGATCTACGTTCATGATATTACCCTTAATATCTACTCTACAGTTCTTGTGCACATACTTAACAGGGATAATTTCTCTATTCGCAATTTCTATGTTCATGGGGTATTCTAACTCATCCTTAAACAATTATAAGTTCTTAGTGAAGTCATCGGATATAAATGAGCAAGTAGGACCCGAATCAAATAACACATAAACATTAACTTTATTGATCGGAATGATACCAGACACCACATCGCGAGACTATACCGCGTCCTGCACTGTCATGTTGAACGTTCTGGCTGTTGGTCTATTAGTTGCGGTTGGTCCTGCAATGGTTAGAGTGCTTCCATCAGTATTTCCTCTATTTCCTTCTGAACTTGTCCCTCCCGATCCCTTCTTAGGACAATCTCTTGCAAGATGGTCCTTTGAGCCAGATATGAAATAGGCACCGTTCTTTGGGCCCAGACAGTTTGGTGCTATGTGGCCTTCCTGACCACAATTATAGCACACTCGTTTCTCTTTTAAGAAAACCCCCAAATGAGTTTTTTCGCAGGTTGGGCACAGTTCAATCTTCTGCTTCTGCCCTTCCTGTTGACTTCCAGCCAATGAATTTTCAGACCACTTCCTCTTCAGATTGTGATTACCCCCCAGTGCTACTCCCACCAGTCTTGTTATTACCTTCCTTCTCACTCTTCTTCTTCTGCTCCTGATTATACTTCGTTACTGCATCGTTTCCACCCTCAGCGAGTATGGCCTTCTTTAACACTCCAACAAAAATGTTCAATTGGAACATTGACACTTTGCTATACAACCAGGGCTTCAGTCCCTACTTAAATCGTCTCACCTTCCTCTCATCAGTATGTACTTGGTACGTGGCGAACCTAGTAAATTCATTTAACCTTGCCGCATAATTAGCTACTGACATATTCCCTTGTTTTAACTTTAGAAACTGAACCTCAATCTGATTTTGTGAACTAGCCGGGAAATACATCTCGAAAAATATCTCTTCGAATCTCTCCCAGGATATTACACCTTCACCTCCTCTCAGTTTGTTTGCCTGCCACCAATAGCTGGCTACAGACTTCAGCATAAATGTTGCATAAGCAATTTTCTAATCTTCCCTTACCCTAGCAACATCGAACACCTTCTCCATCTCCACTACCTAGGTCTGAGCTTCGATTGGGTTTATGGAACCCTTAAACTCTGGCGGTCCCACCGCCTTGAAGTCCTTAAATGAAGTATTTTAGTGGAGCTTGGGGTTGATTATTAAGTGCTCTAGCTAAAAGTTTTACCAATTACTGAATGGAGTTAGCATTAGCGTCGTTGTTATTATTTGTTGACCCTTCCTGGGCTTGCTGACGATTTTGTCTTCTAGGCGGCATATTTCTATTAAGAATATACGCTTATTAGATCTTTATTCACTCTATAAAACATTGAAGACTTAAATAAACATTTAATCATAACTCACTTAACACATTACTTCAAATAAACTTTGACATTTAATTTAATTCAAAAGTCTTTACATCATAAGATAGCATCACTGATATTTACATCAACTATCCTGAGATAAAGAATCTACAGGATTTAAAACATCATAATATTCCTTTATTTATGAACATATCGGAATTTACATCATTAACTATCAAATAGTTTTTACATTTTATACTAGTACTATCACTGTCTGTTAAGGCGCTGAATAGCCTTGCTACGTTCCTCTTCCATGATGCGAGACATCGTTCTGCGATCTAGCATATATGATGGTAGATCCTCAAACTGGATTGGATACTTCCTAACTCGATCTTGGACTGCATCCATTGCATTTTGTAGTGTAGAGTACGTCTCTTCAAGTTTAGCCTTCTTCGCACGACGATCATCTTCTGCAAGATCAGCACGATGTGACTCTCGTACCCAGCCCTCCTCTGCTATGGCAAGCCTCTCGGAGCTATCTTTCAGATCCTTCTTTAACTTCTCTATTTATGCGGACTTATCCTTGGTCTTACCCTTCTCGTGAACCAGATCCCACTCCACGTTTCCTAAACATGTGTGAAGAGTCACAATCTCTCTATCCTTCTGCTCAATAGTAATCTGCTGACTAACTGCCTGCTCAGTCAAATCCCGAACAGTATCCTGCAACTCTACGTTACGATCATAGAGTGCATCATAAATCTCTGCATCAATAGAGTTCGGTGGGAACTTCTCTTCTTCCTCTTCCTCAGGATCCTCCTCTGAATCTGTCTCTGGCTCATGCTCCTGACCAGCAACAGTGATCAACGGAGATGGCTCTCTCTGTACAAGATGTTCCCTGACGACATGAATGTCTCGAGGCTCCTCCTCTATAGGTAACTGGGGTTCCTCCTCCCCAGCTCGACAAGCTCCTCCAACATCCGACATCCTGACAACAAAATTTGAAGTTTTAGTTACTAATCCGTGCTAGCGAACACATAGATTAACACATAAGCACATAAAGTCTTTTATTATCTTCAATAAATTTAGAAATTCATTTCTTAGAACTCGATAAGAGTTTACCACTACTATGTTCTCGATCTCCTACAAGGCTACTACCTAAGGTTATTCCCCCCACCTAAGGTTCATAACCTTACATCTTTGATACCAACCTGTGACACCCCAAATCCGGTACTTCCATTTCCACAGAATTTGGTGTTCACTGTACAAACATCATCTATCTATCTACTCGTAAATCAAATGCAAACCATACAATATATAGAAATAATAATAAAATCTCGCCCCTTATGGGGTAACATCAACTGAATAATAATAAATCCCAGGTTACTCTAACCTTAAAACATATGTGCGAAAAACATAAACAAATAAGTTTTAATAACATCAATTCTAATTACATCACATAACCACAATAATAAAATAGTCTTCATTAGTTGCTAAGCTTTCCCTTGCCCTTACTAGTGGAAGGTTCGTCTGCTCTTTCGTTCTTAACTGCAATGTTATTATTACGCAAGAGTGAGCACGATTTCCCATAAGTATAACAATATAACAATGAATAATAACATGCGAGAGAAATAATAACTTCTAATATAAAGCTCAAATTTTGAATCAAGAATGGATAACAAGAATCAAAAGAAATTCCGAGGGTCATAAGACCTTGAACTATGTCCTAAGTTGTCAAGGGTTTTTACTTGAAACCTTTAACAGTCATAAGACTATGGACTCTTCTTCTCGTACTTAGGGGGATCAGCCCTTAGTACCATACTGTGCACAATATCTTATCGCTAAAGCATAAATAATCCCCTATACAGGGTTGTACATCTCAGTTTTGACATTCGAGTCTGCACCAAAGGAAGTTTGGTTTGGATAATTCATCAAGGTGTTCTGAAATTTAGAACGCTCATCAACTATGGACTAGTAGAATCAATAAGGGTTCACTAGTTTAACAAGGTTTAACAATAACAGATAATTTAACTTGGATAAAATCTCAAAAGTATACAATAGAATAATTATTGTATAACAACATCATGCTTGAAGATTAATAAACTTTAATATACAAGACAGGCTTGATCAATAATAATGATAACTTGCTCAATGTAGAAAGATGAATTATTCAATTTATATAACAATAACATGTAGGGTTAGAAAACTTGCTCAACAAAAGCTTAGGGTAAGAAACTTGCCTCGTGCATGGATTACACGTTAATAAAACTCGTTCTTTGATTTAAATCCTACATATCATTCATGTTAACAACACCAATCAATTATCACGTAATAAACATCACAAGTTTATTCTTTGTCTAGCTCGAGTTCATGACTATACTTAGTCAATTACTACACTTATTGTCAAAAATTAAGCCTTCACAAACAATAAGGTAACTATGCATTAGATCATTCAATTCACACGTAATTCTGTTTAACTTCTCATTATAGGTCTAACAAGTCTTTATATTCATTAGACTAAGTTACTAACACATTTTTATACTTCAACATTGAAAAAAAAATGCATTTCTGGACATTCTTCTAAGTGGCGCTGCGGCGCCACTTTTGTACTGGCTCTTGGCGCTGCAGCCAGACACTTGTCGCTGCGGCGCTGTGGAGTTGCGACGTTGCGGCATGGGAAAAGAACTAGGAGTTGGCACCGCGACGCGAGACTCTATGACGCCCCCAAATCCGGGTTACCTGTCCCCCGAGTTTGGTGTTCACGATCCACAATATAAATAACATTTAACTACCCATAATATATATATAGATATTAACTTTGATAAGTTTTTATCAGAGTTTAATAATACATCACCCAGGTTCTCTAACCTTAACTTTACAAACATAACCTTTAAATATACAAAAAGGGTTTACAATACAACAATATAAATAATATTATTCATAAAACTAATTTATTACGATGCCTTTGCCCTTATTCTTCTTCGCAGCAACTTCTGCAATTTCGTCCCTAGCTGAAAAGTTTTATTTAGCAAGGGTGAGCAACAAATTTGTCTCGCAAGTTAAGACATACAATAATTGTATAAGAATTCAAAACAACAGACTATCTATTTTGATAGAATGAAATCAAAGTTCGGGGAACTTTGAAATAGCTGAACAAATCGTTATTCAATAGCAAGTCTTCTCGTATTCTATACAACATAATAATTAAATAATGAAAGAGTACAACGCTTTCAAAGTTTCTACGATATTCTAATGAATAATCAAGAATCAATTCTATGAAATAGCAAAGTGGAATGTTTTCCAGATTTATACTAAGCGATCACATAAGATCTTGAACTTATTTTCTCGGGTATCTATCAAAGATTTACTTTAATATATACTCAAACTTCTCGGGTATCTATAAAAGATTTACTTTGATATATACTCAGGTGTATCAGATAACCATAAAGATTAAATCATACCCCTTTGCAAGTACTCAGAGCCGGCCAACTCTTTGTACCCTATATTATGCATAATACTTAAAACGTGCGTAAAGGTCGAATTCACGACCAATAAAATGTTCCCTTTATATAAAAGGTTGTTCTTCTTAGTCTTAGAATCAAGATTTTGATTTTACAACGAAATACTAGGATTTCAAATTCTAAGTTTCAATATTAATTTAGATAAGTCAATTATCATTAATAATATTTTTCGGAAGCTTTTAATAATTATCAAGCAATTATTATAATTTATAATAATTTTTCAAATATCAGAATCATTTTTAAATGATTTAATTATCAAATAATCTTACCATTATTAATATTTAATAATATCAAAATGTTAATAACATACATTCCAAAATATTAAAGTTATCATCAATAACTTAAAATATTTTTAAATCATTAATATTCTACTTAAATGATTTTTAAAATAATTAAAATCATTTTTAAATCATCACCATTAATATATAAATATTAATGAAATTATTATCCAAATATTAAAAGTCATTAATTATAACTTCAAATATTTTAAACCATTTTTCTCATTTTTAAATGATTTTTAAATCAATAAAAGCATTTAAAATTCATTTATTAAATATAATAATTAAATAAATCAAATATCATTAATATTAATTTATTAATGAAAATTCTCCAAAAATATTAAAAATTATATTTTATAATTTAAAATATTTTCTAACACTTTATTCTCAATTAAAATGATTTTTAAATTATTAAAATTATTTTTATCTTATTTATTTAATTTAATAATCAAATAAATCTAATATCATTAATATTAAATTATTAATGAAAATTCTCCAAAAATATTAAAAGTTATATTTTTAACTCAAAATATTTTTAAATACATTATTCTTATTTAAAATGATTTTTCATAATATTAAATCATTTTTCTCTAATTTATTTAATACACTAATTAAATAAATTAAATACCTTTAATATTTAAATAATTATAAATATTAAAGAAAAATATTTCAATTGGTCAAAAATTATTTTTCATAATTTAAAATAATTTTTAAAACCATTTTTAGCAATTTTTAGAATTTATTTCTAATTTTTATTAATTTTCAGAATTTTCAGAAATTCAAAAATTAATTAACTGTCGCTAAAGGGCTATAACGACAGAAAGCGTCGCTGTTGGTGTTCTTGAGCTCAAGAACACTGACAGTCGGCAATTTCAAGGGGTCAACTTTGACCGACGATAAATTTCAATCCAAAACGTTTCTGGACTAACTTGAACTTTGATTATGTAGATAAACTGTAATACTACAGTAATCAGTCATCATCTCAACTATAACAAAAAATATCATAACGATCTGGGCTTGCTAAAGAACCTGTCAGACCAAATCTGGGTTTCTCCAGAAACCCAGAAAATCATCCTGTCACTTTTAAGCTCAAATTAGTTTAGGTTCTGATCTTTGTTTAAGTTATTTCTTGCTTTATAATGGTAGTATATATGATAATGAACAACGAGATAACAAGATCTCAGTCCAAAAACAACAGATCCACAGGTTATGACATGGTCAACGTCTGTCAGAAAAATGTGTTCTTCATTTTTCTGGTAATTCCAGAAAATGACTTTGTGGTCCGATGGGCATCTTTGACCATCTATTTCATCCAACTGATTTGTTTTTTAAGAGATCCAGAGATATGTATCTATAGTACACATAACTATTTACAATTATGCTACAACAACAACAACATAACATGAACAAAACGGACAGATCAAGAAGCTTAAAAATCTTGTCAGACACTGGTTTGGCCTTTCTGGGTTACCCAGATTTGAGTCGGTCAAGCTTGGTCAACGTGGTTTGACCGTCTATAAAATGAAATCTAGATATCCAATGATTGAAGTTTTACTTCCAGATGAAAGATCTCATACCAGGGTACAAATAACCAACTTAAAACAACAAAAATAACAAACGAACAAGAATCAGTGGTGCCTGACATTAGCTTGTCAGACCACATTTTTTGTTCTTGGCAGTTTTGAAAATCATCACTTTTAAAGAATTTTGATGCTATGGATCTATGTTATATCAACATAGATCATCATTAAACATCATCTAGCAAAGATCTAAACACATAAACACGAAATTTTTCTTAGCAACATGGATCAAATATAAAATTATGTTTATACCTTCTAGCTTTGATTCTTGATCTTAACCCTCCAATTTGTTTATGGTTGATCTAGGGAAGGTATTTGGGACTGATATGCTTGCAATTTTTGGAGGTTGAGAGAGAATGAGAGTTGGTGAGAGCAAGAATGAAAATGAGCTATTTTTAAGTAGTTTTCTCTCTCTAAATCTTATATATATTGTTTAGATGCATGAATGGCTGATGTTTGCTGTCAATTGGAGCTGATTTGGCTGATATTTAAGTCACACAAGTCAATGTAGTTTGTAACCTAACACAAATTTGCCAAGATTTGCAATGTTAGCTTACTAAAAATAATAAAAAGGGTATTATGGTCTTTTCCTTTTATTTATAGATTTTCTCATTTGTTGCAAATCCTTAGGGTTTAGGGTTTGAGCAATCTAGGTTTTAGCCCTAAAATCCTAACCCTTAGGTTTTAAAAATCTAACTTCTAGGATTTTCAAAATTAGGGTTTAATTAGAAAAATAAAATTTCTAAATTATAATTAGGGTTTGTAAAATAGAAATTAATATAACTAAAATATAATTAGGGTTTCTAATCACATTTAAGTTTAATTAAACACATTGGGCTTGCCAATAAAAATTATAGTTGCCTAATTAGGGTTTAGGAAATCCCAGATTTTAAATTAGGGTTCCTTAACGTACAATTATGGTTTTTAACTGTACAATTGGTTTTCTAAATCGGAGATTAGGGTTTCTAATCCCTTATTAAGGTTTATTAATTATAAACCCCATCCAGTCAACCATTGGTCAACATTTCTATACAGTCCAAACACATCATCAACAATACAATTATTTTAATTGTATTTTCTATCGAATCCCTATCCTAAAATTAGGGTTAGGGTTTTCTAAAGTTGTTAAGCACAACTCTACTATATTTTTTTAGTCAAATCACATATTAACTAATTCTCGAGACTTGTCTCACAAATTCTCAGTACAATATTAACCGTCAATGTCAATATTAAATAAAAAAAATTTATTCATAAAATTTTGATTATTCGAAATCTCGGGTTATCACATTCACCCCTCCTTAAAAGGATTCCATCCTCAGAATCACCGCTTTCTTATATTCTACAATCTTTTAAAGTTGTATCATCAATTCATTTTTATCAACACAATATTAAATTGTGTTTCAAATTCTAACCTATGACTTGAATCTATAAAAGAAAACAATTCACAGCCATATTTATCCAATATCAATCGCATAATTTAAATATTAAGCGAAATCGTTACCAGCTGCCACCTCCTGAGTAGCTACCGCATCTAGCTCCATCATGTTGAATGTACGGGCTGTTGGTCTTCCTGGTTGTGCAGGTCCTCGAATTGCCAAGGTTCCACCACCAGGTCCCTTGTTGGCACTCTTTTTTCTGCATTCTTCTTCGGACAGTTCCGCACCAGATGATCAGTCGATCCACACGCATAGCAACCTTGAATCTTTTTCGGGCTGGGACAATTGGGCGACATGTGCCCCTCTTGTCCACAATTATAGCAGACTCCCTTCTTCTTTAAACAAACACCAGCATGATTCTTCCCACATTTCGCACAAGGCTCCCCTTCTTACCTATTCCCTTCAATTTTACTACACGATTGGGTATTCTCACTCCACTTCCTCTTATTCGGGATACTACCACCACTGCTTCCTCCGTCATTGGTCTTCTTCTTCTTCTCCTGATGAAAACGAGATGCAGCCTCGCTTCCTCCTTAAGCAATTAATGCTTTCTCAAGTAGAGCCGCAAACGTGTTGATCTGCAATACTGTCACCTTGTTGAATATCCCTAATTTCAGTCCGTTCTCAAATCTTCTTGTTTTTCTAGCTTCGGTGTCCACCTGATGAGGTGCAAATCTTGCTAATTCGTTGAATTTAGCCGCGTATTCAGAAACAGACATGTTCTCCTGCTTAAGTTCCAAGAACTTAACTTCCATCCGAGCTTGCATACTCGGCGAGAAGTAGTTCTCAAAGAACAATTTCTTAAATCTGGTCCACGTCACCACCGCTGTACCTGCTCTCGCTTGATTGGTTTCCCACCAATAATTGGCTTCTCCCTTCATTAGATATGTTGCAAATGTTGCCTTTTGCTCTTCCACAACTCGCGCAATCACAAACGCTTTCTCCATCTCTTTCACCCAAGTTTGGGCTTCAATCGGATCCGTAGTCCCCTAAAATTCTGGCGGTCCTACCGCTTTAAAATCCTTAAAATTAGCCAATCTGTCGGCTGGCTGATTCCTTGGTCTTCCCCTGGCTGGAGCCCTATTTTCCATAGCTTGGGCCAGCATATCCACAAAATTCTGCATCGGGTCAGCTTGACCTCCTTTGTTATTCACTGATTGTTCTTCTCTTTGGTTTCGATTATGTCGTCTAGGTGGCATGATCTGATTTAAATAAAAATCTTACACTAATTCTCTTCCTCTACACAAATTCTTAACACAATAATAATTCAACACATATTTCTCATGTAATCGCAAATTTATTCAAATAGCATATAATATTTATAATACTTTAACACATATTACTACCTTTTTTTAAAAAAAAAAAATTTAGGGCTAACAACACAACTTTACACAAAAAGTTACAATTCTCCAACTTTATACAAAAAGTCGTAATTCTCCATTCATACACCACTATTCCCAGTTCATAAAACTTACCACACCTAGGGGTTCAGAAACTTGCCACAATTATATGAGTTTATGAACTTATCCTAATCAGACCTTTGGCGTCCATTCGCTGACGGGTTCAAAACAGGTTATATAACTATGAGTCATGAACTTACCATAAGTATGAGTTTTAAGAACTCACAAATTAATCATAATCTTATATTCATATAGAAAATAAAGATTTTATTTATACAAACATATATATTTACATATGTTCAAACATCATTCTCGATATTACATAACCTAATACCAGAAACTTCTACCAAATGATACTATAACTTATATCTAAGTTGTCTAATGACCACTCCCTTCCCCAGTCTTATTTTTGCTGGGACACTTGTTAAATCTATGCCCCGTTTGCCCACAGAAAAAACACTTCCTCATATTTGATTTAGGACAATGCAAAGAGATATGTCCTTCCTGCTTACAGTTGAAGCACATGTTCTTCCACATCATGCATTCCCCCACGTGAGTTTTACCACACTTGCTACATGCTTTCTTTTTCTTCGGGTTCGAATTTCTAGAGTTGTCACTGTCATTGTTCCTCTTTCTTTTCTTCTTGTCCTTCTTGCCGGTTCCTTCAGACTATCCACCACCTTCAGCCTTCATCTTCTCCACCTGCGCTTTCAGCTCGTTTCGTTCTTCAGTCATTTCACGTAACGCCCGCTCCGTCTTCCACAACTCCTCCAAAAGAAATACTTTGCTTCGGAGTTCTTGGACTTCCACAGATAGCTGATCTTGTTCACCAACCTTGATCATATTATTTAGTTCCATCTTAGCTTCTTCAGACTCCGCCTCCTCATCACCACTTAGATACATCTCAGGATAATCGTCATGATCACTCCCAAGATTGATCATTAGTTCATCTTTCCCCACTTCTTCAATCGATTCGTTTTGTGCTGGTACCTCGGCTACTGACATTGGTACGACAGCCGCTGGCATCTCCGTACTTATCTTATCTTCTTCCGACATCCTACAATCAATTTTAACAACTTGATTAGCACTTTTCTAGTACAAACTTCTCACCCTATGTATCCACATTTCTCACTATCGTTGCACTTCGACAATCTCTCACTTAGTACGCTAAATGAGTATTCTCTATCTCGCTATGGTTATAATCCTAGGGTTTTCCTCACCCCACTTAAGGTTTATAACCTACAGCTCTGATACCAACCTGTGACGCCCCCAAATCCGGGTTACCTGTCCCCCGAGTTTGGTGTTCACGATCCACAATATAAATAACATTTAACTACCCATAATATATATAGATAGTAACTTTAATAAGTTTTTATCAGAGTTTAATAATACATCACCCAGGTTTTTAACCTTAACTTTACAAACATACCCTTTAGATATACAAAAAGGGTTTACAATACAATAATATAAATAATACTGTTCATAAAACTAATTTATTACGATGCCTTTGCCCTTATTCTTCTTCGCAGCACCTTCTGCAACTTCGTCCCTAGCTGAAAAGTTTTATTTAGCAAGAGTGAGGAACTAATTTGCCCCGCATGTTAAGACATACAATAATTGTATAAGAATTCAAAACAACAGACTATTTATTTTGATAGAATGAAATCAAAGTTCGGGGAACTTTGAAATAGCTGAACAAATCGTTATTCAATAACAAGTCTTCTCGTATTCTATACAACACAATAATTCAATAATGAAAGAGTACAACGCTTTCAAAGTTTCTACGATATTCTAATGAATAATCAAGAATCAATTCTACGAAATAGCAAAGTGGAATGTTTTCCAGATTTATACTAAGCGATCACATAAGATCTTGAACTTATTTTCTCGGGTATCTATTAAAGATTTATTTTGATATATACTCAAACTTCTCGGGTATCTATCAAAGATTTACTTTGATATATACTCAAACTTCTCGGGTATATATCAAATATTTACTTTGATATATACTCAGGTGTATCAGATAACCATAAAGATTAAATCATACTCCTCTGTAAGTACTCAAAGCCGGCCAACTCTTTGTACCCTATATTATGCATAATACTTAAAACGCGCGCAAAGTTCGAATTCACGACCAATAAAATGTTCCCTTTATATAAAAGGTTGTTCTTCTCAGTCTTAGAATCAAGATTTTGATTTTACAACGAAATACTAGAATTTCAAATTCTATTTACTTCTCGGCCGAGCTGAAATAATTGGCATCGATCTGTCAATAATAATTGAATTTATTTTCTCGAATCTATCAAGTTCTAACAATTGTTCGTCTAGCCAGAATAATTAGCTAAGTCATTTCTTAGTATAATTTGACAATAAACAGGAATTATCTGTATTGTCAATTCTAACTTCTACAGATATGAATACCGAACAATAGTTATTCTACAAATATATATTTCTGAATCAAAACATGCACTAACTGCGAATAATCAACAATAAATTCCCTGGATGTGGTGTAATTAACAATAATTAACCACTATAATAATTGAATGAATTTAACTCAAGGTTGAGTTAGGAAACTTGCCTCTTCTGCTGATTACAGCTACACAAAATACTTATCTGCTTTCGAAAGTCCTATAACCAATAATATCGGTCTAACAATTAGCACAATAATTCACATAACACACAACACTGTAATTCACAGTCAAACTTCTCCTAGACACATTACCACATAGCCACATTAGTGTTTACAACCTATAAAACACTTAACAAGTCAAACTAGTCCAGTCTGGTTGGACTTCGATCTATTCTCGGTGTTCTGGTCGCCCTATCCGATAATTAACACAGTTATCTGTCAATTACACTTGGTCTCTAAGCTTCAATATTAATTTAGATAAGTCAATTATCATTAATAATATTTTTCGGAAGCTTTTAATAATTATCAAGCAATTATTATAATTTATAATAATTTTTCAAATATCAGAATCATTTTTAAATGATTTTATTATCAAATAATCTTACCATTATTAATATTTAATAATATCAAAATGTTAATAACATACATTCCAAAATATTAAAGTTATCATCAATAACTTAAAATATTTTTAAATCATTAATATTCTACTTAAATGATTTTTAAAATAATTAAAATTATTTTTAAATCATCACCATTAATATATAAATATTAATGAAATTATTATCCAAATATTAAAAGTCATTAATTATAACTTAAAATATTTTTAAACTATTTTTCTCATTTTTAAATGATTTTTAAGTCAATAAAATTATTTTTAATTCATTTATTAAATATAATAATTAAATAAATCAAACATCATTAATATTAATTTATTAATGAAAATTCTCCAAAAATATTGAAAATTATATTTTATAATTTAAAATATTTTCTAACACTTTATTCTCAATTAAAATGATTTTTAAATCATTAAAATTATTTTTATCTTATTTATTTAATTTAATAATCAAATAAATCTAATATCATTAATATTAAATTATTAATGAAAATTCTCCAAAAATATTAAAAGTTACATTTTATAATTCAAAATATTTTTGAATACATTATTCTTATTTAAAATGATTTTTCATAATATTAAATCATTTTTCTCTAATTTATTTAATACACTAATTAAATAAATTAAATACCTTTAAAATTTAAATAATTATAAATATTAAAGAAAAATATTCCAATTGGTCAAAAATTATTTTTCATAATTTAAAATAATTTTTAAAACCATTTTTAGCAATTTTTAGAATTTATTTCTAATTTTTATTAATTTTCAGAATTTTCAGAAATTCAAAAATTAATTAACTGTCACTAAAGGGCTATAGCGACAGAAAGCGTCGTTGTTGGTGTTCTTGAGCTCAAGAACACTGACAGTCGGCAACTTCAAGGGGTCAACTTTGACCGACAATAAATTTCAATCCAAAACGTTTCTGGACTAACTTGAACTTTGATTATGTAGATAAACTGTAATACTACAATAATCAGTCATCATCTCAACTATAACAAAAAATATCATAACGATCTGGGCTTGCTAAAGAACCTGTCAGACCAAATCTGGGTTTCTCCAGAAACCCAGAAAATCATCCTGTCACTTTTAAGCTCAAATTAGTTTAATTTCTTGCTTTATAATGGTAGTATATATAACAATGAACAACGAGATAACAAGATCTCAGTCCAAAAACAACAGATCCACAGGTTATGACATGGTCAACGTCTGTCAGAAAAACGCGTTCTTCATTTTTCTGGAAATTCCAGAAAATGACTTTGTGGTCCGATGGGCATCTTTGACCATCTATTTCATGCAACTGATTTGTTTTTTAAGAGATACAGAGATATGTATCTATAGTACACATAACTATTTACAATTATGCTACAACAACAACAACATAACACAAACAAAACGGACAGATCAAAAAGCTTAAAAATCTTGTCAAACGCTGGTTTGGCCTTTCTGGGTTACCCAGATTTGAGCCGGTCAAGCTCGGTCAACAAGGTTTGACCGTCTATAAAATGAAATCTAGATATCCAATGACCGAAGTTTCACTTCCAGATGAAAGATCTCATACCAGGGTACAAATAACCAACTTAAAACAACAAAAATAACAAACGAACAAGAATCAGTGGCGCCTGACATTAGCTTGTCAGACCACATTTTCTGTTCTTGGCAGTTTTGAAAATCATCACTTTTAAAGCATTTTGATGCTATGGATCTATGTTATATCAACATAGATCATCATTAAACATCATCTAGCAAAGATCTAAACTCATAAACACGGAATTTTTCTTAGCAACATGGATCAAAAATAAAATTATGTTTATACCTTCTAGCTTTGATTCTTGATCTTAACCCTCTAATTTGTTTATGGTTGATCTAGGGAAGGTATTTGGGACTGATATGCTTGCAATTTTCGGAGGTTGAGAGAGAATGAGAGTAGCTGAGAGGAAGAATGAAAATGAGCAATTTTTAAGTAGTTTTCTCTCTCTAAATCTTATATATATTGTTTAGATGCATGAATGGCTGATGTTTGCTGTCAATTGGAGCTGATTTGGCTGATATTTAAGTCACACAAGTCAATGTAGTTGGTAACCTAACACAAATTTGCCATGATTTGCAAGTTAGCTTACTAAAAATGTAGTAGCCCCGAATCCGGGCCCCGAATCGCCGCGGACTCGGTACACTATTTCTATAACTGTTTTGCGGAAGATATAAACATAAATTGTTTATACAATACATTACACACTATTCCCCAAGGTCGAGTAACCTTAACTTAAACACAATTCATAAAATATCTATTACACAATAATCTTTATCAAAATAAACTATTACAAGATAGTCGCACGTTTTATCCCAAGCTGAACTTGACATTAACTTTTATATTGATGACTCATTTATTTAAGAATCATATCTATTCTCAATTCAAAATAAACCTTATTTATCTATACAACACTTCAAACTGTACATAGCTGCCAATTACATTTGATAAAACTATAAATCATAGATATATACCATTTCTAAATCAAGAAAATGTATTCATTTTATGCATCGTTCAATCTTCATCATCCGTATAGCAAATAATATTGTCTAACATCAGTAACCTGCAAAAAGTTTATGTTTGCAAGATTGAGCTCGACAGCCCAGCAAATTTAACAATCTATCATGTTTCACATAGCACACAATTCTATATGCACTACATTTCCTTTAATATGCATATATGCATGCAACATATATTCTTTACTAAACATATTCTACATGCATCAATAATTTCTTACAAAACATTAATTCATGCATTATACATTTCTAATTTATCGAGTTACATCATATAACATGTAATCACATATTGATTGAGTTCCTTAACCCAATTAACTTAGTCATATTTTGACTTTTAACAATTCATAGAGCATGATATGTAATTTAACACATAACCACATTCCATCCACAAACATAATAGAACTGAAAAACTTGCCTGCACCGTTGATTACCGCAACGCAATTTATAACGCTTTATCCGAAGACCTAATATTAATAATATAGATCTCCAATAATTAGAATAATATCATCACAGTATAATACTCTTATATTTATATCCACAAAATAACCTAAACACATTACCACATAACCCTTTCAGTCTTTACAGCACATAAGACTAGGTATCAAGTCAAACTATTGTAGTCTGAGTTGAACCCGACACAATTCTAACATCCCGACGGTCTAGTCGGACTTTTATCGAGTTTAAGTTCAATTAAACTCTGACTTAACAGTTAACAATTATCACAGATAATTTCTAACCAGACAAAACATTTTTCCTAGGCTCGTAAAAATTTTCGGTTAATTATTACCATTTATCAACATTTTTCAATCATTAAAACCGTATTTAAATAAATTAAATACCACTTAATACCTTAATCATTAATATTTATTTAATATAAAATATTAATGAAAATCCTTACATAATATTATAATATAATTATAATATATCAAAGTATTTTCAATATTTAAAAAAAATTATTTTTATATGATTTTCCAACACTTAAATCCATTATCTAATAATTAATATTAATATTAAAATATTAATATTTTCATGCCAAAATATCAAAAGTTATAATTTATAACTTTAAATATTTTTATAACACTTAAATCATTTTTATATGATTTTTAAAACATTAATTCTATTTTATTCCATAATTTATTTAACTTCCTTAGATATTTTTTCAAAAATTAATACTAGTGCGTAGCTTAAGAAATTAGCTACCTCGTGCTTAACTCTAGTAATGCCCATCTTTTGGCATAACCTTATATATGTTAACGTGATACTCCATTTTAAATTTCGTGGCAATCGGAGTTGTAGAACTCCGTTTATAGCGATTTCCGTCGGAAAATCACAAAAATTAGAACAGTCATAACTTGGTCATTTTAACTCGGAATCAGCTCATTTTTGGACACGAGCTACATATTACCATATATTTTCATTTCCCAAAAGCCTGAAATTTTTCTCATTAACTAAATGTCCGAAACAGCCCTCGGAAAAATTTGGCCAGAAACTTTTTGACGTTTGGCAGTTTTGGAGTCCTTTGCTAAAACTTATATAAAACGAGTTCTGTAACTCCGATTAATGATCCGTCAATTTTGTTGGGTTCGTATCTTTCCGAAATACAGTTTTCATATATCACAATCAATATTTGGACATGTTTAGCTCCCGGAATTTAGCCCGGAAGTGACTGTTCCAAAACTGTCCTTTTCACAGTTTTCTTAACTTTGTGTAGTTTGGGAGAAATCCCATAACTTGCTCATTTTTCAACCTATTTGCATGATTCCAAAGGGATTTTACCCTTAACACATATATCTAACATATCAAGAGCATAAATCATAAATATCCATCATATATTTCAAAAACAAATAATCAAAACCTAGCTCACACCTTATAAGTTCAAACTTTCCGGAAAAATTCCATTTTTTCTATTCCTTTTGATTTCAACAAAATCAACACCCAATATGGGTAGATCCAACCAATAAAAACTTATTAACATGAGTAGACATGGTCCTTGAGTTTAGAACCAAAATTTCTTATCTCATCAAACAAGCTTCAAACACAATCAAAGCTAAGAAAATCTAGGGTTTTCTATCTTTTGAAAACATATCCTCCAATTCATGCTATAGATCTAACTTTTGATCTTTAAAAAGGTTATATCTAAACATGTAACACTTATATACACATAGATCTAAGGTTTTAAACCTCAAGATCACAACTTCAAGTTGACAAAAATCAAATCAAACTACAAAGAAACTTAAGCCTACAAATATAAATTTGTTATACCTTAGCTTGATTTCCTTCTCCTTCAAAGATATAGATGGATCTTGATTGTATGAAAACCAACATCTCCCCTCCTTCTTCTCTTAGGTTGGCCGAACATGGCCTTCTCTTCTCTCTCTCTCTCTCTCTCTCTCTTTTGTTAGCTATCTTTGGTAGTAAAATGAAAGAGAAAGAAGAAAAAGAAAATAAGATGACTTTAGTTTAGATAACTAGATATATCACAAGCTCCTTCCTTTCTCTACCATATCCGGCCATATGGCCTTACTTCTTTCTCTCTTTAATTGCCAAGTTGCTTACAAGAAATGACATAAGTGTTGGACAATAAAAGGAATGACACATGGATGGAGTGGGTGAGAGTTGCTCAACAACTAAAGCTAACCATTTATTACATTCATCTCTCATTTATTGCTTCTCTTTGGCCGGCCATGTGGCCTAAAAAATTGCTCCAAGTTTGGCTTATTTACTAAATGCTTATTTGATTTAATAAATGTCCAAAAATTCCTCTCCAACTTGGGTAAAAGTTGAGCCATTTCTTTAATGTATTGCTTGGTCTCTAACTAACTTCTTTGGCCACACTTGAGCTATATATAATCCAATACCTTAAATTCTTATCCAACCCAATCCTTTTAATTAGGGTTTTTACTTCCTCAATTATAACACAAATCCTTGCTCATTCCCATATATTTCCTTAACCCAATTAGACTTGCTATAATTAGGTTATAAAATTAATCATTTGAGATATATAAAATAAATCTCCTAGAATTAATAAGTATTCTAAATACCAAAATTCTCTTTTTCCATAACCCTTAATTTATTAAATCCTTCATTCCTAATATATAATTAGGGTTACACTAGTTTCTTTTGTTTGTTTATATAATAAACAAACATAAACCATCACCTAATGTTCATATTCCTTACACACAACTTCTTTTTTTAACCCTTAGGGTTTAATACTTTGCATTTAGGATTCCCCAAATTAGAGTTTCAAATTCTCGAAACTGAAACTAGGGTTTCCAGAACCGATTTCTAGGGTTTCCCATCAGACGTTAGGGTTTTCTAACTTAATCACCATATTCATATCATGGATTTAGGGTTTCGGATTTCCGAAACTAAAATTAAAGTTTCTGAGCGTACCGCTAAGGTTTCTAGCAATTCGTTAGATTTTTCTAACTTAATAAACGTATGATTAACATAACTTTAGGATTTTGCTAAAGTTATAACTTATCTGATCAATCCTTGATCTCAAATCATTATGGTTCAAATATGTAATCAAATATACCAACTAATATTCACTTCGATACTTATCCCTGATAATTATTCAAAAGAATTTTAAATCTACCATAATCTTATACCTCATTACTAGACTATCAGTTACAGTCTATCACGTAATTCAAGTCTTGTCCAAAACTTTTGAAATTCTTAAAATTTCATTACATAACTGCCAATTCCATACACTTATTTCCTGTCTAGGTCCTAATATTGAACCTTAAATCAATCAATTATGATTTTCATAAATCGTCTAAATTCTCGGGTTGTCACAAAAAATAATAAAAAGGGTATTATGGTCTTTTCCTTTTATTTCTAGATTTTCTCATTTGTTGCAAACCCTTAGGATTTAGGGTTTGAGCAATCTAGGGTTTAGCCCTAAAATCCTAACCCTTAGGTTTTAAAAATCTAACTTCTAGGATTTTCAAAATTAGGGTTTAATTAGAAAAATAAAATTTCTAAATTACAATTAGGGTTTGTAAAATAGAAATTAATATAACTAAAATATAATTAGGGTTTCTAATCACATTTAAGTTTAATTAAACACATTAGGCTTGCCAATAAAAATTAGAGTTGCCTAATTAGGGTTTAGGAAATCCCAGATTTTAAATTAGGGTTCCTTAACGCACAATTAGGGTTTTTAACTGTACAGTTAGTTTTCTAAATCGGAGATTAGGGTTTATAATCCCTTATTAAGGTTTATTAATTATAAACCCCATCCTGTCAACCATTGGTCAACATTTCTATACAGTCCAAACACATCATCATTAATACAATTATTTTAATTGTATTTTCTATCGAATCCCTATCTGAAAATTAGGGTTAGGGTTTTCTAAAGTTGTTAAGCACAACTCTACTCTATTTTCTTAGTCAAATCACATATTAACTAATTCTCGAGACTTGTCTCGCAAATTCTCAGTACAATATTAACAGGTAATGTCAATATTAAATAAAAAAAATTATTTGTAAAATTTTGATTATTCGAAATCTCGGGTTATCACAGATTCCAATTCCAGTTTCTGCAATTTGTGAAAATTGCAGAACACGACTAAAAATTTCCAATCAAATTTTTTTTACACAAATTTAGACATACCCACATGCTAGAATTCATAAATAATCAATACTTAACATCTATGGAGTGATTTTCACCAATTAAAACACATAATCACAGAATTAAAGCATGCAAATTGGACCGTTCATGATGTTCTTGAAGTTCTTGAATAAAAACATGGATTTTAATGCTACGGATTCGTTATAAAGCCAAATCCAACCATTCAAGTTTCATTTTGTTCATTTTAACATGCATAATCATATCAATGTGTGAATTTTGCAAAATAAATTATATTTTACATATAAAAAATCACGTATAAGGCCATATGGCCATATCACGAACTCTGTAAATTTTTGAAATAACAAGCCATAATCATACGTTGTAATCTCATAAAATTGATGATATGTAAACACACAATATATATATATATATATATATATATATATATATATATATATATATATATATATATAAAACATGCTATACAACTCGAATTATTACATATATTCTCATAAAAACAGAATTTCCGAAATACAGAGACTCACAGAAGTATGAAAGCCATTTTTATGAAAACTTAAAAGACGTAAAATAAGAATTTGGGTTGAAGAGAATTACCCAAAGCATAGATTAAATAAAATGACAAATCTCTCTACCTTAATCACTGATTTTCTCCAGATCTCTCTCAAACTTTCTCAAACTCTCTCTATTAAACTTTGTCAGACTTAGAAATAATAAGGAAAGAGAAGACGTCTGATAATAAAGGAGAAAAACTGACGCAGTAGAGGTCAGTTACCCCCCATCATGGGTAACTTCACTCAACTCCCACCAAGGCCATGTTTGGCTAGTTAGAATAGGTTTTAAAAATCATTTAGTTTAATAAAACTTTATCATATAGTTTAAATAATGTCACACTCCTTTATAAAACAAATCAATATCTTATTTAATTTACTTTAAATAAAATATAATGATTTCTCAGTAATGCACATAGTCACATAATTAAATTTTCTCATTTAATAATAATATCAATTATTAAATCTCTAATTAATAATTAAATTAATTAAAATAACAAAAGCTTATTAAATATTTTTTTTAATTCAATAAGCTCACATAAATACATACATTGAATAATAAAATTCTCCACTTCAATTTAATAAATATAACACATATAATTAAATTAATCTATCACAACTTCATCAATTAATTAATTAATCTAATAATTAATTAAACGAAAAATATTTATTCAATCCAATAAATATTAAAATTAAATTACAAAATCTCGGTTGTCACAGGTCTATTGTTAAGCATGCTAGCCATCTGACCCATTTGAGTTTCCAGATTTTCGATAGCCACTTCTTGGCTTTTAATCATCACTTTCGTATTTTCCATGTACATCATCATCATCTCCTCTATCTCTGACTTCTTTTCTTACTGAGGTGCATGTGGTGTATGATGTTGTTGTTGAGAAAATCCAGGTGGATAGGGTGGTCTTGGTACAAGCTGTTGCTGAGCTGACTGTGACTGAAATTGGTTATGTGGTTGAAACTGACTTTGTTGATTGCTTTGGTTATTTTACCAACTGAAATTTGGATGGTTGCGGTTGCTGGAGTTGTATGTGTTCTGAAATTGACCTTGATCCGTCTGATAGTTGCTCAGATATTGTACAGACTCCAAACTGATAGCACATTGGTCAGTTGAATGTGACCTTGCACATATCTCACACACAAAGGCAAATGTCTTCGCCATGGTCTCTGTCAACGAATCAATTTTCTTCTCTATGGATGCCATCTGTGTTGACAATTGAGTGATAACATCCACTTCTAATAAACCTACAACTTTGGGTTGTGGCATCTTGGCTGTAGGATTTTGAAAATCATTTGCTGCCATCATCTCAATAAGATTATAGGCCTCTTCATAGCTCTTTGCCCATAAAGCTCCTCTTGCAGCTGCATCTACAATAGGCCTTGACTGCCATGCCAATCCATTATAAAATGTGTTAATAACCATCCAATCCGGCACGCCATGGTGTGGACATTTCCTTATATCTCTCCTAGGCTTCATCTAAAGATTCACCCTGTTGCGGCTAAAACTGGGAAATCATTGTCCTCATCTTTGCTGTCTTAGCCATTGGGAAAAACTTGGCTAAGAATTTCTGTGCTAGGTCCTCTCATGTGGTGATAGATCCCGAAGGTAAAGAGTGAATCCAACTTCTAGCTCTATCCCGCAATGAAAATGGAAATAGCCTAAGTCTGATTGCATCCTCTGTCTCTTCGTTTTATCTGAAGGTATCACATATTTCAATGAAGCTCAATAGATGCTCATTAGGATCATCTATAGCAGCACAATACTGAATTCTGCACCATTTGAATAGTCCCCGACTTTATCTCGAAAGTGTTGGCTGCTACCACTGGTCTGGTTATACTTGACTACAATCCATTAATATTCGGCATCGAATAATCTCTCAAAGCCCTGTGCTCCTCTCTTTGCTCTTCTGACGCCATATTAGATGTCGTGGTCTCTAAAGCTGCTTGTAAATTTCTACGCACTCTTGTTTTCCAACCTCTTTCGTTAATATTATCCTGAGCAGGTGTCAACTCAGAATTGGATGACCACGTGTGCATAAAAATATATACAAGTACCTGAAATACAAATAAAAACAAAAATAGAAATGAGACAAAATTAGATTTGTCTAAGTCATACAATGTAGCTTAAAATTGATGATAATAATAATAAAATTAAATGCCTTTCCCCAGCAACGGTGCCAAAAACTTGTTGCATCCTTTTTAGTCTTAACAAAAGGACTCTAACTCATGCAAGCATACATGGGTCAACAAGTAGCACAGAGTAAGAAAAGTATCGATCCACGAAGAAAGGTTCTATATCTAAATTATCATACACCAATCGTATCACTATTTTTTATATGCTTAAACAAATAATTCACAATTGCAATTAATTCTAAAATTAATTAAAAATTAAAAACACAATTCTAATTTAATGTAATCAAATTTGGAAAGAATGGGATTCTAACTTCATTTCATACTTCTTCTAAATATTACCATCATGCAAAACTATACATTTATCATGGAAAATTAGCCAAGAGTACAAAAGTAGACATAACCATTTTCAATGAATTATGACCTGTTTACATAACCTCCACATGTGATAGAAATCACGTAATTGACAATATTATCAAAATCACTATATTTCTTATGTGAATTTGCAGCAATAATGAATTGAAGCACATGCTGTTATATTACTACACACGGTGAAATAGTATATTTCTATCTGGTTCACGAAATATAAAGCTAAACATTTCAGCCTCATAAACGCATGCTATCATGATTATAAACATACTCACATGTCATTTTCCAATTCCATATAAGTATACAAAATGAATGATGATCAAACAATCATACAATACAATCAATCATAATAGATATTCCAATAATAAACGAACAATCAAGCAATCAGGCACTTAATTATAGACTACATATAAAAATCCGTTAGAATCCCATAATGGAGTTTAGTTTATTTTTGAACCGAAAACCCATATGAGTTTATAGTAACACATGGAAAGTAAATATCACATTTGAAAGAGAAGATAGAATTGATTAAACCCAATTGTAGATTTCGTTCCAAAGTGCTACCCAAATCGCCAATAATATCCAAGAAAATGAAATGAATGATTATTTAATAACTGAATTCAAGACAAGATGTAGGAAATCTTAAAATTATACTCAAGCCCTCTCTAGAACTAGTTCCCAAAACTAAGCTTAGAACCCTAATTCCTCTAATGAAAACTGATAAAAAAACCATAATCCACGTCTGGTACCATACAGAATAGTTTAGATTAGCTCCAGCGCTTCAAGTTTCAAATTTAAAAATAAGTCAACAAACAGCTTCAGAGGACTCGCGCGGCCGAGCGAGATCCCAGTACAAAACGGGCGCGAGCACGCGTGTATGCATTTTTATCTTCTGGAGACTGATGGCGCGGGCGTGCAAAATTTATCTTATTCAGCTGCGCGGCCGCGCGACTTCTGTGTTTTGCATACTGATGTTCTGCTGCTTGTTGTTTATTATTCTGCTGCTTGTTATTTATCCTTCATCAATGCTCAGTTCCTTGTCTACACACATTCCACTTGATATGCCTTTGCTAGTCTTATACCACCTTGCCAATGCTGAACTATGTCATTTCCTGCATTTCCATACCATATGAGTTCTAATTACGAGTAATGCAAAATAAACATAAAATGTAACAAAAAATATACTAAAATCTATTTGAGATGAGCATAATTCTCGTGAATTAATATCCAATAAGTAAGTATAAAACCTACTTTTCATATGGCAAGGTCTGCCACATATCAAGTTAATATCGATAAGCGTAAAGCGAGAAGGTTCGAACAAGGATTGAAGCCTTGGCTTTATATCAAGGTTTCAATGTTTCAGCTAAATACATTTGCGGCTGTACTGGAAAAGGCAATTATTGCGGAGGGTGGAAGCGATGCCTTGATCAAGTACAATCAAGAACAGAAAAGGAAAAAGAATGA
This sequence comes from Panax japonicus, assembly GCA_020205505.1. Classification (NCBI taxonomy): domain Eukaryota; kingdom Viridiplantae; phylum Streptophyta; class Magnoliopsida; order Apiales; family Araliaceae; genus Panax; species Panax japonicus. The sequence continues at coordinate 44,454,790 of CM035102.1, read as the reverse complement.
GAATGAGAATAAGGCTGGTGGAAGTAACATTGGAAGTAATAGTTTGAAGAGGAAGTGGAGTGAGAATTCAACTATGGTAGGACAACAAGGAAGTCAACTAAAAAGAAATTTGAACCTTGTGCGATGTGCGGGAAGAACCATACTGGAGTATGTTTGAAGGGAAAGTGGGTGTGTTTCAATTATGGTCAGGAGGGACACATTGCACCAAACTATTTTAGCCCAAAGAAAGGAGCATGTTTTACTTACAGTTTAAAGGATCACATGGCTCGTGATTTCCCTAAGAAGCCAGCGGGAAGTGCAAGTGGTGGAAAAGGAAACAACAACGGTGGTGGTGCATTAACTATCACTGGACCAGCGCAGTCAAGCCGACCTACTGTGAGGACTTTTAATATGACCGTGTCGGATGCTGTACAGTCTAAGGATGTGGTGTCAGGTATCTTTCCGATTAATTGTATTAATGCTTATGTACTATTTGATTCAGGTGCTACTTGTTCATTTATATACGATGAATTTGCTCAGAATTTAGATTTACCTCAGGAAGAATTAGAATTCCACTTAAGTATAAAGATTACGAATAGGGAAATGATTCCTATTAAATTCATATATATGAATTGTAGAGTGATTATAAAGGATCACGAGATGATGGTAGATTTGATACCAATTAGACTTGGTGAGTTTGATGTTATACTAGGAATGGATTGGTTATTTAATTACGGAGCAGTAGTTGATTGCCAAAGAAAATGTGTCAACCTTATGACTTCGTCAAATGTTGTGTTCTATGGTAAAAAGTTACCTCGACAAGCAAATTGTCTGACGGTGATGCAAGCTAAGAATTTGTTGAGACAAGGATGTGTAGGATACTTAGCCTACATAGTCGATACACAGAAGAAGAGTGCAAAGTTAGAAGAGATACCGATCATAAGAGATTTTGCAGACGTATTTCCAGATGATTTATCGGGTCTTCCGTCGGATCGACAAATCGAGTTTGTGATTAACTTACTTATGGGAACGACCACGATATCTAAGGCACCATACAGAATGGCTCTGGTAGAGATAAAAGAGTTGATGATGCAGTTGCAAGAATTGCTCAACAAGAAGTATATTCAGCCGAGTGTGTCGCCATGGGGAGCACCGGTGTTTTCTGTTAAGAAGAAAGATGGATCAATGCGGCTCTGCATTGACTATCAAGAAATGAATAAGGTCACGATCAAAAATAAGTATCCATTGCCTAGAATGTAAGACCCCAACTTTTATGAATAAAGATGAATTTTCTATAATTATCATTTTTGAATATTATGGAATGAATTTGATATAATGTTATAGTTGTGGGTAATAGTTATAAATTTTGCAAAATATGCAAGTTGTTATATAATATTCAATTAGTCGGGGAATATTCATTTTAATAGGGAATATTCGTACGATGACACAATCATTGGTAGACTCCACAACAGAATTATTATCGGATTGAGAAAACGACAAAAATATTTTATGAAAATAACGGCGAAAGTTTTATCGTTAACTGTTGAAACACCCGATGTTAAAAATACAGGAATATGCGTGGTTGCATAGTAGCACACGGTATTGATTATTGATGCTTACGTGAGAAGTCATTCAATTTTGTTCAATTATTACTTCAGTAATTGTTGCATAGTATCTCACGTTAATTGATTCAATTATTGTCGATATTTTATATATTATTAAATCAATAATTGAGATGATGAAGTTATTAATATTATTATTTGCAATATTAACGATGTCTAAAAGTTCTGCCAAGGTGAGGTTTGGTCACCTAATTGCGCACTAATAGGGAGAAATCCTTATTAGAAAGCCCCCTCTTTCCTGGGAACGATCTGGTCGATTAATAGTGTTAATTATAATAATGATGATGAAGTTATGTTTTATTAGTATTATTAATGTAATAAAATAGAAAAGATTTTTATATAAAACAGAATACTTTTATAAAGTTATTAGTTTTATTAGACTATAAATAGAATACATTATATTCTATTATGTATAGTATTTTGCATAGTAAAATCTTTTTATATAAAATAGAATACTTTTATAAAGTTATTCGTTTTATTAGACTATAAATAGAATATATTATATTTTATTATGCATAGTGTTTGCATAGTATATTGTATAGTAAAATCTTTTTATATAAAACATAATACTTTTATAAAGTTTTTTATTTTATTAGATTATAAATAGAATATATTATATTTTATTTAAATGATTTTGTTTTATTAGAATATTTTATAGTAAACTAATCTGGATCGTTCGTTTAAAAGTAAATCAATCTGGACCGTTCTGGAATTAGTTATTATTCAGTCCATTCTCCTATAAATAGAAGCTCATTCCTTCATTATTTCTTACGAATTCAGTGAAACTCTAGATAGAGAAACTATAGAGAGAAAGAAGAAAAGTGTTCGGCTACTTCACTACCCCTATATCCAGTTGTTCTAAGGTAAGGGGTATTAATTCTTTCGTATTCATGAAGAGAACTTCTGTTATTCCATTTTTTTATTCTGTTGGAATAACCTGAATATGCGGTCTACCCTATACTTGGTGAAATTCTTCTGTTATTCCATTCTTTATCATTATGTTGGAATAACCTGTCTATTCGAAGTACCGCATGCATGGTGAAATTCTTCTGTTATTCCATTCTTTATTATTCTGTTGGAACATCCTGTCCGTGCGTTTACGCATAACCTGGTTTCGTTATTTATTATTTTATTGGAACATCCTGTCGGTACGAAGTTCGCCTGACCTGGTTCCATTATTTATTATTCTTTTGGAATATCCTGTCTGTGCGTTTACACATGACCTGGTTCCGTTATTTATTATTCTGTTGGAATAACCTATTTGTGCGGTCTATCGCATGCCTAATGATTTCTTTTGTTATTCCATTCTTTATTTTACTCAGTTGGTTAAAGTTTTGACTTCTATACTCCATGAAATTAGTAGAATATCCTTGAATTTTACTCTACAAAGAAGTATCATGTTGACAATTTGGACGTTATTAGTTCCTGGATAAATTAATTCTTGAACTTGTTTTATTGAATTCTTATATCATTTTCATCATCCTCATGTTTATATTATGTTGAAAGTTATCTGTGGCCTGTAGTGCATAGATGGACTTGGTATGATTATGACCAGGGATTATTCGGTATAATCATGACCGTAATGTTACAGATGATGTGGTAAAAGTCATCATTGGCCCGTAGTGCATTGATGGAAAGTTGTTGGCATGATCATGACCATTGATGAATACACGAATATCCTTGGCCCGTAGTGTATGGATAATTTGTGGTTGTAATACTAATGAATATCCTTGGCCGTAGTGCAGGGATGATGTGGATTATTTATTAATCTGAGTCCCATCGATAAAAGTGATGAAAAACCTTTTAAATCATAAAAGATATTATATTTATTCTTAACTTGACTCTTTTATTGGATTGCTTATTCTGCTGCAGTTAAACTTGATGTTTGTTATATTGTATCAGTTTAACATTGTTGAAGGCTAACGATAATTTATTATGTATTATCTTAGTCATAATATTTCTTACTGGGCTTGTTGAGCTCACCCTTTTACTTTCATTGTTATCTTTAGGAAATGAGAATGTAGCAGGGACTAGTCAGGGAACGGAGTGACATTCCAGATAATAGCATTAGTAGTCCTCACTATTCTGTTAAATAGTGTGATAATAAATGTAATGAGGACTCAATTGAGTGTGGATATTGTCTAGATGACAATATTTGTATTAAAACTCACAGCATAAGTTTTATCATATTTTACACGACTGTTGTATAATTAAGTTGTATTTGAATTTTGCACCATGTATTTGGCGACTCAAGATGGGTGATGCATACCTATTTTGGGGGCGTCACATAGAATTGATGACATATTCGATCAATTGAAGGGAGCGAGGTATTTCTCAAAGATAGACTTGAGAAGTGGTTATCATCAGCTAAAGGTGAGGCCGGAGGATGTACCAAAAATAGCGTTCAAAACTCGTTATGGTCATTGCGAGTTTCTGGTTATGTCTTTTGGTTTAACTAACGCACCTGCATCGTTCATGGATTTGATGAACATGGTGTTTAAACCATTCTTAGACAAATTTATGGTGGTGTTAATTAATGATATATTGGTATATTCCAATACCAAGGAGGAACATGTGGAACATTTAAGAGTAACGCTGGAGACATTGAGAAAAGAGAAGTTGTACGCTTAGTTCTCAAAATATGAAATTTGGTTGGAACCTTTACAATTTCTCAGACACGTTATTGATAAGGACAGAATTTTAGTAGATCCATCAAAGGTTGAAGTTGTAATATACTGGGATCAGCCAAAGACACCGTTAGAAGTTAGGAGTTTTTAAGGATTGGCAAGTTACTATAGGCGTCTTATTCAAGACTTCTCTAAGATTGCAACTCCGTTGGCAAATTTAACTAGGAAAGTGGTTAAGTTTGTTTAGATAGAGAAGTGTGAGGAAAGTTTTCAAAAATTGAAGAAGAGGTTGATTTTAGCACCTATGTTGTCGTTGCTTGATGATACAGGGAATTTTGTGGTATATAGTGACGCATCACATAAATGACTAGGCTGTGTGCTTATGCAGAATGACAGAGTTATTGCATATGCATCACGTCAGTTGAAAGATTACGAGAATGGGTATCCGACTCATTAGTTAGAGTTAGCCGCGGTGGTGTTTGCCCTGAAAATTTGGAGACATTATCTCTATGGAGAGAGGTGTGAGATATATATCGACCATAAAAGTCTGAAGTATATCTTTACACAAAAAGATTTAAACATGAGACAAAGAAGATGGTTGGAGCTGATCAAAGACTATGACTGCTGTAAAGTCCCCGAATCCGGATACTTGAAACCCGAACTCGGTACTTCACGATACCATTTCTATGAGCGGAAATATTACTAATAATAATAACACTAAAATAAATTACAAACTTATCTTACCTTTATCAGAGTTTAATCCCAAGTACGCAACCTTTACTATATGACATCGTAAACCTAATCTGTTTCCTTTCCTTTTCACTTGTTTTTGACCGATCCTTCTGATTGTTCATAATTTTCTGAAAACATTTAAATTAAGCAAGGATGAGCATTTGAGTGCCCAGCAAGTATTATATATATATATATATAAGTTGAAAAAGTTTAAATGTTTTCTTTATAATATCCATTTATAACAAGTCAATAGTTGTGAAGTGTTCTGAACTGATATTAATAACATAACAACTCTCTCTCAAATTTTTGAAACTACATACTGGCTATAAATAAGATTTAATTGACATTTTATGAACATTATTTTATTTTCGAAAAGGTTTAGCAGAACTTCATCTGCAAACCGTCATAACTTACGGACACGGGGGTGATCAGCCCGTTGTGCCCTGTATTGATCAATACTACATTACAAGAACGATGTTATCATTTACTTGATCCGCCTTGGGCGCATAAAAGTTTTCTTGTGAACGGGATGTTCATATTTGTCAGGGTTCCAGACAAAAGGTTTTATTTTATCCAACAATAATCTATAATTCAACATATATATATAACAAAAGTTTATCAACATGTGATTAAATACAATGATAATCCAAGTGGGGACACTTGTATAATCATTTCTAGAAATTAACGAACAGGATATATATCTGAATTACCTTATACTAACATGTTGATAATCAAAGGGTGTATATAATATAGGTTTAACAATCTGTACATTAATAATAATAATTCTGACTTCTCACTTCTATCCATTGCATAAAGAAAATGCAAAGTTAGGATACTTGCCTGATGCGTTGCTTACAATTGTCAACTTAGTTATACTCTTTTCTATCACAACCTATCATTAATCAAATCATTCGTTCGATTAGAACAATATAATATAACACATAGTACTGCATTTCGCAGTTAGCACATAACCTAATCACCTTATCACACATGTTCTACAATCATAGCATCACAAACAAACATCAACACATTCCTAATCACATTATCACACAACCTTAATAACCCTTGAATCACAATTAATCAGTTAACTAATCACATTATCTAAGTCCAGATCAATTTCTGAAATATGTCGGTCTACCGACATCTTTATCGGATAATTATCGAGTCTAAGACTCTAAACAGTTGACCAATATCCATTTAGACTAATTAAATAACAGTCATATCATTTTTCATGACCTTATAATAATTATAAAATAATTATTACCATTTACCATAATTTTTAAAATATCAGAATCATTATTAAATGATTTAAACATCAAACAATTCTATTATCATTATTATTTAATTAATATTAAACTATTAATGAAACCATTGCTAAAATATTAAAGTTATTTATAATAACTAAAAAAATATTTTTAAAGTACTTATATTACCCTTAAATGATTTTTAAAACTTCTAAAATCATCATTAAATAATTACCATTAATATTTAAATATTAATGAGCTATTATCTAAATATTAAAAGTCATTAATTATAACTTAAAATATTATTAATTAATTTATATCCCTTTTAAATGATTTTTAAATAAATAAAACCATTTTTAAACTATTTATTTAATATAATTATTAAATAAATTTAATATCATTAAAATATCATTAATATTAAATTATTAATGAAATTATCCTTTAAATATTAAAAGTTATAGTTTATAACTTAAAATATCTTTAAACACTTTATTTTCATTTAAAATGATTATTATAATATAAAAATCATTTTTAAACTAATTTATTTAATATAATTATTAAATAACTTTAATATCATTAATAATCATTTATTAATGAAATTAACCATTAAATATTAAAAGTTATATTTTATAACTTCAAATATTCTTAAATACCTTATTATTATTTAAAATGATTTTTAATATAATAAAATCATTTTTAATTCATTTATTTCATTCATTTAATAAATAACTTAATTGTCATTAATATTAATTTATTAATGAAAATTATCACATAATATTAAAAGTTATCAAAAATAACAAAAAATTATTTTCTAACACAATAATATAATTTTTCTTGATTTTTCAAGAATTAAAACCATTTTTAAATAATTTATCTAATATTGTAATTAAATAAATAAATACCATTTATATTCTAAAAATATTAAATATTTTTGAAATATACCCAAAATAGTTAAAAACTATTTTTCAGACATTAAAATAATTTTTCATAATTTATTATGTATTTTTAATAATTAAAAACCATTTTTATCAATTTTTTTATTAATTTACGGAATTTATAAATAAAACCGTCGCTAAAGGGCTATAGCGACACTTTCTGTCGCTATAGGTGTTCTTCAAGCCAAACCCAGAAATCTTGGCAGACACCGAGTGGCTATGTTTGACCGTGAATAACTCAGTGTGTGCTGTGATTCTGGACTCGATTTTGGTCAGATCATGTAGAGGAAATGCAAGACTACAATGTCCAACAATAAAAATGATCATAACACATAACATAAAGAAGATCTGAGCCCTCAAAGAAGCTGTCAGACCTGTTCTTCATTTTCTGGGTTGCCAGAAATGAAGAACAGTGTAATATGCCCACTTTGGGCTTCCATTACAAGCAGATCGTTTAATATTTTAACGATCTATCAATTTTTGATAGTAGCCAACTTGTAATACTACAGATCTAACACATAAAATCATCATAAAAACAACCACATAGCAAAATATTGATCGGTCAACCCTTGCCAGAAAACTCGTTCATAAAATTTCTGGAAATTCCAGAAAATTGAAAATGTTACCAGATGGTATACTTTGACCATCTATACAATCCGTTATACTTGATATTTTAACGATATAAAAGCATGACTGTATATTTAATATACCATACTACAACATCAATACAAAAATTGAATCAAAACAACAAACAACACAAAGATCTGGGCCCATGAACTTGCTGTCAGACCTTTCTGGGCAAGTTCATAGTTGCCCAAAATTCTTCCGGTCAATGCCGGTCAACGGTATTTGACCGTGTAAATCTACCAATCTGTACATCAAATGACCACGATTCGTTTTGAATCTTAAAGAGCACCTTACAGACTACATATAACAACTTAAAAACAACACAAATCATAAACGACCAAATATTAAAATGGACTGACATTAGGCTGTCAGACCTCAAGAACAAAATTTCCAGATTTCATAGATCTTCAAATCTGAGCTTCTAGATGTTATGGATCTATCATCTAGCAACCCAGATCATCATAAGACACCATAAACAACATATTCTAACAACAAAACACAAGATCTAACAACAACTTTTGGACAGAAATTAAACTAGGGTTTTATACCTCTTTAGGCTTTATTTTTGATTTCTAGCTTCTGATTTGATTATGATGAACGTGGGGCTTTGATTAGGACTGATTTATGAAGAAAATTTCGTGGTTAGAGAGTGGAGAGGAAATGGTTGAGTGCTTGCAAAAATTAGGCTACCAAAATGGAAATTTCTCTCTCTTCCAATCTATATATAATGTGTTGTGATGCATGAATCTGATTTACAAGGCATGTTGCTGTCAATTAAAGTCAAGGAGTTGTTGGAGTTGTTAGGGTTAGGTCACCCACTCCCACACATGACAAAATTGTACATGTTGCTTAATAAAGAACACAAAAGGGCATTTTGGACAATTCCTTATATTTTTAAAATTTCCATTTAATGAAACCCTTAGGATTTAGAGTTTGTTTAGGGTTTAGGGTTTGAGCCAATTTTAGCAAAAGTCTAGGATTCCAAATTTAGGATTTAGCAACTAGGGTTAGAAAATGAAATAACATAATTTTAGTTTCTAAAATTTTGAACAATAATTTTGTTAATTAATTTATGTTTGTAATTATCTTATACATATACATTAGGGTTTATTACCCTTAATCACAATTAACTTTGCTCATAAAGCAATTAGGGTTAGAATTTTGATAATTAGGGTTTCTAGAAATTGCAATTAGGGTTTTTAGGTTTTAGGGTTTTAATTTACCGACTAAGTTTACTTAACTAGTAATTACAGTTTATCACACGCGTTATTAATCATAATAACACTATTTCTGACTGATCAAACCTCCGGTTTAGGTTTCCGGATTAGGGTTTCTAATTATTAGAAAATCAAATAGAATTAGGGTTTACATTTAAAGTTAGGGTTTTCTATAATTAACAAAATATTAAATAACACATAATTTATATCATATAACATCGTTATATAACAGTCTTAAACTCACAATTTATTTTTAAATTAGGGTTTTCCACAAAAAAAACTAGGGTTTAACCAATTAACATTAGGGATTTGAAATTAAACACCATAATTGACAAATCATCATCAACACGTACATACGACACATATTTATAGTACTAAAAAATAAAAATATAATTAATATTATATTATTATCACCATTCCTCATTCCATAACCAGAAATAAGGTTTATAAAATATTATTAGGGTTTGGTCGTAATATAATAAAACTGTTTCACACATTAACATTACACACATAACCATACATATCTATAACACTGAAAAATTAACAATATAATATTATTATTCTCATTCCTTAATCAAAACCCGAAATTAGGGTTTGGATTCCATATCTGATTTATCTTACATAAATAACATTCTTAATTAAGTTAAAATATTTATTTTAACCTCCTGAACAAATTCATATAATGAAATAATTATTATAATTATTCTAAAATCATTTCATATATTATTTAAATAATATAAGATTATATTTTCATAGAAAATAATTAATAAAAGCATTTCCAATAAGAAATTAATTAGTATAAAAATTATAATTGATAATAATCAATACTTCTAAAAATAAATTTATCTGCAATACTTGATGTAATAAATAAATTTTATTTATCACACATATAATTATAATTACGCATTACCTTTACACATATCATTCATATTTATTTTAATAAAAAAAAAATTATACGCAAAATTTATGATTTATTTATATAGAAAATATCGGGTTGTCACATTCACCCTCCCTTATAAGGATTCCGTCCCCGGAATCAGCGCTCTAAAACCTATACATACCAGGGTACATAGCATACACATTCATTGCAAATAGATCTCGATCATGATTGATCGAATCGATCTTTAACTATCACATAAAGCTTGTCTTTCTGATTAAACAGAAATTTAATTTCTAAAAGAACTCAAATTCCTCCTTTAAAAGTAATTTATAAAATAATTTATTATTTATGTAAAAATAATATATGAGAAAATAAAATTGGTTCGAGTTATACCTGGAGTTGCATCCCCGGCTGCCACGATATTTTGAACGGTCATGACGAAGATGCTTGCGGTTGATTCTGTTGATTCGTTCGTTGATGTCGGTCCCGTTGCCGCCAATGTCCTGCTGCCTTTTCCTCGTATTCGCATTCCTTACCTCCATTCTCCTTCTTGAACAGTCTCCCACCTTATGCTCCACTGATCCACACTTGAAACACCTACTATACATTCTTGAATTGAGACAGTCGGAAGTGACATGTCCCTTCTGCCCACACTTACAGCATACAAACTTCCCTTTCAAACATTCCTAGAGTGGTTCTTTCCACCGTTTTGCATATTACACCACATGCTTCTCCTTCACACCTTTTTGCTTCACCTACACACTTCCAAAGCTGTTCACCTTCCTCTTTTCACTCCTATTCCCTTTTTGCTTGTTTCCTCATTTATTTTTACTATAAATTTCTACCTTCCCAGTTCCCTCAACCTTACCCTTGTTCCTTCTTACCTTGTTATAGAGCTAGGTTTCGAATTCCAGCTCAAACCTTCGTGCCTTTCTAGCCTCCGTATCAACTTGATGCGAAGCCAATCTAGTCAACTCATTAAATTTTACTGACATATTTTGCAACTTACATATCTCCTTGCTTCAATTCTAGAAATTTCACCACCATTCTAGTCTGTATACTTGCAGAAAATAATTTTTAAAATAAATAAAGTCTTAAACCTATCCCATGCTACCACACCTGTTCCTGCCCTCGTCTAATTCGCTTTCCACCAGAAATTTGTCTCACTCTTCATCATGCAGGTGGCAAAAGAGATCTTTTGCCCATCAGCTATCCTAACTATCACGAACACCTTTTTAACTTCCTTAACCCAAATTTGGGCTTTTACAGGGTCATTTGTACCTTTGAATTCTGGCGATAGGACCGCCTTGAAGTCTTTAATGTTCGACGTTCAATTATCTGGTTGATCTTTCGCGACTGGTATTCCGTTCTGCACATCTTGATCGTCCATATTCACAAGTTTCTATATCAGTCTGGTTGTCCTCCAGCTTTGTTGACAGATTCTTCTATCCTTTGGTTTCGCTTTCATCTTGACGGACATTTTTATAAATTATTCTTACATACTAAGCCCTATCATAAACGCTTAACATATAACACAAAATTTTCTACTCAAATAATCATGTATTCAAAATATTAGATTTTTTTAAAACTCGGTCTACTGTAATAATCAGTGACCAAATAAATATCTACCATCTTTATACCAACTTATTTCATTGATCCAACATAGACTCATATTCATATCACTTGATATGTCATAGCACATTCTATTTTAAACATTCGTTATCCCTTTGTGACTTCAAAAGTCGGGATTTACAACTTTGTCCAACACAAAAGTTAAAAATATTTCATTACACAAACATACTTATCACATATACTACACAAAAACATACATATTCAGCTAATACCAATACTATCTATTTCTTTTGCCTTCACTAAAGATTAACTATACCCAGTTCGTCAAACCACACTTATGAGTCCATAAACTTGTCACAGTTATATGAGTTTATGAATTTTCCCTAGTCAGACCTTTGGCGTCCATTCGCTGAGGGATTCATAAATATTTCATATAACTATGAATCAAGAATGTCACGTAAGTATTAGTTTTAAGAATCTCGCACTTAACCCTATGTTCTCTACCTATGACCTATCTATTTTTTATACACATGAGAAAGGAATCACCCTCTTAACATGCATATAGCAAATAGCGCGACACAAACATTTCAATGATTATCAGTGTCAGATACTAAGTAGTTTTTACACCAAGTACAATTTCCCGCCCATACAAGGAATCATACAACTCAGCTGCCGACATGAGTCATCATTGAAATCCCCATCTAATCCTAACCCCCTTTTTCCATTCGAATTTCATTACATCCGTATTCATAATCCTTTCTTGAATCTGTACCATTCACACAATAATCTTGCTTTAAACTTTCTAATCATAAGATTGATTCTTTCTGACTGTTATAATTTTATCAGATCACGGGGTGATCTCATCGTATATATTATGATTCAATTCTATGTCTTAATTGTTTTGTTTTACGATCTCCTTCCCCTACACTTTCAGTCTCTTAGACTCGATTTATTTACCATTATTGTTTAACTTTATTATCAGAGTTAGGAAACTCTGTGGCTTAACAACTCGCCGAGATTCATCTTTGAATCATACCAATCCCACTAACCCTATATGAGTTATTTGTATTTTCAATGTTTCCCTCTATTCTAAGGTTATAGCCTAAGGTCTAACCCACCTAAGGTTTCTAACCCTATAGCTCTGATACCATGATGTAAAGTCCCCGAATCCGGATACTTGAAACCCGAACTCGGTACTTCACGATACCATTTCTATGAGCGGAAATATTACTAATAATAATAACACTAAAATAAATTACAAACTTATCTTACCTTTATCAGAGTTTAATCTCAAGTACGCAACCTTTACTATATGACATCGTAAACCTAATCTGTTTGCTTTCCTTTTCACTTGTTCTTGACCGATCCTTCTGATTGTTCACAATTTTCTGAAAACATTTAAATTAAGCAAGGATGAGCATTTGAGTGCCCAGCAAGTATTATATATATATAAGCTGAAAAAGTTTAAATGTTTTCTTTATAATATCCATTTATAACTAAGTCAATAGTTGTGAAGTGTTCTGAACTGATATTAATAACATAACAACTCTCTCTCAAATTTTTGAAACTACATACTGGCTATAAATAAGATTTAATTGACATTTTATGAACATTATTTTATTTTCGAAAATGTTTAGTAGAACTTCATCTGCAAACCGTCATAACTTACGGACACGGGGGTGATCAGCCCGTTGTGCCCTGTATTGATCAATACTACATTACAAGAACGATGTTATCATTTACTTGATCCGCCTTGGGCGCATAAAAGTTTTTCCGTGAACGGGATGTTCATATTTGTCAGGGTTCCAGACAAAAGGTTTTATTTTATCCAACAATAATCTATAATTCAACATATATATATATAACAAAGGTTTATCAACATGTGATTAAATACAATGATTATCCAAGTAGGGACACTTGTATAATCATTTCTAGAAATTAACGAACAGAATATATATCTGAATTACCTTATACTAACATGTTGATAATCAAAGGGTGTATATAATATAGGTTTAACAATCTGTACATTAATAATAATAATTCTGACTTCTCACTTCTATCCATTGCATAAAGAAAATGCAAAGTTAGGATACTTGCCTGATGCGTTGCTTACAATTGTCAACTTAGTTCTACTCTTTTATATCACAACCTATCATTAATCAAATCATTCGTTCGATTAGAACAATATAATATAACACATAGTACTGCATTTCACGGTCAGCACATAACCTAATCACCTTATCACACATGTTCTATAATCATGGCATCACAAACAAACATCAACACATTCCTAATCACATTATCACACAACCTTAATAACCCTTGAATCACAATTAATCAGTTAACTAATCACATTATCTAATTCCAGATCAATTTCTGAAATATGTCGGTCTACCGACATCTTTATCGGGTAATTATCGAGTCTAAGACTCTAAACAGTTGACCAATATCCATTTAGACTAATTAAATAACAGTCATATCATTTTTCATGACCTTATAATAATTATAAAATAATTATTACCATTTACCATAAGTTTTGAAATATCAGAATCATTATTAAATGATTTAAACATCAAACAATTCTATTATCATTATTATTTAATTAATATTAAACTATTAATGAAACCATTGCCAAAATATTAAAGTTATTTATAATAACTAAAAAAATATTTTTAAAGTACTTATATTACCCTTAAATGATTTTTAAAACTTCTAAAATCATCATTAAATAATTACCATTAATATTTAAATATTAATGAACTATTATCTAAATATTAAAAGTCATTAATTTTAACTTAAAATATTTTTAATTAATTTATATCCCTTTTAAATGATTTTTAAATAAATAAAACCATTTTTAAACTATTTATTTAATATAATTATTAAATAAATTTAATATCATTAATATATCATTAATATTAAATTATTAATGAAATTATCCTTTAAATATTAAAAGTTATAGTTTATAACTTAAAATATCTTTAAACACTTTATTTTCATTTAAAATGATTATTATAATATAAAAATCATTTTTAAACTAATTTATTTAATATAATTATTAAATAACTTTAATATCATTAATAATCATTCATTAATGAAATTAACCATTAAATATTAAAAATTATATTTTATAACTTAAAATATTCTTAAATACCTTATTATTATTTAAAATGATTTTTAATATAATAAAATCATTTTTAATTCATTTATTTCATTCATTTAATAAATAACTTAATTGTCATTAATATTAATTTATTAATGAAAATTATCACATAATATTAAAAGTTATCAAAAACAACACAAAATTATTTTCTAACACAATAATATAATTTTTCTTGATTTTTCATGAATTAAAACCATTTTTAAATAATTTATCTAATATTGTAATTAAATAAATAAATACCATTTATATTCCAAAAATATTAAATATTTTCGAAATATACCCAAAATAGTTAAAAACTATTTTTCAGACATTAAAATAATTTTTCATAATTTATTATGTATTTTTAATAATTAAAAATCATTTTTATCAATTTTTTTTATTAATTTACGGAATTTATAAATAAAACCGTCGCTAAAGGGCTATAGCGACACTTTCTGTCGCTATAGGTGTTCTTCAATCCAAACCCAGAAATCTTGGCAGACACCGAGTGGCTATGTTTGACCGTGAATAACTCAGTGTGTGCTGTGATTCTGGACTCGGTTTTGGTCAGATCATGTAGAGGAAATGCAAGACTACAATGTCCAGCAATAAAAATGATCATAACACATAACATAAAGAAGATCTGAGCCCTCAAAGAAGCTGTCAGACCTGTTCTTCATTTTCTGGGTTGCCCAAAAATGAAGAACAATGTAATATGCCCACTTTGGGCTTCCATTACAAGCAGATTGTTTAATGTTTTAATGATCTATCAATTTTTGATAGTAGCCAACTTGTAATACTACAGATCTAACACATAAAATCATCATAAAAACAACCACATAGCAAAATATTGATCGGTCAACCCTTGCCAGAAAACTCGTTCATAAAATTTCTGGAAATTCCAGAAAATTGAAAATGTTACCAGATGGTCTACTTTGACCATCTATACAATCCGTTATACTTGATATTTTAACGATATAAAAGCATGACTGTATATTTAATATACCATACTACAACATCAATACAAAAACTGAATCAAAACAACAAACAACACAAAGATCTGGGCCCATGAACTTGCTGTCAGACCTTTCTGGGCAAGTTCATAGCTGCCCAGAATTCTTTCGGTCAATGCCGGTCAACGGTATTTGACCGTGTAAATCTACCAATCTGTACATCAAATGACCACGATTCGTTTTGAATCTTAAAGAGCACCTTACAGACTACATATAACAACTTAAAAACAACACAAATCATAAACGACCAAATATTAAAATGGACTGACATTAGGCTGTCAGACCTCAAGAACAAAATTTCCAGATTTCATAGATCTTCAAATCTGAGCTTCTAGATGTTATGGATCTATCATCTAGCAACCCAGATCATCATAAGACACCATAAACAACATATTCTAACAACAAAACACAAGATCTAACAACAACTTTTGGACAGAAATTAAACTAGGGTTTTATACCTCTTTAGGCTTTATTTTTGATTTCTAGCTTCTGATTTGATTATGATGAACGTGGGGCTTTGATTAGGACTGATTTATGAAGAAAATTTCGTGGTTAGAGAGTGGAGAGGAAATGGTTGAGTGCTTGCAAAAATTAGGCTACCAAAATGGAAATTTCTCTCTCTTCCAATCTATATATAATGTGTTGTGATGCATGAATCTGATTTACAAGGCATGTTGCTGTCAATTAAAGTCAAGGAGTTGTTGGAGTTGTTAGGGTTAGGTCACCCACTCCCACACATGGCAAAATTGTACATGTTGCTTAATAAAGAACACAAAAGGGTTAAGAAACTTAACTCTTTCGCTGATTACAGCTACATAATAAATTTATCTGCTTTCGAAAGACCTATAACCAATAATATCAGTCTCACAATTAGCACAATATTTTCATAACACGCAACACTGTAATTCACAGTCAAACCTTTTACTAGGCACATTACCACATAGCCACATCAGTGTTTATAACCTATATAAATACTTACAAGTCTAACTAGTTCAGTCTGGTTGGACTTTGGTGTATTTTCTGTGTACTAGTCACCCTATCCGATAATTAACACAGTTATTATCCATTAAACTTGGTCTCTAAGCTTCAATATTATTTTAGATAAGTTAAATATCATTTATAATATTTCTTGGAAGCTTTTTTTAATTTATAAACAATTATTATAATTTATAATAATTTTTTAAACACTGAAATCATTTTTAAATGGTTTAAATATTAAATAATTCCATCATTATTAATATTTTATAATATTAAAATATTAATGACATACTTGTCAAAATATTAAAGTTATAAATAATAACTTAAAATATTTTTAAATCATCAATATTCAACTCAAATGATTTTTAAAGTACTTAAAAACCATTTTTAAACCATCACCATTAATATTTAAATATTAATGGATTTATCATCAAAATATTAAAAGTCATTAATTATAACTTCAAATATTTTTTATATCACTTTTCTCGTTTTTAAATGATTTTTAAATTGATAAAATCATTTTCCATCATTTATTTAAATTAATGATTAAATAAACCTAATGTCATTAATATTTATTTATTAATGAGAATTCTCTAAAAATATTGAAAATTATATTTTATAATTCAAAATATTTTCTAACACTTTATTATCATTTAAAATGATTTTTAATTCAATAAAACCATTTTTAACTCATTTATTTAATATAATAATTAAATAAATCTTATATCATTAATATTAAATTATTAATGAAAATTCTCCAAAAATATTAAAAGTTACATTTTATAACTCAAAATATTTTTAAACACTTTATTCTTATTTAAAATGATTTTTATAATATTAAAATCATTTTTCTCTAATTTATTTAATACACTAATTATAAAATTAAATACCATTAAGATTTAAATAATTATAAATATTAATGAAAAATAACTCAAATTATCAAAAGTTAATTTTCATAACTTCAAATAATTTTTAAAACCATTTTTATAATTTTTAGAAATTTATTTCTACTTTTAAGCATTTTCTGGAAAATTCAGAAAATAAAATAAATAAAACCATCGTTATAGCCCTTTAGCGACACTTGTTTGTCATCTTAGGTGTTCTTGGCTCAAGAACATTGACAACTCGGTGTTCAACTTGCCTTGTTTGACCAACCTTAGATTTTAATCCATGCATGTTCTGGGCTAGATAAGACACTAATTTGGTAGTGTATGTAACACTACAATTATCAACTAACATCTTGGACATAACACTACTCAACAAGGTGATCTAAGTGTCCAAAGTCACTGACAATGTGTTCCTGGGTTTTCTAGGTTACCAAGAAACCCAGGTAGTTTCGAGTACCCATCTTGATGCTCGATAATTTCTAGGTTCTGGTCATCAAACAAGTAGGTTCTTGGTTCATACCTCTAGTACTCATACCAAGGAACAACTACATAACAACTACTCAGTCTAACAACAACATAATCACCAGATATGATCTGGTCAAACATGGTCAGAAACCTTGTTCATCCCAATTCTGGGTTTCCCAGAAATTTCTACCCGTGACTGAATGGCCTGGTTTGACCAATCACTATGTTCAATCTATTGATGTTTTAAAGGGTCTAAATACATGAATCTACAGTCCAACTAACAAGCTACAAACTGGTTATCATAACATTAACATATCATCTAACGTCTGTCAGATAAAGGACTTTAAAAATCTTGTCAGGCTCGGTTTTACACTTTCTAGGTTACCCAGAAAGTGACTGATCATGCTCGTTCAACCCTCTTTAACCATTTATAACTCACATTCTAGACATTCAATTGCTATGATTCCTGTCCCAGATAAAAGACCACATAACAGGGTACATGTAACAACTTTAAAACAACAAAAATCTTAAACGAGCAATGATCTGTGGCCACTGACATTCGTTTGTCAGACCACAAACTATGTTCTTGAGCAGTTTTGAAAAACTTTACATTTTACCCACTTTGATGCTATGGATCTATGGTATATCACTATAGATCATCATAAAACACCTTATAACACAAATATAAACACTTAAACACAAATTTTAATAAAGCATACAAGATCAAAGGCTAACTAGGGTTTATACCTTTCTAATGCAAAGATTTGATCTTAGATCTCCTTAGTTGTTCTTGGTGATCTAGGAGCTGTTTAGGGGACTGATCTACTTTTAATTTTCGGAGGTTGGGAGAGAGAGATAGTTGTTGAAAGATAGAGTGCAAAATGAGAAACTTTTGTGACTTTTCTCTCTCTGTATCTCTTAAATATTTGATTCAATGAATCCATCAAGATAGGTGGCAATTTGGATCTGGTTTGGCTAATAATAAAAGTCACAATGTCAACATAGTTGGTTACCAACCCCAATATTTGCTAGATTTGCAAGTTACATATTAAAAATATACTAAAAGGGCAATTTGGTCTTTCGCATTATATATTTAATGGCATACTTGACATTGTACAAACCCTTAGGGTTTAACCCTAAGGTTCCAACCCTTAGGTTTTACAACACTAACTTTCTAGGATTTTCTAATTATGGTTTTTAAATTAGAAAATTAAAAGTTTAAAACTAAAATTAGGGTTTCCTAATTAAATTAGGTTTTCCTAATCATATTAGTGTTTAATAAACACATTATGCTCACCAATTAGGATTATGGTTTCCTAATTAGGGTTTAGGAATCCCGGATATAAAATTATGGTTTCCCGGCATTCAATTAGGGTTTCTAACCGCGCGTTAGGGTTTTAAATCCTGATATTAGGATTTCTAATATCTTATTAGGGTTTATTAATTTTAAACCTTATTCGATCCATCATTGATCATTAATAACCTACAGTACAAACACGTACTCATCAACACAATTACTTTAATTGTATTTTCTATCGAATCCTTATCAATAAATTAGGGTTAGGGTTTCTATTCTCAGTTAAGCACAACTCTACTCTTATTTTCTCAGTCAATACACAAATTGACTCATTCTCAAGACTCGTATTACAGATACACAACACAATATTCACAGTCAATATTAATATTAAAAATAAATTATTCGTAAAATTTGGATTATTCAAAATCCCGGGTTATCACATTCACCCCTCCTTAAAAGGATTCCGTCCTCGGAATCACCACTTTCTTATTCTCTACAATCATTTAATGTTGTATCATCAATTCATTTTTATCAACACAATATTAAATTGTGTCTTATATTCTAACCTGTGTCTTGTATCCATAAAGAAAATAATTCACAGTAATATCTAACCAAGATTACTCACGTAATTAAATATCTCAGCGAAATCGTTACCTGTCGCTACTTCATGGGCAGCTACTGCTTCTGGAACTGTCATGCTAAAAGTGAATGTTGTTGGTCTTCCTGGCTATGCAAGTCCTCGAATTGCTAATGCTTTCTCTATTTCATTTATCCATGTTTGCGCTACGATAGGTTCGGTAGTACCCAAAAATTTTGGAGGTCCTACGCTCTTAAAGTCCTTGAAGTTTGTGACCGGAGCTACTTGGGGAATGGGTGGTACTGGTTCGTTTCTTCCCCTAAGAGATTCCCTTAACAAATCTACAAGCCACTGAATGGGATCTACTTGTCCTCTCTCATCATTAACTGACTCTTTTAGTGCAATTAATCTACGTCTGGGCGGCATTTTCTGCATCACAAAACTTCCATTTTATTATCTAATTATATTATTTAAACAATTCTCCATAAAAAGAAACAAGATTTCATAACACATAAGATCATTTATATTCATATGCCAAATTGTTAAATTACATGATTATCTCTAGCATACTTCTATAAATGACACAACCTATCCCCTAATATTACAAAAGATGGGGACATCCATCAACATACTACCCCTCTAATATAATTTAAAAGTTTGGGGTTTACAACTATCTCACATCTTACACAAAAGACTGAGATTACAATAACAAATTATACATCACATAATAAAATAAGACAATTTCTAACTTCTACCACCTAGACTTAATCTATCATTTCACGCTCCACAACGCTCTGGTACTCCTTATGAGTAATGTGAACCACCATATCTCTGCTTATAGTGTGCCGAGTCTGTCCCTGCTCCGCCGGGTAGTGATTTACCCCATCAATCAATCTTTCCATGGTCGTGCACACAGCATAGCCCATCTAGTTCATCTTCCTATTCTTACATCTCACCTCGTCCTCTAAATAACTAGCCCTATCATTGGCTTCTTCCCATTTTTCCTCAAAATGTATCCTATCCATCACCTCCATCTCTAACTGAGTTCGAAGAGTTCCCTTCTCCGTCCTCTCACTTATCACTTTCTGCTCCATTTCTTGCAACTTCCTTGCCAGCTCTACATTCCTAGCCACCTGAATCCCTGCCTCCTTGCGGTGAGCAATCTCCACCCCCAACTCTTGTTCACTAACTTTCTCTGGTGGTCCTCGTCCCTCAGTTTTTGGAACTCGGACTCCCTCTCTCTAGCCTCAGCCTCTAACTCCTCCACTCTACATCCCAACTCCAGGATCCGCTAATCATACTCTCCCAACATCTGATCCTTGAAAGTAGTCTCGTCAGAGTTCTCCATAGGCTCCTCCTCCATAGGCTCCTCCTTCGGATCAGATTCCTTGGGTAGGGGCTCCATCTCCTCCTCCTCGTCATCATCATCAATAGGGGCCAATGCTAATATGGGCTCCCCTATCCATGGTGCCTCAAATACCACGTGTATGTCATGCAGCTCCTTTTGTACTACTCGGCTAGGTCCTCCAATGTCAGTCATCCTACAATCACCAACATAAGACAAGACAAACAACAACATCATTAGAATGTTAAATAACATAAGTTCATTGTATAAAATGAAGTTATATTCTATAACACACTAAGTCACTCTCTATGAGTTTCATCCCTCTCTATCGTCTAAGTTCTCCTAAGTTATAATCTAAGGACTCTCACTTCTAAGGTTTATAACTATAACTTTGATACCAACCTGTGACGCCCCCAAATTCAGACACTCATATTTCGAATTTGATTCGTCACGTGCTAATTCTAATATCATACTAAAATCATCAACAACAAAAATAATAGAATAATTTACATTGATATAATATAAATATTTGCGTCCCAAGGTACCTTAACCATTACTACAACAATCCAGTGATTAAACTTAGACATAACTTAATCATCCTTAAATACATCATAATAAGCATAACAATAGTAATAATACTTCTACACTTACAGGACTAAGTTATTCTGTAGCCTTGCCCTTTCATTTGTCCTTTCAAGATGTACCGCCTTGCTCTGCCTTAACTGTAATGTTTTTAGGGAAGCAAGAATGAGCAACAAGTTTGCCCAGGAAGTAATCTAGCAAGAAGAATAAGCAGTTATAGCATTTGAATCTTCAAGGGTATAACAATAATTGATAGTTCAAGGATATCAAGAAATATCAATTGTATTCAATAGGTGTCACTATAGACTGAAGGATATCAACAAGATTTCAGGATTTATTCATTTTGAGGTTCAATAAGAATGAACACTGAGCAATCACTAAGGACTAAGAACTCTTACTAGAATTAACAGTATTATACTACAATCCAATATAAACGAGTGCAACAGGTGATCAGCCTAAAGTACCCTACGTTATGCATAACATTTAATCATACTCATGTGCGCACGTCGGTTCCCCAAAAATATAAAATTTCCCCTTTTTAAGAGAGTTGTCCATCTCAGTAGATTTACAAGAGTCCGCACCAAATCGATTGGTTTGGATAGCTTTCTTAACCCATGATTATGGTCTAACCGAATCAAAGGCTTAGACCCTTTTTATAATGCATTTATTAATGATAAGTCCAATGCTCGTAACAATGTTAAGGCATACAAATGATTTCTGAATAGTAATATATGTTTGCTCGATATAAGTATGGCAAAAATTCGGGTTATACAATATACAATGTAAAGATTTTAGAAAACTTGCATTCATTATGAGAATCAAATAAAGTTCGAGAATTCGCACAATATCCAAAGTTGTGTGAGTTAGGAGACTTGCCTTTAGCGTTGATTACAACTTATAGCGTAAAATCGCCTCAATGGACTATGTTATCGTATTTATGTATGTATAGGTATTCATTAGACACACACACACACACACTTGATATACATATTTTCATACTTTCATCACATATATCTAAATTCATAGAGGCTACACACTCATAGATTTGTAACTCACATTGATTTATACCTTTAAAATCTTTAGTACCATCTGCTCATCTTTTATTTGTATTTGCAAAATATCCCTTACTTTACATATTTTTAAGTTGTTTCATATATTAAAGAACATTTAAGCTAGTTTTGACCCTTTATTAAAGTTACTAATACATTCCCATATTTCACAATTAAAATAGTTCATTATATCAACCACTAACCATAGTATTCATTACACCACATAATATTGCCAAACAACTTCTTTCTTTACATGCTTGCATAGTTTATAAAATGTCTAACTAGATGCATGAACATGTCGATTATCTCTAGAGCCATAAGCATCCTATCCTAATTGTTCAAAAGTTCACAATATAAGTCATAGAGTTTTCAACTCAATTGGTTTTCAAATATTAAGATGTCATGTCTAACAATCTATACATGCAAGGTACGTAGAGTCAACATTTCATATGTATTTACAAGACTAACTAAGCTATAAACATATGCTCAATAAGAAAATAGATTAGATAACTTGCCTTGCTCGTGGGCTAAACCGAACAATTCAAATCACAATATCCTATAAACATATGTCATCATGACATAATTAGCCACTACGACTTTACAAACTTAACTAACTACATTCATCATGTAGGTTTGATTATTTAATCACATAATCAAGTTATAACACAAGTAAATCATTGATAACATGCTTATTCATAATATAGAAATACTGAAATTAACATTTTACAGTCCTACTATTATCCCATAATAATTCCTTCAAATTTTGAGTACAAAAAGTACACTGTCAGACCATTCTGTTAACTCGCGCTGCGGCGCCACAATTTATATTGTGGTGCGGCGTTGCGGCGTGGTGATAGCTTTGCGGCGTGAGAGTTAAGCTAGGAAGCCGCACTGCGGCGTGACGACGGCGCTGCGGCGCGACAATTGAACTGCTGGGCCGCGATGCGGCGCCAAACTACAGTCTTCGACTGACAGCTTCGGCAACAGTATGAATAAAAGCCAATTTTGGCCTAAAAGTTCCTTTCTAACAGCCTAATTAACACGTAATTCCTATAGAGACTTCACATAAACATAGTTCAAAGATTGTAAACATGTTTCTACTCATAAAACAGTATAAACAACGAATTTAACAAATACAATTTCACTGTTTTTGATAAAAACTAACTTTTTGATGTTTTTTTATGAAAGTAAACACTGTGATTTTGTTTTTCAACCAAAACAGTTAATTCAAAAAACTTTATCAAAGTTTATACATACTCTATCACATTCAATAATCAATTTATCAACTAAATAACAAAGAAACCCTTAATTTCTACCTTAAACCAAACAATATATATATACACAAAAATTCTCTGTAAAAATAATTTTTCTTCATAACCATATACATAATATAAATTCATGGACTATTCTTAATTATAGCTTAAGAAAATAGTTTAACAACACTAGATTATCATATAAAATCACATACATAACATATAATTTATCCTTACACAAGGATTTTACAAAGAATTAGGGAAGAGAAAAAAAACTAAATTTTTAAAACTAAAAAAATAGGATGATACCTTGAAGAAGATGATGATACTATCTCTTTGATTGTCAAGCTTTTCTCCTCTTCACTCCCAATTCTCTAGGATTCTCTCATTTTTCTTCTTCTTCCTCTAAGTTTTTCTTTTCTTCTCTCTTACCTCTCTCCTCTATTCTTACGTCTTAGAATATAACGCATATAAGATATAATATATATTAATTATATAATATAATACTAACTTAAATGACATCAGTTATTGTTATTTTGGAAACCAAAAGCCATAAGGCTTGTTTGGCTAACCACTAAAAAAAATAATCAATTCACCCTTATGCCTTGTTTGGTAAAACATAATTAGATTAAAGACTTAATAGGCATTAGGCCCTGATTGGCAAAACTGAATTAAAACATCTTTAAATTATTTTAATAACTCCTTTATAAAAGGTTATTTGTCACACTTTTATTTAATTACTCTAACACATAAATCAATACAACAAAATTATAATTTTCTATATAATTATAACTTTATTTAATCAACTAACACACCCTTTTAATTACAAATTTAAATAAAAAGAATAATAATTCAATTTATCAAAACTCTCTAACTTAATAATTAAATTAAATTAGCATATAATAATTAATTTCCTTAATTATTTATTTAACAAATAATTAACAATTATTCAACAATAAACACATCCATTAAATACTTAAATAATTTAATAAATATTTAATATAGCAGTTAAAAAAATTCTAGAATGTTACATCATTCCCTTCTTACAAGGATTATGTCCTCAGAATCACAACTCAAACAACTCATTCGTCACATTCTCCCCTACTTACAAAGATTCTGTCCCTAGAATCGAAGACACGGATTAAACAAATAACTCAGGATAATTCTTCATCATTTCAGCTTCGAGTTCCCACGTAGCCTCCTTGACATTGTGGTTCCTCCATATTACCTTCACAGAAGGTATCACTTTATTTCTGAGAACTTGTTCTTTCCTGTCGACTATCTGGAGAGGAACCTCTTCATAAGACATGTCTTTCTCAAACTGCAATGGTTCATACTCAATCACATGCTTGTAATCAGACTTATATGGTCGTAACACCAAAACGTGAAAAACATTATGAATGTTTTGCAATTCTGGAGGTAGAGCTACCCCGTAAGTCGCCTCTCCAACTTTTCGCAGCACTTTGAAGGGTCCAATAAACCTCGGGGCTTAGTTTCCCTTTTTTATAAAATCGAATTTTTCCCTTCTAAGGTAAAACTTTTAGGAAAACATAATTTTCTACGTCAAATACACGATTTTATCTGTGTTGATCAGCATATTTCTTTTGTCTGTCTTGAGCAGTTATCATTCTTGTTCTGATGAGTTTGACAACCTCAACAGTTTGTTGTACCAGTTCTGGTCCTAACAGTTGATGTTCACCGACTTCATCCCAGCACAGTGGAGTTCTGCACCTCCTTCCGTACAATGCTTCGTAAGGCGGCATGTCGATGCTTGCGTGGTAACTGTTATTGTAGGCAAATTCCACCAACGGTAATTGTTCATCCCAGCTTCCTTTAAAATTTATGACGCATGCTCTCAACATATCTTCCAATGTCTGAATCGTTCGTTCGCTTTGGCCATCTGTTTGCGGATGATATGCCGTACTCATTCACAACTGTGTTCCCATACATTCTTGTAGTCTCTTCCAGAAGTTTAATGTGAACCTTGGATCTCTATCTGACACAATTGAAACTGGAACTCCATGTCTCATCACAATCTCTTTAACATATAACTTTGCCAGCTGATCAAGATTGAATCTATTCTTTATTGGCAAAAAGTGTGCAGATTTTGTCAATCTGTCCACTATCACCCATATCGCATCGTATCCTTTCTGATTCGTTGGGAGACCTACCACAAAATCTATTGTGATATGTTCCCATTTCTATTCCGGTATCTCTAACGGTTGAAGTAACCCGCTTGGTCTTTGATGCTCGACCTTGACTCTCTGACATGTTAAGCTCTTTGCAATGCATTATGCAACATCTCTTTTCATATTTGGCCACCAAAAATGTTGTCTCAAATTTTGATATATTTTCCTACTTCCTGGATGAATAGAATATCTCGAGCTATGAGCTTCTGTCAAGATGTCCTCTTTAATATCTGGTACTACTGGAACCTAGATTCGTCCCCGAATCTCAGTATTCCATCAGTATCAACCTTGTATTTCACTTCCTTTCCCTCGACCACACTTTCTCTTATTTTTCTGCATTCCTCATCCTACAGTTGAGCGTTCTTTACTTTGTCCACCAAAGTTGGACTGACTTCCATCTGGTATAATTTTTCATCGGATTCTTTTGGAAATTTGATTTCTAACTCTAAACTTGACATTGTTGTAATAAGCTCCTCCTTATCAGTTAACAACATCAACTTTTCTCTGCCTTTCATACTTAAGGCATCTGCAACCACATTTGTTTTGCCTGGATGATAAAAGATCTCACAATCATAATACTTTATCAATTCCATCCATCTCCTTTGATAAATGTTTAGGTCTTTCTGAGTGAAAATGTACTTCGAACTCTTATGGTCTGTGTAAATCTCACATTTCTCTCCATAAAGATAGTGTCTCCATATCTTCAGTGAGAACACAACTGCCGCCAACTCTAAATCACGAGTCAAATACCCTTTCTCGTAGTCTTTCAAATGCCTTGATGCATACGCGATGACTTTCTCGTTCTACATAAGGAAACATCCTAATCCTTTGTGTGAAGCATCACTGCACACCACAAAATTTCATGTATTATCTAGTAATGACAACACAGGTGCCATACTTAGCTTCTGTTTCAATTCTTGGAAATTTCCTTCACATTTCTTCGTCCAAACAAAATTTATAGATTTCTTCGTCAAATTTGTCAATGGAGTGGCAATCTTGGAGAAATCCTAGATAAACCATCTGTAATACCCTGCCAATCACAAGAAACTTCTTACTTCTGATGGATTTCTTGGTTGTTCCCAATTTATAACAGCTTTGACCTTTGATGGATCCACTGAAATTCCATCTTTGTCAATTACTTGCCCAAGAAATTGTACACGTTGTAACCAGAATTCATATTTAGAGATTTTCGCGTACAACTTTTCCTTTCTTAGCGTCTCCAGCGTTAAACGTAAGTGTTCCACGTGTTCTTCTTGAGTTCTAGAATACACCAGAATATCGTCGATAAACAATACCACAAACTTGTCTAAAAATGGTTTAAACACCCTGTTCATCAAATTCATGAATGCTACAAGGGCGTTTGTCAACCCAAAAGACATCACCAAAAATTTGTAATGTCCATACCGAGTTCAGAATGTCGTCTCCGACACATCCTTCTTCCTTACTTTCAGTTGGTGATACCCACTTCTCAAATCTATTTTAGAGAAATATCTGGCACCCTTTAATTGGTCAAACAAGTCATCTATTCTCGGCAATGGGTATTTATTCTTAATAGTGACTTTGTTTAACACCCTATAATCAATGCAAAGACGCATTAACCCATCTTTCTTCTTTACGAATAACATCGGTGCTCCCCATGGTGACACACTCGGCTGAATGTATTTCTTGTCCTTTAACTCCTACAGTTGTACCATCAGTTCTTTCATCTCTATTGGAGCCATTCTGTACGGGGCTTTCGATATCGGAATGGTTCATGGCGTTAAGTCGATCACGAACTCAATTTCTTTGTCAGGCGGTAGTCCTGGCAAATCCTCCAGAAACACGTCCACAAATTCCCTAACTACTGGTATTTCTTCCAGTTTCACACCCTTCTTCTGAGTATCGACTATGTAAGCTAAATAACCCACACAACCTTGACTTAATAACTTCTTGGCCTGCATAATCGTCAGACATCTCATTTGTCTAGACAATTTGCTACCATTGAAAACTACCTTTGACGGAGTCATAAGGTTTACACATTTCTTTTGGCAGTCAATTATCGCTCCATAATTTAACAACCAATCCATTCCCAAAATAACATCAAACTCTCCAAGCCTAATCGGAATTAAATCTACCATCATAATATTTCCCTTAATATTCACTCTACAGTTCTTGTATACGAACCTAACAAGAATTACTTCTTTATTCGCAATTTCTATATTTAAAGGGAAATACAATTCTTCACTAGGCAATCCTAATTTCATAGCAAATTCATCAGATATAAATGAGCAAGTATCACTGGGATCAAATAATACATAAGCATCAATATCATTGATTGGGATAATACCTGACACCACATCCTTTGATTGTACACCATCTTGCACAGTCATGTTGAAGGTTCTGGCTTTGGGCTTATTGGTTGATGCTGGCCCAACAATAGTCAGCGCACCTCCACTAGCACTTCCCTTGTTTCCATTTGCCTCACCAGATCTATTCTTATGGCATTCACGAGCAAAGTGATCCTTGAACCCGCAAGTGTAGAAAACATTCTTCTTGTGTTGATTTCAGTTTGGGGCGATGTGACCCTCCTGGCCACAGTTAAAGCATACACGTTTTCCCATTAAGCATACACCCTTATGAAATTTCCTGCATGTAGCACATGCTTCAAACTTCTTATTCTGCTGGTTACCTTGTTGATTCCCAGCACCCACATTTCCATTCCAGTTTCTTTTCAGATTATTATTACCATTCCCACTACCACCACCTCCATTCTTCACCTCTACTTCATTCTTCTTCTTTTTCTGTTCCTGATTGAACTTGGTTACCGCCTCGCCGCAACCTTCAGCGAGAATTTCCTTTTCCATTACGGCTGCAAATGTCTTCAACTGGAACAAGGAAACCCTACTAAACAACCAGGGTTTCAGTCCTTGTTCAAACTTTTTCGCTTTGCGTTCATCTGTGTTGACTTGGTTTGGCGCAAACCTCGCCAACTCGTTGAATTTCGCGGTATACTCCGACATCGTCATCGTTCCCTGCTTTAGTTCTAAAAACTACACTTCTAGCTGACTCTTCGAACTCTCTGGGAAACAGGTCTCGAATAATATCTCCTTGAACCTATCCCAAGCCATAACCCCTAGTCCTCCTCGAGTTTTATTGGCCTTCCACCAATAACTAGCCTCTTCTTTCAACATGAATGTTGCAAAAGTAGTTTTCTGATCTTCCCCTACTCCTGCAACATCGAACAATTTCTCTATCTCCATGACCCAAGTATGTGCCTTAATCGGGTTCATGGACCCATGAAATTCTGGTGGTCCAACTGCTTTGAAGTCCTTAAACGTTGTAGCTTGATTTTGTGGTTGGTTCTGCTGTTGATTCTGCAGTGCACTGGTCAGTAACGTCACCAGCTGTTGAACGGGGTTAGCTTCAACATCATTATTGTTGGTTCCTTCGGTGGTTCTCTGTTTGGGTGGTTGACGTCTTGGAGGCATTTTCTGTTAAAAATACACCCATTAGATTATTACTCGACTTATTTATGTAATTTCTACTTAACTTGCCCCAATAAAAGTAATCACCACATAACACATAACACTTTGGATAAAAGAAGATAATAACTTTAATTCATTCTTAATTCTTTGAAAACATCATATCCATAACATCACTGCTATTTACATTATTTTCCTAAACTACTACAGTTTCAGGACATCATCATCATATCCATAAGTTACATAACACTTGGAATTTACATAATACTTATCATAACATAAATCATAAATCAAGTACACTTCCTACGATGTCCTACTAAGATACTGCATAGCCTTACGATGATCTTCTTCCATAATTCGGAACATGGTTCGACGATCTAATATGTACAAGGGTAGCGTCTCGAACTAAATTGGGTAACTCATGACCCGATCCTGAGCTCGATAAACCACGGTGTTGAACACGTTATTCATTTCCTGCATCTTCATTCTCTTTTCTTGTGCTACTCCCTCTGCTATTTTGGCTCGTTGATCAAATTCCTCGTACGCATCTTCGACTCTTGCCCTTTTTGTAGATTCTTCTCTCAACTTGCTCTTCAACTCTGCAATCTCTGCTCTCATTTGCTCATTCTCTTCTTCAGTGTGAATCAGCTTATCTTCAACATTGTTCAAACGTTCCTTTCGATCCTGAATTTCGTCGTCCTTTTGTGCCATCGACGCCTGTTGCTCAGCTACTATCTCTTGCAATTCCTCGACAGTATCTTGAAGTTCCACGTTGTGGTCATGCATCTCATCGTATATACGGCCAGCTATCGAGTTAAGTGGAATCCTTTCTTCCTCTTCCTCTTCATCCGCCTGTGGCTGTTCCAAGGAATCTTCCTCATCCGTCTCTATCTCATCATCCTCATCAGGTACTCTCTGCTGCTAAACTACTATGACCAACGAAACTGTTTCCCGTGGAAGTAATTATTCCTAAACTACCTGAATATCTCGAGGCTCCTCCTCCCTATCTTGACTGGATCCTCCTATATTACACATCCCGTCAACCAAAGTTTAAGTTTTAAATTCTAATCATTACTACTCGACTCTCACGAGAACATAAGTTGTAAACATATAAGCACATAAGTGTTTTATTACTTCTTCCTTAAAACTTGATAAGAGTTTATCATCACTATCTTTTCCAAGGTTACATCCTAAGGCTTTTCTCCACCTAAGGTTCATAACCTAAGGCTCTAATACCAACTTATGACACCCCCAAACCCATGTACTTCATTCCCACAGGATTTAGTGTTCACTTAATCAAACATTCATATCTAACTACCCAATCACAATCAAATTGAATAATGAAAACCTTTCCAATTAAAGGGTTACATAATAAAAATCTCCCAGGTTGTCTAGCCTTTAAATACAATCATTTAAATACGGAATTAAAATTATTACATAACACCATTATTAAGAAGTCTAAGATCATCACAATAATAAAAGTACAAATTAGCATCACATGTACAATTTTCCCTTTCCTTTGCTAGTTGAAGGTTCATCTACCTTCTCCACTTTAGTTGCAATGAGTTTATAAATATGCAAGAGTGAGCAAAACAATTGCTCACTGGATAAAATAATGAATCAACAGAAGAATAACAATAATAACTGCCAATGAATAGGCTCATCAAAACTAGATAGTACTGTAATAATGATAATCAGGAACTGAAATCCAAAGTATGGAATAAACATAACTGAGGGTCATAAGACCATGAACTATGTCCACAGTTACGAGTAATCTTTCAACTCCAACTTTAACAGTCATAAGACTATAAGCACTCCTCGTACTTAGGGGGATCATCCCTTCGTACCATGTATTGTGCATAAACATTTAACGCTACACGTAAGTTACCCCTAATAATAGGGTTGTTCATCTCAGTATTTAGAGTACAAGTCCACACCAAAGTGAGTTTGGTTTGGAAATATTTCAAGATAATTTGGAATTTAACGAACATCAACTAAGGATTAGTTGAATAAAACCAATAACGTCATATTATAGAATAATCATAATTGAATAAACATGGTAAATTAAAGTCATGCTTTAGGAATAATCTAATAGCATACAACTTGAGTAACTATAACACACCTTGCTTGAAAAACATTAAGTCAAGGTTATTTAGAATTGAATATTAAGCATGCATGGTAATATGAATGATAAAATTATTCAAATATATCTGGGCATGCTAAACAACAAGTTAAATACAAGAATAACTTGTTCAATAACAAAAATCAAAGTTTAGAAACCTTGCATTATTATATTGAAATCAATAATTGATTTAACAAGTTAATGGATTAGAAAACTTAAATCATTTATAAGGTAATCAAATTGGAAACAATAATTGCTTCAATAAGAAAATAGATTAGAGAACTTGCCTTTCTCATGGGCTAAATCGAACAATTCAAATCACAATATCCTATAAACATATGTCATCATGACATAATTAGCCACTACCACTTTACAAACTTAACTAACTACATTCATCATGTAGGTTTGATTATTTAATCACATAATCAAGTTATAACACAAGTTAATCGTTTATAACATGCTTATTCATAGTATAGAAATACTGAAATTAGCATTTTACAGTCCTACTATTATCCCATAACAATTCCTTTAAATTTCGAGTACAAAAAGAACACTGTCAGACCATTTTGCTAACTCGCGTTGCGGCGCCACAGTTTATACTGTGGTGCGACGTTGTGGCGCGGTGATGGCGCTGCGGCGTGAGAGTTAAGCTACGAAGCCACGCTGCGGCGTGACGGCGGTGCTGTGGCGCGACAATTGAACTGCTGGGCCGCGATGCGCCGCCAAACTGCACTCTTCGACTGATAGCTTCGGCAACAGTATGAACAAAAGCCAATTTTGTCCTAAAAGTTCCTTTATAACAGCCTAATTTGCATGTAATTCCTATAGAGACTTCACATAAACATAGTTCAAAGATTGTAAACATGTTTCTACTCATAAAACAGTATAAACAACGAATTTAACAAATACAATTTCACTATTTTTGATAAAAACTCACTTTTTGATGTTTTTGATGAAAGTAAACACTGTGATTTTATTTTTCAACCAAAACAGTTAATTCAAAACACTTTATCAAAGTTTATACATACTCTGTCACATTCAATAATCAATTTATCAACTAAACAACAAATAAACCCTTAATTTCTACCTTAAACCAAACAATATATATATATACACAAAAACTCTCTGTAAAAATAGTTTTTCTTCATAACCATATACATAATATAAATTCATGGACTATTCTCAATTATAGCTTAAGAAAATAGTTTAACAACACTAGATTATAATATAAAATCACATACATAACAAATAATTTATCCTTACACAAGGATTTTACAGAGAATTAGGGAAGAGAAAAAAAAACTAAACTTTTAAAACTAAAAAAATAGGATGATACCTTGAAGAAGATGATGATACTATCTCCTTGATTGTCAAGCTTTTCTCCTCTTCACTCCCAATTCTCTAGGATTCTATCACTTTTCTTCTTCTCTTCTTCTTCTTCCTCTGAGTTTTTCTTTTCTTCTCTCTTACCTCTCTCCTCTATTCTTACGTCTTAGAATATAACGCATATAAGATATAATATATATTAATTATATAATATAATACTAACTTAACTGACATCAGTTATTTTTATTTTGGAAACCAAAAGCCATAAGGCTTGTTTGTCTAACCACTAAAAAAATAATCAATTCACCCTTATGCCTTGTTTGGTAAAACACAATTAGATTAAAGACATAATAGGCATTAGGCCTTGATTGGCAAAACTGAATTAAAACTCCTTTAAGTTATTTTAATAACTCCTTTATAAAAGGTTATTTGTCATACTTTTATTTAATTACTCTAACACATAAATCAATACCACAAAATTATAATTTTCTATATAATTATAACTTTATTTAATCAAGTAACACATCCTTTTAATTACAAATTCAAATAAAAAGAATAATAATTCAATTAATCAAAACTCTCTAACTTAATAATTAAATTAAATTAGCATATAATAATTAATTTCCTTAATTATTTATTTAACAAATAATTAACAATTATTCAACAATGAACACATTCATTAAATACTTAAATAATTCAATAAATATTTAATATAACAGTTAAAAAAATCTGGAATGTTACATAATTACCCGTCTCTCCCATCTTAGTTCTAGTTTCACATCTCAGCCAGGGATCATATCCCTAAGCTTTGATACCAACTGTGAAACCCCCAAAACAAGTATACATCACCCGTCTTGAGTCGCCAGATACATGGTACAAAATTCAAATACAACTTAATAATACAACTATCGTGTAAAATACGACAAAACATAAACTAAGAGTTTAAATACGAATATTATCTTCTAGACAATATCCACACTCAATGGAGTCCTCAAAATATTTATTATCACACTATTTCACAGATTAGTGAGGACTACTAATGCAACCATCTGGACAGTCAATCCATTCCCTGACTAGTCGCAGCTATATTCTCATTTCCTGAAGAGAAAATTGAAAGAAAGGGTGAGCTCAACTAGCCCAGTAAGAAATATTATGACTAAGATAATACAGAATAAACTATCCTTAGCCTTGAGCAGTATAACAATTGATAGAATACAATATACAACAAGTTTTAGATCAATAACTGCAGCGAAATAAGCAATCCATTAAAAGAGTCAAGTAAAGCATAAAATCTACTATCTTCTATGATTTAAAAGTTTATCATCAATTTTATCCATGTAATACCCATCAACAGTTCTTTATTATACCCAAGACAAATAGAACTTTCATCACATGTCTTCACTTGAACCACCAAAGATGTTAGTTAAATTCACAATTCATATTTATAATAATGTGAATCAACAATTTCTCCTTGTCACAAAGCTTAATAGAACATTTACTCAATATCCTTACCCCCAAAGACTAAAGATATTCAAATGTAATAACAATGTCATACCAATCAGTTGTCTACCTTTGCACTACGGGCCAGAGATATTCAACTATAAAACCAATGGTCATGATCATACCAATCAATTGTCTGTCAGTGCACTACGGCCAAAGACATTCAACAGTTAACTAATGGTCATGATTCTACCAATCACATCATCGAATCATCCATGCACTACGGGCCAAGGATATTTGTTATTATCACCAATGGTCATAATCATGTCATACACCTGTCCATCTTTGCTCTATGGGCCAAAGCTATCAATCAACAGTTCGTCTTTGCACGTAAGCCAAAGATATACAACTGTAAAACTAATAATTAACAGTCTATATTTTCACGTAAGCCAAATATATACAACTGTAAAACCAATAATCAACAGTCCATCTTTGCACGTAAGCAAAAGATATACAACCATAAAACCAATAATCAACAATCCATTTATGCACGTAAGCCAAAGATGACTTTTATCACAATATAAGAATGAGGATGATGACAATGATAAAAGCATTAATCATACGAAATCAAGGATAAATATTAAAGATTTTAAATTTATCGAGAGTTTAAAAAAATATCCAAATTGTCAACATAATACTGCTTTGTGGAGTAAAATTCAAGAATAATATTCATGTACCAAAAATAATTTGGACAGAAAAGAAATATATTTTTCGGGTAAATAGTACCCCGTGAATAGTAACTCGTGAATAGTAACTCGTAAATAATAACTCATGAATAGTAACTCGTAAATAGTACTCTGTATTCGTACATAGTACCGTATACATAAATAATGTCATATACGCAAATAATGCCATATACATGAATAGTGCCATATACGTGAATAATGTCGTATACATGAATAGTAACCCTGGCACAAAAAGATAACGCTTCACAATAAAATCCATATCAATATTTATAACACCTTCATCCAAATGTTATAAATCACTTAATAATCTTATAATCTAATATTAATAATATTACCACAATATTTCAATCATTTCTTAAACTTATAAACAAATTATTTTAATTATTTACACTTTACTAATTAATGCATTTAATCATCCTAAAATGCCAAACAAATAAGATTTCATCACCAATAATAAAACTCTCATCAAAAATCTGCATATACCTTATATAGGATTCTCAACCCATAAAATCCTATTTTCCAATTTTCTTACTTCACATAACATATTTAATTCATTTACTCATAACTAGTTCATTTTCATGAAAAATATCAAATCAGTAAAAACAAATTTTCCTTTTTGGGATTTAGCAGAATATAGTCCCATATATTGAACATATATTTTTCTCAAAATTTTTAAAATTCATTTACTTATTTTCATATTACTAAAACTGCCGAATATTTAGACATTAATCAAAGACTGTACTTTTGTCAAAATATTCCGAAATTTATAGGGTATACTGCTGTTATATAGATGTACTCTCAATAAAAATTTTATCAATTTTGGAGTTAACCACAAGGAGTTATAAGGGTTTACTTTTAAAATAGTCTTTTTCCATAAAATTCATAACTCCTAATCTATACATCCAAAAATCACCATTTCAAATTTTTCCAGAATTTTTGAGGGTCGAAAAAATTATGAAACTGCCCCTGGCAGAAACCACTTACTTACAACGGTTGAACAAAAATAATATTCCTTACGAATATTGAATGGAAATAATATTCCTTACGAACATTAAACGAATATAATGAATATTGAACGATAATAATATTCATACGAATACGAAAAATAATATCTCTTCAGAATACAAAAAAAATAACCCTTACCTCAGAAGAAGACTGGATACTAGAGTAGTGAAGTAGTAGACTACTCTTCTTCTTTCTCTCTATAACTTCTCCCTCTATAGCTTCTCTCTCTATAATTGCTCTTGTGAGACTTAGTGAATTGGTGAAAAATGAAGGAAGAATGAGCTTCTATTTATAGGAAAATATAGTTTCAATAATTGCATATTTTGGAGCTCGAAATATTACTTTATAATACCTTCCTCTTTTTCTTTATTTTTAATTTAGTCTTGCAAGTATTATCAAACTTGCACCACCCCCCCTAATAGTAAATCATGTGAATCAATAGTAAATCATGTGACTCAATAGTTCTAAACATGTGAAAAAATTAATTATATTATAGTACCTTAAACTATACCTCCATTTTTAATTTAGTCATGCAAGTATTATCAATCTTGCACCAACTCCCCTAATAGTAAATAATGTGAATCAATAGTACACACATGTGAACACATAGTTATAATCATATGAATTAATAGCAATTAATTTCTCATTTATCCAATTAATTACCCGATTGGTCAATATAACCTCCAGACATCAATTATTATCAAAATATAAGTCAATTTCCACTAACACTAATAATCCCAACATAATGGAACTATCAAATTCATCTTTAATCAACACGGACTTATTCATCATTAATATTATAACTCACAATATTTAACAACCTGGTCGTTCCCAGGAAAGAGGGGGCTTTCCGATAAGGATTTCTCCATATTGGCGCGTAATTAGGTGAACAAACCTCTCCTTGACAGAACTTCTTGACATTGTCAATATTGTAAATAATAATATGAATAACTTTGTCATCTCAATTATTGATTTAATAATATATAAAATATTATGCAGATGATACTGTGACAATAATTGAATCAATAATATGAGAGATATGATGAAGCAATTACTGTAGCAATAATTGAGTATAACTAAGTGACTTCTCACATAAGCATCAATAATCAATACCGTGTGCTACTATGCAACCACGCATATTACTGTTCTTTTACAACCGAGTAGTTCAATAGTTTAACGGTAAAATTTTTCCCGTTATTTGTATAAAAAATATTTTTGTCGTTTTCCAACTACGAAAATACTTTCGTTGTGGGGTCCACCAATGATTATGCCGTCGTACGAATATTCCCTGACTAATCGAATATTCCCCAACACAACGAATATTTTATATCAACTTGCTTACTTTGCAAAATTTTCACATATCACCCTTAACTTTAAACTTTTATCAATTTAACTATTTACCAAAATAGAAAAATTGAATACTTTTATTTCATAAAATTCGGGATCTCACACTATATATATTTATATTCAAATAAATATGCAAACAATCTTTATTCTCCATATTATAATTTGTTAAAATTCACGGGCATTACACCCCCCCTTATAAAAATTCCGTCCTCGGAATTATACAAGGTTACACAAATAAATGGGGATAATCCCTTCGAATCTTATCTTCTAATTCCCATGTGGCCTCATAGGTATCGTGGTTTCTCTAAACCACTTTTATAGAAGATATAATTTTATTCCTCAATGTTTGCTCTTTTCTATCTAGTATTTGAATAAGAATTTCTTCATACGTTAAATTTTTCTCTACTTGAATAGGCTCATATGAGATCACATGTCTATAGTCGGGCTATACAGATGTAACACCAAAATATGAAACACATTGTGAATGTGTTCCAATTCAGGTGGTAATGCAACTTTGTATGCCACTTCGCCCACTCGTTTTAATATTTCAAATGGTCCTATGAACCTCGGACTCAATTTCCCTTTCTTTCTGAATCTGATCTTTCCCTTCCAGGGAGACACCTTAAAAAACATAAAACTACCAACTTCAAAGTCTCAATTCTGATGATGCAAATCGGCGTACTTCTTTTGACGATCTTGAGCTGCTACCAATCTGGCCCTTATCATTGTTACCATGTCGGCCGTTTATTGAACTAATTTCGGTCCCAAAAGTCCTCGCTCTCTGACTTCATCCCAACACAATGGTGTTCTACATTTTCTCCTATAAAGAGCTTCATATGGCGGCATACCAATACTTGCAGGATAGCTATTATTGTAAGCGAATTCTACCAATGGTAAGTGGTCGTCCCAATTGCCCTTGAAGTCCATCACACAAGCTCTAAGCATATCCTCCAACTTTTGTATGGTTCGTTCACTCTACCCGTCAGTTTGAGGGTGATAAGCAGTACTTAGTCTCAACTGAGTTCCCATTTGTTCTTGCAAACCTTTCCAAAATTTTGACGTGAAGCGCAGATGTTGATCGGAGACAATCGACACCAACACTCCATGTTGTGATAAGATCTCCTTTACATATAAGTTTACTAACTAGCTCAAATTGAATCAGATCTTGATGGATAGAAAATGAGTTGTCTTTGTCAATAGGTCCACGATAACCTAAATGGCATCATAACCCGTTTGTGTGATCGGGAGTCCAACCACGAAGTCCATCGTAATATGCTCCCATTTCCATTCTGGTATTTCTAGCAGTTGAAGTAGTCCACTTGGCCTCTGGTGTTCTGCTTTGACTCTTTGACAAGTAAGACATCTACTAATGCACTCTGCAACTTCTCTTTTCAAATTAGGCCACCAAAAGTGGTGTCGAAGATCCCGATACATCTTTGTGCCTCCTAAATGAATATAATACGTCGTATTATGTGCTTCATGCAAGATTTCCTCTCTCAGTTCGGTTACAGCTGGCACCCATACTCGACCCTCAAATCTCAATATACCATTCTTATCTACCTTGAACTTTTCTTCCTCATTTTCTTCTATTCTCATCCTTATCTTCTCACATTCTTCATCTTTGTCTTGTGCTTCCCTTATTCTGTCCAATAATGTCGGTTAAGCTCCTATTACGAATAATTTTCCTGTCACCTCTTTCGGTTCTTCCACCTCTATTTCCAACTTTTCCATTTCTCTTATTAATTCCTCCTGAGTTGTCAATTTGAATAATTTCTGCCTTCTTTTTCTACTAAAAGTGTCGTCAACTACGTTTGCTTTTTCCGGGTGATAAAGAATTTCATAGTTGTAATCCTTGATAAATTCCAACCACCTTATTTGCTGCATGTTCAACTCCTTCTGTGTGAAGATATATTTCAAACTCTTGTGGTCCGTGTATATCTCACATTTTTCTCCATACAAATAATGCCTCCAAATCTTCAACGTAAAAACTACCGCTGCTAACTCTAAGTCATAGGTAGGGTATCGTTTTTCAAAATCCTTCAACTGTGGTGATGCATACGCAATGACCTTGCCATGCTGCATTAGCACACAGCCAAGTCCTCGATGTGATGCATCACTATACACCACAAATCCTCCCGTATCATCTGGTAATGATAATTCAGGCGCCTCGCTTAACCATCTCTTCAATTCTTGGAAACTCTCCTCGCATTTGCCTGTCCACGCGAGCTTCACTGTCTTCCTCATTAGATTGGTCAGCAGAGTTGCTATCTTAGAAAAATCTTGGATAAATCTTTGATAATATCCGGCTAACCCTAAAAAACTTCTTACCTCTGTTGGAGTCTTCGGTTGTTACCAATTACTTACCACCTTCACTTTTGTAGGATCTACGAAAATTCCATTTTGATCTATCACGTGTCCTAAAAATTGAACCTTCTCCATCCAAAATTCACATTTCAAAAATTTAGCGTACATCTTTTCCCTTCTCAATGTTTCCAATATCATCCTCAGACATTAGGCGTGCTCTTCCTTAGTCTTTGAATAAATCAAGATGTCGTCGATAAATACTACTACGAACTTATCTAAGTATGGCTTGAAAACTCGGTTCATCAAGTTCATGAATGCTGCCAGAGCATTAGTTAACCCAAATGACATCACTAGAAATTCGTAATGTCCGTAACGAGTTCGAAACGCTATCTTTGGTATGTCTTCCTCTCACACTTTGAACTGATGATAACCCGTTCATAAATTTATCTTGGAAAAACACTTCGCTCCCTTCAGTTGGTCAAAAAGGTCGTCTATCCTTGGCAACGGATATCTATTCTTAATGGTTATTCGGTTCAACTCCCGATAGTCGATATAGAGCCTCATTGACCCATCCTTTTTCTTTATAAACAACACCGGTGCTCCCCAAGGAAACACACTTGGCCGAATGTAACCCTTATCTAGAAACTCTTGTAATTGTATCATCAATTCCTTCATTTCTACTGGTGCCATACGATATGGGGCTTTTGAAATCGGTACGCCATACGCCGAGGTGAGCCTTATACGCAGTAGAACCCCTGCCGGGGTAGGCATAGCTGCTATCTTATGATCACAGGCATCCCCTGCTTTGAGCTTTCAAGCAATTTTCAACCCAACAACCATCCAAACAACAATGTAATGATGTATAATTGATATAAACTTGCTATGAAACATCCCTAGCATTCTTCTATCACTTCCAAAAATATAGACAATTAAATTCAAGGATCAATTCAAGATTTTTATCATTTTTCCAAAGTTTAACACATTTAGCGATTCTCTTCATTACGGATTCGTTACTTGACCAATTTACTTCGTTTAACTTTTGTTGATTTGGTATTTAATCATATTAACAATGTCTAGCTTCAAGTTACACATTCTATCATGCTTTAACCATAAATGTTTCAACTCAAAACAAGTATTATTGTACTTTTCTAAGAACTTTGCAAATACTTGAATGTAAGAACATATAGAGAAATATTACCTTTGGTGGAGTTGAATTGCTACTTTAGCTTCACTTTGCAGATTATTTAAGCTCCACCCAATCACACTCACACACACTTGAATTTTTAATAGAGAATTAGCAAAATGGTTGTGAATGTGAAGAGCTCCATTTATAGGAAAAGCTTGTGACTAATCTAAGTTTTACTCAATGAATTAAACCATTGGAATGGAGAAGAAGCTAATGGTTATGAAGGATTTGGTAGAAGAGTAACATATAGGTCACTCCCCTTCTCATAATTTGCTAGCTTTGTGTTTGGTAAGGAGGGACTAGGCCAATGGCCTATTACGTGAAGAAGAAAAAAGTGACACTCAATTTGGGACATTCTAATACTCAGCATTAATTTGTATTACTATTAGCACACTTAGGTTTATTTTACACTTTGTTCACAATTGAGCATACATATACACCCACTCATACATTACACATAAAATCATATACTCCATGTATATTGATTTATTTCAAATAATATTTACCCTAGAATAGGATATAATTTAATTGGGTATCAATATTACTTCCTATTCCAATTCTACATAATCACTTATTATTAATTATTTATTTAATCAAAGTTATTTTCTCCCATAGGTCTAGAATACATATTTAAATACCCCTACACACAACATGGGGTCACATAAGAATCTTTTTCACATAACTTAATAAATTACATTAGTTAAGCTTACTTTTATCATAAAATTCCAATGTCACACCTCATCTTATATTGAATGAAAAACTTTGCTATATAAGATTTCTTCTTACATGTTATTACTCATGATAATTATTGAATGACAATTAGTCAATGACACTATTTATTTATTAATATTACTAATTAATTTAATCCATTTCATCATTAATTAAATTAGTACTTTGCCACATTAGGCATAATTCCACAAGTTTAAACTAAGCTTCTCATCACTTTTGCTACATTGCTTAATTATCACATACTTAGTCAATTAAATTAATTTCCACACGCATGCCAATACTATATATATTTATATTCAAATAAATATGCAAACAATCTTTATTCTCCATATTATAATTTGTTAAAATTCACGGGCATTACAACACTCGGGACACATGTGTCCCTTTTGGCGACAGTTATAACAGACTCTTTGTTTCTTCAAAAAACTCCTTAATGATTTTTCCTGCAAACTGCACACGGCGCACCTTTCTTCCTAATCTTTTCTGGATTATTTTCTGAATTAACATTACCATCCCTCTTACGTTTATTAAGATCACTACCTCCACTACCACCTATCATATTATTTCCTTTAGCCTCCTTTCTTTGTTCTTGACTATTCTTCAATACAGCTTCCATTTCTCCCTCAACGATAATAACTTTTTCCAATAAAGTTGAAAATGAATTAATTTGCAGCACATCTAACTTCTCGAGTACCAACGATTTCAACCCATTCCTAAAACATCGTGCTTTAAGCTCCTCAGTGTCCACTCGATGTGGAGTAAATTTTGCTAACTCGTTGAACTTGATAAAATATTCTGTCACCGACATATCCTTCTACTTCAAATTCAAATTTTTTTTTTCCATATTTTCCTTTAGACTTCCCTTCTTTGGCGGCATTATCTGATAAAAATCTTATATTAACTCTCTTTCTCTAGACCAACTCTTATTAATCAAACAATAAGAATTTAACACAAATTTCTCATGTAATCGCATATTTATTCAAATAGCAAACAATACATTTAGTACTTAACACATATTTACTATCCCATTTTAATTAAATTTCAGGATTAACAACACAACTTTACACAAAAAGTTGCAATTCTCAAACTTCA
This sequence comes from Panax japonicus, assembly GCA_020205505.1. NCBI lineage: Eukaryota > Viridiplantae > Streptophyta > Magnoliopsida > Apiales > Araliaceae > Panax > Panax japonicus. The sequence goes on along the minus strand of CM035102.1, from coordinate 44,411,820 downwards.
CTCAAAAAGTTGAATTTCTCTATTCACACATAGCTATTCCCAGTTCGTCAAACTTACCACACCTAGGGGTTCAGGAACTTGCCAAAATTATATGAGTTTTTGAACTTATCCTAGTCAGACCTTTGGCGTCCATTCGCTGATGGGTTCAAAACATCTCATATAATTATGAGTCATAAACTTACCATAAGTAAAAGTTTTAAGAACTCACAAATTAATCGTAATCTTAAATTCATATAGAAAATAAAGATTTCATTTATACAAACATATATATTTGGATATATTCATATATCATTCTCGATATTATAACCTTTAATATCACACATTATCAAAAGATACTATCGCTTAAACTTAAGCTATCTACCTTCCACTCCCTTCACCATTCTTCTTCTTACCGGGACACTTGTTGAATTTGTGACCCTTCTTCCACATGCAAAACACTTTCTCATATTCAGCTTAGGACAAAGTTGAGAAATATGTCCTTCCTGCTTACAATTGAAGCACACATTCTTCCACATCATACATTCTCCCAAGCGAGTCTTTCCACACTTGCTACAGACCTTCTTCTTTTTCGAGTTTGAATATTCAGAGTTATCACTATCGTGATCCCTCTTTCTCTTATTCTTGCACTTCTGCTTGACTATTCCTTCAGACGATCCACCACCTTTAGTCTTCATTCTGTCCACCTGCGCCTTCAACTCATTCCTTTCTTCAGTCATCTCGCGTAATGCTCGCTTCGTCTTCCACAACTCCTCTAAGAGAAATACTTTACTCTGGAGTTCTTGTACTTCTGGAGATACTTGATCTTGGTCTCCAACTTTAGTCTTATTCTCTTTATCCACCTTAGCTTCTTCGGACTCTACATCCTCATCTTCACTTAGATACATCTCGGGATAAACATCATGATCACTCCCAAGATTAACCATGGGTTCATCTTTTCCTACTTCTTCCGCTGACTCGCTTTGTACTGGCACCTCGGCTACTGGCACTGGTGCGACAATCGTTGTGACGCCCCCAAAATAGGTATACATCACCCTTTCTGAGATGTCAATACATGGTACAGAAACAACTATAACTTTATTATTACAAGAGTAAAACTGTGAGTTTGAATACAAATATTATCTTCTAGACAATATCTATACTCAAATAAATCCTCGTCACATTTATTAATAAATTATTTTACAAAAATGGTGAGGACTACTAAACAACTGTCTGTAGAACCTTCATTCCATACCCCGACTCGTACTCGCTAAATTCTCGCCTCCTAGGAAGAAAAATGGAACAAAAACGAAAAGGGTGAGCTCAACTAGCCCAGCAAACAATATTATGACTAAGATAATATACAACAAATTATCGTTAGTCTTCAACAGGGAAAAATCTAATAGAATACAATAGACAATAAGTTTTAAATCAATATTCGCAGCGGAAATAATAATTCATTCAAAGAGTTAAGTAGAGAATGCAAACTACTATCTTCTATATATGAATTTAAAGTTCATCGTCTATCTTTTATCCCTGTAACATCAATCAATATATATCTGGAATCAAATATTCATCTTTGCACTACAGGCCAAAGATATTCATCAGAAATCATTCATCTTTGCACTACAGGCCAAAGATATTCAATAATATCATCATTTAAGACTGAGAATGATGAAAAATATTTTTAAAGAAACGAAACCAGTGAAACAAAATTGTGACAACCCGAGAATTTGGACAAATTATTAAAATCTTAAATGATGGATTTAAGGTCAAATATTAGACCTAGACAGAAAACAAGTGTATGCGTTTAATGTTATTGGGATGGAATTTTGAGGGTTTCAAAATTCTGTAAAGGATATAGGTGAATTATTCAGGATTAAGGATTTACGTAATTATGCTCTGTGAAAATGGTTATGTATGTTTTCAGAATGTGGTTAAGGGTCATGGGTTTATCAGATAAATTACATCTGTGATAAACCCTAAGTATATATATTAAGAACGACAACGTTCAGTTCGAAAACCCTAACGTCTAACAAGAAACCCTAAAAATCGGTTCTGGAAACCCTAGTTTCAGTTCCGGGAAATCCGAAATCCTAATTCGGATATTGAAAACCCTAGGTTGGGAATGAAATGTAAGTATAAGGTTAAAAGTAATTAATTAGGGAAAACCCTAATTAATTAAAATCTTAATTGATTATTTAAAAACCCTAATACAAGATCTGAAAACCCTAGTTTCAGATTCTGATAAAATGAAACCCTAATCTGGGAATATAATGGAGAATTTTAAGGCTTTAGTGCTATTAATTAAATATTAATTAGGGTAAAAGTTAATTAATTAACAAACCCTAATTTTCAATTTATGGAACCATAATTGTTCCGTCAGAAACCCTACTTTTTCAATGGTGGAATTTAATTGCTAAAATTAGCAAAGCTAAATAGGAAACCCTAATCCTAATTATTTTAATTTATGAGTAATTAGAAAACCCTAATCCAATTACGAGATTTAATTTATAAATTAGAAAATTTATTTTTCTATTTAAAACCCTAAAATGTGGTTTTGAGACCAAATGTACAATTGTAGCCCTAAGTGCTAAATTAGCAATTTTAATTAGGATAAATTAGTCCTAATTAGCAAGATTGATTCATGATTAGGAGATTATGAAATAATTAGGAAGCCCTAATTATAAGTTAGGAATTTAAAATTTTCTATTTTAAATTTAATTAGAAAATTGTTGAAATCCAAGTTGCTAAATACTTGAGGGTTAAAAACTTAAACCCTAAAATGCCCCAAACCCTAAGCACTAAGGGTTTCATCCAATGGCAAATTATAGAAATAAAATTTGTATTAAAAATGACAAAAATGCCCTTATGTTATATTTTAAAATTTTAGCTTGCAAATCTAGTTAAATCTTTGGGTTGGTGAACAACCCTAGCCTAAGCATAGCCCTAGCATGTGCAAATATCACAGCAATCAGCCATCTAGCCAACTAAATACAATGAATCAAAATATTTAATAGATTTAGAGAGAGAAAAAGACACTTGACAATTCATTTTTATCCAAGACCCTCTCTCTCTAGAATTTCGGGAATTAGTGTGAGAAAGTGTAAGAAATAAAAACCAGGATCAAGTTTTAGCAAGCTAGAAACAGATCAAAGGATCAGAAATCAGAAATCAAGCATGAAAGTGGTATAAACCCTAAAATTCGAAATCTCGTGATTTGTTGTTAAATGTTGTTGTTTGTTGGTTTAATATGTGTAATAGGATGTCATTTAGTGATCTAGGTTGTCAAAACCCAGACCCATAACATCAAAGTGCTCAGATCTAGTAATTTTTCAAAACTGGAAATCTGGTAAAAAAAATGTCTGACAGTCAAATGTCAGAGCTTATAGATCCGTGTGTGTTATGTATTATGTGTGTTTTATGTTATAGATCTATAGTATGCTACGTGTTCTTTAATCTGAAACTGGAATCATGATCATACCATGTCTAGATCTCTAGATACAAGCAGTCAAAGGTCGTTGACCATTCTAGGCAACCTAGAAACCCAGATCGTGTCTGACAATGAGATTGCAGGCTCTAGATCTTTGCTAATTTTAAGTTTTTATGATATGTTGTTGTTTATGGTTGTAGTCTGACATGAGATCTACACTTCCAATACATTAAAGTACCCAGATCTGCATCAGGATCATAAATAAATCATGGTCAAATGTGGTTGACCGAACTGCCTTATGAACAATCTGGAAAACCCAGATTTGTTCATGAACACAATCCTGACGCCACTTTGACCATGCCAGATCGTGATCATATGATGTTGTTAGGTTGATTTTCTGATATGGTCGTATACCCAGACATTAGTACTACACTTTTGAACCTTAATATCACTTAAACAATAATACAGAAATCTTTGATTCGAGTCTTCAAAGTGGTACCTCCTAACTGCTCTAGTTTCTGGGCAGCCCAGAAACTCAAGAACAGCTCTGACAATGATTTCTAGAGCCTAGATCTTATTGCTATGATTTTGTCTGGTCACGAAATGAGTTTGAGGTTGTAGTACTACATGAGTACTACAATCTGAAAGTTTTAACCAACCCAGAAATCGATCAGAACACCATTTAAATCGCGGTCAAACTACCCAACAGGAACTCTGACATGCACACTCAAGAACAGCTGAAGAACACCTATAGCGACGGTTCTGTCGCTATAGGGCCCTTTAGCGACACTTATTTTCAGAAATTACAGAAAAAAAATTTAAAATTAGAAAAAAATGGTTTTTAATTATTAAAAATACAAAATAAATTCTGAAAAATTATATTAAAGTCTGAAAAATAGTTTTTAACTATTTTAGGTATATTTCGAAAATATTTAATATTTTTGGAATATAAATGGTATTTATTTATTTAATTACAATATTAAATAAATTATTTAAAAATAGTTTTTAATTCATGAAAAATCATGAAAAATTATTTTATGGTATAAGAAAATATTTTAAGTTATTTTTGATGACTTTTAATATTTTGGAATGAATTTTATTAATTAATCAATATTAATGATAATTAGTTTATTTAATAGATATATTAAATAAATTATGGAAAAATTGTAATAATGTTTTATAAATCATATAAAAATGATTTAAGTGTTATAAAAATATTTTAAGTTATAAAATATAACTTTTGATATTTGGCATGAAAATATTAATATTTTTAATATTAATAGCAATTATCGGATAATGAATTAAAGTGTTGGAAAATCATATAAAAATGATTTTAAGGTATTAAAAATACTTTGTGATATTATAATAATATTATAATATTATGTAAGGATTTTCATTAATACTTTATAATAAATAAATATTAATGATTAAGGTATTAAGTGGAATTTAATTTATTTAAATACGGTTTTAAGGATTGAATTTTTTTGATAAATGGTAATAATTATCCGAAAATTATTACGAGCCTAGGAAAAATGTTTTGTCTGATAAGAAATTATATGTGATAATGGTTAAGTGTTTAGTCAGAGTTTAATTGAACTTAAACTCGATTTTTGTCCGACTAGACCATCGGGATGATAGAATTGTGTCGGTTTCAAGTCAGACGGAAGTAGTTTGACTTGATACTAAGTCTTATGTGTTGTAAAGACTGATAGGGTTATGTGCTATGTGTTTAGGTTATTCTGTGTGTATAAATATAACAGTATATTACTGTGATGACATTATTCTAATATTGGAGATCTATATTATTAATATTAGGTCTTCGTGGTAAAGCGTAATTAAATTGTGTTGCGGTAATCAACGGTTCAGGCAAGTTTTCTTTTACTTAACTCTAATAAGAGTAGTTTATTCAAGCTGATGGTTAATCGTTGTTGATTGCCATGAAAATTGTACTCGGTACATCTTGCATGTATAAGTCAGGTATGAAAGGCTGATCACCTTCATTACCAGTTGGTTCAGAAATGTTGTTCATGTATAAAATTTGTTCAATCAAATGTTTGTTCGTAATAATTCTTAAATATATTGATGAATTATAGTCAGCTTATTATTCATACTCTTCAATCATGATATATTGTTACATTGTTGTATATAAACTTGCTGGGCAACTTTTATGCTCACCCTTGCTATATCATGATAAAACATTGCAGATAAGGCGAACGTATTCGGATACAGGAAAAAGGTTAAAGCCAAGTTCAGCTTGGGATATAAAGTTCGGCTTGTTTGTAATAATATATTGTGATAATTATTGTTGTATAATAGATATTATATGAATGGTGTTTAAGTTAAGGTTACTCGACTTGGGTAAAATAGTGTGTAATGTATTGTATAAACAATTTATGTTTACATCTTCTGCAAATAGTGAAAGAATTAGTGTACCGAGTCCGCGGCGATTCGGGGCTGCCACAGTTGGTATCAGAGCTGTTGGTTATGAAGCTTAGGTAGGAATACCTGAGACCAATAACCGCAGTAATTAGGATAAGACTAACTCACATAGAGTTAGTTGGTCGGTAAGATTCAAAGATGAATCTCGGCGGGTGTAAAGCACAGAGTTCCCTAACTCTGATAATAAAGTTGAACAGTAATGGTGAATAGATCGAGTCTAAAAGACTGAAAGTGCAGGGATAGGAGATCGTAAAACAAAACGATCATAGTGCATGGAAATAAATCGTAATACATACGATAAGATCACCCCGTGATCTGATAAAGGTTATGATATGGGAAATGAATCAATCTAATGATTGAAAAGTTTACAGCAAGATGCTGTGTGAAAGTTGTACTATGAAATGGTACTATGAAAACTCATAAAAGAGTTATTGATCATGAATACGAATTGAATTCGTATTGAAAAAGGGGGTTAAGATTAGGTGGGGATTTCAATGAGGAATTGTGTTAGCAACTGAGTTATATGATTCCTTGTATGGGCGGGGAATTGTACTACTTAGTTGGTGGCATTGGTAATAGTTGAAATGTTGTGTCACGCTAGTTATTATATATAGATAAATAGGTCATAAGTAGATAATATAGGATTAAGTACGAGTCCTTAGAACTCATACATATGTGACATTCTTGACACATAGTTATATTAAATGTTTATGAGCCCCTCAACGAACGGACGCTAAAGGTAAGGGTAAGTTCGTAAACTCATATAATTGTGGTCAGGTTATGAACTCATAAGTGTGGTTTTATGAATTGGGTATAGTTGCGTGTGAATGGAGTGTTAAGGATTATAGGAACAGATAGATTGTTAAGCAAATGATCATTAGTGGAGACTTAGGTTTTCCTAAACTCCTAGCTATGCTAAATTTCGAAATTTTTGACATCAAGCTAAATACGCACTATGTGCCTTTTAAAAAAAATGTAGACTCGTAACCATTTTTGAAACGGTTTAAAGTACAGTCTATGCTACTTATTTCGGCTAGACGCAAATGATTTGAAATATCAAAAATTGTTTTTATTTATCACTCATGTACCATGTAACCTGGTGCAGAGATAATAAAAATGTGATGGAGTTGTAAATACAGGAATACTTAGTGTGAATTTGACCTGAAGTCGCTGTTCCACTATTGTATGATGTGTTATGACAAAGTCATACAATGACGGCATCCTCAAACGGACTGTTAATACAGTACGGCATCATAACGTCATTCTCGAAAATGTTTTCAAAAGTTTAATTTGCCAACGGGGTTTGGCAACACCTAAGTAATTCGATTGAATTGAATTATTGATTTGAGTCTATGCTATTTGATTCAGCTAGACTAAAGTTATAAAAAACTCCAAGTGTTCATTGAAAGAATTTCCCGAACCAAATTGTTTTGGTGCGGAATCCAATAAGACTGAGGTAAAAGTTTATGCGCCCAAGGCGGAAAAGAGGAACAAATTGTTCCGACCAACAGTACCTGATCAGTACAGGGCATATCGGGCTGATCACCCTTTGTGTCCATAAGTAATGACGGTTTGCGGATGAATTTCCATAAAACCTTTGCGAAAATGACAGACAAATAGTCTATATGACTCCTCAGCAAAATTCGAAAACTTTTACTCTTGTGAGAGGTATAATGGGTAGCATGAATGGTATATGTGTGAATGGTGTAAGGTATAAGGTTCATGTGTGAATGGTGTAATGTGCACGGTGTAAGGTGTAAGGCGAATTTCGGGGACGAAATTCTTATAAGGAGGGGTGAATGTGACAACCCGAGAATTTGGGCAAATTATTAAAATCTTAAATGATGGATTTAAGGTCAAATATTAGACCTAGACAGAAAATAAGTGTATGCGTTTAATGTTATTGGGATGGAATTTTGAGGGTTTCAAAATTCTGTAAAGGATATAGGTGAATTATTCAGGATTAAGGATTTATGTAATTATGCTCTGTGAAAATGGTTATGTATGTTTTCAGAATGTGGTTAAGGGTCATGGGTTGATCAGATAAATTACATCTGTGATAAACCCTAAGTATATATATTAAGAACGACAACGTTCAGTTCGAAAACCCTAACGTCTAACAAGAAACCCTAGAAATCGGTTCTGGAAACCCTAGTTTCAGTTCCGGGAAATCCGAAATCATTATTCAGATATTGAAAACCCTAGGTTGGGAATGAAATGTAAGTATAAGGTTAAAAGTAATTAATTAGGGAAAACCCTAATTAATTAAAATCCTAATTGATTATTTAAAAACCCTAATATAAGATCTGAAAACCCTAGTTTCAGATTTTGATAAAATGAAACCACCCTAATCTGGGAATATAATGGAGAATTTTAAGGCTTTAGTGTTATTAATTAAATATTAATTAGGGTAAAGGTTAATTAATTAACAAACCCTAATTTTCAATTTATGAAACCCTAATTGTTCCGTCAGAAACCCTACTTTTTCAATGGTGGAATTTAATTGCTAAAATTAACAATGCTAAATAGGAAACCCTAATACTAATTATTTTAATTTATGAGTAATTAGAAAACCCCAATCTAATTACGAAATTTAATTTATAAATTAGAAAATTTATTTTTCTATTTAAAACCCTAAAATGTGGTTTTGAGACCTAATGTACAATTGTGGCCCTAAGTGCTAAATTAGCAATTTTAATTAGGATAAATTAGTCCTAATTAGCAAGATTGATTCATGATTAGGAGATTATGAAATAATTAGGAAGCCCTAATTATAAGTTAGGAATTTAAAATTTTCTATTTTAAATTTAATTAGAAAATTGTTGAAAATCCAAGTTGCTAAATACTTGAGGGTTAAAAACTTAAACCCTAAAATGCCCCAAACCCTAAACCCTAAGGGTTTCATCCAATGGCAAATTATAGAAATAAAATTTGTACGAAAAATGACAAAAATACCCTTATGTTATATTTTAAAATTTTAGCTTGCAAATCTAGTTAAATCTTTGGGTTGGTGAACAACCCTAGCCTAAGCATAGCCCTAGCATGTGCAAATATCACAGCAATCAGCCATCTAGCCAACTAAATACAAAGAATCAAAATATTTAATAGATTTAGAGAGAGAAAAAGACACTTGACAATTCATTTTTATCCAAGACCCTCTCTCTCTAGAATTTCGGGAATTAGTGTGAGAAAGTGTAAGAAATAAAAACCAGGATCAAGTTTTAGCAAGCTAGAAACAGATCAAAGGATCAGAAATCAGAAATCAAGCATGAAAGTGGTATAAACACTAAAATTCGAAATCTCGTGATTTGTTGTTAAATGTTGTTGTTTGTTGGTTTAATATGTGTAATAGGATGTCATTTAGTGATCTGGGTTGTCAAAACCCAGACCCATAACATCAAAGTGCTCAGATCTAGTAATTTTTTAAAACTGGAAATCTGGTAAAAAAAATGTCTGACAGTCAAATGTCAGAGCTTATAGATCCGTGTGTGTTATGTATTATGTGTGTTTTATGTTATAGATCTATAGTATGCTACATGTTCTTTAATCTGAAACTGGAATCATGATCATACCATGTCTAGATCTCTAGATACAAGCAGTCAAAGGTCGTTGACCATTCTAGGCAACCTAGAAACCCAGATCGTGTCTGACAATGAGATTGCAGGCACTAGATCTTTGCTAATTTTAAGTTTTTATGATATGTTGTTGTTTATGGTTGTAGTCTGACATGAGATCTACACTTCCAATACATTAAAGTACCCAGATCTGCATCAGGATCATAAATAAATCATGGTCAAATGTGGTTGACCGAACTGCCTTATGAACAATCTGGAAAACCCAGATTTGTTCATGAACACAATCCTGACGCCACTTTGACCATGCCAGATCGTGATCATATGATGTTGTTAGGTTGATTTTCTGATATGGTCGTATACCCAGACATTAGTACTACACTTTTGAACCTTAATATCACTTAAACAATAATACAGAAATCTTTGATTCGAGGCTTCAAAGTGGTACCTCCTAACTGCTTGAGTTTCTGGGCAGCCCTAGAAACTCAAGAACAGCTCTGACAATGATTTCTGGAGCCTAGATCTTATTGCTATGATTTTGTTTGGTCACGAAATGAGTTTGAGGTTGTAGTACTACATGAGTACTACAATCTAAAAGTTTTAACCAACCCAGAAATCGATCAGAACACCATTTAAATCGCGGTCAAACTACCCAACAAGAACTCTGACATGCACACTCAAGAACAGCTGAAGAACACCTATAGCGACGGTTCTGTCGCTATAGGGCCCTATAGCGACACTTATTTTCGGAAATTACAGAAAAATAATTTAAAATTAGAAAAAAATGGTTTTTAATTATTAAAAATACAAAATAAATTCTGAAAAATTATATTAAAGTCTGAAAAATAGTTTTTAACTATTTTAGGTATATTTCGAAAATATTTAATATTTTTGGAATATAAATGGTATTTATTTATTTAATTACAATATTAAATAAATTATTTAAAAATAGTTTTTAATTCATGAAAAATCATGAAAAATTATTTTATGGTATAAGAAAATATTTTAAGTTATTTTTGATGACTTTTAATATTTTGGAATGAATTTCATTAATTAATCAATATTAATGATAATTAGTTTATTTAATAGATATATTAAATAAATTATGGAAAAATAGTAATAATGTTTTATAAATCATATAAAAATGATTTAAGTGTTATAAAAATATTTTAAGTTATAAAATATAACTTTTGATATTTGGCATGAAAATATTAATATTTTTAATATTAATAGCAATTATCGGATAATGAATTAAAGTGTTGGAAAATCATATAAAAATGATTTTAAGGTATTAAAAATACTTTGTGATATTATAATAATATTATAATATTATGTAAGGTTTTTCATTAATACTTTATAATAAATAAATATTAATGATTAAGGTATTAAGTGGTATTTAATTTATTTAAATACGGTTTTAAGGATTGAAATTTTTTGATAAATGGTAATAATTATCCGAAAATTATTACGAGCCTAGGAAAAATGTTTTGTCTGATAAGAAATTATATGTGATAATGGTTAAGTGTTTAGTCAGAGTTTAATTTAACTTAAACTCAATTTTTGTCCGACTAGACCGTCGGGATGATAGAATTGTGTCGGTTTCAAGTCAGACTGAAGTAGTTTGACTTGATACTAAGTCTTATGTGTTGTTAGGACTGATAGGGTTATGTGCTATGTGTTTAGGTTATTCTGTGTGTATAAATATAATAGTATATTACTGTGATGACATTATTCTAATATTGGAGATCTATATTATTAATATTAGGTCTTTGTGGTAAAGCGTAATTAAATTGTGTTGCGGTAATCAACGGTTCAGGCAAGTTTTCTTTTACTTAACTCTAATAAGAGTAGTTTATTCAATCTGATGGTTAATCGTTGTTGATTGCCATGAAAATTGTACTCGGTACATCTTGCATGTATAAGTCAGGTATGAAAGGCTGATCACCTTCATTACCAGTTGGTTCAGAAATGTTGTTCATGTATAAAATTTGTTCAGTCAAATGTTTGTTCGTAATAATTCTTAACTATATTGATGAATTATAGTCAGCTTATTATTCATACTCTTCAATCATGATATATTGTTACATTGTTGTATATAAACTTACTGGGCAACTTTTATGCTCACCCTTGCTATATCATGATAAAACATTACAGATAAGGCGAACGTATTCGGATACAGGAAAAAGGTTAAAGCCAAGTTCAGCTTGGGATATAAAGTGCGGCTTGTTTGTAATAATATATTGTGATAATTATTGTTGTATAATAGATATTATATGAATGGTGTTTAAGTTAAGGTTACTCGACTTGGGTAAAATAGTGTGTAATGTATTGTATAAACAATTTATGTTTACATCTTCTGCAAATAGTGAAAGAATTAGTGTACCGAGTCCGCGGCGATTCGGGGCTGCCACAGTTGGTATCAGAGCTGTTGGTTATGAAGCTTAGGTAGGAATACCTGAGACCAATAATCACAGTAATTAGGATAAGACTAACTCACATAGAGTTAGTTGGTCGGTAAGATTCAAAGATGAATCTCGGCGGGTGTAAAGCACAGAGTTCCCTAACTCTGATAATAAAGTTGAACAGTAATGGTGAATAGATCGAGTCTAAAAGACTGAAAGTGCAGGGATAGGAGATCGTAAAACAAAACGATCATAGTGCATGGAAATAAATCGTAATACATACGATAAGATCACCCCGTGATCTGATAAAGGTTATGATATGGGAAATGAATCAATCTAATGATTGAAAAGTTTACAGCAAGATGCTGTGTGAAAGTTGTACTATGAAATGGTACTATGAAAACTCATAAAAGAGTTATGGATCATGAATACGAATTGAATTCGTATTGAAAAAGGGGGTTAAGATTAGGTGGGGATTTCAATGAGGAATTGTGTTAGCAACTGAGTTATATGATTCCTTGTATGGGCGGGGAATTGTACTACTTAGTTGGTGGCATTGGTAATAGTTGAAATGTTGTGTCACGCTAGTTATTATATATAGATAAATAGGTCATAAGTAGAGAATATAGGATTAAGTACGAGTCCTTAGAACTCATACATATGTGACATTCTTGACGCATAGTTATATGAAATGTTTATGAGCCCCTCAACGAACGGACGCTAAAGGTAAGGGTAAGTTCGTAAACTCATATAATTGTGGTCAGGTTATGAACTCATAAGTGTGGTTTTATGAATTGGGTATAGTTGCGTGTGAATGGAGTGTTAAGGATTATAGGAACAGATAGATTGTTAAGCAAATGATCATTAGTGGAGACTTAGGTTTTCCTAAACTCCTAGCTATGCTAAATTTCGAAATTTTTGACATCAAGCTAAATACGCACTATGTGCCTTTTAAAAAAAATGTAGACTCGTAACCATTTTTGAAACGGTTTAAAGTACAGTCTATGCTACTTATTTCGGCTAGACGCAAATGATTTGAAATATCAAAAATTGTTTTTATTTATCACTCATGTACCATGTAACCTGGTGCAGAGATGATAAAAATGTGATGGAGTTGTAAATACAGGAATACTTAGTGTGAATTTAACCTGAAGTCGTTGTTCCACTATTGTATGATGTGTTATGACAAAGTCATACAATGACGGCATCCTCAAACGGACTGTTAATACAGTACGACATCATGACGTCATTCTCGAAAATGTTTTCAAAAGTTTAATTTGCCAACGGGGTTTGGCTACACCTAAGTAATTCGATTGAATTGAATTATTGATTTGAGTCTATGCTATTTGATTCAGCTAGACTAAAGTTTTAAAAAACTCCAAGTGTTCATTGAAAGAATTTCCCAAACCAAATTATTTTGGTGTGGAATCCAATAAGACTGAGGTAAAAGTTTATGCGCCCAAGGCGGAAAAGAGGAACAAATTGTTCCGACCAACAGTACCTGATCAGTACAGGGCATATCGGGCTGATCACCCTTTGTGTCCATAAGTAATGACGGTTTGCGGATGAATTTCCATAAAACCTTTGCGAAAATGACAGACAAATAGTCTATATGACTCCTCAGCAAAATTCGAAAACTTTTACTCTTGTGAGAGGTGTAATGGGTAGCATTAATGGTATATGTGTGAATGGTATAAGGTATAAGGTTCATGTGTGAATGGTGTAATGTGCACGGTGTAAGGTGTAAGGCGAATTTCGGGGACGAAATTCTTATAAGGAGGGGTGAATGTGACAACCCGAGAATTTGGGCAAATTATTAAAATCTTAAATGATGGATTTAAGGTCAAATATTAGACCTAAACAGAAAATAAGTGTATGCGTTTAATGTTATTGGGATGAAATTTTGAGGGTTTCAAAATTCTGTAAAGGATATAGGTGAATTATTCAGGATTAAGGATTTACGTAATTATGCTATGTGAAAATGGTTATGTATGTTTTCAGAATGTGGTTAAGCGTCATGGGTTGATCAGATAAATTACATCTGTGATAAACCCTAAGTATATATATTAAGAACGACAACGTTCAGTTCGAAAACCCTAACGTCTAACAAGAAACCCTAGAAATCGGTTCTGGAAACCCTAGTTTCAGTTCCGGGAAATCCGAAATCATTATTCGGATATTGAAAACCCTAGGTTGGGAATGAAATGTAAGTATAAGGTTAAAAGTAATTAATTAGGGAAAACCCTAATTAATTAAAATCTTAATTAATTATTTAAAAACCCTAATATAAGATCTGAAAACCCTAGTTTCAGATTCTGATAAAATGAAACCACCCTAATTTGGGAATATAATGGAGAATTTTAAGGCTTTAGTGTTATTAATTAAATATTAATTAGGGTAAAGGTTAATTAATTAACAAACCCTAATTTTCAATTTATGGAACCCTAATTGTTCCGTCAGAAACCCTACTTTTTCAATGGTGGAATTTAATTGCTAAAATTAACAATGCTAAATAGGAAACCCTATTCCTAATTATTTTAATTTATGAGTAATTAGAAAACCCAATCTAATTACGAAATTTAATTTATAAATTAGAAAATTTATTTTTCTATTTAAAACCCTAAAATGTGGTTTTGAGACCTAATGTACAATTGTGGCCCTAAGTGCTAAATTAGCAATTTTAATTAGGATAAATTAGTCCTAATTAGCAAGATTGATTCATGATTAGGAGATTATGAAATAATTAGGAAGCCCTAATTATAAGTTAGGAATTTAAAATTTTCTATTTTAAATTTAATTAGAAAATTGTTGAAAATCCAAGTTGCTAAATACTTGAGGGTTAAAAACTTAAACCCTAAAATGCCCCAAACCCTAAACCCTAAGGGTTTCATCCAATGGCAAATTATAGAAATAAAATTTGTACGAAAAATGACAAAAATGCCCTTATGTTATATTTTAAAATTTTAGCTTGCAAATCTAGTTAAATCTTTGGGTTGGTGAACAACCCTAGCCTAAGCATAGCCCTAGCATGTGCAAATATCACAGCAATCAGCCATCTAGCCAACTAAATACAATGAATCAAAATATTAAATAGATTTAGAGAGAGAAAAAGACACTTGACAATTCATTTTTATCCAAGACCCTCTCTCTCTAGAATTTCGGGAATTAGTGTGAGAAAGTGTAAGAAATAAAAACCAGGATTCAAGTTTTAGCAAGCCAGAAACAGATCAAAGGATCAGAAATCAGAAATCAAGCATGAAAGTGGTATAAATCCTAAAATTCGAAATCTCGTGATTTGTTGTTAAATGTTGTTGTTTGTTGGTTTAATATGTGTAATAGGGTGTCATTTAGTGATCTGGGTTGTCAAAACCCAGACCCATAACATCAAAGTGCTCGGATCTAGTAATTTTGCAAAACTGGAAATCTGGTAAAAAAAAATGTCTGACAGTCAAATGTCAGAGCTTATAGATCCGTGTGTGTTATTTATTATGTGTGTTTTATGTTATAGATCTATAGTATGTTACGTGTTCTTTAATCTGAAACTGGAATCATGATCATACCATGTCTAGATCTCCAGATACAAGCAGTCAAAGGTCGTTGACCATTCAAGAAATCTGGCTTCTGGGCAACCTAGAAACCCAGATCGTGTCTGACAATGAGATTGCAGGCTCTAGATCTTTGCTAATTTTAAGTTTTTATGATATGCTGTTGTTTATGGTTGTAGTCTGACATGAGATCTACACTTCCAATACATTAAAGTACCCAGATCTGCATCAGGATCATAAATAAATCATGGTCAAATGTGGTTGACCGAACTGCCTTATGAACAATCTGGAAAACCCAGATTTGTTCATGAACACAATCCTGACGCCACTTTGACCATGCCAGATCGTGATCATATGATGTTGTTAGGTTGATTTTCTGATATGGTCGTATACCCAGACATTAGTACTACACTTTTGAACCTTAATATCACTTAAACAATAATACAGAAATCTTTGATTCGAGGCTTCAAAGTGGTACCTCCGAACTGCTTGAGTTTCTGGGCAGCCCAGAAACTCAAGAACAGCTCTGACAATGATTTCTGGAGCCTAGATCTTATTGCTATGATTTTGTTTGGTCACGAAATGAGTTTGAGGTTGTAGTACTACATGAGTACTACAATCTAAAAGTTTTAACCAACCCAGAAATCGATCAGAACACCATTTAAATCGCTGTCAAACTACCCAACAAGAACTCTGACATGCACACTCAAGAACAGCTGAAGAACATCTATAGCGACGGTTCTGTCGCTATAGGGCCCTATAGCGACACTTATTTTCGGAAATTACAGAAAAATAATTTAAAATTAGAAAAAAATTGTTTTTAATTATTAAAAATACAAAATAAATTCTGAAAAATTATATTAAGGTCTGAAAAATAGTTTTTAACTATTTTAGGTATATTTCGAAAATATTTAATATTTTTGGAATATAAATGGTATTTATTTATTTAATTACAATATTAAATAAATTATTTAAAAATAGTTTTTAATTCATGAAAAATCATGAAAAATTATTTTATGGTATAAGAAAATATTTTAAGTTATTTTTGATGACTTTTAATATTTTGGAATGAATTTCATTAATTAATCAATATTAATGATAATTAGTTTATTTAATAGATATATTAAATAAATTATGGAAAAATAGTAATAATGATTTATAAATCATATAAAAATGATTTAAGTGTTATAAAAATATTTTAAGTTATAAAATATAACTTTTGATATTTGGCATGAAAATATTAATATTTTTAATATTAATAGCAATTATCGGATAATGAATTAAAGTGTTGGAAAATCATATAAAAATGATTTTAAGGTATTAAAAATACTTTGTGATATTATAATAATATTATAATATTATGTAAGGTTTTTCATTAATACTTTATAATAAATAAATATTAATGATTAAGGTATTAAGTGGTATTTAATTTATTTAAATACGGTTTTAAGGATTGAAATTTTTTGATAAATGGTAATAATTATCCAAAAATTATTACGAGCCTAGAAAAAATGTTTTGTCTGATAAGAAATTATATGTGATAATGGTTAAGTGTTTAGTCAGAGTTTAATTGAACTTAAACTCGATTTTTGTCCGACAAGACCGTCGGGATGATAGAATTGTGTCGGTTTCAAGTCAGACTGAAGTAGTTTGACTTAATACTAAGTCTTATGTGTTGTTAGGACTGATAGGGTTATGTGCTATGTGTTTAGGTTATTCTGTGTGTATAAATATAACAGTATATTACTGTGATGACATTATTCTAATATTGGAGATCTATATTATTAATATTAGGTCTTCGTGGTAAAGCGTAATTAAATTGTGTTGCGGTAATCAACGGTTCAGGCAAGTTTTCTTTTACTTAACTCTAATAAGAGTAGTTTATTCAATCTGATGGTTAATCGTTGTTGATTGCCATGAAAATTGTACTCGGTACATCTTGCATGTATAAGTCAGGTATGAAAGGCTGATCACCTTCATTACCAGTTGGTTCAGAAATGTTGTTCATGTATAAAATTTGTTCAGTCAAATGTTTGTTCGTAATAATTCTTAACTATATTGATGAATTATAGTCAGCTTATTATTCATACTCTTCAATCATGATATATTGTTACATTGTTGTATATAAACTTGCTGGGCAACTTTTATGCTCACCCTTGCTATATCATGATAAAACATTGCAGATAAGGGGAACGTATTCGGATACAGGAAAAAGGTTAAAGCCAAGTTCAGCTTGGGATATAAAGTGCGGCTTGTTTGTAATAATATATTGTGATAATTATTGTTGTATAATAGATATTATATGAATGGTGTTTAAGTTAAGGTTACTCGACTTGGGTAAAATAGTGTGTAATGTATTGTATAAACAATCTATGTTTACATCTTCCGCAAATAGTGAAAGAATTAGTGTACCGAGTCCGCGGCGATTCGGGGCTGTCACAGTTGGTATCAGAGCTGTTGGTTATGAAGCTTAGGTAGGAATACCTGAGACCAATAACCGCAGTAATTAGGATAAGACTAACTCACATAGAGTTAGTTGGTCGGTCAGATTCAAAGATAATCTCGGCGGGTGTAAAGCACAGAGTTCCCTAACTCTGATAATAAAGTTGAACAGTAATGGTGAATAGATCGAGTCTAAAAGACTGAAAGTGCAGGGATAGGAGATCGTAAAACAAAACGATCATAGTGCATGGAAATAAATCGTAATATATACGATAAGATCACCCCGTGATCTGATAAAGGTTATGATATGGGAAATGAATCAATCTAATGATTGAAAAGTTTACAGCAAGATGCTGTGTGAAAGTTGTACTATGAAATGGTACTATGAAAACTCATAAAAGAGTTATGGATCATGAATACGAATTGAATTCGTATTGAAAAAGGGGGTTAAGATTAGGTGGGGATTTCAATGAGGACTTGTGTTAGCAACTGAGTTATATGATTCCTTGTATGGGCGGGGAATTGTACTACTTAGTTGGTGGCATTGGTAATAGTTGAAATGTTGTGTCACGCTAGTTATTATATATAGATAAATAGGTCATAAGTAGAGAATATAGGATTAAGTACGAGTCCTTAGAACTCATACATACGTGACATTCTTGACGCATAGTTATATGAAATGTTTATGAGCCCCTCAACGAACGGACGCTAAAGGTAAGGGTAAGTTCGTAAACTCATATAATTGTGGTCAGGTTATGAACTCATAAGTGTGGTTTTATGAATTGGTTATAGTTGCGTGTGAATGGAGTGTTAAGGATTATAGGAACAGATAGATTGTTAAGCAAATGATCATTAGTGGAGACTTAGGTTTTCCTAAACTCCTAGCTATGCTAAATTTCGAAATTTTTGACATCAAGCTAAATACGCACTATGTGCCTTTTAAAAAAAATGTAGACTCGTAACCATTTTTGAAACGGTTTAAAGTACAGTCTATGCTACTTATTTCGGCTAGACGCAAATGATTTGAAATATCAAAAATTGTTTTTATTTATCACTCATGTACCATGTAACCTGGTGCAGAGATAATAAAAATGTGATGGAGTTGTAAATACAGGAATACTTAGTGTGAATTTGACCTGAAGTCGCTGTTCCACTATTGTATGATGTGTTATGACAAAGTCATACAATGACGACATCCTCAAACGGACTGTTAATACAGTACGGTATCATAACGTCATTCTCGAAAATGTTTTCAAAAGTTTAATTTGCCAACGGGGTTTGGCTACACCTAAGTAATTCGATTGAATTGAATTATTGATTTGAGTCTATGCTATTTGATTCAGCTAGACTAAAGTTATAAAAAACTCCAAGTGTTCATTGAAAGAATTTCCCGAACCAAATTGTTTTGGTGCGGAATCCAATAAGACTGAGGTAAAAGTTTATGCGCCCAAGGCGGAAAAGAGGAACAAATTGTTCCGACCAACAGTACCTGATCAGTACAGGGCATATCGGGCTGATCACCCTTTGTGTCCATAAGTAATGACGGTTTGCAGATGAATTTCCATAAAACCTTTGCGAAAATGACAGACAAATAGTCTATATGACTCCTCAGCAAAATTCGAAAACTTTTACTCTTGTGAGAGGTGTAATGGGTAGCATGAATGGTATATGTGTGAATGGTGTAAGGTATAAGGTTCATGTGTGAATGTTGTAATGTGCACGGTGTAAGGTGTAAGGCGAATTTCGGGGACAAAATTCTTATAAGGAGGGGTGAATGTAACAACCCGAGAATTTGGGCAAATTATTAAAATCTTAAATGATGGATTTAAGGTCAAATATTAGACCTAGACAGAAAATAAGTGTATGCGTTTAATGTTATTGGGATGGAATTTTGAGGGTTTCAAAATTCTGTAAAGGATATAGGTGAATTATTCAGGATTAAAGATTTATGTAATTATGCTCTGTGAAAATGGTTATGTATGTTTTCAGAATGTGGTTAAGGGTCATGGGTTGATCAGATAAATTACATCTGTGATAAACCCTAAGTATATATATTAAGAACGACAACGTTCAGTTCGAAAACCCTAACGTCTAACAAGAAACCCTAGAAATCGGTTCTGGAAACCCTAGTTTCAGTTCCGGGAAATCCGAAATCATTATTCAGATATTGAAAACCCTAGGTTGGGAATGAAATGTAAGTATAAGGTTAAAAGTAATTAATTAGGGAAAACTCTAATTAATTAAAATCTTAATTGATTATTTAAAAACCCTAATATAAGATCTGAAAACCCTAGTTTCAGATTTTGATAAAATGAAACCACCCTAATCTGGGAATATAATGGAGAATTTTAAGTCTTTAGTGTTATTAATTAAATATTAATTAGGGTAAAGGTTAATTAATTAACAAACCCTAATTTTCAATTTATGAAACCCTAATTGTTCCGTCAGAAACCCTACTTTTTTAATGGTGGAATTTAATTGCTAAAATTAACAATGCTAAATAGGAAACCCTATTCCTAATTATTTTAATTTATGAGTAATTAGAAAACCCCAATCTAATTACGAAATTTAATTTATAAATTAGAAAATTTATTTTTCTATTTAAAACCCTAAAATGTGGTTTTGAGACCTAATGTACAATTGTGGCCCTAAGTGCTAAATTAGCAATTTTAATTAGGATAAATTAGTCCTAATTAGCAAGATTGATTCATGATTAGGAGATTATGAAATAATTAGGAAGCCCTAATTATAAGTTAGGAATTTAAAATTTTCTATTTTAAATTTAATTAGAAAATTGTTGAAAATCCAAGTTGCTAAATACTTGAGGGTTAAAAACTTAAACCCTAAAATGCCCCAAACCCTAAACCCTAAGGGTTTCATCCAATGGCAAATTATAGAAATAAAATTTGTACGAAAAATGACAAAAATGCCCTTATGTTATATTTTAAAATTTTAGCTTGCAAATCTAGTTAAATCTTTGGGTTGGTGAACAACCCTAGCCTAAGCATAGCCCTAGCATGTGCAAATATCACAGCAATCAGCCATCTAGCCAACTAAATACAATGAATCAAAATATTAAATAGATTTAGAGAGAGAAAAAGACACTTGACAATTCATTTTTATCCAAGACCCTCTCTCTCTAGAATTTCGGGAATTAGTGTGAGAAAGTGTAAGAAATAAAAACCAGGATCAAGTTTTAGCAAGCCAGAAACAGATCAAAGGATCAGAAATCAGAAATCAAGCATGAAAGTGGTATAAATCCTAAAATTCGAAATCTCGTGATTTGTTGTTAAATGTTGTTGTTTGTTGGTTTAATATGTGTAATAGGGTGTCATTTAGTGATCTGAGTTGTCAAAACCCAGACCCATAACATCAAAGTGCTCGGATCTAGTAATTTTGCAAAACTGGAAATCTGGTAAAAAAAAATGTCTGACAGTCAAATGTCAGAGCTTATAGATCCGTGTGTGTTATTTATTATGTGTGTTTTATGTTGTAGATCTATAGTATGTTACGTGTTCTTTAATCTGAAACTGGAATCATGATCATACCATGTCTAGATCTCCAGATACAAGCAGTCAAAGGTCGTTGACCATTCAAGAAATCTGGTTTCTGGGCAACCTAGAAACCCAGATCGTGTCTGACAATGAGATTGCAGGCTCTAGATCTTTGCTAATTTTAAGTTTTTATGATATGTTGTTGTTTATGGTTGTAGTCTGACATGAGATCTACACTTCCAATACATTAAAGTACCCAGATCTGCATCAGGATCATAAATAAATCATGGTCAAATGTGGTTGACCGAACTGCCTTATGAACAATCTGGAAAACCCAGATTTGTTCATGAACACAATCCTGACGCCACTTTGACCATGCCAGATCGTGATCATATGATGTTGTTAGATTGATTTTCTGATATGGTCGTATACCCAAACATTAGTACTACACTTTTGAACCTTAATATCACTTAAACAATAATACAGAAATCTTTGATTCGAGGCTTCAAAGTGGTACCTCCGAACTGCTTGAGTTTCTGGGCAGCCCAGAAACTCAAGAATAGCTCTGACAATGATTTCTGGAGCCTAGATCTTATTGCTATGATTTTGTTTGGTCACGAAATGAGTTTGAGGTTGTAGTACTACATGAGTACTACAATCTAAAAGTTTTAACCAACCCAGAAATCGATCAGAACACCATTTAAATCGCGGTCAAACTACCCAACAAGAACTCTGACATGCACACTCAAGAACAGCTGAAGAACACCTATAGCGACGGTTCTGTCGCTATAGGGCCCTATAGCGACACTTATTTTCGGAAATTACAGAAAAATAATTTAAAATTAGAAAAAAATGGTTTTTAATTATTAAAAATACAAAATAAATTCTGAAAAATTATATTAAAGTCTGAAAAATAGTTTTTAACTATTTTAGGTATATTTCGAAAATATTTAATATTTTTGGAATATAAATGGTATTTATTTATTTAATTACAATATTAAATAAATTATTTAAAAATAGTTTTTAATTCATGAAAAATCATGAAAAATTATTTTATGGTATAAGAAAATATTTTAAGTTATTTTTGATGACTTTTAATATTTTGGAATGAATTTCATTAATTAATCAATATTAATGATAATTAGTTTATTTAATAGATATATTAAATAAATTATGGAAAAATAGTAATAATGTTTTATAAATCATATAAAAATTATTTAAGTGTTATAAAAATATTTTAAGTTATAAAATATAACTTTTGATATTTGGCATTAAAATATTAATATTTTTAATATTAATAGCAATTATCGGATAATGAATTAAAGTGTTGGAAAATCATATAAAAATGATTTTAAGGTATTAAAAATACTTTGTGATATTATAATAATATTATAATATTATGTAAGGTTTTTCATTAATACTTTATAATAAATAAATATTAATGATTAAGGTATTAAGTGGTATTTAATTTATTTAAATACGGTTTTAAGGATTGAAATTTTTTGATAAATGGTAATAATTATCCGAAAATTATTACGAGCCTAGGAAAAATGTTTTGTCTGATAAGAAATTATATGTGATAATGGTTAAGTGTTTAGTCAGAGTTTAATTGAACTTAAACTCGATTTTTGTCCGACTAGACCGTCGGGATGATAGAATTGTGTCGGTTTCAAGTCAGACTGAAGTAGTTTTACTTGATACTAAGTCTTATGTGTTGTTAGGACTGATAGGGTTATGTGCTATGTGTTTAGGTTATTCTGTGTGTATAAATATAATAGTATATTACTGTGATGACATTATTCTAATATTGGAGATCTATATTATTAATATTAGGTCTTTGTGGTAAAGCGTAATTAAATTGTGTTGCGGTAATCAACGGTTCAGGCAAGTTTTCTTTTACTTAACTCTAATAAGAGTAGTTTATTCAATCTGATGGTTAATCGTTGTTGATTGCCATGAAAATTGTACTCGGTACATCTTGCATGTATAAGTCAGGTATGAAAGGCTGATCACCTTCATTACCAGTTGGTTCAGAAATGTTGTTCATGTATAAAATTTGTTCAGTCAAATGTTTGTTCGTAATAATTCTTAACTATATTGATGAATTATAGTCAGCTTATTATTCATACTCTTCAATCATGATATATTGTTACATTGTTGTATATAAACTTGCTGGGCAACTTTTATGCTCACCCTTGCTATATCATGATAAAACATTGCAGATAAGGCGAACGTATTCGGATACAGGAAAAAGGTTAAAGCCAAGTTCAGCTTGGGATATAAAGTGCGGCTTGTTTGTAATAATATATTGTGATAATTATTGTTGTATAATAGATATTATATGAATGGTGTTTAAGTTAAGGTTACTCGACTTGGGTAAAATAGTGTGTAATGTATTGTATAAACAATTTATGTTTACATCTTCTGCAAATAGTGAAAGAATTAGTGTACCGAGTCCGCGGCGATTCGGGGCTGCCACAGTTGGTATCAGAGCTGTTGGTTATGAAGCTTAGGTAGGAATACCTAAGACCAATAATCGCAGTAATTAGGATAAGACTAACTCACATAGAGTTAGTTGGTCGGTAAGATTCAAAGATGAATCTCGGCGGGTGTAAAGCACAGAGTTCCCTAACTCTGATAATAAAGTTGAACAGTAATGGTGAATAGATCGAGTCTAAAAGACTGAAAGTGCAGGGATAGGAGATCGTAAAACAAAACGATCATAGTGCATGGAAATAAATCGTAATATATACGATAAGATCACCCCGTGATCTGATAAAGGTTATGATATGGGAAATGAATCAATCTAATGATTGAAAAGTTTACAGCAAGATGCTGTGTGAAAGTTGTACTATGAAAACTCATAAAAGAGTTATGGATCATGAATACGAATTGAATTCGTATTGAAAAAGGGGGTTAAGATTAGGTGGGGATTTCAATGAGGACTTGTGTTAGCAACTGAGTTATATGATTCCTTGTATGGGCGGGGAATTGTACTACTTAGTTGGTGGAATTGGTAATAGTTGAAATGTTGTGTCACGCTATTTATTATATATAGATAAATAGGTCATAAGTAGAGAATATAGGATTAAGTACGAGTCCTTAGAACTCATACATATGTGACATTCTTGACGCATAGTTATATGAAATGTTTATGAGCCCCTCAACGAACGGACGCTAAAGGTAAGGGTAAGTTCGTAAACTCATATAATTGTGGTCAGGTTATGAACTCATAAGTGTGGTTTTATGAATTGGGTATAGTTGCGTGTGAATGGAGTGTTAAGGATTATAGGAACAGATAGATTGTTAAGCAAATGATCATTAGTGGAGACTTAGGTTTTCCTAAACTCCTAGCTATGCTAAATTTCGAAATTTTTGACATCAAGCTAAATACGCACTATGTGCCTTTTAAAAAAAATGTAGACTCGTAACCATTTTTGAAACGGTTTAAAGTACAGTCTATGCTACTTATTTCGGCTAGACGCAAATGATTTGAAATATCAAAAATTGTTTTTATTTATCACTCATGTACCATGTAACCTGGTGCAGAGATGATAAAAATGTGATGGAGTTGTAAATACAGGAATACTTAGTGTGAATTTAACCTGAAGTCACTGTTCCACTATTGTATGATGTGTTATGACAAAGTCATACAATGACGGCATCCTCAAACGGACTGTTAATACAGTACGGCATCATGACGTCATTCTCGAAAATGTTTTCAAAAGTTTAATTTGCCAACGGGGTTTGGCTACACCTAAGTAATTCGATTGAATTGAATTATTGATTTGAGTCTATGCTATTTGATTCAGCTAGACTAAAGTTATAAAAAACTCCAAGTGTTCATTGAAAGAATTTCCCGAACCAAATTATTTTGGTGTGGAATCCAATAAGACTGAGGTAAAAGTTTATGCGCCCAAGGTGGAAAAGAGGAACAAATTGTTCCAACCAACAGTACCTGATCAGTACAGGGCATATCGGGCTGATCACCCTTTGTGTCCATAAGTAATGACGGTTTGCGGATGAATTTCCATAAAACCTTTGCGAAAATGACAGACAAATAGTCTATATGACTCCTCAGCAAAATTAGAAAACTTTTACTCTTGTGAGAGGTGTAATGGGTAGCATGAATGGTATATGTGTGAATGGTATAAGGTATAAGGTTCATGTGTGAATGGTGTAATGTGCACGGTGTAAGGTGTAAGGCGAATTTCGGGGACGAAATTCTTATAAGGAGGGGTGAATGTGACAACCCGAGAATTTGGGCAAATTATTAAAATCTTTAATGATGGATTTAAGGTCAAATATTAGACCTAGACAGAAAATAAGTGTATGCGTTTAATGTTATTGGGATGGAATTTTGAGGGTTTCAAAATTCTGTAAAGGATATAGGTGAATTATTCAGGATTAAGGATTTACGTAATTATGCTATGTGAAAATGGTTATGTATGTTTTCAGAATGTGGTTAAGCGTCATGGGTTGATCAGATAAATTACATCTGTGATAAACCCTAAGTATATATATTAAGAACGACAACGTTCAGTTCGAAAACCCTAACGTCTAACAAGAAACCCTAGAAATCGGTTCTGGAAACCCTAGTTTCAGTTCCGAGAAATCCGAAATCATTATTCGGATATTGAAAACCCTAGGTTGGGAATGAAATGTAAGTATAAGGTTAAAAGTAATTAATTAGGGAAAACCCTAATTAATTAAAATCTTAATTAATTATTTAAAAACCCTAATATAAGATCTAAAAATACTAGTTTCAGATTCTGATAAAATGAAACCACCCTAATCTGGGAATATAATGGAGAATTTTAAGGCTTTAGTGTTATTAATTAAATATTAATTAGGGTAAAGGTTAATTAATTAACAAACCCTAATTTTCAATTTATGGAACCCTAATTGTTCCGTCAGAAACCCTACTTTTTCAATGGTGGAATTTAATTGCTAAAATTAACAATGCTAAATAGGAAACCCTATTCCTAATTATTTTAATTTATGAGTAATTAGAAAACCCCAATCTAATTACGAAATTTAATTTATAAATTAGAAAATTTATTTTTCTATTTAAAACCCTAAAATGTGGTTTTGAGACCTAATGTACAATTGTGGCCCTAAGTGCTAAATTAGCAATTTTAATTAGGATAAATTAGTCCTAATTAGCAAGATTGATTCATGATTAGGAGATTATGAAATAATTAGGAAGCCCTAATTATAAGTTAGGAATTTAAAATTTTCTATTTTAAATTTAATTAGAAAATTGTTGAAAATCCAAGTTGCTAAATACTTGAGGGTTAAAAACTTAAACCCTAAAATGCCCCAAACCCTAAACCCTAAGGGTTTCATCCAATGGCAAATTATAGAAATAAAATTTGTATGAAAAATGACAAAAATGCCCTTATGTTATATTTTAAAATTTTAGCTTGCAAATCTAGTTAAATCTTTGGGTTGGTGAACAACCCTAGCCTAAGCATAGCCCTAGCATGTGCAAATATCACAGCAATCAGCCATCTAGCCAACTAAATACAATGAATCAAAATATTAAATAGATTTAGAGAGAGAAAAAGACACTTGACAATTCATTTTTATCCAAGACCCTCTCTCTCTAGAATTTCGGGAATTAGTGTGAGAAAGTGTAAGAAATAAAAACCAGGATCAAGTTTTAGCAAGCCAGAAACAGATCAAAGGATCAGAAATCAGAAATCAAGCATGAAAGTGGTATAAATCCTAAAATTCGAAATCTCGTGATTTGTTGTTAAATGTTGTTGTTTGTTGGTTTAATATGTGTAATAGGGTGTCATTTAGTGATCTGGGTTGTCAAAACCCAGACCCATAACATCAAAGTGCTCGGATCTAGTAATTTTGCAAAACTGGAAATCTGGTAAAAAAAAATGTCTGACAGTCAAATGTCAGAGCTTATAGATCCGTGTGTGTTATTTATTATGTGTGATTTATGTTATAGATCTATAGTATGTTACGTGTTCTTTAATCTGAAACTGGAATCATGATCATACCATGTCTAGATCTCCAGATACAAGCAGTCAAAGGTCGTTGACCATTCAAGAAATCTGGTTTCTGGGCAACCTAGAAACCTAGATCGTGTCTGACAATGAGATTTCAGGCTCTAGATCTTTGCTAATTTTAAGTTTTTATGATATGTTGTTGTTTATGGTTGTAGTCTGACATGAGATCTACACTTCCAATACATTAAAGTACCCAGATCTGCATCAGGATCATAAATAAATCATGGTCAAATGTGGTTGACCGAACTGCCTTATGAACAATCTGGAAAACCCAGATTTGTTCATGAACACAATCCTGACGCCACTTTGACCATGCCAGATCGTGATCATATGATGTTGTTAGGTTGATTTTCTGATATGGTCGTATACCCAGACATTAGTACTACACTTTTGAACCTTAATATCACTTAAACAATAATACAGAAATCTTTGATTCGAGGCTTCAAAGTGGTACCTCCGAACTGCTTGAGTTTCTGGGCAGCCCAGAAACTCAAGAACAGCTCTGACAATGATTTCTGGAGCCTAGATCTTATTGCTATGATTTTGTTTGGTCACGAAATGAGTTTGAGGTTGTAGTACTACATGAGTACTACAATCTAAAAGTTTTAACCAACCCAGAAATCGATCAGAACACCATTTAAATCGCGGTCAAACTACCCAACAAGAACTTTGACATGCACACTCAAGAACAGCTGAAGAACACCTATAGCGACAGTTCTGTCGCTATAGGGCCCTATAGCGACACTTATTTTCGGAAATTACAGAAAAATAATTTAAAATTAGAAAAAAATAGTTTTTAATTATTAAAAATACAAAATAAATTCTGAAAAATTATATTAAAGTCTGAAAAATAGTTTTTAACTATTTTAGGTATATTTCGAAAATATTTAATATTTTTGGAATATAAATGGTATTTATTTATTTAATTACAATATTAAATAAATTATTTAAAAATAGTTTTTAATTCATGAAAAATCATGAAAAATTATTTTATGGTATAAGAAAATATTTTAAGTTATTTTTGATGACTTTTAATATTTTGGAATGAATTTCATTAATTAATCAATATTAATGATAATTAGTTTATTTAATAGATATATTAAATAAATTATGGAAAAATAGTAATAATGTTTTATAAATCATATAAAAATGATTTAAGTGTTATAAAAATATTTTAAGTTATAAAATATAACTTTTGATATTTGGCATGAAAATATTAATATTTTTAATATTAATAGCAATTATCGGATAATGAATTAAAGTGTTGGAAAATCATATAAAAATGATTTTAAGGTATTAAAAATACTTTGTGATATTATAATAATATTATAATATTATGTAAGGTTTTTCATTAATACTTTATAATAAATAAATATTAATGATTAAGGTATTAAGTGGTATTTAATTTATTTAAATACGGTTTTAAGGATTGAAATTTTTTGATAAATGGTAATAATTATCCAAAAATTATTACGAGCCTAGGAAAAATGTTTTGTCTGATAAGAAATTATATGTGATAATGGTTAAGTGTTTAGTCAGAGTTTAATTGAACTTAAACTCGATTTTTGTCCGACTAGACCGTCGGGATGATAGAATTGTGTCGGTTTCAAGTCAGACTGAAGTAGTTTGACTTGATACTAAGTCTTATGTGTTGTTAGGACTGATAGGGTTATGTGCTATGTGTTTAGGTTATTCTGTGTGTATAAATATAACAGTATATTACTGTGATGACATTATTCTAATATTGGAGATCTATATTATTAATATTAGGTCTTCGTGGTAAAGCGTAATTAAATTGTGTTGCGGTAATCAACGGTTCAGGCAAGTTTTCTTTTACTTAACTCTAATAAGAGTAGTTTATTCAATCTGATGGTTAATCGTTGTTGATTGCCATGAAAATTGTACTCGGTACATCTTGCATGTATAAGTCAGGTATGAAAGGCTGATCACCTTCATTACCAGTTGGTTCAGAAATGTTGTTCATGTATAAAATTTGTTCAGTCAAATGTTTGTTCGTAATAATTCTTAACTATATTGATGAATTATAGTCAGCTTATTATTCATACTCTTCAATCATGATATATTGTTACATTGTTGTATATAAACTTGCTGGGCAACTTTTATGCTCACCCTTGCTATATCATGATAAAACATTGCAGATAAGGGGAACGTATTCGGATACAGGAAAAAGGTTAAAGCCAAGTTCAGCTTGGGATATAAAGTGCGGCTTGTTTGTAATAATATATTGTGATAATTATTGTTGTATAATAGATATTATATGAATGGTGTTTAAGTTAAGGTTACTCGACTTGGGTAAAATAGTGTGTAATGTATTGTATAAACAATTTATGTTTACATCTTCCGCAAATAGTGAAAGAATTAGTGTACCGAGTCCGCGGCGATTCGGGGCTGCCACAGTTGGTATCAGAGCTGTTGGTTATGAAGCTTAGGTAGGAATACCTGAGACCAATAACCGCAGTAATTAGGATAAGACTAACTCACATAGAGTTAGTTGGTCGGTAAGATTCAAAGATGAATCTCGGCGGGTGTAAAGCACAGAGTTCCCTAACTCTGATAATAAAGTTGAACAGTAATGGTGAATAGATCGAGTCTAAAAGACTGAAAGTGCAGGGATAGGAGATCGTAAAACAAAACGATCATAGTGCATGGAAATAAATCGTAATATATACGATAAGATCACCCCGTGATCTGATAAAGGTTATGATATGGGAAATGAATCAATCTAATGATTGAAAAGTTTACAGCAAGATGTTGTGTGAAAGTTGTACTATGAAATGGTACTATGAAAACTCATAAAAGAGTTATGGATCATGAATATGAATTGAATTCGTATTGAAAAAGGGGGTTAAGATTAGGTGGGGATTTCAATGAGGACTTGTGTTAGCAACTGAGTTATATGATTCCTTGTATGGGCGGGGAATTGTACTACTTAGTTGGTGGCATTGGTAATAGTTGAAATGTTGTGTCACGCTAGTTATTATATATAGATAAATAGGTCATAAGTAGAGAATATAGGATTAAGTACGAGTCCTTAGAACTCATACATACGTGACATTCTTGACGCATAGTTATATGAAATGCTTATGAGCCCCTCAGCGAACGGACGCTAAAGGTAAGGGTAAGTTCGTAAACTCATATAATTGTGGTCAGGTTATGAACTCATAAGTGTGGTTTTATGAATTGGGTATAGTTGCGTGTGAATGGAGTGTTAAGGATTATAGGAACAGATAGATAGTGTGTAATGTATTGTATAAACAATTTATGTTTACATCTTCCGCAAATAGTGAAAGAATTAATGTACCGATTCCGCGGCGATTCGGGGCTGCCACAAAAATGACAAGGATTAAGGATTAAGGATTCGTACTTTGTTTTAACCGTGTCCAAAAATTCCTCAAAAATAATCATAGTGGTGTAAAATTCAAGAATGATCATAACATGGATACAATCAAAGCTAGTATCCACAATAGATATTTTAGACGAAAAGGGAAAATTTTTATTTTTTGATGAATAGTGCCGTATTCGTGAATAGTGTCGTATACGTGAATAGTAACTCCGACACCAAAAGTTCCAAATTTGATAAAAACATCAGATAAATATTTCATCATAATGATATTGAAGATATAATATCATTATGCAAAAAAAATATCCCTTACCTCGAAAGACAGTACTTCTAGTTGAAACACTGGATATAAGCTATGACTTGAACTTGCACCGTATAGCAACAGTACTCAAAGTATACTCAAAATACTCACAAGAATACGCTCGATAATATAGAGAGAGAAAACTTCAATTTCTGGTGTGATTTTCAATTCTAAGCTAAACACCCTATTTATAGAAAAATGCTTAGAACACCAAAGTAGAAAATTTAATAAATTAATATTATAATTTTTCCACAACTTCATACGCACACTAACAATCTGAATTCAGCCTCCTAATCACATGTTAAATGAGTTTCAAAAATGAAAAAAACGTTTTTGTAATTAAAAATATTTTAAACTTCCAAAAATCAATTATTTCGAAACTTCGGAACTTCAATAATTCATAATAAATAGCCCTTTTGTCAGAAAATTCGAATCTCGCGAATTTTTATAGGAAATTCAATTCTCTACAACTTTGCAGAAGAAAGTTTTTCTAAATTCCAAATAGAAATTGACCGAAATTCACAAACGGAAGATTTTATAGACTATAATCAAATTTCGGTCAATAATTATGTCCACCAACACACAAAATATGTGTTAAACATTTAATGCCACAAAAATACTCTTCCTCCTCATATACTCATATATCCCACATTCATTATAAAAATATCACCGTTAATATATTATTAAAATAATATATTTAAATGAATTATTTTATTAGAAAAAGATAAAATATTAATTTTTAACAATTGTCACATTAAAAATTTTCACCATCTATATCCACATAAAATCAATATTTTCCTCATCATATAAATCAATAATTAATTATTCACAAATAATATTACAGAATCACAGGACTGGCAACCAGGCCGTTCCAAGGAAAGAGGGGACTTTCCAATAATGATCTCTCCTTACTGGCGCGCAATTAGGTGACCAAACCTCTCCTTAGACAGAACTTTCTAGACATTGCCAATAATCTGTTCTAATAATATTATTCAAATAATACGAATTATTGCTTCGATAATGGAAAATACTGTGTAATGACAATTTATTGAAACAATAGTAATATAAAATATCAATGCAGCAATTATTGAATCAATAAAATAAAATACTGAATAGTAATTACTGTAACCATTATTGAGTAGTTCCTTCTTACGTAAGAATCAATAATTGGTGCAATACCATGTGCTACTGTGTTTTAACCACCGAGTATTTTAACAGTATTAATGGTAACAACTACGCCGTTATTTTTAAACAACTTATACTTGTCGTTTTCTTCATCCAATCGCTTTTCGTTATGGGGCCCACACATGGCTGCGCCGTAGTATGAATATTCCCCGACAGTACGAATATTCCACGACCAAACGAATATTCCCCGACAACAATGAATATTTTTTAACCACTTGCTTATTTTAAAATATTTCCGTATTTTACCCATAACTATCCACATTAATCAAATCAACCCTTACTATTTCAAAATAATAAATAGAGAAAATTAAATTTTATTAATAATAAGTTGGGGTCTTACAACTTCCCCTCCTTATGAAATTTCGTCCTCAAAATTGATGTACGTACCTTGTGTTTCGAAAAGGTGAGGATACCTCGCTTTCATTTCCGTTTCTAATTCCCAAGTCATTTCCTCTATAGCATGATTCCTTCACAGATCTTTAACTTGTGGTATGACCTTTGTGCATAGGACATGCTCCTTCTTATCCAAAATCTTGACAGGTACCTCCTCATACATTAAGTCTTCGGCTATCTCGTCCGGTTCTAACTCTATAACGTGGTTCGGGTCTTTCACATATTTACGAAGTACAGATATGTGAAACACATTATGAACACGAGACATACTCGGAGGTAACGCGAGTCTATAGGCTACATTTCCTACTCGTTCAAGAATTTGAAATGGACCAATAAATCGTGAATTGAGCTTTCCTCTCTTTCCAAATCTTGTAACTCCTTTCCATGGAGCAACTCGCAACAATACATGATCCCCTATACTAAATTCCACGTCCTTTCGATGAAGATCCACATAACTCTTTTGTCGATCTTGTGCCGTTTGTATATGTTGTTGAATCATTTGGATCTTTTCGGTAGTCATACGTACTAACTCGGGTCCCAACAATGTTGCTTCACCCACCTCATCCCAACATATTGGAGAGCGACACTTTCTTCCACATAATGCTTCGAATGGAGCCACACCTATACTTGCCTGATAACTGTTGTTGTAGGAGAATTCCACCAATGGTAAATACTTATCCCAACTGCCCTTGAAGTCTAGGACACAGAGTCTTAATAAATCTTCAAGAGTTTGAATAGTCCTCTCTGATTGTCCGTCCGTTTGAGGATGGTATGCCGAACTGAATCATAAATCCGTGCCCATAGCTTTTTGCAAGCTAACCCAAAATCTTGAAGTGAATCTTGGGTCACAATCCAAAACTATGGATACTGGCACGACATGCAACTTCACAATCTCATTTATATATATACTAGCAAGACGTTCAAGGGAATAAGTCTCCCGTATCGGCAAGAAATGAGCAGACTTGGTTAATCTATCAACAATAACCCAAATGGCATTGATACCTTGAGAAACCGTATGAAGACCCGTAACGAAATCCATGGTAATGTGTTCCCACTTCCATTTCGGAATCTCAAGTGGTTGCAACGGACCTTTAGGTACTAGATGCTCCGCCTTTACACGTTGACAAGTTAAACACATCGAGATAAACTTTGCAATCTCTCTCTTCATATTGTTCCACCAAAATGTATGTTGAAGATCATGATACATTTTAGTACTTCCATGATGGATTGCAAATGGTGTATTGTGTGCCTCCATCATAATCTTGTACTTCAAATCAGGGTCGTTAGGAACACAAAGTCTAGAGTGGACTCGAAGTATTCCTTCTTCATCAATTCTAG
The DNA here is from genome assembly GCA_020205505.1 of Panax japonicus. Classification (NCBI taxonomy): domain Eukaryota; kingdom Viridiplantae; phylum Streptophyta; class Magnoliopsida; order Apiales; family Araliaceae; genus Panax; species Panax japonicus. The sequence goes on along the minus strand of CM035102.1, from coordinate 44,377,913 downwards.
CTTCCGGAATAGCTCCTTCTTGTACTTTCTTCTTCAAACGCATCAGCTCCGGGTCGGTGGCTTGAGCAACCTTAACTTTTTCTATTAAAGTTGGCTCTATGCGTATACTTGACATCATCGCACTCGTTCCTGCATATGATCTTCTACTCAATGCGTCAGCTACCACGTTCGTTTTTCCAAGATGGTATGAATAGTGTGGTCGTAGTCTTTCAATAGCTCGAGCCAACATCGCTGCCGCATGTTGACTTCTTTTTGAGTGAAGAAATATTTAAGGCTTTTATGGTCTGAATATATCTCTAGTTTCTCCCCATATAGATAGTGCCTCCAGATCTTTAGCGCGAAAACGACTGCTCCCAACTCTATATCATGAGTAGGATAATTCCACTCATACTCTTTAAGTTGTCGCGAGGCATAGGCTATGACTTTCCCACGTTGCATGAGAACACATCCTAATCCTTTGCCTGAAGCATCGCTGTAGATAACAAATCCATCCGTACTAGATGGTATTGTTAGAACAGGTGCCGAAATGAGTCTCCTCTTGAGCTCTTGAAAAATCTTCTCGCATTCTTCACTCCAAACGAATTTTGTATCCTTCCGAGTTAGCTGGGTTAATGGAGTAGCGATTCGAGAAAACCCTTCCACAAATCTCCGATAATAACCAGCTAAGCCCAAAAAGCTACGTACTTCAGTCACCGACTTCGGTTGCTCCCAACTTTGTATTGCTTCAATCTTCGCCAGATCAACAGATACTCCATGTTTCGACACCATGTGCCCAAGGAATGCTACTTCCTCAAGCCAGAACTCGTATTTCTTCAATTTGGCATATAGTTTGTTTTCACGAAGCCTTTGGAGTACCAGATTCAAATGGTGTTCATGATCTTCCTGACTTTTGGAATATATGAGGATGTCATCAATAAAAACAACAACGAACTGATCCAAATATTCCTTGAATACTCGATTCATCATATCCATGAAAGCTGCAGGAGCATTAGTCAATCTGAAAGACATGACTAAGAATTCATAATGCTTGTACCGAGTTCTGAAGGCAGTCTTTGGAATATCCTCAGTTCTAATCTTCAGCTGATGATATCCAGAACGAAGATCGATCTTTGAAAAGAATTGTGCTCCTTGCAACTGGTCAAACAGGTCATCAATACGAGGTAGAGGATACCTATTCTTGATGGTGACATGGTTCAATTCCCGATAGTCAATACAAAGTCGCATACTCCCATCTTTGTTCTTTACAAATAAAACAGGAGCACCCCAAGGAGATGTACTAGGACGAATGAAACCGATTTCCAACAATTCCTGTAGTTGGAACTTTAACTCTTGAAGTTCAATAGGAGCCATTCGATATGGGGTTTTAGAAATGGGCTTTGTACCACGTTCAAGATCAATAAAGAATTCAACTTCACGTTCTGGGGGTAGACTGGGAAGTTCTTCAGGAAATACGTCAGGAAAGTCAATAACAACAGGAATATTATTCAAATTTGACGTGTCTTTATTCGAATCCATAACATGGGCTAAGAAAGTTTGACATCCGTTTTTCAATAAACGAATAGCTTTATGATTAGATATGACAGTGATTGATTTTAATGGTTTAGTTGCTTGAATTCGTACAACAGGTTGGTTAGGAATATGAAAACTAACAACCTTACGAAAATAATCAATTTTGGCATGATGAGTAGTTAACCATTCAATCCCTAAAATCACATCAAAAGCAAGTATCTTTAAAGAGATAAGGTCAACAGGTAAGGTGATGGTGCCAACTTGAATCAAACAAGATTTATAAACAGTGGATGTGATGAAAGTTTCTCCTAACGGAGTTTCCACAGATAGGTCAAAGTATAATTTCTCCGGAGTCAAGTTTAAACGTTGAGCACAAACAGGAGAGATAAATGAATGGGTAGCACCAGTATCAAGTAAGGTATAAACTTCACAAGAATTTATAAATACCTTACCTGTGATCACCTCGTTTGGTTTCCTCATATTTTGACTAGTCACAACAAACGCTCTTCCAGGAACAGTTGACTTTGACTTTTCTGGGACAGTCTTTTGAGTCACCGTCCCCGCTGAACTAGGTTTAGCTACAGTATAATCTCGAGCGATATGTCCTTCCTTTACACAATTATAGCATACCTTGAACTGTTGTGGGCAGTTTGGAGTGATATGTCCCTCTTTCCTGCATTTATAGCATATGACTGGTGGTCGTTCTCCTCCCTTAGAACCAGTTGCTGTCGGCACAGTCGTCTTCACATGGTCATTGTTAAATCTCCTCTTTTTAGAATCTCCCCCTGACTCGCTTCTTCTATTTTCATGGCCATGATTACCACCAGAGTGGTTACCATTTTTGTTCGTCTTTTTCTTTCTCCGCTGGTTATCATTGTTTTGTTGACTGCTATCTCCGGTATGATCCTGATTGTGGTCCCTCGGTTGACCGTACTCGTTATCTCGCTCTAATAATTGAGCCCTGTTTACAACATCTAAATAGAGAAAAAATTTATGAGAAATTAGATATTGTCGTATGCCGGGTTTCAAACCTCTCAGAAACATCCGCGTCATACGTTCCTCATTCTCTACCAAATGAGGTGCAAACCTGGATAACTCTGTAAACTTTTCCTCGTACTGAGACAACGTCATGTTGTTTTGTTCTAATCTGATAAACTCCACTTCCTTCATATGACGAACACTTTCAAAAAAGTATTTGTCATTAAATAGTTTCTGAAATGTCTCCCAAGACATGCTGAGTGCGGCTGGATGGGTACGCTTCACAGACTCCCACCAGTAGTCTGCCTCGCCACGGAACATAAAGGTGGCGAATGGAATCTTCTGTTCCTCCGTGCATCCCAAGACATCGAATATCTTGGTAATTTGTTTGACCCATGTTTCCGCCATGATCGGATCTGGCTTTCCATTAAATTCTGGTGGTCCCAACTCTTTGAACGGCTTGGCTGTGACAACCCGTGAATTGCTATCATTTCCTCCTGTATTTTGAACATGAGTCTCCCTCGTCTGATTTTACATGAACTGTAAAAAGCTTCTAAACATCCCCTCATTCATCATCTGTTCAGTGGTGTTGTTCACAGGAGGAACATTGTTAGCCTGTTGCACGTTCTCCTCGTTGGTGAGCACATGCGTCTCCACGGTCTCATTTCCACTGTTAATATTCACATTCGACATTCTCAAATACTGTCATAAAACAAGGGTTAATTAAGGAAATCAATATATCACATAATATCCCTATATACTGACCAACTAACAAATAACTTAGGTAGGACACACTAGCGAAGGATTTACTAGTCTCTCCCCTCCTAGTTCTATTCCCTAATCTCCGCCAGAGATCATATCCCTAAGCTTTGATACCAACTGTGACGCCCCCAAAATAGGTATACATCACCCATTATGAGATGTCAATACATGGTACAGAAACAACTACAACTTTATTATTACAACAGTAAAACTGTGAGTTTGAATACAAATGTTATCTTCTAGACAATATCTATACTCAAATAAATCATCATCACATTTATTAATACATTATTTTACAAAAATGGTGAGGACTACTAAACAACTCTCTCTAGAACCTTCATTCCATACCTCGACTCGTACTCGCTAAATTCTCGCCTCCTGGGAAAAAAAATGGAACAAAAAGGAAAAGTGTGAGCTCAACTAGCCCAATAAACAATATTATGACTAAGATAATATACAACAAATTATCGTTAGTCTTGAACAGGGAAAAATCTAATAGAATACAATAGACAACAAGTTTTAAATCAATATTCGCAGCGGAAATAATAATTCATTAGAAGAGTTAAGTAGAGAATGCAAACTACTATCTTCTATATATTAATTTAAAGTTCATCGTCTATCTTTTATCCCTGTAACATCAATCAATATATATCTGGAATCAAATATTCATCTTTGCACTACAGGCCAGAGATATCATCAGTTGGTCATGTTCATCTAAATACCTTTTCATCTTTGCACTAAATTCCAAAGATATTTATCAGAAATCATTCATCTTTGCACTATAGGCCAAAGATATTCAATAATATCATCATTTAAGACTGAGGATGATGAAAAATATTTTTAAAGAAACGAATCTAGTGAAACAAAATGACAAGGATTAAGGATTAAGGATTCGTACTTTGTTTTAACCATGTCCAAAAATACCTCAAAAATAATCATAGTGGTGTAAAATTCAAGAATGATCATAACATGGATACAATCAAAGCTAGTATTCACAATAGATATTTTAGACGAAAAGGGAAAATTTTCATTTTTCGATGAATATTACCGTATTCGTGAATAGTGTCGTATACGTGAATAGTGCCGTATACGTGAATAGTAACTCCGACACCAAAAGTTCCAAATTTGATAAAAAAAACTTCATATCAATATTTTAGCATAATGATATTGAAGAAATAATATCATTACGAAAAAAAAATATATCCCTTACCTCGAAAGACAGTACTTCTAGTTGAAACACCGGATATAAGCTATGACTTGAACTTGCACCGTATAGCAACAATACTCAAAGTATACTCAAAATACTCACAAGAATACGCACGATAATATAGAGAGAGAAAACTTCAATTTCTGGTGTGATTTTCAATTTTAACCTAAGCACCCTATTTATAGGAAAATGCTTAGAACACCAAAGTAGAAAATTTAATAAATTAATATTATAATTTTTCCACAACTTCATACGCACACTAACAATCTAAATTCAGCCTCCTAATCACATGTTAAATGAGTTTTAAAAATAAAAAAACGTTTTTGTAATTAAAAATATTTTAAACTTCCAAAAATCAATTATTTCGGAACTTCAGAACTTTAATAATTCATAATAAATAGCCCTTTAATCAGAAAATTTGAATCTCTCGAATTTATATAGGAAATTCAATTCTCTACAACTTTGCAGAAGAAAGTTTTTCCAAATTTCAAACAGAAATTGACCGAAATCCACAAACGGGAGATTTTACAGACTATAATTAAATTTTGGTCAATTATTATGTCCACCAACACACAAAATATGTGTTAAATATTTAATGCCACAAAAATACTCTTCCTCCTCATATACTCATATATCCCACATTTATTATAAAAATATCACCGTTAATATATTATTAAAATAATATATTTAAATGAATTATTTTATCAGAAAAGGATAAAATATTAATTTTCAACAATTGTCACATTAAAAATTTTCTCCATCTATATCCACATAAAATCAATATTTTCCTCATCATATAAATCAATAATTAATTATTCATAAATAATATTACAGAATCACAGTACTGGCAACCAGGCCATTCCCATGAAAGAGGGGGCTTTCCAATAAGGATCTCTCCTTATTGGCGCGTAATTAGGTGACCAAACCTCTCCTTAGACAGAACTTTATAGACATTGCCAATAATGTTTTCTAATAATATTATTTAGATAATATGAATTATTGCTTTGATAATGGAAAATACTGTGTAATGCCAATTTATTGAAACAACAGTAATATAAAATATCAATGCAGCAATTATTGAATCAATAAAATAAAATACTGAATAGTAATTACTGTAACCATTATTGAGTAGTGCCTTCTTGCGTAAGAATCAATAATTGGTGCAATACCGTGTGCTACTGTGTTTTAACCACCGAGTATTTTAACAGTATTAATGGTAACAACTACGCCGTTGTTTTTAAACAACTCATACTTGTCGTTTTCTTCATCCAATCGCTTTCCGTTATTGGGCCCACACATGGCTGCGCCATCGTACGAATATTCCCCGATAGTACGAATATTCCATGACCAAACAAATATTCCCCGACAACAATGAATATTTTATAACCATTTGCTTATTTTGAAATATTTGCGTATTTTACCCATAACTATCCACATTAATCAAATCAACCCTTATTATTTCAAAATAATAAATAGAGAAAATTAAATTTCATTAATAATAAGTTGGGGTCTTACAGCCGTTGGCATCTCCGTACTCATCTTATCTTCTCCCGATATCCTATAATCAATTTAAACAACTTGATTAGTCATTTACCAGTACAAATCTTCTCACACTATGTGTCCACATATCTCACTATTGATGCGCTTCGGTAATTCCTCACTTAGTACTCTAAATGAGTATTCTCTATCTTGCTTATGGTTATAATCCTAGGGTTTTTCCCACCTCTCTTAAGGTTTATAACCTACAACTTTGATACCAACCTGTGACACCTTGGTCACAACAGCTTTGATACCAACCTGTGATGCCCCCAAATTCAGGTTACTTGACCCCCTAGTTTGGTGCTCACGATCCATAAAAATATAACATCTAACTACCCATTCATTTATAAATAGGAATACATACCTCATTTATAGATATTGTTAAAACATAAGTCCCAGGTCCACTAACCTTAACATTTCAGACATACCCCTTAGATATACAAAAAGGGTTTACAAACATAACATCATAATAATAATGTTAGTCATAACTAGTTTATCACTATACATTTGCCTTTATCCTTCACAGCATCTCCTGCCACTTCATCTGTAAAGTCCCCGAACCCGGATACTTGAAACCCGAACTCGGTACTTCACGATACCATTTCTATGAGCGGAATACTACTAATAATAATAACAATAATATAAAACTTAAACTTAAATTTATAAATACATCAGAGTCTTTCTCCCTAGTACGTAACCTTTAAACATTCATTACATGTCATAACATATATAAATATATATATATATATATATATATATATATATCATAGTCTTCAAAATCTAAAACTATTACAAACAGTAGTATATAAAGTCATTCAGCAACTTTTCCTTTTCCTTTGTTCTTGACAGATCCTTCTGGTCCTTCACACTTAGCTGAAAACATTTAAATTAAGCAAGAATGAGAATTTGATTGCCCAACAAGTATTATATATATATATATAGGCTGAAAGAATTTAAATGTTTTCTTTATAATATTTTTCTACAACTAGTCAGTAGTTGTGAAGTAATCTGTACCAATAATATTAACATAACAACACTCTTTCAAATGTTTAAAACTGTGTATTGACTATACATGGGTTTCTGTGACATACTATGAACATTGTTTTCATTTTCGAAAAGGTTTGAACAGAAATTCATCTGTAAACCGTCATGACTTACGGGCACGGAGGGTGATCAGCCCCATTGTACCATGTATTGATCAATACAACATGTATAAGAACGATGTTATCGTTCACTCTGTCCGCCTTGGGCGCATAAAAATTTTCCCATTATCGGGATGTTCATACCTGTCAGGTTTTCATAACAAAGGTCTTATATAATTCAACATATATGTATATCAAAGGTATATCAACATGCGATTGAATACAATGATTATCCAAGTGGGGACACTTGTATAATCATTTATAGAAATTAACAAACAGAATATATATTCGAATTATCATATACTAACATATTGATAATCAATAGGCGTATATAATATAAGTTTAACAATCTGTATAATAATAACAATAATTCTGAACTTCTCACTTCTGTCCATTGCATAAAGAAAATGCAAAGTTAGGATACTTGCCTGATGCGCTGCTTACACTTTACAACTTAGTTATATCTTTTATGAAATCACCTAACATTAATCAGATTATTTTACTGATTAGTACAACATAACGTACACATAAAACTGCCTATTGCAGCCAACACATTCCCTATTCACATTATCACACATGTTCAATAATCGTTGACTCATAATCAAACATCAACACCTTCCTAATCACATTGTCATACAACCTTAATAACCATTGAATAACAAATAAACAGTTAATTAACCAATTTATCTAAGTCCAGATCAATTTCTGATCTATGTCGATCTACCGACAGCTTTATCGGTTAAATATCGAGTCTAAGACTCTAATCCGTAGTTCAATATCCATTTGGATAACTTAAACATCAGTCGCACTATTTTTCATGTCCTTGTAATAATTATTAAATAATTATTATCATTTATCATATTTTTTTGAAATATCAGAATCATTATTAAATGATTTAAACAATTCTATTATCATTAATATTTAAGTAATATTAAACTACTAGCTGGGTCCCGTGCCTCCGGCACTGTATGGACAATATAATTTATCTCAAACTTTGGACGGCCAGATGATTTATTGAGTGAGCGGAAAATTCAAAATCATTTGTATTTTATTAGATAGATTATTAGATTATTAGATAGATGTATTTTATTAGATAGATGTATGAACGGTGTGATTTATCTCAAACTTTGGACGGCCCAGATGATTTATTGAGTGAGCGGGAAAATCAAAATCATTTGTATTTTATTAGATAGATTAATGAAACCATTGCCAAAATATTAAAGTTATGAATAATAACTCAAATTATTTTTAAAGTATTTATAATACCCTTAAATGATTTTTAAAACATTTAAAATCATTATTAAATAATTACCATTAATATTTAAATATTAATGAACTATTTATCCAAATATTAAAAGTCATAATTATAACTTAAAATATTTTTAAATCATTAACATCCTTTTTAAATGATTTTTTTTAAATAAATAAAACCATTTTTAAACTATTTATTTAATATAATTATTAAATAAATTTAATATCATTAAATAATCATTAATATTAAATTATTAATGAAATTATCCTTTAAATATTAAAAGTTATATTTTATAACTTAAAATATCTTTAAACACTTTATTTTCATTTAAAATGATTATTATAATATAAAAATTATTTTTAAACTAAATTATTTAATATAATTATTAAATAACTTTAATATCATTAACAATAATTAATTAATGAAATTTACCTTTAAATATTAAAAGTTATATTTTAAAACTTAAAATATTTTTAAATACCTTATTATTATTTAAAATGATTTTTAATATAATAAAATCATTTTTAATTCATTTATTTAATCCATTTAATAAATAACTTAATTATCATTAATATTTAATTTATTAATGAAAATTATCAAATAATATTAAAAGTTATCAAAAATAACTTAAATTATTTTCTTATATCATAATATAATTTTAAATGATTTTTCATGAATTAAAATCATTTTTAAATAATTTATTTAATATTATATTAAATAAATTAATTACTTTTAATATTCCAAAAATATTAAATATTTATGAAATATATTTAAAATAATTAAAAACTAATTTTCAGAATTTAAAATATTTTTTAATAATTTATTTTATATTTTCAATAATTAAAAACTATTTTTTTCTATTTTTTTATTAATTTCCAGAAATTTGAAAAAAATCTGTCGCTAATGACCACCTATAGCGACAGAACCGTCGCTATAGGTGTTCTTCATGAACCCAGACATTCAAGTGCAGTGACCGAGTGTACATGTTTGACCATCAATAGATCCGTGTGTGTTGTATTTCTGGGTCTGTTGTTCATCAGATCATGTAATACAAATACAAGACTACACGATCCAACAACAAACATGATCATAACACATAATACAAGAGAGATCTGAGCCTCCAAAAATGTTGTCAGGACTGTTCTTCATTTTCTGGGTTACCCAGAAATGAAGAACATATCATAGGTCATACTTTGAACCTTTACTACACGCAATCCTTGTAATTGATTTGTGATCTATAAACTGCAGTGTATAGCCAACATGCAACACTACAAATCTATCACAAAACATAACCATAACATCAAAAGATCAATCAGATCCATGCCGGTCAAACCATGTCAGAAGTAATACTCATATGTTTTTCTGGGTTACCCAGAAAACATATTTTGTGAACATCCTGCCTAGTTTGACCATACACCAAATACAACCTGCTTGAGATTTTTGTGAACTAAGGGTCCAAAAATAAAGTCCATCTAACATACTATAATCTAGAATCAAGAATAATAACAAAACATCAAACAAACTGTCAGATCTAGCTGCTTGAACATGTTGTCAGACACTGAAATAATTTTCTGGGTTACCCAGATTTCTGTGCAGTCAACGTCGGTCAATGGTGTTTGACCTTAAATAACTTTAAATCCAGACATCAAATAGCTATTCTGCCACTTCCAGCTTAAAGACAACATATCAGGCTATATATTAACACTTTAAAACAACAAAAATACTAAACACACAACGATCTACAGCCTCTGACATTCGTTGTCAGATAACAAAAAAATAATTTTCCAGATTTTTGAAAACATCAAATCCGAGCCTCTAAATGTTATGGATCTAACATCTAGCAACCCAGATCATCTATTTACACTATATCTAACATGTATAACACAAAAAAACTAACATCTAACATCAGATTTTTGGACAGAATTTGAATTAGGGTTTTATACCTTCTTGACCGATTTTGATTTCTATGCTTCTGATTTGTTAGGGATGGACGTGGGGCTGTCTTTAGGGACTGAAATACTTGCAATTTTCGTTGGTTTGAGAGAAAATGAGAGTTGGTTGAGTATTGATAAAAATAACTAGCAAAAACAACTGTTTCTCTCTCTCAACTTATTTATAGGCCATCAAGGTGCATGAATTGGCTGAGTTGTTGCTTGTTGCTGTCATTAGAGAGCACATGGGGTTGTTGGTTTGGTGAACAACTTCACCAATTTTGTCAAAACCTATAACTAGCTTCATAAATGCTAAAAAGGGACATAATAGTCATTTATTTTTAATTTAATGGCTAAATTGTCATTCTTACAAACCCTTGGGGTTTAACCCTTAGGGTTTAACCCTAAGGTTTAGCACAAAATATAGGATTTTTCCACTAGGGTTTGCACAATAAATTAAATTAAATAAAATAACTAAATTTTAGTTTCTAAATTTTGAAAATAATTACTTTATTAATTAAAGTAAGTTTGTAATTATCTAACAAATGGACATTAGGGTTTAGATCATATAATTATTGTTGACTTTGCTAATTTAGCAATTAGGGTTTACTCTCTCGGTAATTAGGGTTACCAAATTACAATTAGGGTTCCAATTACTAAATTAGGGTTTAATAAATTAGGGTTGCTAAAATTTAATAATTGTAATCATAATACTTGTGAATTAATCACATTAATACAATAACCAACAATCTCAAACTCTAATTTTAAATTAGGGTTACTAATTATAGCAATTAGGGTTTCTAGAATTTTAATTAGGGTTTACCTAATTAATACATTAAATACATGACAAAATTAATATTATACACTTATAAAACAATCTCACACTCTAATTTGGATCTCAAATTAGGGTTTAACATGATTACTAGGGTTTGGTCAAAATACATCGTAATTGACCAACCATTATCATTACGGACATACCGTACATATTCATAGCACTGAAAAATCAAAATATAATTAATATGATATTATTATTCTAATACCTTGACAATAATCCAAAATTAGGATTTGGATTCCATATCTGATTATTCTTTCATATTTAACCTTAATAATTAAGGTAAAATAATTAACTTAATAATCTGTACAAAAATTCATATAATAAAATAATTATTATATTTATTCTAAAAAAATCACTTCATATATTATTTAAATAATATATGAATATATATTCATGGAAAATAATTAATAAAAACATTTCTATTTTAAAATTAATTATTATAAAAATATACTTTATAATAATCAATAATTCTAGAATAGATTTACTTGTAAATATTCATGTAATAACTATATTTTTATTTACCTCATAAATACATATACACATAATCTTGTACAAATCCTCATCCTTAAAATAAAAAAAAATTATACGCAAAATTTATGATTTATTTATATAGAAAATATCGGGTTGTCACATTCACCATTCCTTATAAGGATTCCGTCCCCGGAATCACCACTTAAAAACCTACACATAACTGGGTACATAGCATACACAATCTTCGCAAATAGATCTCGATCCATCTTTGATCGAACTGATCTTTAACTAATCACATTAAGCTTGTCTTTCTGATTAAACGGAAATTTGATTTCTAAAAGAACTCAAATTCCTCCTCAAAATTTCTTTATAACACAATTTTTTATAAATAGAAAAATTCTAATTATGCAATTAAAAGTTATTCGAATATTACCTGGAACTGCATTGCCAGCTGCCACTGTGTCTTGAACCGTCATGTTGAAGACCCTTGATGTTGACTTTTTTGGTTTACTTGATGATGTCGGTCCCGTGATTGCTAATGTTCCACTACCCTTACCAGTATTCACACTACCAGCCTCTACCCTCTTATTCGGACAATCCTTAACCCTATGTTCCAATGATCCACAAATAAAACAACCACTATTCATTCTAGGATTGGGGCAGTTGGGAGAGATATGGCCCTCCTGCCCGCATTTATAACAAACAAATTTTCATTTTAAACATTCTCCGGAGCGGTTCTTTCCACACGTTTTGCACTGAATCCCTTGCTTCTTAATTCCTTCTTGCTTCACCTGCACGTTTCCAAAGTAGTTTCCCTTCCTTTTTCTGTCAACACTCCTGCTTCCACTATTAGTTCTCACCTTCTCAGCTCCCTCGACCTTGCTCTTGTTTTTCCTCTCCTTGTTGTAGAGGCTCATAGCCTCACTTCCCTCCTCCGCAATTATCGCCTTCTCCAAGAGTGCTGCAAATGTTGGAATTTGCAACACTGCCACCTTGTTATAGAGCCAGGGTTTTAATCCCAGCTCAAATCTCCTCGCCTTCCTAGCCTCCGTATCGACTTGATGCGGAGCAAACCTAGCTAACTCATTGAATTTCGCGGCATATTCTGCCACTGACATATCCCCTTGCTTCAACTCCAAAAATTTTACCTCCATTCTAGACTGCATACTGGCTGAAAAATAGTTCTCGAAAAATAAAGTCTTAAATCTATCCCACGCTACCACATCTGCTCCTGCCCTCACCTGATTTGCTTCCCACCAGAAATTTGCCTCACCCTTCATCATGTAGGTGGCAAAAGAGGTCTTTTACCCCTCAGCTACCCTAGCTATTATAAACGCCTTCTCAATTTCCTTATCCCAAGTTTGGGCTTCTACATGGTCAGTCGTACCTTTGAATTCTGGCGGTCCTACAGCCTTAAAATCTTTAAAATTCGCCAAGTGATTATCCGGCTGGTTTCTTTATTGCATAGCCTGGGCTACCATATTCGCAAAATGCTGCATCGGGTCTGCTTGTTGTTGTCCTTCAACGTTGTTGACAGACACTTCTGCCCTTTGATTCCGAGTTTGACGTTTTGGCGGCATTATCTGGTTAAGTAAAAACCATAAATTAACTTACATTCTAAACCTTATCATATAAGTTTAAACTTATTAAACTCGTTTCATAACTCAAACTTTGATTCATATTCATTCATTGCTTTTAAAATATTTTATATATCATAGCACATAGTGCTTTAAACATTAGTTATCCCATTGTGACTACAAAAGTCGGGATTTACTTTACCACTTTTTACAAAAGTTTTAACATAATGCATTACACAGACATACTAAACACACATATAATATTAAACACGCTTACACAACATAACCTATACTACCTATTTACTAAGTCTTCTTTCTTGGACAGCTTCTCGCCTGATGATCTTCCTTTCCACAGACAAAACATGCTCCTCGTTTATAGTCAGGACAATACAGAGTAGTATGCCCTTCATAGCCGCAAAGATAACATATTCTTTTCCATTTCTTCTTCCCAGGTTTTCCTAAATCATGGTCTTCTACCTTGCTTTTTCCCTTATCTTTTGGAGCTGCAAACGAAGTGTTGCTTGAGGCTCCCATCTGATTGATTTGAATTTGAAGCTTATCCTGCTCTTCCATTGTTTCTATTAATGCCTGACGCAGTTGACTATTTAATAGCTTTTCTATCTCCCATAGCCTTTCCAGAGAAGAAACATTGTTCCTCAGATTCTGTACCTCCGTTGATGCTTGTTCGGCTTCAACTTTAGTGTCTGAATCACTATCTGTCAGCTCCATCATTTCCGGATCTGGTACTATATTTTCTATGATGAGCACCTCATCCAAGTCGTTTTCATTGTGAGCTTCTATTTTAGCTGTTGGCTTCGATATCAGCTTAGGTGTATGGGTTTGATTCTTCTTCATGTTATAAGCATATAGCAAGCCTTTTCCACCCAACATCTACACACATAAATTATTTTGATTAGCATATAATATATACCAATAACACATAAAGGTTTTATATAAGTTATCTTTTAGTTTGTTTGACGATGAATTTATCCAATCCATCTTTATTTAAACTCTATATGAGTTATTTATATTTTCAACGTTTCCCTCTGTTCTAAGGTTATAGCGTAAGGTCTAACCCACCTAAGGTTTCTAACCCTATAGCTCTGATACCATCCTGTAAAGTCCCCGAACCCGGATACTTGAAACCCGAACTCGGTACTTCACGATACCATTTCTATGAGCGGAATACTACTAATAATAATAAAAATAATATAAAACTTAAACTTAAATTTATAAATACATCAGAGTCTTTCTCCCCAGTACGTAACCTTTATACATTCATTACATGTCATAACATATATAAATATATATATCATAGTCTTCATAATCTAAAACTATTACAAACAGTAGCATATAAAGTCATTCAGCAACTTTTTATTTTCCTTTGTTCTTGACAGATCCTTCTGGTCCTTCACACTTAGCTGAAAACATTTAAATTAAGCAAGAATGAGCATTTGATTGCCCAGCAAGTATTATATATATATAGGCTGAAAGAATTTAAATGTTTTCTTTATAATATTTTTCTACAACTAGTCAGTAGTTGTGAAGTAATCTGTACCAATAATATTAACATAACAACCATCTTTTAAATGTTTGAAACTGTGTATTTACTATACATGGGTTTCTGTGACATACTATGAACATTGTTTTCATTTTCGAAAAGGTTTGAACAGAAATTAATCTGTAAACCGTCATGACTTACGGGCACGGAGGGTGATCAGCCCCATTGTACCCTGTGTTGATCAATACTACATGTATAAGAACGATGTTATCGTTCACTCTGTCCGCCTTGGGCGCATAAAAATTTTCCCATTATCGGGATGTTCATACCTGTCGGGTTTTCATAACAAAGGTCTTATATAATTCAACATATATGTATATCAAAGGTATATCAACATGCGATTTAATACAATGATTATCCAAGTGGGGACACTTGTATAATCATTTATAGAAATTAACGAACAGAATATATATTCGAATTATCATATACTAACATGTTGATAATCAATAGGCGTATATAATATAAGTTTAACAATCTGTATAATAATAACAATAATTCTGAACTTCTCACTTCTGTCCATTGCATAAAGAAAATGCAAAGTTAGGATACTTGCCTGATGCGCTGCTTACACTTTGCAACTTAGTTATATCTTTTATGAAATCACCTAACATTAATCAGATTATTTTACTGATTAGTACAACATAACGTACACATAAAACTGCCTATTGCAGTCAGCACATTCCCTATTCACATTATCACACATGTTCAATAATCGTTGACTCATAATCAAACATCAACACCTTCCTAATCACATTGTCATACAACCTTAATAACCATTGAATCACAAATAAACAGTTAATTAACCAATTTATTTAAGTCCAGATCAATTTCTGATCTATGTCGGTCTACCGACAACTTTATCGGTTAAATATCGAGTCTAAGACTCTAATCCGTAGTTCAATATCCATTTGGATAACTTAAACATCAGTCGCACTATTTTTCATGGCCTTATAATAATTATTAAATAATTATTATCATTTATCATATTTTTTTGAAATATCTGAATCATTATTAAATGATTTAAACAATTCTATTATCATTAATATTTAAGTAATATTAAACTATTAATGAAACCATTGCCAAAATATTAAAGTTATGAATAATAACTCAAATTATTTTAAAAGTATTTATAATACCCTTAAATAATTTTTAAAACATTTAAAATCATTATTAAATAATTACCATTAATATTTAGATATTAATGAACTATTTATCCAAATATTAAAAGTCATAATTATAACTTAAAATATTTTTATATCATTAACATCCTTTTTAAATGATTTTTTTAAATAAATAAAACCATTTTTAAACTATTTATGTAATATAATTATTAAATAAATTTAATATCATTAAATAATCATTAATATTAAATTATTAATGAAATTATCCTTTAAATATTAAAAGTTATATTTTATAACTTAAAATATCTTTAAACACTTTATTTTCATTTAAAATGATTATTATAATATAAAAATCATTTTTAAACTAAATTATTTAATATAATTATTAAATAACTTTAATATCATTAACAATAATTAATTAATGAAATTTACCTTTAAATATTAAAAGTTATATTTTAAAACTTAAAATATTTTTAAATACCTTATTATTATTAAAAATGATTTTTAATATAATAAAATCATTTTTAATTTATTTATTTAATCCATTTAATAAATAACTTAATTATTATTAATATTTAATTTATTAATGAAAATTATCAAATAATATTAAAAGTTATCAAAAATAACTTAAATTATTTTCTTATATCTTAATATAATTTTAAATGATTTTTCATGAATTAAAATCATTTTTAAATAATTTATTTAATATTATAATTAAATAAATTAATTACTTTTAATATTCCAAAAATATTAAATATTTATGAAATATATTTAAACTAATTAAAAACTAATTTTTAGAATTTAAAATAATTTTTAATAATTTATTTTGTATTTTTAATAATTAAAAACTATTTTTTTCTATTTTTTTATTAATTTCCAGAAATTTAAAAAAAATCTGTCGCTAAAGACCACCTATAGCGACAGAACTGTCGCTATAGGTATTCTTCATGAACCCAGACATTCAAGTGCAGTGACCGAGTGTACATGTTTGACCATCAATAGATCCGTGTGTGTTGTGTTTCTTGGTCTGTTGTTCATCAGATCATGTAATACAAATACAAGACTACACGATCCAACAACAAACATGATCATAACACATAATACAAGAGAGATCTGAGCCTCCAAAAATGTTGTCAGGACTGTTCTTCATTTTCTGGGTTACCCAGAAATGAAGAACAGATCATAGGTCATACTTTGATCCTTTACTACACGCAATCCTTGTAATTGATTTGTGATCTATAAACTGCAGTGTATAGCCAACATGCAACACTACAAATCTATCACAAAACATAACCATAACATCAAAAGATCAATCAGATCCATGCCGGTCAAACCATGTCAGAAGTAATACTCATATGTTTTTCTGGGTTACCCAGAAAACATATTTTGTGAACATCCTGCCTAGTTTGACCATACACCAAATACAATCTGCTTGAGATTTTTGTGAACTAAGGGTCCAAAAATAAAGTCCATCTAACATACTATAATCTAGAATCAAGAATAATAACAAAACATCAAACAAACTGTCAGATCTAGCTGCTTGAACATGTTGTCAGACACTGAAATAATTTTCTGGGTTACCCAGATTTCTGTGCAGTCAACGTCGGTCAATGGTGTTTGACCTTAAATAACTTTAAATCCAGACATCAAATAGCTATTCTACCACTTCCAGCTTAAAGACAACATATCAGGCTATATATTAACACTTTAAAACAACAAAAATACTAAACACACAACGATCTACAGCCTCTGACATTCGTTGTCAGATAACAAAAAAATAATTTTCCTAGATTTTTGAAAACATCAAATCCGAGCCTCTAGATGTTATGGATCTAACATCTAGCAACCCAGATCATCTATTTACACTATATCTAACATGTATAACACAAAAAAACTAACATCTAACATCAGACTTTTGGACAGAATTTGAATTAGGGTTTTATACCTTCTTGACCAATTTTGATTTCTATGCTTCTGATTTGTTAGGGATGGACGTGGGGCTGTCTTTAGGGACTGAAATACTTGCAATTTTTGTTGGTTTGAGAGAAAATGAGAGTTAGGTTGAGTATTGATAAAAATAACTAGCAAAAACAACTTTTTCTCTCTCTCAACTTATTTATAGGCCATCAAGGTGCATGAATTGGCTGAGTTGTTGCTTGTTGCTGTCATTAGAGAGCACATGGGGTTGTTGGTTTGGTGACCAACTTCACCAATTTTGTCAAAACCTATAACTAGCTTTATAAATGCTAAAAAGGGACATAATAGTCATTTATTTTCTAATTTAATGGCTAAATTGTCATTCTTGCAAACCCTTAGGGTTTAACCCTAAGGTTTAGCACAAAATGTAGGATTTTTTCACTAGGGTTTGCACAATAAATTAAATTAAATAAAATAACTAAATTTTTGTTTCTAAATTTTGAAAATAATTACTTTATTAATTAAAGTAAGTTTGTAATTATCTAACAAATGGACATTAGGGTTTAGATCATATAATTATTGTTGACTTTGCTAATTTAGCAATTAGGGTTTACTCTCTCGGTAATTAGGGTTACCAAATTATAATTAGGGTTCCAATTAATAAATTAGGGTTGCTAAAATTTAATAATTGTAATCATAATACTTGTGAATTAATCACATTAATACAATAACCAACAATCTCAAACTCTAATGTTAAATTAGGGTTACTAATTATAGCAATTAGGGTTTCCAAAATTTTAATTAGGGTTTACCTAATTAATACATTAAATACATGACAAAATTAATATTATACACTTATAAAATAATCTCACACTCTAATTTGGATCTCAAATTAGGGTTTAACATGATTACTAGGGTTTGGTCAAAATACATCGTAATTGACCAACCATTATCAATACGGACATACCGTACATATTCATAGCACTGAAAAATAAAAATATAATTAATATGATATTATTATTCTAATACCTTGACAATAATCCAAAATTAGGATTTGGATTCCATATCTGATTATTCTTTCATATTTAACCTTAATAATTAATGTAAAATAATTAACTTAATAATCTGTACAAAAATTCATATAATAAAATAATTATTATATTTATTCTAAAAAAATCACTTCATATATTATTTAAATAATATATGATTATATATTCATGGAAAATAATTAATAAAAACATTTCTATTTTAAAATTAATTATTATAAAAATATACTTTATAATAATCAATAATTCTAGAATAAATTTACTTGTAAATATTCATGTAATAACTATATTTTTATTTACCACATAAATACATATACACATAATCTTGTACAAATCCTCATCCTTAAAATAAAAAAAAATTATACGCAAAATTTATGATTTATTTATATAGAAAATATCGGGTTGTCACATCATCCCTAGCTGAAAAGTTTTATTTAGCAAGGGTGGGAAATAAATTTTTCCCACAAGTTAAGCCATACAATGAATATATAAGATTCAAGAATAACAGACTATCTATTTCGATAGAATGACACCAAAGTTTGGGGAACTTTGAAATACCTGAACAAATCTCCAATTTCTAACAAATCTTCTCACAATCTATACAACACAATAATTTCATAATGAAAGAGTGCAACGATTTCAAAGTTTGTACGACATTCTAATGAATAATCATGAATCAATTTTATGCAATAACAAAGTGGAATGTTTTCTAGATTTATGCTGAGTGATCACAATGGATATAGAACTTCTCTTCTCGGGTATCTATCAAAGATTTACTTTGATATATACTCAGGTGTATCAGATAACCATAAAGATTAAATCATACACCTCTGTAAGTATAACAAGTGATCATCTTTATTATACCATATATTATGCATAATACTTAAGTCGCACACAAAGGTCGAATTTATGACCAATAAAATGTTCCCTTTATATAAAAGGTTGCCCTTCTCAGTCTCAGAATCAGGATTTGATTTAACAACGAAATTCAATGATTTCAATATCTAATCACTTCTCTTTTCTTCTCTTCTCAAACCTATCAAGTTTTCTTTTTCGATCTAGCCTATACAACTGGCATTGATCTATCAATAATAATTAAATTCTTTTCTCTTCTCTTCTCGAACCTATCAAGTTCTAACAAATATTCGTCTAGCCAGAATGATTAGCTAAGACATTTCTCAACATAATTCGGCAATAAACAAGAATTATATGTACTGTCAATATTTTCTTCTACATATATAAATATCCAACAACAGTAATTCACGAATATATATTTTTCGAATCAGTAATTCAATTTGAATTATTAAACATGCACTAACTACGAATAATCAACAATAAATTATTGGACGTGGTATAATTAACAATAATTAACCACTATAATAATTAAATGAATATAACTCAAGGTTGAGTTAGGAAACTTGCCTCATTCGCTGATTACAGCTACACAATAAACTTATCTGCTTTCGAAAGACTTATAACCAATAATATCGGTCTCATAATTAGCACAATATTTCATAACACGCAAGACTGTAATTCACAGTCAAACCTTTTACTAGGCACATTACCACATAGCTACATCAGTGTTTATAACATATATAAACACTTATCAAGTCTAACTAGTTTAGTCTGGTTGGACTTTGGTCTATTTTTGGTGTATTGATCACCCTATTCGACAATTAACACAATTATTGTCCATTAAACTTGGTCTCTAAGCTTCAATATTATTTTAGATAAGTCAAATATCATTTATAATATTTCTCAGAAGCTTTTATTAATTTATAAATAATTATTATAATTTATAATAATTTTTCAAACACTGAAATCATTTTTAAATAGTTTAAATATCAAATAATTCCATCATTATTAATATTTTATAATATTAAAATATTAATGACATACTTGTCAAAATATTAAAGTTATTAATAATAACTTAAAATATTTTTAAATCAACAATATTCTACTCAAATGATTTTTAAAGTAATTAAAAATCATTTTTAAACCATCACCATTAATATTTAAATATTAATGGATTTATCATCAAAAAATTAAAAGTCATTAATTATAACTTAAAATATTTTTTATATCACTTTTCTCATTTTAAAATGATTTTTAAATTGATAAAATCATTTTTCCATCATTTATTTTATTTAATGATTAAATAAACCTAATGTCATTAATATTTATTTATTAATGAGAATTCTCCAAAAATATTAAAAATTATATTTTATAATTCAAAATATTTTCTAACACTTTATTATCATTTAAAATGATTTTTAATTCAATAAAACCATTTTTAACTCATTTATTTAATATAATAATTAAATAAATCTTATATTATTAATATTAAATTATTAATAAAAATTCTCCAAAAATATTAAAAGTTGCATTTTATAACTCAAAATATTTTTAAACACTTTATTCTTATTTAAAATAATTTTTATAATATTAAAATCATTTTTCTCTAATTTTCCTCTTAGGTGTTCTTAGCTCAAGAACACTGACAACTCGGTGTTCAACTTACCTTGTTTGACCAGCCTTAGATTTTAATCCATGCATGTTCTGGGCTAGATAAGACACTGATTTGGTAGTGTGTATGTAACACTACAAATATCAACTAACATCTTGGACATAACACTTCTCAACAAGGAGATCTGAGTCTCCAATGTGACGCCCCCAAATCCGGGTGTCTTCCAATCCGACATATGGTGCTACACGGTACTACCATTCATACATTCATTCAATTGAAAAGTCTCAAAAGGACTAATATAACTTCTATATATCCAAAATAATATTACATTTCCCCGGTTCTTTGTAACCCATTCGTTTGTTCTTGTCATAATATTCAATATATTACAGACATTCAACTATTCTATTACATAAGTAATCTAAGGGTTCGTCTTGGCCTTGCCCTTGTCCTTGCCTGAGCCTTCGGTCCGATCGATCTTGGTTGTGTTTATATGGTTCAAGCAAGAGTGAGCATAACTAGCTCAGCAAGTACTACAATTCTAATAAACAACATGCTTGAAACATAGAACTCATATATCTTCAGTAACTGAACAATAGTTACGAAGTACTATTGATAATTCAAAATAACATGACTTTTCATTCAAAACGTTTTCCAACAACAATATTCAGTAGAATATCAACTAAGGCTCAAGACTATGAGCAGTTCATAATTTCTTTTGAAAAGGACAACCCGACACTAAGTCCGTAAGTCCGGCATAGCTTACGAGCACTTTTGGGTGATCAGCCCATAGTAATCTATGTTGATCAACACTACATTTATTAAACGTGTATACGTTTAAGTTGTGGCAACCTCACATGCCTGTCGTTAAACGACAAAAACATTTTAGCATACTTGGTCTTCGATTGAAAACCATACTAATATAACTCGGTAAACATTAATCATGCTTGACAAAATCATAATATAAGTCTTGCCGAAAGAATTGGCTTTGACTTCCTCATACAAAACTTCATGCGAAAGAATACATTAATTACAAAGCTTGTCCAAACTAAACTGGAACAAGGGTTAAAATACTTGCCTTCAGCGTTTGCTTACTAATTATCACACGTACTCTTTAAGTCTCTAAGTATCTATAATACATGATCATATAACATATCACATTAGCTCTCCCCCTTATAAAGATTCTGTCCCCAGAATCTCGCTATATAAAAAAAATTACACAAATAACTGAGGGTAATTCTTTTTCATCATTTTTTTAACTCCCACGTTGCTTCTTCTACGTCGTGGTTCTTCCATATCACCTTCACGGAAGGTATGACTTTATTCCGCAGAACATGTTCTTTTCTATTGACAATTTGAATCGGTGTTTCCTCATACGTTAAGTCCTTGATATGAATAGGTTCATATTCTATCATATGCTTATAATATGGCTTATAAGGACGCAATACCGATACGTGAAATACATTTTGTATTCGTTCTAGGTCTGGAGGTAATGCTATCATATAAGCTACCTCGCCCACACGTTTTAATACCTCAAAAGGTCCTATAAACCTCGAACTTAACTTTTCCTTCTTTCCAAAACGTATCTTTCCTTTCCAGGGAGATACTTTCAGAAAGACGTACGAACCTACGGCAAATTCTCTATTCTCTTTATGCGAATTCGTAAACTTCTTCTGTGACACCCCCAAATCCGGGTTACCTGACCCCCGAGTTTGGTGTTCACGATCCACAATATAAGTAACATTTAACTACCCATAATATATATAGATAGTATCATACATAAATTTTTATCAGAGTTTCATAATACATCACCCAGGTTCTCTAACCTTAACTTTACAAACATACCCTTTAGATATACAAAAAGGGTTTACAATACAATAATATAAATAATACTGTTTAATATAACTAATTTATAACTATGCCTTTGCCTTTGTCCTTTGCAGCACCTCCTGCAACTTCGCCCCTAGCTGAAAAATTTTATTTATATCAAGGGTGAGTGTTAAACCCCAGATTTTATGAATAAAGAATTAATTTTCTCGAAATAATTTTTAATATTATGGTGTGAATTTGAGATAATATTATAGTTGTGGGTAGTATTTATAAATTTTGCAAAGTATGCAAGTTGTTATATTATATTCGATTGGTCAGGGAATTTTCTTTGTGTCGGAAAATATTCGTACGACGGTACAATTATTGGTGGACCCCACAACAGAATTATTGTCGGATTGAGAAAACGACAAAAATATTTTTTTGAAAATAACAGCGAAAGTTTTACCGTTGATACTGCTGAACTACTGGGTAGTAAAAGTACAGTAATACGTGTTGTCGCATAGTAGCACACGATATTGATTATTGATATTTATGTGAGAAGTCGCTCAGTTTAATTCAATTATTGTCGATTAATAATATGAATTATTATAGCGATGATGACGTTTTGTTTTATTCGTATTATTAACGTAATAAAACAGAAACATCTTTTTATATAAAACAGAATACTTTATTAAAGTTATTCTATAAATAGAATATATTATATTTTATTATGCATAGTGTTGCATAGTGTTTACATAGTAAAAATCTTTTTATATAAATAGAATATATTATATTTTATTTAAAAGATTTTTCTTTAAATATGGACCGATAGATTAAAGTAAATCAATCTGGACCGTTCATAGATTAGTTACAATGCATTCCATTTTCCTATAAATAGAAGCTCATTCCTTCATTATTTTCTTACGAATTCACTGAACTCTAGAGAGAGAAACTATAGAAAGATAGAAGAAAAGTTTTTTGCTACTTAACTTTTCTTTTCCTATATCCAGTTTCTGTTACGGTAAGGGATATTATTTGTTATACCTGTAAGGGGTGTTATTCTTTCTTATTCATGAAGAGAACTATTGTTATTCTATTTCTTATTATTCTGTTGGAATAACCTGTATACGCGGTCTACCCTATACTTGGTGACATTCTTCTATTATTTTGTCGGAATATCCTGTCTGTGCTATACGCCGGACCTGGTTCCGTCTTTATCATTCAGTTGGAACATCCTGTCGGTGCAAATTTTTCTTGACCTGGTTCTGTTATTATTATTATGTTGGAATAACCTGTCTATGCGAAGTACCGCATGCATGGTGATTTCTGTTGTTATTCCATTTTTTATTATACTCAGTTGTTTAAAGTTTTGACTTCTATACTCCATGAAATTAGTAGAATATCCTTGATATTTGCGCTTCATCCAGTATCTTTTCATGGAAATATTCTTCTGATCATTCTTGAATTTTACTCTACAAAGCAGTATCATGTTGACAATTTGGACGTTAGTAGTTCTTGGACAAATTAATTCTTGAACTTGTTTTATTGAATTCTTATATCATTGTCATCATCCTCATGTTTATGTTATATTGAAAGTCATCTGTGGCCTGTAGTGCATAGATGGAATTGGTATGATTATGACCAGGGATTATGCAGTGTAATCATGACCGTAATAATACAAATGATGTGGAAAAAGTCCTCATTGGCCCGTAGTGCATTGATGGACAGTTTTTGGTATGATTATGGCTATGGATTCTCTTCGGCCGTAGTGCAAAGATAATTGTTTTATGGCATGATTAGGATCGTTGATGAAAACACGATTATCTTTGGCCCGTAGTGCATGGATAATTCGTGGTCGTGATACTAAAGAATATCCTTGGCCTGTAGTGCAGGGATGATTTAATGATGTGGATTATTTATTGAGCTGAGTCTCAGCGATAAAAGTGATGAAAAACTTTTTAAATCATAAAAGATAGTAGATTCTATTTTCTACTTGACTCTTTTAATGGATTGCTTATTCTGCTGCAGTTAAACTTGATGTCTATTGTATTTTATCAGTTTAACACTGTTGGAGACTAATGATAATTTATTCTGCATTATCTTAGTCATAATATTTCTTACTGGGCTAGTTGAGCTCACCCTTTCTTTCACTGTTCTCTTCAGGAAATGAGAACATAGCAGGGACTAGTCGGGGAATGGAGTGATGGTCTAGATGATAGCATTAGTAGTCCTCACTATTCTGTGAAATAGTGTATTAATAATTGTAATGAGGACTCTTTTTGAGTTTGTATAATCTCTAGTAGACAATAATTGTATTCAAACTCACAGTTATGTTTTGTCATATTGTACACGACAGTTGTATTTGTGAAACCCCAGATTTTATGAATAAAGGATTAATTTTCTCAAAATAATTTTTTATATTATGGTGTGAATTTGAGATAATATTATAGTTGTGGGTAGTATTTATAAATTTTGCAAAGTATGCAAGTTGTTATATTATATTCGATTGGTCAGGGAATATTCTTTGTGTCGGAAAATATTCGTACGACGGTACAATTATTGGTGGACCCCACAACGGAATTATTATCGGATTGAGAAAACGACAAAAATATTTTATTGAAAATAACGGCGGAAGTTTTACCGTTATACTGTTGAACTACTGGGTAGTAAAAGTACAGTAATACGCGTTATTGCATAGTAGCACACAGTATTGATTATTAATATTTATGTGAGAAGTCGCTCATTTTGATTCAATTATTGTCGATTAATAATATGAATTATTATAGCGATGATGACGTTTTGTTTTATTCGTATTATTAACGTAATAAAACAGAAACATCTTTTTATATAAAACAGAATACTTTATTAAAGTTATTTTATAAATAGAATATATTATATTTTATTATGCATAGTGTTGCATAGTATTTTTCATAGTGTTGCATAGTGTTTGCATAGTAAATTTTTTTTTTTAATATAAATAGAATATATTATATTTTATTTAAAAGATTTTTCTTTAAATATGGACCGTAAGATTAAAGTAAATCAATCTGGACCGTTCATGGATTAGTTACTATGCATTCCATTTTCCTATAAATAGAAGCTAATTCCTTCATTATTTTCTTACGAATTCATTGAAACTCTAGAGAGAGAAATTATAGAGAGAAGCTATAGAGAGAAAATTATAGAGAGAAAGAAGAAGAGTATTCTGCTACTTCACTACTTCTATATCCAGTTTCTGTTACGGTAAGGGGTGTTATTCTTTCTTATTCATGAAGAGAACTGTTGTTATTCCATTTCTTAATATTCTGTTGGCATAACCTGTATACGCGGTCTACCCTATACTTGGTGACATTCTTCTATTATTCTGTTGGAACATACTGTCTGTGTGTTTTACATCGGACCTGGTTCCGTCTTTATTATTATTCCGTTGGAACATCCTGTCTGTGTGTTTTACACCGGACCTGGTTCCGTCTTTATTATTCTGTTGGAACATCCTGTCGGTGCAAATTTTGCCTGACCTGGTTCCGTTATTATTATTCTATTGGAATAACCTGTCGATGCGAAGTACCTCATGCATGGTGATTTCTGTTGTTATTCCATTCCTTATTATACTCAGTTGGTTAAAGTTTTGACTTCCATACTCCGTGAAATTAGTAGAATATCCTTGATATTTGCGCTTCATCCAGTATCTTTTCATGGAAATATTCTTCTGATCATTCTTGAATTTTACCCCACAAAACAGTACCTTATTGATAATTTGGACGTTATTGGTTCTTGGACAAATTAATTCTTGAACTTGTTTTATTGAATTCTTATATCATTGTCATCATCCTCATGTTTATATTTTTTTGAAAGTCATCTGTGGCCTGTAGTGCATAGATGGACTTGGTATGATTATGACCAGGGATTATTCGGTGTAATCATGACTGTAATGTTACAAATGATGTGGTAAAAGTCCTCATTGGCCCGTAGTGCATTGATGGACAGTTGTTGGCATGATCATGACCATTGATGAATGCACAAATATCCTTGGCCCGTAGTGCATGGAATTTATGGTCGTGATCCTAATGAGTATCTTTGGCCGTAGTGCAGGGATGATGTGGATTATTTATTAAGCTAAGTCTCAGCGATAAAAGTGATTAAAAACTTTTTAAATCATAAAAGATAGTAGATTCTATTCTCTACTTGACTCTTTTAATGGATTGCTTGATCCGCTGCTGTTAAACTTGATGTTGTTATATTTTATCAGTTTAATACTGTTGAAGGCTAACGATAATTTATTCTGCATTATCTTAGTCATAATATTTCTTACTGAGCTAGTTGAGCTCACCCTTTCTTTCACTGTTCTCTTCAGGAAATGAGAACATAGCAGGGACGAGTCGGGGAACGGAGTAATGGTTCAGAGGATAGCATTAGTAGTCCTCACTATTCTGTGAAATAGTGTGATAATAATTGTAATGAGGACTCCTTTTGAGTTTGTATAATCTCTAGTAGACAATATTTGTATTCAAACTCACAGTTTATGTTTTGTCGTATTGTACACGACAGTTGTATTAGTAAGTTGTATTTGAATTCTGTACCATGTATCTGGCGACCCAAGATGGGTGATGTATACCTAATTTTGGGGGCGTCACAGTATTAGTAAGTTGTATTTGATTTATGTACCATGTATCTGATGACCCAAGATGGGTGATGTATACCTAATTTTGGGGGCGTCACAGTTGGTATCAGAGCTTAGGGATATGATCCCTGGCTAAGATGTGAGAATAGTACTAGGACGGGAGAGACGAGAAATTCCTTCGCTAGTATGACCTACCTAAGTTTATGTGCTATTTTATTAGTCGATTAGAATATAGGGATAATATGTTACATGTCAATTAACCCTTGTTTTGTGGCAGTGTTTGAAAATGGCATCCGAGAATGTTGAGATTATCAATGGAGCACAGGAGACCGTTGAGTCTCCACAGATCAATAATCAGGACAATGTGCAACAGGATGGCTATAATCCTCCTGTAAACAACAACACTGATCAATTGACGAACGACGGTACGTTTAGGAGCTTTTTAGAATTCATGCAACATCAGGCGAAGGCGACTCCTGTTCATAATGCAGGTAAAGACAATGGCAACCCACGGTTGGTCACCGCTAAGCAGTTCAAGGAGCTGGGACCATCGGAGTTTTTGGGAAAGCCAGAACCACTTAAGGCGGAGACGTGGTTAAAGCAGATCACCAAGATATTTGATGTCTTGGGATGCTCCGAGGAGCAAAAGGTTCTTTTTGCCACCTTTATGTTGCGTGAAGAAGCAGATCATTGGTGGGAATCTGTAAAACGTACCCAGACTGACGCACTCAAGATGTCTTGGGAGAAGTTCCAAGAGCTGTTCAACGACAAGTACTTTCCTGAAAGTATTCGTCACATGAAAGAGGTAGAGTTTATCAAGCTGGAGCAAAACAATATGACCGTGTTGTAGTACGAGTCTAATTTTACGGAGTTGTCCTGGTTTGCATCCCATTTGGTCGATAATGAGGAGCGAATGGCGCGAATGTTTCTGCGAGGTTTGAAATCCGATATACGTCAATACCTCATTTCTCATAAACTTTGTTTATATTCAGATATTGTGAATAGGGCTCTGTTAGTGGAGCGCGATAATGAGTTATCACAACCAAAAGGTAATGACCAGCAACACGATAATAATCATACCGGTGGCAACGGCCATCGGAACAATGATAACCACCGCGGGGGAAATTATCATACTAAGAATGGTAACCACTTCGGTGGTAATCATGGCCAAAATAATAAGAATGGACATTTCAAGAAGAGAAGGTTCAACAATGACGTAAAGACGTCGGTACCAGCACTTGTTTTAAAGGAAGAAGAACGACCACCTGTCGTATGTTTCAAATGCGGACAGGAAGGACACATCCATCCAAACTGTACGCAGTAGTCCAAAGCATGCTTTAATTGCGGAAGAGAAGGTCACCTAGCTCGATTCTGTCGTATGATGAAGTCAATTCCAGCTGGGATAAGGATGCCAAAGGATGTCCCAGACAAGCCAAAGCCGGTAGTTTAAGAGAGAGTTTTTTTTTTCTCTCGTGAAGAGGAACCTGAATAAAATTATCAAGGGTAAGTTAATCATAAGCTCTTACGAAGTCTATACCGTGTTAGATACCGGTTCTACTCACTCTTTTAATTCACCTAGTTGTGTTCAATGTTTGTACTTAACTCCGGAGAAGTTAAACTTTGATTTATTTATTGAAACTCCATTGGGAGAAACCTTCGTTACCTCCACCGTTTATAAATCTTATTTGATTCAAATCGACACTTTCACGTTACGTGTTGATCTTGTCTCTTTGAAAATACTTGCCTTTGATGCGATTTTGGAATCGATTGGTTAACTACTCATCATGCTTTTTGTAAGGTTGTTAGCTTTCATATTCCTAACCAACCTATAATGCGAATTCAAGCAACCAAACCACTAAATTCAATCATTGTCATATCAAGCCATAAGTAAAGAGCCCCGATCCTTTTGTTGATGACTTCCTTGTGTGGAATGCACCGAGGCTAGACTTTCTGTAGGCGACGTCGTGAATAACGATAACAAGTTGATAGGTATCATTGTGAGGTGCTATCTAGGTTAAGGGATAGAAGTCACAGTTGGTATCAATGTGACGTACTATCCAAGTCTTGAATGGGAGTAACAGTTTTGAATGATTTTTTTATCATTAATAAATTTCTTGACGTATTCCTGAAGACTTCTTAGCTTACCCCAGAGCGTGAAATCGAATTTGGTATTGACACTAGTACAAAACCCATTTCTTAAACCCTAAAATATTCTCTTCACCTAAAACGAACGTATAACGTGCCAAAGATGTTAGCTCGAGCTGTTAAAGATTACAATCGTACCATGCAATATTATCGTGGGAAATCGAACATGGTAGCTAACGTGTGAGTAGAAGATCGTATGCGTTTACAAGTGCGAATATACGAACTCACGTGAAGATAACGAATATACAAGTAGAATCGACTTTAATCGATAAAGTTAAAGACGCTCAAGCTACATACCCGAATCTGATGAATGTGAAGAATTAAGAAGGTTCAAGAGGGTGTTATTTTAGAAGCAAGAGTTGTTGAAAAGAGGAAATCTCAACCCTCGATTTAATTGGCCCATTTGAAATCCTCGATTGAGTAGGAACTGTGGCTTATAGACTCGTTTTACCGCCAAATATATTGCGTGTTCATAACATTTTTTTTTCGTATCGATGTTACGTAAATATGTGGACGACCCGAACCACATTATTAATTTAGAACCAGACGAGATAGTGGATGATTTAACGTTTGAAGAGATACGTGTTACAATCTTAGATAAGAAGAATCGTATTCAACACTCAAAGGTTATATCTCAAGAGTTAGAATTTGAAGTGAAGTCAAGGTATCCTCACCTGTTTGGCATACCAGGTACGTACGTAAATTTTGAGGGCGAAATTCCATAAGGAGGGGAGATTGTGAAACCCCAGATTTTATGAATAAAGAATTAATTTTCTCGAAATAATTTTTTAATATTATGGTGTGAATTTAAGATAATATTATAGTTGTGGGTAGTATTTATAAATTTTGCAAAGTATGCAAGTTGTTATATTATATTCGATTGGTCAGGGAATATTCTTTGTGTCAGAAAATATTCGTACGACGGTACAATTATTGGTGGACCCCACAACGAAATTATTGTCGGATTGAGAAAACGACAAAAATATTTTATTGAAAATAACTGCGGAAGTTTTACCGTTGATACTGTTGAACTATTGGGTAGTAAAAGTACAGTAATACGCGTTGTCGCATAGTAGCACACGGTATTGATTATTGATATTTATGTGAGAAGTCGCTCAGTTTAATTCAATTATTGTCGATTAATAATATGAATTATTATAGCGATGATGACGTTTTGTTTTATTCGTATTATTAACGTAATAAAACAGAAACATCTTTTTATATAAAACAGAATACTTTATTAAAGTTATTCTATAAATAGAATATATTATATTTTATTATGCATAGTGTTGCATAGTGTTTTGCATAGTGTTGCATAGTGTTTTGCATAGTGTTGCATAGTGTTTGCATAGTAAAAATCTTTTTATATAAATAGAATATATTATATTTTATTTAAAAGATTTTTATTTAAATATGGACCGTCAGATTAAAATAAATCAATCTGGACCGTTCATGGATTAGTTACTATGCATTCCATTTTCCTATAAATAGAAGCTCATTCATTCATTATTTTATTACGAATTCACTGAACTCTAGAGAGAGAAACTATAGAAAGATAGAAGAAAAGCTTTTTGCTACTTAACTTTTCTTCTCCTATATCCAGTTTCTGTTACGGTAAGGGATATTATTTGTTGTACATGTAAGGGGTGTTATTCTTTCTTATTCATGAAGAGAACTATTGTTATTCCATTTCTTATTATTCTGTTGGAATAACCTATATACGCGGTCTACCCTATACTTGGTGACATTCTTCTATTATTTTGTCGGAATATCCTGTCTGTGCTATACGCCGGACCTGGTTCCGTCTTTATCATTCTGTTGGAACATCCTGTCGGTGCAAATTTTGCCTGACCTGATTCTGTTATTATTATTCTGTTGGAATAACCTGTCTATGCGAAGTACCGCATGCATGGTGATTTCTGTTGTTATTCCATTCTTTATTATACTCAGTTGGTTAAAGTTTTGACTTCTATACTCCATGAAATTAGTAGAATATCCTTGATATTTGTGCTTCATCCAGTATCTTTTCATGGAAATATTATTCTGATCATTCTTGAATTTTACTCTACAAAGCAGTATCATGTTGACAATTTGGACGTTAGTAGTTCTTGGACAAATTAATTCTTGAACTTGTTTTATTAAATTCTTATATCATTGTCATCATCCTCATGTTTAAGTTATATTGAAAGTCATCTGTGGCCTGTAGTGCATAGATGGACTTGGTATGATTATGACCAGTGATTATGCGGTGTAATCATAACCGTAATAATACAAATGATGTGGAAAAAGTCCTCATTGGCCCGTAGTGCATTGATGGAAAGTTTTTGGTATGATTATGGCTATGGATTCTCTTCGGCCGTAGTGCAAAGATAATTGTTTTATGGCATGATCAGGACCGTTGATGAAAACACGATTATCTTTGGCCCGTAGTGCATGGATAATTCGTGGTCGTGATACTAAAGAATATCCTTGGCCTGTAGTGCAGGGATGATTTAATGATGTGGATTATTTATTGAGCTGAGTCTCAGCGATAAAAGTGATGAAAAACTTTTTAAATCATAAAAGATAGTAAATTCTATTCTCTACTTGACTCTTTTAATGGATTGCTTATTCCGCTGCAGTTAAACTTGATGTTCATTGTATTTTATCAGTTTAACACTGTTGGAGACTAATGATAATTTATTTTGCATTATCTTAGTCATAATATTTCTTACTGGGCTAGTTGAGCTCACCCTTTCTTTCACTGTTCTCTACAGGAAATGAGAACATAGCAGGGACTAGTCGGGAAATGGAGTGATGGTCCAGAGGATAGCATTAGTAGTCCTCACTATTCTGTGAAATAGTGTATTAATAATTGTAATGAGGACTCTTTTTGAGTTTGTATAATCTCTAGTAGACAATAATTGTATTCAAACTCACAGTTATGTTTTGTCATATTGTACACGACAGTTGTATTTGTAAGTTATATTTGATTTATGTACCATGTATCTGACGACCCAAGATGGGTGATGTATACCTAATTTTGGGGGCGTCACAGTGAGCAACAGATTTGCCCCGCAAGTTAAGATTATACAATAAATGTATGTTAATCAACAATAATATCCTATCTATTTTGATAGTATGAAACCAAAGTTCGGGGAACTTTGAAATAGCTGAACAAATTGTTATTCAATAAGAAGGCTTCTCCTTTTCTATGCAACACTATAATTTGATAATGAAAGAGTACAACACTTTCAAAACTCTACAAGAATCAATTCTACAAAATAACAAAGTGGAATAATTTCCAGATTTATATTGAGTGATCACACAAGATCTTTGAACTTATTTTCTCGGGCATCTATCAAAGATTTACTTTGATACATACCAGGAGTATCAGATAACCATAAAGATTAAATCATACCCCTCTGCAAGTACTTGGAGTCGGCCAACTCCTTGTACCCTATATTATGCATAATACTCAAAACGCGCGCAAAGGTCGAATTCACGACCCAAAATGTTCCCTTTATATAAAAGGTTGTTCTTCTCAGTTTTAGAATCAATATTTTGATTTTACAACGAAATACTGTGATTTAAAATTCTACTTACTCATCGATCTTGCCGAAATAATTGGCATCGATTCTACCAACAACAATTGAATTATTTTCTTGAATTTATCAAGTTCTAACCAATATTTGTCTAGCCAGAATAATTAGCTAAGACATTTCTCAACACAATTTGACATTAAACAGGAATTATCTGTACTGTCAATTCTAACTTCTACAAATTTGAATATTCAACAACAGTAATTCTACGAATATATATTTCTGAATCAGTAATTCAATTTGAATTAATAAGCATGCACTAACTGCGAATAATCAACAATAACTTCCTTGGATGTGGTGTAATTAGTAATAATTAACCACTATAATAATTGAAGGAAATATAACTCAAGGTTGAGTTAGGAAACTTGCCTTCCACGTTGATTACAGCTAACAATATAATTAACTGCGTTTGTAAGACCTATATTCAACAATGTCGGTCTTACAATTAGTACAAACATTTATAACACATAACACTGTATTTTACATTCAAACTTCTCTTAGGCACATTACCACATAGCCGCATTAGTGTTTATAACCAATATAAACACTTATCACGTCTAACTATTTCGGTCTAGTTGGATTTCGGTCCATTCTCGGTGTTCTGGTCACCCTATCCGACAATTAACACATTGATTGTCAATTAAACTTGGTCTCTAAGCTTCAATATTATTTTAGATAAGTCAAATATCGTTTATAATATTTTCCGGAAGCTTTTAATAATTAATAAACACTTATTATAAATTATAATAATTTTTCAAACACTTAAATCATTTTTAATTCGTAGTAGTTTTCATCTACGATATATTGATCTACTCAAAGACGGAGGAGGAACACGCCGAACATCTGAAGATTGTTTTGGAGGCGCTAAGGAAGGAGAAGCTGTACGCAAAGTTTTCTAAGTGTGAATATTGGATGGAAAAAGATAAATTCTTAGGACACATGGTGGATAAGGATGGAATTTCAGTAGACCCTGCAAAAGTAGAAGCAGTTAGTAATTGGGAGCAACCGAAGACACCAACCAAAATAAGAAGTTTCTTGGGGTTAGCTGGGTACTATGGAAGAGTTATCCAGGATATTTCTAACATAGCAACCCCGTTAACCAATCTAACAAGGAAGATGGTGAAGTTTGTATGGACGAACAAGTGTGAGGAAAGTTTCCAAGAGCTAAAGAAGAAATTGAGCGAGGCACCTATATTATCATTACCAGATAATACAGGAGGATTTGTGGTGTATAATGATGCGTCGTACAGAGGACTGGGCTGTGTGCTAATAAAACATGGCAAGGTCATTGCATATGCGTCACGACAATTGAAGGATTACAAAAAATGGTACCCTACTCATGACTTAAAGTTAGCGGCAATAGTTTTTGCGTTAAAGATTTGGAGGTATTTTTGTAAGAAGAAAAATGTGAGATATATATGAACCACAAGAGTCTGAAATATATCTTCACATAAAAGAAGTTGAACATGCGTCAAAGGAGGTGGTTAGAATTAATCAAGGATTATGACTGTGATATTCTTTATCACCCGAGGAAGGCAAACGTAGTAGCCGACGCGCTAAGTAGGAAAGGAAGGGAGAAGTTATTTCAATTGACAACTCAGGAGGAGTTAATAAGAGATATGGAAAAATTTGAGATAGAAGTGAAGGGATCGGAGAGGTCTGAAGAAAAATTAGTTGCAGTGGAAGCTCGTCCAACCTTGTTGGACAGACTAAAGGAATCACAAAAGAAAGATGAAGAATGTAAGAAAATAAGAAAGAGGATCGCAGAAAATGAGGTGGACAGATTTAAAATGTATAAAGACGGTATTTTGATATTCAAAGGGAGAGTGTGGGTGTCAGCAATAACCGAGTTGAGGGAAGAAGTATTAAACAAGGCACACAACACGACGTATTCCGTTCATCCCAGAGGCACGAAAATATACCGGGATTTGAGGCAACATTTTTGGTGGCCTAATTTGAAATGAGAAATCATAGAGTACGTTAGTAGATGTCTTACGTGTCATCGAGTCAAAGCAGAGCACCAGAGGCTGAGTGGTCTACTTCAACCATTGGAAATACAAGAGTGGAAATGGGAGCACATTACGATGGACTTCATGGTGGGACTTCCAATCACACAGAAAGGTTTTGATGCCATTTGGGTTATCGTAAATCGACTAACGAAGATGACTCATTTTCTACCGATCAAGATCCGATATAGTTTGAATCAGTTAGCGAATCTGTACGTAAAGAAAATTGTTTTACGATATGGAGTGACGGTATCGATTGTTTCTGATCGAGTTTCGTGAATTCTGGAAAAGGTTGCAAGAAAGGATGGGAACACAATTGAGGTTAAGTACCACTTATCATCCGCAGACAGATGGAAAAAGTTAGCGAACGATACAAAAGCTGGAGGACATGCTTAGAACTTGCGTGATGGACTTCAAAGGAAGTTGGGACGTTCACCTACCCTTAGTGGAATTCGTTTATAATAATAGTTACCATGTGAGTACAGGTATGCCACCGTACAAAGCTCTTTACAAGATAAAGTGCAGAACACCGCTGTGTTGGGATGAAGTTGGAGAGCCAAAGATGCTACGGCTGGAATTAGTTCAGCAAACTACAAATATGTTGACATTGATAAAAGCTAGACTAGTAGTTGCACAAGATCGACAGAAGAAATACACAGACTTGCATCGTCGGGACCGTGACTTTAAAGTGGGAAGTAATGTTTTCTTAAAAGTATCTCTTTGGAAGGGAAAAATATGTTTCGGCAAGAAAGGAAAATTGAGTTCGAGGTTCTTAGGACCATTCGAGATACTGAAGAGAGTGGGCAAAGTGGTGTACAAAGTTGCATTACCACCTGAGTTGGAGCACATCCATAACGTATTTTACATCTCCGTGTTGCGTCCGTATAAGCCTGACTACAAACACGTGATTTCTTACGAGCCCATTCAAGTAGAGAAGAATCTAGCATATGAATAAAATCCATGTCCAGATATTAGATAAGAAAGAACAGACATTAAGGAATAGAAGTATATCTTCTGTAAAAAGTAATTTGGCAAAACCACGATGACGAGGAGGCCACGTGGGAATTAAAAGATAAGATGCGAAGGGATTATCCCCATTTATTCGTTTAACCTTGCACCAATTTCGAGGATAGAATTTTTATAAGTGGGGGGGAGGATGTAAGAACCGAGAATTTCATGAATAAATAATTATTTTAACATAATAAGAAAATGAATATTTATTTGAATATAAATATTGATGTGTTGTAAGATGTGTAATTTAATTAATTTAAATTGAATTTATATGAAGATTGAGAATTTTGGAATGCCTTGTATGGTATGAGAATAGAAGTTAAGTGAGTTAATTTGATTAAGAGATGAATAAATTTAACTGAAGAGAATAATTAGTTACTATTATATTATTAAGTAATTGTTATTGTTAGTAATAGAATATTAATGAAGTAATTTACATAATTGTCTAGTATGGCTAGATAATAATTGAGGGTATTATCTACTAAGTAAAAGGGATTAATTATTTGAGAATAGGAATTTTTTTTAACAGTAACTAAGTTAGAGAAATTTCCAGAGTGGCGCAACTACGCCACTCTTGTACTGTAAACCAGCGCAACTGTGCCGGTAGTAAGACTTGGAACTTAATTTCCACTATGTGTATGAATTATAGAGAGTGTTTATTCACAATAATAAAGACTAAAGAATTAGTTACCATTATTTTTAATGTGAAAATTATTATTAAATATTATTTCATGACACTTTGTGTAATATGGGAAAATATGACTAGTAATATCATATAATTACTCATAAGATTAAATGAGGTGTGACATTTAATTGAGATTAATGATATACCAAAAATCATAGGGTAAAAGTAATTAAATCATAAAGTTGAAATAAATAGGTTTAGTTACCTCATCATGTGTGATGAGACAATTAAATGTGTACTCTAAAATATGGGACTAAATAAATATACATTATTAAAATATTTATTTCTATACCAGTGTATAAGGAAATTTTGACACCCCTAAATCCAGATACTCCATTCCCATAGGATTTGGTGTTCACTATCCAAAACCATTACATCTAACTACCCGTAATCAAAGGATAAAGATATAATTTAAATAACTTAACAATAATCTTTCCCATTAAAGGGTTACATCATCTCAAAAACAATCACAGGTAATCTAACCTTAAATTATTACATCAGTTTGTGGAATACATCATAAAATAAAACAAGTCTCATAACATAAAACATTTAACTAAATTAATAAATCTTCAACACTTGGACATCTTGCCCTTTCCTTTGCTAGTAGATGGCTCATCGACTTTCTCAACTTCAGCTGAAGTGTTAAATGCAAGAGTGATCAAACAATTGCTCACTGATATAGAGAGTAATAATGATAACAACATGAGAAAGAACAACGAATGCTGACAATAATGAACTTGTTCTACGAATCAAAAATAGAAAACAAGTTCAAACTTTAATATCTGAGGGTCTTAAGACCACAAACTATGTCTCTGGTAATTAGGTATTATTACCTCAACCTTAACAGTCATTTAGACTATACAGACCCTTCTTAACGTACTTAGCAGGATCAACCCTTTGTATCATGTATTGTGCACAAACATCTAAATGTTACACGTATAAAATCCTTTATATTAGGGTTGTTCGTCTCAGCTTGAATTTAGAATCTCCTCACTAAATAAAATTTAGCTCGTAACTAACTTATTAGTGGTTCTAGAATTTTAGAACACTATTCCATAATAGACTAGTTCAATCAATAAAAGTTTGCTTACTACTTGAACGCTTAATACAACAATATAGAATTGAACAACAACATTATATATTTGAATAAACATGGTATACGAGCAAGGTACCATATTCAAAAGAATTAGAACAACCTTAAATGAATTAAAGTATTAGAACAACATATGCTTTAAATAACAATAACAAGACATAGGAATATGAAATTCGCTCAATGTAATGAAATAGGTTACAAGGGCTTATTTAACCATACATAAGTATAGAATCAATAGGCTTGCTCAATAAAAGTTTAGGAAACTTGCATTCAATACAAAGAGAATGAAGTTAGAAAACTTTCATAAGTATAACATAACAACGAAAGGTAAACCTTGCTGAATAATAAAGTAGCATATGTTAGGGAACTTGCCATGTATGTAAGCTAAACAAGTGTAATAATGTTTTCCAAGTACCCTACACATATCATTGGAATCGTAATAACAATAACAATTAGTTGTATTAATATTAGCTTTATAGGTCTAACCCATCATTTAGGTTATAACCTTAACTTAACATCTAACCATGTGGGTTAACACCTTTAACGAATTTGAAATCTCATAATTAACTAACATAAACCATATCATTTATCTTTAACTTTCATAAACATCACTTTTTATTCATTACATAACTTAATTAACAATCACTTAAAAATCTTCATACTTTGTA
Organism: Panax japonicus; assembly: GCA_020205505.1. Classification (NCBI taxonomy): domain Eukaryota; kingdom Viridiplantae; phylum Streptophyta; class Magnoliopsida; order Apiales; family Araliaceae; genus Panax; species Panax japonicus. The sequence continues at coordinate 44,338,982 of CM035102.1, read as the reverse complement.
TTACAACATATTACAATCTGTTGTTGTAGCCTACGTTATGTCTTAACATCATTAACATGCATGCCAAACTAAAAAGTCCATTAATCATGACCTACAAATAAGCAGAAGTCAATGCCTAGGCTCAGGGCACGACGCAACTGCATTGTCCCAAGCCTTAGCACCGGAGCAGCTGCGCTGATGTAGATTCGCAGAAGGCCTACGGCGCAGCTGCGCCGTTTCTGCCTGTGGTGACGGCGCAATTGCGTCGTGCACAGATAGAAACTGCAGCAGCTCTGTTACACAGCAGTCACCAAAAACAACCCAATACTACAGAAATTCATGAAACCTAGCAACTAAAACTTTGTAATAACATAGTTAAGCATGATATTCTTCATTCTAATTAAATAAACATTACATGTATTTAATTTTGAGGAATCAAAACCCCAATTTTGCCAATTTCATCAATTTTTACACTTTTAGTGAATTTGATCGCCACGAATTTGTTTCTTAATCATTTGATACGATTCAAACTACCCCGCTTTCATTTCTTAACATACTAACACATTCTAAAGTCAAATTGCAAATTATAACAAGTATTGATCATTAAATTTCCTACTTTCTAAATCTAATTTTCATGTATAAACACTGTTATTTTACTTTTCTTCCTACAAACCAATTCTCACGAATTTGACAAACAAGTAACAATCATATATGATGATTAATAGATTTTGCAAAACTATATGCACATATATATATATATATATACCACAATTCACGTGATTTCCAAATCATATAATCTCTCTCTCTCTCTCTCTCTATATATATATATATATATATATATATATATATATATATATATATATATATATATATACCACCAAAACTAAATGTTTAAAATAGGAATAGTTTATACCTTGATTAGCAAAACAATTAGCAACCCTTCTCTTTCTCTTGACAATCTCAGAACAACTTCTTTCTTCTCTATATTCTCTATGATTCTCTCTTCTCTCCCAACTCCCTGCACTTAATCCTTAGGAGAATATGCAAAATAAAATATAAACTAGCCACTCTCCCATGTACGTCAGGTCACAAACTCAAAAGACGTCAGTTCAAATAAGCCAAAGGCCACAGGGCCTTGTTTGGCTACCACAAATCCTCTAATTCTAATTTATTTTAATAATATTATATTATATAGCTTCTATTTGTCACACTTATTTTAGTTAATTTAAATGACTTACATTGGTAATTGTAATAATTATAATTTCACTATAAATATACTTTATATTTGATAAATCATTATATGTCTAATTTAATTAATAAATTAGACTAGGACATCACTTTATGTAATTTATTTATTTTCTTTAATACTAAGCAATTCATTTAATTTAATTACTTCATTAAATTAAATCCTTCAAATAAAAATTACCATTATTCAATTTAATTAACATTAATTAATTTAGTTACTAAATTCTTGCACTACAATTAATCAATTATTTATTTTTCTCAATAAATAAATTTAATAAAATATTTATTTAATTCAATAAATATTTAAATTAATTAAAAAATTTCTCGATCATTACATCCTTCCCTCCTTAAAAGGATTTTGTCCCCAGAATCACAACTCGAAAATTTTATATGTTACATTCTTCCCTCCTTAACAGGATTTTGTCCCCAGAATCGCTATACAAAATTAAGCAAATAATTGAGGATAATTCTTCATCATAACGTCTTCAAGTTCCCACGTAGCTTATTTAGTATTGTGGTTTCTCCAGGCTACCTTTATAGAAGGTATTACCTTATTCCTCAGTACTTGCTCTTTTCTGTCAATAATTTGAACATGGACTTCTTCATAGGACAAATCTTTCTCAAACTATAAGGGCTCATATTCTATAACATGTTTATAGTCATGCTTATATTGTCTCAATACCGAGACATGGAAATCATTATGAATATGCTCTAATTCCGGAGGTAAAGCTACCTCATATGCCACTTTACCAACTTTTCGTAGGACTTCAAAAGGTCGTATAAACCTAGGGCTTAATTTTCCATTCTTGCCAAATCAAATTTTCACCTTCCAGGGAGAAACTTTCAAGAAAACATAACTACCGACATCGAAATTCTGATTTTATCGATGTTGATCGGCATATTTCTTCTGTCTATCTTGTCCATCTATCAATCTCGCTCAAATAACCTTGATGATCTCGACATTCTATTGTACCAATTCTGGACCCAATAGCTGATGTTCACCTACCTCATCCCAGCATAATGGAGTTATGCATTTCTTGTCGTATAACGCTTCATAAGGAGGCATGCCAATACTTGCATGATAACTATTATTATAGGCAAATTTAACCAATAGTAAATGATCGTCCCAATTTCCCTTGAAATCCATGATACATATTCTGAGCATATCTTCTAGTGTTTGGATGGTTCTCTCACTCTGTCTATCGGTTTGAGGATGGTACACTGTGCTCATTCTCAGCTGTGTTCCCAAGCATTCTTGTAATTGTTTCCAGAAATTAGACGTGAAATGTGGATCTCTTTCTGATACAATGGACACAAGTACACCGTGTTTAGAAATAATTTCATTCACGTACAATTTTGCTAACATATCTAGGGTAAATCTAATCTTAATTGGCAAAAAGTGTGCCGACTTCAGCAATCGATCGATAATCACCCAAATGGCATCGTAACCTTACTGGGTCGTTAGAAGACCTACCACAAAATCAATTCTGGTATGCTCCCATTATGATGATCAACTTTAACTTTCTAACACGTTAAACACTTAGCCACGCACTCAGCAACATCCTTCTTCATATTCACCCACCAAAAATGATGTCTAAGATCCTGGTACATTTTTATACTCCTAGGGTGAATCGTATATCTTGAGTTATGAGCTTCACTCAGAATTTTCTCTTTAACTACTGGTACTTTCGGAACCCAAATTCTCCCTTTGAATCGAAGTAATCCTTCTGAATTGATTTTGAATTTGTTTTCCTCACCTTCAGATACTTTCAACTTTATCCTTTCACAATCTTCATCCTGAAGTTGTGCATTCCTCACCTTATCTACCAATGTTGAATCGTTTCCCATCTGGAACAACTTCTCATCGAATTATGTCGGATATTTAATTTCCAACTCCATCTTAGCCATTTCTAACACTAGCTTCTCCTGACCAGTCAACATCATTAACTTTTCCCGTCCCTTCCTACTTAAAGCATCAGCAACAACATTCGCCTTTCTAGGATGATAGAAAATTCTGCAGTCATAGTATTTGATCAGCTCCAACCATCTTCTTTGTCTCATATTTAAATCTTTTTATGTAAAGATATACTTCAGACTTTTATGATCAGTATATATCTCACACCTCTCTCCATAAAGATAATGTCTACAAATTTTTAGGGCAAACACCATCGCCGCTAACTCTAAGTATTGAGTCGGATACCCTTTCTCTTAATCTTTCAACTGACATGATGCATACGCAATAACTCTGTCATTCTGCATAAGCACACAACCTAGTCCTTTTTGTGATGTGTCATTATATACCAAAAAATTTCCTATATCATCAGGCAATGACAACATAGGTGCTAAACTCAACTTCTTCTTCAATTCTCTAAAACATTCCTCGCACTTCTCCGTCAAAACAAAATTAATCGCCTTCCTAGTTAAATTTGTCAATGGAGTCGCGATCTTGGAAAAGTCTTGAATAAAATGCTTATAGTAACCTACCAATCCTAAGAAACTCCTTACTTCCAATGGTGTCTTCGGCTGATCCCAGTTTATTACAGCTTCAACTTTTGATGGATATACCGAAATTTCGTCCTTATTAATAACGCGTGTGAGAAACTCTACATGTTCCAACCAAAATTCACATTTTGAGAACTTAGCGTACAACTTCTCTTTTTTAAATGTCTCAAGCGTCACTCTTAAATGTTCCACATGTTCCTCCTTGGTTTTGGAATATACCAATATATCATCAATAAACACAACCATAAATTTGTCTACAAATAGTTTAAATACCATGTTCATCAAATCCATGAACGCTGCAGGTGCATTGGTTAAACCAAAAGACATAACTAGAAACTCGTAATGACCATACCTAGTTTTGAACGCTATTTTTGGTACATCCTCCGGCCTCACCTTCAACTGATGATAACCACTTCTCAAGTCTATCTTCGAGAAATATATCGTCCCCTTCAGTTGATCAAACAGATCATCGATTCTTGGTAACGGATACTTATTTTTAATCGTGACTTTATTCAATTCTCGATAGTCAATGCAGAGCTGCATCGATCCATTCTTCCTCTTAACAAACAACACCGGCGCTCCCCATGGTGAAACACTCAACTGAATATACTTTTTGTCGAGCAACTCCTACAATTGCACCATCAACCCTTTCATCTCTACCGGGGCCATTCTATATGGTGCCTTAGATATCAGGGTCGTTCCTTGTAATAAATCAATTACGAACTCAATTTGTCGATTCGGCGGGAGACCTGGAAAATCGCTGGAAATATATCTACAAAATCTCTTATAATCGGTATCTCTTCTAACTTCGCACTCTTCCTCTGTGTATCAACTATGTAGGCTAATTATCCTACATATCCTTGTCTCAGTAACTTCTTGGATTGCATCACCATCAAACAACTTGCTCATCGAGGTGACTTGCTGCCATTGAACATAACCTTTGACGAAGTCATACGGTTAACACATTTTCTTTAGAAATCAATTACTACTCCGTAATTAAATAACCAATCCATTCCCAGTATAACATCAAACTAACAAAGTCTAATGGGTATCAAATCTACCATCATCTCGTGATCCTTATAATCACTTTACGATTCCTATATATGAATCTAACATGAATCAGTTCCCTATTAGCAATCTCAATTCTTAAGGGAAATTCTAATTCTTCCTAAGGAAAATCTAAGTTCTGAGCAAATTCATCGGATATAAATGACCGAGTAGCACCCGAATCAAATAGCACATAAGCATTAATACCATTGATAAGAATGATACCTGACACCACATCCTTAGATTGTACAACATCCTGCACGGTCATATTGAAAGTCCTCGCAGTAGGTCGGCTTGACTGTACTGGTCTAGTGATAGTCAATACACCACCACCGTTGTTGTTTCCTTTTCCACCACTTGCACTTCCCGCTAGCTTCTTAGGGCAATCACAAGCCATGTGATCCTTTGAACCGCAGGTAAAACATGCTCCTTTCTTTGGACTAAAACAATTCGGTGCAATGTGTCCCTCTTGGCCGCAGTTGAAACACACCTGCTTTCTCTTCAAACATACCCCAGTATGGTTCTTCCCGCACATCGCACAAGCTTCAAATTTCTTCTTTGGTTGACTTCCTTATTTTCCTCCCGCAGTCGAATTCTCGCTCAACTTCCTCTTCTGACTACTACTTCCAACATTACTTCCACTAGCCTTATTTTCATTCTCATTCTTCCTCTTCTTCTATTCTTGATTATACTTGGTCAAGGCTTCGCTTCCACCTTCCATGATAATTGCCTTTTCCAGTACATCCGTAAATGTATTTAGCTGAAACATTGAAACCTTGCTATACAGCCAGGGTTTTAATCCTTGTTCGAACCTTCTCGCCTTACGCTCATCAGTATTAACTTCATAAGTGGAAAACCTTTCAACTCGTTAAACTTCGTAGCATATTCTGGCACCGTCATAGTTCCTTATTTCAGCTCCAGAAATTGCACCTCCAACTGATTCCGTGAACTCGCTGGAAAGTACATTTTGAAAAACAACTCCTTAAATCTATCCCACGCTATCACTCCTTGTCCCACATGAACCTTATTTGTCTGCCACCAGTAGCTATCTTCAGACTTCAGCATGAACGTTGCGAACGTAGTCTTCTGATCCTCGTTAACTCTAGCAACGTTGAACACCTTCTCCATTTCCATGATCCTGGTTTGGGCTTCCACTGGATTCATAGACCCTTGAAACTCTGGCGGTCCAACCGCTTTGAATTCCTTAAAGGTCATAACTTGAGCTTGCGGTTGATTCTCAAGTGCACCCGTCAATAAGGTTACCAACTGTTAAACCAGATTAGCATTGGTCTCATTATTATTATTAGTAGACCCTTTAAGAAGTGGTTGTTGACTTGGTTGTCTTCTTCTAGGAGGCATTTTCTGTTAAGATATGCACTTATTAGTTCATTACTCAACTTCTTGAGTATTTGAAGTTTAACTTAAATATTTTAATATTAAAGATATAACACATAACATTTTAAATAAACTTTAATATTTCATTCGTTCATAAAGTTTTAAAACATATTAAAGATAGCATATCCGCTATTAACATCCACTTTCCTGAACTAGACAAGTTTCAGGATTACATACTCATACTCTCCCTTTATTCATCTCAAAATAAGGGATTCACAGTTTATCTACTCACTTACTTAACCACACATTATTATTATTGTTATTCTCTCTATCTAGACATATTAAGACGTTGTAAGGCTTCTCGACGCTCTTCCACCATGATATGATACGTCGTTCTACGATCCATCACGAACCACGACGAATTCTCAATTTGAGGTGGGTAATAAAAGACTCGATCCTGGGCCCTATCAATCGCAGAATTAAAATTGTAATCCATCTCGTTCATCTTGGCTTTCTTCACTTGGACCTTGACCTCAGCACGGTCTGCACATTGAGTCGCCTTCATCCAAGCATCCTCTGCTCTTGCACACTTAGCTGATTCCTCTTTGAAGTCATCTTTTAATTTCTCCATATTGATCTTCAGCTTCTCGTTTACCGCCAATAAATCCTCATGCTGACCCTTGGGTTCTTGAATCTCTGTCTCCTTCTGTTCCATCGTAGCGTGATACATCTCAACCAACTCTTTCAGCTCCTTAACCTTGTCTTGTAATTTTATGTTACGGTTGTACAGAGCGTCATACATCTCAGCTGATATAGAGTTTATTGGAAACTCCACAGGATCCTCTTCCTCATCATCCTCCTCTATCTCCTCAAAATTATCCTCCTCGGGATGGGTCACAGGCTCATCCTCCTGGATCAACTGCTCCCGCACTACGTGAATATCCCGGGGTTCGTCATCTATATGTACCTGAGGTATCACTTCCCTAGCTGGACTGGATCCTTCTTCGTTAGACATCCTGACAACAAAATATTTTAAGTTTTACTTAACATTTTTCGATACTCGCGATCACATAAGTTGTTAACACATAACACATAGTGTCTTGTATTATATAACTTCAATGAATACCTTAATCCATTCTTTGAAACTTGATAAGAGTTGGACACCTCTATGTTTTCTGTCTCCTTAAAGGTTACTTCCTAAGGCTTCCCCACCTAAGGTTCATAACCTAAGGCTTTGATACAAACCTGTGACACCCCCAAATCCAGGTACTCCATTCCCACAGGATTTGGTGTTCACTATCCAAAACCATTACATCTAACTACCCATAATCAAAGGATAAAGACATAATTTAAATAACTTAACAATAATATTTCCCATTAAAGGGTTACATCATCTCAAAAACAATCTCAGGTAATCTAACCTTAAATTATTACATCAGTTTACGGAATATATCATAACATAAAACAAGTCTCATAACATAAAACATTTAACTAAATTAATAAATCTTCAACACTTGGACATCTTGCCCTTTCCTTTGCTAGTAGATGGCTCATCGACTTTCTCAACTTTAGTTGCCGTGTTAAATGCAAGAGTAAGAAAACAATTGCTCACTGATATAGAGAGTAATAATGATAGCAACATGAGAATGAATAATGAATGCTGACAATAATTAACTTGTTCTACGGATCAAAAATAGAAAACAAGTTTAAACTTTAATATCTGAGGGTCTTAAGACCACGAACTATGTCTCTGGTATTTAGGTATTATTATCTCAACCTTAACGGTCATTTAGACTATACAGACCCTTCTTAACGTACTTAGGGGGACCAACTCTTTGTACCATGTATTGTGAACAAACATCTAAACGTTACACGTACAAAATCCCCTATATTAGGGTTATTCGTCTAATCTTGAATTTAGAATCTCCGCACTAAAGAAAATTTAGCTCGAAACTAACTAATCAGTGGTTCTAGAATTTTAGAACACTATTCCATAATAGACTAGTTCAATCAATAAGAGTTTGCTTAATACTTGAAGGCTTAATACAACAATATAGAATTGAACAACAACATTATATATTTGAATAGACATGGTATACGAGCAAGGTACCATATTCAAAAGAATTAGAACAACCTTAATTGAATCAATGTATTAGAATAACATATGCATTGAATAACAATAACAAGACATAGGAATATGAAACTCGTTCAATGTAATGAAATAGGTTACAAGAGCTTATTTAACCATACATAAGTATAGAATCAATAGGTTTGCTCAATAAAAGTTTAGGAAACTTGCATTCAAAACAAAGAGAATGAATTTAGAAAACTTGAATAAGTATAAAATAACAACGAAAGGTAAACCTTGCTGAATAATAAAATAGCATAGGTTAGGGAACTTGCCTTGTATGTAAGCTAAACAAGTGTAATAATGTTCGCCAATTACCCTACACATATCATTGGAATCGGAATAACAATAACAATTAGTTGTATTAATATTAGCTTTATTGGTCTAACCCATCATTTAGGTCATAACCTTAACTTAACTTCTAACCATGTTGGTTAACACCTTTAACGAATCTGAAATCTCATAATAAAATAACATAAACCCTATCATTTATCTTTAACTTTCATAAACATCACTTTTGATTCATTACATAACTTAATTAAAAATCACTTAAAAATCTTCACACTTTGTATTATAACACATTACAATATGTTGTTGTAGTCTACGTTATGTCTTAACATCATTAACATGCATGCCAAGCTAGATTAAGTCCATTAATCATGACCTATAAATAAGCAGAAGTCACTGCCTAGGCTCAAGGCATGGCGCAGCTGCGCTGTCCCAAGCCTTAGCACCGGCACAGCTGCGCTGCTGCAGATTCGCAGAAGGCCTACGGCGCAACTGCGCCGTTTCTGCCTGTGGTGAAGGTGCAGTTGCGCTGTTCACAGATAAAAACTACAGCAGCAGCTCTTTAACATAGCAGTCATCAAAAATAACCCAATAGTACAAAAATTCATGAAACCGCACAACTAAAACTTTGTAATAACATAGTTAAGCATGCTATTCTTCAATTTAATTACATAAACATTACATATATTCAATTTTGAGGAATCAAAACCCCAATTTTACCAATTTCATTAATTTTTACAGTTTTAGCGAATTCGATCGCCACAAATTCGTTTCTTAATCAATTGATATGATTCAAACTACGCCGCTTTCGTTTCTTAACATATTAACACATTCTAACATTATATTACAGATTATAACAAGTATTGATCATGAAATTTCATACTTTCAAAAGCCAATTTTCATGTATAAACACTGTTATTTTACTTTTCTTCCTACAAACCAATTCTCACGAATTTGACAAACAAGTATAAATCATATATGATGATTAACAGATTTTGCAAAACTATATGCACATATATATACCACAATTCACGTGATTTCCAAATCATATATATATATATATATATACAAGTCCAAAACTAAAAGTTTAAAATATGAATTTTTTATACCTTGATTAGCAAAACAATTAGCAACTATTCTCTTTCTCTTGACAATCTCATAACAACTTCTTTCTTCTCTATATTCTCCGTGATTCTCTTTTCTCTCCCAACTCTCTGCTCTTAAGCTTTAGGAGAATACGCGAAATAAAATATAAACTTTCCAGTCTCCCACGTACGTCAGGTTACAAACCCAAAAGACGTCAGTTCAAATAAGCCAAAAGCCACAGGGCCTTATTTGGCTACGACAAATCCCCCCATTCCAATTTATTTTAATAATATTATATTATACAGTTTTTATTTGTCACACTTATTTTAGTTAATTTAAATAACTTACATTGGTAATGATAATAATTATAATTTTATTATAATTATACTTTATATTTGATAAATCATTATATATCTAACTTAATTAATAAATTAGACTAGGACATCACTTTATTTAATTTATTTATTTTCTTTAATACTAAACAATTCATTTAATTTAATTACTTCATTAAATTAAATCCTTCAAATAAAAATGATCTTTATTCAATTTAATTAACATTAATTAATTTAGTTACTAAATTATTGCACCACAATTCATCAATTATTTATTTTTTTCAATAAATAAATTTAATAAAATATCAATTTAATTCAATAAATATTTAAATTAATTACAAAAATTTCTCGATCGTTATAGAAATAGTAGAAGAAGATATTAAATGATTAGTAACCAATTAAATTGAGTCCACATAGGTTATAAAAATTAAATTATGTGGACTAATATATATGGATTATATGATGTGAGTACATAAATAATCCCTAACTTTCCTAATATAATAACAATTATAAATTAAAATTGCATTTTTGGGAATTAAATGAACTAAACTAAGAAAATTAATCACGTTGCTAAGAATTAAGAAGCTCAGTACATGAACAGTAACCTATCACCTATTTACGTAACTTCCAAGTAGTGATCATTGGCTATGGCAATGGCTGATGGTGAGTGGTTGAGCAACCCTTTGTTAACCGTTGTTTCCTTTCTATACACCATGGATTGCAACCTCAGTATAAACTCATTAGCCAGTCCATCTTTACTCTAAAAAATGGCAGCTATGTTATTGAAATCACATTGCTGTAATTGTCTGTTGAAATCCTGAGAATTGAGTGTGAGTATTGGTTGTTCAAAGAATAGTCTAACAATCTCAGAGGGAAGAAACTAAAGAAATTAAGCTTATCAGAATGTAAACACTTATTTTAGACACTTAATTTTAAAGTTTACAAATTATAGAAATTCTACTAGATTCTTGTATATTGATTTGAAATTGTGCTACCAAAGTGTTAGTAAAGTGTAAATATGTATGTGGAACCTCTAAGACTGATTTTAAGAATGATTAATGAGAATGAATTAACATTGGTTTCAGACTTTGTAAAAAATAGAGTACCTTTTTGGGTCTGGTCCAGGAAGGACGCAGCTGCGCCGGACCACATGACCAAATTCTTGTTTTTGTTCTGCTAGGTGTTGATAATTTAGTATTATGACTTATATATATACCTGAAAAGAAGTATAACATGAGATTTAAAGCTTTCTTATGAGATCGGTAATACACAACATGATATAGTATTTATATTTCCTTTGTTCATGACCAACTTGTTAGGCTTTCTGTTAGAGAACTTTTTCGAGAAAAACTTGTTGTATCAAAGCTAATATCTATGAATACTACATGATGTATGTTTTGATCTTGTGAAGATGTTAAAATGACTCAACTATACATGATAAGAGCTTTAAAGGTGTTTTGTATGTGTTGAATTGCATCGTTCGAGTTTAAAATGATTTCAAAGGCAAACTTAAATATGTTTTCCAACCATGTGCATTAAGAATGAGTAGTTAGATTCTGAAGATTTAAGACGACATGTTTATGATCATTATGTCTCTAAACATGATTCTTATATGATAAACGTAATAGTTGTAAATCAAGTGTGGGTTTAAAGCATGTTTTAAAGTAATGTACAATGCTAGTTATGAATGAATAATATGAACACTAATTAGCACATGTATTAACAGATTATGTAATATCTTTATGTGAACATAAGGCTAATTAGTACATATGGTGATTACATGACTCTATTTGGCCTTGATTTTGAAGTAATCGTATGCTTATGTAAAGCCCTCTAGCATGTGTACAAGATAGTTAATAATGACTTGGTATGTTAAACTTTGGACTGAAACCATGAGAACAGAAGCTTAACTCTGGTCTAGCTAGAGGACAGTGCAGCTTTGCCGTCCCTAAGCCTAACCAGGGCGCAGCTGAGCAATCCTGCAGTAAGTTAAGTATTATGTTTGTGGTCTAAAGTTCGAAGCATGCTTGTATGGTAAATTTAAATTGTATTATATGACCAGTATGCTATGTAATGTGTTAAGAAGCATGTTAAGTGATAGAATTGAATGTTTGATTACAAACTTCCAAATTATAAAAGATGCTTGCGAATTATAAAGCAATGCTTTGAAACTATATTCTTTGACTATATGGTATCTTATAAACTGATGTTGTGCTATAAGTACTCAAAAGTATGCGATGAAGTATGTGTAGAGCATACGAGTAAGTTAGATGTTTATGGGTGCGTTTAAACTTACATATTATGAATGAGCATATATAACTAATGAATATCCTATATGCGTAACTATATTCTGTTAGGATTCAAAAGAGTGTTGATAAACTAGATTTTGGTAAACTACGCTTCAGGCAAGTACTCGAACCCTACTCTTTATTGAGCATTACTTGAACTTGTGCTATTATTGATCGTACAAGTAGAATTTTGAAAGTATAATACTTCGTAATCTAGAAATGGAATTGTTTACAAACCTTGATTTCGAACGATAAATGTTCATATATATACTATGAAAGAAAACTGTCTAAGCCATTACTTCAGCTAGACTATTGTTATTTGATCGAAAGCTATCCAAACCAAATTAACTTGGTGCATACTCTTATAACTGAGACAAACAACCCTCTTGGTAGGTGAAATATATACTTGTCGGGAAACCGACATGCGCACATGAGAAAGATTAATTGTTATGCATGACATAGGGTACTTTAGGCTGATCACTTATTCTACTCGTTTGGTAGAATTATCAGTTTATTACTGTTAATTCTATTAGAAGTTCATAGTCCTTAGTGACTACTCAGTATTCATTACCTTCAAATCTTGAATTGATTAATCGTTGAATATTATTGATAATTTCTTTCCATAGCGATTATTGTTGAGAACCATAGATATTTCTTACTATCCTTGAACTATAACTATTGTTGTACCCTTGAGAAACTAAAACTACATTAAACACCCTTTTTACTATATTACTTGCTGGGAAAAATTGTTGCTCATTCTTGCTTTCCCTAAAAATATTTCAGTTAAGGCAGAGCAAGGCAGACCCTCGGGTATTGATAAGGGTAAGGGCAAAGCTGCGGAGTAGCTTCGTATTAGTTTAATGGGAAACATTATGATTATGTTAAAAATATTATATTATGTAATATGTGTTAGAGGATGTTATTTAGTGATCTATGAGGTTACATCATAGATCCATAACCTCTAAATGCAAGAAAATAGAGTTTTTTAAAACTGACCAAAAACCCTAGTTTTGAGGTCTGACAGCCATATGTAAGGTCCTCTAGATCTTTGTGTGTTAGATGTTATGTGTGTTAGATGTTATAAATTTGTTCTCTATAATGTGGAGAGTAGACTGGAAGTGGAATCAAGTCCGTACCATGTCTAGATCTCAAGATATGAGTAGTCAAACATGGTTGACCAACCATGAAGACTGATTTCTGGAAAACCCAAAAATTTCCCAGAAACCCAGATAGCTCTGACAAGCTTTTTAAGGCCTCCGATCTTGCATGTGCTAAAGTTTTAGGCCATGTTAGTGTATTGGATTTGTATTATAACATATGAACTACACAATCATGCCATTAGAACACCCAGATCATAACCAGGATCAAAGATACTGTTGGTCAATGTAGGGTTGACCAACAGCCGAATGAAGTTTCTGGAAAACCCAGAAACCTTCAAGAACACTTTTCTGACAAGGTTTGACTGACTCAAATCTTGTGATTTTGATGTAGTTAGTCTGACCTAGTGTATGATATTTGTACCGTGACATCTCTACTGCACGACTAAACCATTAAAACATACTGAGTAAACTCAGAATCAAAGTTATGAAGCTCCAAAGTAGGTACCTTGCACTGTTCTTCATTTCTGGGTAACCCAGAAAATGAAGAACAGGTCTGACATGATTTTTTAGGGTTTATATCTCACTGATATGATGTTGTTTAGCTATGAAATTTGTTTGGGGTTGTAGTGTTACATCAATACTACAACACTAATGCATAATCAAGCCCAGAAAACATCAAGAACATAAGATTAAGTGTGGTCAAACATAGTACCCAGGTGATTGTCTGTGCATGTTCTTGAATGCTCAAGAACACTTATAACGACAGTTTTGTCGCTATAGACCCCTTTAGCTACAGTTTTGATATAAATTAATTAAATAATTAGAATTAAATGATTTTTAAATATGAAAAATTCATAATTAATTTGTAAAAATAATTTAAATCATAAAAACTGATTTTTAATAATATAGGATATATTTTATTAATATTTTAATATTTTTAAATATTAATGATATTTAATTTATTTAATTATTATATTAAATAAATTACTTAAAACTGATTTTAATATTTTAAAAATTATTTGAAAACATATTAAAGTGTTAGAAAATATTTAAGTTATTTTGGATGAATTTTAATATTTTGGGAATGTATTTCATTAATAATTTAATATTAATAATAATTAATTAACTTAATAATTTTATTAAATAAATTATAGAAAATTAGTTTTAATGTTTTAAAAATCATATAAAAATGATTTAAAGGTTTTACAAATGTTTTAAGTTATAAAACATAACTTTTAATATTTTGTCATGAAATACATTAATATTTTAATATTAATGGTAGTTTATTTAATAATGGTTTTAATTGTTTTAAAATCATTTAAATGAGATATTAAGGTATTAAAAATAATTTAAAATATTATTAATAAATTATAATATTATGTTATGTATTTCATTAATATTTGAAATTAATTAAATATATTTATAATTGAATTATGTGGTATTTAAATCAAATAAATGTGATATAAATGATTGAAAATTATTTATAAATGATAATAATTATTTGAAAATTATTATGAGCGATTGAAAAATGTTTTGATTAAATAATAAATTATCTAAGATAATATTGAAGTGTTTAAGTGGAGTCTTATTGATAATAGGCTCGATAATTATCCAATTAGGCAATCAGGATGTCAAAATAGTACCGAACTCAACTCAGACTGAAATAGTTTGACTTTATACCGATTCTTATGTGTTTGAATGACTGTTAGGATTATGTGATAGTGTGTTTTGGTTATTTTATAAATATATATAACAGTAGAAATTGTGATGATATTATTCTAATTTTGTGATCGATATTATTAATATTAGGTCTTCAGATGAAGCTATATAGACTGCGAAATAGTAGTCAACAATTCAGGCAAAATCCTTTACTCATTTATAATGTAAGTTCTCTAACTCGAACTCGAGTTATATTTTTATAAAGTATACTAGTGATTGATCATTGTTGATTACGTCACGTCTTTGATTATTGATTCGCACGTTGTGCATGTTGCATATGTTCATCAGGTATGAAAGGCTGAACACCTTCATTACCTTTTGGTCCACTTGATTTATTCGTGTTCATTATTGTCCATTCATTTTTATTGTCTCGGCCGTTCAGTTATGAAAATTAATTCATGTTATTTCACAAATGTTATATTATTGAAAGTCAGTCAGCTTATTGTTTATTCTTTCAATCAAGATATATCTTTTCTTTGAACTCAAACTTGTTGCTCACCCTTGCTATATCATGATAAACATTACAGATTAGGATGAATACTTCGGATATAGGCGAAGGAAAATGACATTGTATGTCGGATAGGATATTGAATTCAGGTATATGTTAAGGTTATCGACCTTGGGGATTATGTGTAAATGTTAATTTATAAAAAAATTATGTTTACATCTTCCGTAATAGTTATAGAATTAGTGTACTAGATTCGTGGTGATTAGTATTCGAATTTCGGGGACGCTACAATATCAATAAGTATGCTAGTAATAGAATCATATGTTTGAGATGTGTTTATAAACTTGAAAACGTTAAGTCAAAGGATGATTAAAGAACTATGTTATTTGATTGTATAGTATTGCAGACTAATTTTTTGTTATGTGTATATAAAGTACGTAATAACTTACCTATAGGATTATACGGTTAAGTTAGAATCATATGTGTATAATAAACTTACATATCAAATTTGTGTATCGGATGTACATAGCTAATGAATATCCTATATACATAATTATGTTATAATAGGGTTCGAAAAGTGTTGATTAGCTATACTTTGGTAAACTACGCTTGAGGCAAGTATCCTAACCTATGCATTTACTTTATGCAAGGAATCTATGATTACGCAAGTTTTCTAACTTACACAACTTGAATATTGTACAAGTATCTAAACTCTATTTCTTTGATGCAGGTTTTCTATCTTACACAACTTTAAATTTGTGCAAGTACTCGAACCCTACTCTATATTGAGTATTACTTGAGCTTATATTATTATTGGTTGTACAAGTAAACAATTGAAAGTATGATTCTTACCTTATGACATAATCCTTCATAGTTAGAATAGAGTTGTTTATACTCTTTGAACATTGATTTCAAGTATTAAACTTATAATTGTTCTTATATACATGTAAAGAGAGGTCTATGCGCTTTGATTCGGCTAGTGTAATGCCCCTAAATTCGGGTATCTTCCAACCTGGTAAATGGTGCTTCACGGTGCTACTGTACACACTTATATTCAATTGAAATACCTCAAAAGAGTGAATATGTCTTTTATATATTACATATTAATATTTCCTTTCTCAGGTTCTTTATAACCATTACATATGTTCCTCGTCATAGTATCAAATAAATATAAAATTCATACTATGCTATTACAAAGACAACTACTTGTCCGCCTTAGCCTTTTCTTTATCCTTACTTGATCATTCGGTCCTTTCATTCTTAGCTGCATTCATATGGTTCCAGCAAGGGTAAGCATAACTAGCTCATCAAGTATAACAATTGTATTTAAGCAATACGTTTGAATCATATGAGAATATATCTTCTATAATTGAATCTATAGTTATGAAGTACTATAGATAATTCAAAATAGCACTTATCTTTTCTTTAAAATGGTTAACAATGAACAACATCTGTTAAACCTAGATTTTTTTCCAAGACATTGAGAATTTCAGTATTTCTTTATAAAGGACAACCCGACACCAAGTCCGTAAGTCCAACATTTCTTACGAGCACGTCAAGGTGATCAGCCTATAGTACTCTGTGTTGTATAACACTACTACATTAATGTAAGGTTTTGTGAAAATCAAAGTAGCAATCAAATTATAAAAATAGCAAAAGCAAAGTAAAATTAGATTTTAAATTTTTTTACAAACCAATTACCCGGATCATCCTTTATGCATATTAGTAATTAAAATGAAGAACAAGAAGTATTGGAATCATACCCTTGTAGATACGAGCTTCAACAAGTACAAGTTTAACTCCTACTTCTTCGCGATCTCCTTGAATCTCCAGGTAGATTCCTTCCTTTGATAATTGTTAGACACCCAAGTGTATGGCCTCTAGAGGTGATCTGTGAGATCTCAAATTTTATAAAATGAAAGTATTCAATTTTCTTATAATTATTATTCTATTTAGTAAATGGTTAAATTGATAAAGGGTTAAAATTAAAGGTGATATTTAAAAAAAATTCAAAGTAAGCAAATTGTCATAAAATAATCACTGATAAAAGTATAATAATACGCGTGGTTGCATAGTAGCATACAGTATTGTACAATATTTTTTATTATTGATGTTTACGTGAGAAGTCACTAAGTTTTATTCAATTATTGTTATAATATTTTATATTATTAAATCAATAATTGAGACGACAAAGTTATTCATATTATTATTTAGAATATTGATGATGTCTATAAAGTTCTGTCGAGGAGAGGTTTGGTCACCTAATTGCGCATTAATAGGGAGAAATCCTTATCGAAAAGCCCCGTCTTTCTTGGGAATGATCTGGTTGTTAAATATTATGAGTTATAATATTAATGATGAATAATTTTGTGTTAATTAATAATGAAATTGATATTTCCATTGTATTGAGATTATTAGTGTTAATGGAAATCGACATTTATTTCGATAATAATTGATTTTTGGAGGTTATATTGACCAATCGGGTAATTAATCGGATAAATTAGCAATTAATTTCTATTAATTCACATGCTTATAAATATTTGTTCACATGTATGCACTATTGATTCAAATGCATGTACTATTAGGGGAGGTGGTACAAGATTGATAATACTTGAAGGACTAAATTAAAAATGAAAGAAAAAGATAAATGTATTATACTGTATATTTCGAGCCCCAAAATGTGCAATTATTGAAACTATATTTTCTTATAAATAGAAGTTCATTCTTCTATCATTCTCATCAATTCACTAAGACTCATAAGAGCAATGATAGAGAGAGAAGCTATAGAGAGAAAGAGGAAGAGTAGTCTGCTACTTCACTATTATAGTATCGAGGTAAGGGGTATTATTTATTTCATATTCTGAAGAGATATTATTTTTCTTATTCGTATGAATATTATTTTTGTTCAATATTCGTAAGGAATATCATTTTTGTTTAATATTCATTATCTTCGTTTAATATTCGTAAGGAATATTACTTTTGTTCAATATTCATAAGGGATATTATTTATTTCATATTCTGAAGAGATATTATTGTTGCGTATTCGTATGAATATTATTTTTGTTAAATATTCGTAAGGGATATCATTTTCGTTTAATATTCAGTGTCTTTTTTTAATATTCGTAAGGAATATTATTTTCATTCAATATTCGTAAGGGGTATTATTTATTTCATATTCTGAAGTGATATTATTTTTTGTATTCATATGAATATTATTTTCGTTCAATATTCGTAAGGAATATCATTTTCATTTAATATTCATTGTCTTCATTTAATATTCATAAGAAATATTATTTTTGTTCAATATTCATAAGGGGTATTATTTATTTCATATTCTGCTGAGATATTATTTTTCGTATTTGTATGAATATTATTTTCGTTCAATATTCCTAAGGAATATCATTTTCGTTTAATATTCATTTTCTTCGTTTAATATTCGTAAGGAGTATTTTTTTCGTTCAATATTCGTAAGGGGTATTATTTATTTCATATTCTGAAGAGATATTATTTTTTCGTATTCGTATGGATATTATTTTTGTTCAATATTCGTAAAAGAATATCATGTTCGTTTAATATTCATTGTCTTCGTTTAATATTCGTACGAAATATTTTCTTCTTTCAATATTCATAAGGGGTATTATTTATTTCATATTCTGAAGAGATATTATTTTTTGTATTCGTATGAATATTATTTTCGTTCAATATTTGTAAGGAATATCATTTTAATAAAAATATTCATTGTCTTCGTTTAATATTCGTAAAGAATATTATTTTCGTTTAATATTTGCAAGGGGTATTATTTATTTCGTATTCTGAAGATATATTATTTTTCGTATTCGTATGAATATTATTTACGTTTAATATTCGTAACGAATATCATTTTTCGTTCAATATTCATCGTCTTCAGTTAATATTCGTAAGGAATATTATTTTCGTTCAATATTCGTAAGGGATAATATTTATTTCTTATTTGTAAGGGTTATTATTTCTTACTATTCACTCGGGTACTATTCACTCGAAGTATTATTTATGGGGTACTATTCACTCGGGTATTATTTACTCTAGGGTACTATTCATGAAGTACTATTCACAACATACTATACACATGGTACTATTCACGAAGTATTATTCACAGGGTATTATTCACGAAGTACTATTCACGGGGTACTATTCATGAAGTACTATTCATGGGATACTATTCACGATGAAAAATTGATTCTTTTTTATCCAAACTAATTTTTGATACTTGAATATTATTCTTGAATTTTACTCCACAATTTGTGATTATGTTGACAATTTAGATATTCTTGAATTCTGGATAAATTGTATTATAAATGTTTAATAATTATCCTTTATCTCATTTGATTGATTCTTTATATCATTATCATGACCCTTATGCTTATATTCTGTTAAAAGTCATCTTTGGTCCGTAGTGCATAGATGGACTGTTGGTTATTGGTTTTATAGTTGTATGTCTTTGGCCTATAGTGCAAAGAAGAACTATTGATTGATATCTTTGGTCGTAGTGCAAAAATGAACTGTTTATTGATAGCTTTGGCTTGTAATGCAAAGATGGACATGTGTATGACATGATCATGAGCACTGGTGATATTAACGAATATCCTTGGCCGTAGTACAGGGATAATTTGATGATGTGATTGGCAGGATCATGACCATTAGTTAACAGTTGCATGTCCTTTGCCATAGTGCACCGTCAGGTAATTGATTGGTATAATCATGATCATTGGTTTTATAGTTGAATATCTTTGGCCCGTAGTGCAAAGATAGATAAATGATTGGTATGATCATTGTTATTAGATTTGAATATCTTTAGCCTTTGGGGTAAGGATACGGAGTGAACGTTCTATTAAGCCTTTGTGGCAAGGAGGAACTGTTGATTCACATTATTATAGACATGAATTGTGAATTTAACTAAAATCTTTAGTGGTTCAAGTGAAGACAAGTGATGAAAGTTCTCTTAGGCTTGGGTATAATAAAGAACTGTTAATGGGTATTAAAGGGATAAAATTGATGATAAACTTTTAAATCATAGAAGATAGTAGATATCATGCTCTGTTTGACTCTTCTAATGGATTGCTTGTTCCGCTGCAGTTGTTGATCTAAAACTTGTTGTCTATTGTATTCTATCATTTGTTATATTGTTGAAGGCTGAAGATAATTTATTCTGCATTATCTTAGTCATACTATTTCTTACTGGTTAGTTAAGCTCACCCTTTTCTTCACTATTCTCTTAAGGAATTGAGAATATATAGCCTAGACTAGTCAGGAAATAGAGTGACGGTCCAGATGGTTGCTTTAGTAGTCCTCACTATTCTGTGAAATTGTGTGATAATAATTATAATGAGATTGAATTTGAGTGTGTATATTGTCTAGGAGACGATATCCTTGTTAAAACTCTCAGGTATGTTTTGTCGTATTCTACACGACGGTTGTATATTTAAGTTGTAGTTGTATTATGTACCATGTATTTTGCGACTCAAAATGAGTGATGTATACCTATTTTGGGGGCATCACATGATACACCAAGGAAGAAGAATTTTCAAGAAGAAGAGTGTATTGGCTCAAACCCTAGTTTTTTCTATCTCTGTAGGAAAAGGGGGCGTACACTCAAACTATTGAAATTACGTATCTCTAATATCTGACATAAGACTCCTCTTATAAAGATATCAGGTAACCCTATTTAATTAAAATAAGGTATTATTTATTTAATTAAATTTATTTAATTAACTGGGCTCCCTAATCTTATTAGGGATAATTAATTAAACTCCTTTAACTAATTTTGCCTCCTAATCCTATTAGGAATAAATGAGAGTACTTATATTAAATTAATTTCTAAACTCTTTTAGAAATTAAAATAATTGTAAGAATATTAATAAGACTCCTCATATTAATTTATATTTAATATTTCTAAAATATTAAATAATAAATATTAAGCTATTTAATTTATTCTATCACCATAGATTAAATTAAATATACTTAAAATATTATTACGATTATGTCATTAACTTCTTAAATAATTATTCTTCCTTTTATGGTGTGACCCTTTAGGTTCTCCATATTAAACCGGTTGTGAATAAATCAATTAGAATAATTCAAATCTTATTTAAATAAATAAATAAAACTATTAATTTATTTAATTATATAATATTTATTCTACAATAGGGATAAGCCTCCCTAGCGATCAACGACTTTCCAAATAATATAGATTTCAACACTAATCATAAAAGAACCTTTGAATAAATAGTTACCGTACAATTCAATCCTTCCACCATACAATGTCCCAATAAAATATAAGACATGGAATTACTGTCAAGTTTTATTTTATTTAATTATATGTATTTTGATTCTTCAATACACAACTCCTAATGAATGCAAATTAGAAACTACTTTCTAATTTCATTTCACCTTAGCCAATGATTCTTGGGTTGTCATTTATCGAATCACATAGGACATTTCACTTCTTTTAGTAGAAGCGGTAGATTCTTTATTGATCAATCATTATATACATATATAACTTATTACACCCCAAGCATATCCTTTGATATACCCTAAGAGTCTTAAGGAATAAGTTAAAGTGTAATTCATTATATATAAGATACTATGATGATCTCAAGTCTAAGGATCATTTGTACTACAATCACTACAAGAATTCCTATTGACAGACAAGTAAAACTCCCTTAGGTATTCCTTAGCGAGTCACGTTTAGTGAACTTATTCTCTAATAGGCATATATATACTTGATTTAGTGTCTCCGCATTAATGATCATGAGATTAATCATCCTCATCCAACGAGAAAGGAACGTACGTCCCAATCTATTCGAATTCACTAATCCCTTTTTTAGTAATCCATTGATTGGGAACATTTTAGTTTTAAGCTATCTAAGAATTTAGATCTCATTAGCATAATCTCATCATGATTCTAAAAGCATTGCTTAAAACAACACCATGTAGATAATTAAATGCCTTTAATAAATAATTCTTTTATTAATAAATAAATAAGATTGATTACAAAGTATATGTTTATCATCATACATGATTGGCTTGTATGCATACTACTTTCAATTAAATGTATCTACGTTTAAGTTTTGGCAACCTCATGTGCCAGTCGATTGACGAAAAAAAATTTATTTAGTCATACTCAGTCTTTCTTTGAATCCATACCAAAAAATTGGTATAAGATAGAAATATCAGTAACATTTTGATAGATTATTGGCTTTGACTTCTTTGTACATCAACTCATGCGTAAGATACATGAATCGTAAAGCTTGTCCAAAATAAGCATAGACAAGGGTTTAGAACACTTGCCTGTAGCGTCTTCTATTGTTAATTCACTTCCATTCGTTATAAATTCTAAAACACATAATTACATAGCATACTACATTAGGTCATAAACAATAAACAAGAATTTTCATTAACATATCTTCTCTTTCGGTCTAACTATTCATTTTCTTACGCTATTATCAATCCTTAGTTTAGTTAACGTTAATTATGGCTTTATAACATTTTGTTTTTATAAGTGACTTTATTCATTTAATGCTTAAGTAATTACATTTCAAGTAATCTAAAACATTCATGCAATGTGTGTACGGTTTAACGTAATACTTTGTGTTTACGTTTTCGTAACCTTTCATTAACTTTTAATTGTTGAACTAAAGGTTTTAATCATCCCTTATGATGTTACTTTAAGTTGAATTATGGTCATAATTCACCTTCAATCAACTACCCTTTTCTTTGTATTAATTTTCATTCTTCTCTGCCTCTTGCCTAGTACCGGCGCTGCGGCGCAAGTTTCCTTAGTATAGGTCGCGCTGCAGTGCGACTCATCAGTGTCTGGGATCTAGGTATGGCTTTGTAGCACTATGTTTATAGGCTTGGGTGGCACTGCAGCGCTAGCCCTGAGCCTTTGAAATTTTTTCTAGTTTTTCATTTCAAATCCTTTTCGGGCTCGTAACTTAATCGTTATAAGTTGGAATTGGCTCGTTGAAAAGTCGTTATCTCACATATCTTGTATACAACGATTTCATTAGGACAACTTATGTTTCTGAATCCGTTAACATTGAATTCACTGTTTAAATTCCTTATTACGCGTTCGTTAAACGTTCGTGAACGTTCATAGCTCGTTTCTTCGTTTTAAGTCGGAACTTAACCATTCTTGAGTCCACAACTCTTAAATGCAAAGTTCTATGATATGCCATTGAAAACTAAGGTTTTTGAGTTAAACAGCGACTTTTAACTTTCATTCGGAGAATTTTACGATTTCGATGATTATCGTTTAATCTCATAAATTTTGCCATAATTTCGTTACTTGAGATTTTTACTCCTTTCAAAATGGATTCACTCCATTATCCATACATCAATCATACTAAACAAACATATAACATTTAATCCTACATATAATGGTTTTAAACTTGTCCATCAACAACATATGATAAATTTTTATGTTTTCTTCATTAGTTCATATTTCTATGATTATGATTCCACTTCTAACATGGTTATTAATATTTAAGTCCACTAATTGCCATCCTTGTTACTCCTTATGATACATGTTCCACCAATTTCACTTCTCTACTAAATCAAACTAGAAAAGAGAAGTAAGATAAATTGTTTAACGTTTTTATCTCTTGTGTTCTTGACGTTCTTGAGTTATCACTAACTCTTCCATCCCTTTGATCACTTCTAAAAGATCTCTTTTATCTCTCAATATTATTGCTCTTATTTATAGATTTAAAAAAGTGAGGGCAAAAGGGTCTAAAGGCCACCCACCTCCTTACTATTCCACCTTCTTACTATTCAAAACTTGCAACCAAAGCCACCTCCTTTGGGTTACCCCATGGGGTTTTCTCATCCGGTGACCCATCAGTTCGATCCATGGGTTTGGTAACTTTGCGCCTAACCTTAGGCTTGAATTGAATTATCTTTGGGCCTTAACATATTTCACTTGGCCTTGCCAAATTCATATCCAAATCCTACTAGTCCATTAATAATCGTTTAAACTTTTATCGTGTACTCCTCGTATTCTCCTCGTATACTAGTTCGTATAAAATTCATCATATAAGTTATAATATCTTTCTTATGTACTTGTACAATACCTCGTATTATATTCGTATTCATTACCTCGTATAATAACTTTCTTATTATACGATCGTCATTTATTCAAATCTTCACTTTCCTTAACATTCTCGAACTTCGTACGCAGGCGAACAACTGCGTTTATCATAATTGAATTATTATTAGATAATACATCATTTCTTATCATTATATCATTATGTATTTCCCAGAAGTTTAAAAATAATTCCCGAGCAGAAATGGATGAATAATATTTTTGGAGATTTCTCGAAAAGCTTTTATTTTCATTTTAGAAATTCAAAAACCTTAATTCTAGCACTTAGCCAAAATACTACTGTATTATTCCTCTTTCAGGTAATAGAATACCTTCATCACGCTTACTCGTTATAAATAACAAATATTATAATTTTATTCATTATTTATTCAAATAAAATTATTTTACATTATATTCCAACTTTCTCGGTTGTTACATTCTTCCCCCTATAAGGATTCTGTCCCCAAAATCTTGCCACAAGCTAGTCAAATAACTGAGGGTAATTCTTCTTTATCTTTTCTTCAAGTTCCCACATTGCTTCATCAGCATCGTGGTTTATGTCAAGTCTTTCTTAACATACTACCTTCATACTACCTTCACCGAAGGAATAACTTTATTACTTAGAACTTACACTTTTCTATCAATGATTTGCATAGGAATTTCTTCGTATGTCAAGTCTTTCTCAACATAAATAGGATCATACTCTATTACGTGCTTATAATCTGGCTTATAAGGACATAACACAGATACATGAAACACATTGTGTATGCATTTCTAAGTCTGGAGGTAATGCTACCATGTAAGCTACCTCTCCTACCCTTTTAATACCTCGAAAGGTCCTATAAACCTTGGACTTAACTTTCCCTTCTTCCCAAAGCGTATCTTTCCTTTCCAGGGAGATACCTTTAGAAATACATACGATCCGACTACAAACTCTCTTCTCATTCGATGATGATCTGCATACTTTTTTTGTCTGTCTTGAGCTGCTACCAGTCGCATTCGTATTAACTTAACTATATCCGCTGTTTGTTGTACCAATTCAGGTCCTAGCATTCAGCTTTCTCCTACTTCATTCCAACACAATGGTGTTCTAAACTTCCTCCCATATAGAGCATCGTAAGGCGGCATGCCTATGCTTGCATGATAACAATTGTTATATGAAAACTTTACAAACGGTAGATGATCATCCCAACTACCTTTGAAATCCATAACGCAAGATCATAGCATATCTTTTAACGTTTGAATTGTTCTTTTGCTCTGCCCATCTGTCTGTGGATGATAATTTGTGCTTAACTTCAATTGTGTTCCCATCCATTTTTGCAGATTTCTCTAGAAATTTGATGTGAATCGTGGATCATGATCTGACACTATCGAAACTATTACCCCATGTCTAGAAATTATTTCCTTAATATAGAGTTTATCTAACTGATCTAATTTAAAATTAACTCTTATTGGCAAAATATGAGCCGATTTCGTCAACCGATCCACTATTACCCAAATAGCGTCGTACCCTCTCTATGTAGTTGGAAGTCCCACCACAAAACTCATCGTGATGTGTTCCCGCTTCCATTCTAGAATTTTCAATGACTGTAATAAGCCGCTTGGTCATTGATGTCCGACCTTAACTTTTTGACAAGTTAAGCACATACTTACATATTCGGCTATCTCTCTCTTCATGTTTGGCCAACAAAAACTCTGTCGAAGGTCTTGATACATCTTAGTATTACAAGGATGAATCGAGTACCTTGAACCATCCTCTTGTAATATTTCCTTCTTCAATTCTGTTTCACTTGGAACACAAATTCTTCCTTCAAATCTTAATAACCCCTCATTATCGAGACTATACTTTATCTCTTGTTCATCTGCTAGTCGTTTCTTCATCTGATCACACTCATCATTTCTTAGTTGTACCTCATTGACTCTCTCTACATTGGTAGGTCTAGTCTCTATTGTAAATAATTTTTGACCCGGTTCACTAAATAACTCCACCTCTTATTCCATTTTAGCCATCTTTGTTATTAACTCAGTTTGAGCCGTTAACATAGACAATTTTTCCCGACCCTTTCTACTTAAGGCGTCGACCACTACATTTGCTTTTCCTAGATGATAGAGAATATCACAGTCTTAATCCTCTATCAACTCCATCCATCTCCTCTGTCTCATATTAAGTCTATTTGTGTGTAGATATATTTTAGACTTTTGTGGTCTGTGTATATCTCACATTTTCCTCTATAAAGAGAATGCCTCTAAATCTTAAAAGCAAATACCACCGCTTCCAGTTCCAGATCAAGAGTAGGATAAACTTTCTCATAATCCTTTAATTGTCGTGATACGTACGCAATGACCTTGTCATGCTTCATGTGAACGCAACCCAGTCTTCTATGCGAAACATTGCTATAAACTACAAAATTCCAATTATCATCAGGTAAAGATAATATAGGTGCTTCACTTAACCTTTTTTTTTTCAGTTCTTGAAAACTATTTTCACACTTCTCAGTCCATACATACTTTATTCTCATTAATAAATTAATATTAATGATATTAGATTTGTTTAATTATTATATTAAATAAAGGAATTAAAAATGATTTTATGGATTTAAAAATTATTTAAAGATGAGAAAAATGATTTAAAAATATTTTAAGTTATAATTAATAATTTTTGGTATTTTGATGATACTTTCATTAATATTAAAATATTAATGGTGATGGTGATGGTTTAAAAATGATTTTAATTAATTTAAAAATCATTTAAGTAGAATATTGATGATTTAAAAATATTTTAAGTTATGAATAATAACTTTAATATTTTGACAAGTATGTTATTAGGATTTTTATATTATTAAATATTAATGATGATAAGATTATTTGATAATTAAATCATTTAAAAATGATTTCAGTGTTTGCAAATTTATTATAAATCATAATAATTGTTAATAAATTATTAAAAGCATCCGAAAAATATTATAAAGGATAATTGACTTATCTAAAATAATATTGAAGCTTAGAGGCCAAGTTTAGTTAACAATCAATGTGTTAATTATCGGGTAGGGTGACCAAAACACCGAGATGAGACCGAAGTCCAACCAGACCGAAATAGTTAGACTTGATAAGTGTTTATATAGGTTATAAACACTGATGTGGGTATATAGTAATGTGTCTAGGAGAAGATTAACTGTGAATTATAGTATTGCGTGTTATGAAATATTATGCTAATTGTGAGACCGATATTATTGGTTATAGGTCTTTCGAAAGCAGATAAGTTTATTGTGTAGCTGTAATCAGCGAAAGAGGCAAGTTTCCTAACTCAACCTTGAGTTAATATTGTTTAATTATTATGGTGGTTAATTATTGTTAATTAGACCACGTCCAGGAATTTATTGTTGATTATTCGCAGTTAGTGCATATTTAATAATTTAAATTGAATTATTGATTTGGAAAATATATTCGTAAAATTACTATTGTTGGATATTCATATATGTAGAAGCTAATATTGACATTACAGATAATTAATGTTTATTGTCGAATTATGTTGAGAAATGCCTTAGCTAATTATTCTGACTAGATGAACATTTGTTAGAACTTGATAGGCTCGAGAAGAGAAGAGAAGAGAAGAGAATGTAATTATTATTGATAGATCAATGCCAGTTGTATAGGCTAGATCGAAAAGGAAAACTTGATAGGTTTGAGAAGAGAAGATAAGTGATTAGATTTTGAAATTTTATATTTCATTGTTAAATCAAATTTTAATTTTGAGACTGAGAAAAACAACCTTTTATACAAAGGGATCATTTTATTGGTCTTAAATTCGACCTTAGCGCGCGACTTAAGTATTATGCATAATATAGGGTACAAGGAGTTTGCCGTTCTAAGTACTTGCAGAGGAGTATGATTTAATCTTTATGGTTATCTGATACACCTAAGTATATATCAAAGTAAATCATTGATAGATACCCGAGAAGAGAAGTTCTAGATCCTTTGTGATCACTCAACATAAATCTGGAAAACATTCCACTTTGTTATTGCGTAGAATTGATTTTGATTATTATTTAGAATATCGTAGAAACTTTGAAAGCGTTGTACTCTTTCATTATCAAATTATTGTGTTGCATAGAAGGCGAGAAGACTAGTTATTGATTCTTATACATTTATTGTATAACTTAACTTGCGGGGTAAACTTGTTGTTCACCCTTGCTATATATAAAACTTTTCAGCTAGGGACGAAGTTGCAGAAGGTGTTGTCAAGAAGAACAAAAGAAAAGGCATAGTGATAAACTAATATAATGAACATTATTATTATTATTATATTGTATTGTAAACCCTTTTTGTATATCTAAGGGGTATCTTTGTACTGTTAAGGTTAGAGAACCTGGGATTAATGTATTAACATTCTCCGTTAATGATTTATGTATTACTATTTCTATATGAATGGGTAGTTAGATGCTATTAAATTGTGGATCATGAACACCAAACTCTAGGGGTCAAGTAACCCAGATTTGGGGGTGTCATAGGTTAGTATAAGAGCTGTAGGTTATAAACCTTAAGTGGGGTGGGGAAAAACCCTAGGATTATAACCATAAGCGAGATAGAGAATACTCATTTAGAGTACTATGTGAGAGATTACTGAAGCGTATCTATATTGAGATATGTGGACACATAGTGTGTAAAGTTTGTACTGGTGAAGTACTAATCAAGTTGTTTAAACTGATTGTAGGATGTCGGGAGAAGATAAGATGAGTACAGAGATGCCAGCGGCTATTGCACCAGTGCCAGTAGTCGAGAAAGATAAACCTGTGGTTAGTCTTGGGAGTGATCATGATGATTATCTCGAGATGTTTCTAAGTGGTGATGAGGAGGCGAAGTCTGAAGAAGCTAAGGTGGAGTTAAAGAATAAGATCAAAGTTGGAGAACAAGATCATTTATCTGCAGAAGTCTAGGAACTCCAAAATATAGTATTTCTCTTGGAGGAGCTGTGGAAGACAGAGCGAGCGTTACACGAATTGACCTAAGAACAAAACGAGCTGAAGGCGCAGGTGGAGAAGATGAAGACTTAAGGTAGTGGATCATCTGAAGGAACCAGCAAGAAGGTCAAGAATAAGAGAAAGAGGGAAAAATACAGCGATAACTCTAAAAATTTAAACCCAAAGAGGATATAAGCTTGCAGCAAGTGTGGAAAGACTCACGTGAGAGAATGCATGATGTGGAAGAATGTATGCTTCAATTATAAGCAGGAAGGGCATATTTATCTACATTGTCCTAAGCTGAACACGAGAAAGTGTTTTTCATGTGGTAGAACGGGTCACAAATTCAACAAGTGTCCCAACAAGAAGAAGACTGATGAAGGGAGTGGACGGTAGATAGCTTAAGTTTGAGCAATTGTATTATTTGGTAAAAGGTTATGATATTAAGTGTTGTAATATTGAGAACGATGTTTAAGCGTATGTAAATATATATGTTTGAATGAAATAAATCTTTATTTTCTAAATGAATATAAGATTAAGATAAATTTGTGAGTTATTAAAACTCATACTTATGGTAAGTTCATGACTCATATTTATATAAAATGTTTCTAAATCCTTCAGTGAATGGACGCCAAAGGTCTGACTAGGATAAATTCATACACTCATATAATTGTGGTAAGTTTCTGGACTCATAAGTGTGGTAAGTTTGACGAACTAGGAATAACTATGTGTGAGTATAGTAAATGACAACTTTTTGTGTAAAGTTGGAGAATTACAACTTTTTATAAAGTTGAGTATGTTAATCC
Source organism: Panax japonicus (assembly GCA_020205505.1). Taxonomy (NCBI): domain Eukaryota; kingdom Viridiplantae; phylum Streptophyta; class Magnoliopsida; order Apiales; family Araliaceae; genus Panax; species Panax japonicus. The sequence goes on along the minus strand of CM035102.1, from coordinate 44,308,600 downwards.
TAAAATTATTTTAAAGGGATAGTAATATCGGAGATTCGTAGAAGGGTTTTCTCGAATCGCTACTCCATTAACTCAGTTGACTCGAAAAGATACAAAATTTGGTTGGAGCGAGGAATGTGAGAAGAGTTTTCAAGAACTCAATAGGAGACTCATTTCAGCACCTGTTCTGACAATACCATCTGGCTCGAAGAGATTTGTCATCTACAGTGATGCTACGGGGAAAGGGTTAGGATGTGTTCTCATGCAACATGGGAAAGTCATAGCCCATGCCTCTCGATAACTCAAAGAATATGAGAGGAATTATCCTACTAATGATCTAGGGTTGGCAGCTGTTGTCTTCACACTTAAAATTTGGAGGCATTACCTGTATGTAGAGAAGGTGGAGATCTATACAGATCATAAAAGCCTCAAATATTTCTTCACTCAAAAGGAGCTCAACATGCGGCAACGATGTTGGCTCGAACTATTGAAAGATTATGATCATACCATTCAATACCATCTTAGAAAAGCGAACATAGTAGCTGACGCATTGAGTAGAAGATCATATGCGGGTACGAGTGCAATATTGTCAACACAAAGGCCCATTCTGTATGACTTACAAAGGATGGAGATAGAGTTAAAGACTCCAAGGACCCATGTGATGATGGCGAATATACGAATAGAACCGACTTTAATCGATAAAGTTAAAGCTGCTCAAGAAACAGACCTAGAACTGATGCGTATGAGGAAGAAAGTGCAAGAAAGTTCTATGCCGGAAGAAAGAATCGATGAAGAAGGAATACTTTGAGTCAACTCCAGACTTTGTGTTCCTAACGATCCTGATTTAAAATATAAAATCATGATGGAGGCGCACAACACACTGTTTGCAATCCATCATGGGAGTACCAAAATGTATCATGATCTTCGACATATATTTTGGTGGAGCAATATGAAGAGAGAGATAGCGGGGTTTATCTCAAGGTGTCTAATTATCAACGAGTCAAGGCAGATTACCATGGATTTCGTTACTGGTCTTCCCAAGGTTTCTCAAGGCATAGATGCAATTTGGGTCATTGGTGATAGATTGACCAAGTTTGCTTATTTCTTACCTATACAAGAAACTTATACACTTTAACATCTTCCTCATATGTACATAAATAAGATTATAAGATTGCATGGTATGCCAGTATCCATAGTTTCTGATCGAGACCAAAGATTCACTTCAAGATTTTGGGTTAGTTTGCAAAAAGCTATGGGCACGGATTTATGATTTAGTTCGGCATATCATCGTCAAACGAACAGGCAGTCAGAGAGGACTATTTAAACTCTTGAGGATCTATTAAGACTATATGTCCTTGACCTCAAAGGATGTTGGGACAAGTTCTTGCCATCTCCTACAACAACAGCTATCAAGCAAGTATTGGCATGGCTCCATTTGAGGCGTTGTATGGAAGAAAGTGTCTTTCTCCAGTATGCTGGGATGAGGTGGGTGAAGCAACGTTGTTGGGACTGGAGTTGGTACATATGACTACGGAAAAGATTCAAATGATCCGACAACGTATAAAAACCTCACAAGATCGACAAAAGAGTTATGTTGATCTTCATCGAAAGGACGTGGAATTCAATATTGGAGATCATGTGTTGTTACATGTTGCTCCATGGAAAGGAGTTACGAGATTTGGAAAGAGAGGAAAGCTCAATCCTCGATTCATTGGCCCATTTTTAATCCTCGATCGAGTAAGAATTGTGGCCTATAGACTCATTTTTCCGCCAAGTATGTCTCATGTTCATAATGTTTTTCACATATCCATGTTACGTAAATATGTGGAAGACTCGAACCACATTATTGAGTAAAAACCAGATGAAATAGCGGAATATTTAACGTATGAAGAGGTTCATGTTAAAATCTTGGATAAGAAGAAGCATATTTTACGCTCCAAGATTATACCTCTGGTCAAAGTTTTGTGGAGAAACCACGATGTTGAGGAAATAACCTGGGAGTTAGAATCTGAAATGAAATCAAGGTATCCTCACCTATTCATTATACCAAGTATGTACCCTAATTTCGAGGGCAAAATTTCATAGAAAGGGGAGGTTGTAAGACCCCAACTTTTATGAATAAAGATGAATTTTCTATAAATATCATTTTTGAATATTATGGAGTGAATTTAATATAATATTATAGTTGTGGGTAATATTTATAAATTTTGTAAAGTGCGCAAGTTGTTATATTATATTCAATTGGTCAGGGAATATTCATTTTATCAAGGAATATTCGTACGACGGCACAATCATTGGTGGACCCCACAACGTAATTATTGTCGGAATGATCGAAAACGAAAGAAATATCTTTTTATAAAAATAACGGCGGAAGTTTTACCGTTAACTATTGAAATAATCGGTGTTAAAAGTACAATAATATGCGTGGTTGCATAGTAGCACATGGTATTTATTATTGATGCTTACGTGAGAAGTCACTCAGTTATACTCAATTAATGCTACAGTAATTATTGCATCATATCTCTCATATTATTGATTCAATTATTGTCACAATATCATCTGCATAATATTTTATATTATTAAATCAATAATTGAGACGACAAAATTATTAATATTATTATTTATAATATTGACGATGTCTAGAAGTTCTGTCAAGGAGATGTTTGGTCACCTAATTTTGCGCCAATAGGGAGAAAACCTTATTGGAAAGCCCATTTTTCCTGGGAACGACCTGGTTGTTAAATATTGCGAATTATAATAATGATGATAAATGTTGAAGGGATTTTTATGAAGTATTTATTGTAAATTTTTCTTCTTTTAGGGACCCACATTTACCCATTTTTCAAAATAACCAGTAGAAAATTATTTAATATAATAAATGTGGGGCCATATGTGGGGGCCATATGTGGAAGAATGAATGAAATGAAATGGGTGGGAGGAATGTTACGTGAACTGGAAGGTATTATATATATATATATATATATATATATATATATATATATTAAAAGTTATATTTTATTAAATTATAAATAGAATATATTATATTTTATTTAAAGTTTTCATTTTATAAGAATATTTTATTGCATAGTGTTACATAGTAAATTAAATTTTTTCAAAAATCAGTCCGTGAATTCGTTCGTCGAATATTTACTGTGCGTCTGTGATTTTATTTTCTAAATAGTATCCTTTCCATTCTCCTATAAATAGGATGCTTAATTAGAATTGAAAATCACACCAGAATCAGAGAATTCTTCTTCTATAATATTGAGCGTATTTCTTTAGAGTTTTAGAAAGCTTTGAGCAGAGAAAATAGTGAAAGTTTTCTTCAAGAATATCCTCGCTATACCAGTTGGAATACTCTTCTTTTCAAGGTAAGGTATGTTATTTTTGTTCAATATTCGCTTGAAATAATATTTTCTTCCATACTCTGTAGTATGTAAGTAATATTATTTCGTTTCAGTTTTCAAATTCTATACTCGTTTTGTTAAAATTTTGGCTTCTAAACTTCATGAAATTAGTAGCATATCCTTGATATTTGTGCTTCATCTAGTATCTTTTCATGGAAATATTATTCTGAACATTTTTGATAAGTTTTAACTTGTCATGTCGGAGTATTATTCACGGGGTTACTATTCCCGAAGTACTATTCATGAGGTACTATTCACTCAAGTACTATTTACCTAGGATACTATTTATGATAAAAAATGATTCGTTTTCGGTCTAAATTATTTTTGGTACAATATTATTCATGAATTTTACTCCATAAAGCAGTATCATGTTGACAATTTGGACGTTATTGATTTCTGGATAAATTAAATTATAAATCTTTAAAAATTTATCCTTGAACTTATTTTATTGAATTCTTATATCATTGTCATTATCCTCATGTTTATATTATGTTGAAAGTCATATGTGTCCTGTAATGCATAGATGGACTTGGTATGAAATTGACCAGGGATTATTTGGTATAATCATGACTGTAATGTTACAGATGATGTGGTAAAAGTCCTCATTGGCCCGTAGTGCATTGATGGACAGTTGTTAGCATGATCATGACCATTGATGAATACACGAATATCCTTGGCCCGTAGTACAGGGATAATTCGTGGTCGTGGTATTAAAGAATATCCTTGACCGTAGTGCAAGGGTGATTCGATGATGTGGATTATTTATTAAGCTGAGTCTCAGTGATAAAAATGATAAAAAAAATCTTTTAAATCATAGAAGATAGTACATAGAATGCTCTACTCGACCCTTCTAATGGATTTCTTGTTCCGCTGTAGTTGAACTTGATGTTTATTATATTTTATCAGTTTAACACTGTTGAAGGCTAACGATAATTTATTTTGCATTATCTTAGTCATAATATTTTTCTTACTGGGCTAGTTGAGCTCACCCTTTGCTTTCATTGTTCTCTTCGAGAAATGAGAATATAGATGGGACTAGTCGGGGAACGGAGTGATGGTCCAGATGATAACATTAATATTTCTCATTATTCCTCAAAATAGTGTGATAATAAAGGTATTGAGGACTCCATTTGAGTTTGAATACTGTCTAGAAGACAATATTCGTATTAGAACTCTCAGTTTATGTTTTGTCGTATTTTACAGGACAGTTGTATTATTAAGTTGTATTTGAATTTTGTACCATGTATTTAGCGACTCAAGACATGTATACCTATTTTGGAGGCGTCACATATCTAGTTAAGTTATCTAAGTTCAGATCAATTTTTGAAATATTTGGTGTACCGACGACTTTATTTATTTATATAAACTTAAAATATTTTTAAAGTATTAATATTACCCTTAAATGATTTTTTAAATAATTAAAATCATTTTTAAATAATTACCATTAATATTTAAATATTAATGCATTATTTATCAAAATATTAAAAGTCATTTATTATAACTTAAAATATTTTTAATTCATTTATTTACTTATTAAATGATTTTTAAACTATTTATTTAATATAACTATTAAATAATTCTAATATCATTAATATTAAATTATTATCATGAATACTAAATTATTAATGAAATTATCCTTTAAATATTAAAATTTATATTTTATAACTTAAAATATTTTTAAACACTTTATTTTCATTTAAAATGATTTTTGTAATATTAAAATTATTTTTAGTTAATTTATTTAATATGATTATTAAATAAATCTAAATGTCATTAATATTAAATAATTAATGAAGTTTACCTTTAAAATATTAAAATTTATATTTTAGAACTTAACATATTTTTAAATACCTTATTATCATTTAAAATGATTTTTAATAAAATAAAATCATTTTTAATTAATTTATTTAATACATTTATGAAATTAACTAAATACCAATAATATTCAAATAAATTACTAATTTTTATGAAAAATATGCTAAATTATTAAAAGTTAATTTTTATAACATAAATTAATTTTAAAATTTATTCTTGCAATTTTCAGAAATTAATTTCTATTTTTAAATAATTTTTGGAAAATAAATTAAATAAAATTAAAAAGTCTGTCGCTATAGCCTTTAGCGATAGAAAGTGTAGCCTATTGTGTTCTTGAGAAACTCAGATCTTCATTTGCCTGTTTCGAGTCGGTAAGTTTGACCAAACCTAAATCTTTGATCAATGTGTTTCTGGACATGTTTTTGGTCAGATCTTATAGTACTAGTGTAATACTACACCATACAACAATAAACATGATCATACAACACAAAACGAAGGAGATTTGAGCTTGCAAAATAGCTGTCAGAGTTGTTCTTCATTTTCTGGGTTACCCATAAATGAAGAACAGTTCGTGTAGCCATATTTGGGCTTCCACAACTTGCAATCAGTGTGATGTTTGAGTGATATAATGTTTTTAGATTGTAGCCAACATGCAATACAACAGATCTATTACATAAAATTGATATAACAACATCATAATATCAAGATCCATGCCGGTCATACCATGTCAGAAGACATGGTCATACGTTTTTTGGGTTACCCAGAAAATGTATTTAATGATCGCCTGACTTGGTTTGACCGTCCACTATGATCCACCTGTTTATCATTTTGGTGATCTAAAAGCTTGAATCAACAGTTAATGTAACATACTTCAACATGGATACAAGAACAAGAACAAAATCAACAAACATAACAAGATCTGTGGACATGAACTCACTGTCAGAGCCATCTGGGTAAGTTCTGGGTTACCCAGAAAGGCTTGGTCATGGTCGGTCAACCAACTTTGACCATCAATAACTTTCACTCTATGCTAGATCTAAATCTGATTCAAGTTCCAGATCTAAGATCTCATAGCATACAACTATAAACTTAAAAATTACAAAAATCATTAACAATCACTGAGATATGAGATCTGACATTCGTTGTTAGACAACAAAAAAAATATTTTCCAGATTTTAAAAAACATCAAATTCGAGCCTATAGATGTTATGGATCTAACATCTATCAACCCAAATTATTAATATACACTATAAACAACATGTTTTAACACAAAAATCTAACATCTAACAAAGGATCAAGGATCAAATTTTAGGTTTTGGTTTTATACCTTTATGAACAAACTTTTGATTCTTGACTACTGATATGTTAATGGAGGTAGTCGGGCTTGCTTTTAGGACTGAAATGTTACTATAATTCGTGTATTAGAGAGAGAGAGAGAGAGAGTCTAGGTTAAGTGTTTGTGTATGAATGAGACTTTAATGCCACTTTTCTCTCTCTTGATCCTTATATATGAAGAATGTAATGAAGTGGCTTATATGATGAATGTAATGAAGTGGCTGAGATATAATGGCTAATATGTTTGTATTTTTGTCACATGTTGTATCTAGTTTGGTCACCCACTCCATATTTTATCAAGATTTACAAGCAACTTATTAAAGAATTAAAAAAAAGGCATAATTGTCTTTTTGCTAGCAATTTTAATGGCATGTTGGTAACTTAACAAACCCTTAGGGTTTAACCCTAAGGTTTTGTGTATTGGTTTAAAAGGATTTCACGATAAGGCAAAAAATGGACATTTAAGTTACTAAAAATGGAAAATTAGGGTTTCCTAATTACCGTGGGTTTCCTAATTACTTAAACTTACAAATTAGGTTTAAGAATTTTACAAATTATCATTAAGCATGCCAAATTAGCGATTAAGGTTTACAATTAGCAATTAGGGTTTATAATATCAAAGTTAGGGTTTCTAATTTAGAAATTAGGGTTTTTAATAATTACGGTTTTCCCTAATTAGGGTTATATTCTATATTACCCGTCAGACACATTAACGCGATTACATAATAGTTTAGAGGTCGTTATTGAGTTTCAAAATAGGGTCTAACAAGTTAATGTTAGGGTTTGGTCATGATATAACATAATTGACCAACCATTATCAGTCCACACATACGGTACATATTTATAGCACTGAAATATAATTAATATAATATTATTATTCAATGTCCTTATTCAAAAACCAAAATTAGGGTTTGGATTCCATATCTTATTTATCTTGCATATATATCACTATTAATTAAGTTAAAATAATTAACTTAATAATCTAAACTAAAATTCATATAATAAAATAATTATTATAATAACTCTAATAATCATTCCATATATTATTAAGTAATATAATAATCATATTTTCATAGAAATTAATTAATAAAATATTATTACTACCAAAATAATTTATTATTAGAATATAATGATCAAAAATTCTAAAACGTATTTAAAATTATTCATATAAAAAATAAATTTTATTTATCACATATATACATATACTTTACCTTATACATATTCCCACCTTTAAAAAAATTATTAGCAAAATTTATGATTTAATTATATAGAAAATATCGGGTTATTACATTCACCCTCCCTTATAAAGATTTCATTCTCGGAATCACCTTTTTAAAACTTATACATATAAGGGTACATAGCATACACAGTTATTGCAAGTAGATCTCCACCAAATTCGATTGAACTGGTCTTTAATTATTTAACATAAAGCTTGTCTATCTGATTAAACGGAAATTTGATTTCTAAAAGAACACAAATTCCTCCAAAATTTCTTTATAAAATCATTTGTTATATATGAAAATCATATATAAAAAAAATAAAAGTTATACGAATATTACCTGGAATTCCATAACCAGCTGTCACAATATCCTGGACCGTCATGTTGAAGACTCTTGCAGTTGATTTTGTCAGCTTGCTTGATGACGTTGGTCCCGTAATTGCCAGAGTTTCGCTGTCTTTCCCCGTATTTACGCTTCCTGTCTCCCTTCCCCTTTTCGGATAGTCCTCGACCTTATGTTCTGTTGACGCACACAGAAAACACTCACTGCTCATTCTAGGATTGGGGCAGTTGGGAGAGATATGGCCCTCCTGCCCGCACTTGTAACACACACACACACACACTTACCTTTCAAACACTCCCCTGGGTGATTCTTTCCATAATTCCCACAGTGTACCACCTGCTTCTTTTTCACACCTTCTTGCTTCCCCTGAACATTCCCAAAATTGCTCCCTTTTCTCTTTTCACCCCTATTCCCAATATTAGTTTCCACCCTCACAGCTCCTACGACCTTGCCTTTGTTCTTCGTCTCCTTGTTGTAGAGGCTCATGGCCTCACACCCCTCCTCAGCTATAATAGCTTTTTCCATGAGTGCTGCAAAAGTGTTTATCTGTAACACTGCCACCTTGTTGTAGAGCCAGGATTTTAATCCCAGCTCAAACCTGAAAGTAGTATGCAGACAAGCCAATCATGTTTGATGATAAAGCATATACTTTGTAACAATCTTATTCATTTGTTAATAAAAAGTATTAATTTATTAAAGGCTTTTAATTATCTACATGATGTTGTTTTATAATATGTGATAAACCCATAGTTTTAAGTAATGTTTTTAGAATAATGATGATGATCATTCTAATAAGATCTAAATTCTTAAAAAGCTTAAAACTAAAATAGTTCTCAATCGTTGGATTACTAAATTGGTGATTAGTAAATTCAGATAGATTGGTACATACGTTGCTTGCTCATTAGATGAGGATAATTCATCTCATGATCATTTGTGTGGAGACACTAAAGCAAGTATGTAGGTGCTTATTAGAGAATAAGTTCACTGAATGTGGCTCGCTAAGGAATACCTAATGGAGTTTTACTTTCCTGTCAAATTGAATTCCTGTAGTGATAGTAGTACAAGTGATCCTTGGACTTGAGATCATCATAGTATCTTGTGTATGATGAGTTATACTTTGACTTATTCCTTAAGACCCTTAGGGTATATCAAAGGGTATGCTTGGGTATAATAAGTTGTACATGGAGAAAATGTATGTAGACACTCGAAATTTTCTTCACGCCTATTACTAACATTGCAGGAGGCAGATTCGTCTTTCGGAGATAACCCTGGAAGACAGCTCACATCCATTCCGGATACTATCGGAATTTCAAGCTCAAAACCCGGGACACACACCGGGAACATCATTTCCAACCCCAGAACACACATCGAAAGGATCATTTCCAACCTCGGAGATAACCCCGAGTTTCGTCCTTGGCGATAACCCCAAGGAATGTTGTTGCAGTTCCAGCGATAACTCCGGAAATGCTTGTTTCAAATACATGCTATCAGCTTCAAGGTCAGATATTCTACCGAGGCACTCATCCCTCAGACCAAGAGCTAACAATGGGTAGACAGACACACTCACAAGATGACCTTGCGACACTCAAACACTTGCAGTAGTCCAATCTCAGATGTAACCCTGAGCAACGTCTACTTTCAACTCAAACCGGCGATAACCCCGGCGAAGAGTCAAATGTCATCTTGCCAAATCAACACATGTGCGTTGTCTCAACACTTCATACATACATACATACAACAATGTCCCACAAGAACCGAGGAGTTACAATTCTGAGTGACTATTACATGTGGTAGTACACCAGATAGAATTTGAAGCTTGAAGACTATGGGCATGGTCCCCTCTTCCTGACTTCATACAACCTCTAATCCATGTCATTGCTTAACTCTCGACACAATCGGTCTGAAGAAGGTCACATATATCTCGTTCGGATGCTCGGATTGAAATTCTGCAAGTTCGAGTGGATATTACAGTGCATGAGTGCACGTACTTTGAGACGACGAGACCCGCGAAGCCCGGGGACACTTCGACCAGTCGCGGGTGTAACTGCGGCTCCCCCAGGTACACCTGCGGCTATTAGTCTATAAATATAAACCTTGGGGTCAGCCATTTGAGAGAGAGAAGGAGAGAGAAAGGCGAGGAAGCCCTATCCAATTTACTCTATACACACCCATATTGAGTGTTTCCTCATCTGTTAGCTCACATATAGCTATATTTTTATCCGACGGGAGCTGAGTATTTATCTACATTGAGTCATAAAAGTCTACTTTGGTAGCCCACTGTAAGCCTTCTCACATTCTATAAAACCTTTCTTTTCATATTTGCACACACTGTTATACACATTGAGAGTCGCGTTATGTGTGTTTGCCCGAACATCGGTCCGTGGTTTTCATTTATGTCTTTATTTATGTACTTATATATGTATATATTTCATATATGGATTAACATTATCGAGTTATGCCTCGATTGAGCCTAGACTTATGTCTGGAGCGTTTACTTGCTTTTATATATATATATATATATATATAAAATTGTTGTCGGACATATCCGATGAGCCTGAATTTTACATCCGGTGCATTTACTTGTTTATATATATATATATATAGATAATTGTTGTCGGACATATCCGATGAGCCCAGATTTACATCCGATACGTTTAATGCTTTTATATATATATATATATATATATATATATATATATATATATATATATATCTACATTTCATCCTACCTGGAGTTTACTTCGTGGCAGTTGATTTCCTTATAGCTTTATTTACATTTCATCCCACCTAGAATTTACTTTGTGGTGGTTGATCATGTCCATATATATATATATATATATATATATATATATATATATATATATATATATATATTTACCACTTTTATATATTTACATTTCTGATCCCCCATGGAGTTGCTTCGTGGTGGTTAATCATGTATGTATATATATATTTACGACTTTTATATATATAACTACTTACTGCTTTCCATACAAACTGCAGTATCATGTGAGCCTAGGAATCATGTGATCACAGATTCAATATACTAAATCTAGATTCGGTTCCCATGATGAACATTTTTCAGCTGTAAGCAACTTGTACATTATTTACAGTTTCTGAATTTCCTTGGATGACTATCATGCCCATGAGGAGTTTGGCGCTGCTGTATATTATTTTCTCGAAGATGCTTCGCATTTCAAACTAAAAGAAAAAAATCCGAACATTTAATAATAAAATGGAAGTATCAAAGGCCTCAATTACTATTGAGCACAGGGTTTGAAAAACCTCTTTTTACAAAACTTCATTGCTATATCTGGTTAAAACTGAATTTTTCTATAAATTCAAACCCTTTGTATATAGGTGCGAACGAGGAATAGCATTACTTCCAAATAATTGCACATTGATCCACACACACACACACATATTCATATAACAGTTTCTTGAAAAGTGGCGATCACCGTGGCAACACGGATGTCGGGGGGTGCCTAACACCTTCCCTCCGCATAATCAAGCCCACGAACTAAAATGAATCTCGGTTTCATAAACCCGTTTAGCAGTGTCATATCACTGGGTCAATGTGCAAGCCCTTTCAGTTGCGTTGGTGCAACTAGTTAAATACACCAACTGGCGACTCTTAAAGGTAAAAAGTCGATATTATACATGTCGAATCTTTTTCACTTGTTTTTTCAAACAAATCTGACATTAACATGAGAACACCAAAGAACAAGTAACGAAAAGGGACACTAAAAAATCACGACGTCAACAGGTGGCGACTCTGTTGGGGACTCCAATAAGAGGGCTTAAGCCGCTATTACAAGCTTTTCAAAACTGTTATATGTTTGTGTGTGAATGTTACATTTATATTTATGATGAATGTGTACGAATGCATTTTACTTACTGCACTATACTATATCTATCTGTGATATTAGTACTTCGCACATGTCATCATTTTAATAAACAGTGAGACACGTTATATTTGAATGTATGTTGTGTGGTTCCTCCACCAGGAGGTTATCCTGTCGGTGTTTGATTACTGGACTCGTAGGAAGAATAATTCCAACAGGGCTCAGGAAAGGCACCACCCAGATTTTCTCCAGTTGAAAGATCGGATTAACTTCCCGTCAAGTAGATTGCGATGATCTGGGAACCTTCATGCCAAAAATCCGCGAGAGTAACCCTAAGATAAGTCAACCTCTGATAAACCAAACGCGGAGGAAAGTCTCTTCATGCTTTCCATTTTCAAATTACTTGTAAAAGCATTTAGTTGTAATTTTATTCCATGTTCATCTTTATGTAATGGAAAATATGAAGATTATCTGTGCATGTATGTTATTAATTAACACCCAATTTTGTAGGATAATATTCCTAAAATGGACATGTTATGATAACATTTACATTACCCTAAGACTAAACAACATAAGTCTTTTGTAGGGAAATCATTGGGCCTATTACCCGCTCAAAATCCTAAAAGGCCATGAGCCTACAGCCAATCATGTCTTCGTCTGACCAGTCTAATCCTGTTTCTCGTGAAGAATTTAACGGATTAAGTCATTAAATCACAAATTTGGCTGTCTTACTTAAAGAATTGCATCAGTCCACTCAGAGCACAAAGATGCCTCCACATACAGAATCCTCTACACAAGGAGGAGCTCAAGGTTTGGAAAAAACAATTCCAGAACCTCAGTTGGATACGACTAATAAAGCCCCTGAAAACACCCATCTTATAGGAGATCCAGACATCGGTGATATCAGGAAGAAAGTACTCCAAATGGAGGAAACTATCTGTGTTCTCAAAGGGATTAGAACACATGGAAGTGTTTAATATGCTGACCTTTGCATCTTCCCTATTGGTCATTATCCAGAGAAATTTAAAACCCCTAATTTTGAAAAGTATGACGGATTAGGGGATCCTTATACATATTTAAAGGTATTCATTGGAGAACTTGGATCTTACGTGGAAAATGAAAAGCTCAGAATGCGGCTGTTTTAGAAAAGTCTGACTGGAGAAGCCCGTTCATGGTATACCAGATTAGAAAACTCAAAGATCCATAGCTAGGAAGAGCTGGCTCACGCTTTCCTCACTCAATATAGTTTTTAATCTCAGATGGCTCTTGACCGGTACCAAATTACCAAGGTCAAGAAACAGTCTAATGAGTCTTTTAGAGACTATGCTCAAACGTGGAGGTGTCTTGCTGCTCAAGTTATTTCTTCCATGACGGAATCAAAAATGGTCATGACATTCCCAGATGTACAGGAAGCTCCTTTCTATGAGAGAGTCTTAGCTGATATTGGCAAACCATTCACTGAAATGATCAAGCACGGAGAGATGGCTGAGATGGGATTGAAGTCCGGTAAAATTCAAGACCTAGCCGGTCTTAAAACTGTTGCTGATCACATCCAGTCTGGATCTTTTGTATACAACCCTCGGAGGGTCCATAAAAAGAAAGAGGAGGATGTTTCCTTGATAATACAAGGTCAAAAAGGCAATCAAAGCATGTCTATATAGAAGAGAAACTACTCCCCTTTTCAAGCACAATCTTCAAACCCTCCATTGCCTAAAGGTGGAGATGCAAAGCGACCTTGAACGTTCACACCCTTAACGGACTCGATTGAGAATATTCTTGCTTTTCTGACTACTCAGAAGAAAATTACACATCTTCTTCCACTAGCCAACCCTAATGGGAGGGGTTTTAATACTACTCGGAAGTGTGTTTATCATGCCGATGCACCTGGACATGATACTCAAGTTTGTTAGGCCTTAAAACACAAGATCCAAGATTTAATAGACAACGGTGAAATCGTGGTCACCAAACTAGATCAACCTCATGTGCAAGACAACCCTCTTCCTCAACACAAAGAAGAAGGGGTTAACACGATCAGTTGGAGCACTGGACAGAGTTCTTGTTTTAATAGTGAATCATCCCTGATCATCAAAGATGGCGTTGACAAATAGGATTATACAAAGTTCCAGTTTACTATGGAACGAAAGATGAAAGCTATTTGCAAACAAATAGAGCAATTGGCAAAACTGGTGACCCATCAGCATCAAGTCACATGCTAATTAATCAGGCAGGAGCATGCCTATCTCCTTCCATTTGTTATGAATGCTCCATCACCACCTTCAGAAAGCGAAGCTATGGAGGATAAGGTTGCAAAGAGAGCAAATGCTAAAGCCCATCGAGATTTTGCCAATCAGAGAGAATTCACATATCTGGGCCAATCTATGGAGGACATACTGCAAATGTTGACCAACGAAGGAAGAATTACTTTCCTTCTGCCTTCAATCAATCCCCGTTTAGGACGGTTCAATTCTGATGAAGTGTGTCAATATCATTCACACTCTCGTGGTCACAGCACAGAAGAATGCTGGGCACTCCGCCATGTCATTCAGAATCTTATTGATAGCGGTGTCCTGCAACTAGCAAATGATTACACTGTGCAATTCAAGAGTTGGAATTCATGTCCTACCAAATGGAAGGGATTAATAGCAGTTATATCTGAAGTGGATGATGAGACTGTCAAAGTATTTCCCATACAACCAATTCAACTCAAAGGAGATGACAATCCTTTGAAAGTGGTCGCACCAGAGCCAATTTATTTACCCTTCAGACCACAACATCTTGTTGTCTGCTTACACAAAGTTCCATGGAATTATGGAGAAGCTGAAGGATCCACATCTCATACTACTGCTACAGTGTTGAAGGAAAATCCACTGTATCTTCCTCAACGGGTTATGAAGCCTACTTGCAAAGCAAAGGGGAAGATTCCCATGGAGAAGATTGAAAAATTCCTCTGCACTATGGGCCAAAATGAAGTCAATGTTGTTTTAAGCTTACGAGAAGCTCTAGACCAGATATCTATACTGGACATGGTTTTCTCTTTCGATGATCATCGGAAGATCTTATTGAAGGTTTTGGAAGAAGCCTACTTGCCTAAATCAGTGGATGTGGAAAATCATCAGAACATCTGGTTGATCACATTTTCAATAACAATGTGATATCCTTCACTGATGACGAAATACAGCCCGAAGGGACCAGTCATTGCAAGCAATTTCACATTGCAGTTTTTTCTTCTAGGTACATGCTTGCTGGAGTTTTGATAGATGGAGGATCGTCTTTAAATATTTGTCCTTATGCCACCTTGGTGAAGATGAATGTCAATCTCAAGAGGATCCAAAGTAGCCATACAGTTATCAGAGTTTTTGATGGATCCCGACAAAATTTTGTTGGAAAGATTGAGTTGCCAATTGAGATTGGTCCAAATACATTAAATGTATCCTTCCACGTCCTCAAGATAGATTCATGATATAAACTGCTATTGGGGAGACCATGGATACACATGGCTGGAGCCATTCCCTCCACACTACATCAACAACTCAAATACATTGTCAATAACAGTCTAGTCACTGTCAACGCTGAGTCGGAATGTCCTGAACAAGGAACTTTACCAATCATAAGCTTCAATTCAGAAGTTGAGCCAGCCAGTTTTCATGCTCTAGAAGTGAGTAACACGCAATACCATTCTATTGGAACGCCACTTCCTATACCCAATATTTCTGCCGAGGTTATATCGGCCACTCAAGAAATGATATCATTGCGTCATCAGTCTGGACAAGGGCTTGGTAAAGATAAGCAGCGTATTAAGCACCCTATTCAAATGTCTAATCAAATTGGAACAGCTGGACTAGGCTATTCTTCCAGTTCCAGTCACAGAAATCCTCATAAGAACAAACAGGTTCCTCAAGCTTCCGCCTCACGACAATTTTTTATACCTTTACCTCATGGGTTGATACAATCTCCAGTAAAGGTGCCAGCCCATGTTGTGGCCATGCTGTTTCCTAAGCCAGAGCCAATCAAAGCAAAAGAGGTGCTGATTCCTGATCCCGAAGTGGAAGAAAAGGAACGTAAACGTAAACATAACATTGCCTTGATGATGGCAGGCATACGTGTCATTATTCATGATGAACATACAAACAGATACACCCTCGACAATGATTGCCCAGATGTCATGGTTATCATTAGGGAGAAGGAAGACAATGACGATACTTCCACCACTGCAGTCCATCAGGACTTTTCCCTCGACAATTGGAACAACACTCCATGCATTGGTCGATGAGGGTAAAATGGGCAGAAAATCCCTCTGCCCTGTAGATAACTTTAATTGCTTACTTTTTTTAACAGTACTAGCAGTTATTTTATCAAGTACATAATAAACCTTTCGTATGATCAAACAATTGCATATATTAAATGAAAGCATACTTTGTTTCAGGACTCTGAATTTAGATGTGACTGTACTTGCTAATGATGTCCCTTCTCTCCACAAGGGCTGTAACTTTGATGCAAAGTTGAACTCAGACTTGATGGATATGCAAGAGGACATTGAGACACCTTGGGAGATTAAGGAATGGGTCGCAGACAAACCTAAACCCAACCTTGACCAAACCACTTCTTTCAATCTTGGAACCTTATAAAACCCTAAGCTAATCCAAATTGGTTCAGACCTTACCACAAATCAGCGGAATGACATGGTTGCACTATTGACCCAATTCCAGGATGTGTTTGTATGGTCTCGTGAAGACATGGTGGGTTTGTACACTGACATTGTTCTTCATCGACTTCCCATTAAAGAAGGATTTAAGCCAGTTAGGCAAACACTCAAGCGATTGAAACCTGAGTGGAGTTTAAAAGTTAAAGAATAAATTGTGAAACAATTTCAAGCTGGCATTATCATGGTGTCTACATATCCGAAGTGGATATCTAACATTGTTCCCGTGCCTAAACCTAGAGGAAAGGTGCGAGTCTGCGTGGATTACCGGGATTTGAACAAAGCTTGCCTTAAAGATAGCTTTCTCGTGCCCTTTATCCACATTCTTATTGATAACACTACTCAATACGGCATGTACTCCTTTGCTGATTACTTTGCGGGGTACTATCAAATTATTGGCGCTAAGGAAGACATTGAGAAAACTACTTTCATCATGCCTTGGGGAGCATTTTGCTACAGACGGTTGTCATTCAGCCTCATCAATGTCGAGGTAACCTATCAGCGAGCAATGATGGCTCTTTTCCACGATTTAATGCATAAGAAGATAGAGATCTACGTGGATGACATCATTGTCAAATCCCGAAGGGAGGAGGACCACCTAGACCATCTCAAAAAGATTTTCAACAGGTTGCGTAAGTACAACTTGAAGTTGAATCCAGCCAAGTGCGCCTTTGGTGTTAAGTCGGGCAAATTGCTAGGTTTCCTAGTCAGCCACAAAGGGATTGAACTAGATCCTACCAAAATCTAGGCCATCAAGGAAATGCCCATTCCTCAGACAGAGAAGGAAATACGGGGATTTTTGGAAAGAATCAACTTCATTAGCAGGTTCATTTCTCAACTCACAACAACCTGTGAGCCCATCTTCAAGCTGTTAAGGAAGAACTCCTCAATGGAATGGCACGATGAGTGTCAGAAAGCCTTCCTTACCTTTAAAGAGCAGTTGGTTAACGCTCCTGTTTTGGTACCACCCAAGGATGATGTTCCTCTGTTCATGTACCTGTCCATTAATGACAGTGCCATGGGTTGTATGCTGGGGAAAAAGACGATAGAGGCCAAGAACGAGCTATCTATTACCTCTAGGGCTGATCATTCGGTTATAACCGAATACCAAAATAATCACAATTTCAATATCTGAAAAACTAACCGAAATTTGATAATAATCGAATTACCAAATATCGAATTATTGAATTTGAAATTCGATAATTCGGTTAATAACCGAACCAGCCAAAATTAAAACTAATTAATAGCAAAATCACCAAATTAGCTGAATAAAAATCAATTAAATCTGCCCAATTCGAACTTAAAATCAAAAATAGCAAAACCCAAATGAGTAGAGCATGAACCATGAACCCAGCTTAGACTCAGATTTTGGCGATTTTATTGTATCCCGACGAACTTAAAATCAAAAATAGCAAACCCAATTAAATCTATTTTTTGTTTTCTACTTTTGTTTTTCTACCTCGCATAGGCCATGACCTCAAACTGGAAACAAATCTGGTGAGAGAGAGATGATAAATCTAACATTGAAAGAGTCTGAGAGATAGAGACGTGAGAGGTGAGAGAGACTGTTTATATCTGAGAATTGACTCTATTTAGAGCATGTGAGAGAGTCTATGTTTGTACTGTGGTTAGAGGTGAGAGAGATAGAGACATGAGAGGTGAGAGAGATAGAGACGTGAGAGGTGAGAAATTGAGAGTCTTTGAGACTTTATTTAAGTGTTTTAAATTTTCAAGACTTTTTTTTTTAATTTCTTATTCGGTTAACCGAATAACAAAATTTTAAAAACCAAACTCGAACCCGAAAAGTGGATATTAAATTGAATATAACTGAAATTAGAAAAAAACTGAAAAACCGAAATAATTCGGTTAAAAAAATTCGATTGTGTTCGGTAATTCGGTTTTATCCATTTTTGCTCACTCCTAATTACCTCAACAAAAGATTCAGCATCAGTAAACAAAAGTACACTCTAATTGAGAAGACTTGTTATGCTTTAGCATGGGCTTCCATGAGGTTACAACATTACCTCCATGGTCACACAACCCATCTCATATCTCGCGTGGATCCTCTCAAGTATGTGTTCAGTAAGTCCATACTGAATTGTCGACTGTCCAGATGGAAATTGATCCTACAACAATTTGACATCGTCTACGTGACGTAGAAGTCTGTCAATGGTCAAGGAATTATGGATCAACTGGCCACCATACCTGCAAGGGACTACAAACCCTTGGAAACATACTTCCCTGATAAAGGGGTAATGACAGTTCAACAAAAACATCAGTACGATACATACCGTACGTGGAAAATATATTTTAATGGAGCTGTTAACACAGAAAGTTCTGGAGCTGGAGCAATTCTAGTATCCCGTACAGGGTAGCAGTATCCCGTCGTTGTCAAATTGCAGTTTGTCAGCACCAACAAGATAGCTGAGTATGAAGGCTGTCTCATGGGGCTAAAACTTGCCCGTTCAATGGGCATCAGGAGTTTAACTGTCTTTATGGATTCCAAATTGGTAATCAGATAATCCACAAGAATCTATCAAACCAAAGAATTACATTTATTGCCTTACCATCGGTAAGTTCTACAGATGGCTTTGGATTTCAAAGAAATCTCCTTCCTACACATTCCTCGTAATAGGAATGATTTTTTGGATGCATTAGCAACGTTGGCCTCCTTGGTTCACATACTTGACAAGGAAAACATGTCAAGCATTATAATTACAATGCAAAAAGCCCCAGCCTATGGGAACTATGTTAGAGAAGTATCGGATGAACTACCTATCATCCACAACCCTTGGTATTAACACATCAAGGAGTATCTACGAGATGGATCTACACCCGCTAAGGTGAGCCTAACTGAGAAGAGGCGAATTTATTGACTTGCTATGAAATTTTACCTGAGGGGAGATTCAATCTACAAAAGTGATGCATGATTAGGTCTCCTCAGATGTCTGGATAAAGACCAAGCTTAGAGACTCATTGATGAGATCCATGGTGGAGTATGTGGCCCTCGTACGAACGGACCCCTACTTGTCAAGAAGATCCTTAGAACAGGACATTATTGGCTTACACTCAAAGCTGACTGTGATGATCACGTCAAGAGGTGTTATCAATGCCAGATTCATGGGAATGCTATCTACGCCCCTCCGAGGGAACTCCACAATATGAGTTCGCCATGGCCCTTCTCAATGTGAGGAATGGACGTGATCGGGCCCATTGAGCCCAAAGCCAGTAATGGACATCGAGTCATATTCACCATGATCGACTACTTCACCAAATGGGTAAAAACAGCTTCCTTCCCCAGGGTTACTAAAGAAGTCATCATTACTTTCATCAGAAACAATATCATCTGTCGATATGGAAAACAAGAGGTCATTGTGTCAAATAATGCTAAGAACCTCAACAACAAAATGATAGAGGAGTTATGCAGAAAATACCACATCAAACACCTTAACTCCGTCATCTACCGTCCAAAGATGAATGGTGCTGTTGAAGCGGCTAATAAAAACATCAAAAAGATCATGCAGAAAATGTTCGCCAATCACAAAGGATGGCTATACCTCTTGCGTCTTACTTTATTAGCCTACAGAACTTCCCTGCGTACTTCCACTGGGGCAACCCCCTACTCATTAGCCTATGGGATGGAAGCAGTGCTCCCCACAGAGATGGAGATGGAATCCCTCAGAGTGTTGATGGATGCTCAGTTAGATGAAGATCAATGGGTACAAGACAGGTATCACGGCTATCTTTCATGGTCAGTTATATCAGCAAAGGATCGCACGATCCTATAACAGAAAAGTCCGACTACGACAGTTCAAACAACATGACTTGGTTTTAAAGAAGATCATTGACAACCAAGATCAATCTAAGGGAAAATTTGCTCCTAACTGGGAAGGCCCATTTTTTGTCAAGGAAATATTGACAGGAGGTGCTCTCAGACTATAGGAAATGGATGGCGATGAATTTCCATAGCTTATCAACTTGAACACCGTGAAATGGTACTATGTCTAAAGTTACCATCAAACAAACATCCTGGTTTTGAGTATCAAATCACCAGTCATTCCGGTTTTGAACCCCTTCTGTCTTACATACTCTTCTGCCCCTCAAGGAAACATACACTTCAAACCAGCAGCCTAGTTTCACCTCATTTCAAATCTTACATATAATTTCAGTTATCCTTAAGACGGGATTAAACCTTTAACACATGCAGTTTATCCTGAAAACAAGATTAAAATTTTTTACGCTTACAGTTTGTCCTAAAGACGGGGCTAAAATTTTTTCCACACCTACAGTTTATCCCCATTATGGGATCAAACTTCTCCCCGCAGTATAGCCTGCACATGGAATGTTTCGTCCTGAGGGGCGAACTACGTCGACCTGATCTCCCTGATACCCGAGGGTACGTAGGCAACCATATTCTATATGGCCCGATCGTAATAAACAACAAAAACAATAAAAAAGATTTCTACCCTTTATCTTCAAAAACCACAAAAATATTTCTACACCCTTCTTCATCAATAAAGCTTCTTCCTTTCGCATTCAGCGTTGAACCTTTTACAACAGGTTCGAACTATGCAGACTTGATCTCCTTTTCAATAGGAGTACGTAGGAAGCCATTTATGGTTCAGTCTAACCCCTACCAGAACAAAATTAATACTTGTCACACGGTACTGGGATCAACCTTCAATTCACCACATTTCATCGGTTTCATATCAAAGGGATGGAATTACCCAACCTCTTCTCACAAATAGAAGATTAGGTGACCATCTATGCTACGATCGTGCCTCAAAGAGCAATACCAACCCATAAGAGATGGAATTAACTAGGCTTCTCACAAATAGAAGTATTGGCGACCATCTATGGTGCAGTCAGTTTCAGAGAGGAAAACACACCTTCCTCTCCACTTTTCAATATAGATACCAGTCCCAAGACACCAAAGATGGTAGGGATATACAGAAATCAATGATCCGTTCTGAGAGATCTAACGATGTCTCAATGTCCACCTATCAAGGATAAGTTCATAATGCATCAAGATCACAAGGCCCTAAAGAAACAGGCAAATATCAATCAAGTATCAAGGCATAACTAAAAGGGAAGTGAATCAAAATATATTTCTCTACCATACAAAAAATTGTTTGATATATACATATGTGTTGTACATGATAAAGTGGCTAAGCTAGTCTGTACAGAAAAATACAAGTCTATCTACAGATCTGTATATATGCGGACTATCAGATCTAACATGGCATCCTTCTCTGAAGATGGAGGTAACGCTGCAAGCTCCTGCTAATGGTATCTACACGAGCTAGCAGATCAGAGGCTAACAGCATAGTAGCATAATTCTCATCAATGTAAGCACTCATGTCGGCAAGACTGACAGTTATCTGGGATCTCACTGAATTACTGTCTGCAATGGCCACATCCCTAGCAGATAAGGCGGCATCCCGCTCCACAATCAATGAATCCCTGGCTGATCTAGCCTCATCCCTCTCTAACAGAGCGGCATCCCTCCCATCAAGAGCTGTCAACATCACAACCCTAGCCTGATCTCTATTATAGGTCATCATATATAAGCTCTGCTCCAAATGTTGTGCCGAATACTGAGTAACAGTGGCACTCGGGGTGGGAGAATCCATCATAAATACTGGCAGCCCAGCAGTTAAATCATCAATTGGAATGTCAGCCTCCTCTATAAGCTCCTCATCGTTAGAATCAGTCTCCTGCACTGTGGATACTACCGCAGCCAATGCAGTCTCTGTCTCCATCCATGCAGAATACTTTGCAGAACAACCCGGATGACTGACAAAAAACCCAGCCAGCTCTCGCTGATCCCAACAGGCATACAACTTGGATCTGTCCTCCGCTGATAAACGGTATGAAGCAAAGCGCTGACTCACTGCCCCCTCATAAGGATGAAATTCCTGAAACTGGTCAAACTGACACATCACGGCCAGTTGGTGGTAAGTAATCACGCCCCTCAATCCAGCCAGAGGGAGATAATCCATTCCCGAAGCATGAGTAATGAAGCTGTAGGGTGAGCTAGGCCCTGAACACAGAAATATAGTAAACGAATCCCTAATCCCTGCCAGGAAAGCTGACCATGATGCAACATTTGTACACTTCGCAGGCTGAAAGAAGTATGACATGGTTATATCATGGGTGAAACAAAACCTCTACCGTCTAAGTGTACCAATCGGTCTCAAGTGTAACATAAACCACACATACATCATGACCGAGTTACCTATAAACACTCCTGCCGGATAACTATAGCAGTATGTAGCTGACTTCATAGTCTCTGCAATGATCATCGGTATAATGGTATGACCCTCCCTGAGAGCTCTCACTGCCATAATGACACTGATATCCAGCTCATCCATATACCGTGGCATGAAGACGTGTGACAATACGCATAACAGTAGTACATCCACTCTAGCTGAAGTACAATGGTCCTTCGGTGTGGTGAAATCCCCGGAATGATGTGTATAACTATCCTCAAAGCCAAATCTGTCAAACTAAAAATGATGGGATATCATGTGTGTGACGCCCCCAAATCCGGGTCTCTTCCAACCCGACAAATGGTGCTACACGGTACTACCATTCATTCACACATTTCCTCAAATAGTCACAAGAGGACTAATATAACTCCATATATATATCAATGTAATATTACATTACCCAGGTTCTTTGTAACCCTTTCATTTGTTCTTGTCATAATATCAATATATTACAGACATTCTTCCTATACTATTACATAAGTATGCTACGGGTTCTTCTTCGTCTTGCCTTTATCCTTGCTAGATCCTTCTGTCCGCTCGATCTTAGCTGTGTTCATATGGTTCAAGCAAGAGTGAGCACGACTAGCTCAGCAAGTACTAAAATTCTAATACATAACATGCTTGAAACATAGAACTAATATATCTCCAGTAACTGAACAATAGTTACGAAGTACTATTGGTGATTCAAAATAGCACTTCATTTCCTTCAAAACGTTTTTCCATCAATATTCAGTAGAATAACAATTATGGCTCAAGATTATGAGCATACATAAGTTCTTTTGAAAAGGACATCCCGGCACTAAGTCCGTAAGTCCGGCATAGCTTACGAGCACTTCTGAGTGATCAGCTCATAGTACTCTATGTTGATCAACACTACATTCTTTAAACGTGTATACGTTTAATTGTGGCAACCTCACGTGCCTGTAGTTAAACGACAAAAACATTTGAACATGCGTGGTCTTCGATTGAAAACCATACCAATATAATTTGGTAATTTACAAATCATGCTTGACAGAATCATAATATAAGTCTAGCCGAAAGAATTGGCTTAAGACTTCATCATTCTAGATTTCATGTGAAATAGTACATGAATTACAAAGCTTGTTCAGACTGAACTGGAACAAGAGTTAGAATACTTGCCTTTGACGTCTTTTTACTGGTTAATACTCGTACACTTTAAGTCTCTATGATTCTACAATTCATAATCATATAACGTACCATATTAGATCATAATTAACCAGGTATGTTTTCTATTATACCTTACCCTTTATCTCAATGTAATTCTAACTTAGTTTCGTTATTAAGGGTTTCGGCTTTCATTACGTCATTCATATCACGCTCGTCTTTGATTGATTATAAACATGCATTAGTGTATTACAAGCACCTTACAATGTCTTAACTATGTTGTGATTACATCACAATTCATTACTATTAATCCCTCTTTCATTCTACACTTGGAACTCTTCTTCTCTATCTTTTTCCTTGCACTGGCGCTGCGGCGCCACTAATTGGTCTATAACTCGCACTGCGGCGCGAGTTAGCAGTGTGCCATCATCCGGCCTCGCGCTGCGGCGCGGCCAAGAAGGCTTAGAGTCGCGCCGCGGCGCGGACTCTGGTCCTCAGAAAATTTTGCAGTTTTTCAAAATTTTGCTAACTTCCCGGATGCATAACTTCTTCGTTTTAACTCCGAATTGGTCCGTTCAAAAGCCTACGGTTCACAAATTTCATAATCTACGCGTTCATACAAGAATTTTATCTATTTGAATTCATTTGCTAAAATTTGACCTATTAGTCCATTTTAACGAAAACGATAAACGTTCGTGAACGTTCAACGCTCATTTCTTCGTTCTAAGTCGGAATCCGGTCATTTTCGAGTCCGCAACTCTATAATGACTATAATGACTTGTCTCCATCGAAAACCAACGTTTCCGACTTCCAACACAAAATATGACTTCTATTCCGAGAATTTTACGAATTCGACGTTAATTGTCTAATCGTGCAAAGTTCGTCAAATCAACCATACTAAGCGTTCTAAGTGGATTTTAACCAACATATAATCACTACAAGTTATTTACTACACCAAGTTATAATCAAAGTAGGTTTTCGACTTATTTCCATAAGTCATTGCCTTTCTCAACTTATGAACTAGAAATCTTCAAACTCATGACTTACCAATAATTTAAGTCCTTCAATCAATGTTCTCATGTTATAAACAACATACTAACATCATATGACAAGTCCTTCATGATCCTAACAACTTATTAGGGTTCAAGTTGCTTATTCAACTTATTCGGCTTAAGTTCATTCCTTATAACTTATTACATGTTATCCTCAAGCAATCCCCCTTCTCTATCAATCCTATCATAGAAAAGATATAGATAAAAGGAAATGAGTCTTACCCTTGAAGACTTCTATTTGCTTTGGAAACTATCAAAGGTTGAAGTGGCTTATAAGTGCTTAAGTGACTTATTCTCTCTACCAAATAAGTAGCTTATATGCTTGAGAGGAAAGTGTTGGATGATAACAAAACAACCAACAAAAAAATGAAATGAACTTGGTATTTATAGGCCACCAAAGCTTGGGGCAAAATGGACAATAATCAATCCCACCTCCTCATTCCACCTCCTTACTATTCATAACTTAACCTTCAAGTCTTCTTGCTAGCCACTTCTTTTACTTGCTCTCCACAACACTTGGTCATCACACTTAATCCTTGCCCATCAAGACTACCCACTTCCTCCCTTGGTTTGACCCATGGGTCAAGGCTTCACCTTGGGCTTGGTTAATTAATCCAACTACTTTCCTATTGGGCTTGAGTTACAATAGATTGGACTTGTGATAATCATACACTTGGGCTTCTATCAATAAACTAGAAATCCAACAAGTTCATTACCTTAAATTCAATAACTTAACATACATATCCTACGTATAATTCTCATATGCTATCTCGTATATTAATTCAAAATATACGTTATCTCGTTCTTCGTACATAATAATACAATACGTCGTATTATACCTACATTTCTTACTTCATATAATGTTTACACATTATACGATCACAACTTCCTTCTTTTAACGTTTAATAACCTAACTATCTCAAATTAGGTACGCATGCGAAATATTTCATTTTCCATACTTAGATTATTATTACATAATCGATATCATCTCGATATTATAACATTACGTATTTCTCGGAAGTTCAAAAATAATTCCCGAGCAGAAATTGATGAATAGTGTTTTTCAAAAAATTTCTCAAAAAACTTTTATTTTCGTTTTAGAAATTCAAACACTTTAATTCTCCCACGTAGTTAAAATACTACGACGTTACCGCGTTTCTAGGTTATAGAACGACATCCATCATCTCAACACGCAATAATAATAAATAATATTATTTTATTCATTATTAAAAAAAATTACAAAATGTTCAATTTTCTGGGGCGTTACAATGTGGCCAGATGTAATCTCGTCCTGTACCACTCTACGTCTCAATACGGTGAGGGTCATGAACTATCTGCTCATGTCTCCGATAGCCTATATGCACACAAGGTCTAACCAGTGGCAGCATCATCAACCGTGCATACTACTCCAAAGTAGGAGTCAACTCCTGGGTCCCATATCTCCGGCTCGCTCCAGTTAGAATTGCAAAGGAGGTATCACAAGCTTAAAAGGCCAAATCAGGAATAAAAATGCTACGCGATTGAGCGGAATAACCTGGAATCCTTGTTTTGTATGGGTCAGAATTGAACTCCCGTCATCTCATTGGTATTCACCTGAATGCAGGGTATACTATATCGATGAGCTCATCTTTTACAAATCATGTTCGGAAATACCCCATAAAGGTCTTATGCCATCATTGCAGGGTTACAACCCTAAAACTCCCTGGCGGGGGTTACAACGCAAAACCATGAAATGCTAAACCTCTCCAGCAGGGGTTACAATGTCAAAGTTACGAACTGATAAAGTATCTCTGGTGGGGGTCACAACACACATCTTTCAAGCATCCACATATCCCCGGTGGGGGTTACAGCGCATTTTCAACCACTGATACATATCTCAGTGAAGGTCAAGCACCCTTGACGTCATGTCAGCCGATGACAAGTAAACCCATCGAAGCAACTTATACAAGTATCCCCGGTGGGGGTTATAATGCAGTGTGACCATTGACACATACATCAATGAAGGTCAAGCAACCTTGACAATGCACCCAGCAGGGATCTATCTGGTGATACACATATCAACGATGGTCGGGAAACCCTGACGATAACAGACTGTTGGCAGTAACTCCGACAGGATGAGGCAATATGTTATACACATCCTCAAATAGACAAAGCTTTACCCCCACAGATCTCTTGTACACAAGAGGCACCTCTATGGAATATAAGATATTGTCTAGGATTTGAGACTTTGGTGATAGCCCCAACGTCAACATCCATGAAGACTTGGATCGCATGTCCAAGCCATCACTGATTGTCATCCCATCAGGATTACCTAACAATCATGCATCATACATTTGCATCATGTTGTTGCACATGGAATCATGTTTATTTCACTTGCATTTCAAGTGTCTAGGATTCTTTATCCTATCCATGCCTTGCATTGCATGAATATGATAAAGAGGGGCATCTGTAGACACTTGAAATTTTCTACACGCCTGTTACTAATATTGCAGAAGGGTAGATTCGTCTTTCGGAGATAACCCTGGAAGACAGCTCACATCCATTCCGGATACTACAAGAAGTTCAAGCTCAAAACCAAGGACACACACCGGGAACATCATTTCTAACCCTAGAACACACACTGGAAGGATCATTTCCAACCTCAGAGATAACCCCGAGTTTCGTCCTTAGCGATAACCCCAAGGAATGCTGTTACAGTTTTGGTGATAACTCCGGAAATGCTTATTTAAAATACACGCTATTAGCTTTAAGCTCAGATCACCTGCCGAGGCACTCATCCCTCAGACCTCGAGCTAACAATGGGTAGACAGGAAAACTTGCAAGATGACCTTGCAGCATTCAAACACTTGCAGCAGTCCAATCTTAGATGTAACCCTGAGCAACGTCTACTTTCAACTCAAACCGGCGATAACCCCGACGAAGAGTCAAATGTCATCTTGCCACATCAACAAATGCGCGTTGTCTCAACACTTCATACATACATACATACAACAATGTCCCACAAGAACCGAGGAGTTATAATCCTGAGTGACTATTACGCGTTGCAGTACACCAAATAGAATTTAAAGCTTGAAGACTATGGGCATGGTTGCCACTTCCTGACTTCGTACAACCTCTAATCCATGTCATTGCGTAACTCTCGACATAAGCGGTCTGATGAAGGTCACATATACCTCGTTCGAATGCTCGGATTGAAGTTCTGCAAGTTCGAGCTGACATTATAGTGCACGTACTTTGACACAACAGGACCCGCGAAGACCGGGGACACCTCGACCAGCTGCAAGTGTAACTGCGGCTGCCGTAGGTACACCTGTGGCCATCAGTCTATAAATATAAACCTCAGGATCAGCCATTTAAGAGAGAGAAGGAGAGAGAATGGCAAGGAAGCCCTGTCCAATTTACTCTGTACACACCCATATTGAGTGTTTCCTCATCTGTTAGCTCACATATAGCTATATTTTTATCCGGCGGGAGCTGAGTATTTATCCACATAGAGTCATAGAAGTCTACTTTGGCAGCCCATTGTAAGCCTTCTCATATTCTATAAAGCATTTCTTTTCATATTAGCACACACTATTATACACATTGAGATTTGCGTTGTGTGCGTTTGCCTGGACTTAGATTCATGGTTTTCATTTCTGTCTATATATATATACTTATATAGTTATGCGTCGATTGAGCCTAGACTTATGTCTAGAGCGTTTACTTGCTTATATATATATACTTATATATATAATTGTTGTCAGACATATCTGATGGGCCTGGATTTTATATCCGGAGCATTTACCTGCTTTTATATATATATATATATATATATATATATATATATATATATATATATATATATATATATAATTGTTGTCGGACATATCCTATATATATATATATATATATATATATATATATATATATATTCGTATATACTTATACATATATTTATCGCTTTTATTTAAATATTTGTTTTAATTTCTTTCATAATGTAGATATTTAAACTTTCAGCTTGCGGGCTAGATTTGCCTCAATCTGGCTACTTCTAACTTTAACTGGTTCACAGTGACTAAACTGGAACCGTTGAAGCTAGAATAGTATAGATTTACTCAAATATAGTTCTTTTTTTATAGCTTTTTCATATATAGCTTTTTCATGTGAGCCTAGGAATCATTTGATCATAGATTCAGCTTCAGAATCTAGATTCGATTCTCGTAATGGACATTTTGCAGCTGCAACTAGTTTGCAAATTATCTACGGTGTTTAAATATCCTTAGATGGCTCTCATACCTAGAAGGAGTTCGGCACTGCTATGTATCTTATTTTCTCGAAGATGCCTCGCATCTCAAAAATAAAAGCAATCAAACCGAACACATAATAAAATGGAAGTATCAAAGACCTCAATTACTATTAAGCACAAGGATTTGAAAAACCTATTTTACAAAACTTCACTGCTATATCTTGTTAAAATTGAACTTTTATACAAAAGTCAAACCCTTTGTAAATAGGTGCAAACGAGGCATAGCACTACTTCCAAACAACTGCACATAGACCTAACTCTCTCTCTCTCTCTCTCTCACACACACATACACAGATAAAAGTTTAAAGAAAAGTGGCGGTAACCGTGTTATCACGAAAGTCGGTGGGTGCCTAACACTTTCCCTTCGCTTAATCTAGCCCTCAGACCCTAACGAATTTTGGTTTCTCAGACCAGTTAAACGGTGTCAAACCATCAGGTCTTTATGCAAACCTTTTCTCAGTTGAGTTGGTGCAACCATTTAAAAATACCAATTAGCGACTATAATAGTCAAATCATCGACATATACATGACGGACCTTTTCACACTTGTTTTTTAAACAAGTCTAACTTTAAATGAGAACACCAAAATATAAGAACAGAAAGGGACAAATAAAAACCCCGACGTCGACAGGTGGTGACTCTGCTGGGGATTCCACTAAGAGGGCTTAAGCCGCTATTTAAGCTTTTCAAAACTTTTATCTGCTTATGTGTGAATACTGCATTTACATTGAATGGGTATACTAATGCTTTATTTACTGCACTTTAGTGCTTCGCACCATATCTACATGTCATATTAATGCTTCACACGTGTCATCATTTCCATACGGTGAGACGTGATATATGTGAATGTATGTTGTGTGATTCATTCATCAGGAGGCTAACCCTTCGGTGTTTGATTATTGGACTCGTCAGAAGACTAATTTCACGAGGCTTAGGAAAGGCACCACCCAGAATCGCTCCAGTTGAAAGATCGGATTAACTTCCCATTGAGTAATTTACGATGATCTGAGGACCTTCATGCCGAATATCCGTGAGAGTAGCCTAAGATAGGTCAGCCTCTAATAAACCAAATGCGTATGGAATTCTCTTTATACCTTCCCATTTCAATTACTTACAATTTTAAATTACTTTTAATTTCATTTCCATGTCAATCTCAATGTAATGGAAAATATAAAGGAGCATGTGAACATGCATTCCTTTTTCATATAAAGACCTGTCATGCTATCTTGTCATCAAAACGACTGACATGATCCTTAATTAAATGATATCTTATTTCTATATGCTTAGTCCTCGAATGCATGATAGGATTATGTGTTATTGATATGGCACTTGTTTTATCCCAATGAACAGGTAATGATTTGAAATCAAACCCATAATCTGCTAGCTGGTTCTTCATCCATAAGATTTGAGCACAGCAGCTGCCTGCAGCAATGTATTCAGCTTTTGTTGTTGAGGTAGATACTAAATTTTGCTTCTTGCTAAACCAGGACACAAGTCTATTTCCTAGCAATTGACAAGTGTCACTGGTACTTTTTCTATCAATTTTGTAGCCTGTAAAATTAGCATCTGTATATCATGTCAATTCAAAGGAGGATTCCTTGGAATACCAAAGTCTCGAGTGAGGTGTTCCTTTGAGATACCTGAAAATTCTCTTTACAGCAGTTAAGTGTGATTCCTTAGGATTAGCTTGAAATCTAGCACATATACATGTTACAAATACTATGTCTGGTCTACTAGCAGTTAGATAAAGAATAGAGCCAATCATACCTCTGTATTGAGTAATGTCAATACATTTACCTTTCTCATCTTTGTCAACCTTAGTTGCTGGAGCAATTGGTGTTTTCATGGGAGAGGTTGATTCCATGCCATACTTCTTAAGTAAGCCATTAATGTACTAGGCTTGGTTAATGAAGATACCTTCATCAGTCTACTTCACTTGTAGTCCAAGGAAGAATTCAGCTCACCCATCATACTCATTTCGAACTTGCTCTAAATAAGATTGGCAAATCTCTTGCATAGATTTTCATCAGTAGAACCAAAGATAATATCATCTACATATATTTAAACTAGTAAGACATTATTTTTGTGCTTCCTAAGAAATAATGTGGTATCTACTCTACCTCTAGTGAAACTATTTTCAATAAGAAAATTAGTTAGTGTTTCAGACCATGCTTTAGGTGCTTGTTTAAGTCCATATAAGGCTTTGTCTAATCTATAGACATAATTAGAGAGAGTTGGATTGATGAAACCTTGAGGTTGCTCCACATATACTTCTTCTTGAAGTTCACCATTCAGAAATACACTCTTGACATCCATTTGAAAAACTTTAAACTTCATGTGGACAGCAAAGCAAGGAATATCCTGATAGCTTCTAGTCTAGCAACAAGTGCGAAGGTCTCATTGTAGTCGATGTAATATTCCGAATGTTTATGAGTTGAGTATATGATAACGATCCTTAAAAAAGGAAACAAATGGGTTAAAGAATATATAATACTCAAAATATAATTGAGTTTAAGTGAAAGTTATGAAATAAAACCTAGAATTTGTTAAAGAAAAAATTGTAATAGGAAATATAAAACCTATATTAAGGTAATGTGTTGAAGTTATTCAATGAAGAGATTTGATGAAAACCTGAGTAAGGTAGGGTTTCGGTGATTCCGAGAACGGAATCCTTACAAGGTGGTAACAATCTAGAATTTTATTTATAATTTTAAATATTTATTGAATTAAATTAATATATTTAATAGATTTGTTTGTTGTTTAGTAGATATTTGTTGTATTTTTATTAGTAAGTAAATAATTCATTAGTTATAGAAATTAACTTAATTAAGATAAAAGAGTAATGAATTAAATTTATGAGATAATACTCTAATTTAACTTAATAACTAAATTAGAGAGTTGTTAAGGATTATATAGTTTAGTAGAATGTTGTTTTATTTTAATTTAGTAATTAAAGTGATATGTTAATTTATTGAGTAAAATTATAATGAAAATTATAATTTTATGGTAATTAGTTTTATTTATTTAATTAAGATTAGATATGAAAATCCAAGTAAATAGTGTGGGACAATAAACTATAGTATAAATGATTTATTGAATTATATTAAAAGAGTTTTTAATGGATTTATCAAACTAGGCTTAAGGAATATTAAGAATTTTTTAAAAGTGTTTTGCCAAACAAAGCCTTATGGCTTTTGAATTAATATATATATATATATATAATAAATATTTTTATAAATGATACATAATTATTATATTTATTTTTATGACAGTTTTTTACGTTTAAGTTTCTTGTGTCTATTTAATTTTTTTTTTTTACATAAGAAGTTGGCCTAAGCCTGAGAATGGAAGGGAAAAAGAACAGAGAAAAATAGAGAGAAAAGAGAGAATTCTCTGAGAATTGGAAAAGATCTTTAGAAGAACAAGAAGAAAATAACCTTATTCATCATCTAATTAGGTTAAGAAGGAATCAATAGGTATTAATCCAACCTTAAAACTCTCTACTTTTGTTTGAATCAAATATTAGGTTTCTATAAAATTAGTTGGGGTTCATAAAGGATAAGGATATATTTTTTTATAGGTGTGTATAATCTGTGGTATGCCATCTATAAACGATTTTATAGTTATCAAATTCGTGAAAATCATGTTAAGGATGAAGAGTATGAGTTTTGTTTAATATATGTATTTTGGGTCTGTTTTGAGACTAAAATTGGTTAGGAGTTTATGTTATAATTGTAAAGTTGGTGATGGATTTTGTTAATACGATAAGAAACAAAAAGAACGCGAGTTGAATGAATCAATTTGGTTAAGAAACGAATTCGTAGTAAATGAATTCGCTAGACATTTTAAACATGAAAGTTTAGTATGTACATGAGTTTTGGGTTAAGATTTAGGCTAGTTAGTGTTTCTGTAAATTGTTATAATTCTATTATGTTGTAGTTCTATGAATTACGAATCCATAAAATCGAAAACAAACTAATTTATATGTGTATAACTCAAGTTATGAAGATTAGAAGGAGAAAAGGTTCAAAAATCGCGAGAACAGTGAACTACAGAGTCCCGATTCTACTAACTGGCACAGCAGCGCTGTGCCCTAAGTCAGTTGTACTATGTCCAAGGCTTAATTGGGTGCAGCTGTGCCCAAAGTGTGTCAGGTGTGACTTTTTTTTACATATTTTAGTAAAATAGGCATAACTCTTTTATACGAACTCCAATTGAGACGATTCAAGATGATACGGAACAAAGACGAATAGATCTACAATTTTAATTCTTTAAGTTTTTCGATTTGAGGTAGGGAACAACGGTCAAAATGGTCATATATTTAGGTCTATTATGTTTTAAGGGACAATTGGAAGGCGTCGGACATGCACATATACAAGTGTAGTGCTTCTGACGATAAGATATAAAATGAGTTTAATATAAAACCAATAATGATTCCTAGCAGGACTTAAACACTTGAATGAACTTTGAGTATGAAATATAGTGAGATATAAGTCAAAAGTTAACACAATCAAAATGAACATTGTGTATTAATTGATTAATAAGAAGGGTTATTGTGACACCCCCAAATCCGAGTTACCTGACCCCCCGAGTTTGGTGTTCACAATCCACAATATAAATAACATTTAACAACCCATAATATATATAGATAGTATCTTAAGTATGATTTTATCAGAGTTTAATAATAATACAACACCCAGGTTCTCTAACCTTAACTTTACAAACATACCCTTTAGTTATACAAAAAGGGTTTACAATACAACATAATAAATATGTTCAACATAACTAATTTATAACTACGCCTTTTCCCCTGTCCTTTGCAGCATCTCCTATAACTTCGTCCCTAGCTGAAAATTTTTATTTAGCAAGGGTGAGCAACTAATTTGCCCCGCAAGTTAAGACATACAATAAATGTATAAGAATTCAAAACAACAGACTATCTGTTTTGATAGAATGAATCCAATGTTCGGGGAACTTTGAAATAGCTGAACAAATCGTTATTCAATAACAAGTTTTCTCGTATTCTATACAACCCAATAATTCAATAATGAAATAGTACAACGCTTTCAAAGTTTCTACGATATTCTAATGAATAATCAAGAATCAATTCTATGAAATATCAAAATGGAATGTTTTTCAGATTTATATTGAGCGATCACACAAGATCTTTGAACTTATTTTCTCGGGTAGATATCAAAGATTTACTTTGATAAATACTCAGGTGTATCAGATAACCATAAAGATTAAATCATACCCCTCTGCAAGTACAACAAGTGATCAGCTTATTATACCCTATATTATGCATAATACTCAAAACGCGCGCAAAGGTTGAATTCACGACCAATAAAATGTTCCCTTTATATAAAAGGTTGTTCTTCTCAGTCTTAGAATCAAGATTTTGATTTTACAACGAAATACTGGTATTTCAATTTTATTAACTTCTCGGTCGAGCCGGAATAATTGGCTTCGATCTGTTAATAATAATTAAATTCTCTTTTCAAACCTATCAAATTCAAACAAATGTTCGTCTAGCTAGAATAATTAGCTAAGACATTTCTCAATTTAATTTGACAATAAACAGGAATTATATGTACTATCAATTCTAACTTCTACAGATATGAATATCCAACAACAGTTATTCTACAAATGTATATTTCTGAATCAGTAATTCAATTTGAATTATTAAGCATGCATTAACTGCGAATTATCAACAATAATTCCCTGGATGTGGTATAATTAGCAATAACTATCCACCAATAATAATTGAAGGAAATAACTCAAGGTTGAGTTAGGGAACTTGCCTCTTCCGCTGATTACAGCTACACAAAATACTTATCTGCTTTCGAAAGACCTATAACCAATAATATCGGTCTAACAATTAACACAATAATCCACATAACACACAACACTGTAGTTCACAGTCAAACTTCTCCTAGACACATTACCACATAGCCACATTAGTGTTTATAACCTATATAAACACTTAACAAGTCAAACTAATTCAGTCTGGTTGGACTTTGGTCCATTCTCGGTGTTATGGTCACCCTATCCGATAATTAACAGTTATTGTCAATTAAACTTGGTCTCTAAGCTTCAATATTAATTTAGATAAGTCAATTATCATTAATAATATTTTTCGGAAGCTTTTAATAATTATCAAACAATTATTATAATTTATAATAATTTTTCAAATATCAGAATCATTTTTAAATGATTTAATTATCAATTAATCTTACCATTATTAATATTTAATAATATCAAAATATTAATAACATACTTTTCAAAATATTAAAGTTATTATCAATAACTTAAAATATTTTTAAACCATCAATATTCTACTTAAATGATTTTTTTTAAAATAATTAAAATCATTTTTAAATCATCACCATTAATATATAAATATTAATGAAATTATTATCCAAATATTAAAAGTCATTAATTATAACTTAAAATATTTTTAAACCATTTTTCTCATTTTTAAATGATTTTTAAATCAGTAAAATCATTTATAATTTATTTAATATTATAATTAAATAAATCAAACATCATTAATATTAATTTATTAATGAAAATTCTCTAAAAATATTAAAAGTTACATTTTATAAATCAAAATATTTTTAAATACATTATTCTTATTTAAAATGATAATATTAAATCATTTTTCTCTAATTTATTTAATACACTAATTAAATAAATTAAATACCATTAATATTTAAATAATTATAAATATTAAAGAAAAATATTCCAATTGGTCGAAAATTATTTTTCATAATTTAAAATAATTTTTAAAACCATTTTTGGTAATTTTTAGAATTTATTTTTATTTTTAAATAATTTTCAGAATATTCAAAAAATAAAATAATTAAAACTGTCCCTATAGGTCTTTAGCGACAAAAAGCGTCGTTGTTGGTGTTCTTGAACACAAGAACACTGACAGCTTCGTTATCAACCTGCCATGTTTGACCGGCCATGATTCTCGGTGTAATATGTTTCTGCGCTAGCTTGAACTGTGATTGTGTAGTGTTTATGTAACACTACAACTATTAATCATTAACAGAGTCATATCATAACAAGCTAGCAAGATCCGACCCTTCCAAACTACTGTCAGACAGCTCCTTGGTTTTCTGGGTAACCCAGAAACCCAGGCAGCTTCAGGGTACTACTTTGGGTCTCAAATAATTCTATGTTCTACGCTTCAAATTACTTATGTTGTGGTGCTAATCGGTAGTACTAGTGTCAAGGTACATGAATATAACAACTAGTTCGTTTAAAAACAACAGATCTTTAAGATACAATACGGTCAAACTCTGCCAGAAAACATGTTCTTCACTTTTCGGGAAATTCCATAAATTCCCACCCGTGGCCAAGTGACCTACTTTGACCAATTGATATGTTAAATCTTTGGATGTTTTAGGCGATCTAAATACCCAGATCTGGAGTACACTATTCAGGCTACATATTCATAACAAGAATATCAACAAACATCACAAAATTGGACAGATCAGGCGGCTAAGAACTCTTGTCAGACGCTGTTTAACCCTTTCTGGGTTACCCAGAATTTTGGTCGGTCAATCCTGATCAACGGGTTTTGACCGTTAATAACTCCCGATCCAGACATCTAATGACACTGATTCAACTTGCAGAGTAAAGATCACATACAAGGCTACATGTAACAACGATTAAACAACAAAAGCAACAACGAAACTAGAATCTGTGGCCCCTGACATTAGCTTGTTAGACCACAGATTTTGTTCTTGGACAGATTTTAGAAAAACGTAACTTTTACTCACTTTGGTGCTATGGATCCATCATGGATCATCATATAACAACTAAAAACATAATATAACACACATTTAAACACTTAAACACAAAAATTTCTTAAGCAACAAAGATCAAAGTTAAAATTTTCGGTTATACCTTTCTTGTTTCAATTTTGATCTTGATCTTCCTAAATGATATTGGGTGATCTAAAGACTAAATTTGGGACTGATATGCTAGCCAATTTCGGAGGTTGAGAGAGAAGTGAGAGTTGGTGAGAGCTAGTTGCAAAAATGGCCAAGTTTTTGGTTTTTCTCTCTCTTGAATCCCTTATATAGTGGCCTTAGTTGTTAGATCTGATCTTGCTGTCACAAGAGGCTGGTTTTGCTGAGATTTCTAATGCCACAAAGTCAACAAAGTTGGTGACCAGCTAAAGCTATGGACAAAATTTGCAAGTTAGCTTATAAAATCCCATAAAGGGCATTTTTGACATTAGCAAATTAATTTAAATGGTAAACATGGAATTTGTAAAAATCTTAGGGTTTGGGGCTTGGATTAGGGTTTAAGGTTTGAACCCTTTAGGTATTAAAAATTCTAGTTCCCACAATTTTCAAATTTAGGGTTTAATTAAAAAAATAAATTTACTAAAATAAAATTAGAGTTTCTAAAAATAGAAATTTAACATACAAAAATATAATTAGAGTTTTCTAATCATATTTAAGTTTAACAAACACTTTAGGCATGCTAATAAAAATTAGGGTTGCCTAATTAGGGTTTAGAAAAGCCCATATTTTAAATTAGGGTTTTTCGGCGTACAATTAGGGTTTTTAACTGTACAATTAATTTTCTAAATCTGAGATTAGGGTTTCTAATCCCTTATTAGGGTTTAAAAATATTAAACCTTATCCAATCAATTATTGATCAACATAATCAACAATACAATTATTTTAATTGTATTTTTTATCGAATCCCTATCCGAAAATTATGGTTAGGGTTTTCTAAAGTTTGTTAAGCACAACTTTACTCTAAATTTATTAGTCAATACAGAAATTGACTTTCTCGAGACTCGTATCACAGATACTTGTCACAAAATTGATAACTAATATTAATTTTAATAAAAAAATCGCAAATTTTGGATTATTCGAAATCCCGGGTTATCACATTCACCCCTCCTTAAAAGGATTCCGTCCTCGGAATCACCGCTTCCTTATTCTCTAAAATCTTTTAAAGTTGTATCATCAATTCGTTTTTATCAACACAATATTAATTTGTGTTTCAAATTCTAATATATGTCTTGAATCTATAAACGAAAACAATTCACAGCCATATTTATCCAATATCAATCGCGTAATTTAAGTATTAAGCGAAATCGTTACCTGCTGCCACTTCCTGAGTAGCTACCGCATCTAGCGCCGTCATGTTGAATGTACGGGCTGTTGGTCTTCCTGGCTGTCCAGGTCCTCGAATCGCCAAGGTTCCACCACTAGGTCCCTTGTTGGCACTTTCTTTTTCTGCATTCTTCTTCGGACAGTTCCGCACCAGATGATCAGTCGATCCACACGCATAGCAACCTTGAATCTTTTTCGGGCTGGGACAATTTGGCGACATATGCCCCTCTTTTCCGCAGTTGTAACAAACCCCCTTCTTCTTCAAATAAACACCTGCATGATTCTTCCCACAATTTACACAAGGCCCTCCTCCTTTCTTATTCCCTTCAGCTTTGCTACCCGAATGGGTATTCTCACTCCACTTCCTTTTATTCGGGTTACTAACACCACTGCTTCCACCCTCATTGGTATTCTTCTTCTTTTCTTGATGAAAACGAGATGCAGCCTCGCTTCCTCCTTCAGCAATTAACGATTTCTCCAGTAAATCCGCAAAAGTGTTGATCTGCAGCACAGCTACTTTGTTGTAAATCCCTGGCTTCAATCCTTTCTCAAATCTTCTTCCTTTTCTTGCTTCTGTATCCACCTGATGAGGTGAAAATCGTGCCAATTCGTTGAATTTAGCAGCATACTCTGAAACAGACAAATTCTCCTGCTTAAGTTCCAAGAACTTAACTTCCATCCGAGCTTGCATACTCGGTGAAAAGTAGTTCTCAAAGAACAATTCTTTAAATCTTGTCCATGTCACCACCGCAGTACCAGCTCTTGCTTGATTGGTTTCCCACCAATAATTGGCTTCTCCCTTCATTAGATATGTTGCAAAAGCCGTCTTTTGCTCTTCCGCCACACGCGCAATCACGAACGCTTTCTCCATCTCCTTCACCCAAGTCTGGGCTTCAATCAGATCTGTAGTCCCCTTGAATTCAGGCGGTCCTACCGCTTTAAAATCCTTAAAATTAGCCAATCTGTCGGCTGGCTGATTCCTTGGTCTTCCCCTAGCTGGAGCCCTATTTTCCATAGCTTGGTCCAACATATCCACAAAATTCTGCATCGGGTCCACTTGACCTCCTTCGTTATTAACTGATTGTTCTTCTCTTTGGTTTCAATTCTGTCGTCTAGGCGGCATGATCTGATTTAAATGAAAATTTTATATTAATACTCTTATTCTACACAAATTCTTAACACAATAAGAATTCAACACATAATTCTCAAGTAATTGCATATTTATTCAAATAGCACATAGTACCTATAGTACTTAACACATATAACTATCCCTTTTAAAATAATACTAGGATTAACACACTCAACTTTACAAAAGTTGAAATTCCCCAACTTTACACAAAAATTTGACATTCTCCAATTTCACATTACTATTTCCAGTTCATCAAACTTACCACACGTAGGAGTTTAGTAACTTGCCACAACTATATGAGTGTATGAACTTATCCTAGTCAGACCTTTGGCGTCCATTCGCTGACGGGTTCAGGACATTTTATATAATTATGAGTCATGAACATACCATAAATATGAGTTTTAAGAACACACAATTTCATTTTAATCTTATATTCATATAGAAAATAAAGATTTTATTCATACAGACATATATTTACATATATTCAAACATCGTTCTTGATATTACATATCTTAATATCATAAACTTCTACCAAAAGATATGATTACCTATATCTAAGTTATCTACCGACCACTTCCTTCACCAATCTTCTTCTTGTTGGGACACTTGCTAAATCCATGACCCGTTTGCCCACAGGAAAAACACTTCCTCATATTCGGTTTAGGACAATGCAAAGAGATATGTCCTTCCTGCTTACAGTTAAAGCACACGTTCTTCCACATCATGCATTCCCCCACGTGAGTTTTGCCACAATTACTGCAAGCTTTCTTTTTCTTCGGGATCGAATTTCCAGAGTTGTCGCTGTCTTTGTTCCTCTTTCTTTTCTTCTTGTCCTTTTTGCTGTTTCCTTCAGACGATCCACCACTTTCAGCCTTCATCTTCTCCACCTGCACTTTCAGCACATTTCGTTCTTCAGTCATTTCACGTAACGCCCGCTCCGTCTTCCACAACTCCTCTAAAAGAAATACTTTGCTCCGGAGTTCCTGGACTTCCACAAATAACTGATCTTCTTCACCAAACTTGATCTTATTCTTTAGTTCCACCTTCGCTTCTTCAGACTCCGCCTCCTCATCACCACTTAGATACATCTCAGGATAATCGTCATGATCACTCCCAAGATTGATCATTGGTTCATCTTTCCCCACTTCTTCAACCGATTCACTATGTGCTGGCACCTCGGCTACTGGCATTGGTGCGACAGCCGCTGGCTTCTCCGTACTCATTTCATCTTCTCCCGACATCCTACAATCAGTTTTAAACAACTTGATTAGTACTTCACCAGTACAAATTTCTCTCACTACGAATTTACTTATCTCACTATCGATACACTTCAACGATCCCTCACTTAGTACTCTAAATGAGTATTTTGTATCTCGCTATGGTCATAATCATAGGGTTTTCCCCCACCCCACTTAAGGTTATAACTTACAGCTCTACTACCAGCTGGTGACACCTTGGTCACTACAGCTCTGATACCAACCTGTGACACCCGCAAATCCGGGTTACTTGACCCCCGAGTTTGGTGTTCACGATCCACAATATAAATAACATTTAACTACCCATAATATATATAGATAGTATCTTACGTATGATTTTATCAGAGTTTAATAATAATACAACACCCAGGTTCTCTAACCTTAACTTTACAAACATACCCTTTAGTTATACAAAAAGGGTTTACAATACAACATAATAAATATGTTCAACATAACTAATTTATAACTACGCCTTTTCCCTTGTCCTTTGCAGCACCTCCTGTAACTTCGTCCCTAGCTAAAAAATTTATTTAGCAAGGGTGAGCAACTAATTTTTCCCGCAAGTTAAGACATACAATAAATGTATAAGAATTCAAAACAACAGACTATCTGTTTTGATAGAATGAAACCAATGTTCGGGGAACTTTGAAATAGCTGAACAAATCGTTATTCAATAACAAGTTTTCTCGTATTCTATACAACCCAATAATTCAATAATGAAATAGTACAACGCTTTCAAAGTTTCTACGATATTCTAATGAATAATCAAGAATCAATTCTACGAAATATCAAAGTGGAATGTTTTCCAGATTTATACTGAGCGATCACACAAGATCTTTGAACTTATTTTCTTGGGTAGATATCAAAGATTTACTTTGATAAATATTCAGGTGTATCAGATAACCATAAAGATTAAATCATACCCCTCTGCAAGTACAACAAGTGATCAGCTTATTATACCCTATATTATGCATAATACTCAAAACACGCGCAAAGGTCGAATTCACGACCAACAAAATGTTCCCTTTATATAAAAGGTTGTTCTTCTCAGTCTTAGAATCAAGATTTTGATTTTACAACGAAATACTGGTATTTCAATTTTATTAACTTCTCGGTCGAGCCGGAATAATTGGCTTCGATCTGTTAATAATAATTAAATTCTCTTTTCAAACCTATCAAATTCAAACAAATGTTCGTCTAGCTAGAATAATTAGCTAAGACATTTCTCAGTGTAATTTGACAATAAACAGGAATTATATGTGCTGTCAATTCTAACTTCTACAGATATGAATATCCAACAACAGTTATTCTACAAATGTATATTTCTGAATCAGTAATTCAATTTGAATTATTAAGCATGCATTAACTGCGAATTATCAACAATAATTCACTGGATGTGGTATAATTAGCAATAATTATCCACCAATAATAATTGAAGGAAATAACTCAAGGTTGAGTTAGGGAACTTGCCTCTTCCACTGATTACAGCTACACAAAATACTTATCTGCTTTCGAAAGACCTATAACCAATAATATCGGTCTAACAATTAACACAATAATCCACATAACACACAACACTGTAGTTCACAGTCAAACTTCTCCTAGACACATTACCACATAGCCACATTAGTGTTTATAACCTATATAAACACTTAACAAGTCAAACTAATTCAGTCTGGTTGGACTTTGGTCCATTCTCGGTGTTCTGGTCACCCTATCCGACAATTAACAGTTATTATCAATTAAACTTGGTCTCTAAGCTTCAATATTAATTTAAATAAGTCAATTATCATTAATAATATTTTTCGGAAGCTTTTAATAATTATCAAACAATTATTATAATTTATAATAATTTTTCAAATATCAGAATCATTTTTAAATGATTTAATTATCAATTAATCTTACCATTATTAATATTTAATAATATCAAAATATTAATAACATACTTTTCAAAATATTAAAGTTATTATCAATAACTTAAAATATTTTTAAACCATAAATATTATACTTAAATGATTTTTTTTAAAATAATTAAAATCATTTTTAAATCATCACCATTAATATATAAATATTAATGAAATTATTATCCAAATATTAAAAGTCATTAATTATAACTTAAAATATTTTTAAACCATTTTTCTCATTTTTAAATGATTTTTAAATCAGTAAAATCATTTATAATTTATTTAATATAATAATTAAATAAATCAAACATCATTAATATTAATTTATTAATGAAAATTCTCCAAAAATATTAAAAGTTACATTTTATAACTCAAAATATTTTTAAATACATTATTCTTATTTAAAATGATAATATTAAATCATTTTTCTCTAATTTATTTAATACACTAATTAAATAAATTAAATACCATTAATATTTAATAATTATAAATATTAAAGAAAAATATTTCAATTGGTCAAAAATTATTTTTCATAATTTAAAATAATTTTAAAACCATTTTTGGTAATTTTTAGAATTTATTTCTATTTTTAAATAATTTTCGGAATATTCAGAAAATAAAATAATTAAAACCGTCGCTATAGGTCTTTAGCGACAAAAAGCGTCGTTCTTGGTGTTCTTGAACTCAAGAACACTGACAGCTTCGTTATCAACCTGCCTTGTTTGACCGACCATGATTCTCGGTGTAATATGTTTCTGCGCTAGCTTGAACTGTAATTGTGTAGTGTTTATGTAACACTACAACTATTAATCATTAACAGAGTCATATCATAACAAGCTAGCAAGATCCGACCCTTCCAAACTACTGTCAGACAGC
Organism: Panax japonicus; assembly: GCA_020205505.1. Taxonomy (NCBI): domain Eukaryota; kingdom Viridiplantae; phylum Streptophyta; class Magnoliopsida; order Apiales; family Araliaceae; genus Panax; species Panax japonicus. Next base: position 44,264,911 of record CM035102.1, on the reverse strand, counting down.
TCCTGGGTTTTCTGGGTAACCCAGAAACCCAGGCAGCTTCAGGGTACTACTTTGGGTCTCAAATAATTCTATGTTCTACGCTTCAAATTACTTATGTTGTGGTGCTAATCGATAGTACTAGTGTCAAGGTACATGAATATAACAACCAGTTCGTTTAAAAACAACAGATCTTTAAGATACAATCCGGTCAAACTCTGCCAGAAAACATGTTCTTGACTTTTCTGGAAATTCCAGAAATTCCCATCCGTGGCCAAGTGACCTACTTTGACCAATTGATATGTTAAATCCTTGGATGTTTTAGGCGATCTAAATACCCAGATCTGGAGTACACTATTCAGGCTACATATTCATTACAACAATATCAACAAACATCACAAAATTGGACAGATCAGGCGGCTAAGAACTCTTGTCAGACGATGTTTAACCCTTTCTGGGTTACCCAGAATTTTGGTCTGTCAATTCCGGTCAACGGGTTTTGACCGTTAAAAACTCTTGATCCAGACATCTAATGACACTGATTCAACTTGCAGAGTAAAGATCACATACAAGGCTACATGTAACAACGATTAAACAACAAAAGCAACAACGGAACTAGAATCTGTGGCCCCTGACATTAGCTTGTCAGACCACAGATTTTGTTCTTGGACAGATTTTAGAAAAACGTAACTTTTACTCACTTTGGTGCTATGGATCCATCATGGATCATCATATAACAACTTAAAACATAATATAACACACATTTAAACACTTAAACACAAAAATTTCTTAAGCAACAAAGATCAAAGTTAAAATTTTCGGTTATACCTTTCTTGTTTCAATTTTGATCTTGATCTTCCTAAATGATATTGGGTGATCTAAGGACTGAATTTGGGACTGATATGCTAGCCAATTTCGGAGGTTGAGAGAGAAGTGAGAGTTGGTGAGAGCTAGTTGTAAAAATGGCCAAGTTTTTGGTTTTTCTCTCTCTTGAATCCCTTATATAGTGGCCTTAGTTGTTAGATTTGATCTTGCTGTCACAAGGGGCTGGTTTTGCTGAGATTTCTAATGCCACAAAGTCAACAAAGTTGGTGACCAACTAAAGCTATGGACAAAATTTGCAAGTTAGCTTATAAAATCCCATAAAGGGCATTTTTGACATTAGCAAATTAATTTAAATGGTAAACATGGAATTTGTACAAATCCTTAGGGTTTGGGGCTTGGATCAGGGTTTAAGGTTTGAACCCTTTAGGTATTAAAAATTCTAGTTCCCACAATTTTCAAATTTAGGGTTTAATTATAAAAATAAATTTTCTAAAATAAAATTAGGGTTTCTAAAAATAGAAATTTAACATACAAAAATATAATTAGAGTTTTCTAATCATATTTAAGTTTAACAAACACTTTAGGCATGCTAATAAAAATTAGGGTTGCCTAATTAGGGTTTAGAAAAGCCCATATTTTAAATTAGGGTTTTCCGGCGTACAATTAGGATTTTTAACTGTACAATTAATTTTCTAAATCTGAGATTAGGGTTTCTAATCCCTTATTAGGGTTTAAAAATATTAAACCTTATCCAATCAATTATTGATCAACATAATCAACAATACAATTATTTTATTTATATTTTCTATCGAATCCCTATCCGAAAATTAGGGTTAGGGTTTTCTAAAGTTTGTTAAGCACAACTCTACTCTAAATTTATTAGTCAATACACAAATTGACTTTCTCGAGACTCGTATCACAGATACTTGTCACAAAATTGATAACTAATATTAATAATAATAAAAAAAATTATTCGCAAATTTTGGATTATTCGAAATCCCGGGTTGTCACAGTTATGGGATGTAGAATAAAGTTTACATTACAACTACTATGCGTTGCTATATGACTAATAGTTGATGTGTATGATTATATAAATATGTAGGGCACGTGAAGTGCAGATAACTTTAAGTTGTTAAACTGTTATTGGTAAACAACGATCAAGGCAAGTCTTTCAATTCCTATTTGCTATGTAAACTTGATGATGATGATGAACTATTTTATATCTTTGTTGCAAAGAGCATGATGTGATATATATTAAAAGTATGAAATGTTAAAGTCAATTTATGACTACATTGATTGAATAATGAATGTTGATTAAGTAAGAAACTCAATCTTTATACTTGTTATATGAACTGCATCATGTATGTTATGTTAGTCTAATATTTATGAGATGTATGTTGAGCATGTTATTATCTATTATATGATGCATGAAAATTATTAGATTTTGCTGGGCTGTCGAGCTCAACCTTGCAAATAACAACTTTTGCAGGTTAAAGATTCAAGGTAAAGTTATGTGCTACTTGAAAGACATGAGTCAGATGTGATAATTGAAGATTTATACACTTTGGCTGAGTTATCATTGTTTGAACCATGTTTAAGGTTCCGAATAATGTATAATGTTTAATAGATGTTGAGTTATAAATTTTAAGTTTTATTTGTTGTATGAAATGGTATTGAACCTGGATATAGGTTTTATTTATTAACTCTGATAAGGTGAGTAATAAGCTAGGTATTGTTTAAAGGTAGGTAAAGATAAAGGTTTTGAGAAATGTACTTAATAAGTCACAATGATTATGTAATGATAAACTGTCAAGTTTAAGTTATCTGATATGTAAAGGTTATCGGATTGAAATGTAAAATTTTATATAATAACAGTGATGAAGCGAATAATAAAATAAGATTGATTCAAAGACATGTAGATGATAAAGGTTTTGATTCAGGGAATTAAAGTAAGAAGATAGAAAAGTTTAAATTATTCTGTATTTTATTAAGCTTAACATCGAATAATGATGTAAAATCAGAAGTTAGACGTATTATTAATGACCGAAGTCGATAATTAAATTGTATGAATTTTGGGGTCATTATAGTCGATGCCTTCTTCTTAGGAATATCCTTTGGCCACTAGTCTTGCCTTGTTCCTTGTGATTACCCCATCTTCATCCATTTTGTTTTTGAAGACCCATTTGATGCCAATAACTAGGTGACTTCTTAGTCTAGGGACTAATCTCCAGACTTTGGTTCTTTCAAACTGATTCAGTTCCTCTTACATGGCTTCTATCCAACTCGAATCTTCTATAATATCCTCTATCTTCCTGGGTTCCATTTGGGACAGAAAGCTCAAATAGAAACACTAATTCTAGGTTGAAGATCTTGTCTTGACTCTTGCATTTGGGTCTCTAATAATCAGGTCTTGAGTGTGATCTTTTGCCCATCTGTTCCCTATTGGAACATCTATTTTGGTGACTTCTTGTCTGGATTCTTCAAGGTCAACCTTTGTCTCTTGTTATAGAGGTTCATTTTTTGGTGTATCTCCCTCTATGATCTCTTCTTCTGGCACGACAATTGTGATGCCCCCAAATCCGGGTATCTTTCAACCCGACAAATGGTGCTATACGGTGCTACAGTTCACACATACATTCAATTAAAATACCTCAAAAGAGTGAATATATCTTCTATATATTACAATATAATATTTCCCTTCGTAGGTTCTTTGTAACTATTATATATGTTCTTCTTCATAGTATCAAATAAATTCAAAATTTATACTACGCTATTACAAAACAACTATTTGTCCGCCTTAGCCTTTCCTTTATCCTTACTGAATCCTTCGGTCTGTTCGTTCTTAGCTACATTTATATGTTCAAGTAAAAGTGAGCATAACTAGCTCAGCAAGTATAACAATTTCTTTTAAGCAATATATTTGAATCATAGGAATATATATCTTCTAAAACTGAAGCAATAGTTATGAAGTACTACAGATAATTTAAAATAGCACTTCTCTTTTATGTAAAGTGTTTAACAATGAATAACATCTGTTAAACCTTGATTTTGGTCCAAGACCTTGAACATTTCATTCTTTATTTAAAAATGACAACCCGACATCAAGTCCGTAAGTTCGACATTTCTTAAGAGCACTGTGACGCCCCGAAATTCGGGTATCTTCCAACCCGACATATGGTGCTACACGGTACTCATAACTATACAATCATTCCATTGAAAAATCAACATAATGAATGTAATTACTATCTTCTTATTACAATCAAAGTGAAATCCTTTTCCAGGGTCATAAACTTATTATATCATTCGTTATTCTTAAGTGTAATACATACAATCATACTAATCTATTACAAGATGGTTAACTATCCATCTTAGCCTTGCCCTTATTTCTCTTAGCATTCTCAGTATGCTCGGCTTTAACTGCAATCATATAATTCACGCAAGAAGTGAGCATAACAAGCTCAGCAAGTTTAACAAAGAATAATATCAATATCACATTCGTGAATTATATGAAAATCTTCCATAACTGAACAAATAGTCATGAAGTATTACGAAACATTAATACTTAACAAGTCATAACATCAATTCCCAAAGTATGTAATAGTTTAGGAATTCTGAACCAGTCGAAAGACCATGAACAATTTCTTTTTATTTTTATACTTGAAAAGGACATCACAGCACTAAGGTTGTACATCTGGCATTACTTGCGAGCACTTTTAGGTGATCAGCCTATAGTAATCTATGTTGATCAACATTCATCCGTTAAATGTATTTACGTTTAAGTTTTGGCAAACTCGCGTGCCCATCAAATAATCGATAAAAAATACTTTTGTTTGTTCATAGACAAACCTTACCTTTCAATCCATACCAAATACTTGGCATAGGATAACGTTATCTTTCAAATATAGAAAGATTATAATGCCCCCAAATCCGGGTACTTGAAACCCGAACTCGGTGCTTCACGATACCATTTTTATGAGCGGAATAATACTAATAATAATAACAATAATATAAATATTAAACTAAATTTACATAATCATTAGAGTCTGAATCCCAAGTACGTTACCTTTAATACATTCCCCTCAATACATGATAAATAATATATATCATACTTGTCTTAATAAAGCTAACTATTACATAAAATAGCATTTGAACTCATTCGATAACCTTTCCTTTTTCCTTTATTCTTAGCAGAGCCTTCAGGTTGTTCACACTTAGCTAAAAACATTTAAATTAAGCATGGATGAACATTTGAGTGCCCAGCAAGTAATAACAATTATAAACATTAGATGAAAGAATTAAATGTTTTCTTTGTACTACCCTTCTACAACAAATTAATAGTTGTGAAGTAATCTGAACCGATAATAATAACATAACAACTCTCTATCAAATATTTAAAACTACGTACTGACTATAAATAGGGTTATGGTGACATATTATGAACATTATTTTCAATTTTCGAATAGGTTTAGCAGAATTTCATCCGCAAACCGTCATAACTTACGGGCATGAGGGTGATCAGCCCGTTGTACCCTGTATTTTTCAATATTACATGCAAGAATATCGTTCACTCTGTCCACCTTGGGTGCATAAAAAGTTTTCCCGTGTAATGGATGTTCATACTTGTCGGGGTTCCAAACCAAAGCAATTTGGTTGGGTAATAGTAAAGTTTTATCTTATTCAACAATAATCTATAATTCAACTTATATATATATATATATGTGTAATTAACAAAGGTGTATCAATATATGATTAAATGCAATGACTATCCAAGTGGGGACACTTGTATAACCATATATAGAAATTAATGAACAAAATATATATCTGAATTACCATATACTAACATGTTGATAATCATTGATCGAATATATATATATATATATATATATATATATATATATATATATATATATATATACATATAATAATAGGGTTAATAATCTATTATAATAATAATATAGTTCTGAAACATTCTTACTCATGTCCATTGTATAAAGAAAATACAAAGGTAAGATACTTGCCTGGTACACTGCTTACAATTCGCAACTTAGTTTTATCTTTTATATAACCACCTATCAGTAATAAGATCATTTTACTGATTAGAATAATATATCGTAACACATAATACAGCCTATTGCAGTCAACACATAACCTAATCACATTGCCATAAATGTTCAACAGTCATTGAATCACAAGTAAACATTAATACAGTCAAAATATCTAAGTCCAGATCAATTTCTGAAACATGTCGGTGTACCGACAGCCTTATCGGGTAATTATCGAGTCTAAGACTCTATTTTGTAGCTCAATATCCATAAGTATCAGTTATACTATTTTTAAATGACTCATAATAATTTTAAAACATTTATTATAATTTGTCATGAATTTTTAAACACTGAAATCATTATAAAATTATTTAAATATTAACAATTCTATTATCATTAACATTTAATTAATATTAAATTATTAATGAAACCATTGCCAAAATATTAAATTTATTTATAATAACTCAAAATATTTTTAAAGTATTAATATTACTCTTAAATGATTTTTAAAATATTTAAATTATTTTTAAATAATTACTATTAATATTAAAATATTAATTTACTTATTCCTCAAAATATTAAAAGTCATTAAGTATAACATAAAAATATTTTTAATTCATTTATATCATCTTTAAATGATTTTGAAATTAATAATACCATTTTTAAACTATTTATTTAATATAATTATTAAATAAAAATAATATCATTAATATTAAATTAATATCATTAACATTAAATTATTAATAAAATTAACCTTTAAATATTAAAAGTTATATTTTATAAGTAAAAATATATTTAAACTATTTATTTTCATTTAAAATAATTTTTATTGTGACAACCCGATATTTTCTAAATAAATAAAACTGAAATTTTGTGTATAAATTTTTTATTATTATTAATATAAGGATGAGGATTTGTACAAGTTAATATGTATATGTATTTATGTGGTAAATAAAAATATATTTATTACATGAATGTTTACAAATAATTTTATTTTAGAATTATTGATTATTATAAAGTATATTCTTATAATAATAAATTTTAAAATAGAAATGTTTTTATTAATTATTTTCCATGAAATTATATGTTTATATTATTTAAATAATATATGAAATAATTTTGGAATAATTATAATAATTATTTTATTATATGAATTTTAGTACAGATTATTAAGTTAATTATTTTAAATTAATAAGGTTATTTATGCAAGATAAATCAGATATGGAATCCAAACACTAATTTCGGGTTTTGATTAAGGAATGAAAATAATAATATTATATTGTTATTTTTCAGTGTTATAGATATGTATGGTTATGTGTGTAATGTTAATGTGTGGAAAAGTTTTATTATATTACGACCAAACCCTAATAATATTTTATAAACCCTATTTCTGGTTATGGAATGAGGAATGGTGATAATAATATAATATTAATTATATTTGATTTTCTAATAATTAAAAACCCTAATCTGGAAACCTAAACCGGAGGTTTGATCTGTGATAACCCAGGATTTCGAATAATCCAAAATTTGAGAATAATTTTTTTTAATTAATATTAATATTAATTATTAATTTTGTGACAAGTATCTGTGATACGAGTCTCGAGAAAGTCAATTTGTGTATTGACTAATAAATTTAGAGTAGAGTTGTGCTTAACAACTTTAGAAACCCCTAACCCTAATTTTCGGATAGGGATTCGATAGAAAATACAATTAAAATAATTGTATTGTTGATTATGTGTTTGTACGGTTTAGAAATGTTGATCAATGGTTGACTGGATGGGGTTTATAATTAATAAACCTTAATAAGGGATTTAAAACCCTAATCTTAAATTTAGAAAATAAACTGTACAATTAAAAACCTTAATTGTACGCCGGGAAACCCTAATTTCAAAACCGGGAATTGTAAACCCTAATTAGGCAACCCTAATTTTTATTAGCATGCCTAAAGTGTTTGTTAAACTTAAATATGATTAGAAAACTCTAATTATATTTTTGTATGTTAAATTTCTATTTTAGAAACCCTAATTTTTATTTTAGAAAATTTATTTTTCTAATTAAACCCTAAATTTGAAAATTGTGGGAACTAGAATTTTTAATACCTAAAGGGTTTAAATCTTAAACCCTAATCCAAACCCTAAACCCTAAGGGTTTGTGAATTGGACAAGTATGCTATTAAATTAATTTATAAATGACCAAAATGCCATTTTATTTTATTTTAATTAGATAACTTGCATTATTGGTAGTAACTTTAGTTGTTCAACCACTTTGTTGACTTTGTGAGCACAAAATATCAGCCTCCCAGCCGAATTTGATCAGATCTAGCAACAATCAAGCACTATATAAGAGATTCAAGAGAGAGAAAGTCTAGAAAAATTGCTATTTTGCTCATTTGCTCTCACCAACTCTCTTTGTAATACCCGGGAAAAAAAAATAATATTAAATAATAAAAATTATTTTTGTTGGAAAACATATTAATTGGACTTTGTATTTTTATTTGGGTCAAAGTGGTCATTCAATTTATGTGGGTTAATAAGTATTAGTAAGTGATGAAAAAATTAAGTTAGGAAATTTGGGCCTTAATATTTAGTGAACCCAATTAGAAGTTTATTAAAACAAGACCTCTTCATTAATAAACATCTATACCTAATTTTATTTCATAATACAACTGAGGGAAAGAGAGAGGAGAGCGAATTGTGTGGTTGCGAAAAGAGAAGTAGGCGAGGCGGCAGAATTATTGAATAGGAGAAATTCGTGATACTTGGCAAGACCCATTTAGTAAGTAATTGTTATTTTTAGGGGTTAGATTTATCAAGTATATTTCAGAGTATGTTTAACGTTTCTGTAATTGTAGTAATACCTTATTGGTTAATGTGGATAGTATGGGTAATATATGTGTATATATATAATGAGAATCCTATGAATCTAATGTAATCAGGAAGCTTGTAATGATGATGAGGAAAAAAAATAAAAATAAAAAATAAAAAAACGTCCAGAGAGTCCACGCCATTTTAGAATCCCATACTGAGCTTCAATGTTGTTTAGTAATATAGTAGTTTATTTTGGCCCATCGATTTGGATTCAATTTGGTGTTGTAATTGATGAGATCGGTTTCAGAGGTGTATGAAATGTCTTGCTAATTAATTCTAACAAGGCAATGGGAAGATTTGTTTTATTTGGTGGAACTACTGGACTTTTGTAATATAACAAGGATTATATATATATATATATCAAGTTTGATTGCAGGACAAGAAGTAATCATTAAAAGATTAATATATTATAAATTGAGTTTGTATTGTAGTTTGATGTAGTTGGGAAAATTAATTTCATATTAATATAAATTATAATTAGTAAGTAACTTATAATTGTATTATTATTACCTTTTATTTTGATCAGACGGAGGAAATTTAAAGAGTTAATTTTGAAATATAAATTTTGGAGTATTAGTAATTGATAAAAGGCGATGATTAAATGTATATTAAATAAATTATGAATTATTTTAGAATTATTAGTTTGGATTGTTTTTAATTTGAGGTGAATATGTTTAGGTTGTGAATGACGTTTCGTATTTGATATCGTTGACATTTGAGGGTAAGATTTGGTGGAGTGTGCTATAAATGGGTTGGAAGTATCAGGTACGGATTCCGTACTCTTTCTGCGATACTCTTGTTAAATTTGATTTGTTCGTTTTGTCGCTTGTTCAAATTTCGCTATTATTTCACATAATTGTTTCCTGTGAAATAAATATATTAGTTTCATTTTGGAGTTGATACATATGACTCGTATTTGTACTCTTTTGATTAGATTATCATGTTTAATATTTATTTTTGATAATTGTAGAGTGGTACATGTTGTTACTTTTTTTTTGAGACCTTGTGACCATAATTTGATTTGGTTTAACATGTACATATAGAACCCTTTTGTTGGTATTATGTCGCATTTGTTGTGACATAGTCTTTTTGTTAGAATATACCGTAGGGTATACCTGAGCTATAACCACCTGTGGGGGTACCACAGGCATGTCGTCTTGGCACGAGAGGCATAACACTTTCCGTGGCGGTGTGATTAGTCCACGGCGTCTCCGTTTTGGGCTCCGGAGGAAGTGGGCCGTTTGGTGTTTTGTTGTGGGAGGCGTATGGGTTAACCCTAGATTTCTGTTCTGCGGATTGGTGATGTTGTGTCAAACACACCTATCCGATTTGCATACATTTGGATTTGCGGTCCAATGTGTGACTTGCTTGTGTGGCATTATTTTGACTTGCCTGTGTGGCATGGTTTTGACTTGCCTGTGTGGCATCATTTGACTTGCCTGTGTGACATTATTTTGACTTGCCTATGTGGCATTGTTTTGACTTGCCTATGTGGCAAGGTATATTTCTGAGCTCAATCGGTATGAAATAACCCCAGCCATTTGTTTCAGCCTATTATTTTATTGTATTAGTTGTTGGCTTCTGTTCAGTTCAATTCATCGGATTAGTCACTTCAGTTCGTTATTCTTTAATATTCTGTTTGTTAATTAATTCTGTTGGTTCAAATATATTCCATTTAAATCTTCAGAGATTTTATTTTTGTTAGAGGCAATATTTTGTCTCAGTTGATTTTGTATTTTAGTTGTATATCTTTTGTATCTTTATATCCGTACTGGGCAATTGGCTCATGCTGTGTTTTTCTTCCGGCAGGTTTGCAGGAGTGATTCAGGGCTAGCTAGTGTGATGAGAGAGTTGCCTTTGACCATCTAGGTTGTTTTGAATTTTAAGTTTTGATTATTTTGACTCTATTTGGAGAATTGTATTTAGTACGCTATTAATGGATCACCACTATTAATGTTTTGAGGTTATTAGTGCTCTGTTTTCTTATTTTGAGGTTTGTTGTGCTTTGCACGTGACCTCTCTTTCCTTTTCGGGAAGGGGGTGTTACAGAGATGGTATCAGAGCTTAGGTTCTTTCTTGTAGAAAACCTATTTAGGTTTGACCTGTGAGTTGTGGGTAAATCATTGGATAGACATAGGAATTTGATTCGTTTTTGTTCTCTGTTGGTTGGTCTTGATTTTGACAAAGTGTTTTTAGCTCTTTGAGTTGTAGTTGATTTGAGAAAGTCGAGATAATATTTTAAGATTATTATTGTTATGCGTTGGAGCAATAATATTAGTTAAGGATTGTGATTGGATCATTAAGGAGAATAATGTTATATTATGTTCAGTTAAGAAATGATTATACGATTATGATATGAGCATTTGTATCAGCGAATTTTGATATTGGAGAATTATTTGTTAGAGTTATTTCGAGTAATTACAAATTATTATGATTTTGGAATTGAGGATTTGATTTGAGTTAAATTATGATTTTTGTTAAGTTATGAATAATTTGAGGTATGTGAATCGGTGGGATAATATGATAAAGTGGAAACTATTAAGTATAGAGGAACTTTTATAAATTTGAGTCGTTGATATTTGAGGTAATTAGATTAATCATTTGGAGTTAATTATCAATTTTGTGGCTATTTTCTAGTAAGATATTGGAGTTATGTTCTATGAAGTTTCTTTGTGATAGTATGGGGAGACACTAAAATTTATTGGATTAAGGTTTGCAATAAGGGATGATTGATTTATTGAATGATTAGATATATAATAAGTGATGAATTCAATATATTTTAAGAGATTTTGGAAGCTATAGTTTGCTTATTCAGATAGTAGGATATATGATTTAGAGTTTGGTATGGTGATGAAGAGATCTTTGTAGTAGTATATTTCTGGTGTAATAATATTTGAGAACTAATTTGATTTGAGGTTATGATAATTTGAAACTCTTAAGGACTTAGGAGAGCTGGTGATAAAGAGATATTACTAGTATATTCTTTGGTGTAATATTATTTGATGAATAGTTCAAATTGAGGATGAGATATTTTGAAGCTCTTGAGGACTTGGAGAGAGTTGGTAATATAGTTTGCGTAGTTATATTTATCTGATGTCTTTAAAGTTTTGTATGAATTTATGTAAAATAAAACAAAAATAATTTGTTAGATCTTTGTCATGTGTGGAATATAAACGTTTTACGAATTAAAAATAATTTTAAATATTTTGGGTATTCGAATCGTATTTAGATGAAGAGAATTTTATTTTTTTTGTGATTTCGAATTATGTTCCGAAGAGTACGTACGTTTGCAAGAATGAAACTCAAAGATATTAGCGACAGTCGCACCAACGGTGGATCATGCGATCTAATTTGATGCAACGCGAAGAACCTTACCAAGGCTTGCCACAATAGCTGATGAATCTTTTACGAATACGTGGACAATTGTGTGGACTGATGGACTTATCCTGCGTTGATCATTACAAATGGCGGCGCTACGTCGTAGCTAAATTTATTTATTTATTTTTGTAGCTTATTTGAATTCCGAGGACGAAATTATTTTTAAGGGGTGAAAAATATAATAACCTATTTTTTTATTAAATATTAATTGATTTTATCTTATACAATTGTGTTTAAATTAAAAAAGGTAAATGATTTTGTTTCCCTCTTTTCTTCCTTGTTTTGTTTGGAAAATTAAATTCGTTTAGTAGATAATTAAATAACTGATTAAATTAAAATTGAGGAAGATAATCTCTTTTGTTAAAGTCTTGTGGTAAAATCATTCGGAGCGGGAAGCTACTTAGGAGATAAAAGAGTCTATTCGAACGGAGTATCCACATCTTTTGATAATTAGATACGTTCATTTTTTTAATTCCGGGGACGGAATTCTTTTAAGGGGTAGGTGATGTAATACCCGGGAAAAAAAATAATAATATTAAATAATAAAAATTATTTTTGTTGGAAAACATATTAATTGGACTTTGCATTTTTATTTGGGTCAAAGTGGTCATTCAATTTATGTGGGTTAATAAGTATTAGTAAGTGATGAAAAAATTAAGTTAGGAAATTTGGCCCTTAATATTTAGTGAACCCAATTAGAAGTTTATTAAAACAAGACCTCTTCATTAATAAACATCTATACCTAATTTTATTTCATAATACAACTGAGGGAAAGACAGAGGAGAGCGAATTGTGTGGTTGCGAAAAGAGAAGTAGGCGAGGCGGCAGAATTATTGAATAGGAGAAATTCGTGATACTTGGCAAGACCCATTTAGTAAGTAATTGTTATTTTTAGGGGTTAGATCTATCAAGTATATTTCAGAGTATGTTTAACGTTTCTGTAATTGTAGTAATACCTTATTGGTTAATGTGGATAGTATGGGTAATATATGTGTATATATATAATGAGAATCCTATGAATCTAATGTAATCAGGAAGCTTGTAATGATGATGAGGAAAAAAAATAAAAATAAAAATAAAAAAACGTCCAGAGAGTCCACGCCATTTTAGAATCCCATACTGAGCTTCAATGTTGTTTAGTAATATAGTAGTTTATTTTGGCCCATCGATTTGGATTCAATTTGGTGTTGTAATTGATGAGATCGGTTTCAGAGGTGTATGAAATGTCTTGCTAATTAATTCTAACAAGGCAATGGGAAGATTTGTTTTATTTGGTGGAACTACTGGACTTTTGTAATATAACAAGGATTATATATATATATATATCAAGTTTGATTGCAGGACAAGAAGTAATCATTAAAAGATTAATATATTATAAATTGAGTTTGTATTGTAGTTTGATGTAGTTGGGGAAATTAATTTCATATTAATATAAATTATAATTAGTAAGTAACTTATAATTGTATTATTATTACCTTTTATTTTGATCAGACGGAGGAAATTTAAAGAGTTAATTTTGAAATATAAATTTTGGAGTATTAGTAATTGATAAAAGGCGATGATTAAATGTATATTAAATAAATTATGAATTATTTTAGAATTTTTAGTTTGGATTGTTTTTAATTTGAGGTGAATATGTTTAGGTTGTGAATGACGTTTCGTATTTGATATCGTTGATATTTGAGGGTAAGATTTGGTGGAGTGTGCTATAAATGGGTTGGAAGTATCAGGTACGGATTCCGTACTCTTTCTGCGATACTCTTGTTAAATTTGATTTGTTCGTTTTGTCGCTTGTTCAAATTTCGCTATTATTTCACATAATTGTTTCCTGTGAAATAAATATATTAGTTTCATTTTGGAGTTGATACATATGACTCGTATTTGTACTCTTTTGATTAGATTATCATGTTTAATATTTATTTTTGATAATTGTAGAGTGGTACATGTTGTTACTTTTTTTTGAGACCTTGTGACCATAATTTGATTTGGTTTAACATGTACATATAGAACCCTTTTGTTGGTATTATGTCGCATTTGTTGTGACATAGTCTTTTTGTTAGAATATACCGTAGGGTATACCTGAGCTATAACCACATGTGGGGGTACCACAGGCATGTCGTCTTGGCACGAGAGGCATGACACTTTCCGTGGCGGTGTGATTAGTCCACGGCGTCTCCGTTTTGGGCTCCGGAGGAAGTGGGCCGTTTGGTGTTTTTTTGTGGGAGGCGTATGGGTTAACCCTAGATTTCTGTTCTGCGGATTGGTGATGTTGTGTCAAACACACCTATCCGATTTGCATACATTTGGATTCGCGGTCCAATGTGTGACTTGCCTATGTGGCATTATTTTGACTTGCCTGTGTGGCATGGTTTTGACTTGCCTGTGTGGCATCATTTGACTTGCCTGTGTGGCATTATTTTGACTTGCCTGTGTGGCATTATTTTGACTTGCCTGTGTGGCAAGGTATATTTCTGAGCTCAATCGGTATGAAATAACCCCAGCCATTTGTTTCAGCCTATTATTTTATTGTATTAGTTGTTGGCTTCTGTTCAGTTCAATTCATCGGATTAGTCACTTCAGTTCGTTATTCTTTAATATTCTGTTTGTTCATTAATTCTGTTGGTTCAAATATATTCCATTCAAATCTTCAGAGATTTTATTTTTGTTAGAGGCAATATTTTGTCTCAGTTGATTTAGTATTTTAGTTGTATATCTTTTGTATCTTTATATCCGTACTGGGCAATTGGCTCATGCTATTTTTTTCTTCCGGCAGGTTTGCAGGAGTGATTCAGGGCTAGCTAGTGTGATGAGAGAGTTGCCTTTGACCATCTAGGTTGTTTTGAATTTTAAGTTTTGATTATTTTGACTTTATTTGGAGAATTGTATTTAGTACGCTATTAATGGATCACCACTATTAATGTTTTGAGGTTATTAGTGCTCTGTTTTCTTATTTTGAGGTTTGTTGTGCTTTGCACGTGACCTCCCTTTCCTTTTCGGGAAGGGGGTGTTACACTCTCTCTCTACTAAACCCACGAAAATCTGTAGTAGATCAGTCCTAGAAACAGCCTCAATATCAATCATAAACAGATTGGAGAGCCAAGATCGAAAATTATTTAAGAGAAGGTATAACCCTATTTTTATTTTTGATCTTTGTTGCTTGAGAAATTTTTGTGTTTATGTGTTTAAGATATTGTGAGAAGATGTTTTTAGATGATCTATGATGATCCATAATGGATCCATAGCATCCAAGTGTGATAAAATTGAGTTTTACAAAATCTGTTCTTGAACAAAATCTGTGGTCTGACAAGCTAATGTCAGAGGTTATAGATTCTAGTTCGTTTGTTGTTTTTGTTGTTTAATCATTGATACATGTATCCTTGTATGTGATCTTTAATCTGCAAGTTGAATCAATGGCATTAGATGTCTGGATCGGGAGATATAAACGGTCAAAGACCGTTGACCGGCCATGACCGGGTCGAATTCTGGGTAACCCAGAAATAGAAACACAGAGTCTGACTGTGAGTTCTAAGGTTCGGATCTATCTGGTTTTAAATGATTTGATGTTGTTGTTGTAACACTTTTGTAGCTGGTTATGTGTACTATAACTTTAGGTCTTTATATCTCTTATAACGTCTTCAGATCAATCGTGGAAGATGGTCAAAGTAGACCACCCGATCTGTTCTTTAACTTTTCTGGAAAACTCAGAATCGGTATGAACATTTTTCTGACAGACTTTGACCAAGTGTTACATTGTGGATCTATAGTTTTTGGACTGAAATATTGTTATCTCGTTGTTCCTTGTCATGAGTACTATAGTTATGAACCAAATATTGAGCCATTTGAGAACGGGAACATAGATTAATTTAAGCTTGAAAGTGCCTGCTCGCACTGCCTGGGTTTCTGGAAAACCCAGAAACCGTCTGACAGCAACTTTGGAGGCTTTGATCTCCTTGTTGTGATGATGTTTGACCAAAGTATCGATTAGGTATTGTAGTGTTACATTAATACTACAATACCAAAGTTTTAGATAACCCAGAACATGAGCAGATTGAAAATTAAAGCCGGTCAAACATGACCCCTTGATCTGCCGGCTGTTAGTGTTCTTGAGCTCAAGAACACCAACAGCGACGCTTTCTGTCGCTAAAGACCAATAGCGATGGTTTTAATTATTTTATTTTCTAAATATTCCGAAAATTATTTAAAAATAGAAATAAATTCTAAAAATTACCAAAAATGGTTTTAAAAATTATTTTAAATTATGAAAAATAATTTTTGACCAATTGGAATATTTTTCTTTAATATTTATAATTATTTAAATATTAAAGGTATTTAATTTATTTAATTAGTGTATTAAATAAATTAGAGAAAAATGATTTAATATTATAAAAAAATCATTTTAAATAAGAAAAATGTATTTAAAAATATTTTGAGTTATAAAAAGTAACTTTTAATATTTTTGGAGAATTTTTCATTAATAATTTAATATTAATGATATTATATTTATTTGATTATTAAATTAAATAAATAAGATAAAAATAATTTTAATGATTTAAAAATCATTTTAATTGAGAATAAAGTGTTAGAAAATATTTTAAATTATAAAATATAATTTTCAATATTTTTGGAGAATTTTCATTAATAAATTAATATTAATGATGTTTGATTTATTTAATTATTATATTAAATAAATGAATTAAAAATGATTTTATTGATTTAAAAATCATTTAAAAATGAGAAAAATGGTTTAAAATATTTTAAGTTATAATTAATGACTTTTAATATTTGGATTATAATTTCATTAATATTTATATATTAATGGTGATGATTTAAAAATGATTTTAATTATTTTAAAAATTATTTAAGTAGAATATTGATGATTTAAAAATATTTGAAGTTATTGATGATAACTTTAATATTTTGGAATGAATGTTATTAATATTTTGATATTTTTAAATATTAATAATGGTAAGATTATTTGATAATTAAATCATTTAAAAATGATTCTGATATTTGAAAAATTATTATAAATTATAATAATTGCTTGATAATTATTAAAAGCTTCCGAAAAATATTATTAATAATAATTGACTTATCTAAATTAATATTGAAGCTTAGAGACCAAGTTTAATTGACAATCAATGTGTTAATTGTCGGGTAGGGTGACCAGAACACCGAGAATGGACCAAAGTCCAACCAGACTGAATTAGTTTGACTTGTTAAGTGTTTATATAGGTTATAAACACTGTTCTGACTATGTGGTAATGTGTTTAGGAGAAGTTTGACTGTGAATTACAGTGTTGTGTGTTATGTGGATTATTGTGCTAATTATTAGACCGATATTATTGGTTATAGGTCTTTCGAAAGCAGATAAGTATTTTGTGTAGCTGTAATCAGCGGAAGAGGCAAGTTCCCTAACTCAACCTTGAGTTATTTCATTCAAATATTATTGGTGGATAATTATTGCTAATTATGCCACGTCCAGGGATTTATTGTTGAAATTAAATTATTGAATTAGAAAATATATATTCGTAGAATTACTGTTGTTGGATATTCATATCTGTAGAAGTTAGAATTGACGGTACAAATAATTATTGTTGTGACGCCCCCAAATCCGGGTTCTCAAACCTCGGGTTTGGTACTCAAGATTCATCATCATCATAAACATTCTATAAACTAATGCGGAATAATAAACATACATTGTTCATTATAATCAAGTCTTATACAATATCCCAAGGTCTATTAACCTTAACTTATACATACCTTAATTAAGTTACATAAAGTAACACAAAAGGTTTACATCATCATTAAACCTATTATATCGTGGTACTTAAACATTTATATTATTTATTCTTGGACCTTTCCCTTGCCTTTGTCCTTCTTACTTGAACTCTCTGGCTTAGCTGAAATAATTGTCATGATATAGCAAGGGTAAGCAACTAATTTGCTTAGCGAGTTTAAATACAAGGAAGATATATCATGATTAACAAGAAAATTTATCGTTCGATGTTCAACAATATAAATTAATTGTTAAAGAACATGAATTAAGTCTTGATAACTAAAAATTTGAATAATTGAGTATCAAAAGCTGAGTGGTCATAATGACCATGAACATATATGCTAAGGTTGTCAGTACTTAAACTGGTCCTTTTAATAAGTTTGGTAATCAAGGGGATCAGCCTTTCATACCCGGTGTATTATGCATAAACACTTAATGTACGAGCAATAATTGTTTTTCAATAATGCTTTAATCAAATTGTTCTTTTTCTCAGTTTAGAGTCCTTACCAAGTCAATTGATGAAGAACAGCTTTTAACAACATATTTGATTTAATAAATTTAAACATACATGATCTAGCTGATACAATGAGCATAGAACCATATCTTAAACAGTTCATGAATAAAAGAACTTTAACAAATTCATAGTTCAATAATAATAGAACATGAATTTAATTGCACCAAGTACGAGTATCAATAATCATTATAGATGTGAATAACCAACAATAATTATTCACTAACATGCTTTGAAAAGTAATAACTCAAGTTTGAGTTAGAGAACTTGCCTGATCGATGAGCTACAGCTAACTAGCTTTAATTAAAACTCTTTGAACGACCTAGCATTAACAATGGTGATCTTTTAATTAGTACTGCGTATAATTGCATATCTATACGCTTACTTGTGCTATTATCTAACAAATATTTTAATTTCGAGGAACACGTCATATAATATACTATCATTAGCTCATAAGATAATTAATAAATCTTAGGTCAATGATTTAATTAATTTACAATATTTTTCTTAAGTAATAAATACTTATTATCTCTTTAAACAATTTATAATAATTGTTTAATTAATGAGTTACTTAAATTCTCTTCATTTATTAACTCTATCTTCATTTAATTTACTATTTAATATTAGTTAAATAGTAATTAATTAGTTATCTTTAGTTATTATTTAATAATAAAAAATAGCTAATTACATCTACTTAATATTTATTTAATAAATAATTAAATTGTTAATATTATGTGTCTTTAATTATTATTTAATAATAACTAAATAATAATTAATTTATTTATTTACTTCATTAATCTTTAATTATTCATTACTATTAATAAATGAATAATTAATTAACATTTGTCCTTATTTATTATTAGTAAATAATAATTACTTAATTATTTATTTTTAATTCACTTCAAAAATCTTTAATTAATCCTTCTTGTTAATCTAAGAATAATTAATTAACACTGATTCTTATTTATTAAATAATAATTAATAATTTATAAATTTTATATTACTGTAATTAAGTAATTATATTATGATAACATAACCTTACTTAAATATTCTTTAATCATTATTTAATATTAATTAAATAATAATTAATCAATAGTTTAACTCTATTTATTATTTAATTTGAATTAAATAATCAATAGTTAGTTTATTACCACTCACTCTACTTAATTATCACTTAAGTAATAATTAAGTAGTTAATTACACATATATTATATGTAATTAGCTTAATAATAATTTAGTGGTACTAATAATTATTAATTAGTAAGTTTTAAATGATTTAAATGGGTTTAAACCATTAATTACTCAATAATTACTTAACTGTCCAGAAAAATTTGGAATTAAATATTTTATATTCTTCACAATTTTAGAAAAATTTTGGTCCTGGACCCACCACCAGAACCGGCTGGAAACGTGGTGAACCGGTCGCCGGAAAGTTAGTCCGGTCCGCCGGAAAACTGAACCGGCAGTTAAAAATATATATTTTTTTTCCAGATTTGGGGTCCTTTACTAAAACATTCATAAAATGAAATCTACAACTCCGATTTAGGTCCAGTCGGTCTCGTTGGATTCGTATCTTCCTGAACTACAATTTTCATTTATCAAACATCAAATTTGGACATGTTTCAGTTACCGAAAATGGCCAGAAACCGGACTGTTCTGCACAGTCTTTCACCAGTGAAGTGTTTTTAGAAAAAAAATCATATCTTGCTCATTTTAAAACATTTTTGCATGATACAAAAGTGATTTTATCCTTAACTTACATATCTAGCATATCAAGAAAGAAAATCACAAAAACTATTAGTAGGTTTCAAAATAAAAATCCTCAAGGTGAAGCTTTCCGGTAAAATTCATTTTCATGCATTTTACTAAACTTTTCAACACAAACACATATCAATACACAAGTTAAATACATTAAACTCTATTTCCATCATTCAAGCATGCTTCTAGCTATTTAAATCATTAACTCCATGTATCTAACATAAAATACACAAAACATGCAAGATTAGGGTTTTTCTAACATATTTGAACCTAGTTTATTTTCTTTCCTCTTGGATCAACTTTTAAACATCAAAAAGTGTAAGATCCAAACATGTTACACTAAAAAGAAATAAATCAAGAGTTTTGAAATCTCATGAACATAGGTTCTTTATTTATATAAAATCAACAAAATACAAGAAATTAAAACTTGTGATTCAATATATATCTATTATTTTTTATTTTTTTTTACCTTGATCTTGAAGCTACTCTTCTTGTTTTGCCAGAGTATGTGATGAATTTGGGTGGCATCAAGAAAAATTCTTCCTCCTTTCCTTCAAGCTTCTCACGTTAGCTCTCTCTATTTCTTTCTCTCCCTTTTTTTTTTCTTTGCTAGATGAATTGGAAAGTTTCTTATAAAAATTGTGGGGGTATATATATAGGCAACTAATACATATAGACACAACTTGTATATATCAATTAATCATCCAATAACTTGCTTGCCATGTATGGAAATATTAATTACCCTAAAAAGGCTAGTGGCTAAACTTAGGTGGTTTGGTCACCAACTTTTGACTAACTAAAATGTTAGATAAATTAAATGGATCATGTGCTCATTTTGCTCCTTTGTGTGGCCGGATTTCTCCACCATTTTGGCCAATTTTATTAGTTTAACAACCATCTAGAAGGTCCATACAATTTGGGTCATAACTTGGGCCAATTGTTTTATTGTTTGGGCTCTCCAATTAAATTGCTTGGGCTATGTAAAAATAGCATGATCCAATAGATAAATTTTATTCTATCCTAATCATTTAATTAAGATTTTTATTCCACTCATTTTGAAATAATTATTTGTGTACATTCAATTTTATAACCTAATTAAACTTACTTTAATTAGATTTAAATTGAATAATAAATTGAGATAATCAAATCAATCTCTTAGGTGAGTATAATATTAAATACTATTATTCTACAATGCCATAACTCTTGGGTTATTTAATTACCATACCTAACGATTAATTGGTTATGCAACTTTTTCGATTAATACTCTTTATATCAATCACACACACATATATATTTATTTAACCAAAAACATCTTCCACATAAATAATAACATATTCATTCCCTATATGTCACAAAGTTTTCTATATCATTAATATTTAATAAATATATTTAATTACTGCGTGACTTAAAAATTCTTGGTTATTACAATTGTTTATTGTCAAATTATGTTGAGAAATGTCTTAGCCAATTATTCTGGTTAGACAAACATTTGTAAAAACTTGTTAGGTTTGAGAAGAGAAACAAATAGAATTTGAAATCCCAGTATTTCGTTGTAAAATCAAACTTTTGATTCTAAGACTGAGAAGAACAACCTTTTATATAAAGAGAACATTTTGTTGGTCGTGAATTCGACCTTTGCGCGCGTTTTGAGTATTATGCATAATATAGGGTATAATAAGCTGATCACTTGTTGTACTTGCAGAGGGGTATGATTTAATCTTTATGGTTATCTGATACTCCTGAGTATTTATCAAAGTAAATCTTTGATATCTACCCGAGAAAATAAGTTCGAAGATCTTGTGTGATCGCTCAGTATAAATCTGGAAAATATTCCACTTTGATATTTCGTAGAATTGATTCTTGATTATTCATTAGAATATCGTAGAAACTTTGAAAGCGTTGTACTCTTTCATTATTGAATTATTGTGTTGTATAGAATACGAGAAAACTTGTTATTGAATAACGGTTTGTTCAGCTATTTCAAAGTTCCCCGAACTTTGATTTCATTCTATCAAAATAGATAGACTGTTGTTTTGAATTCTTATACATCTATTGTATGTCATAACTTGCGGAGCAAATTAGTTGCTCACCCTTGCTAAATAAAATTTTTTAGCTAGGGATGAAGTTGCAGGAGGTGTTGCAAAGGACAAAGGCAAAGGCGTTGTAATAAACTTGTTATGATTAGCATATTTATTATGTTGTATTGTAAACCCTTTTTTATATCTAAAGGGTATATTTGTAAAGTTAAGGTTAGAAAACCTGGGTAATGTATTATGAAACTCTGATAAAAACTTATGTAAGATATTATCTATATATATTATGGGTAGTTAAATGTTATTTATATTGTGGATCGTGAACACCAAACTCGGGAGTCAGGTAACCCGGATTTGGGGGTGTCACAGGTTGGTATCAGAGCTGAAGTGACCAAGGTGTCACCAGCTGGTAGTGGAGCTGTAGGTTATAAACCTTAAGTGGGGTGGGGAAAAACCCTAGGATTATGACCATAGCGAGATAGAGAATACCCATTTAGAGTACTAAGTGAGGGATCGTTGAAGTGTATCGATAGTAAGATAAGTAAATTCGTAGTGAGAGAAATTCGTACTGGTGAAGTACTAATCAAGTTGTTAAAACTGATTGTAGGATGTCGGGAAAAGATGAAATGAGTACGGAGAAGCCAGCGTCTGTCGTACCAATGCCAGTAGCCGAGGTGCCAGCACAAAGTGAATCGGTTGAAGAAGTGGAGAAAGATGAACCAATGATCAATCTTTGGAGTGATCATGACTATTATCCTGAGATGTATCTAACTGGTGATGAGGAAACGGAGTCTGAAAAAGCTAAGGTGGAACTAAAGAATAAGATCAAGGTTGGTGAACAAGGTC
The DNA here is from genome assembly GCA_020205505.1 of Panax japonicus. Classification (NCBI taxonomy): domain Eukaryota; kingdom Viridiplantae; phylum Streptophyta; class Magnoliopsida; order Apiales; family Araliaceae; genus Panax; species Panax japonicus. The sequence continues at coordinate 44,241,899 of CM035102.1, read as the reverse complement.
AGCTATCTGTGGAAGTCCAAGAACTCCGAAACAAAGTATTTCTTTTGGAGGAATTGTGGAAGACGGAGCGGGCATTACGTGAAATGACTGAAGAACGGAACGAGCTGAAAGCGCAGGTGGAACGAATGAAGGCTGAAGGTGGTGGATCATCTGAAGAAACCGGCAAGAAGGACAAGAAGAAAAGAAAGAGGAACAATGACAGTGACAACTCTGGAAATTCGAACCCAAAGAAAAAGAAAGTTTGCAGTAAGTGTGGCAAAACTCACGTGGGGGAATGCATGATGTGGAAGAACGTGTGCTTCAACTGTAAGCTGGAAGGACATATCTCTTTGCATTGTCCTAAACCGAAAATGAGGAAGTGTTTTTCCTGTGGGAAAACGGGTCATGGATTTAGCAAGTGTCCCAACAAGAAGAAGATTGGTGAAGGAAGTGGTCAGTAGACAACTTAGATATATGTAATAATATCTTTTGGTAGAAGTTTCTGATATTAAAATATGTAATATCAAGAACGATGTTTGAACATATGTAAATATATGTTTGTATGAATAAAATCTTTATTTTCTATATGAATATAAGATTAAAATGAATTTGTGTGTTCTTAGAACTCATACTTATGGTATGTTCATGACTCATAATTATATGAAATGTTCTGAACCCCTCAACGAATGGACGCCAAAGGTCTGACTAGGATAAGTTCATACACTCATATGATTGTGGCAAGTTACTGAACTCCTAAGTGTGGTAAGTTTGATGAACTGGTAATAGTAATGTGTAATTGGAGAATGCCAACTTTTTGTGTAAAGTTGGGGAATTGCAACTTTTGTAAAGTTGAGTGTGTTAATCCTAGTATTATTTTAAAGGGATAGTTATATGTGTTAAGTACTATAGGTACTATGTGCTATTTGCATAAATATGTAATTACTTGAGAATTATGTGTTAAATTCTTATTGTGTTAAGAATTTGTATAGAGAAAGAATATTAATATAAGATTTTCGTTTAAATCAGATCATGCCGCCTAGAAGACAGAATCGAAACCAAAGAGAAGAATAATCAGTGAATAACGAAGAAGGTCAAGTGGACCCGATGCAGAATTTTGTGGATATGCTGGCCCAAGCTATGGAAAATAGGGCTCCAGCCAGGGGAAGACCAAGGGATCAACCAGCCGACAGATTAGCTAATTTTAAGGATTTTAAAGCGGTAGGACCGCCTGAATTCAAGGGGACTATAGATCCGATCGAAGCCCAAACTTGGGTGAAAGAGATGGAGAAAGCGTTCGTGATTGCGCGTGTGGCAAAAGAGCAAAAGACGGCTTTTGCGACATACTTAATGAAGGGAGAAGACAATTATTGGTGGGAAACCAATCAAGCGAGAGCGAGTACAGCGGTGGTGACGTGGACCAGATTTAAGGAGTTGTTCTTTGAGAACTACTTCTTACCGAGTATGCAAGCTCGGATGGAAGTTAAGTTCTTGGAACTTAAGCAGGAGAATTTGTCTGTTTATCTGAGTATGTTGCTAAATTCAACGAATTGGCGCAATTTACACCTCATCAGGTGGACACAGAAGCAAGAAAAGCAAGAAGATTTGAGAACAGATTGAAGCCGGGGATTTACAACAAAGTAGCTGTGATGCAGATCAACACTTTTGCGGCTCTATTGGAGAAAGCATTAATTGCTGAAGGAGGAAGCGAGGCTGCATCTCGTTTTCATCAGGAGAAGAAGAAGAATACCAATGAGGGTGGAAGCAGTGGTGGTAGTAACCCGAATAAAAGGAAGTGGAGTGAGATTACCCAATCGGGTAGCAAAGCTGAAGGGAATAGGAAAGGAGAAGGGCCTTGTGCAAATTGTGGGAAGAATCATGCAGGAGTTTGTTTGAAGAAGAAGGGGGTCTGTTACAACTGCGGACAAGAAGGGCATATGTCGCCAAATTGTCCCAGCTCGAAAAAGATTCAAGGTTGCTATGCGTGTGGATCGACTGATCATCTGGTGCAGAACTGTCCGAAGAAGAATGCAGAAAAAGAAAGTGCCAACAAGGGATCTGGTGGTGGAACCTTGGCGATTCGAGGACCTGCACAGCCAGGAAGACCAACCGCCCGTACATTCAAAATGACGGCGCATGATGCAGTGGCTACTCAGGAGGTGGCGGCAGGTAACGATTTCGTTTAGAAATTTAATTACGCGAGTAATATTAGTTTGATATGGCTGTGAACTATTTTCTTTTATAGATTTAAGTCACAGGTTAGAATTTGAAACACAAAGTAATATTGTGTTGATCAAATAAATTGATGATACAACTTTAAAAGATTGTAGAGAATAAGAAAGCGGTGATTTCGAGGACAGAATCCTTTTAAAGAGGGGTGAATGTGATAACCCAGGATTTTGAATAATCCAAAATTTGCGAATAATTTTTTTTTAATTAATATTAATATTAATTATTAATTTTGTGACAAGCATCTATGATACGAGTCTCGAGAAAGTCAATTTGTGTATTGACTAATAAATTTAGAGTAGAGTTGTGCTTAACAACTTTAGAAAACCCTAAACCTAATTTTCGGATAGGGATTAGATAGAAAATACAATTAAAATAATTGTATTGTTGATTATGTGTTTGTACGGTTTAGAAATGTTGACCAATGGTTGACTGGATGGGGTTTATAATTAATAAACCTTAATAAGGGATTTAAAACCCTAATCTTAAATTTAGAAAATAAACTGTACAATTAAAAACCTTAATTGTACGCCGAGAAACCCTAATTTCAAAACCGAGAATTGTAAACCCTAATTAGGCAATCCTAATTTTTATTAGCATGCCTAAAGTGTTTGTTAAACTTAAATATGATTAGAAAACTCTAATTATATTTTTGTATGTTAAATTTCTATTTTAGAAACCCTAATTTTTATTTTAGAAAATTTATTTTTCTAATTAAACCCTAAATTTGAAAATTGTGTGAACTAGAATTTTTAATACCTAAAGGGTTCAAATCTTAAACTCTAATCCAAACCCTAAACCCTAAGGGTTTGTTAATTGGACAAGTATGCTATTAAATTAATTTATAAATGACCAAAATGCCATTTTATTTTATTTTAATTAGATAACTTGCATTATTGGTAGTAACTTTAGTTGTTCAACCACTTTGTTGACTTTGTGAGCACAAAATATCAGCCTCCCAGCCGAATTTGATCAGATCTAGCAACAATCAAGCACTATATAAGAGATTCAAGAGAGAGAAAGTCTAGAAAAAATTGTCATTTTGCTCATTTGCTCTCACCAACTCTCTCTCCACTAAACCCACGAAAATCTGTAGTAGATCAGTCCTAGAAACAGCCTCAATATCAATCATAAACAGATTGGAGAGCTAAGATCGAAAATTATTCAAGAGAAGGTATAACCCTATTTTTATTTTTGATCTTTGTTGCTTGAGAAATTTTTGTGTTTATGTGTTTAAGATATTGCTAGAAGATGTTTTTAGATGATCTATGATGATCCATCATGGATCCATAGCATCCAAGTGTGATAAAATCGAGTTTTACAAAATCTGTTCTTGAACAAAATTTGTGGTCTGACAAGCTAATGTCAGAGGCTATAGATTCTAGTTCGTTTGTTGTTTTTGTTGTTTAATCGTTGATACATGTAGCCTTGTATGTGATCTTTACTCTGCAAGTTGAATCAGTGTCATTAGATGTCTGGATCGGGAGATATAAACGGTCAAAGACCGTTGACTGGCCATGACCGGGTCGAATTCTGGGTAACCCAGAAATAGAAACACAGAGTCTGACAGTGAGTTCTAAGGTTCGGATCTGTCTGGTTTTAAATGATTTGATGTTGTTGTTGTAACACTTGTGTAGCTGGTTATGTGTACTATAACTTTAGGTCTTTATATCTCTTATAATTTCTTCAGATCAATCGTGGAAGATGGTCAAAGTAGACCACCCGATCTGTTCTTTAACTTTTCTGGAAAACTCAGAATCGATATGAACATTTTTCTGACAGACTTTGACCAAGTGTTACATTGTGGATCTGTAGTTTTTGGACTGAAATATTGTTATCTCGTTGTTCCTTGTCATGAGTACTATAGTTATGAACCAAATATTGAGCCATTTGAGAACGGGAACATAGATTAATTTAAGCTTGAAAGTGCCTGCTCGCACTGCCTGGGTTTCTGGAAAACCCAGAAACCATTTGACAGCAACTTTGGAGGCTTTGATCTCCTTGTTGTGATGTTGTTTGACCAAAGTATCATTTAGGTATTGTAGTGTTACATTAATACTACAATACCAAAGTTTTAGATAGCCCAGAACATGAGTAGATTGGAAATTAAAGCCGGTCAAACATGACCCCTTGATCTGCCGGCTGTCAGTGTTCTTGAGCTCAAGAACACCAACAGCGACGCTTTCTGTCGCTAAAAACCAATAGCGACGGTTTTAATTATTTTATTTTCTAAATATTCCGAAAATTATTTAAAAATAGAAATAAATTCTAAAAATTATCAAAAATTGTTTTAAAAATTATTTTAAATTATGAAAAATAATTTTTGACCAATTGGAATATTTTTCTTTAATATTTATAATTATTTAAATATTAAAGGTATTTAATTTATTTAAATAGTGTATTAAATAAATTAGAGAAAAAATATTTAATATTATAAAAAAAATCATTTTAAATAAGAAAAATGTATTTAAAAATATTTTGAGTTATAAAAAGTAACTTTTAATATTTTTGGAGAATTTTTCATTAATAATTTAATAATAATGATATTATATTTATTTGATTATTAAATTAAATAAATAAGATAAAAATAATTTTAATGATTTTAAAATCATTTTATTTGAGAATAAAGTGTTAGAAAATATTTTAAATTATAAAATATAATTTTAAATATTTTTGGAGAATTTTCATTAATAAATTAATATTAATGATGTTTGATTTATTTAATTATTATATTAAATAAATGAATTAAAAATGATTTTATTGATTTAAAAATCATTTAAAAAGGATAAAAATGGTTTAAAATATTTTAAGTTATAATTAATGACTTTTAATATTTGGATTATAATTTCATTAATATTTATATATTAATGGTGATGATTTAAAAATGATTTTAATTATTTTAAAAATAATTTAAGTTATTGATGATAACTTTAATATTTTGGAATGAATGTTATTAATATTTTGATATTTTTAAATATTAATAATGGTAAGATTATTTGATAATTAAATCATTTAAAAATGATTCTGATATTTGAAAAATTATTATAAATTATAATAATTGCTTAATAATTATTAAAAGCTTCCGAAAAATATTATTAATGATAAATGACTTATCTAATTTAATATTGAAGCTTAGAGACCAAGTTTAATTGACAATCAATGTGTTAATTGACGGGTAGGGTTACCAGAACACCGAGAATGGACCAAAGTCCAACCAGACTGAATTAGTTTTACTTGTTAAGTGTTTATATAGGTTATAAACACTCTTGTGGCTATGTGGTAATGTGTTTAAGAGAAGTTTGACTGTGAATTATAGTGTTGTGTGTTATGTGGACTATTATTCTAATTGTTAGACCGATATTATTGGTTATAGGTCTTTCGAAAGCAGATAAGTATTTTGTGTAGCTGTAATCAGCGGAAGAGGCAAGTTCCCTAACTCAACCTTGAGTTATTTCATTCAAATATTATTGGTGGATAATTATTGCTAATTATACCACGTCCAGGGATTTATTGTTGAAATTAAATTATTGAATTAGAAAATATATATTCGTAGAATTACTGTTGTTGGATATTCATATCTGTAGAAGTTAGAATTGATAGTACAGATAATTCTTGTTTATTGTCAAATTATGTTGAGAAATATCTTAGCCAATTATTCTGGTTAGACAAACATTTGTAAAAACTTGTTAGGTTTGAGAAGAGAATCAAATTGAATTTGAAATCCCAGTATTTCGTTGTAAAATCAAACTTTTGATTCTAAGACTGAGAAGAACAACCTTTTATATAAAGGGAACATTTTGTTTGTAGTGAATTCGACCTTTGCGCGCATTTTGAGTATTATGCATAATATAGGGTATAATAAGCTGATCACTTGTTGTACTTGCAGAGGGGTATGATTTAATCTTTATGGTTATCTGATACACCTGAGTATTTATCAAAGTAAATCTTTGATATCTACCCGAGAAAATAAGTTCGAAGATCTTGTGTGATCGCTCAGTATAAATCTGGAAAACATTCCACTTTGATATTTCGTAGAATTGATTCTTGATTATTCATTAGAATATCGTAGAAACTTTTAAAGCGTTGTACTCTTTCATTATTGAATTATTGTGTTGTATAGAATACGAGAAAACTTGTTATTGAATAACGATTTGTTCAGCTATTTCAAAGTTCCCCGAACTTTGATTTCATTCTATCAAAATAGATAGACTGTTGTTTTGAATTCTTATACATCTATTGTATGTCATAACTTGCGGAGCAAATTAGTTGCTCACCCTTGCTAAATAAAATTTTTCAGCTAGGGATGAAGTTGCAGGAGTTGCTGCAAAGGACAAAGGCAAAGGCGTTGTAATAAACTTGTTATGATTAGCATATTTATTATGTTGTATTGTAAACCATTTTTGTATATCTAAAGGGTATATTTGTAAAGTTAAGGTTAAAAAACCTGGGTGATGTATTATGAAACTCTGATAAAAACTTATGTAAGATACTATATATATATATATATATATATATATATATATATATATTATGGGTAGTTAAATATTATTTATATTGTGGATCGTGAAACACCAAACTCGGGAGTCAGGTAACCCGGATTTGGGGGTGTCACATGATCAGTCAGAAATAGTGTTATTATGATTAATAACACGTGTGATAAACTTTAATTACTAATTAAGGTGAATCTAATTAGTAAATTAAAACCCTAAAATCTAGAACCCTAAATTAATTTTTTGAAACCCTAATTGATTTGAAACCTTAATGCGAAAGTCATTCACGACTTTGAGAATTGGTTAAGCCGTTATGTAATCACAATAATGTGATTAACGACTGGTAATATAAAAATTAAAACCCTAGTTTTCTATTAAAACCTTAAATTTTAATTAGTAAGTTATAATTAAAATTTTATTGAGCTTTAGTCTTAATTGTTCAAGCCCTAGAAATTATTTGGGAAACCTTAAGGATTAAAATCTAGTGAATAAAACCTAGATTCAAGTACCATGGACAAGAATACCCTTAATTACTTTGTTAAATTACTAAAATAGCATTTTTGATTTATTTAATTGAGTTTACTTGCAAATCTTGCCAAAATTTGGGTTGTTTACCAACCCTAGATATCCCATTGCCAAAATCTTTTTATATCATCTATTTTCAGTAGCCATACATGCACCAACATTATATAAATAGATTTGGAGAGAGAGAAATTCTTTTTGCTAGCTCAAAATTTTCTAAACACTCAACATTTTCTCTCAAGCTCCCCACCAACGGAATTCTATCCTAAGATTAGTCAATAACCAAGCCCCACGAAATCCCACAACAGATCAGCAGCCAAAATCAAGAAATTATTCAAGAAAGGTATAAAAACCCTAGCCTTAAATCTGTCCATGATTCATTGTTAGATGTTATGTTTGTTTGTTAAAACATGTTATATGTAGTCCATTTAGTCGATCTGGGTTGCTAAATGTTGGATCCATAACATTTAGAAGCTCAGATTTGAGATTTTACAAAATCTGGAAAATGTTGTTTTTGATGTCTGACCGTGAATGTCAGACCTTCTAACTCGTAGAGTGTTTATTGATTTGGTGTTGTAAGTGTTCAATGTTGTAGTATGCTGTATGGTCTTTAATCCCAAAAAATAAATGAAGTCATTGGATGTCTATATTGTTAGTTATTAGCGGTCAAAGTCAGTTGACCGGCATTGACCATGCAATTCTGGGCAGCCCAGAATATGCCCAGAACTGGCCTGACAATGTTTTGAACCGGCTAGATCTTTCTATGTAATGTGAATTTTTGTTGGTTGTTGAATTTAGGTTGTAGTATGTTGTTTGTAATTCAATATCATGTTTTTATATCAATTAAATGATAAACGTATCGGATTTAGCAGCCGGTCAAACCAGCCTAGTCGAAAATATTTTCTGTTTTCTAGGTAGCCCAAAAAACATTTGAACATGATGAATGACAAGGTTTGACCGATAAGTATTTGGTTGATTTGTTGATGTTTTGCTTATATTATGTAATAGATCTATAATTCTATATGCTAGTTATACGCTGTAGCTTTTAGATTAAAAAAACATTGCACGATTAGCATTCAGTGGAGGCTCAAAGTGTCATCCATGATCTGTTCTTCATTTCTGGGTTACCCAGAAAATGAAGAACAGTCCTGACAACATCTTTAGAGGCTTAGATCTTGTTTGTTTCATGCTTGATTGCCATGTTTATTGCTGGATCTTGTAGATGTAAACTAGTACTACAAGATCTAAATCATAGTTTGTCCAGAAACATCATGATCCGATTTGGGATCATGGTCAAAGTAGCCTACTCGGCTACTGACTTTGAGATCTGGGTTGATGAAGAACACCTAAGACGACAGATAAGCGTCGCTAAAGCCTTTAGCGACGGTTCCGTATTATTTTTAATTTCTGGAAATTCCGAAAATGATTAAAAATTAGAAAAAATTAGATTTTAATTATTAAAAATACATATTAAATTCTGAAAAATTATTTTAAAGTCCGAAAATTATATTTCAATTATTTTCAATATATTTCATAAATATTTAATATTTTTGGAATATTAGTAGTAATTAATTTATTTAATTATAAAATTAAATAAATTATTTAAAAATGATTTTAATTCATAAAAAATCATTAAAAATTATATTATTGTGTTAGAAAATATTTTAAGTCATTTTTGATGAATTTTAATATTTTGTGATGAAATTTCATTAATTAATTAATATAAATGATAATTAAGTTATTTATTAAATGAATTAATTAAATGAATTAAAAAATGATTTTATTATATTAAAAATCATTTTAAATAATAATAAGGTATTTAAAAGTATTTTAAGTTATAAAATATAACTTTTAATATTTAATGGTTAATTTCATTAATTAATGATTAATAATAATATTAAAGTTATTTAATAATAAATTAGTTTAAAAATGATTTTAATATTATAAAAATCATTTTAAATAAAAATAAAGTGTTTAAAGATATTTTAAGTTATAAACTATAACTTTTAAAATTTAAAGGATAATTTCATTAATAATTTAATATTAATGATATTAAATTTATTTAATAATTATATTAAATAAATAGTTTAAAAATGGTTTTATTTATTTAAAAATCATTTGAAAGGGATATAAATGAATTAAAAATATTTTAAGTTATAATTAATGACTTTAAATATTTAGATAATAGTTCATTAATATTTAAATATTAATGGTAATTATTTAATAATGATTTTAGATGTTTTAAAAATCATTTAAGGGTAATATAAGTACTTTAAAAATATTTTGAGTTATTATAAATAACTTTAATATTTTGACAATGGTTTCATTAATAGTTTAATATTAATTAAATACTAATGATAATTGAATTGTTTGATATTTAAATTATTCAATAATGATTCTGATATTTCAAAAATTATGGTAAATGGTAATAATTATTATAAGGTCATGGAAAATAGTACGATTGTTGTTTAAGTTATCTATTTGGATATTGAGATACAGAATAGAGTCTTAGACTCGATAATTACCCGATAAAGATGTCGGTAGACCGACATGGTTCAGAAATTGATCTTAACTTAGATAATTTAATTAGTTAACTATTTATTTGTGTTTCAATGGTTGTTAAGGTTATCTGACTTTGTGATTAGGAAGGAGTTGATGTTAGTTTGTGATGTCATGATTGTTGAATATGTGTGACAAGATGATTAGGTTATGTGCTGACTGCAAAATGCAGTACTATGTGTTATGGTATATTGTTCTAATCGAACGATTAATTTGATTAATGATAGGTCGTGATAGAAAGATAGAACTAAGTTGAGAATTGTAAGCAGCGCATCAGGCAAGTATCCTAGCTTTGCATTTTCTTTATGCAATGGTCAGAAGTGAGAAGTTCAGAATTATTATTATTATTAATGTACAGACTGTTAAACCTATATTATATACACCCTTTGATTATCAACATGTTAGTATATGATAATTCGGATATATATTCTGTTCGTTAATTTACAGAAATGATTATACAAGTGTCCCCACTTGGATAATCATTGTATTTAATCACATGTTGATACACCTTTGTTATACATATATATTGAATTATAGATTATTGTTGGATAAAATAAAACCTTTTTTCTGGGACCCTGATAAATATGAACATCCCGTTCATGGGAAAACTTTTATGCGCCCAAGGCGGACCAAGTAAATGATAACATCGTTCTTGTAATGTAGTATTGATCAATACAGGGCACAAAGGGCTGATCACCCCCGTGTCCGTAAGTTATGACGGTTTGCAGATGAAGTTCTGCTAAACCTTTTTGAAAATAAAAACAATATTCATAGAATGTCACTTAAACTCTATTTATAGCCAGTACGTAGTTTCAAAAATTTGAAAGAGGGTTGTTATGTTGTTAATATCAGTTTAGAATACTTCACAACTATTGACTTGTTGTAAATGGATATTATAAAGAAAATATTTAAACTTTTTCAGCTTATATATATATATAATACTTGTTGGGCACTCAAATGCTCATCCTTGCTTAATTTAAATATTTTCAGATAAGTGTGAACAATCAGAAGGATCGGTCAAGAACAAGTGAAAAGGAAAACAAACAGATTAGGTTTACGGTGTCATGTAGTAAAGGTTGCGTACTTGGGATTAAACTATGATAAAGTTAAGATATGTTTATAATTTATTTTAGTGTTATTATTATTAGTAGTTATTCCGCTCATAGAAATGGTATCATGAAGTGTCGAGTTCGGGTTTCAAGAATTCGGGTTCGGGGACTTTACATCATGGTATCAGAGCTATAGGGTTAGAAACCTTAGGTGGGTTAGACCTTAGGCTATAACCTTAGAACAGAGGGAAACGTTGAAAATACAACTAACTCATATAGAGTTAGTTGGTTGGTATGATTCAAAGATGAATCTCGGCGAGTTGTTAAGACACAGAGTTTCCTAACTCTGATAATAAAGTTAAACAGTAATGGTAAATAGATCGAGTCTAAAAGACTGGAAGTGCAGGGAAAGGAGATCATAAAACAAAACAAATAAGACATAGAATTGAATCATTATATATTCGATGAGATCACCCCGTGATCTGATAAAATTATGACAGCCAGAAAGAATCAATCTTATGATTGGAAAGTTTAAAGCAAGATTGTTGTGTGAATGGTACAGATTCAAGAAAGGATTATGAATACGGATTAAATGAAATTCGAATGGAAAAGGGGGTTAAGATTAGGTGGGGATTTCAATGAGGACTCATGTCGGCAGCTGAGTTGTATGATTCCTTGTATGGGCGGGGAATTATACTTGGTGTAAAAACTACTTAGTATCTGACACTGATAATCATTGAAATGTTTGTGTCGCGCTATTTGCTATATAAATGTTAAGAGGGTGATTCCTTTCTCATGTGTATAAAAAATAGATAGGTCATAGGTAGAGAACATAGGGTTAAGTACGAATTCTTAAAACTTATACTTATGTGACATTCTTGACTCATAGGTATATGAAATGTTTATGAATCCCTCAGCGAATGGACGCCAAAGGTCTGACTAGGATAAGTTCGTAAACTCATATAACTGTGACAAGTTTATGGACTCATAAGTGTGGTTTGACGAACTGGGTATAGTTAATCTTTAGTGAAGGCAAAAGAAATAGGTAGTATTGGTATTAGCTGAATATGTCTGTTTCTGTGTGGTATATGTGATAAGTATATTTGTGTAATAAAATATTTTTAATTTTTGTGTTGGACAAAGTTGTAAATCCAGACTTTTGAAGTCACAAAGGGATAGCGAATGTTTAAAATAAAATGTGCTATGGCATGTCAAGTGTTATGAATATGAGTTTATGTAGGATTAATGAAATAAGTTGGTATAAAGATAGTAATTATTTAACTAAGCATTGGTTAATGCAGTTTTCAGAAGCTAATATTTTGAATACATGATTATTTGAGTAAAAAAAAAATTTGTGTTATATGTTAAGCGTTTACGATAAGGCTTAGTATGTAAGAATAGTTTATGAAAATGCCGTCAAGACGAAAACGAAACCAAAGGATAGAAGAACCTGTCAACAAAGTTGGAGGACAACCAGACTCAATACAGAAACTTGCGAATATGGACGATCAAGCTGTGCAGAATGGAATACCATCCATAAAAGATCAACCAGATAATCGAACGTCGAACGTTAAAGACTTCAAGGCGGTCCTATCGCCAGAATTTAAAGGTACGACTGACCCTATAAAAGCCCAAACTTGGGTTAAGGAAATTAAAAAGGTCTTCGTGATAGTTAGAGTAGCTGAGGGGCAAAAGACCATTTTTGCCACCTGCATGATGAAGGGTGAGGCAAAATTTTTGGTGGAAAGCAAATTAGATGAGGGCAGGAGCAGGTGTGGTAGCATGGGATAGGTTTAAGACTTTATTTTTCAAAAAAATTATTTTTCTGTTAGAATGTAGGCTAGAATAGAGGTGAAATTTCTGAAGTTAAAGCAAGGTGATATGTCAGTGAAATTTAATGAATTGGCGAGGTTTGCTCTGCATCAAGTTGATACGGAGGCTAGAAAAAACACGAAAGTTTGAGCTGGGATTACAACCCTAGCTCTACAACAAGGTGGAAGTGTTGCAGATTCCAATAATTACAGCACTCATGGGGAAAACGATTATTGCTGAGGAGGGGAGCGAGGCCATGAGCCTCTACAACAAGGTAAGAGGGAACAAGGGTAAGGTTAAAGGAGCTGGGAAGGTAGGAATTAATAGAAGAAGTAAGGGAATAGGAGTGAAAAGAGGAAGGCGAAGAATTTTAGAAGTGTGCAGGTGAAGCAAGAAGGTGTGAAAAAGAAGCAGGTGGTGTAATGACTTGTGGAAAGAACCACTCTGGGAATGTTTGAAAGGGAAGTTAATATGTTATAAGTGTGGGCAGAAAGGACATGTCACTCCCAACTGTCCCAATCTAAGAAGGTATAGTGAATGTGTTATGTGCGAATCAATGGAAAATAAGGTGGGAGACTGTTCAAGAAGGAGAATGGAGGTAAGAAATGCGAATACGGGGAAAAGGCAGCAGGACATTGGAGGCAACGGGACCAACAACAACGAACGAATCAACAGAACCAACTGCAAGCGTCTTCAACATGACCGTTCAAGATATCGTGGCAGCCGGGGATGCAACTCCAGGCATTACTCAAACCAATATTATTTTCTTAAATATTGATTTCTTATATATAGTAAATTATTTTTATAAATTATTTTGAAGGAGGAATTTGAGTTCTTTTAGAAATCAAATTTCCGTTTAATCAGAAAGACAAGCTTTATGTGATAGTTAAAGATCGATTCGATCAATCATGATCAAGATCTATTTGCAATGATTGTGTATGCTATGTACCCTGGTATGTATAGGTTTTAAAGTGGTGATTCCGACACCGGAATTTTTATAAGGGAGGGTGAATGTGACAACCCGATATTTTCTAAATAAATAAAACTGAAATTTTGCATATAATTTTTATTATTATTATTTTAAGGATGAGGATTTGTACAAGGTAATATGTATATGTATTTATGTGGTAAATAAAAATATATTTATTACATGAATGTTTACAAATAATTTTATTTTAGAATTATTGATTATTATAAAGTATATTCTTATAATAATAAATTTTAAGATAGAAATGTTTTTATTAATTATTTTCCATGAAATTATATTTTTATTTTATTTAAATAATATATGAAATAATTTTGGAATAATTTTGGAATAATTATTTTATTATATGAATTTTAGTACAGATTATTAAGTTAATTAGTTTAACTTAATAAGGTTATTTATGTAAGATGAATCAGATATGGAATCTAAACCCTAATTTTGGGTTTTGATTAAGGAATGAGAATAATAATATTATATTGTTATTTTTCAGTGTTATAGATATGTATGGTTATGTGTGTAATGTTAATGTGTGGAACAGTTTTATTATATTACGACCAAACCCTAATAATATTTTATAAACCCTATTTCTGGTTATGGAATGAGGAATGGTGATAATAAGATAATATTAATTATATTTGATTTTTTAATAATTAGAAACCCTAATCCGGAAACCTAAACCGGAGGTTTGATCAGTCAGAAATAGTGTTATTATGATTAATAACACGTGTGATAAACTTTAATTACTAATTAAGGTGAATATAATTAGTAAATTAAAACCCTAAAATCTAGAACCCTAAATTAATTTCTTGAAACCCTAATTGATTTGAAACCTTAATGCGAAAGTCATTCACGACTTTGAGAATTGGTTAAGCTGTTATGTAATCACAATAATATGATTAACGACTGGTAATATAAAAATTAAAACCCTAATTTTCTATTAAAACCTTAAATTTTAATTAGTAAGTTATAATTAAAATTTTATTGAGCTTTAGTCTTAATTATTCAAGCCCTAGAAATTATTTGGGGAACCTTAAGGATTAAAATCTAGTGATTAAAACCTCGATTCAAGTACCATGGACAAGAATACCCTTAATTACTTTGTTAAATTACTAAAATAGCATTTTTGATTTATTTAATTGAGCTTGCTTGCAAATCTTGCCAAAATTTGGGTTGTTTACCAACCCTAGATATCCCATGTGCCAAAATCTTTTCATATCATCCATTTTCAGCAGCCATACATGCACCAACATTATATAAATAGATTTGGAGAGAGAGAAATTCTTTTTGCTAGCTCAAAATTTTCCAAACACTCAACATTTTCTCTCAAGCTCCCCACCTACGGAATTCTCTCCTAAGATTAGTCAATAACCAAGCCCCACGAAATCCCACAACAGATCAGCAGCCAAAATCAAGAAATTATTCAAGAAAGGTATAAAAACCCTAGCCTTAAATATGTCCATGATTCATTGTTAGATGTTATGTTTGTTTGTTAAAACATGTTATATGTAGTCCATTTAGTCTATCTGGGTTGCTAAATGTTGGATCCATAACATTTAGAAGCTCAGATTTGAGATTTTACAAAATCTGGAAAATGTTGTTTTTGATGTCTGACCGTGAATGTCAGACCTTCTAACTCGTAGAGTGTTTATTGATTTGGTGTTGTAAGTGTTCAATGTTGTAGTATGCTGTATGGTCTTTAATCCCAAAAAATAAATGAAGTCATTGGATGTCTATATTGTTAGTTATTAGCGGTCAAAGTCAGTTGACCGACATTGACCATGCAATTCTGGGCAGCCCAGAATATGCCCAGAACCGGTCTGACAATGTTTTGAACCGGCTAGATCTTTCTATGTAATGTGAATTTTTGTTGGTTGTTGAATTTAGGTTGTAGTATGTTGTTTGTAATTCAATATCATGTTTTTATATCACTTAAATGATAAAGGTATCGGATTTAGCAGCCGGTCAAACCAGCCTAGTCGAGAATATTTTCTGTTTTCTGGGTAGCCCAAAAAACATTTGAACATGATGAATGACAAGGTTTGACCGATAAGTATTTGGTTGATTTGTTGATGTTTTGCTTATATTATGTAATAGATCTATAGTTCTATATGCTAGTTATACACTGTAGCTTTTAGATTAAAAAAACATTGCACGATTAGCATTCAGTGGAGGCTCAAAGTGTCATCCATGATCTGTTCTTTATTTCTGGGTTACCCAGAAAATGAAGAACAGTCCTGACAACATCTTTAGAGGCTTAGATCTTGTTTGTTTCATGCTTGATTGCCATGTTTATTGCTGGATCTTGTAGATGTACACTAGTACTACAAGATCTAAATCATAGTTTGTCCAGAAACATCATGATCCGATCTGGGATCATGGTCAAAGTAGCCTACTCGGCTACTGACTTTGAGATCTGGGTTGATGAAGAACACCTAAGACGACAGATAAGCGTCGCTAAAGCCTTTAGCGACGGTTCCGTATTATTTTTAATTTCTGGAAATTCCGAAAATGATTAAAAATTAGAAAAAATTAGATTTTAATTATTAAAAATACATATTAAATTCTGAAAAATTATTTTAAAGTCCGAAAATTATATTTCAATTATTTTGAATATATTTCATAAATATTTAATATTTTAGGAATATTAGTAGTAATTAATTTATTTAATTATAAAATTAAATAAATTATTTAAAAATGATTTTAATTAATAAAAAATCATTAAAAATTATATTATTGTGTTAGAAAATATTTTAAGTCATTTTTGATGAATTTTAATATTTTGTGATGAAATTTCATTAATTAATTAATATTAATGATAATTAAGTTATTTATTAAATGAATTAATTAAATGAATTAAAAAATGATTTTATTATATTAAAAATCATTTTAAATAATAATAAGGTATTTAAAAATATTTTAAGTTATAAAATATAACTTTTAATATTTAATGGTTAATTTCATTAATTAATGATTAATAATAATATTAAAGTTATTTAATAATAAATTAGTTTAAAAATGATTTTAATATTATAAAAATCATTTTAAATAAAAATAAAGTGTTTAAAGATATTTTAAGTTATAAACTATAACTTTTAATATTTAAAGGATAATTTCATTAATAATTTAATATTAATGATATTAAATTTATTTAATAATTATATTAAATAAATAGTTTAAAAATGGTTTTATTTATTTAAAAATCATTTAAAAGGGATATAAATGAATTAAAAATATTTTAAGTTATAATTAATGACTTTTAATATTTAGATAATAGTTCATTAATATTTAAATATTAATGGTAATTATTTAATAATGATTTTAGATGTTTTAAAAATCATTTAAGGGTAATATAAGTACTTTAAAAATATTTTGAGTTATTATAAATAACTTTAATATTTTGACAATGGTTTCATTAATAGTTTAATATTAATTAAATATTAATGATAATTGAATTGTTTGATATTTAAATTATTTAATAATGATTCTGATATTTCAAAAATTATGGTAAATGGTAATAATTATTATAAGGTCATGGAAAATAGTACGATTGTTGTTTAAGTTATCTATTTGGATATTGAGATACAGAATAGAGTCTTAGACTCGATAATTACCCGATAAAGATGTCGGTAGACCGACATGGTTCAGAAATTGATCTTGACTTAGATAATTTAATTAGTTAACTATTTATTTGTGTTTCAATGGTTGTTAAGGTTATGTGACTTTGTGATTAGGAAGGAGTTGATGTTAGTTTGTGATGCCATGATTGTTGAATTTGTGTGACAAGATGATTAGGTTATGTGCTGACTGTAAAATGCAGTACTATGTGTTATGGTATATTGTTCTAATCGAACGATTAATTTGATTAATGATAGGTCGTGATAGAAAGATAGAACTAAGTTGAGAATTGTAAGCAGCGCATCAGGCAAGTATCCTAGCTTTGCATTTTCTTTATACAATGGACAGAAGTGAGAAATTCAGAATTATTATTATTATTAATGTACAGGCTGTTAAACCTATATTATATACACCCTTTGATTATCAACATGTTAGTATATGATAATTCGGATATATATTCTGTTCGTTAATTTCCAGAAATGATTATACAAGTGTCCCCACTTGGATAATCATTTTTATTTAATCACATGTTGATACACCTTTGTTATACATATATATTGAATTATAGATTATTGTTGGATAAAATAAAACCTTTTGTCTGGAACCCTGATAAATATGAACATCCTATTCACGGGAAAACTTTTATGCGCCCAAGGCGGACCAAGTAAATGATAACATCGTTCTTGTAATGTAGCATTGATCAATACAGGGCACAAAGGGCTGATCACCCCCGTGTCCGTAAGTTATGACGGTTTGCAGATGAAGTTCTGCTAAACCTTTTTGAAAATAAAAACAATATTCATAGAATGTCACTTAAACTCTATTTATAGCCAGTACGTAGTTTCAAAAATTTGAAAGAGGGTTGTTATGTTATTAATATCTGTTTAGAATACTTCACAACTATTGACTTGTTGTAAATGGATATTATAAAGAAAATATTTAAACTTTTTCAGCTTATATATATATAATACTTGCTGGGCACTCAAATGCTCATCCTTGCTTAATTTAAATGTTTTTAGATAAGTGTGAACAATCAGAAGGATCGGTCAAGAACAAGTGAAATGGAAAACAAACAGATTAGGTTTACGGTGTCATGTAGTAAAGGTTGCGTACTTGGGATTAAACTCTGATAAAGGTAAGATATGTTTATAATTTATTTTAGTGTTATTATTAGTAGTTATTCCGCTCATAGAAATGATATCATGAAGTACAGAGTTCGGATTTCAAGAATTCGGGTTCGGGGACTATACATTTATAATATTAAAATTATTTTTAAACTAATTTATTTAATATAATTATTAAATAATTCTAATATCATTAATATTAAATTAATTAATGAAATTTACCTTTAAATATTGAAAGTTAAATTTTATAAATTAAAATATTTTTAAATGCCTTATTATTATTTAAAATGATTTTTAATATAATAAAATCATTTTTATTTAATTTAGTTAATGCATTTATTAAATAACTTAGTCATCATTAATATTAGTTTATTAATAAAATTGATCACAAAATATTAAAACTCATTAAAAATAACTGAAAATATTTTCTTATACCATAATATAATTTTAAATGATTTTTCAAGTATTAAAATCATTTTTAAGTAATTTATTTAATATAATACTTAAATAAATTAAATACCTTTAATAATTCAAAAAAATTAATTATTTTTGAAATATAATTAAATTAATTAAAAACTAAATTTCAGACTTTAAAATAATTTTTAATAATTTAATTTGTATTTTTAATAATTAAAATTTAATTTTCTATAATTATTTAATAAAAATATAATTTTTATATAGAAACTGTCGCTAAAGACCACCTATAGCGACAAAACCATCGCTATAGGTGTTCTTTAGGTTCTTCATCATAAATTCCAGAAACTCATGCACAGTTATTTGAACAAGATTGCTGATCAGATCATGATGTTTCTGGACTAGCTATTGATCTGATATTGTAGTGTTAGTGTAGGACTACATTACCCAACAACAAATATAGTCATAACATGCATAACAAAGGAGATCTGGGTACCCAAAGTAGCTGTCGGAGGCTGTTCTTCATTTCTGGGTTACCCATAAATGAAGAACATATCGTGGCTCTTACTTTGGGCTTCCACTACATGCTGATCGTGTAATGTTTTTGTGATATTAAGCTTTCAGTATGTAGCCAACATGTAAAAGTACAGATCTATTTCATAACATCATCATAACAACAACATAAACGCTAGATCTAACCCGGTCAAACCATGTCAGAAGTCACTATTTATGTTTTCTGGGTTACCTAGAAAACTCATTTCGTGAACTTCTTGCTTGGTTTGACCGTCCACTGCAAAAAATCTATTTATTGTTTTGATGTTCTAAGAGCAGAAATAAGTAGAGTATATAACAAACTACAACTTAGGTATAACAGCAGAATGATAACAACAACACACTAACAGATCCAAAAGCTTGAAAACGTTGTCAGACACCGTCTTATGCTTTCTTGGTTGCCCAGAAATGGTACGGTCATGGTCGGTCAACGACCTTTAACTAATAATATCTATCAATATGTGCATGTTATGGTACTTATATGAGTTCTAGAACACATATCCCATGACATACTACTAGATTAAACACTAAAAACAAAAAAAACCAAACACAAACAGAGATCTACAAGGCCTGACATTTGGTTGTCAGACATCAAAAACAAAATTTCCAGATTTTGTAAAATGCTATATCTGAGCCTATAGATGTTATGGATCTAACATCTATCAACCCAGATCATCATTATACACTACTAACAACATGTTTAACACATAAAAACTAACATCTAACATAGCAACTGAGATCAGATTTTCAAGTTAGGTTTATACCTTCTATGATCAAATTCTTGATTCTAGGCTAATGATTTGCTAAGGGTGTTCACGGGGCTTGATTTGGGAACTGAAATGGTACTATATTTCTTTGGTTTTAGATAGAGATGGTCTAGGCTAAGTGTTGGTGATCAAATGAGCTAATATAAGAACTTTCTCTCTTTTGATCCTTATATAAGTGACTTAGATGCAATGTATTGGTGATATACAATAGCTGAGATGTATAACACTACAAGAAAAATGCCTAACAGCGACCAACTTTATCAGCGACCGCCTTTTCGGTCGCTGATATTACTATTAGCGACCGATATCTGCGACCACACATTAATCTAGTCGCTAATTAATTTCAGCGACCGCATGCGGTCGCTGAGAGGTCGCTAACACACATTTCCCTCATAAAATTTGGCACGAAATGTTGGCGCCAAGGGTATCTGCGACCAATTAATATCAGCGACCGCATGCGGTCGCTGATAAATCCATGTCATTAAAAATTAGCGACCGCATGCGGTCGCGGATAACGGTCGCTGATCAAATTTAATTTACACAATTTCAGTCATTCGCAGAAACAGAAACGAAAGAAAAAAAAGAGGGAGATCGAATAGAGAGAAGAGGGAGAGAAGAAAAAGGAGAAGAAGGAGAAGACGCACGCACGCACGCCACCCATAGGTAACCTAACTATGAAAGCACTATCTTATATTGCTACTGAATTTCTTGTACAATAGTTTGGGGCAAACCTAGTTCATACAATAAATTATCTTATATTGCTACTGAATTTTCTTTTTAAGAGTTAATTTAGAGCTATGAATTTGGGTATGAATTCTAGTAGTTCGTTGTGGTATGAATTTGGGATTACTGAAATTTATAGCTTCTTATTGAAATTGGGAATATACTGAAATTGTTGCAAAGAGTTTTATGAGATTACTGAAATTTTTAGGTTAAATTATTTTTAGGGTTAATATGTGTTTAATATACTGAATATGTGTTTTAATATGTGTTGAAATTGGGAATATACTGAATATGTGTTTTAATATGTGTTATTCAACCTTGTGTGTTATTCAAAATTGGGTTGTTTCTTGAGACTCACCTTGATTTTAGCAAAGATTTCTTATGCGTCTGTGTATCACCTAAAAATGAGCTATATTTATGGGTTACTTAATTGTAGTCAATTAGAAATTCAGTATGTTTGGGAGAGTTCATTGGATAACCTCTTTTATCCAAGACAAGATGTGAGGATTAGCATATTTCCCTCCCTCTCCAAATACAGTAATAGGTCTTGAAACAGTCCTTGAGATGACGCATAACTAATTCTGTTGATTCTCACGTTCTGCGAGGTTTGTGATTAATAGTAATATTATCAATGTTAGCGTGAAGTTTAATACTAAAATACTATCATCCCGACAGAGGCTCAAATGTGAGGTATTATATTACCCCATAATTGGTGGAGTTTATAGCATAAACAAGATTCCAACCTACAAACCACCATAACATAGGAGTGTGTGTTAAAACATATATTATTTTTTTAGCTTAGCTTGGAATCAGCATGCAGGAACCAACAATCTCAAAGTCCAGCAGCTGGTCTGGTATAATAAATGTTTGAATTTGACACTAACCTCAAGAACATTCTATATATATATATATATAAAAGGAAGGAAGAAAGAGGATGAAGACTATGGGTAAATAAGCCCAAGTGATGGTACAATGAAGATGACTAGTGGATTGTTTAGACATAAAATGTACAATTATGAACTCTCGGGCTGTGCCAATGCAAATGGGGCCAATATAAAGTTGCTAGTTTTATAACTCCACTCCGTAGACTTCCAAAAAGAAATAAATTGTTGATGAAGACAGCTAAACTACCCTTGTTCATTTGACTTCCTAGCTAGGACTAGTCTCATTAACCCACATATTATACGACACTGTACTACCACTCCAAGCTTGATTGTTAGCATGGTAAGCTATTAGGGGGTTGTTAAGCCAAAATAGGCAGTGCTAAGGAACTGTTAGTGCAATAGAGAAGGTAACTAGACACACTTGGTCAATAAAGAGACTGTTAATCATGTGTGTGTCCAAGGAGATTGTTACAATGAGCTTAGGTTGTGCCTTTTATGGGGAGTTGGAGGAAATCGTAGAGTTGTCGTACAAGGGCACGTATGGGGGTTATATTCACTTGTTCAAGTGCCGTTGGTTTGATTCAGAAAAAGGGATACGTGTTGACAGACATGGAATCGTCGATATTGACCTCCATAGGTATGCGTACTCCAACGAACTGTTTGTTTTACCAACTCAAACAATACAAGTTTACTATAGTCCTAGTCCTGTTAGGAAAAGGGATAGACCGCCTACAGATTGGCAAGTTGTAATTCATACTCCCGCGCGTAGTCGTGTCCAAGTAATAGTTGAGGATTTCTACCAAGAGGAAATGCTTCAGAGACCTCCTATAATAAATATAGAGGACAATAATGATGTAATCCAGTTAGAGGGTGGAGATGAACCCGATGAATTGGATCCCGAGACAGTTATTGTGCCAGATGACAGTGATATTGAGGAAGAGTTATTGACTGACACTGACACAGAATCTGAAGAAGATGGTTATGAATCTTCGATACTTGTACAAAATGATTCTGACTCATCAGACAACGATTTTCATTAAAATGTATGTTTAGTTATAATTGTACAAAATGTATGTTTATGTTCATGTTTATGTTCATGTTCATGTTCATGTTTAGTTCATAATTATGTACCTTTCATTTATGTTTTCTATATCCTTAACTATATCATTTGTAGTTGTTGTAGTTAACTATTTTGCAGTCATGTTTATGTATCTTTCACTTATGATAATCGTAGTTAACTATTTCATACAATTAATTGTCATTCATAATTTCATACTAACATCCTAATTTTTTTATTTATAGATGTCTTCTGAACCTGCAGCACGAAAGCGCGGGTTGGGTCGGGGCCCTAATCATGTGCCGAAGTCCCCGGTTAATCCAGATGATCGCATTCTTATACAGATCCGTCCTCCTCCAGAAAGCACGTAAGTTAAACATCGTGTATGTATAAGGGTTTAATATTTCCATTGTTATAAATATATTTTAATGTATTTTACTGTATATTGTAGTGATTTTCAAGATAGTAAAATTGTGAAGTGCATTTCACAATTATGCTTACAGAACTGGCCTACGCCAGTGATTACATGGGCGAGCACACCTCTCGCCCATAAGGATGCAGTTTGGACTGAATTTCAGGTATATTTGTGTATCACTCTGATAGGTAATACATTGTTAATCAAATAATATTGTTTAGTAATATAACAGTTTTAATATTATTATTGTTGTTTTATTTACAGAAACGGTATAGATGGGATGACGCACAAGCATCAGTTATTCAGACACTATTCTGGCAGAAATGTGCCATCCGAACTAAAGATAATTTGAACAAGGAACGACAAAAAGCCCTGCACAATGCTGAGATTGACCATCCAGGACAGGGTGAGCAATATATGCATGAGCATAGCCCCTGGTGGTGCGCACAACCCATATGGGTGCAGATGTGTAACCATTGGAGAGCTGAGAGCTAGGTCAAGAGGCGCAAGACTGCCGCCTCGAACAGATCCTCAGGTGTATTAGACGGCGAGAAGGCAAAAGGCACGTATCGGGGCGGCAGTATATCACAGCTGCAGCACATTGCTGCCAGGGTACGTATGTTATGTTTACAGTAATCTTTTGTAGCTAAAATATCATATGTTTACATAATAATATGAGAAAATGAATTGTAGGAGTCTCAGTCTCAAGGTCAACCTATCAATTGGTTGGATGTGTATGTGGCCACCCGTGATGGTCTGCCTGAGGCTGTTCAGATAGCGGTAATAAGTTCACTTTATCCTAATATGTTGTTTATAAATTGTGACGACCTTTTTTAGTATTTTTTTTAATTTATTTTAAACTATTTAATTATTCATCTTCTGACAGGACACTTATAAGGGCTTAATGAACGAGCGATATCCTGAAGGCACCCCGCGTCCGTCGATTGATCAAGAATTATGGGAGAGGGCGTCCATCGTGAAGAAAAATTATGTCAAAGGCCAAGGACAAAGACGACGCCCGACCATCAGTGGCACAGGCAGCTCTGCCACCCAGTCTACATAGTCATCAGGTTATCCAGCCTATCATACTCCTGCTGACTGTGTGAGAGCGATCTGTCAGGATCGTGATCTTCTTCGTATACTGGCCGGGCATCTGCAGTCTCTGAGTCCTGATGAGTTGGCGGAGGCAGTGGCGGCAGCAGGAGCAGGAGCAGGAGCAGCACGACAGCAGGAGCAGGTATATATATATATATCGTTTATTATATAGCTACATTGTCATATATGTTTATAGTCTCTGAGTCAATGTCTTAGTTATATGTAACATATATGTTTTATTACTTTGTTAATTACAGGATCCTAATTTGGAAGATCCATGAAGAGCGCCTAGACTTGTTTTTTTTTAGATTTTTAAAGCCTTGTACTCTTTTAGATTCATTATTTGGACAATTGTATTGGTTTATATGGATGTTTATGATATCGATTGTATTGTGTTGGATGAATGTTTTGTATTGTATTTGATGAATGTTTATTCATGGATGAATGTTTTGTATTGTATTGGATGGATGTTAATATGGATGCTTGTTTATATATATTGCTGTGTTGGTATTGATTGAAAACAGGTACAAAGCAGGTTATTTTTGGGAAATCAATAAAACAGGAAAAATTATTAAAAAAAAAAAACATCAGCGACCGCATGCGGTCGCTACTACTACATCAGCGACCGCATAATCTAGCGAACGCATGCGGTCGCTATTGTCCGTCGCTGCCATGTGTACCACGCCATACCTGACGAATGACTCAGCATACGTCACAATAGCGACGGTATCGGTCGCAGAGTGCGGTCGCTAATTATTCGGTCGCTATTGTTGGTCGCTGATGTCTTCCCAGCGACCAGATTATCTGCGACTAGTATCAGCGACCGTATACGGTCGCTGATACTCATCTGCGACTGTATGCGGTCACTGATATGCGGTCGCTGATAAGCTTTTTTGTTGTAGTGTAATTCAGTCACAAGGAAAGTCAATGGTAGTTTACCAACCACAAATATGGAAAGATACACAAGTTATATCAAATAATGCACAAAAGTGTAAAATGGTCAATGGCCTTATGATTTTAATGGCACTTTAGTCATTTGGCAAACCCTTAGGGGTTGACCCTTAGGGTTTGACCCTTAGGGTTTAGCATATAATATATAGGATTTCCAATTAGGGTTGTACAAAAATAAAAAATTTAGTTTCTAAAATTTATAATTACGATTTTCTTAATTAGATTAGGGTTCTAATTATATTATACATGAACACTAGAGTTTAAATTCACTAATTATAATTAACCTTGCTAATTTACCAATTAGTGTTTATGATTTTGATAATTAGGGTTACCAAATCACAATTAGGGTTTCTAATTATTAAATTAGGGTTCTAGTCACTAGCGTTTTATATTACTAATTAAGTTTTCCCATAATTAGCAAGAAACTATATCATACATGATATTAATCACATCAACACAATTTCTGACTGAGCATAAATTCTAGTATAAGTTTCACGTTAGGGTTTCTAATTTCAGAAAATAGGGTTTTAATTTATAATTATAGTTTTCCATAATAATAAGACTTTACCTAAAATATAAATCGTATAACACATAACACAGTGTCTTAACAGATTTTTAAAGTCTCCTTTGACATCAGAATTAGGGTTTACCAGTAATACTATGGTTTATAAAAATTATTGCTAGGGTTTGGTCATAATACACCATAATTGACCAACCATTATCAATACGTACACAGAGTACATATTTATAGCACTGAAAAATCAAAATATAATTAATATTATATTATTATTCTCATTCCTTAATAAAAATTCAAAATTAGGGTTTGGATTCTATATTTGATTTATCTGCTATACTTAACATTATTAATTAAGTTTAAATAATTAACATAATAATATGTGCTAAAATTCATATAATAAAATAATTATTATAATTATTCTAAAAATCATTTCATATATTATTTAAATAATATAATAATCATATTTTTAGGGAAAATTATTAATAAAACATTTCTACTATAAAATTAATTATTATAAGAATATAATTTATAATAATCAATAATTCTAAAATAAAATTATTTAAAATTATTCATGTAATAAATAAATTTTTATTTATCACAAATATACATATATATACACATTGTCTTGGCACATATTCAAATAAATAAATAAAAATTTATACGCAAAATTTTTGATTTATTTGTATAAAAAATATCGGGTTGTTACATTCACCCTCCCTTATAAAGATTTCGTCCCCGGAATCACCGTTTTAAAACCTATACATACAAGGGTACATAGCATATATAATTATTGCAAGTAGATCTTGACTAACTTTGATCGGATTGATCTTTAACTATTCACATAAAAATTTTACAACGAAAAATTTGATTTCTAAAAGAACTCAAATTCCTCCTTCAAAATTTCTTTATAAATTAATTTACTATAAATAGGAAAATCACGTATAATAAAATAAAAGTTATACGAATAATACCTGGAATTCCATTGCCAGCTGCCACCGTATCCTGGACCGTCATGTTATAGATCCTTGCAGTAGATTTTGTTGGCTTGCTCGATGACGTAGGTCCCGTGAGTGCTAAAGTCCCACTGCCCTTGCTAGTATTCACACTCCTGCCTCCATCCTCTTCTTCGGACAATCCTTCACCTTGTGCTCAATCGACCCGCATAGAAAACACCCACTGTTCATTCTTGGATTGGGGTAGTTGGGAGAGATATGACCCTCTTGCCAGCACTTATAACATACGAACTTTCCCTTCAGACATTCCCCCGAGTGGTTCTTTCCACAGTTTCCACACTGCACAGTTGCTTCTTAACACCTTCCTGCTTGATATGAACATTCCCAAAGTTATTCACCTTCCTCTTTCCATTTCCACCCCTACTCCCATTATTAATTTTTACCTTCTCATCTCCCCTTCAACCTTACTTTTGTTCTTTCTCTCCTTGTTATAGAGGCTCATTGCCTCACTTCCCTCCTCGACGATGATAGCCTTTTCTATGAGTGCTGCAAATGTAGGAATCTGCAATACCGCCACCTTGTTATAGAGTCAGAGTTTTAATCCCTGCTCAAACCTTCTCACTTTCCTAGCCTCCGTATCAACTTTATATGGAGCAAACCTAGCCAACTTATTAAATTTTGCAGCGTATTCTGACACCGTCATGTTATCCTACTTCAACTCTAAAAATTTCATCTCCATCCTAACATGCATACTGGATGAAAAATAGTTTTCGAAAAACAGTGTTTTAAACCTATCCCATGTAACTACACCTTCTCCTGCCCTCGCCTGATTTGCTTCCCACCAAAAATTTGTCTCACCCTTCGTCATGTAGGTGGCAAAAGCTGTAACATTCCAAAATTTTAATTATTATATTAAATATTTGTTGAATTAGATAAATATTTAATGGATGTGTTTATGGTTGAATCTGTAATTGTTCAAATTTGATTCGATTTGGTTAATTATTTGTTAAATAAATAATTAAGAAAATTAATTATTTTATTCTAATTTAATTTAATTATTAAGTTTGAAAGTTTTGATTAATTGAATTATGATCCTTTTATTTGAATCTATAATTCTAATTTTGTGGTATTGATTTATGTGTTGTAATAATTTAATAAAAGTTGGTAAATAACCTTTTACAAAGGAGTTATTAAAATAAATTAAAGGGGTTTTAATTCAGTTTTGCCAAACAAGGCCTATTGTTTATTAAGTCTTTATTCTAATTATGTTTTACCAAACAATGCATAAGGGTTAATTGATTATTTTTTTAGTAGTTAGCCAAACAAGCCTTATGGCTTTTAATTTTCAAATAAACATAACTGATGTCAGTTAAGTTAGTATTATATTATATATTTAATATTATTATTATTATTATTATTATCATACGTTAGATATCTAGTATGCTAGATAGAGTTAGGAAGAAAAGAAAGACTTTGATGAAGAAGAAGAAGAGAAGAAGAAAAGTGAGAGAGAAAAGAAGAGAGGAAGAAATGCTAGAGAATTTGAGAAAAGAATTGGGAAAAAGAAGTTTTATAATCAAAAGGGATAGCCATCATCTTCTACAATCAAGGTATTCTCCTACCTTTTTTTTTTAAGTTTTAAAGTTCTAGTTTTCTATTCTCTTATTTCTCTATAAAATTCTTGTGATAGGGTAAATTGTTGATTTTATGGGTATTCATATAATTAACTAGTGTTGTAAAGTTATTTTCATAAGTTTTATATGATTATAGTCAATGTATTGTTGTTATGTATGTAGTTTGTGAAGAAAACCTTTTTACAGAGAGTTTATGTGAATGAATATGGGTTAATTTAAAATAGAAATTATTGGTTGTTTAGTTGTTTTATTGATAAATTGGCTATTCAATTTGTTAGAGTATGTATATACTTTGATAAAATTCTTTAAATTAACTGTTTTGGTTGAAAAACAAAATCACAGTATTGATTTTCAACAAAAATATCAAAAACATGATTTTTTTTTCAAAAATAGTGAAATTAGATGTTTTAAACTTGTTGTTTATGTTGTTGTATGGATAGAAACATGTTAAGAATTCTTGAATTATGTTTACATGAAGTCTTTGTATGAATTATATTTGAATTAGACTGTTAGAAACGAACTTGTAGGCCAAAATTAGCTTTGTGCATATGATTTTTGTAGCTGTCTGCCGAAGTCTGCAGAGTGGCGCCGCAGCGCGGCTTGGCAGTATAAATCTTGTGCCGCAACGCCATTGCCACGCCACAGCGTGGCCTCATAGCTTATTTCTCGCGCCGCAACGCCATGACCACGCCGCAACGCCGCACCATAATATAAACTGTGGCGCCGCAACGCGAGTTAGTAGAATGATCTGACAGGGTACTTTTTGTACTCGAATTTTTAAGGAATAGTTATGTGATGATAGTAGGACTATAAAATGTTAATTTTAGTACTTCTATACTATGAATAAGTATGTTATTAACAATTAACTTGTGTTATAACTTGATTATATGATTAAATAATCAAACCTATATGATGAATGTAGTTAGTTAAATTTGTAAACTAGTAGTGACTAACTATGTCATGATGACATATCTATCTAATAAAATACAAATGATTTTGAATTTCTCGCTCACTCAATAAATCATCTGGGCCGTCCAAAGTTTGAGATAAATCCCACCGTTCATACATCTATCTAATAAAATACATCTCTCAATCTAATAATAATTTAATAAAATACAAATGACTTTAAATTTTCCACTCACTCAATAAATTATTTTGGTCGTTCAAAGTTTGAGATAAATCATATTGTCCATACAGTGCCGGAGGCACGAGACCCAGCTAGTATATATATATATATATATATATATATATATATATATATATATATATATATATATATATGTACATATAGGGTATTGTGATCCGAATTAATTCGGTTTAGCCTACGAGCAAGGCAAGTTTTCTAATTCATTATCTTGTTGAACTATTTATTGTTTCAATTCGATTACCTTATAAATGATGCAAGCTTTCTAAACTTTGTTTTTGATATTGAACAAGTTATTCTTGTATTTAACTTGTTGTTTAGCAAGCCCAAATATATTTGAATAGTTTATGGTTCATATTGCTATGCATGCTTAGTACTCAATTCTAATTAACCTTGACTTAATATTTTTCAAGCAAGGCATGTTATAGTTATTCAAAGTATATGCTATTAGATTATTCTTAAAGCATGATTTTGGTTTACCATGTTGATTCAATTATGATTATTCTATAGTATGATGTTATCAGTTTTATTCAACTAATCCTTAGTTGATGTTCGTTGAATTCTAAATTACCTTGAAATGTATCCAAACCAAACACACTTTGGTGCGGACTTGTACTCTAAATACTGAGATGAACAACCCTATTATTAGGGGTAACTTATACTTAGCATTGAAATGTTTGTGCACAATATATTGTACGAAGGGCTGATCCCCCTAAGTACGAGGAGTCCCTATAGTCTTATGACTATTAAAGTTTAATTTAAAACATTACTTATAACTATGAACATAGTTTGTGGTCTTAGGACCCTCAGTTATATACTTCAGAATGTTGACAAATCATATTGTTTAAAATCCTATTAAGTCTTTTACCTAACATTTGTTGTAAAAGTTTGTCATTCATTATTATTTCAAGTGAGCTTTGTTTGCTCACTCTTGCTTATATAACTATTACAGTTAAGGATGAGAAGGCTGATGTACCTAGCACTAGAAAGGGAAAAGGAAAGATGAACAAGTTTTGAAGACTTGTAATATGATAGTTTATTATTAGTTTTTGATTGAATGGTTGTAATAAAGATTATTTATTTTCCGCATTTGAATGATTGTGTTTAAAGGTTAGACAACCTGGGAGATTTTATTATGTAACCCTTTAATGGGAAAGATTTTATTTATCCAGTTTTATTGTGATTGGGTAGTTAGATATGAATGTTTGATTAAGTGAACACCAAATCCTGTTGGAATAAAATACCTGGGTTTGGGGGTGTCACAAAAGCGGTTTTTGCCCCTCAGCTACCCTAGCTATCACGAATGCTTTTTCAATTTCTTTAACCCAATTTTGGACTTCAACAAGGTCAGTTGTACCTTTGAATTCCGGCAGTCCTATAGCCTTAAAATCTATGAAGTTCGCCAAGCGGTTGTCCGACTAGTTCCCTACGGCGGGCTTTCCTTGCTGCATAGCTTGTGCTACCATGGTTGCAAAATGCTGCATCGGGTCTGCTTGTTGTTGTCCCTCAACGTTATTGACAGACTCTTCTACCCTTTTGTTTCGAGTTTAACGTCTTGGCGGCATTATCTGGTTAAGTAAAACCATAAATTATACTTTATTAACTTCAATTCTAAACCTTATCATATAAGTTTAATCTATTAAACTTTTTTTATCACTCAAACTTAAATTCATATTCATTTAACGAATATTTTACATAGCATAACACATACTGCTTTAAACATCAGCTATCTCTTTAGTTACTACAAAAGTCGGGATTTACAGCCTTGACTAATACAAAAGTTGGGAACATTACATTACACAGACATACTTATCATATATATTACATTAAACATACCTACACAACAGAACCTATACTACCTATTCTCTATTCCTTTTTCATGGACAACCTTTTGCCTGATGACCTTCTATCCCATAGATAAAACATGCACCAGGTTTATAGTCAGGGACAATACAGAGTGGTATGTGCCTCATAGCCGCAAAGGTAACATATTCTTTTCCCTTTCTTCTTATCGGATTTTCCTAAGCCATGGTCTTCTATCTTTCTTTTCCCCTTATTGCTCGGAGCTGCACACGATGTGTTGCTTGTGGCTCCCATCTGATCAATTTGAATTTTAAGCTTATCTTGTTCTTCCATTGTTTCTATTAACGCCTGACGCAGTTGACTATTTAGTAGCTTTTCTATTTCCCACAGCTTTTCCTGAGAAGAAACCTTGTTCCTCAGATCCTGCACCTCCGTTGATGCTTGTTCAACTTCAACTTTATTATCCGAATCACTATCTGTCATCTCCACCAACTCCGGATATTGTACTACATTTTCTACAATAACCACTTCGTCAGAGTTATTTTCATCGTGAGCCTCTGTTTCAGCTATTGGCTTCGATATTAGCTCGGGTGTATGGGTTTGATCCTTCTTCATGCTATAAGCATATAACAATCCTTTTCCACCAGACATCTACACACATAAATTATCCTGATTAGCATATAGTATATACACACAACAAATAATAAATTTATATAAGTTATTTTTTATTTTGTTTGACGATGAATTTATCCAATTCATCTCCTTTTAAACTCTATATGAGTTTTTTTTTTCAACGTTTCCCTCTGTTCTAAGGTTATAGCCTAAGGTCTATCTCACCTAAGGTTTCTAACCCTAAGATCTGATACCAACCTGTAAAGCCCCAAAATTTGGGTACTTAAAACCCGAACTCAGTGCTTCACGATACTATTTTTATGAGCGGAATAATACTAATAATAATAGCAATAATATAAATATTAAACTAAATTGACATAATCAACAGAGTCTGAATCCTAAGTACGTAACCTTTAATACATTCCTCTCAATACATGATAAATAATATATATCATACTTGTCTTAATAAAGTTAACTATTACATAAAATATCATTTGCACTCATTCAGCAACCTTTCCTTTTCCATTGTTCTTAGCAGAACCTTCAGGTTGTTCACACTTAGCTGAAAACATTTAAATTAAACAAGGATGAGTATTTGAGTGCCCAGCAAGTAATAACAATTATAAACATTAACTGAAATGATTAAATGTTTTCTTTGTACTACCTTTCTACAACAAATCAATAGTTGTGAAGTAATCTGAACCGATAATAATAATATAACAACTCTATCAAATTTTTGAAACTACATATTTACTATAAATAGGGTTATGGTGACATACTATGAACATTGTTTTCAATTTTTGAATAGGTTTAGCAGAACTTCATCAGCAAACCATCATAACTTACGGACACGGGGGTGATCAGCCCGTTGTACCCTGTATTGATGAATACTACATGCAAGAACGATGTTATTGTTCACTCTGTCCACCTTGAGTGCGTAAAAAGTTTTCCCGCGTAAGGGATGTTCATACTTGTTGGGGTTCCAAACTAAAGCAATTCGGTAGGGTAATAATAAAGTTTTATCTTATTCAACAATAATCTATAATTCAACATATATATATATACGGGTAATTAATAAAGGTGTATCAACATGTGATTAAATACAATGACTATCCAAGTGGGGACACTTATATAACCATATATAGAAATTAATTAACAAAATATATATCTGAATTACCATATACTAACATGTTGATAATCAATGATCGGATATATATATATATATAACAATAGGGTTAATAATCTAGCATAATAATATAGTTCTGAAACATTCTTACTCATGTCCATTGCATAAAGAAAATGCAAAGGTAAGATACTTATTTGGCACACTGCTTACAATTCGCAACTTAGTTTTATCTTTTATATAACCACCTATCAGTAATAATATCATTTTACTAATTAGAATAAAATATCCTAACACATAATACTGCCTATTGCAGTCAGCACATAACCTAATAACATTGCCACACATGTTCAACAGTCATTGAATCACAAACAAACATTAATACAGTCAAAATATCTAAGTCCAGATCAATTTCTGAAACATGTCGGTGTACCGACAACCTTATCGGTAATTATCGAGTCTAAGACTCTATTTTGTAGCTCAATATCTGTAAGTATCAGTCATACTATTTTTAAATGACTTATAATACTTTTAAAATATTTATTATAATTTATCATGAATTTTCAAACACTAGAATCATTATTAAATGATTTAAATATTAACAATTCTATTATCATTAACATTTAATTAATATTAAACTATTAATGAAATTATTGTCAAAATATTAAAGTTATTTATAATAACTCAAAATATTTTTAAAGTATTAATATTACTCTTAAATGATTTTTCAAACATTTAAAATCATTTTTAAATAATTACTATTAATATTAAAATATTAATGTACTATTCTTCAAAATATTAAAAGTCATTAAGTATAACTTAAAAATATTTTTAATTCATTTATATCCTCTTTAAATAATTTTTAAATTAATAAAATCATTTTTAAACTATTTATTTAATATAATTATTAAATAAATTTAATATCATTAATATTAAATTAATATCATTAATATTAAATTAATATCATTAATATTAAATTATTAATGAAATTATCCTTTAAATATTAAAAGTTATATTTTATAACATTTAATATCTTTAAACACTTTATTTTCATTTAAAATGATATTTATAATATTAAAATCATTTTTAAACTAATTTATTTAATATAATTATTAAATAATTCTAATATCATTAATATTAAATTAATTAATGAAATTTACCTTTAAATATTGAAAGTTATATTTTATAACTTAAAATATTTTTAAATACCTTATTATTATTTAAAATAATTTTTAATATAATAAAATCATTTTTGATTAATTAATTTACTGCATTTTTCAAATAAATTAATTATCATTAATATTAATTTGTTAGTGAAATTGATCACAAAATATTAAAAGTCATTAAAAATAACTTAAAATATTTTCTTATACCATAATATAATTTTAAATTATTTTTCAAGTATTAAAATCATTTTTAAGCAATTTATTTAATATAATAATTAAATAAATTAAATATATTTAATATTTCAAAAATATTAATTATTTATAAAATATACTTAAATTAATTAAAAACTAATTTTTAGACTTTAAAATAATTTTTAATAATTTAATTTGTATTTTTAATAATTAAAAATTAATTTTCTATAATTATTTAATGAAAATATAGTTTTTATATTGAAACTGTCGCTAAAGACCACCTATAGCGACAGAACAGTCTCTATAGGTGTTCTTCATGTTCTTCACCATGAATCCCAGAAACTCATGCACAGTTATCGTGGGTACTACTTTGACCAAGATTGCTGATCAGATCATGATGTTTCTGGACTAGCTATTGATATGATATTGTAGTGTTAGTGTAGGACTACATTACCCAACAACAAACATAGTCATAACACACATAACAAAGGAGATCTGGGTACCCAAAGTAGCTGTCAGAGGTTGTTCTTTATTTTTGGGTTACCCATAAATGAAGAACCGATCGTGGCTCTTACTTTGGGCTTCCACTACATGCTGACCGTGTAATGTTTTTGTGATATTAAGCTTTTAGTATGTAGCCAACATTTAAGAGTACAGATCTATTTCATAACACATCATAACAACAACATAAACGCTAGATCTAACCCGGTCAAACCATGTCAGAAGTAACTATTTAAGTTTTCCGGGTTACCGTAGAAAACTCATTTCGTGAACTTCTTGCTTGGTTTGACCGTCCACTGCAAAAAATCTATTTATTGTTTTGATGTTCTAAGAGCAGAAATAAGTAGAGTATATAACAAACTACAACTTAGGTATAACAACAGAATGATAACAACAACACACTAACAGATCCAAAAGCTTGAAAACGTTGTCAGACACCGTCTTATGCTTTCTTGGTTGCCCAGAAATGGTACGGTCATGGTCGGTCAACGACCTTTAACTAATAATATCTATCAATATGTGCATGTTATGGTACTTATATGAGTTCTAGAACACATATCCCATGACATACTACTAGATTAAACACTAAAAACAAAAAAACCAAACACAAACATAGATCTACAAGGCATGACATTTGGTTGTCAGACATCAAAAACAAAATTTCCAGATTTTGTAAAATGTTATATCTGAGCTTATAGATGTTATGGATCTAACATCTATTAACCCAGATCATCATTATACACTAATAACAACATGTTTAACACATAAAAACTAACATCTAACATAGCAACTGAGATCAGATTTTCAAGTTAGGTTTATACCTTCTATGATCAAATTCTTGATTCAAGGCTTATGATTTGCTAAGGGTGTTTATGATTTTGATAATTAGGGTTTCCAAATCATAATTAGGGTGCCTAATTATTAAATTAGGGTTCTAGTCAATAGGGTTTTAGATTACTAATTAGGTTTTCCCACAATTAGCAATAAACTATATCATATAGGATATTAATCACATTAACACAATTTCTGACTGAGCATAAATTCTGGTATAAGTTTCACATTAGGGTTTCTAATTTCAGAAATTAGGATTTTAATTTATAAATATGGTTTTCCATAATAATAATGCTTTACCTAAAATATAAATCGTATAACACATAACACAGCGTCTTAACAGATTTTTAAAGTCTCCTTTGACCTCAGAATTAGGGTTTACGAGTAATACTAGGGTTTATAAAAATTATTGATAGGGTTTGGTCATAATGCACCATAATTGACCAACCATTATCAATACGTATATACAGTACATATTTATAGCACTGAAAAATCAAAATATAATTAATATTATATTATTATTCTCATTCCTTGAAAAAATTCAAAATTAGGGTATAGATTCCATATCTGATTTATCTGTCATACTTAACATTATTAATTAAGTTAAAATAATTAACATAATAATCTGTGCTAAAATTCATATAATAAAATAATTATTATAATTATTCTAAAAATCATTTTATATATTATTTAAATAATATAATAATCATATTTTCATGGAAAATAATTAATAAAACATTTTTACTATCAAATTAATTATTATAAGAATATAATTTATAATAATAAATAATTCTAAAATAAAATTATTTAAAATTACTCATGTAATAAATAAATTTTTATTTATCACAAATATAAATATATATATATATACACATTGTCTTGAAACATATTCTAATAAATAAAAAAAATTATGCGCAAAATTTCTGATTTATTTGTATAGAAAATATTGGGTTGTTACAAGATATGCATACAAATCAATCTATCTCTTATGAATAGCCTAGCCGAGTTAAAACTGGCATTGACCCTTTCTTTAAAATCATTCATGCAACTTAGTACAATGAATCATAGAAAACTCGACTAACACGAAGGTTAGACAAGCGTTTAAGAAAACTTGCCTTCAAGCGTCTTCAAATAACTTATTCGACTGTTCTCAACCTTTACAGAATCTACACGATATATTCAAATAGCACACTGTAATTAGCTACCAAACAATTAATCATATTATTTCTACCAACTTCTTTCTCTTCTATGTCTTATTTGACTTTATGTCATTAATAATGTCAATTCGACTTACTACTCTTCATCTCGGCTTGTTAACGATAACCAGACTTGATCATTATTGGTGAAGTACCAATATCGATTAACGATCACAGTTTATTACTCCCTTCGTCCCACGATAAAAGTCCTTATTACTATTTTGGGTTGTCCCATGTTAAATGTCAACTTTCTTTTAATAACCAAACTTTTACACATTTTTTCCTATTATGCCCGTAGCATTAAATATCTCATACTTTTCTTATTCTAATTCTCTCTCCATATTTAAAGACATTATTATGGATAATTTTGTCATTTTATTTCTCTTCTTAATATACGTGAAAAGTCCACCAGGACTTTTATCCTGGGACGGAGGGAGTATTAACTTTTTGTGTTCTTCGTTACCACACTAACAACTCGCGTTTAATTCCTAATTTCATTACCATATACATCAGTATATGTAACATAGGAATAGTCTTAGTACATTCATTGAGTATATAAACTCATCTTATATTGATCTTGAAAGAATTGAATTCCAAAACCTAACTTCTTTAACAAATGACATGCCTTGGCGCCACTGGCGCTGCGACATCAGTATGCAGTAGGTTATCACACTGTAGCTAAGTCCCGGTTCCGGCTCTGCGACACGAAACTCCTTTGTATGAGTGACGTTACGGCGCCACTCTGCAGTAGGTTATCACACTGTTCCGGCGCTGCGGTGCGGGACATTAAGCCTTGTCACCAGAAAATTTTTATAGACAAAAATTTTAGTGAACTTCCCAGGTTCATAAATTCTTCGTTATAAGTCCAATTTGGTCCGTTCAAAAGCCTATAACTCATAAATTATATACTCTATGCGCTCATATAATAATTTTACAATTCTGAATCCGTTAACTTGAAATTCACTTCTAAGTTCATTTTTGAGCGTTCGTTAAACGCTTTCGAGCGTTCAATACTCGTTTTCTTCGTTTTAAATCGGAATCCAATGATTCTTGAGCCCACAACTCTTAAATACCCTATCTCATGTATTGATATTGAAAACCAATGTTTTCATGTCTCACGGCAACATTCGACAACTAATCCGAAATTTCTACGTTTTCGACGTTTAATGTCTAATTCCGTAAAATTCAACATAACTTTGTTACTAGTGTTCTCTATGCCAAATCAAATGGAACACTCCATTGATTCCATATCTACCTCCTAAACAAGCAAGATTTGGATATATTAATAGCGATGAGGTTCAATTGTTCATCAACAACCAAACTTATCAATCAATATTTCCTACGATTTAAACTTATACTCACCCTTACGATTTCTATTTCCACATGACTTATAAAGGTTTTGCATATTACAAGCAATCCTTATTCCTCAATGAGAGGCATGCTCCACCAATTTATGATTCTTTATAACAATGAAATCAAAAGGATGGAAAACTACTATTAAGGAATATTACTTTACCGATCTTTACTTTATTGCAAAAATCTTTAATGAAAAGCTTCAAGGTGAGATGATGGCTTAAGTCTAGCTCTTTCTCTCTCTCAATATAAGTTGAATAACTCTTGAAAAACCAAAAATAACCAACTTAAGCTTTCTATTTATAGGCAACCAAATAGAGGGCAAAATGGTCTTTTCTCCCACCTCCTTACTTTTCATTACTTCATCGCCAAGTAAAATACTTGGTGATCAAGTAGATCACTTTACTTGGCCACCAAGTGGCCAGTCCACATGCCCATGGGTCAGCCCCATGGGTTTCCCCATGGGTTTTACCTATTCAGTGACCCACCGGTTCGATCCACGGTTCGGTTTATTGGATCGGGCTTAATTAATCCTAACCTTGGGCTTTAACTCATAATTCTTTGGGCTAGCTTACTTAATCACTTGGTCTTGGTATAATCCAAATCCAATTGGATCTTATTAAGTCCTTAAACTATAAATCCAATAATACCAATCGTATTTTACACGTATAATTCATGTATTCTCTTCGTATAGTACTCGTACAATATTCATATTATATGTCGTATTAAATCATCGTATAATACTCGTATCCTAAATAGTATTATACACGTATAATGTACGCATAATCATTATCGTAATTCATTATTTGTAGCTCATTTCCTTCTCCAAAATCATTCTTCTCAACCCTTAGGTTTTAAGTCTGCCAGCGAAAACTTCGTTTTCCATAAATGAAATATTATTAAATATTTCATCTCGTCTTCATATTCTATCATTACACATTTCTCAGAATTTTAAACTTAATTCCAAAGCAGAAACAGATGAATAGTGTTATTACAGAAATGTCTCGGAAAACTTTTATTTTCGTCTTGGAAATTCAAAACAATTAATTCTAGCACGTAGCCAGAATACTAACCACATCCTCACATTCTAGGTCATAGAACGACCTTCACATAACTTACTCACATAAATAATCAATTAATTTCATTTAATTCACATAATCAAATAAAAATTTAATTCTCATATAAATCCGATTTTCTCGGGCGTTACATTCTCCCCCTCTTATAAGGATTTTGTCCCCAGAATCTCGCTTATAATTACATAAACAAATGAGGAAAATTTTCCTTCATTTTACTTTCGAGTTCCCACATTGCTTCTTCAGTATTGTGGTTTCTCCAAATTACCTTCATTGAAGGTATTATCTTATTTCTCAAAACTTGTTCCTTCCTATCAACAATTTGAATTGGAAGTTCTTCATACGATAAATGTAAAATTCCAAATTTTACGAATAAAGATTTTAATTTCTCGAATTTTTTTTTGAATACTATGGTGTGGATTTAATATAATGTTATAGTTGTGGGTAATATTTATAAATTTTGCAAAGTATGCAAGTTATTATATTATTCGATTGGTCAGAGAATATTCTTTGTATCGGAGAATATTCGTACGACGGCAAAATCATTGGTGGACCCCACAACAGAATTATTATTGAATTGAGAAAACGATAAAAATATTTTTATGAAAATAACGGCGGAAGTTTTACCGTTAATACTGTTGAACTACTCGGTAGTAAAAGTACAGTAATACACGTGGTTACATAGTAGCACA
The DNA here is from genome assembly GCA_020205505.1 of Panax japonicus. NCBI lineage: Eukaryota > Viridiplantae > Streptophyta > Magnoliopsida > Apiales > Araliaceae > Panax > Panax japonicus. The sequence continues at coordinate 44,201,890 of CM035102.1, read as the reverse complement.
CGGTATTGATTATTGATGCTTATGTGGGAAGTCACTCAGTTTTGTTCAATTATTGCTACAGTAGTTGCTACATAGTATCTTACGTTATTTGATTCAATTATTGTTGATTGTTATATATATATATATATAAGTCTTGTTTTATTAGTATTATTAATGTAATAAAATAGAAAAACTTTTTTTATAAAACAGAATACTTTTATCAAGACCATTGATGAATACATGAATATCCTTGGCCCGTAATGCATGAATAATTTGTGGTCGTGATACTAATAAATATCCTTGGCCGTAGTGCAGGGATGATGTGGATTATTTATTAAGCTGAGTCTCTGTGATAAAAGTCATGAAAAACCTTTTTAAATCATAAAAGATAGTAGATTTTATTCTCTACTTGATTCTTTTAATGGATTGCTTGTTCCGCTGCAGTTAAACTTGATGTCTATTTTATATTATCAGTTTAACATTATTGAAGATTAATGATAATTTATTATGTATTATTTTAGTCATAATATTTCTTACTAGGCTAGTTGAGATCACCCTTTCCTTCACTGTTCTCTTCAGGAAATGAGAACGTAACCGGGACTAGTCGGGGAACGGAGTGATGGTCCAGATGAAAGTATTAGTAGTCCTCACTATTTTATTAAATAGTGTGACAATAAATGTAATGAGGACTTATTCCGAGAGTGGATATTATCTAGAAGACAATATTTGTATTAAAACTCACAGCTTTCTTGTTGTATATTAAAGATTGTATTTGTATTAAAACTCACAGCTTTCTTGTTGTATATTAAAGATTGTATTTGTTGTCACAGTTGGTATCAAAGCTTAGGGATATGATCCATGGCTAAGATGTGAGACAAGAACTAGGAGGGGAGAGACGGGGAATTCCTTCGCTAGTATGACCTACTTAAGTCTATTTGATATTTAATTGGTCGGTCAGAGTATTGGAATAATATGTGATATGCTAATTAACCTTTGTTTTGTGGCAGTGTTTGAAAATGGCATCCGAGAATGTTGAGAATATCAATGGAGCACCCGAAACCGTTGAGTCTCCACAGATCAATAATCAGGATAATGTGCATCAGGAAGGCGATAATCCTTCTGTAAATAACAACACTAATCAAATAACGAACGACAGTACGTTTAGGAGCTTTTTAGAATTCATGCAACACCAAACGAGAGAGACTCTTGTTCATAATGCAAGTGGAAACAATGTCAACCCACAGTTGGTCAGCGCTAAGTAGTTCAATGAGCTGGGACCACCGGAGTTTTTGGGTAATCCAGAACCACTTAAGGCGGAGACGTGGTTAAAGCAGATTACCAAGATATTTGATGTCTTGCGATGCTCCGAGTAACAAAATGATTCATTCGCCACCTTTATGTTGCGTGAAGAGGTAGATTACTGGTGGGAATCTGTAAAACGTACCTAGCCTGACGTACTCAAGATGTCTTGGGAGAAGTTCCAAGAGCTGTTCAATGACAAGTACTTTACCGAAAGTATTCGTCACATAAAGGATGTAGAGTTTATCAAGTTGGAGCAAAACAACATGACCGTGTCGCAATACGAAGCCAAGTTTACCGAGTTGTCCCGATTTGCGTCTCATTTGGTTGATAATGAGGAGAGAATGGCGCGAATATTTCTAAGAGGTTTGAAACCTGAGGTACGTCAATATCTTATCTCTCATAAACTGTGTATGTATTCAGATGTTATTAATAGGGCTCAGTTATTGGAGCGCGATAATGAGTCAACCCAACCAAAAGAGAGCAAACGACAAAATGATAATACCAGTGATAACAGTCATCAAAGCGGTGATAATAAGCATAGAGGGAATCAAAATGCCAAAAATGGTAACCACTTCAGTGGTAATCATGGCCAAAATAATAAGAATGGATATTTCAAGAAGAGAATGTTCAACAATGACGTGAAGACGTCGGCACCAGCACCCGTTTCAAAGGAAGAAGAACGACCACCGGTCGTATGTACGCATCCGTCTAAATTGTACGCATACGACCACCGGTCGTATGACAGGAGGGAAACATCCATCTAAATTGTACGCATCAATCCAAAGCGTGTTTTAATTGTGGAAGAGAAGGTCACCTAGCTCAATTTTATCGTATGGTGAAGTCAAGTCCAGCTGGGATTGTGATGCTAAAGGATGTCCCAGACAAGCCAAAATCGGTAGTTTAAGAGAGCGTTTTTTTTTCATGACGAGGAACTTGAATAAAATTATCATGGGTAAGTTAATCAAAAACTCTTGCGAAGTCTATACCGTGTTAGATACCGGTTCTACTCACTCTTTTATTTCACCCAGTTGTGTTTAATGTTTAAATTTAACTCCGAAGAAGTTAGACTTTAATTTATCTATTGAAACTTAGTTGGGAGAAACCTTTGTTACCTCCACTATTTATAAAATCTTGTTTGATTCAAATCAATACTTTCACGTTACTTATCGATCTTATCTCTTTGAAAATACTTGCCTTTGATGTGATTTTAGGAATCGATTGGTTAACTACTCATCATGCTTTTAGTAAGGTTGTTAGCTTTCATATTCCTAACCAACCTGTTATGCGAATTCAAGCAACCAAACCACTAAAGTCAATCATTGTCATATCACGCCATAAGTAAAGAGCCGCGATCCTTTTGTTGTTGATTTCCTTGTGTGGAATGCACCGAAGCAAGACTTTCCGTAGGGGACGTTGTGAATAACGATGGAAAGTTGATAGGTATCAAGGTGACGTGTTATCCATGTCTTGGATGAGAGTCATAGTTGTGAATGATATTTTTATTTTTAATAAATTTCCTGACGTATTCTTGAAGACTTCTTAGCCTACCCCTAGAGCGTGAAATCGAATTTTGTACTGACCCCTGTACAAAACCCATTTCTTAAACCCTCAAATATTTTCTTCACCCTAAATGAACGTAACATGCGCCAAAAATGTTGGCTTGAGCTGTTGAAGATTATGATCATACCATTCAATACAATAGTGGAAAAGCAAACGTGGTAGCTGACGCGTTGAGTAGAAGATCGTATGCGTTTACGAGTGCGAATATAAGAACCCGTGTGAAGATAACGAATATACGATTAGAATCGACTTTAATCGATAAAGTTAAAGCCGCTCAAGCTACACACTCAGAGCAGATGAATGTGAAGAAGAAGGTTCAAGAAGGCGTTATCTTAACCCTCGATTTAATTGGCCCATTTGAAATCCTCGATCAAGTAAGAACTGTGGCTTATAGACTCGTTTTACCACCAAGTATGTCGCGTGTTCATAACGTTTTTTCACATATCGATGTTACGTAAATATGTGGACGACACGATCGACATTATTGATTTAGAATCGGACGATATAGCGGATAATTTAATGTATGAAGATGTACTTGTTAAAATCCTAAAATGTATTCAACACTCAAAGGTTATACCTCAAGAGTTAGAATTGGACGAAGTGTCCTAATCTGTTCGGTATACCAGGTACGTACGTAAATTTCGAGGGAGAAATTTCATACGGAGGGGAGATTGTAAAATCCCTAATTTCACGAATAAAGATTTAAATTTCTCGAATTTTTTTTTTCGAATATTATGGTGTGGATTTAATATAATGTTATAGTTGTTGGTAATATTTATAAATTTTGCAAAATATGCAAGTTGTTATATTATTTGATTGGAAGGGGAATATTCTTTTTGTCGGGGAATATTCGTACGACGGCACAATCATTGGTGGACCCCACAACAGAATTATTGTCAGATTGAGAAAACGACAAAAATATTTTTCTAAAAATAACGGCGGAAGTTTTACCGTTAATACTATTTAACTACTCGGTAGTAAAGGTACAGTAATACGCGTGGTTGCACAGTAGCACACGGTATTGATTATTGATGCTTATGTGAGAAGTTACTCAGTTTTATTCAATTATTGCTACAGTAGTTGCTGCATAATATCTCACGTTATTTGATTCAATTATTGTTGATTGGTATATATATATATATATATATAAGTTTTGTTTTATTAGTATTATTAATGTAATAAAACAGAAAAACTTTTTATATAAAACAGAATACTTTTTTTAAGTTATTCATTTTATTAGGCTAATAGTAAAATCTTTTTATATAAAATAGAATACTTTTATAAAGTTATCTGTTTTATTACACAATAATGAGATTATATTATATTTTATTATGCATAGTGTTTGCATAATGCCTGCATAGTGTTTACATAATAAAATCTTTTTAAAAGTTATTCGTTTTATTAGATTATAAATAGAATATATTATATTTTATTGTAAACCAATCTAGACCGTCCGTTTAAAGTAAATCGATTTGGACCATTCATGGATTGGTTACTATTCAGTCCATTCTTCTATAAATAGAAGCTCATTCTTTCATTATTTCTTATGAATTCACTGAAACTCTAGAGAGAGAAACTGTAGAGAGAATTATTCTTCTATAATCTTGAGCGTTTAAGAAAGCTTTGAGTGTAGTGTAAGTTTCTTCAAGTATATCCCCGCCCTACCGTCAGAGTACTCTTCTTTATAAAGTAAGGGGTATTATTTCTTTTGTATTCATGAAGAGAACTTCTGTTATTTTATTTTTTTTATTATTCTGTTGGAATAACCTATATACGCAGTTTACTCTATACTTGGTGAAATTCTTCTGTTATTCCATTATTTATTATTTTGTTGGAATAACCTGTGTACGCGGGCTATCCTATATTTGGTGAAATGCTTCTGTTTTTCCATTCTTTATTATTCTGTTGGAATATCTTGTCTGTGCGTTTTACGCCGGACCTGGTTTCGTCTTTATTATTCTGTTGGAATATCCTGTCTGTACGTTTTACGCTGGACCTGGTTCCGTTATCTATTATTCTGTTGGAATAACCTGTCCATGCAAAATACCGCATGCATGGTGATTTCTGTTGTTATTCCATTCTTTATTATTCTGTTGGAACATCATGTCGGTGTGAATTTCGCCTGACATGGTTCCGTTATTTATTATTCTGTTGGAATAACCTGTCTATGCGAAGTACCGCATGCGTGGTGATTTCTGTTGTTTTTCAATTCTTTATTATTCTATTGGAATATCCTGTCGGTGTGTATTATGCCTTACTTGGTTCCATTATTTATTATTATGTTGGAATAACCTGTCTATGCGAAGTACCGCATTCATGGTGATTTCTTTTGTTATTCCATTATTATTATACTCAGTTGGTTAAAGTTTTGACATCTATACTCCATGAAATTGGTGGAATATCCTTGATATTTATGCTTCATCCAGTATCTTTTCATGGAAATATTCTTTTGAGCATTCTTGAATTTTACTCTACAAAGAAGTATCATGTTGACAATTTGGACGTTATTAGTTCCTGGATAAATTAATTCTTGAACTTATTTTATTGAATTCTTATATCATTGTCATCATCCTCATGTTTATATTATGTTGAAAGTCATCTGTGGCATGTAGTGCATAGATGGACTTGGTATGATTATGACCAGGGATTATTCGGTATAATCATGACCGTAATGTTACAAATGATGTGGAAAAAGTCCTCATTGGCCCGTAGTGCATTGATGGACAGTTTTTGGTATGATTATGGCTATGAATTCTCTTCGGCTAAGGGAGCAAAGATTAATTGTTTTATGGCATGATCATGATCATTGATGAATACACAAATATCATTGGGCCGTAGTGCATGGATAATTTGTGGTCGTGATACTAATGAATATCCTTGGCCGTAGTGCAGGGATGATGTGGATTATTTATTAAGCTGAGTCTCAATGATAAAAGTGATGAAAAACTTTTTTAAATCATAAAAGATAGTAGATTTTATTCTCTAGTTGACTCTTTTAATGGATTGCTTGTTACGCTGCAGTTAACTTGATGTCTATTGTATTTTATCAGTTTAACATTATTGAAGACTAATGATAATTTATTCTGCATTATCTTAGTCATAATATTTCTTACTGGGCTAGTTGAGCTCACCGTTTCCTTCACTGTTCTCTTCAGGAAATGAGAACGTAGCCGGGACTAGTCGGGGAACGGAGTCACGGTCCAGATGATAGTATTAGTAGTCCCCACTATTTTATTAAATAGCGTGACGATAAATGTAATGAGGACTTATTCTGAGAGTGAATATTGTCTAGAAGACAATATTTGTTTAAAACTCACAGCTTTCTTATTGTATATTAAAGATTGTATTTGTATTCTGTACCATGTATTTGGCGACTCAGAATAGGTGATGTATACCTACTTTGGGGGCGTCACAGTTTGTATCAAAGCTTAGGGATATGATCCCAGGCTAAGATGTGAGACAAGAACTAGGAGGGGAGAGACGGGAATTTCCTTCGCTAGTATGACCTACCTAAGTCTATTTGATATTTAATTGGTCGATCAGAGTATAGGGATAATATGTGATATGTTAATTAACCTTTGTTTTATGGCAGTGTTTGAAAATGGCATCCGAGAATGTTGAGAACATCAATGGAGTACACGAGACAGTTGAGTCTCCACAGATCAATAATCAGGATAATGTGCATCAGGAAGGCGATAATCCTCCTGTAAATAACAACATTGATCAAATAACGAACGACCGTACGTTTAGGAGCTTTTTAGAATTCATGCAACACCAAACGAGAGAGACTCCTGTTCATAATGCAGGTGGAAACAATGTCAACCCACAGTTGGTCACCTCTAAGCAGTTCAAGGAGCTGGGACCACTGGAGTTTTTTGGAAAAGCCAGAACCACTTAAGGCGGAGACGTGGTTAAAGCAGATCACCAAGATATTTGATGTCTTGGGATGCTCCGAGGAATAAAATGTTACATTCGCCACCTTTATGTTGCGTGAAGAGGCAGATTACCGGTGGGAATCTGTAAAACGTACCCAGCCTGACGCACTCAAGATGTCTTGGGAGAAGTTCCAAAAGCTGTTCAATGACAAGTACTTTCTCAAAAGTATTCGTCACATAAAGGAGGTTGAGTTTATCAAGTTGGAGAAAAACAACATGACCGTGTCGCAGTACGAAGCCAAGTTTGCCGAGTTGTCCCGATTTGCGTCTCATTTGGTTGATAATGAGGAGAGAATGGTGCGAATGTTTCTAAGAGGTTTAAAACCTGAGATACGTCAATATCTTATCTCTCATAAACTGTGTTTGCATTCAGATGTTATTAATAGGGCCCAGTTATTGGAGCGTGATAATGAGTCAACCCAACCAAAAGAGAGCAACTAGCAAAATGATAATACCGGTGATACCAGTCATCAAAGCGGTGACAATAAGCATGGAGGGAATCAATATGCCATAAATGGTAACCACTTCGGTGGTAATCATGGCCAAAACAATAAGAATGGACATTTCAAGAAGAGAAGGTTCAATAATGACAAGAAGACGTCGGCACCAGCACCCATTTCAAATGAAGAAGAACGACCACCTGTCGTATGTTTCAAATGCAGACAGGAGGGACACATCCGTCCAAACTGTACGCAGCAATCCAAAGCATGTTTTAATTGCGGAAGAGAAGGTCACCTAGCTCGATTTTGTCGTATGGTGAAGTAAAGTCCTGCTGGGATGGTGATGCCAAAGGATGTCCCAGACAAGCCAAAATCGGTAGTTTAAGAGAGCATTTTTTTTTGTGACGAGGAACCTGAATAAAATTATCACGGGTAAGTTAATCATAAACTCTTGCGAAGTCTATACCGTGTTAGATACTGGTTCTACTCACTCTTTCATTTCACCTAGTTGTGTTCAATGTTTAAATTTAACTCCAAAGAAGTTAGACTTTGATTTATCTGTTGAAACTCTGTTGGGAGAAACCTTCGTTACCTCCACTATTTATAAAATCTTGTTTGATTCAAATCAACACTTTCACGTTACATGTCGATCTTATCTCTTTGAAAATACTCGCCTTTGATGTGATTTTAGGAATCGATTGGTTAACTACTCATCATGTTTTTAGTAAGGTTGTTATCTTTCATATTCCTAACCCACCTGTTATGAGAATTCAAGCAACCAAACCGCTAAAGTCAATCATTGTCATATCAAGCCATAAGTAAAGAGCCCCGGTCCTTTTGTTGTTGATTTCCTTGTGTGGAATGCACCGAAGCCAAACTTTCCGTAGGATACATTGTGAATAACGTTGGCAAGTTGATAGGTATCAAGGTGACGTGTTATCCAAGTCTTGGATAAGAGTCACAGTTGTTAATGATATTTCTATTGTTAATAAATTTCCTGACGTATTCTTGAAGACTTCTTAGCCTACCCCTAGAGCGTGAAATCGAATTTTGTATTGACCCCAGTACAAACCTGATAAGTAGGTTTTATACCTACTTATCCGGTATCTTTTACTTGAATTAGTTGCTTTTATTCATGTGTCTTAGTTACTTTTCATGCATTTTTTGTTCGTTTTGTAGGTTATACGTTTGGAAGCGATGTGAGCGATTATTGGGAAGGAAAAGCAAGGAAAATGCAAGGAAAAAGCAATCCGGACATCGTTTATGCTTTTATGTTCATTTCATGTTCTTGGCTTGGAGCTTGGACTATATTGTAGAGAGTTTTCTTAGCTTTCCGGAACATCTTGAATCATTCAAATCGGAGTTCGGATGAAAGAGTTATGACATTTCTACCGACGGACGTTGAACTTCACCGTTTTGGGTGGTGATTTTCATAGCAGTCACTTCCAGTCCAATTTCGACCATCATGCGTTCGTTATTTCTCAAAGCTCGAAGAATGAAAGTTGTAGATCTCGTTGATAGCTTCGATTTGATAGGTCGCGGGACTCATAACTCCTCTCGGTTTAGAAGTTATGACAGTTTTAGCAGAGGAGGTTCCAGCAGAAAAGTTTGTTGGCAGATTGGTACCCAGCCGGGGCTGGGCGTTTTTAGCCTTAATACCCAGCCGGGGCTGGGTGTCTGGGACCATTAGCAGCTTACTACCCAGCCGGGGCTGGGCTTTTTCAAAAGGAAATACCCAGCCGGGGCTGGGTATACGGGAAAATGAGTGGATTTTGTTCGAATTTGAGTCCGAAAAGGATTGTTTCGAGTTGTTTGATTCAAGGACTTCCAAGAGGACTTAAAGACATGTACAAAAGCTATAAAAGGAGGGGAATAACACAGATTAGAGAAAATTAAAGGAGATTATGATGAGATTATTAGGAGAATATTAGTAGATTAGAGAGAATTCTATTAAATTAGATTAGAGTAAATTAGAGAAAAACACTAGTTCTAATTAGATTTGGAGATTGAAGCAACTTGGAGACCATTGAAGATTCAAAGGAGGAGCAAGGAGGGAGCGTCAAATCTACAGACAATAGATTATTTCTTCTCATCTTCTTCTATCTTTATCCTTTAATGTGTATTCAATTGTGGATTCTTAATTTTAATTCAATAATCATGAACTAATTCTTTGTTTGAGATTATAATGGATCTTATTGTGTAGTTTATTTTAATATGCTTCGTTATCAATTACTATTTTCTATTGTGAGAATTGTCTATTGTGATTTGGACTTAATTGTTTAATTGATTGGCCATCAATTACCATGATAATCTATATGAACTCGAGAGATGAAGTATTGATTTAGATCTAATCATGATATCATGTGTTCAAGATTTTGTTAGTAGCTTAAACTTGATGAGTGTTAAGGTAGAGATATGCTTGAGGCCATATGTAATCTTATAGAGAACTTGCTCTTAAACCTTCTTCAATTGTAATTCACATAGAGATATAGTGGGTTAGTTGATTAAGGTGTTTAACTTATTTCTATCTTAATTGTGGATTGACGTTAATACGGTATTAGTGCATCGAGAGGTGGTTAATACTACTTTCGTGTTCTTGATTAACAATTCGGGATAGAGAATAATTGATGAGAACTGTGTTAACTTAAATGAGCAATAAGTGAAGTTGTGATCTTAAATCTCCATAGTCTTAATTTAATTAGTGGAAGTTAATAGTAATTTAATTTATCTAATTTGCATTTCATTCGTTTAAATAAGATTGAGTTGGTTACGGGTTAGTACTTGGTGATTTTTATTAAATAATTCTCTGTGGGAACGATACTCAACTTATCACTTTATTACTTGTTGACCACGTATACTTGCGTGTTGTGCGTAATTAGATTTTACCCAACAAGTTTTTGGCGCCGTTGCCGGGGAATTAGTTTATTACAGTTTTACCAATATTAGCTTCAATCAAATTAGTCTTAATTTAAACATTTTTATTTTTATTTTTAATTCTCTTCCTATATTTCTCTCTTTTCAGGTACCATGGATGACTTTGCGTATCAATGGCCATACACGAACATGACTCAACCAAAGGAAGCGGAGATTGACAGACTCGCGACACTCTCCGCAATGTCAGCACAAATTGAAGAACTTTCGAGGAAGTTGGACGTTATCGCAGCCCAACAGAGTCAAAGGATAGCAATCATGTGTGACTATTGTGCTGGCAACCATCCGAGTCATCAATGCACCGTTAGTTTTGGGCGACGAAAACAAGGTGGTGTATACCTCAACCAGTATGCATATGATAATTACCATCAAGTTTGGGGGTATCACCTGGATTCTTCATGGAGCTACAACTATCAGGACCAATACTCTGCTCCAAATCCAACATATCCATCAAATTTCTCAAATCCACCTCCAATGCAACAAGAAGACAATTCAGATTTCAAGGAATTCATGTTAAGGATTATAGCAGAAAAAGAAGAGATGATAATGAGTTAGGAGTTATCAACCCTAAATTTTAATAATCGAATGGAACAACTCCTCACTACCTCAACCAATGGTCCTCAATACATGGCTTCCGAGACTGAAACAGAAAGTTCAAGGTTGGAGGAATTGGTATCCAAGTTCATAGCATCAAATGAGGAGAGAATGAGTAATCAAGCGAGGTCAATTCAAAATCTTGCGGATCAGATAGAGCAAATGACCAAAGCCGTAAGCAACCTTCCTCCAAACACTTGGTTTTATGGCATGGATGATGAAATTGACGGAGAACCCGAACCAAATCTGCAACTGGATGAGTCACAAGGTATAGGAAGTGTGGAGACAATTGGGGATAATGAAATAGAGGTCCACAAAGATCTAAATGGGTCTCCACCAAAGTTCAACGATCTGGTTAGATTTGCAAAATCGTGCCCGCTTGGTAGTCATGTCGTCGGCGAAGATCTTATTGACATAAGAGTGAGTACAATTTTGAATCCATGGTGGGACGAGAAAGAGAAGATAGACGAAGAGCACATTGTGTGTGACAAGCTTCCATGCCCCAAAGTGATCACATACACAATGAAGAAAACACCTAGCTGTGGGACGTTCTTGATTGAGATCTTACCAAATCAGAGCATGCTAGGTGACTTTGATGCATTGGCCATCGTAAATGGGAACCTACCAAAAGCTACATTATTTCCGATGGATGGAGGGTTCCTCAACTTTCGAAGAGGAATTGGATAGCATTGACCAGACAAAGTCAGGCTGAAAGACTATAAATCAAGCGCTGACTGGGAGGCAACCCAGGAATTTTTCTATTTATATGCTTTACTAGTTTATTTAGTAGATAGGAATTAAGTTGCTTATTAAGTTCTCTTATAATCTAATCCATTTTGTCTCTCTTCATTGCAGGTATTGGAGGTCCAATGGATAGCAAAATGATCGTCGCCGCTATCGCTACCATCAACTCACGCTTAGCTGATTACAGGGAAGTTCTCATCTATTTATCGTTATATTCTTACAATGAGGACATTCTAATTGCTATGTTTGGGGGAGTTTTGTTTAATTCATTATCGTATGTTTAGTTTATGTTATGTTATTTTGCATATGTTGTTAATTTAGTTTAGGTTCATTATAAAAAAAATCAAAAAAATCAAAAATTTCAAAAATAATAGTTAGTTACTATGTTTATCTTGCATGAGTCCAGCTGTTTGATATTTACAGTTTGTTTTGGCCAATGATGAGATTGGGATCGAGTAGACAAGTAACATACTGATTATTAGAGCTTTTGATGTGATTTCTTGTTATGAATTGAATCTTTTTCTGTTTGAAACTGGTATAATAAGGATAACACAATAAAAACAACTTGTTGATTGATTGAGTTTAAATTGATACATAATGCGACTCTAAAGGATAATGCTAGTTTGAATGAAAGAATGAGAAGAATAAGTAATGATGACTAAAGTTCGATAAAAACTTAAGTTCGAGAAAAAAATTGGGATATATAAGCTTCAAAAAAAAAAGAAAAGAAAAAAAATGAAAAAATACAGTGGCTAGTTTTGTTTTGGGGCCTTTGTTACTTGAGCAAGTACGCCCGAAGGGGTATCTTAAAACCTAGCGCCCTAAGGTCTTATATGGTCTGGGAGTCGTTGGTCGAAAGCTCGCTAAGGGGTAACACTGTTAGCCTAATGGAATAAGACATTGCACAGTCATGGTTAAAAAGTAAAAAAAAAAAGAAAAAAAAATAATAAAACGAGAAAAGAGCAAAAAGCCCCCGTAATGAAAAGTAAAGCATAAGTATCCCGGATTGGACTCTTGAACATGGTGGATGTTTGACTTTAGTTGGATCTAGCTTGTTCGTGAATTTTGTGAGTTTTCACTGTATGATGCCTTTAAAGAGACCTATTATGTGTTAAATTTAATTTCATATCAATTAGCATGTTTGTTGAGCACACACGCACTATATCAGTGATAACAGTTTAAGACTTGATGATTAACTAGGAAATTATTGATTGGTTTTGATATGAAGTATTATCGTGTTCACTTCATTGCTCTAAGGCCGAGTGAATAGATTTGATTCTATCAATACTGCTGGATTCGTAGGCATATAGATTAGTTGCATTCCATTGCATTGCATTGCATTGCATTATGTTGTGTTTTTTGAGGACAAACAACGGTTTAAGTTTGGGGGTATTTGATAAGTAGGTTTTATACCTACTTATCCGGTATATTTTACTTGAATTAGTTGCTTTTATTCATGTGTCTTAGTTACTTTTCATGCATTTTTTGTTCGTTTTGTAGGTTATACGTTTGGAAGCGGTGTGAGCGATTATTGGGAAGGAAAAGCAAGGAAAATGCAAGGAAAAAGCAATCCGGACATCGTTTATGCTTTTATGTTCATTTCATGTTCTTGGCTTGGAGCTTGGACTATATTGTAGAGAGTTTTCTTAGCTTTCCGGAACATCTTGAATCATTCAAATCGGAGTTCGGATGAAAGAGTTATGACATTTCTACCGACGGACGTTGAACTTCACCGTTTTGGGTGGTGATTTTCATAGCAGTCACTTCTAGTCCAATTTCGACCATCATGCGTTCGTTATTTCTCAAAGCTCAAAGAATGAAAGTTGTAGATCTCGTTGATAGATTCGATTTGACAGGTCGCGGGACTCATAACTCCTCTCGGTTTAGAAGTTATGACAGTTTTAGCAGAGGAGGTTCCAGCAGAAAAGTTTGTTGGCAGATTGGTATCCCAGCCGGGGCTGGGCGTTTTTAACCTTAATACCCAGCCGGGGCTGGGTGTCTGGGACCATTAGCAGCTTACTACCCAGCCGGGGCTGGGCTTTTTCAAAAGGAAATACCCAGCCGGGGCTGGGTATACGCGAAAATGAGTGGATTTTGTTCGAATTTGAGTCCGAAAAGGATTGTTTCGAGTTGTTTGATTCAAGGACTTCCAGGAGGACTTAAAGACATGTACAAAAGCTATAAAAGGAGGGGAATAACACAGATTAGAGAAGATTAAAGGAGATTATGATGAGATTATTAGGAGAATATTAGTAGATTAGAGAGCATTCTATTAAATTAGATTAAAGTAAATTAGAGAAAAACACTAGTTCTAATTAGATTTGGAGATTGAAGCAACTTGGAGACCATTGAAGATTCAAAGGAGGAGCAAGGAGGGAGCGTCAAATCTACAAACAATAGATTATTTCTTCTCATCTTCTTCTATCTTTATCCTTTAATGTGTATTCAATTGTGGATTCTTAGTTTTAATTCAATAATCATGAACTAATTCTTTGTTTGAGATTACAATGGATCTTATTGTGTAGTTTATTTTAATATGCTTCGTTATCAATTAGTATTTTCTATTGTGAGAATTGTCTATTGTGATTTGGACTTAATTGTTTAATTGATTGGCCATCAATTTCCATGATAATCTATATGAACTCGAGAGATGAAGTATTGATTTAGATCTAATCATGATATCATGTGTTCAGGATTTTGTTAGTAGCTTAAACTTGATGAGTGTTAAGGTAGAGATATGCTTGACGCCATATGTAATCTTATATAGAACTTGCTCTTAAACCTTCTTCAATTGTAATTCACATAGAGATATAGTCGGTTAGTTGATTAAGGTGTTTAACTTATTTCTATCTTAATTGTGGATTGACGTTAATACGGTATTAGTGCATCGAGAGGTGGTTAATACTACTTTCGTGTTCTTGATTAACAATTCGGGATAGAGAATAATTGATGAGAACTGTGTTAACTTAAATGAGCAATAAGTGAAGTTGTGATCTTAAATCTCCATAGTCTTAATTTAATTAGTGGAAGTTAATAGTAATTTAATTTATCTAATTTGCATTTCATTCGTTTAAATAAGATTGAGTTGGTTACGGGTTAGTATTTGGTGATTTTTATTAAATAATTCTCTGTGGGAACGATACTCAACTTATCACTTTATTACTTGTTGACCACGTATACTTGCGTGTTGTGCGTAATTAGATTTTAACCAACAAACCCCATTTCTTAAACCCTCAAATATATTTCTTCACCCAAAATAAACGTAACATGCGCCAAAGATGTTGGCTCAAGCTGTTGAAGATTATGATCGTACCATTCAATACCATCGTGGAAAAGCGAAAGTGGTAGCTGACACTTTGAGTAGAAGATCGTATGCGTTTACGAGTGTGAATATACGAACCCGCGTGAAGATAACGAATATACGATTAGAATCGACTTTAATTGATAAAGTTAAAGCCGCTCAAGCTACACACTCAGAGCTGATGAATGTGAAGAAGAAGGTTCAAGATGGCGTTATCTTAACCCTCGATTTAATTGTCCCATTTGAAATCCTCGATCAAGTAGGAACTGTGGCTTATAGACTCGTTTTACCACCAAGTATGCCGCGTGTTCATAACGTTTTTTCACGTATTGATGTTACATAAATTTGTGGACGACACGATCCACATTATTGATTTAGAACCGGACGAGATAGCGGATAATTTAACGTATGAAGATGTACTTGTTAAAATCCTAAAATGTATTCAATACTCAAATGTTATACCTCAAAAGTTAGAATCGGACGAAGTGTCCTCATCTGTTCGGTATACCAGGTACGTACGTAAATTTCAAGGGCGAAATTTCATAAGGAGGGGAGATTGTAAAATCCCTAATTTCACGAATAAAGATTTAAATTTCTCGAATTTTTTTTTCCGAATATTATGGTGTGGATTTAATATAATGTTATAGTTGTGGGTAATATTAATAAATTTTGCAAAGTATGCAAGTTGTTATATTATTCGATTGGTCGGGGAATATTCTTTGTGTCGGGGAATATTCATACAACGGCACAATCATTGATGGACCCCACAACAGAATTATTGTCGAATTTAGTAAACGATAAAAATATTTTTATGAAAATAACGGCGGAAGTTTTACCGTTAATACTGTTGAACTACTCGGTAGTAAAAGTACAGTAATACGGGTGGTTTTACAGTATCACACGGTATTGATTATTGATGCTTATGTGAGAAGTCACTTAGTTTTGTTCAATTATTGCTACAGTAGTTGCTGCATAGTATCTCACGTTATTTGATTCAATTATTGTTGATTTTTATATATATATATATATATATATATATATATATATATATATATAAGTTTTATTTTATTAGTATTATTAATGTAATAAAACAGAAAAACTTTTTATATAAAACAGAATACTTTTATAAAGTTATTCGTTTTATTAGGCTAATAGTAAAATCTTTGTATATAAAATAGAATACTTTTTTAAAGTTATCTGCTTTATTAGAAAATAATTAGATTATATTATATTTTATTATGCATAGTGTTTGCAATGTGCCTGCATAGTGTTGACATAATAAAATCTTTTTAAAAGTTATTCGTTTAATTAGATTATAAATAGAATATATTATATTTTATTGTAAACAAATCTGGACCGTTCATGGATTGTTTACTATTCAGTCCATTCTTCTATAAATAGAAGCTCATTCCTTTATTATTTCTTACGAATTCACTGAAACTCTAGAGAGAGAAACTGTAGAGAGAATTATTCTTCTATAATCTTGAGCGTATTTCTTTAGCGTTTAAGAAAGCTTTGAGCGTAGTGCAAGTTTCTTCAAGTATATCCCCGCCCTACCGTCGAAGTACTCTTCTTTATAAGGTAAAGGGTATTATTTCTTTTGTATTCACGAAGAGAACTTCTGTTATTTCATTTTTTTTATTCTGTTGGAATAACCTGTATACGCGGTTTACTCTATACTTGGTGAAATTCTTTTGTTATTCCATTATTTATTATTCTGTTGGAATAACCTGTATACGCGGGCTACCCTATATTTGGTGAAATTCTTCAGTTATTTCATTCTTTATTATTCTGTTAGAATATCATGTCTGTACCTTTTACGTCGGACCTGGTTCCATCTTTATTATTATGTTGGAATATCCTATCTGTGCGTTTTACGGCAGACCTGGTTCCGTTATCTATTATTTTGTTGGAATAACCTATCTATTCAAAATACCGCATGCATGGTGATTTCTGTTGTTATTCCATTCTTTATTATTCTGTTGGAACATCCTGTCGGTGTGAATTTCGCCTGACCTGGTTTCGTTATTTATTATTCTGTTGGAGTAACCTGTCTATGTGAAGTACCGCATGCATGGTGATTTCTTGTGATTTGTAGTTGTTTCTAAGCATAAGTTCAAAATATAATTAGTTCACTTATACTTATTCATTGTTTCATATTATGTTATTATTGATCAACGATTGTGTTATCAAACTCTATTGATTCAAATAGTCCTCTTGTTGATATTCGTTAAAATTCAAATTACCCTTGAAAGCTTATCCAAACCAAACTTTCTTTGGTGCGGACTTGTAGTCTAAATACGGAGATGAACAACCCTATTATTATTAGGGGATAGTTTACGCTTAGCGTTGAAATGTTTGTGCATAATACATTGTACGAATGGTTGATCCCCCCAAGTACGAGGAGCCCTTATAGTCTTATGACTGTTAAAGTTGGAGTTGAAAGATTACTCATAGTTGTGGACATAGTTCATGGTCTTATGACCCTCAGTTATATATATTCCATATTTTGGATTCCAGTTTCTGATTATCATTGTTAGAGTACTATTCAGTCTTGATGAGCCTATTGTTGGCAATTATTATTATTATTATTTTGTTGATTCATTGTTATATCCAGTGGACAATTGTTTTGCTCACTCTTGCATATTTATATACTCATTGAAGCTAAGGTTTAGAAGGAAGATGAGCCTTCAACTAGCAAAGGAAAGGGAAAATTGTACAAGTGATGTAGACTTGTAATTTTATTTATTGTGATGATCATAGACTTTTTAATAATGATGTAATGTAATTATTTATTTCTGCACTTGAATGATGTTTAAAGGTTAGATAACCAGGGATGTTTTTGAACTTAATGATGTAACCTTATTTAAGGGGAGGATTTATGATTTAAATATTATTTATTTGGGTAGATAGTGTTAATGTATGGATAGTGAGCACCAAATCTTGTGGTATTGAAGTACCTAGATTTGGGGGTATCACAGGTTGGTATCAAAACTTTAGGTTATGAACCTTAGGTGGGGGAAAAGCCTTAGGAAGTAACCTTTGAAAAGATAGTGATGATAAACTCTTATCGAGTTTTAGGAAAGAGAAAGTAATAAAACACTTATGTGCTTATGTGATTACAACTTATGTGCTTGTGAGTGTCGAGTAGTAATGATTAGTAATTAAAACATAAAATTTGGTTGACAGGATGGCTAATGTAGGAGGATCCAATCAGGCTAGAGAGGAGGAGCCTCGAGATATTTAGGTGATTTGGGAACAACTACTGCCACGGGAAACAGTCCCGTCGGTCACAGTAGTTAAGCAGGAGAGAGTACCTGATGAGGATGATGAGATAGAGACGGATGAGGAGGACCTTGTTGAGCTGCCACAGTCAGATGAGGAGGACGAGGAGGAAGAGCTTCCACTTAATTCGATAGTTGCCCGTATGTACAATGAGGTGTATGACCACAATGTGGAACTTCAAGACACCATCGAGGAGTTACTGGAGATAGTAGCTGAACAACAAACCTCGATGGCACAGAAAGAGGACGAGATACAGGATCAAGAAGAACGACTGAACAACGTTGAAGAGAAGTTGGTCCACACTGAAGGAGAGAACGAGCGAATGAAAGCAGGGATTGCAGAGTTTAAGAACAAGTTGAAAGAAGAATCTACAAAAAGGGCAAGAGCCGAAGACGCGTACAATGAAACTTATCAACGAGCCGGAATGGCAGAGGGAGACACACAAGTAAAGAGGATGAAGATGGAAGAGATGAACAACGTATTCAACACCGTGATCAATCGAGCTCAAGATCGAGTCATGGGTTATCCGATTCAGTTTGAGACGCTACCATCATACATATTGGATTGCCGAACAATGTTCCGAATTATGGAGGAAGAGCGTCGTAAGGCTACGCAGTATCTTAGTAGGACATTGTAGAGAATGTAATTGATAGGTGATTAGAAAATAAATGAAATGTAAATCCCGGGTATGATATAACCAATGGGATAAAGGATGATGGTGTTGTCCTGCAACTGTTATAGTTTAAGAAAGTAATGGAAATAGCAATGATGCTATTGTTTTGATGTTTTTTTAAAAGATGATGAATGAATCAAAGTTATTATTTTATTCAAAGTTTTAAGTGTTATGTGATAAACTTTTATGATGTGAAACTTAAGTATATAATACTTAAAACGTTGAATATAAGCTAATGGATGTATTTTAACAGAAAATACATCCAAGACGTCAACCACAATGATAGAGAACCACTGAGGAAACCAACAACAACAACAACAATGTAGAAGGAAACCCTGTTCAACAGCTAGTGACGTTACTGGTGGGCACTTTGTATAATTAACCTCAGAATCAAGGTACTACGTTTAAGGACATCAAGGCTGTTGGACCACCAGAATTTCGTTGAACCATGAACTCGGTTGAGGCACAGACCTGGGTCATGGAGATGTAGAAAGTGTTCGATGTTGCGAGAGTAGGGGAGGATCAGAAGACTACTTTTACAACATTTATGTTGAAAGCAGAGGCTAGTTATTGGTGGCAGACCAATAAAACCCGAGGAGGTCAAGGGATTATAACTTGGGAAAGGTTCAAAGAAATGTTCTTTGAGACCTATTTTCCAGAAAGTTCAAAGTGTCAGCTAGAAGTACAGTTTTTGGAATTGAAGCAGGGAACGATGTTGATGTCTGAGTATGACGCAAAATTCAATGAGTTGGCGAGGTTTGCGCCATATCAAGTCAGCATAGACGAGCGCAAGGCGAAGAGGTTTGAACAGGAATGAATCCCTGGTTGTACAGTAGGGTTTCCCTATTCCAGTTAAAGACATTTGCAGCGGTAATGGAAAAGGCAATTCTCGCTTAAAGTGGAGGTGAGGCAGTAACAAAACATAACCAAGAGAAGAGGAAGAAGAAGAGTGAAGGTGAAGCTAAGAATGGTGGTGGTGGTAACGGCGTAAATGGCAACAATAATTTGAAGAGGAAGTGGAATGCGAATAGGGGATCTGGAAATCAGCAAAGAAACCAGCAAAATAATAAGTTCGAAGCATGTGCTACATGCAGAAAGTTTCACAAGGGTGTGTGTCTGATGGGGAAGCGAGTATGCTTCAATTATGGCCAGGAGGGTCACATCGCCCCAAATTGCACTCAAGCTAAGAAGAATGTGTGTTTCACGTGCGGATCCAAGGATCACTTTGCTCATGAATGCCCTAAGAAGAGATCTGGTGAGACAAGTGGAAGCAAGGGAAATGCTAATGGAGGTGCGCTGACTATTGCCGGGGCAACATCAACAAATAAGCCCACAACCAGAACTTTCAGCATGACGGTGCAGGACGCGATGCAATCAAAAGATGTTGTGTCAGGTATTATCCCAATCAATGATATAAATGCATATATATTATTTGATTTGGGTGCTACTTGCTCGTTTATATCTGATGAGTTTGCTAAGAAGTTAAAAATACCTAGTGAAGAGTTGAATTTCCCTTTAAATATAGAAATTGTGAATAGCGAAGTGATTCCTGTTAGGTTTGTATACAATAACTGCAAGGTGAACATTAAGGGGAATGTTAAGAAAGTAGATTTAATCTCGATAAAACTTGGAGAGTTCGATGTTATTTTGGGAATGGATTAGCTATTCAATTATGGAGCGATAATTGACTGCCAAAAGAAGTGAATAAACCTTATGACTCCGACAAAGGTAGTTTTTTATGGTAGAAAATCACCTAGACAAATGAAATGTCTAACGATGATGCAGGCCAAGAAGTTATTGAGTTGGGGTTGTGTAGGGTATTTAGCTTACATAGTCGATACTCAAAAGGAGAAGGATGTGAAATTGGAGGAAATACAAGTGGTTAGGGAGTTCGTGGACGTGTTTTCGGAGAATTTGCCAGGACTTCCGCTTGACTGAGAAATCGAATTCGTGATCAACTTAGCGCTAGGAACCACTCCTATATCGAAGGCCCCATACAGAATGGCTCTGGTGGGGATGAAAGAACTAATGATGCAACTGCAAGAACTGTTAGACAAGAAGTACATTCAACCAAGTGTGTCACCGTGGGGAGCACCGGTGTTATTCGTGAAAAAGAAGGATGGGTCAATGCGTCTTTGCATTGATTATATAGAATTGAATAAAGTAACTATTAAGAACAAATATCCATTGCCAAGAATAGATGACTTGTTTGACCAATTGAAGGGTGCGAGATATTTCTCAAAAATAGATTTGAGAAGTGGGTATCACCAACTGAAAGTAAGGAAGGAGGATGTACCGAAGATGACATTCCAAACTCTGTATGGACATTATAAATTTTTAGTAATGTCATTTGGTTTGACAAATGCCCCTGCAGCATTCATGGATTTGATGAACAGGGTGTTTAAACCATTTTTAGACAAGTTTGTGGTGGTATTTATCGATGATATTCTGGTGTACTCTAAAACTCAAGAGGAACACATGGAACACTTATGTCTGACACTAGAGACGCTAAGAAAGGAAAAGTTTTACGCGAAATTCTCTAAATGTGAATTTTGGCTAGAACGTGTACAATTTCTTCTACATGAAATCGATAAAGATGGGATTTCAGTGGATCCATCAAAAATTAAAGCGGTAATAAATTGGTAACAACCAAGAACTCCATCAGAAGTGAGAAGTTTCTTGGGATTAGCAGGCGATTATAGACGATTTATTCAAGATTTTTCCAAGATTGCTACTCCTTTGATAAATTTGACAAGAAAATCTATAAAATTTGTTTGGACGGAAAAGTGTGAAGAACGTTTTCAAGAACTGAAGAAGAAGTTAAGTGTGGCACCTGTGTTGTCGTTACCAGATAATACAGGAAACTTTGTGGTGTATAGTGATGCTTCACACAAAGGATTGGGTTGTGTCCTTATGCAAAACGGCAAGGTTATTATGTATGCATCAAGGCAATTGAAAGACTACGAAAAAGGGTATTTGACTCATAATTTAGAGTTGGCGGTGGTTGTGTTCGCACTGAAGATATGGAGACACTATCTCTACAGAGAAAAATGTGAGATCTACACAGACCATAAAAGTTTGAAGTATATTTTCACACAGAAAGACATGAAAATGCGACAAAGGAGATGGATGGAATTGATAAAGGATTACGATTTTGAGATCTTTTATCATCCAAGCAAAGCAAATGTGGTTGCTGATGCCTTGAGTAGAAAAGGCAGAGAAAAGTTAATGTTCTTAACTAATAAGGAGGAGCTTATTACTGCAATGGCAAGCTTATTCCAGATAGAAGATAGTCCAACTTTGGAGGACAAAGTGAAGAACGCACAACTATAGGATGAAGAATGCAAGAAAATAAAGCAAAGTATAGTCGATGGTAAAGAAGTGAAGTATAAGGTCGATACTGCTGGAATGCTAAGGTTCAAAGGACGAATTTGGGTTCCAGCAGTACATGATGTTAAAGAAGAAAACTTAAAGGAAGTTCATAACTCAAGATATTCGATTCATCCGGGAAGTACTAAAATGTATCAAGATTTGCGGCGTCATTTTTGGTGGCCGAACATGAAAAGAGATGTTGCGGAATGCGTTGCAAAGTGCTTGACATGTTAGAAAGTGAAGGTCGAGCATCAACGACCAAGAGGATTACTTCAACCGTTGGAAATACCAGAATCAAAGTGGGAGCATATCACAATGGATTTTGTTGTAGGTCTTCCAACGACTTAGAAAGGATACGATGCGATATGGGTAATAGTGGACAGATTGACAAAATCTGCACACTTTTTGCCAATAAAGATTAGATTTAATCTTGATCAGCTGGAGAAGCTATACGTTAAAGAGATCGTCTCAAAACATGGAGTTCCAGTGTTAATTGTATTAGACAGAGATTCAAGGTTCACATCAAATTTTTGGAAAAAACTTCAAGAATGCATGGGAACGCAACTAAAATGAGCACAACATACCATCTGCAAACAGATGGGCAAAGCGAACGAACGATCCAGACGTTAGAAGATGTGCTTAGAGTGTGCATCATGGATTTCAAAGGAAACTAGGATGATCATCTACCGTTGGTGGAATTTGCATACAACAATAGTTACCACGCAAGCATTGGTATGTCGCCGTATAAGGCATTATACGATAGGAAGTGCAGAACTCCACTATGCTGGGATGAATTTGGAGAACGTCAGTTTTTAGGCCTAGAACTGGTACAACAGACTGCTGAAGTTGTTAAACTCATCAGAGCAAGACTGGTAGCTGCTCAAGATCGATAGAAAAAGTATGTTGATCAACACAAACAGAGTCGTGAGTTTAAAGCAGGAAGTTTTGTGTTCCTGAAAGTTTCTCCTTGGAAGGGGAAATTCATTTTGGCAAGAAAGGAAAGCTCAGCCCCAGATTTATTGAACCTTTTGAAATATTGTGAAGAGAGGGAGAAGTAACTTATGAGGTAGCTTTACCTCCAGAATTATAGCATCTGCACAACGTTTTTCATGTGTCGGTGTTGCGACCATATACACCCGATTACAAGCATGTGATCGAGTATGAACCGTTGCAGTTCAGTAATGTTTTGACTTAAAAAGAGATTCATATCCAGATAGTCGACAGGAAAGAACAAGTGCTCAGGAATATAGTGATACCTTCTGTGAAGGTAATATGGAGGAACCACAATGTCGAAGAGGCTACATGGGAACTCGAAGCTGATATGATTAAGAATTACCCTGAGTTATTTGTTTAGTCTGTGTCTTCGATTCTGGGGACAGAATCATTGAATGTAGGGGAGAATGTAACAATTTGAATGTTTGAATTGTGATTTCGGGGACAAAATCCTTGTAAAGAGGGAAGGATGTAATGATCCGAAATTTCAAACTGTAATTTAAATATTTATTGAGTTATATAAATATTATTTGAGGTGTTAATTGATTAAATAAATATTTATTTGATGTGATGGTTATGAATCTAAATTTATTAGAGAATTTTCTAAATTAAATTAATTTATAATTTAGAGGTTTACATTATAACATGAGGTGTTATATTGTTGTGTTGATTTAATAATTTAGATGGTATATTAAATTATTAAATAAAGTTATAATGAAAATTATAATTTGGTGATATTTGCTAAAAGGCTATATTTAATTAAAATATAGTATGTGATTAATGTAATGGGTTAGTGTTGGATATGGAAATCCAAATAAATAATATGTAATTATAAATTATAAACTAAAGTGTTTATTAAAATAAATTAAATGAGTTTAATTTAGTTTTTGCCAAACAAGGCTTAATATATTAATTCTTTAAAAATTAAAGGTTTTGCCAAACAAAGCCTTATGGCTTTTGAATTTCTAATTTTTGAATTTAAATAAAATAAATAATATAAATAAAATAATAAATATAATATATTTATGTTATATACATTAGTAATTGATAATACAATTAGTAATTGTACCAAGGGTTTGTCAGTTTTAAAATACGCCTAATGTTACTTGGCTTAGCTATACGCATTCTATTTGCTAGCCTAGAGAATACTGAGTTTTGTGAGAGGCTAGAGAATTTGAGAGAGAAGGATTTCAGAGCTTTTGCAGTGTTTAACAAAAAGAATATGCAAGCAATTTGAAGGTACTTCTTATATAACCTTAATATATATATATATATATATATATATGTGTGTGTGTGTGTGTGTGTATGTGTGTGTGTGTCTACATATATGAATTACGGTAAAATTTCATGTTCTGTAAATTTCATCTCTTCGAATTATTGCTAGATAGTTGAATAATTGTGATGATATATGTTTATAATGCTAGAGTTTATGTTCAAACAAGGAAATTGCATGCTAAATTCGTTTGACATTAGGAAGAAATAATGATAGTGTTTGTGTTCTTCATATGGCTTAAGTATTTTTAGTGGCCAATTCGTATGTGAAACTGTAAATTGATGCTTGTATATGGTAGTTCATTAAGAAACGAGCATAGAGTAATTTGAATGAAGTTATTTGGCCATGTAATGAATTCACAGTGATGATTTTAGGGATGAATATCAAGAAAAATGAGTTTTTCATGAAAATTGAGAAATTAAAATAGTTTTAGTTGTTGTTAAATTGTGCTAAGTGGTTGAATATGTTAGCAATCATGTTTATGATAGTAGTATATTTATTTTACGTGTTATTATCACTGCTTGGTGGGTGAAATTCGTGTTAGTTGGCTTAAGAAAAGTGTCGTAACTCTATTCTGCAAACTGAAGTCTGCAGCTACCACAAGGTCGCACTAGTGCCCAATTTCAGACAATGAAGTTTGCTAATTCGTAGACGTTGGTCGTTCAATACAGCTTAACTTAAGGTTGTGGTAATGTGTCTAACATGTAACAACAAGGTTAAAACAAAGTTGTGCTATGTGGTTAGTGAATTCAAAGTTGTAAAATGATTAGTAAATTTTGAACGCATTATCTGATAACTTAGTATAAACAATGAATGTTAGGCAAGTGTTGCGAAGTAAACACTTGGAAATTCTGAAATATATAAAGTAGCATGAGATTGGTGCTAAAATAACAAGTTTAGTTAGTAATGTGTTTTATATTGAAAAGTGAGTATTAGTATGTTTAATAGATATTGTGGTTTTAATACTATGTATAGGTGAACGTGAGTTTTAATATTTTAGCTTACGCTCAAGGCAAGTTTCTAAACACTATCTTTTTACATTGAGCATGTTTTCCAACTCTACACTTTCATTGAGTTATTTCTATTATTACATTGTGTAACTTCGTACTTTTGATTGAGAAAGTTCTTAGTCATGATTTTAACAAGCTAGCTACGACCTTATTTTATTCAAACAAGTTTGAATTCCAATATTTATTGATGCATTCTAGCTTGTTTATTGTTAGACAAGTTTCTCTATTGTCATTCGAATATTATGAATGCAGTTTTATTGAATTTTAATTTCTAATGTTGAATTATATTAGTTCATTTACTTAACACAAGTCATTCTAATAATTAGTGAGCTTTATTTTCAGCTTGCTATTACTTAATGTTTATTCAATAATTCATAGTCCTAGCTTAATTTTATTCAAGAAAGGTTTATTGTCATTCAACACTTGTGCTTTGTAGTTGTTTCTAAGCATAAGTTCAAAATATAGTTAGTTCACTTACACTTATTCATTGTTTCATATTATGTAATTAATGATCAACGATTGTGTTATCAAATGCTATTGATTCATCTAGTGCTCTAGTTGATGTTAATTAAAATCCAAATTACCCTTAAAAGCTTATCTAAACCAAACTTTCTTTGGTGCGGACTTGTACTCTAAATACTGAGATGAACAACCCTATTATTATTAGGGGATAATTTACACTTAGCATTGAAATATTTGCGCACAATACATTGTACGAAGGGTTGATCCCCCTAAGTACGAGGAGTCCTTATATTCTTATGACTGTTAAAGTTGGAGTTGAAATATTACTCGTAACTTTGGACATAGTTCATGGTCTTATGACCCTCAGTTATATATATTCCATATTTTGGATTCCAGTTTCTGGTTATCATTGTTAGAGTACTAATCAGTCTTGATGAGCCTATTGTTGGCAATTATTATTATTATTCTTCTATTGATTCATTGTTATATCAAGTGGGCAATTGTTTTGCTCACTCTTGCATATTTATATACTCATTGCAGCTAAGGTTGAGAAGGTAGATGAGCCTTCAACTAGCAAAGGAAACGGAAAAATGTACAAGTGATGCAGACTTGTAATTTTATTTATTGTGATGATCATAGACTTTTTAATAATGATGTAATGTAATTATTTATTTCTGCACTTGAATGATGTTTAAAGGTTAGATAACCTGGGATGTTTTTGAACTTAATGATGTAACCCTATTTAAGGGGAGGATTTATGATTTAAATATTATTTATTTGGGTAGATAGTGTGAATGTATGGATAGTGAGGACCAAATCTTGTGGGAATGAAGTACCTAGATTTGGGGGTTTCACAATTAACTCCTTATCTCAACTGGCACCATCCGATATGGTGCCCTTGAAACTGGTGTTGTACCTGATAATAGATCAATCACAAATTCAACCTCCCTATCCGGTGGAATACCCGGTAATTCCTCCGAAAATACATCCGCGAACTCTTGAACTATAGGTACCTAGTCCAAGGATGTCCCCACCCTTTGGATATCCACAATATGGCACAGATAACCTACACACCCCTTTCTTAACATCTTTCTAGCTTGTGTCATCGATAGACAGCAAGAGCGTCCCAGTGATTTACTACTGAAGAAAACTTCCTTGGTTTTCTTAGAAAGCTGAAGTTTTACACTTTTCTTATGGTAATCTATTATAGCCTTATGGTTCATCAACCAATCCATACCAAGAATTACATCGAATTCTTTTAACCTTATCGGAACCAAATCTACCGATAACTTATTACCTCTAATATCTACGCAACAATCATTATGAATATGTTCAATTGGAATTATCTCTTCGTGTGCTACCTTAACGTCTAAAGGTATTGCTAACTTTTCAGGGATTAAACCTAATCGCTTAGCAAATTCACATGCTATAAAAGAACAAGTAACACCCGAGTCAAATAACACATAAGCATTTATTGCATTGAGTGGAATGATACCTGCTACTACATCCAATGATGCAACCGCATCTTGGACAGTCATATTAAATGTACGGGCCGAGGGTCTACCCACCGATGGTGTTGGTCCATTAATGGCTAACTTACCACTACCAGAACCCTTATTTCCCTCTAACCCTTTCTTCGGGCAATTTCTTGCCATGTGGTCCAACGATCCAGAAACAAAACACCCATTATTTTTCTTAGGGTTAGGACAGTTGGGTGAAAAATTTCCCTCCTGCCCACAGTTGTAACAAACTGATTTCCCCTTTAAATAGACTCCCAAATGATTCTTTTCACATGTCTTGCATGCCTCCATCCTACGCTTAGGATCTCCTTGTTTCACCCCAGTATTCCCAAGGATAAAGCTCTTCCTCTTAGGCATATTGCAACTACCGCTGGCAATTTTTACCTTATTTCCTCCCTCTACTTTATTCTTATTCTTCCTTTCCTTTTGGTACTGCGACAACGCCTCACCACCACCTTCCGCTATTATTGCCTTTTCCACAATGGTCCCATAGAAAGCACTTTGGAACACCGAAATCCTACTGTAGAGCTAGGGTTTCAAGCCCTGCTCAAACCTACGACCCTTTCTCTCTTCTGTGTCCACCTGATGTGGAGCGAATCTTGCCAATTCATTGAATTTGGCGGCGTACTGGGGAACTGTCATATCCCCTTGTTTAAGTTCCAAGAACTTAATCTCCATTCTACCTTGCATGCTAGTAGGGAAATAGTTCTCGAAGAATACCTTCTTGAACTTTTCCCATGTAACTGCCTCTGTTCTAGTCCCACCCTGGTGAGCCTCCCACCAGTAGTTGGCCTCCCCTTTCATCATGTAAGTTACAAAAGAAGTCTTTTGCACCTCACCCACGTTTTTAATAACAAATGCCTTCTCTATCTCTTTCACCCATGTTTGGGCCTCTAAGGGGTCTGTCATTCCTCAGAACTCTGGAGGACCCACACTTTTGAATTCCTTAAAGGTAGTTGTTCTAGCTACCCTAGGTGCTACAAGAATTCCTCCCCCAACTTGGTTAAATGTTGCCGTTAATAAATTAACAAACTCTTGCATATGGTTATTAGGACCCCCTTGATTTCCATTATGTGACTCAGCCTCTTGGTTACGTTGTCTCCTTCTTGGCGGCATAATTCTGATTAAATAAATAAAGTTTCATTATTATCTAATTAACTACTTAGTTATCATTCTCAAATAACAACTCATACCACAATAAGCACATTAAATAAAAACTTCATTATATTAATATGCTTTTATAGTCAAAACTATTTACACTTTGCTTCCTTAGCCAAAAAGCTATTACATTGCTATCCCGCAATTAACTTCTACAAAAATTGGGATTTACAAAAAGACTACCCTTTAATTATATAAAAGAGGGTCTTACGTCACTACTCATATACCAAAAAGATCTAATGATCTACTAACACTGCCATACGACATTCTTATGTTTCTGATTTGCTAAAATCGAAATAATATCTCGACTAATCGTATGTTGAGTCTTCCCTGAGTCAATAGAATAACAAGTAATTTTCAGCTTGAAATCCTCGTGAGCACATTCATGGATGTACGACATCCTAGCAATCTTCTAGTCTTTTTCAACCAGTTTCTTTCGAAGCTCTACGGCCTCTTCCTTATAATCCCTCGCTTTATCCGTCATCAGCACTTTCTCATCGTGCTCCGACTCAAAATCTGCCTCTGAAGACTCCTTCGCCTCATATAGGGCGGTAACCTCCTCATTCTATGTCTGCAACACAATGCGCAGATGCACATTCCTATCCAACACTGCCCGGTACAGTGATCTCATTGCATCTGGAGGTGTTGACTCCTGAGTAGGTACCACCGTATTAATCTATGTTACCTCCATATCTTCCTCCACATCCATCATCATATTCAAATATGATGTTATTCCCATATCCACAATATGGCACAGATATGGCACAGATAACCTACACACCCCTTTCTTAACATCTTTCTAGCTTGTGTCATCGATAGACAGCAAGAGCGTCCCAGTGATTTACTACTGAAGAAAACTTCCTTGGTTTTCTTAGAAAGCTGAAGGTTTACACTTTTCTTATGGTAATCTATTATAGCCTTATGGTTCATCAACCAATCCATACCAAGAATTACATCGAATTCTTTTAACCTTATCGGTACCAAATCTACCGATAACTTATTACCTCTAATATCTACGCAACAATCATTATGAATATGTTCAATTGGAATTATCTCTTCGTGTGCTACCTTAACGTCTAAAGGTATTGCTAACTTTTCAGGGATTAAACCTAATCGCTTAGCAAATTCACATGCTATAAAAGAACAAGTAACACCCGAGTCAAATAACACATAAGCATTTATTGCATTGAGTGGAATGATACCTGCTACTACATCCAATGATGCAACCGCATCTTGGACAGTCATATTAAATGTACGGGCCGAGGGTCTACCCACCGATGGTGTTGGTCCATTAATGGCTAACTTACCACTACCAGAACCCTTATTTCCCTCTAACCCTTTCTTCGGGCAATTTCTTGCCATGTGGTCCAACGATCCAGAAACAAAACACCCATTATTTTTCTTAGGGTTAGGACAGTTGGGTGAAAAATTTCCCTCCTGCCCACAGTTGTAACAAACTGATTTCCCCTTTAAATAGACTCCCAAATGATTCTTTTCACATGTCTTGCATGCCTCCATCCTACGCTTAGGATCTCCTTGTTTCACCCCAGTATTCCCAAGGATAAAGCTCTTCCTCTTAGGCATATTGCAACTACCGCTGGCAATTTTTACCTTATTTCCTCCCTCTACTTTATTCTTATTCTTCATTTCCTTTTGGTACTGCGACAACGCCTCACCACCACCTTCCGCTATTATTGCCTTTTCCACAATGGTCCCATAGAAAGCACTTTGGAACACCGAAATCCTACTGTAGAGCTAGGGTTTCAAGCCCTGCTCAAACCTACGACCCTTTCTCTCTTCTGTGTCCACCTGATGTGGAGCGAATCTTGCCAATTCATTGAATTTGGCGGCGTACTGGGGAACTGTCATATCCCCTTGTTTAAGTTCCAAGAACTTAATCTCCATTCTACCTTGCATGCTAGTAGGGAAATAGTTCTCGAAGAATACCTTCTTGAACTTTTCCCATGTAACTGCCTCTGTTCTAGTCCCACCCTGGTGAGCCTCCCACCAGTAGTTGGCCTCCCCTTTCATCATGTAAGTTACAAAAGAAGTCTTTTGCACCTCACCCATGTTTTTAATAACAAATGCCTTCTCTATCTCTTTCACCCATGTTTGGGCCTCTAAGGGGTCTGTCATTCCTCAGAACTCTGGAGGACCCACACTTTTGAATTCCTTAAAGGTAGTTGTTCTAGCTACCCTAGGTGCTACAAGAATTCCTCCCCCAACTTGGTTAAATGTTGCCGTTAATAAATTAACAAACTCTTGCATATGGTTATTAGGACCCCCTTGATTTCCATTATGTGACTCAGCCTCTTGGTTACGTTGTCTCCTTCTTGGCGGCATAATTCTGATTAAATAAATAAAGTTTCATTATTATCTAATTAACTACTTAGTTATCATTCTCAAATAACAACTCATACCACAATAAGCACATTAAATAAAAACTTCATTATATTAATATGCTTTTATAGTCAAAACTATTTACACTTTGCTTCCTTAGCCAAAAAGCTATTACATTGCTATCCCGCAATTAACTTCTACAAAAATTGGGATTTACAAAAAGACTACCCTTTAATTATACAAAAGAGGGTCTTACGTCACTACTCATATACCAAAAAGATCTAATGATCTACTAACACTTCCATACGACATTCTTATGTTTCTGATTTGCTAAAATCGAAATAATATCTCGACTAATCGTATGTTGAGTCTTCCCTGAGTCAATAGAATAACAAGTAATTTTCAGCTTGAAATCCTCGTGAGCACATTCATGGATGTACGACATCCTAGCAATCTTCTAGTCTTTTTCAACCAGTTTCTTTCGAAGCTCTACGGCCTCTTCCTTATAATCCCTCGCTTTATCCGTCATCAGCACTTTCTCATCGTGCTCCGACTCAAAATCTGCCTCTGAAGACTCCTTCGCCTCATATAGGGCGGTAACCTCCTCATTCTATGTTTGCAACACAATGCGCAGATGCACATTCCTATCCAACACTGCCCGGTACAGTGATCTCATTGCATCTGGAGGTGTTGACTCCTGAGTAGGTACCACCGTATTAATCTATGTTACCTCCATATCTTCCCCCACATCCATCATCATATTCAAATATGATGTTATTCCCATTGTTTCCTCGTAGTACTCCTCCTCAAAAATGTACTCTTCTGGATCCGAATCTTCTAGAACCACTAACGGTACCTCCGAGACTGGCATAGGTACTATCTCCACTTGGTTCACTGACTTTTCACTTATCACGTGAATGTCTCAATACATTAAGCTATCGTTTGACATCTACAAAACACATAACACCTTGATTAGTACATAATACATAATAGTATAAGCACAAATCACATTTAATTTATTTAGGATTAATTTCCATCTTTTAACATTCATCAAGATTCTGCTATTCACAAAATTCATGAACACATGCTATATCAACTAAGTCTAGATTCGAATATCCTTTCTCAGTTCCATACATATCCACACAGAATTTTTGATCAGGCAATTCATAAATTCAAGCTCAAATTAACATAGATAAATTGGAAAATAGCTTATTAAACTAGAAATCAAAGTTAACAAAATCATCATTTCACCTAAGGATCCATCAAAAGCCTAAAAAGTGAATTAGTTCATCATAAATGAAATAACTACTGAATAACTCAAAGATAACATTCTTTCAATTACAAATAATAGTCTAAGAAGAAGAATATTGAAAAACACCCTTCACGTAGCCTAGAATTGCAATTGTCCCGAAAATCTCTTCAAAATCTTCCTCCAATGTTGCTGTGAAAAATCTGGAATTAATCTTCGTAATATGTCTTGTGTGTTGTTTAATTTGTTGTTAATAGAGTAATAGATGTTCAACACACATTTTTCTAATCAAATCCCATCTCTCTAGAGTTCCATTTCCATCTAAAATACTAGAATTCATGCCCCAGCAAAGTTCCAAACTCAACCGAAGACTCCAACATTCGAGACCCCCCACCCCGGCGGGGCTGTATGCCTTAAAAGGGCCCACCTCGACGGGTTACCATTATACAAAATCCATATGAAGACCCCCCACCCCGGTGGGGGTCTATTCTGCTGAATGATTTATGTTGGTTCATGAATTCTTCCAAAGCTGCTCCAAATGATTCCAAATCTTTGTTAAATCCCGCAACAACCATCCTACACATAAAAGAACACAAAACAAGTAAAAACAAGCATGAACAAAAGAAAATAGCAACAAATAAGCATGAAATGGACAACGATTCGTGGATATGAAATCAACTTACCAAAATCCCCCAAACTTAAATCGGGCTAGTCTTCGAGCACAAAATAATTACATACTATGCAATGCAATACAATGAGATGAAATGAATTTGATCTAATCTATATGCTTCCAAATCCAACAGTATCGTAAAATCAAGATTATTATAACGGCCTCAAAGAAAATAAGCAAACGCTACAATATCAATCACCAAAACCAATCTATAATTTTGTATTAATTCTCAAATCTTAAACCATCATCACTGGTATAGTGTGCGTGTGTGTTCAACATCCATGATAACTATTACGGACTCAAATTCAATATATAATTTATTTCTTAGAAGGAATCACACAATGCAAACTCAAAATTATCAAGAATAAGCTTTTTCCAACTAAAACTAAGCAATACCAAACTCAAGGGTTCATGCAGGGTACTTATACTTCATTTATCTATATATATTTTTTTCTTTTTTCACACGGGGGCTTTTTGCATTTTTCCCGTTTTATTATTTTTTTTCTTTTTTTAAAGATATACATACATGACTATGCAATGTCTCATCTCATTAGGCTGACAGTGCTACCGCTTAGCGAGCTTTCGACCAACGACTCCCAGACCATAAAAGACCTTCGGGCGCTAGGCATAAAGACAATCCCCTCGGGCGTACTTACTCAAGTAGCAAAGGACCCGAAACAAGACTAGTCACGATATATATACTCTTTTTTTTCAAAGCTTATATACCCCACATATAATCCCCCAAATTAGGTTCTTGCCTAATTTTTGCCTTTACCGCCTATCCTTGTTGTTTTCTCATTTACTTTAGTATTATCCTTTAGAAACTATTCATGTATCAATTTGAACTGACCAGTCAACAAAGATGTTATTAATCATGCTAATCTTTTTATACCAGTTTCAAATGAGCGCAAGATTCGATTCATAACAGAAATTACATCACAGTTCTAGTAATCATTGTTGTACTAGTTAACTTATTCTCAATCTCCTCATTGGTCCACAAATAACATGAACTACAACATTGATGGACATATGCAAACACAATATTTAACTCATATTTATTTATTTATTTATTTTTAACATAACAAAATTAAAAACAATGCAATAACAATAATAACCTAAGCTACTATGTATGCACGTAACCTATATGCAACATCATAAATCCTAATTACCATGGAAAATTGAAATAAAAATGATAAATTTAAACCTAAGTATTACATATGCATGCAAGCATGAATTTAAATCCCTCAAACTTAAGTAATACAATGTCCTCATTGGATGAATAATCATAATTAAGTACGTGAGGACTTCCCTGCTATCGCTTAAGTCTGAGAAGGTGGTTGTTGATCTTTTTCTTCTGAATCACTTGGTGGGAACCTGGGTATTAGCATGTGTTGTTGATTTGGAAATTGTACAGCAAGATTGAAGCTCTGAAGGGTTGTGTTGAGTGAGGTGAAAGACGCGTTCATAGCATCAAACATGTGGTCTTGCCTCAATGCGAGTCGCCGCATCTCCCAACGTGTTGCCTTGTTGTGATCATTCATTTGACGTTGAAAATCAAGGAATTGAGGGCTGGATATTGCCTCAGTCTGCGGTACCTACTCGGCTCCTTGATCGCCCATAGTCTCATCCTCATCCTATGACGTCTCTGCAGCATCCACTTCGTCCTTCGAAGCTGATGGAAAAATAAAGCCCAGTCCACGAGGATGTGAATCGCCTCCTGCCCATTAAGAATATCGCGCTATCATTCTAGAGTCTAGCAACGCAAGCAACATCTGTGTGGGCTCATCGTCAGACCATCTCACCCCTGCTTGACTACATAACCCACATATGAGTGATGGGTGTGGCAAGCCTCCCGAAAAGTTTCCACATAAACACCGGCGGATGGAGAAACAAATAATGGCACTGATATAGATGATGAAGTCTTGAACAATTGCGTATAGCAGTAAAGCCTTCTCTTTAGTCACGTCCGAGGTGTGTTCGGACGGATACAGTTTAGCGCATAAGAATACATACAAGATTTTTCCATACCGACTGAGGTCCTTCCTTTGGAACACTATTCCCCCCTTCCGACCTTTGATCCATGTTGTTCACGGCTTAGTCATCTCCTTGAGTATTGCTTCATAGTCCAGATCAAAATCTTATAATTGAGCATATTGGTATTGGAGAGGTACCCACAGTTGATAATAGGTGTTTATTACAACGGCACTAAACGGAACCAAGCGACCCCACACATACACGTTGAATAGAGCTTTGTCCTCAGCATTGGCATAAAATTCCTTTACCATGTTGACCATAGTTGGTTCCGGCTCTTTTGTGAATTTTGTCCACCCCTTCTGATAGATTTGAGGCATCATCTCCCCATCACTAGGATCCGATGCCAACCCCTACTCCGGTGCAAGGGCTTTGGTGAGCATGTACTCATACCAGTCGGCTAGCGGTGGCACTCATAAATTTCCGGCGATCAAAAGTCCGGGTTGGTTGTGCGGGCCTTGAACTCTCTCCCCTTTGGCATTTTGATGTTGGTTACGAATTCATTTGCTCTCGAATGCGTGTATCGTCGTAGCTTTCCCCCAAACTTATCAATTTAACCTTCACTTGCTCTTAAGTATTCTCTATGAATGCCCAATTTAATTGGTGTGAGAAATATGGTAGGAGATTTGGTAATATATAGAGGTGGTATGATGAGTTCTATTGGTGGATTGAAGAGGTGGGGAGAAGTAATGGAGTGTGGAAGATAGTGGTTGTAGTGGGTGGTTGTTGGAGTTATGATGGAGGGGAATAAGATTAACGGATGAAGTAGTGGGTAGTTTATTGAATTGAGGAGTAAACAAGGATAACTGTCGACTTTGTCTGTTGAGCTTCAAGACCCCCGCCCCGATGGGGGGTACAAAGCTAAAATAGCCCGCCCCGACGGGCATGGCTTCTGTTAAAAACCTGGGGAGACCCCTGCCCCGGCGGGGGTTGTAGTTCATTTTGGACCCGCCCCGGCGGGCATACTTTCTTTTCAACTCCTATGTTTCTCAACTTTTGCTTCATGCTAAGCCACTCAATGATCCTTTCTTCCTCCTGCAAGACATTAAACATAAACATTAGTGGATTAGTGATAACATAGTGTATTGTGAAGAGATTAACAAGACTTTTATTATCTATTAACTTAATAAAAACTATATGCTACAATTATGCATGAAAATACGAGAAATGAACGAAAGATTGGGTTGCCTCCAAATTAGCGCTTGATTTTAAGTCGTTCAGCCTGACTACTTCCTGTTCATGGTGTGTCGGCCAATATGATAGCGATGACATCGGTGTTGGCCTCGCCACCCCAATAGTGCTTTAAATATTGACCATTGACTTTGAATGTTTCTAATGGATTGCGACTGTAGAGTTCAACATCGTTATGAGAGAATACCCGCTTTATAGTGAATGGTCCTGACCATCTCGACTTGAGCTTTCCTGGGAACAATCGCAGCTATGAGTTGAACAAAAGTAATGATTGACCCAGCTCGAATGTTCGATGCATAATTTTTTGGTCATGCCATCTTTTTACCTTTTCTTTGTATAATTTGGAGTTCTCATAGGCGTGAAGGCGAAATTCGTCGAGCTCATTCAGTTGAAGAAGTCTCTTTTCCCCTACAGCTGCTTGATCAAAATTGAGTTTTTGAATCTCCCAATAAGCCTTATGTTGTAGCTCGACTGGTAGGTGACAAGCCTTTTCGTACAGTAGTCGGTATGGTGACATCCTGAGTGGTGTCTTATACGCAGTTCGATATGCCCATAATGCATCGTCCAACCGATGTGACCAATTCTTACGACTCGGATTCACCACTTTCTCCAATATTTTCTTGACTTCCCTATTTGATAACTCAGTCTGCCCACTGGTTTGGGGTTGATAAGTTGTCACTACCTTGTGGTTGACCCCATACCTTGCCAAAATAGCTGTGAATGACTTGTTGCAAAAATGACTACCTTCGTCACTGATAATTGCTTTTGGATTGCTAAACCTCGTGAAAATGTTCTTTTGTAGGAATTTGAGGACCACCTTGGCATCATTTGATGGTAATGCTACAGCTTCAACCCACTTCGATACGTAATCCACTGTGAGTAGAATATATTGATTGTTCAAAGACGACGGGAATGGCCCCATGAAATCGATAGCCCATTCATCAAAAATTTCAACTTCAAGAATCATTTGTAGAGGCATCTCATTCCTTTTCAAAATGTTGCCCACCCTTTGACACCTATCACATGTTTTGAAAAAATGGTGGGTGTCCTTGAATAGTGTAGGCAAATAGAACCCGGCTTGCGGCACCTTTGTGACGCCCCCAAATCTGGGTATCTTCAAACCATACAGATGGTGGTACACGGTACTCATAACTGTACATTAATTCTATTAAAATGACATCAAAATGTGTGTATCAACGACATTCTTATTACATTAATAATATTACATCCCGTTCCCAGGTTCTAAAAACATTACATTCTTTTATCATCATAGTATGATATATACAACTTACTAGTTTATTATAAGGTAGACTAATTGTTAATCTTTGTCTTGCCTTTATCCTTGTCGGATCCCTCGGTTCGTTCGGTCCTAGCTGCATTCATATGGTTCAAGTAAGAGTGAGCATAATAAGATCAGTACGTACAAGAATTTCTTTTAAACAACATGTTTGAAACACAGGAATCATATATCTTCAATAAATGAACAATAGTTATGAAGTACTATCGATAATTCAAAATAGCACTTCTTTTCCTTCAAAACGTTTTACAATAACAATATTCAGTAAAACATCAATTCTGGCTCAAGACCATGAGCGTTTCATAATTTCTTTGAAAAGGACAACCCGACACTATGTCCGTAAGTCCGACATATCTTACGAGCACTTCTGGGTGATCAGCCCATAGTACTCTATGTTGATCAACACTACATTCATTAAACGTATACACGTTTAAGTTTTGGCAACCTCGCGTGCCCATCGAATAATCGATGAATACTACATTTGTTTATTCATGCTCAGGCTTACCTTGAATCCGTACCAAACAATTGGCGTAGGATAGTTTTAACAATTCTATATTGATAGACTTGTAAATAAATCAATCAACTCTTCAAGATTAGTCTAGCGGAGATAAAACTGGCATCGACCCTTTAGTAAAATAGTTTATGCATCTCATAACATGAATCACAGAAAACTTGGCTAACACGAAGGTTAGACAAGCGTTTAAGAAAAACTTGTCTTCAGCGTCTGCTATAGTAAAATTTCTTTTCCTTTGAGTCTTTACAGTCTCTACAACACATAATCACATAACATACCACATTAGGTCATGAATGAACATACATGGTTCCTAATGAATCTTACCCTTCTTATCAATCTAATTATATATTAGATTTGTTATTATTGGTTCTGGCTTGCCGTTATAATTTACATCTTTCTTACCAACATCGTTCTCTTCTATAACTTAACTAAAATTATTTCATTAATACTACTCGTTTCAAGTTAATCATCCTTCTTCATGGCTTACTAATGTTATCACATTTATTAATCAAAACTCGATCGTTAAGTACACGTGTAAGACTCCAACTTATTATTAATGATGATATTTTTACGATGAATGTGGGATATATGAGTATTTGTGGAGGAGGAGTATTTTTATTACCAAAAATATTTAAAGCATGTTTTATGTGTCGGTGGACCCCATTTCTTGACTGAAATTTGATTATAGCCTGTAAAATCATCTCTTTGTGGATTTCGGTCAATTTTTGTTTGGAATTTGGAAAAACTTTCTTCTGCAAAGTCGTAGAGAATTGAATTTCCTATAAAAACTCATCAGATTCGAATTTTCTAACAAAAGGGCTATTTATTATGAATTATTGAAATTCTGAAACTCCGAAATAATTGATTTTTGGAAGTTTTAATTATTTATTTTATGAAAAACATTTTTTAATTACTTTTCTAGAAGGTTAGCATGTGGGAAATGCTAGGAGGTGAATTCTAAAGTGGGCGTATGAATTTGATATATATATTAGTTTATTAAATTTTCTACTTTGGTGTTCTAAGCATTTTCCTATAAATAGGGTGCTTAGGTTAGAATTGAAAATCACACCAGAAACTGAAGTTTTCTCTCTCTATATTATTGAGCGTATTCTTGTGAGTATTTTGAGTATACTTTGAGTAATGTTATACGGTGCAAGTTCAAGTCATAGCCTATATCTGGTGTTTCAACTAGAAGTACTGTCTTTCGAGGTAAAGGATGTTATTTTATTCGAAAATGATATTATTTCTTCAATATCATTATGCCGAATTATTGGTCGGAAATTTTTACCAAATTTGGAACTTTTTCATGTCGGGGTTACTATCACGAGTTACTATTCACGAGTTACTATTCACGAAGCATGATGATGTTTTTTGTGAAATTTTTATCTTTTGGTGTCGGAGTTACTATTCACGTATACGGCACTATTCACGTATACGATACTATTCACGAATACGACACTATTCATCGAAAAATGAAAATTTTTCTTTTCGCCCAAAATATCTATTCTGGACACTAGCTTTGATTGTATCCATGTTTTGATCATTCTTGAATTTTACCCCACTCTGGTTATTTATGAAGTATTTTTTAATGAGAATTGTTTAAAGTACGAATCCTTAATATTTGTTCTTTTGTTTCACTGGA
The DNA here is from genome assembly GCA_020205505.1 of Panax japonicus. Classification (NCBI taxonomy): domain Eukaryota; kingdom Viridiplantae; phylum Streptophyta; class Magnoliopsida; order Apiales; family Araliaceae; genus Panax; species Panax japonicus. The sequence goes on along the minus strand of CM035102.1, from coordinate 44,162,424 downwards.
TTCGTTTTCTTTAAAATATTTTTCATCATCCTCAGTCCTAAATGATGATATTACTGAATATCTTTGGCCTGTAGTGAAAAGGTGAATGATTTCTTGATGAATATCTTTGGCCCGTAGTGCAAATATGAACAGGTGTTAAGATGAACATGACCGACTGATGAATATCTTTGGCCCGTAGTGCAAAGATGAACAGGTGTTTAGATGAACATGACCAACTGATGAATATCTTTGGCCTGTAGTGCAAAAATGAATATTTGATTCCAGATATATATTGATTGATGTTACAGGGATAAAATATCGACGATGAACTTTTAAATTAATATATAGAAGATAGTAGTTTGCATTCTCTACTTAACTCTTCTAATGAATTGTTATTTCCGTTGCAGCTGATGATTTAAAACTGGTTGTCTATTGTATTCTTTTAGATTTTTCCCTGTTGAAGACTAACGATAATTTGTTGTATATTATCTTAGTCATAATATTCTTTACTGGGCTAGTTGAGCTCACCCTTTTCCTTTTTGTTCCATTTTTCTTCTCAGGAGGCGAGAATGTAGCGAGTACTAGTCGGGGTATGGAATGAAGGTTCTAGAGAGAGTTGTTTAGTAGTCCTCACCATTTTTGTAAAATAATGTATCAATTATTATGATGGGGATTTATTTGCGTGTGGATGTTGTCTAGATGACAATATCTGTATTTAAACTCATACTTTATATGTTGTAATAATAAAGTTGTAGTCATTTATGTTCCATGTATTTGGCGACTCAGAATGGGTTGGATGGAATGGACCTATTTTGGGGGCGTCACAACACGTATAGCATTACCGTTCACGTTCACATTTAATTGACTTATCTCCAACCTTTAGTATTATACTTAAGGTTTATATCATCCTTTAATGATGTTACATTAGGTTTAACATTGATATGATTCATTATCATTAACTTGTTTCTCCTTCATATTGATAACCTTTCCTCTCTGGGCTTTCCCTAATGCTGGCGTTGCGTCGCCGACATTCCTTCTCTGTGTCACGCCGCAGCGTGACTTAGAAGTGTGTATGGTCTGGACTCAGCGTTGCGGTGCGAGTCTCCTTTTCTATGGCCACACTGCGGCGCTAGTTAGCAGTGTACCCTTTCTCGGCCTCCCGCTACGACGTGGGCCTTTGTGCCTGGATTCGCGCTACAACGCGGACTCTGTGCCTCAGAAAATTTTGACAGTTTTACAACTTTACGAAATTCCCAAATGCATAACTTCTTCGTTATAAGTTTGAATTGGCTCGTTCAAAGGCCTACGGTTCAAAAATTACATACTCTATATGTTAATGAAAGAATTTTATCTATTTGACTTTGTTTACTCAAAATTCACCTATTAGTCCATTTTTAACGAAAACGATAAACGTTCGTGAACGTTCAACACTCGTTTCTTCGTTCTAATTTGGAATTCGATCATTCTCAAGTTCATAACTCTATAATGCAAAATAAAACTTGTCTCCATTGAAAACCAATGTTTCCATGCTCAATATCAAAATTCAACTTCCATTCCTAGATTTTCACGAATTCGACGATTATCGTCCAAACTAGTGAATTCCTCCTTAACTTCATTTCTTATGATTTTTTCATCGTTTCAAATGGATTCAATCCATCATATTAACATCTTGACATATATACTTCATTAACTTATAAACATGATAATTTATTACTTGTTCTTTGTGAGTTTATAACTTATAAAAGTATAAACTACTTATGTCTTCCTTTCTTATGACTTATTATAGATTAAGTCTTTTAACCACCATTCTTGCTTCTTATTATCATACAATCTTATTAAAGTACACATATGAGTAGTTCATATAAGCTCTTCATAAATTCATAACTTAATTAAGTTTGAATTACTTATTCATGACTTATACGGATTAAGTCCATTGATTAATCATTCTTATCATTCCTTAGCATACATGTTCTACCACTACCCACTTCTCCAACAATGGAAGAGAAAGAGAATCATGGTTTAAAATTGCTTACCATTGAATATCACTTGGTTAATCTTTAATCTTCTTCTTGCTTCTTGAATTCTCAAAGACTAACTTGTTCTAGCTTCTGTAGCTTTTTCTCTCTAACAAATAAGCTATAAGTTATTGGATGAAAATCTAACAACTAACAAATGAGCTAGCAAGCTTCCTATTTATAGGACATCCTAAGTTAGGATATAATGGTCATAGGACCACTCCACCTCCTTACTAAACCTCCATACTATTCATTACTTAAACCCTAAGTTTACTTGGTCACCAAATAAGTTACTTGGCCATCACAATACTTAGCCATTAAGTTAACTTGTTAATCACATAAAAGCACTTTGCTTGCTCATCACACATAAGCACTTTACTTAGCCTTTAAGTTACTTAATTTATCATTTCCTTAACCCTTAAGTCTACTTGTTCATCACACTTATTTCTTGGCCACCAAGATCACCCATATGATTATGGGTTGCCCTATGGATCCTCTTAATCCATTGGATTCATACTTTGGGCTTAAGGTTTAATTAATCCTAACTTATACATTGGGCTTGCAATTAAACAAACACTTGGGCTTGTTCATTAAATTACATTGGACTTAACATTACAAATATTTGTGCTTTAACATTAATTCATATTGGGTTTTATTATTGTCCCAATTGGACATTACAATCTTCTACACATTCCTACAAGTCCATTACATATGGCTTAAAGCCTTATAACATAGAATTTACGTATTAATCTTGTATTCTAACTCGTATACTTATTCATGTACATCATACCATCATTCATACATACTCGTATAATATTTTGTATCATAATCGTATTCATTACATCATACAATACCTACATATTATACGGTCATTACTTTAATTCATTTTACACATTTCATTTCATTCTCAGAACTCCCTTTCCCTAACCGTTATATTTTAAGTCCGCAGGTGAAAAACTGCATTTGCCATAACTGAAATACTATTGGATATTCTATCTCACCTCGATATTCTATCATTACGTATTTCTCGAAAATTCAAAAATATTTCCCGAGCCGAAATGCATGAATAGTGTTTTTCACCTTCTCTACTCCATGTATGATATAACATATAACAGTCATAACCACTTATCCATTCTAACCACCTTCTTTACTCCATATTCAACTTCTTCTGTGTGGAGATATATATCAAACTCTTTGAGTCCGTGTATATCTCACACTTCTCCCCCTATAAATACTATCTTCTGATTTTTAATTCTAAAACTACAGTTGCCAATTATAGATCATAAGTAGGATAAACCTCCTTATAATCCTTTAACTGGCATGATGCATACTCAATGACTTTGCCATGCTACATGAGCACGCAATCTCGTCATCTATGCGAAACATCGAGATACACTACAAAATTCCATGTATTATCTGATAAAGACAATACAGCCTCAATTAACCTTCCATTTTAGTTCCTGAAATTTTTTTTCTTACTTCTCATTCCCAACATACTTCTTAATAACAAATTTGTCTATCTCTCAAGTTACAATTCACACGTAGTGAATTTCGTATCCAACTTCTCTCTCTATAGTGTTTCACACACTATCTTCAAATGTTCAACGTGATCTTCTGACGTCTAACTTCCGACTTGCTCGGCACCCAATACGGAAAGTCTAACTTCCGCACATTAGTTAACCAAACGACATAACCAAAAACTCATCATAACTATAACAATTTCTGTGACACCCCCAAATCCGGGTTACCTGACTCCCGAATTTGGTGTTCACGATTCACACTATAATATCATTTAACTATCCATTTATATATAAATAGGAATATATACATCATTAACATAAGTTGTTAATACATAAGTCCCAGGTTTCTAACCTTAAATTACAAACATACCCCCTTAGATAAACAAAAAGGGTTTACAATACAACATAATATCACAAAAATCCTGACAGATCTATAACTTAGAACTCACTGTCAGACTCTGTGTTTCTATTTCTGGGTTACCCAGAATTCGACCCGGTCATGGCCGGTCAACGGTCTTTGACCGTTTATATCTCCCGATCCAGACATCTAATGACACTGATTCAACTTTCAGAGTAAAGATCACATACAAGGCTACATTTAACAACGATTAAACAACAAAAACAACAAACGAACTAGAATCTATGGCCTCTGACATTAGTTGTCAGACCACAGATTTTGTTCAAGAACAGATTTTGAAAAACTCGATTTTATCACACTTTGATGCTATGGATCCATGATGGATCATCATAGATCAACTAAAAACATATTCTAGCATGAATCTAAACACATAAACTCAATTATTTCCTAAGCATACAAGATCAAAAATAATAAAAATAGGGTTATACCTTCTCTTGAATAATTTTCGATCTTGGCTCTCCAATCTGTTATTGATTGATATTGAGGCTGTTTCTAGGACTGATATGCTAATGTAATTCGTGGGTTTAGGGGAGAGAGAGAGTTGGTGAGAGCATAGAACAAAATGGCTAACTTTTATGAACTTTCTCTCTCTAAATCTTATATATATTGCTTGATGTTGCTTGGATCTGATATATTTCGGCTAGGAGCTGATATTTTGTGTCACACAAGTCAAATGAGTTGTTACCAACTCTTGATTTGGAAAGATATTCAAGTAATCTAATAAAATCTCCATAAAGGGCATTTTTGTCATTTGCAAATTTATTTTAATGGCATTCTTGGAATTTGTACAAACCCTTAGGGTTTGGGGCTTGGATTAGGGTTTAAGATTTGAACCCTTTAGGTTTTAAAACTCTAATTTCCAAAATTTTCAAATTTAGGGTTCACAAATTAGAAAATAAAATTCCTAAAATGCAATTAAATTTTCTAAATAGAAAAATAAATATACAAAAATATAATTAAAGCTTTCTAATCATATTTAAGTTTAATGAACCCATAGGCTTGTTAATTAGGATTAGGGCTTCCTAGTTTAGGGTTTAAAATTCCCGGTTTTGAAATTAGGGTTTCTCGGCGTATAATTAGGGTTTCTAACAGCACATTAGGGTTTCTAAATCCTGAGATTAGGATTTTTAATCTCTTATTAGGTGTTATTAATATTAAACCTTATTCGATCAATCATTGATCAAAAATTCTATACCGTTCAAATACATACATATTAATATAATTATTTTAATTATATTTTCTATCGAATCCCATTCCAATAATTAGGGTTAGGGTTTCTATTCTCCGTTAAGCACAACTCTACTCCAATTTTTTTAGTCAATACATAAATTGACCTTCTCGATACACGTATCACAGAAACTTGTCACAAAATTGATAATTAATAATAATATTAATAAAAAAAAAATTTATTCGTAAATTTTGGATTATTCGAAATCCTGGGTTATCACAATTTCTGAACGTTGTCTTAGGTACCTCATCCTTCCTTACGTTTTACCGATAATACATCGTACATAAATCTGTCTTAGAAAAATTCTTTGCCCTCTTCAACTGGTCAAATAGATCATCAATCCTGGGCACTAGGTATTTATTCTCAACCACTAATTTACTCCACTCACGGTAGTCGATACGTAAACATAACGACTCATTCCCTTTCTTAACATCCTCCTACGTTGCGTCATAGTTAGACAACAAGAGCATCTCGGTGTTTTATTACCGTAAAATACTACCTTGGGTTACTTAGAAAACCGAAGATTCATACTTTTATTGTAACAATTTATTAAAGTTCTATAGTTAATCAACTCATTCATACCGAGAATTACTTCAAATTCTCTCAACTTTATCGGTACTTATCTACCGATACTTACTTACATTCCTTAATCATGAAACCATTTTCACGAATATAATTAACAAAAGTTATTTCCCCCATTCTCTACCTTATCGTATAAAGGTATTTTTTTATTTTTTTTAATCCCTTCCGAGAATGAACTTAATCACTTAGCAAACTCTAATGCTATAAAATTAAAGTAGCACTCCAATCAAACAGCACATAAGCATTCATTGTATTGACCGAAATGATACCCTCTACTAAATCCGCGAATGCAACTGCATCATGGCTTACTTACGACTACTAACACCTTTACTTTCCTCTGACCCCTTCTTTGGGCAATTTCTTGCCATGTGGTCCAAAGACCCACATACAAAACAACCATGATTTTTCTTAGATTTAGGACAATTGGGTAATATATGAACCTCCTATCCACAGTTATAATAAACCAATTTCCTTTTCAGATAGACTACAAGATGAGTCTTTCCACATGTCTTATATACCTCGATCCTACGCTTAGGATCCCTTTGTTCCCCCTCCAGTATTTCCGGAGTTAAAATTCTTCCTTTTTGGCATACTGCCACTACCACTAGTACTCTCTGCCTTTGTTCCTCCCTCTCCCTTGCTTTTATTCTTTCTCTCGTTGTGGTATTGGGTTAACGCCTCACTACCACCCTCTGTTATAATTGCTTCTCTAGAATGGTCCCATAAGAAACATTCTGGAACATCGAAATACTACTATAGAGCCAGGGTTTCAAGTTCTGCTCAAACCTACGAGCCTTCCTCTCCTCAGTGTCCACTTGATGTGGAGCAAAATTTGCCAATTCATTGAATCTGGCCGCGTACTGGGGAACCGTCCTATCCCTTTACTTAAGTTCTAAGAAATTAATCTCCTTCTTCCCCTGCATACTTGTAGGGAAATAATTCTCAAAGAAAACCTTCTTGAATTATTCCCACGTTACCGCATCTATTCTAGCCCCACCCTGGTGAGCCTCCCACCAAAAGGTGGCTTCCCCTTTCATAATGTAAGTCACAAAAGAAGTCTTTTGTGCCTCACCTACATTTTGTAATAACAAACGCCTTCTCTATTTCCTTTACCTATGTCCGGGCTGCTAATTGGTCTGTCGTTCCTTTAAACTCCGGCGGTCCTACGCTTTTAAATTCTTTAAAGGTAGTCATTCTTGCTAATCTAGGTTCGGCATGTACTCTACCCCGTTTAAATGCAGTCATTAATAAATTAACGAACTATTGCATAGGGTTGTTTCGACCCCCTTTGATTATCATTATATGATTCAACTTCCTGATTACGTCGTCTTCTTCTTGACAACATTTTCTGATTAAATAGAATTTCATTATTATCTATTTACTTACTTCGTTAATATTCGTCTCATAACAACTCATACCATAACAAAGCATATTACTTCATTATATTCATATGCTTCTTCATAGTCAAAACTATTTAAAATTTTCTTAAATAGCCCAAGGCTATTACATTTCTATCCCGCAATTAGACTTCTCAAAAGTTGAGATTTACAAAGAGACTACCCTTTTTATATAAAAGAGGGTTTTACGTCACTACACACATATTTATAACTCTAGCTTTCTAATAATACATAACAGCGTCCTAGTATTTCTCATTCGCAATATTCGCTACAGTATATCGACTAATAGTATGTCGAGTCTGCCCCGACTCTATGGAATAACAAGAAAATTTAAGCTTGAAATTCTTATGAGCACTCTTATGGATGTAAGACATCCGTTCTATCTTCCGTTCCTTCTCCTCCGGTTTCATACAAAGCTCTACCACCTCATTCATATAATTCCTAGCCTTATTTATCATGAGCACCTTCTCATCATGCTCTGACTCAAAATCTGCTTCTACAGACTCCTTCGCTACATAAAGAGCACTAATCTCTTCATTCTAATTCTGCACAACTGTACTCAGTTGCACATTTCTGTCAAGCACTTCCAGATATAATGATCTCATTGCATCTGGTGGTGATGACTCTAGTGTAGGTACCACTGTATCAACCGATGTTACCTCCATCTCTTCCTCTACATCGACCATCATATTAAGATATGACGCTATATCCATATCTCCCTCAGAGTAGTTCTCCTCAGAAAAGTACTCCTCTATCTCCGACTCCTTTAGAATCATTATTGGTACCTTCGCCACTTGCATAGGTACAGGCTCTACTCTGTTCATAATTTCTTTGCTCACCGCGTGTATTTCTCTATTCATCAAACTATCGATCGACATCCTAAAATAACACATATGTTGATTAGTACATAACACACAATAGTATAAGCACAAATCACATTTAATTTATTTAAGGTTACTTTCCATCTTTTAAATCTTTCGATACTGAGTTTCCTCAATACTTTATTAACTCATTCAACATAAGTAAAGCTCGACTTTACTTCCTTCGGACTTTTCTTCCTTAATGAGGTTATTAACCTAAGGTTCTTCCCCCCCTTAAATTTTATAACCTAATGCTTTGATACCAACCTATGACGCCCCCAAATCCAGGTATCTTCCAACCCGACAGATAGTGCTACACGGTACTCATAATTGTACATTCATTCTATTGAAACGACATCAAAATGTATGTATCAATGACATTCTTATTACATTAATAATATTACATCCCGTTCTCAGGTTCTAAAAACATTACATTCTTTATTCATCATACTATGATATATACAACTTACTTGTTTATTACAAGGTAAACTAATCATTCATCTTCGTCTTTCCTTTATCCTTGTCGGATCACTCGGTTCATTCGGTCCTAGCTGCATTCATATGGTTCAAGCAAGAGTGAGCATAACAAGTTCAACAAGTACAATAATTTCTTTTAAACAACAATTTTGAAACACAGGAATCGTATATCTTCAATAACTGAACAATAGTTATGAAGTACTATCGATAATTCAAAATAGCACTTATTTTCCTTCAAAATAGTTTACAATAACAATATTCAGTACAACATCAATTCTGGATCAAGACCTGAGCGTTTCATAATTTCTTTGAAAAGGACAATCCCACACTAAGTCCGTAAGTCCCGCATATCTTACGAGCACTTCTGGGCGATCAGCCCATAGTACTCTATGTTGATCAACACTACATTCATTAAACTTATGTACATTTAAGTTTTGGCAACCTCGTGTGCCCATCGAATAATCGATGAAAAATACATTTGTTTATTCATGATCAGGCTTACCTTGAATCTGTATCAAATATTTGGCGTATGATAGCGTTAACAATTCTATATTGACAGACTTGTAAATAAATCAATCAACTCTTCAAGATTAGTCTAGTCGAGATAAAACTGGCATCGACCCTTTAGTAAAATAGTTCATGCATCTCATAACATGAATCACAGAAAAATTGGCTAAAACGAAGGTTAGACAAGCGTTTAAGAAAAACTTGCCTTCAGCGTCTGCTACAGTAAAATTACTTTTCCATTGAGTCTTTACAGTCTCTACAACACATAATAACATAACATACCACATTAAGTAATGAATGAATATACATGGTTCCTAATTAATCTTACCCTTTTTCTCAATCTATTATATATTAGATTTGTTATTATTGTTTTCGGCTTGCAGTTATAATTTACATCGTTCTTACCAACTTTGTTCTGTTCTATAACTTGACTGAAATTATTTCATTAATATAACTCGTTTCAAGTTAATCATCCTTCTTCACAGCTTACTAATGTTATCAAGTTTATTAATCAAAACTCGTTCGTTAAGTACACGTATTGCATTATCGTCCACGTTCACATTTAATTGACTTATCTATAACATTTAGTATTATACTTAAGGTTTATATCATCCTTTAACGATGTGACATTAGGTTTAGCATTGATATGATTCATTATCATTAACTTGTTTCTCCCTTATATTTATAACCTTTCCTCACTGGGCTTTCCCTAATGTTGGCGCTGTGGCGCCGACATTCCTTCTCTGTGTCACACTACGACATGACTTAGCAGTGTGTATGGTCTGGAAACAAGTTGAAGAAATACGTGTTCTGGCTTGAGGAAGTTGCATTCCATGGGCACGTAATATCAAATCATGGAATATATGTTGACCCAACAAATATTGAAGCAATTCAAATATGGGAGAAACCTAAGTCAGTGACCGAAGTATGCAGCTTTCTCGGCTTAGCTGGCTATTATCGGATATTCGTATAAGGGTTTTCTTGAATCGCTAATACATTAACTCATCTTACTCGAAAAAATACAAAATTCGTTATCAAGAACTCAAGAGGAGACTCGTTTCAGCACCTGTTCTGATAATACCATCTGGCTCGCGATGCTTCTAGCAAAGGGTTAGGATGTGTTCTCATGCAACATGTGAAAGTCATAGCCTATGCCTCGCGACAACTCAAGGAATATGAGAGAAATTATCCTACTCATAATCTAGAGATGACAGTAGTCGTTTTTGCGCTTAAGATTTGGAGGCATTACCTGTATGGAGAGAAGGTGGAGATCTATACGGATCATAAAAGCCTAAAATATTTCTTCACTCAAAAGGAACTCAACATACGGTAACGACGATGGCTTGAGTTGTTGAAAGATTATGATCATACCATCCAGTACCATCCTGGAAAAACAAACGTAGTAGCTGACGTATTGAGTAGAAGATCATATGCGGGCACGGGTGCAATATTGTCAATGCAAAGGCCCATTTTGTATGACTTGAAAAGGATGAAAATAGAGTTAAAGAATCCAGGGACCCATGTGATGATGGCGAATATACGAGTGGAACCGACTTTAATCGATAAAGTTAAAGCTGCTCAAGTTACAGAACTGGAGCTGATGCGTATGAGGAAGAAAGTGGAAGAAGATGCTATTTCAGAAGCAAGAATCGATGAAGAAGGAATACTTCGAGTTAACTCTAGACTTTGTGTTCCTAACGATTCTGACTTGAAGTATAAAATCATGATGGAGGCACACAACACACCGTTTGCAATCCATCATGGAAGTACCAAAATGTATCGTGATCTTCGACATACATTTTGGTGCAGTAATATGAAGAGAGAGATAGTGGGGTTTATCTCAAGGTGTCTAACTTGTTAACGAGTCAAGGCGGAGCATCAAGTGCCAAAAGGTCCATTACAAGCACTTGAAATTCCAGAATGGAAGTGGGAGCACATTACCATGGATTTCGTTACTGGTCTTCCCAAGGTTTCTCAAGGTATAGATGCGATTTAGGTCATTATGGATAGATTGACCAAGCCTGGTCATTTCTTACCAATACGAGAAACTTAGACACTTGAACGTCTTGCTAGTATATACATAAACGAGATTGTAAGATTGCATGGTATGTCAGGATCCATAGTTTTTTATCGAGACCCAAGATTCACTTCAAAATTTTGGGTTAGTTTGCAAAAAGCTATGGGCACATATTTATAATTTAGTTTGGCATATCATCCTCAAATGGATGGACAGTCAGAAACAACTATTCAAACTCTTGAAGATTTATTAAGACTCTTCATCCCAACACAATGGTGTTCTATACTTCCTTCAATATAAAGCTTTGTAAGGCGGCATACATATGTTTGCATGATAACTGTTGTTATACGCAAACTCTACTAACGGTAGATAATCGTCCCAACTTCCTTTTAAATCCATAATGTAAGATCTCAGCATATCTTCTAGCATCTGAATTGTCCTTTTGCTCTACCCATCTATTTGTGGATGATACGCTGTACTTAACTTCATCTGTGTTCCCATCTGTTCTTACAGTCTTCTCCAAAAGTTTGATGTGAATCGTGGATCACTATATGACACTATCGAAACTAGTACTCCATATCTGGAAATAATTTCCTTAACATAAAGTTTGGTTAACTGATCTAAGTTAAACTTAACCCTTATTGGTAAAACGTGAGCCAAATTTGTTAATCGGTCCACTATTACCCAAATAGTGGCATACCTTTTTCTGTGTAATTGGAAGTCCCACCACAAAGTCCATCGTGATATGCTCCCACTTCCACTCCAGAAACTCCAATGACTGTAACAAGCCACTTGCTCATTGATGTTCGACCTTTAATTTTTGACAAGTTAAGCACCTACTCGCTACTTCCACCTTCGCTGGGTCTATTTAAATTCACTCCCGGTCGATAACATGTCCTTAAAATTATACCCTTTCAAGCCAAAATTCACACATAGTGAATTTCGCGTATAACTTCTCCTTCATTAGTGTCTGCAACACTAATCTTAGGTGTTCAATGTGATCTTCCGACATCTTAGAATAGACTAGAATATCATCGATAAACACTAAGACGAACTTGTCCAAATATTGTTTAAACACTCTGTTCATCATATCCATAAATGCAGCTGGTGCATTCGTCAACCCAAATGACATCACAAAAAACTCGTAATGGCCGTAACGATTCTTGAATGATGTCTTAGGTACATCCTCCTTCCTAACCTTCAACTGATGATATCCTGTTCGCAAATCTATCTTAGAAAAATACTTTTCCCCTTTCAACTGATCAAAGAGATCATCGATCCTGGGCAACGGGTATTTATTCTTTATCATTAACTTGTTCAACTCTTGGTAGTCGATACAAAGTCTTAACGATTCATCATTCTTCTTCACAAATAGTATCGGTGCTCCCTACGGCGAAACACTCACTTGAATGTATTTTCTATCAAAAAGTTCTTGTAATTGAATCATCAACTCCTTCATCTCTATTGAGGCCATACGATATGATGCCCTTGAAACTAGTGTCGCTCCTGGCATAATATTTATTACAAATTTGATCTCCCTATCTTGTGGAAGACCTGGTAATTCACTTGGAAATACATCCACAAATTCTTTAACTATAGGTATTTGTTCCATCGTTGCTCCCACTCTCTAGGTATCAACAACATGACACAAATAACCTACACATCCCTTCCTCAACAATTTTCTAGTTTGTGTCATGGTAAGACAACACGAACGTCTCGACAATTTATTACAGTAAAACACTATATGAGGTTGTCTCAATGTTGTAATATTTACACATTTCTTTTAGCAATCTAAAATTGCACCATGGTTAAACAACCAATCCATCCCGAGAATTACATCGAATTCTCCCAACTTTATCGGTATCAAATCTACCTATAATTTATAACCTCGTATTTCTACACATCAATGCCTATGAATATTTTCATTATGAATTATTTCTTCATTTGCCACCTTAATATTTAAAGGTATGAGCAATTTTTTGTGAAGTAATCCTAATGGTCTAGCAAAATCACATGCTATGAAAGAACAAGTAGAAACCGAATCAAACAACACATAAGTATTTATATCGTTGATTGGGATAATACCTATAACTACATCCCCTGATGCAACTGTATCTTGGACCATCATGTTAAAGGTGCGGGCCATCGGCCTGCTCGTCTGAGCTGGACCACTAATAGCTAACTTACCACTATTAGTGCCATTTTTCCCATCCGTCCCCTTCTTCGAGCAATTCTTTTCCATGTGATCAGTTGATCCACACACGAAGCATCCGTGGTTCTTCTTTGGACTTAGACAGTTAGTCAAAATGTGCCCCTCCTGTCCTCAGTTATAAAACACCACTTTTCCCCTGAGAAAGACTCCTAAGTGAGTCTTCCCACAGTTCTTGCACGCCTCCATCCTCTTTTCAGAATCTCCTTGCTTTACTCTGGTATTCCCAGAGTTAAAACCCTTCCTCTTCTGCCCGTTGCCACTACCACTGGCTCCCTCGATTTTCACTCCCCCTTCCACCTAATTCTTGTTTTTCTTCTCTCTGTGGTGTTGGCTTAGAGCCTCATTACCACCCTCGGCAATTATTGCCTTCTCCATAATGGTTCCAAAGAAAAGTACTTTGGAACACTGATATCCGGCTATATAGCCAAGTTTCAAGCCCTGCTTGAATCTCCTCTCCTTCCTCACCTCTGTATCCACCTGATGTTGAGCAAACCTCGCCAATTCATTGAACTTGGCAACATTTTGGGGAACAGTCATTTCCCCTTGTTTCAGTTCTAAGAACCTCCCCTACATACCGTGGGAAAGTAGTTCTTGAAGAAAATTTGTGACGCCCCCAAATTTAGACCGCCACTTGGTCACTCGAATTTGGTTCATCACGTGCTCATGGTAATACAATAATAACTAAAATCACACATTCACAGCTGAAGATCTAATTTAGAATAATATACAATGTTTTATTATAATTATTCCCCCAAGTTTCATAACCTATAGTACTTAATAGATTACATAATAATATCAAATAAAGACTTATTACATAATCCTACTTAAGCTTAAACATGGTCTGAAAACAGTTTTAATACAACATAATAATTTTAATTCATAAAGGAACAAGCTAGTCAGTAGCCTTTCCCTTGCCCTTGTCTTTCCCATAGACATTTTCCTGTTCTGCCTTAACTGAAAGGTTTTAAATAAGAAAGAATGAGCACAAATTGCCCAACAAGTAATATACAACAAGGGTAATGAGTATTAAATCATGAGTTATATATCAAGGTATAGTCTTAGAATCTTATAAAAATATTATGAACAATGAGTATCAACAATTCTTGAATCAAATCTTTGGGATATGAAATGATAATTCAGTATAGATCAACAAATATATATGAATTCAAAGGCTATCAACGTATCCAACTAGATAAATAATTTATACTGAGCAGTCACTAATGATTATTGAACATCTACTAGAATTACCAATATTAAACTGATATAACATATTATGCAGATAATACTGTGACAATAATTGAATCAATAATATGAGAGATATGATGTAGAAATTACTGTAGCAATAATTGAGTATAACTGAGTGATTTCTCACGTAAGTATCAGTAATTAATACCGTGTGCTACTATGCAACCACACGTATTACTGTACTTTTACTACCGAGTAGTTCAACAGTTTAACGATAAAACTTTCCCCGTTATTTTTATAAAAAGATATTTATGTCATTTTCTAACTACGACAATACTTCTGTTGTGGGGCCTACCAATGATTGTGTCATCGTACGAATATTCTCTGTTAAAATTAATATTCCCTGACACAACGAATATTTTATAACAACTTGCTTACTTTGCAAAATTTTTAAATATCACCCTTAACTTTAAACTTTTATAAATTTAACTATTTACTAAAATAAAAAAATTAAATTCTTTTATTTCATAAAATTCGGGATCTCACAATCTCCCCTCCTTATGAAATTTCGCCCTAGAAATTTACGTACCTGATAGTTCGAAGAGATGAGAATACCTTGCTTTCTTTTCGGATTGTATCTTCCCAGTTATTTCCTCTCTATCGTGATTTTCCCAATTCTCATCTCCTGTATTTCACATATCATTCTAGAATATAGTTTCAAAATAAGGGTTAATTGACATGCCACATATTATCCCTATATTCTGACCGACCAATTAAATAACAAATAAACTTAGGTAGGTCAGACTAGTGAAATAATTACCCGTCTCTCCCCTCCTAGTTCTAGCCTCACATCTCAGCTAGGCATCATATCCCTAAGCTTTGATACCAACTGTGATGCCCCCAAAACAGGTATACATCACCCATCTTGGGTCGCCAGAAAATAAATGGTACATAAATTCAAATACAACTTAATTATACAACAGTCGTGTAAAAATACGACAAAACATAGCTGAGAGTTTAAACAAGAATATTGTCATATAGACAATATCCACACTCAATGGTGTCCTCATTACAATTATTATCACATTATTCCGCAGAATAGTGAGGACTACTAAAGCCATTTATCCTTGACCATCACTCCATTACCCAACTCGTCCCAACTATATTCTCATTTCCTGAAGAGAACAATTAAAGAAAGGAATGAGCTCAACTAGCCCAGTAAGAAATTTTATGACTAAGATAATGCGGAATAAATTATCCTTAGCTTTCAACAGTATAACAACCGATACAATACAATAGACAACATGTTTTAGATCAACAACTGCAGCAGAAATAAGCAATCCATTAGAAGAGTCAAGTAGAGCATAAAATCTACTATTTTCTATGATTTAAAAAGTTTTTCATCAACTTTATCACTGCGACTCGGCTTCATAAATAAAATCGAATCATCCCTGCACCACTGCCAAGGATATTCAAGCAATCATCAATGGTCATGATTACACCGAATAATCCCTGGTCATAATCATACCAACAACTGTCCATCAATGAACTACAGGCCAATGAGGACTTTTAGCACATCATTCATTACATTATGGTCATGATTATACCGAATAATCCCTGATCATAATCATATCAAGTACATCTATGCACGTAAGCCAAAGATGACTTTCATCACAATATAAGCATGAGGATGATGACAATGACATAATAATTCAATAAAACAAGTTCAAGAATAAATTTTAATGATTTATAATTTAATATATCCATAAATCAATAACGTCCAAATTGTCAACATGATACTTCTTTATAGAGTAAAATTCAAGAATAATATTCATGTACCAAAAATAATTTGGACATAAAAGAAATATATTATTTGGGTGAATAGTATCCCGTGAATAGTACTTCGAATAGTACCCCGTGAATAGTACTTCGAGAATATTACCCCATAAATAGTACCCCGACGTGAAAAGTATCCTGAACACCCGAGTGAATGATACTAGAGTGAATAGTAATTGGGGGAATAGTAATCCGTGAATAGTAACTCATGAATAGTACTCCAGCACGAAAAGTGCCCCGAATACCCGAGTGAATAATACTAGAGTGAATAGTAATCGGGTGAATAGTAATCTGTAAATAGTAACTCATAAAAAATACCAAAGAAAATGATATTCCATGACGAGTACAAAAGAAAAGATATCTCAGACAAGTATAATAGAATATACGAAACTGCAAATGGATTTTCACCCATCATGCGGTAATCCACGTAGATAGATCATTTTCATAATTTAATAAAGAATGAATATGAAGGATCATTAATCATGCATGCGGTAATCCACATAGACATGTTATTCCAATAGAATAATAAAGAATGGAAAAACAGAAGAATTCACCATGCATGAGGTAGTCTGCGTAAATAGGTTATTCCAACAGAATAATAAAGAATAAAATAACAGTAGAATTCACCAGGCAAGTGATAGACTGCACAGACATGTTATTCCAACAGAATAATAAAGAATGGAACCAGGTCATGCGTAATCCACACAGACAAGATATTCCAACAGAATAATAAGGAATAGAATAACAACAGAATTCACCAGGCATACGATAGACCGCACATACAGGTTATTCTAACATAATAATAAAGAATGGGATAACAGAAGAATATCACCATGTATGCGGTACTTCGCATAGAAAGTTATTCCAATATAATAATAATGAATGGAATAACAAACCTTATGAGTATTGAAAGAAAATAACTCTCTTCATGAATACGAAAGAATAATACCCCTTACCTTAGAAGAAAACTGGATACTAAAATAGTGAGGTAGCTGACTTCTCTTCTTCTTTCTCTCTATAATTTATCTCTATAATAATTGCTCTATTGTGATTTGGTGAGAAATGAAGAAAGAATGAGCTTCTATTTATAAAAAAATATAGTTTCGATAATTGCCCGTTCTGGGGCTCGGAATATTATAGTATAATACCTTCCTCTTTTCTTCATTTTTAATTTAGTCCTGTAAGTATTATAAAACTTGCTCCACCTCTCCTAATAGTAAATCATGTGAATCAATAGTAAATCATGTGAATCAGTAGTTCTAGACATGTGAAAATATGAATTACAGTATAGTACCTCCATCTATACCTCCATTTTTAACTTAGTCATGCAAGTATTATTATTCTTGCCCCACCTCCCCTAATAGTACAAGAATGTGAATCAATAGTACACAAATGTGAACAAATATTTATAATAATTTGAATTAATAGCAATTAATTTTTCACTTATTCGATTAATTACCCGATTGGTCAATTTAATCTCAAGACATCAATTATTATCAAAATAAATGTCGATTTCCAATAATACTAATAATTCCAACATAATGGAACTATCAATTTCATCATTAATCAACACGAACTTATTCATCATTAATATTATAATTCACAATAGTTAACAACCATGTCGTTCACAGGAAAGAGGGGGCTTTCTGATAAGGATTTCTCCTTATTGGCGCGCAATTAGGTGACCAAACTTCTCCTTGACAGAACTTCTAGACATTGTCAATATTGAAAATAATAATATGAATAACTTTGCCATCTCAATTATTGATTTAATAATATAACATATTATGCAGATGATACTGTGATAATAATTAAATCAATAATATGAGAGATATGATGTAGCAATTACTGTAGAAATAATTGAGTATAACTGAGTGATTTCTCACGTAAGCATCAATAATTAATACCGTGTGCTAGTATGTAACCACGTGTATTACTGTACTTTTACTATTAAGTAGTTCAACAGTTTAACGGTAAAACTTTCGCCGTTATTTTTATAAAAAAAAATCTGTTATTTTCTAACTATGACAATACTTTTGTTGTGGGGCCTACCAATGATTGTGCCGTTGTACGAATATTTTCTGTTAAAACGAATATTCCCCAACACAACGAATATTTTATGACATCTTGCTTACTTTGCAAAATTTTCAAATATCACCCTTAACTTTAAACTTTTATCAATTTAACTATTTACCAAAATAGAAAAATTGAATACTTTTATTTCATAAAATTTGGGATCTCACACATAAGGTGACGTTCAGAACTTGTTATAGTTATGACGAGTTTCTGGTTATGTCATTTGGGTTAACCAATGTGCAGAAGTTAGACTTTCCGTAAGGGATGCTGAGCAAGTCAGTGGCAAATTGATAGGTACTCTTGTGAGGTGCTATGGTTGAAAGTACCATTAGCATCACAGAGTGTTCAAATATTATTTGGACAAGGGTGTCGTAATGATCCTTGGTGATATTCTACTCTAAATTAAGACGTTTAACATGTTGAAAATTTGAAGATAGTGAGAAGATCATGTTAAACATTTGAAGATAGTGTAAGAAACAATACGGAGGGAGAAGTTGGATACGGAATTCACTACGTGTGAATTATAGCTTAAAGAGATAGACATATTTGTTATTAAGAAGTATGTTGGGAATGAGAAGTGAGAAAATAGTTTTTAGGAGCTAAAAGGAAGATTTAAGTGAGGCATCTACATTGTCTTTATTAAATGATACAGGGATTTTTGTAGTGTATGTCCATGTTTCAAATAAATGACGAGATTGCATGCTCATATAGCATGACAAAGTCATTACGTATGCGTCACGCCAGTTAAAGAATTATGAGGAGGCCTATCCTACTTATGATCTAGAATTAGCAACTATAGTTTTTGAATTAAAAATTTGAAGATAGTATTTATACGGGGAGAAGTGTGAGATATACACGAACTTTAAGAGTTTGAAATATATCTCCACACAAAAGGAGTTGAATATGAAGTAGAGAAGATAATTGGAATGGATAAAGGATCACGATTGTGATATCTTATGTCGTACATGGAAGGTAAAAGTAGTAAACGACGCATTAAGTAGGATGGGTAGGGAAAAGCTATCGATGTTAACAACTCAGAATGAGTTAGTAACGGAAATGATAAAAACAAAGCTAGAAGTTAAATTACGAAATGAAGGGGTAGAAATGTTATTCACAACGTAGACTCAATCCACGATAATGGAATGAGTTAATTAAATACAACTAGGTAATGAGGAGTGTAAGCAAATGAAGAAGAGGATGATGGATAAAGAGAAGATTTTGTATAATCTTGTTTTGAAGGAGGAATTTGAGTTTCAAATAATTTTGAAGTTAAAGAAAGAATTAATCAGAGGAAGATAACATAATAGGTTAATAAGTATTTAAACTTTCAACTCAAATTATTGATAGGAAGTGACAAGTCATGAAAAATAAGATAATACCTTCATTGAAGGTGAAATGAAAGAACCACAATGCCGAAAAAAAAGCATTGTGGGAACTTGAGATTAAAACAAAAGAAAATTTTTCTTTAATGGTGTATGTATTATTAGCGAGATTCTGGGGATAGAATCCTTATAAGGGGGCAAGAGTGTAACGCCCCAGAAAAATTGTATTTTTGAGAATTAAATTTTTATTTGATTATGTGGATTAAATGAATTTAATTAATTAATTATGAGAGTAAGCTATTTGAAGGTCGTTCTATGAGCTAGACATATCGGAATGTCGTAGTTTTTTGTCTACGTGGTAGACTTAAAGTGTTTTAATTTCCAAGACAAAAATAAAAGCTTTTTGAGAAAATTTCCGAAAAATACTATTCACGCATTTTTGCTCGGGAATTATTTTTGAACTTTTGAGAAATACATAATGATAGAATATCGAGATGAGATAGAATATCCAATAATATTTTAGTTATGGCAAATACAGTTTTTCACATGCAGACTTAAAACCTAACAGTTAGGGAAAGTGAGTTCCGAGAAGGAATTTAAATGCGTATAATGAATTAAAGCGATGATCGTATAATATGTAGGTATTGTACGAAGTAATGAATACGAGTATGATATGAAGTATTATACGATTATGCATGAATGATGGTATGATGTATATAAATAATTATACAAGTTAGAATACGAGATTAATACATAAATTATACGTTATAAGGCTTTAAGCCATATGTAATTGACTTGTCGGAATGTGTAAGAGATTGTAATGTCCATTTGGGATAATAATAAAACCCAATATGAATTAATGTTAAAGCCCAAATATTTGTAATGTTAAGTCCAATGTAATTTAATGAACAAGCCCAAGTGTTAGTTTAATTGCAAGCCCAATGTATAAGTTAGGATTAATTAAACCTTAAGCCCAAAGTAAGAATCCAATGGATTAGGAGGATCCATGGGGCAACCCATGATCATATGGGTGAATTGGTGGCCAAGAATTAAGTGTGATGAGTAAGTAGACTTAAGGGTTAAGCAAAGGATAAGCTAAGCAACTTAAAGGCTAAGTAAAGTTCTTATGTGTGATAAACAAGCAAAGTGCTTATATGTGATGACTAAGTATTTTGATGGCCAAGTAATTAATTTGATGAGCAAGTAAAGGATAAGTTATGTGCTAAGAAAGTATACTTAAGAGCTAAGTAAGTGTGGTGGCCAAGTTTACTTAATAGCTAGGTAATGAATAGTAAAGAAATGGAGTGGCTTTATGACCATTATACCCTAACTTAGGAAGTCCTATAAATAGGAAGCTTGCTAGCTCATTTGTTAGTTATTAGATTTTAATCCAATAACTTATAGCTTATTGGTTAAAGAGAAAAAGCTACGAAAGCTAGAACAAGTTAGCCTTTAAGAATTCAAGAAGCAAGAAGAAGATTAAAGATTAACGAAGTGATATTCAAGGGTAAGCAATTTTAAACCATGATTCTCTTTCTCTTCCATTGTTAGAGAAGTGGGTAGTGGTAGAACATGTAAGCTAAGGAATGATAAGAATGATTAATCAATGTACTTATGTCGTATAAGTCATGAATAAGTAATTCAAACTTAATTAAGTTAGGAACTCATGAGAATCTTATATGAATTACTCATATGTTTATCTTAATAAGATGGTATGATAAAGAGATGTGAGAATGATGGTTAGAAAACATAAATCATTTTAAGTGAATGTGTAAGTAGTTTATACTTTACAAGTTACGAACTCACAAAGAACAAGTAATAACTTATAATATTTATAAGTTAATGAAGTATGTATGTTAAGATGTTAGTATGATGGATTAAATCCATTTGAAACGATGAACAAATCATAAGAAATGAAGTTAAGGCGAAATTTATGAGTTTGGACGATAATCGTCGAATTCGTGAAATTCTTGGAATGAAAGTCAAATTTTGATATTGAGCTTGGAAACATTAGTTTTCAATGGAAACAAGTCATATTTGGCATTATAGAGTTGTGGACTCAAAAATGACCGGGTTCTGACTTAGAACGAAGCAACGAGCGTTGACCGTTCACGAACATTTACCGTTTTCGTTAAAAATGGACTAATAGGTGAATTTTTAGCAAACAAAGTCAAATATATAAAATTATTTAATGAACGTGTAGAGTATGTAATTTGTGAGCTAATGGCTTTTGAACTAGCCAATTCGAACTTATAACGAAGAAGTTATGAACTCGGGAATCTCACTCAAGAAATTATTTGTCAAAAATTTTCTGGTGCTGAGGACTGGCGCCGCGGCACCAGTCAATGAAAAATATATAGCGCCGCAGTGTCAAGAATTGTTATGAGCTACTGGAATTTCACACCGCAGTGCGGCCGTAACGAAGGGGACTCGCATCGTAGCGCCGAGTCCGGGTCTTTAGTTTATGTAGTGTTGCGTCGCAGCACGGCTGAGGTAAACGGAGTTGGCGCCGCAGCGCCAACCTTAAGGCTTTGACATTGAAGAATATTTGTAAGGAGAGCATGAACCGTAACTCATTAGTAATGAGTTAAAGTTTAATTATAACATTGTTAAGACATGTTTATACTTTAATTAGGATCATTTATGGTTGAAGTAAATCTATTGAATGTGAATGTGAATGTGAACGTGAACGATATGCAATATGCGTACTTAACCAAATGACGATCGAGTAATGATTTAATAACGTAAGGACGTTAGTAAGTCGTGAGGAAGAATGATTAACTCAAAACGAGTTGTATTAATGAAATAATTTCAGTTAAGTTATAGAAGAAAAATAAGTTGGTAAGAATGATGTAAAAGATAATGGCAAGCCAGAACCAATAAATAACAAATCTAATACATGATTAGATTGTGAAGAAGGGTAAGATTCATTTGGAACCATGTATGTTCTGTGACGCCCCCAAATCCGGGTATCTTCCAACCCGACAGATGGTACTACACGGTACTACCATTCATATATTCATTCAATTGAAAAGTCTCAAAAGAACTAATATATCTTCTATATATTAAAAATAATATTACATTCCCCAGGTTCTTTATAATCCATTCGTTTGTTCTTGTCATAATATTCAATATATTACAGACATTCAACTATTCCATTACATAAGTAATCTAAGGGTTCGTCTTCGCCTTGCCCTTGTCCTTCCCTGAGCCTTCGGTCCGCTCGATCTTGGTTGTGTTCATATGGTTCAAGTAAGAGTGAGCTTGACTAGCTCAACAAGTACTACAATTCTAATAAACAACATGTTTAAAACATATAACTCATATATCTTCAGTAATTAAACAATAATTACAAAGTACTATCGATAATTTAAAATAGCACTTATTTTCATTCAAAACATTTTCCAACAATAATATTCAGTAGAATATCAACTAAGGCTCAAGACTATGAGCATTTCATAAGTTCTTTTGAAAAGGACAACCCGAAGCTAAGTTTGTAAGTCCGACATAGCTTACGAGCACTTCTGGGTGATCAGCCCATAGTACTCTATGTTGATAAACACTATAATGATTAAATGTGTATACGTTTAAGTTATGGTAACCTCAACTGCCTGTCGTTAAATGACAAAAACATTTTAGCATACTTGGTCTTCGATTGAAAACCATACCAATATAACTCGGTAAACATTAACCATGCTTGATAGAATCATAATATCGGTCTGGCCGAAGGATTTTGCTTAAAACTTCATCATTCAGGACTTCATGCGAAAGAATACATGAATTACAAAAGTTGTTCAGACTGAACTAAAACAAGGTTATAATACTTGCGTTTCTGCGTCTGCTTACTGATTATCACACGTACACTTTATGTCTCTAGGTTTCTACAATACATGATCATATAACGTACCACATTAGGTCATATATAATCAAGTATGTATAATATTATATCTTACCCTTCATCCCAATCTAAATTTTGACTTAGATTTGTGATTATGGGTTTCGACTTTTCATTAAGTCATTCACATCACGTTCACTTTTAATAGATTATTAACTCTTAATCATCATTCATAAGGTTTACAAGTACCTTATAATACCTTATTAAGATCCTCAATTAACTGGTACTGGTTTACTATTCATGTTATACAAGTAATCATTCTTATCAACTCGTTAGATTCGCTATCTTAACCCTAGCCTTATTGGCTTCCCACCAAAAGTTGGCCTCTCCCTTCATCATATAGGTCGCAAAGGCAACCTTTTGGGCCTCGTCGACATTTTCTATCACAAATGCCTTCTCTATTTCCTTAACCCACGTTTGGGCTTCAATAGGGTCCATAGTTCTTTTGAACTCCGGCGGACGTACACTCTTGAAATCCTTAAAGGTAGTAGCTCGTGCTACTCCTGGATTTACGGGGATATTAGCCCCTGTTCTATTAAAGGCAGCTGTTAATAAATTAACAAACTCCTGCATCGGGTTAACCGGACCTCCCTCCGGTTGATTCACGTTCGCACCTTGATTACGTTGCACTCTTCTTGGTGGCATTTTGCTGATACAATAAACACATTGCGTTATTATTCCTTTCTTTATTAGTTATCATTAATATTAACAATAACTTCAACATCCATAACTCATTTCTTTCCATAAAAAGGACTTATATTCATTCTTTGTAGTATAATACTACATCGGTTACATACACAGCCTAAGCTGATTATATTACTTTCCCACTATCGCCTTCCAAAAATTGGGATTTACAAAAGACTACCTTTTACTATACAAAAAGGGCTTTACGTCACTACTACTTACAAAATGTTTACAAAATGTTTACACGGCTGATAGTATGTGGCGTCTGGCCCACCTCTATACGATACCCAACTACCTGCTACTGGAAATATGTGTGAGAACTCCTATGGATATAGGACATTCTCCCTATCCTCTGCAGTTTGATCTTTAGCTCCTCCTTGAGCTCAAAGACCTCATGTTTTAACTCGTGGGCTTTGTCCTTAGCCAAAATCCGTTCATCACGCTCCTTCTCCCATATGGACTCGACATTAGTCTTGTCCTCTATAACTATTTGGAGCTCTGCTTTCAGCTCCTTGACTTCTTGACAGTAATGGATATTTCTATCCAACACTGACATAAACAGAGACATCATTTACCCCCCAGGAGCTATCTCCGCTGCTATAGCCACTGGATTAAAAGACACTGTCTCTACTTCTTCTTTTATCATTCCATCAAATACTGATATGTAGTCAGCTTCATCCAAGGCTCCAGACTCAATAATCACTACATCTGGCTCTATTGCTATAGGGTTCGATATATACTCTACTTGGTTCACCGATTCTTCACTAATGGCTTGACCATCTACAAACATTCTGTTTACTCCTGACATCTACAAAAAATAATTAAGTTGATTAACACATGTCTGTAGAATAATAAAAAACACATAACATAATCATAATGCATTTTTATAAGGTTATTTTCTTCTTGTACTTCTTTGACTTCTCCTAAGGTTATGACTTAAGGTTTTTAATCCCCCCTTAAGTTTTATAACCTAACGCTTTGATACCAACCTGTGACGCCCCCAAATCCGGGTATATTCCAACCCGACAGATGGTGCTACACGGTACTACCATTCACATATTCATTCAATTGAAAAGTCTCAAAAGAACTAATATATCTTCTATATATTCAAAATAATATTACATTCTCCAAGTTCTTTATAACCCATTTATTTGTTATTGTCATAATATTCAATATATTACATACACTAAACTATTCTATTACATAAGTAATCTAAGGGTTCATCTTCGCCTTGCCCTTGTCCTTGCCTGAGCCTTCGGTCCGCTCGATCTTGGCTTTGTTCATATGGCTCAAGCAAGAGTGAGCATGACTAGCTCAGCAAGTACTACAATTCTAATAAACAACATGCTTGAAACATAGAACTCATATATCTTCAGTAATTGATCAATAGTTACGAAGTACTATCGATAATTCAAAATAGCACTTCTTTTCATTCAAAACGTTTTCCTACAATAATATTCAGTAGAATATCAAATAAGGGTCGAGACTATGAGCATTTCATAAGTTCTTTTGAAAAGTACAAACCGACACTAAGTCCGTAAGTTCGGTATAGCTTACGAGCACTTCTGTGTGATCAGCCCATAGTACTCTATGTTGATCAACACTACATTCATTAAACTTATTTACGTTTAAGTTGTGGCAACCTCACGTGCCTGTCGTTAAATGACAAAATCATTTTAGCATACTTGGTCTTCAATTGAAAACCATACCAATATAACTCGGTAAACATTAGTTATTCTTGACAGAATCATTATATAAGTCTAGCCAAAGGAATTGGCTTAAGACTTCATCATTCAAGACTTCATGCAAAAGAATACTGAATTACAAAACTTTTTCAGACTGAACTGAAACAAGGATATGATACTTGCCTTTCAGAGTCTGCTTACTTATCACACGTACACTTTATGTCTCTAAGTTTCTACAATACATGATCATATAACGTACCACATTAGGTTATATATAATCAAGTATGTATAATATTATATCTTACCCTTCATCTCAATCTAAATCCTGACTTAGATTTGTGATTATGGGTTTCGGCTTTTCATTGTGTCATTCGCATAACGTTCATTTTTAATAGATTATTAACTCTTAATCATCATTCATAAGGTTTACAAGTACCTTATAATACCTTATTAAGTTCATCATTAACTGGTACTGGTTTACTATTCATGTTATGCAAGTAATCATTCTTTACTGACAAATTCCTAAGGTTGGCAATGCGGCGCCACCCATTGCTCTTCATCTCGCGCTGCAGCGCGAGTTAGCAGTACCTGGCATCCGGACATGGCGCTGCGGCACCACACTTTACTCTATCAGCCGCGCCCCGACGCGACTCTGCAGTAGGTCATGACACTGTGCCGGCACTGCAGCGCCACCTTTTGGTTTTGGGTTGTGCCTCAGATAGTTTGCAAAATTTGAAAATTTTACGAAACTCTCGGACTAATAACTTCTTCGTTATAAGTTCGAATTGGCTCGTTCAAAAGCCTACGGTTCACAAATTATGTACTCTATACGTTCATACAAGAATTTTATCTATTTTACTTCTTTTGCTAAAATTTCACCTATTAGTCCATTTTTAACGAAAACGATAAATGTCCGTGAACGTTCAATGTTAGTTTCTTCGTTCTAAGTCGGAATTCTATCATTTTCGATCCGCAACTCTATAACGCCAAATATTACTTATCTCCATCGAAAACCAATGTTTCCAACTTCAAAAACAAAATACGACTTCCATTCCGAGAATTTCACGAATTCGACGATTATCATCTAATCGTGTGAATTTCGGTAAAACTTCATTCCTAATGATTATAATCAACGTATGAACACCACAAGTTACTTATTACACCAACTTACGGTCAAAGTTAGTTTTGACTTATTCTCATAAGTCCATGACTTATTTAACTTATGAACTACAAATTTCTATGCTTATGACTTACTATGAACTTAAGTCCATCAATCAATGTTCTCATACTATATTCAACATACTAACATCATATGACAAACATATGATAAGTTATTCATGATTCTATCGACTTATTAGAGTTCAAGTTGCTTAATCAACTTATTCAGCTTAAGTTCATTCATTAATAACTTATTACATGTTCTTAACAAACAATCCCCCTTCTACATCAATCCTATCATAGAAGAGATAAAGATAAAAAGTATGAGTCTTACCCTTGAAGACTATTACTTCACTTCACTTTAGAAAATCTATCAAAAGTTGAAGTGGCTTATAAGTGCTTAAGTGGCTTATTCTCTCTACCAAATAAGTTGCTTATCTTTGAGAGGAAAGTGTTGGATGAAATAACAACCAAAAAAATAAATGAGGCTTGGTATTTATAGGAAATCTAAAGCTAGGGTATTATGGACTTTAAGCCATCTACCTCCTTTAATCCACCTCCTCAATAAACCTCCTTAACCTCCACCTCCTTACTATTCATTTCTTGCCCAACACAACACTTGTTCGCCACACTATTTGTTTGCCCATCAATTTTACCCATATCATACTTGGATTGCTCCATGGATCATGGATTATCATTGGGCTTGCTATTAAATCTAGCTAATTCCCTATTGGGCTTGTACTACCATAGTTTGGACTCATAACTTATCAAACACTTGGGCTTGATTGTCACAATCTATTGGACTCCTTCCATTAGGCTAATAATTCTACAAGTCCATTACCTCTTATTAACCAACTTACCATATATACACCATATATAATCCTCGTATGTTAGCTCGTATATTAATTCGTAATATACATTATTTCATTCTTCATACATATTAGTACAATACATAGTATTATACTTACGTTCATTACCTCGTACAATGTATACACATTATACGATTACAACTTTCTTCCTTTACGCTTATTAAACCTAACGTTCTCAAATTAAGTCCGCATGTGAAATATTACGTTTTCCATACTTAGGTTATTATTACATAATCAATATCACCTTGATAATATAACATTACGCATTTCTTGGAAGTTCAAAAATAATTCCCGAGCAGAAATCTATGAATAGTGTTTTTCAGAAAATTCCTCAGAAAGCTTTTATTTTCGTCTTAGAAATTCAAACACTTCAATTCATTCACGTAGTTAAAATACTACGATGTTCCGACGTTTCTAGGTTATAGAACGACATTCATCTTATCAACACGTAATAATAATAAATAATATTATTTTATTCATTATTAAAAGTATTTACAAAGGTTCGATTTTCCGGGGCGTTACATGTTCATTTCATAAGTTGGTTTTATACCTACTTATCCGGCATCTATTACTTGAATTATTTGCTTAATCTCATGTTTCTTAGTGACTTTTCATGCATTTTGTTTCTATTTTGTAGATTATATGCTTGGAAGCGGCATGAGCGACTATTGGTATAAAATTTGCAAGGAAAAGCAATTCCGGTAAAAGTTCGGGTTTTCATGTTTATTTTGTGTGCATTTCTTGTTTGTGGCATGGAACTTGGATTATGTGAAGAGATTCTTTATTGGCAATTCCGGAACATCTTACATCATTTTAATTAGAAGCTCGGATGCGAGAATATGGTTTCTAGCAACAAAGACAAAGTTTTGATTTGTTTTGATTGTCGTTACACAGTAGCAGCTGCTTCCGATGCGATTTCGACAGTCATTTGTTTGTTATTTCTGAAAGATCAAAGAACAAAAGTTGTAGATCTCGTCGATAGCTTCGATTTGATAGGTCGCGGGCCTCGTAATTCTTCCCGGTTTGAAAGTTATGGCAGTTTTAGCAGAGGAGGTAATAGCAGTAAAATTAATTGACAGCATACTACCCAGCCGGGGCTGGGCCCTTTTATGCTTTACCACCCAGCCGGGGCTGGGTGTCTGGGCAGCAAAATCAGAATGGTATCCAGCCGGGGCTGGCTTGTGCAAAGGAAAATGTCCAGCTGAGGCTGGGTACTCGGAAATCAAGACTCCTAGTTGGTTTCTAGTGCTACAAGTGTGGAGTTTTAGAGATGGTAATGACTTGGGACTTGTATATGCATGGAATTATAGTCAAAATACATGTGGTAGTATATATATGGATATAAAACTCTAAGATTAGAGGGGACACAAGAAAAAATTACGAAGAAAAATCTCAGTTTTTCTAGCGAGCATAGGAGGAGTATTTCAAGGCGATTTTCAAGACGATTGCGATTCTAGGCTACGTGAGGGGTGTTTTTCAATATTCTTCATCTTAGTTTATTATTTGTAATTGAAAAGATGATTTCCATGATTTATTCAGTGTTTATTTCGTTTATTATGAACTAAATCACTTTTTAGGCTTATGATGGATCTTTTAAGTGAATCTATGGTTTTGTAAACTTTGATTTCCAATTTATTAAGCTATTACCAGTTTATCTATATTAATTTGTGCTTGAATCTATGAATTACCTGATCAACAATTCTTTGTGGAGTTGGATGGAATCGAGAGAGGATATTCAAATCTAGACCTAGTTGATATAGCATGTGTTCAGGATTTTGTTAATAGCTTAAACTTGATGAGTGTTATGGTAGAGATATGCTTGACATCGCATGTAATCGTATAGAGAATTTATTCTTCAACCTTCTTCAATTGTAATTCACATAGAGATATAGTGAGTTAGTTGCTTAAGGTGTTTAACGGATTTCTATCTTAATTGTGGATTGACGTTAATATGGTATTAGTGCATCGAGAGGTGGTTAATACTACGTTTGTGTTCTTGATTAATAAACTGGAATAGTGAGTTAAATTGCAATAAAAGTGTTAAAATCAAAGTGAAGCTTAGGGTGAAATCATAAGTCTAATTCTCCATTAATTGTTTGAAATTCCAGATTTTGATATTTGTGATTGGTTTGTGATTGTTTAATTATTATTTTTAATTTAGAATAGTTATTTTTAATTATTGAATTTGATTTGTTTAATAAAATTAGGGTTAATAGAAGATTGGTAATTGTAAGTTGAGATTTTTGCTAATAAGTCTCTGTGGGAACGA
This sequence comes from Panax japonicus, assembly GCA_020205505.1. NCBI lineage: Eukaryota > Viridiplantae > Streptophyta > Magnoliopsida > Apiales > Araliaceae > Panax > Panax japonicus. The sequence goes on along the minus strand of CM035102.1, from coordinate 44,132,233 downwards.
TACTCTACTCATCACTTTATTACTTGTTGACCACGTATACTTGCGTGTTGTGCGAATATAGATTTTACCCAACAAGTTTTTGGCGCCGTTGCCGGGGACTATTTAGTATAAATCTTAATAGTTTTACAATATCAGTTTAATTAATCCAGTTTTACTTAGACATTTTTTTTATTTTTTTTTATTTTGTTTCTTCTGTTTCAGGTGTGAAAGCAGTTTATGCAAACTCGGTCTAAAAATCCAGAATTGCTATCGTTTGACGACGACATTGAGAAAAGGTTTCAGAGGTTGAGCAAGTGGATCAAGGAAACGAGACAAGAATTCGAAACATCTGAAAAGGAAGAGGTAACAGTAATGGCAGCCGAAGATCGAAAAGCATTAAGGGATTTCGCAACACCCAAGGTGACTGAACTGCAGTCAAGCATCACTAGGCCAGCAATTGCAGCAAATACGTTCGAAATTAAGCCTGAGATGATACAAATGATTCAGAATTCAGTTCAGTTCGGGGGTTTTGTAAATGACGATCCGAATGAGCATCTGGTCAGCTTTCTGGAAATGTACGACACTTTTAGGTTCAATGGGGTTTCGGATGATGCGGTGAGACTTCGATTGTTCCCATTCTCTTTACGGGACGAGGCGAAGAGTTGGTTGCATTCACTACCATCCGGTTCGATAACAACATGGGAGGATTTAGCTCAAAAAATCCTCGCAAAATTCTTTCCACCGGCAAAAACTGCGAAGATGAGGAACGAGATTACGATGTTTGAACAGCAACATGGGGAATCATTATATGAGGCTTGGGAGAGATACAAAGAACTGCTCAGAAAATGCCCGCATCATGGATTACCCCAGTGGCTACAAATGAACAACTTTTACAATGGACTACATTGGAATCTGAGGACGAGTATTGATGCAGCGTCGGGCGGAGCATTCATGGCTAAGAGTTACGAGGAAGCGTATGAGTTGATTGAAACCATGGCAGCTAATAATTACCAGTGGCCCACAGCAAGAATGACACAGGCAAAGGCAGCTGGGGTATTAGAAGTAGATAGCATGACAGCGATGCAAGCACAGATATCTGCACTTTCAAAGATGTTGGAGCCGATGAAAGCAACACAAGCACAACAAACACAACAAGTACAGCAAATGGCAATAATATGCGAGTTGTGCGCTGGAGAGCACCCAACGGAGTAATGTGAAATTAATCCAGCAGCTGTGCAGTTCATTAGCAATTACAACAGAATTCCGCAAAATACATATCAGAATACATACAATCAAGGACATAGAAATCATCCGAATTTTTCATGGAGCAACAACCAGCAAAATCAAGCTTCACGACAATCATATCCACCAGGGTTTCAGAACCAGCAACAACCAACCCAATACCAAGAAAGGAAATCAGATCTAGAGGAGTTGGTGTCAAAATACATTACTAACAATGAAGCGGCCATGAAAAATCAAGCAACGGCAATCAAGAATTTGGAGAATCAGATAGGACAAATGGCATTGGCATTGAATAATAGACCACAAGGGACATTACCAAGTGACACCGAGAGAAATACGAAGGGTAATCAAGAACAGTGTCAAGCAGTCACATTGCGGAGTGGGAAACAACTTGAGGGTAGTAACGCAGAAAATTCAGTGACTCTGAATGAAAAAGTTGATGATAGCAGAAAAATTGAAGTAAGCAAGGGTGATGATAAACAAAGTGAGGAAACAAGTATGAACATTAAGCCAATTGTTTATCCACCACCACCATTTCAACAAAGAGTCCAAAAACAGAAATTAGACAAGCAATTTTCAAAATTTTAGAAATTTTCAAGAAACTTCAAATCAATATACCATTTGCAGAGGCCCTAGAGCAAATGCCGAGCTACGCGAAATTTATGAAAGGGATTCTGTCAAGGAAAAAGAAATGGGAAGATTTCGAGACAGTTGCACTAACCGAGGAGTGTAGTGCGGTATTACAACAGAAATTACCACCAAAACTCAAGGATCCGGGGAGCTTTACTATCTCATGCACGATTGGGAATATGCATTTCAACAAGTGTTTATGTGATTTGGGGGCAAGTGTAAACCTTATGCCATTGTCAGTATACTTAGAATTGGGTTTGCCTGCACCCAAGCCTACAAACATTTCTTTGCAATTGGCGGATAGGTCAGTCACATATCCGAGAGGTATAGTAGAGGACATTCTAGTGAAAGTGGATAAATTTATATTCCCCGCGGACTTCATCATTCTGGATTTTGAGGAGGACAAGAACATCCCAATTATCCTAGGGAGACCATTTTTGGCTACGGGCAGGACACTCATAGACGTACAAAAGGGAGAACTCACTATTAGGGTCCAAGATCAAGAAGTAAAATTCAATGTGTTTAAGGCCATGAAATTTCTCACGGATGAGGAAGAATGTTTTCGAATGGATTTAATTGAGCAAATCATCGGTGAAGATATGAGCAAGAGTTTGGTTCACGATCCGTTAAAAATAATGTTATTGGGGGATGAAGAGGTTGATGATCCAGAATTGGTGGAGTACTTGCAAATACTAGACTCATTGCCACAAGTTTCCAGATTTAGAACACCGTTTGAACCATTGCACGTGGAAGGAAGTAGCCGCAGAAAAACTGAAACCATCATTGGAGGAACCACCAATTCTTGAGTTGAAACCACTCCCTAAACATCTCAGGTATGCGTATTTAGGTCAGTTAAATTCTTTACCTGTTATTATTTCTGCTGCACTAAACAAATTGCAGGAAGAAAAGCTGCTGCGAGTGCTTTGGGAACATAAATCGGCAATAGGATGGACAATAGCGGACATCAAAGGAATCAGTCCAACCTTTTGCATACACAAAATTTTGATGGAGGATGATACTAAACCGGTCGTGGAACAACAGAGACGGCTCAATCCGATCATGAAAGAAGTAGTTAAGAAGGAAATTCTGAAGTGGTTAGACGCAGGTATCATCTACCCAATTTCAGATAGCAAGTGGGTTAGTCCAGTGCAATGTGTGCCGAAAAAGGGAGGAATGACTGTGGTTCAGAACGAAAACAATGAGCTGATTCCAACAAAAACAGTGACCGGGTGGAGGGTTTGCATGGATTACAGAAAATTGAACAAGGCAACCCGAAAAGATCACTTCCCTCTACCGTTTATCGATCAAATGATAGACAGACTGGCGGGACATGCGTACTATTGCCTATTGGATGTATACTCGGGCTACAATCAAATCGTCATCTCTCCTGAGGATCAAGAGAAAACTACATTTACGTGCCCATATGGTACGTTCGCATTCAGGAGGATGTCATTCGGCTTGTGTAATGCACCTGCTACTTTTCAGCGGTGCATGATGGCCATCTTCTCAGATATGGTGGAAAAGAATGTGGAAGTCTTCATGGACGATTTCTCTGTCTATGGAGATAATTTTGATGCGTGTTTGGAAAATTTGGTAATGGTTTTACAAAGATGCACCGATACAAATTTGGTCCTTAATTGGGAAAAATGCCACTTTATGGTGGAAGAAGGTATAATCTTGGGACACAAAGTATCGGCACAAGGATTGGAGGTCGATAAAGCAAAGCTGGAAACAATTGAGAAGTTGCCTCCGCCAAGTTCAGTCAAAGGAATTAGAAGTTTTCTAGGACATGCTGGGTTTTATAGGAGATTCATAAAGGATTTTTCTAAAATGGCAAAACCTTTGTGCAGTCTTCTAGAGAAGGATTCGGTATTCAACTTTGAAGATGAGTATAAGTTGGCCTTCGAGTTGTTGAAGAAAAAGCTGACTACAGCTCCCGTGATCGTCGCTCCGGATTGGAATATGCCGTTTGAATTAATGTGTGATGCAAGTGATTATGCGGTTGGGGCTGTTTTGGGTCAACGCCGAGATAAGATATTTCATGCTATTTACTATGCAAGTAAAACACTCACAGAGACTCAATTGAACTACACAACTACAGAAAAAGAATTACTTGCAGTAGTGTATGCATTTGATAAATTCCGGGCCTATTTGATCGGAACAATGGTGATAGTCTACACGGATCATGCGGCTATTCGGTATTTGATAGCGAAAAAGGATGCTAAGCCACGCCTTATCCGATGGATTCTCCTACTTCAAGAGTTTGATCTGGAAATAAAAGATAGAAAAGGGACGGAGAATCAGGTAGCCGATCATTTATCTAGGCTGGAAAATCAAGGGAAATTGAAAGAGGACAAATGTGAAATCAATGAATCATTCCCGGATGAACAACTGTTAGGACTAAATGCAGAATTTCCTTGGTATGCGGATTATGCGAATTATCTTGTGAGCAACGTACTTCCACCTGATCTCACGAGAAAACAAAAAAAAGAAGTTTCTTCATGACGTGAAATGGTACATGTGGGATGATCCTTACTTGTTCAAACAGTGCGCCGACAAAATGATTAGAAGGTGTGTGCCTTACAGTGAAGTGAAGAACATCCTGCATGAGTGTCACTCATCTGCATATGGCGGACATTATGGAAGTGAGAGGACAGCTGCAAAGGTGTTGCAATCTGGGTTTTATTGGCCTACACTATTCAAGAACACCCACCATTTCGTTAAAACATGTGATAGATGTCAAAGAGTGGGCAATATTTCAAAACAGAATGAGATTCCTCTACAAACGATTCTTGAAGTTGAAATTTTTGATGTATGGGGCATTGATTTCATGGGGCCATTCCCATCGTCTTTGAACAATCAGTACATTCTACTTGCAGTGGACTACGTATCAAAATGGGTTGAAGCTACAGCTTTACCGACAAACGATGCCAAGGTGGTCCTCAAATTCCTACAAAAGAACATTTTCACAAGGTTTGGCACGCCTAGGGCAATTATCAGTGACGAAGGTAGTCACTTTTGCAACAAGTCGTTCACAGCTCTCTTGGAAAAGTATGGGGTCAACCATAAGGTAGCTACAGCTTATCATCCCCAAACTAGTGGACAATCTGAGGTCTCGAATAGGGAAGTCAAGAGAATCTTGGAAAAAGTGGTGAATCCGAATCGGAAGGATTGGTCGCTCAGGTTGGACGATGCATTATGGGCATACCGGACTGCGTATTAAACACCGATCGGGATGTCACCATATCAACTACTGTATGGAAATGCTTGTCACTTACCGGTCGAATTACAACATAAAGCTTATTGGGCGATTCAGAAACTCAATTTCGATCAAACAGCCGTAGGTGAAAAGAGACTACTTCAGCTAAATGAACTTGACGAATTCCTTCTTCAAGCCTACGAGAACTCTAAGTTATACAAGGAAAAGGTGAAAAGATGGCACGACCAGAAAATTATGCAAAGAACGTTCGAGCCAGGACAATCAGTCCTTTTTTTCAACTCACGGTTGAGATTGTTCCCAGGCAAGCTTATGTCAAGATGGTTAGGACCATTTACAATAAAAAGGGTGTTCTCACATGGCGCCGTTGAAATCTACAGTCGGAATCCTTTTGAAACTTTCAAGGTCAACGATCACAGATTAAAGCACTATTGGGTTGGCGAGTCTAACATGGACGTCATAGCTATCACACTTGCAGACGCAACATAAACAGGGAGTAGTCAGGCTGAACGACTTAAAATCAAGCGCTCATTGGAAGGCAACCCAATTTTATTTTTACGCTTATTTTTATTTATTTCACTTTTCTTTTCTTAAGTAACTTTATCCATGCTAGTGAAATGGTAGTTTAATGGAAAAAAAATAAAAATAAAAATTGGTTTAGAATATAGTTATGTAGGATTTAAATTATACTTGATTTTAATTAATCTTAGCCCTATGCTTGACGTTGAAAAAGGCTAGTGCGGAGCGTAGCGGAGCGGAGCGGAGCGGAGCGACATGTTGTTTATGTGTGCATGTGTGTTATCCTATATTCTAATGATGGGTATGCTTTCATGTGTTTAGGTATGCAAAGAAAAAGCTATATGATGCACATGCATTGAGTCAACAGAAACAATGCTCCAGCAACTAAGAGGCTTGACAGACAACCCAGCCGGGGCTGGGTTCTTCAATGCAAATTACCCAGCCGGGGCTGACACCAATTCTGTTTTCACAGCCTACTACCCAGCCGGGGCTGGACATGCAAAGCACAAAACACCCAGCTGAGGCTGGGTACCCTTCTATTTTCGCAGCAGACTGTCCAGCCGGGGCTGGCACCTTACAACACTAAAAACCCAGCCGGGGCTGGTTGTCCAATTAGTACACGGCAGTTGGAGCAGTTCAGTTCGGTAGTTGCTGTTCAATTCCCTTGCAACTTCAACCTCTTACCATCCTCATCACCTACGACAGTTAGTGCACGGTAGTTGCTGTTCAAATTCCATCATACTTCATCTTCATACCAGCCCACACCTTCATAACCTACACCCACGATCAACAATCCCACTCCTCCCACCTAGTCACCCACTACCCACTCACATAAATTCCTCATCTTCAAACCACCCATTCACCACACAATCTAACAACCTAAATTCACACCAATTGGAGGTTCAAGGATAGGATTTGTACAATTCTCTACAAACAAATTCGACATATATTGAAAGTAAGAAGTTGGTTTGCTAATTCTTCATCTTCTATCACCACAATTCAAGCCAAATAACCAAGTTTGTGGGAATTTCAAATCTTGCACACCAAGTGTTCGACAAATTGCTTAAGTAAAGTTTGGGGGAAAAACTCTTCAATTCCAAATCAATGGCACCAAAACCGACATCAAAAAGGCAACGAGGAGAGAGTTCGGGGACCACAAAACCAACAAGAACCTTTGATAGGCGAAAATTCATAAGTGTCACCGCCGCCAACCGTTACAATTATATGGTAACAAAAACACTCACACCTGAGCGGGGGTTGGCACCTGAGCCTGAGGATGGCGAAATGATGCAACAAATATATCAAAAAGGTTGGAATAAATTAACAGCAGAACCCAAACCCGCAGTTGTAATTGTGGTCAAAGAATTCTACGCTAACGCCGAGGATAAAGCCTCATACAATGCTTTTGTACGGACACGTACTATCAGTTACGAGTACCGAGACACTGCCAGTACCAAAACTTACGTGATAATGATCCAGATTATGAGGCTATTATGCAGGAGATGACAAAGCCGGGTACCTCATGGAAAAAATCAAATAATGGTGCCACTGGCTTTCGCAGTAAGGATCTCAGTCGGTATGGGAAAATATGGTACGCCTTCCTGTGCGCTAAATTACTTCCATCTACACACACGTCAGACGTGTCTAAGGATAAGGCAGTGTTATTATATGCTATGGTACAAGATTTTATCATGGACATAGGGGCTGTAATTAACTTTTCAATCCGAAGATGCCTTCGAGGACCATTCTCTGGCGGATTGCCACATCCTATCACTTATCTGTGGATTGTGTATACAAGCGGGAGTGCGTTTGTTAGATGATGAGATAACACAGATGCCGCTGAAGACACTTGACTCAAAAATGATTGCAAGATATGCTGTGTGGCCCAGAGGCGAATCGCACCCGAGAGGAGTAGGATTTGAATTTCTTTCAGCCGCGGAGGACGAGGCTGATGCTGAGGACACCTCAGATGACGATGAGTTTCAGGGTAATGAGGTTTTGGGAGAGACATCACAACAACCCGGAGTAATATCTAGCCCTCAATTCCTCAACCTTCAACGACAAGTGGATGAGCACACCAAGGAGGCACGAAGAGAAATGCGCAGACTAGCAGCAAGGCAGGACCACATGTTTGAGTCCATGAATGTATCTTTCACCTCATTGAACACTACGCTCCAGAGCTTCAATCCTACTGCCCAATTCCCTTACCAACAACTAGCACCAATGCCAAGGTTCCCACCCAGCGATTCCGATGAAGAACAACACCCATCACCAACCCACACTTAGGCGATTACAGGGAAGTCCTCTCTTATTTATTTCTTTATCTATACAATGTGGACATTGTAATTTTCATGTTTGGGGGATTTAGTCGCATGTTACATGTTGCATATTTGATTTCATTAGTTAGGTTTGCACAGGTTAGTTCATGGTTTATGTTTAGGATTGTTAAGTGTTGCATTCAAGTAATCATGTAGTTGCATAGTAGCTTAGGAATGTAAATAGTTTTATTCATCGTTGCAATCATTTTTTGTTTAGCATATATTTCAAAAAAAAAATACAAACAAATACAAAAATAATAGTTAGTTAATACGTTCATCTTGCATGAGTCCAACTTTTTGATAGTTCAGTTTAGTTTGGCCAATGATGAGATTGGAATTGAGTAGATAAGTATAATGCTGATTATTAGAGCTTTTGATGTGATTTCTTGTTATGAATTGGATCTTGTGCTTGTTTGAAACTGGTATAAAAAGGGTAGCACGTTAATAACACCTATGTTGACTGATTATTTCAAATTGATACATAAGGAGTTTCAAGAGGATAATGCTAGTGTAAATGAGAAAATGACAAGGATAGGCAGTAAAGACGAAGAATTAAGCAAGAACTAAGTTTGGGGGGATAAATGTGGGGTACATAAGCTTTATAAAAAAAATAATAATAAAAAAAATGATTATATATCGTGACTAGTTTTGTTTCGGGGCCTTTGTTACTTGAGCAAGTACGCCCGTAGGGGTGTCTTAACACCTAGCGCCCCTAAGGTCTTTTATGGTCTGGGAGTCGTTGGTTGAAAGCTCGCTAAGGGGTAGCACTGTTAGCCTAATGGAATGAGGCATTGCACAGTCATGTTAAATTATCTATAAAAAAAACGGGAAATGAGCAAAAAGCCCCCGTGATAGCAATAAAAAAAAATAATAATATAAAGTATGAGTACCCTATGTAAACCCTTGAAAGTGGTAATTGTTTAGTTTTAGTTGGAACTCGTCTACTTTTGAACTTTTTGATGTTTGCCCTGTATATTTCTTCCTAAGAGATTGGTTATGTATTGAATTTGAATTTGTATCAATTAGCATGGATGTTGATCACACACACACTATACCAGTGATAACGGTTTAAGATTTGAGGATTGATAAGGAATTATTGAATAGTTTGTATATGAAGTGTTGTAGTGTTTGCTTGATTTCTCTGAGGCCGGAAAAATAATTTTGATTCTATGATATTGCTGGATTTGTAAGCATGTATATTAGTTGCATTCCATTCCATTGCATTGTGTTGCATATTTATCTTTATTTTATTTTTGCTTGAGGACAAGCAAATGTTTAAGTTTGGGGGTATTTGATAAGTTGGTTTTATACCTACTTATCCGGCATCTATTACTTGAATTATTTGCTTAATCTCATGTTTCTTAGTGACATTTCATGCATTTTGTTTCTATTTTGTAGATTATATGCTTTGAAGCGGCATGAGCGACTATTGGTATAAAATTTGAAAGGAAAAGCAATTCCGGTAAAAGTTCGGGTTTTCATGTTTATTTTGTGTGCATTTCTTGTTTGTGGCATGGAACTTGGATTATGTGAAGAGATTCTTTATTGGCAATTCCGGAACATCTTACATCATTTTAATTAGAAGCTCGGATGCGAGAGTATGGTTTCTAGCAACAAAGACAAAGTTTTGAGTTGTTTTGATTGTCGTTACACAGTAGCGGCTGCTTCCGATGCGATTTCGACAGCCATCTGTTTGTTATTTCTGAAAGATCAAAGAATAAAAGTTGTAGATCTCGTCGATAGCTTAGATTTGATAGGTCGCGGGCCTCGTAATTCCTCCCGGTTTGAAAGTTATGGCAGTTTTAGCAGAGGAGGTAATAGAAGCAAAATTAATTGACAGCATACTACCCAGCCGGGGCTGGGCCCTTTTATGCTTTACCACCCAGCCGGGGCTGGGTGTCTGGGCAGAAAAATCAGAATGGTATCCAGCCGGGGCTGGCTTGTGCAAAGGAAAATGTCCAGCTGGGGCTGGGTACTCAGAAATCAAGACTCCTAGTTGGTTTCTAGTGCTACAAGTGTGGAGTTTTAGAAATGGTAATGACTTGGGACTTGTATATGCATGGAATTATAGTCAAAATACATGTGGTAGTATATATATGGATATAAAACTCTGAGATTAGAGGGGACACAAGAAAAGATTACGAAGAAAAATCTCAGTTTTTCTAGCGAGCATAGGAGGAGTATTTCAAGGCGATTTTCAAGACGATTGCGATTCTAGGCTACGTGAGGGGTGTTTTTCAATATTCTTCATCTTAGTTTATTATTTGTAATTGAAAAGATGATTTCCATTATTTATTCAGTGTTTATTTCGTTTATTATGAACTAAATCACTTTTTAGGCTTATGATGGATCTTTTAAGTGAATCTATGGTTTTGTAAACTTTGATTTCCAATTTATTAAGCTATTATCAGTTTATCTAAATTAATTTGTGCTTGAATCTATGAATTGCCTGATCAACAATTCTTTGTGGAGTTGGATGGAATCGAGAGAGGATATTCAAATCTAGACCTAGTTGATATAGCATATGTTCAGGATTTTGTTAATAGCTTAAACTTGATGAGTGTTAAGGTAGAAATATGCTTGACATCGCATGTAATCGTATAGAGAATTTATTCTTCAACCTTCTTCAATTGTAATTCACATAGAGATATAGTGAGTTAGTTGCTTAAGGTGTTTAACTGATTTCTATCTTAATTTTGGATTGACGTTAATATGGTATTAGTGCATCGAGAGGTGGTTAATACTACGTTCGTGTTCTTGATTAATAAACTGGAATAGTGAGTTAAATTGCAATAAAAGTGTTAAAATCAGAGTGAAGCTTAGGGTGAAATCATAAGTCTAATTCTCCATTAATTGTTTGAAATTCCAGATTTTGATATTTGTGATTGGTTTGTGATAGTTTAATTATTTTTTTAAATTCAGAATAGTTATTTTTAATCATTGAATTTGATTTGTTTAATAAAATTAGGGTTAATAGAAGATTGGTAATTGTAAGTTGAGATTTTTGCTAATAAGTCTCCGTGGGAACGATACTCTACTCATCACTTTATTACTTGTTGACCACGTATACTTGCGTGTTGTGCGAATATAGATTTTACCCAACATCATTCATGACCTAATGTGGCATGTTATGTGGTTATGTGTTGTAGAGACTGTACAGACTCAAAAGGAAAGTAATTTTTATTGTAGCAGACGCTGAAGGCAAGTTTTTCTTAAACGCTTGTCTAACCTTCGTGTTAGCCAAGTTTTCTGTGATTCATGTTATGAGATGCATGAACTGTTTTACTAAAGAGTCGATGCCAGTTTTACCTCGGCTAGACTAATCTTGAAGAGTTGATTGATTTATTTACAAGTCTTTCAATATAGAATTGTTAACGCTATCCTACGCCAATTGTTTGGTATGGATTCAAGGTAAGCCTGATTATGAATAAATAAATGTATTTTTCATCGATTATTCGATGGGCACGCGAGGTTTCCAAAACGTAAACGTACATACGTTTAACAGGATGTAGTGTTGATCAACATAGAGTACTATAGGCTGATCACCCAGAAGTGCTCGTAAGATATGCCGGACTTACGGACTTAGTGTCGAGTTGTCCTTTTCAAAGAAATTATGAAATGCTCATGGTCTTGGACCAGAATTAATGTTTTACTGAATATTGTCATTGTAAAACATTTTGAAGGAAAAGAAATGCTATTTTGAATTATTGATAGTACTTCGTAACTACTATCCTATTATTGAAGATATACGATTCCTATGTTTCAAGCATGTTATTTGAAAGAAATTGTTGTACTTGCTGAGCTTGTTATGCTCACTCTTGCTTGAACCATATGAATGCAGCTAAAATCGAACGAACTGATGGATCCGACAAGGATAAAGGCAAGACGAAGATAAACGATTAGTATACCTTGTAATAAACTAGTAAGTTGTATATATTATAGTATGATGAACAAAAAATGTAATGGTTTTAGAACTTGGGGACGGGATGTAATATTATTAATATAATAAGAATATCGTTGATTCACACATTTTGATGTCATTTCAATAGAATGAATGTATAGTTATGAGTACCGTGTAACACCATCTGTCGTGTTGGAAGATACCTGGATTTGGGGGCATCACATAGGACTTGTGGTGAACGTGAGTAGTGATTGTTTAACCTATGCACGAGGCAAGTTCTCTAACTCTATTTTTATAATTGTGCAAGTTCTTAAACTTTATTTGAGCAAGTTTTTCTAACTCCAAGCTTTCTTTTTGCAATTTTCTTAACCCTAATTATATCATACAAGCTCTTAAACCTTATCTTTTGATATTGAGCAAATCTTTAACTTGTTATTTAGCATGCAAATTTCTACATTCTAACACACTAATCTTGAACAACTTTTGTCATTCAACTTACTATTTGTTATGCATGCTTAAGATTCTACTCTAAATAAGGTTTTAACCTTAGCTTAACATTGTTCAAGCAAGGTATGTTACACTATTCAATAATTATGCTCTTAGATTATTCCTAAAGCATGACCTTAGTACACAATGTTGATTCATTTATCAATTATTCAAAAGCATAATGTTATTACATTTTTATTCAACTAATCCTTAGTTGATGTTCGTAAACTCTAAATTACCTTAAAACTTATCCAAACCAAACTTACTTTGGTGCGGAATCATATTCTAAATGTTGAGATAAACAACCCTATTATAGGGGATAACTCACGCATAGCGTTAAAATGTTTATGCACAATACATTGTATGAAGGGTTGATCCCCCTAAGTACGAGGAGTCCTTATAGTCTTAGGACTGTTAAAGTTTAAGTTGAAAGAATACTTATAACTATGGACATAGTTCGTGGTCTTTTGACCCTCAGTTATATATTTTAAGTTCTATTCTTGATTATTATTGATGAAGTACTTTATTCATTTCTATTAAGCCTATTCATTTGGCAGTTGATATGATGTTTATTCATTATTATCCAAGTGAGCTTTGTTTGCTCACTCTTGCATATATACACTCATTGCAGCTAAAGTTGAGAAGGTCGATGAACCTACAACTAGCAAAATAAAGGGAAAAATGTACAAGTGATTAAGACTTGTAATTTAATTACTTTTATGTTAAGGGACTTTATAGTTAATGATGTGATGTAATTATTCTATTTTCGCACTTGATTGATGTTAATATTAGACAACCTGGGATATTTTGGATTTAATGATGTAACCATTTTATAGGAAGGATTTATGGTTTAAATGTTATTTTATTTGGTTACATAGTATGAATGTATGGAAAGTGAACACCAAGTCTTAGGGGAATGAAGTACCAAAACTTAAAATTTTGTTGTTAGGATGGCTAATGTAGGAGAATCCGGTCAGGATAGGGAGGAAGGATCCTAGATGCATAGAGAGGAGGAGCCTCGAGATATTCAGGTGATTTGAGAACAACTACAGCCACGGGAAACAACTCAATTGGTCACAGTGGTTGAGCAGGAGAGGTTACCTGATGAGGATGATGAGATAGAGACGGAGGAGGAAGACCCCATTGAGATGCTACAGTCGAATGAGGATGAGGATGACGAGGAAGAAGAACTTCCACTTAACTCGATCGCTGCCCATATGTACGACGAAGTATACGACCGCAATGTGGAACTTCAGGATATCGTCAAGGAGTTGTAAGTGATAGTAGCTGAATAGCAATTCGCAATGGTGCAGAAGGACAACGTGATCCAGGATCAAGAAGAGAAGATGATCCACACCGAAGGAGACAACGAGCAACTGACAGAGGAAATTATAGAACTGAAGAACAAGCTGAAGGAAGAATCTACTAAGAGGGCAAGAGCCAAAGACGCGTACGAAGAAGCTTATCAACGAGTCGGGATAGCAGAGAGAGAGGTACAAACAAAGAGGATCAAGATGGAAGAGATGAATAGTGTATTCAACACCGTGATTAATCAAGCTCAAGATCGGGTCGTGGGTTATCCGATTCAGTTCGAGACGCTGCCATCGTACATATTAGATCGCCGAACAATGTTTCGAATTATGTAGGAAGAGCGTCGTAAGGATACGCAGTATCTTATTAGGACATCGTAGGGAATGTACTTGATATGTGATTTATGATATGATAAATAAAATATAAATCCCAAGTATTATGTAACCTATGGGATATGATGATGATGTTATCCTGGAACTTTAGTAGTTCAGGAAGGTAATGTAAATAGTAGAGACAATATTATTCTTATGTTTTCTAAAAGATTATGAATGAATAAAAGTTATTATTTTATTCAAAGTAATATGTGTTACGTGATAATCTTTTATGGTGTAAAAATTAAGCAGAAATACTTAAAGAAATTGAGTAATAGTCTAATGAGTGTATTTTAATAGAAAATACCTCCAAGACGTTAAGTCCGACAAAGAAACCCTAAGAGATCTACTAATAACAACAATGTTGAGGCTAATCTAGTTCAACAGCTAGTGACGTTACTGATGGGTGCATTACAGAATCAACCATAAAATCAAGCTGTGACATTTAAGGAGTTCAAGGCGCTTGGACCACCAGAATTCTGTGGGTCTATGAATCTAGTTGAGGTGTAGACCTGGATCATAGAGATAGAGAAAGTATTTGATGTAGCTAGAGTAGGTGAGAATCATAAGACTGCTTTTGCAACATTAATGTTGAAAAGAGAGGCTAGTTATTTATGGCAAGCCAATAAAACTCGAGGAGGACAAGGGGTGATGACATGTGATAGGTTTAAGGAGATATTCTTAGAGACCTATTTCCCGGAGAGTTCGAAGAATCAGATAGAGGTGCAGTTTCTAGAACTGAAGCAGGGATCAATGACGGTGTTGGAATATGCCGCAAAATTCAACGAGCAAGCGAGGTTTGTGCCATATCAAGTCAACACAGATGAGCACAAGGTGATGAGATTTGAACAGGGACTGAGACCTTAGTTGTACAGTAGGGTCTCCCTATTCCAGCTGAAGACATTCGCAGCGGTGCTTGAGAAGGCAATTCTCGCTGAGAGTGGAGGCAAGGTCATAACAAAGCATAACCAAGAGCAGAGAAAGAAGAAGAATATGGGCGAAGTTAAGAATGGTGGTGGTAACAGTGGAAATGGTAGCAATAACCTGAAATGGAAAAGGAATGGAAATGTGGGTTCAAGGAACCAGTAGGGTAATCAGTAGAAGAAGAAGTTTGAAGCATGTGCTACGTGCAGGAAGTTTCATGTGGGTGTGAGCGTAAGGGGGGAGCGTGTATGCTTTAACTGTGGCCACGAGGGTCACATTGCCCCAAACTGCAATCAACCCAAGAAGAATATTTGCTACACGTGCGGGTCAAAGGATCATTTTTCTCCTAAGTACCTTAAGAAGAAAGCTGAAGAGACGACAAAAAATAAGGGAGGTAGCAGTGGAGGTACATTGACCACTGTTGTGATGCCCACAAATTTGGGTATCTTCCAACCCGACATTTGGTGCTACACGGTACTCATAACTATAAAATCATTCTATTAAAAACATAATATAATGAATATAATTACTATCTTCTTATTATAATCAAAATGAAATCCATTCCCAGGTTCATAAACTGATTACATTGTTTATTGTTCGTAAGGTATAATGCATACAAACAAATTAATCTATTACACGATAGTTAAGTATCCATCTTAGCTTTGCCCTTATCTTTTTTAGCATTCTCAGTACGTTCATCCTTAACTGCAATCATATAATTCACGCAAGAAGTGAACATAACAAGCTCAACAAGTTTTAACAAATGATAACATCAACACCACATTCGTGAATTATATGACAAATCATACATAACTGAGCAAATAGTTATGACGTATTTTAAAACAGTAACACTTTAACAATTCATAACATCAATTCCCAAAGTATAAAATAGATTAGGAATTCTGAAGTGGTCGATACACCATGAACAGTAGCTTTCTATTTTCATACTTGAAAAGGATATCACAACACTAAGGTTGTACATCTGCATTACTTATGAGCACTTCTAGGTGATCAGCCTATAGTACTCTGTAGTAGCCCTGAATCTGGGCCCCGAATCGCCGCGGACTCGGTATACTATTTTTATCACTATTTGCGGAAGATATAAACATAAATTGTTTATACAATACATTACACACTATTCCCCAAAATCGAGTAACCTTAACTTAAACATCATTCATATAATATCTATTATACAACAATATTTACCAAAATATATAATTACAAACAAGTCGCACTTTATATCCCAAGCTGAACTTGGCCTTAACCTTTTCCTATATCCGAACGCATTCGCTTTATCTGCAATGTTTATCATAATATAGCAAGGGTGAGCATGAAAGTTGCCCAACAAGTTTGTATACAATAATATAACAATATATAATGATTGAAGAGTATGAATAATGGGCTTGCTATAATTCATCAATATAATTGAGAACTAGCACGAACAAATTTTTGACTGAACAAGTATTATACATGAACAAACATTTCTGAACCAACTGGTAATGAAGGTGATCAGCCTTTCATACCTGACTTATACATGCAAGATGTATAGAATACAATTTTCTTGGCAATCAGCAATGATTAACCATAAGCTTGAAGAAACTACTCTTATTAGAGTTAAGTAAAAGAAAACTTGCTTGAACCGTTGATTACCGCACGCAATTTAATAACGCTTTACCCCGAAGACCTAATATTAATTATATAGATCTCCAATATTAGAATAATATCATCACAGTATAATACTGTTATATTTATATCCATAAAATAACCTAAACATATTACCACATAAGCCTATCTGTCTATACAACACATAAGACATAGCATCAAGTCAAACTATTTCAGTCTGACGTAAAACCGACACAATTCTAACATCCCGACGGTCTAGTCGGACTTTTATCGAGTTTAAGTTCAATTAAACTCTTCCTAAACACTTAACAATTAATACAGATAATTTCTAATCAGACAAAACATTTTTCCTAGGCTCGTAATAATTTTCGGATAATTATTACCATTTATCAACATTTTTCAATCATTAGTACCGTATTTAAATGAATTAAATAAGACTTAATACCTTAATCATTAATATTTATTTAATATAAAATATTAATTTAAATCATTACATAATATTTTAATATAATTATAATATCACAAAGTATTTTTAATACCTAAAAAAATCATAATTATATGATATTTAAACAATTAAATCCATTATCCGATAATTAATATTAATATTAAAATATTAATATTTTCATGCCAAAATATCAAAAGTTATAATTAATAACTTAAAATATTTTTATAACACTTAAATCATTTTTATATGATTTATAAAGCATTAATTCCATTTTTCCTTAATTTATTTAATATATCTATTAAATAAACTAATTATCATTAATATTGATTAATTAATGAAATTCATCCCAAAATATTAAAAGTCATCAAAAATAACTTAAAATATTTTCTTATACCATAATATTAGTTTTCATGATTTTTCATGAATTAAAAATCATTTTTAAATAATTTATTTAATATTATAATTAAATAAATAAATACCATTTATATTCCAAAAATATTAAATATTTTCAAAATAGTTAAAAACTATTTTTCAGACTTTAAAATAATTTTTCAGAATTTATTTTGTATTTTTAAAAATTAAAAACTATTTTTTTCTAATTTTAAATTAATTTCCGGAAAAATAATAATAATCTGTCGCTAAAGGCCTATAGCGACACTTTCTGTCGCTATAGGTGTTCTTCACTCAAGAACACTGACAATTCAGTGTGTGAGGGGGCTGGTTTGACCGGCTATAACTTTGTGTGTAATCAGTTTCTGAACCATCTTAAACCGGGAATGTATATCTGAAATGTAATACTACAACTAGAAATCATCAACTTGGTCATAACACAAACACACAAGGAGATCTGATCTCCCAAAGTTCCTGTCAGACGCCACCTGGGTTTCTTCAGAAACCCAGAACACTTAGTATCCATTTTCAAGCCAAGATTAATACAGGTTCTAGTCGTTGTTTGGTGGTTTTATGGTTCAAATGTGTAGTCACTATGTCAAGGAACAATAACATAACAAGATCTAGGTCTAACAACATCAAAATCATAACTTATCAAATGGTCAAAGCTATCAGAAAATTCGTTTGCCCAAATTTATGGGTTTCTTCCAGATTTTAAATAATCAGATCGGGAGGCCTACTTTGACCACACTTTACGATCATTTCGAAGCGGTTATAAGAGTTCTATTGACCCTGATCGGTATTCCATTCTACAAGCTACAACATTTACCAATAAACAACATCAAACACCAAACACATTGACAGATCCGGACCCAACAAAACTTGTCAGACGCTGATAACGTTCTTCTGGGTTGTCCAGATTTTGCTTGGTTAAGCCTGGTCAACGAACTTTTACCTTTAATAACGTACGATCTAGACCTGTTATGGCTGTGGTTCCAACTCCAGATCAAAGACCACATGACAAGCTACCTATTTCAACTTTAAAACAACAAAACTCAACAACAGACACGAATCGAAGGCCACTGACATTCGGTTGTCAGGCCATCTTTGGTGTTCTTGGTCAGATTTTAAAAACTTCAAAATCGAGCACTATGATGTTATGAGTTTGTGCTTTGACAACCCAGATCATCATTTGACACCTTATAACACATATTTAACCAATCAATTACAACATTTAACATCAAATTCAAAGATTTCAAAATTTAGGGTTTTTATACCTTTTATGCTCAAATCTTTGATTTAGCTTTCCTTAACTGATCCTGGTGATCCAGAGGCTCAACTAAGGACTGATTTACTTGTGATTTTCAGAGGTTTAGAAAAGAGAGAGAGTTGGTGAGAGCTTCCAACCAAAATGGCAAAAAAATTTAACTTTCTCTCTCTCCAAACTAATATATATTACCTAGATTCATGTATGGTTTATATGTGCTGTCAAATGGGGCTGATTTGCTGGATTTTAAGTCAATGGAATGGTTAGGGTGGTTCAACAACCCCACATCTTTTGGCCAAGATTGCAAGCTATCACAAAATAATACACAAAAGGGCAATTTTGTCATTTCCTTTTATTTCTAGATTTTTCATGTGTTGCAAACCCTTAGGATTAGGGTTTGGATAATTTTAGGGGTTAAGGGTTTAACCCTTTAAGATTTAGCAACTTGTAATTCTAAGATTTTCGGATTAAGGTTTTCGTTATAGAAAATAGAAAAATTTTAAAATCGCAATTAGAATTCTCTAATTACATTACCATTTCCTAATCATATATCAATCTTGCTATTTAGGACTAATTTATCCTAATTAAAATTGCTAATTAAGCACTTAGGGTCAAAATTGTACATTAGATTTTAAAACCACATTTTAGGGTTTTAAAAATAAAAATAATACTTCAATTTTAGAAATTAGATTTCTTAATCCGATTAGGGTTTCTAATAACTTGACAATAAGGATTTATATCTCCTAATTAACATTGCTAATTAAGCAATTAAATCGATCACTGCACAATTAGGGTTCAAAATGGTCATTAGGGTTTTCAACCCACAAATTAAGGTTTTCTAATAGAAAATAATTTTCTAAAGTAGAAATTAAATATTCGTAATTAGATTAGAGTTTTCTAATTACTCATAAATTGAAATAATTAGGATTGGGGTTTCCTAATTAGCATTGCTAATTTTAGCAATTAAATCCTCAACTGAGCATTAGGGTTTTTGACGGAACAATAAAGGTTCCAAAAATTGGAAATTAGGGTTTATTAATTAATCAACCTTTACCATAATTATTAGTATAATTAATACCACATAATCATTATAATTATCATTTCTATTCCCAGATTAGGGCTTTCATTTTATCAGAATCTGAAATTAGGGTTTTCAGATCTAGTATTAGGGTTTCTAATAATCAACTAGAATTTCCAGTAATTCTTTAGGGTTTTCCCTAATTAATTCATAATTAAAATCGTTTAACCTTATACTTAGCACTTGCATTCCCAACCTAGGGTTTTCAGATACCGAATTAAGATTTCGTACTCCCGGAACTGAAATTAGGGTTTCTAGAACCGATTTCTAGGGTTTCTCATTAGACGTTAGGGTTTTTTAACTGAACGTTGACGTTCTTAAAATAAACTTAGGGTTTGTCACAGATATAATTTATCTGATCAACCCATGACCCTTAACCACATTCTGAACACATCATTAACCATATACACAGAGCATATTTACATAAATCCTTAATCCTGAATAATTCACTTATATCCTTCACTGAATTTTGAAATCCTCAAAATTCAATTCCAATAACATCAAACGCATACACTTATTTTCTATCTAGGTCTATTATTTGACCTTAAATCAATCATTTAAGATTTTCATAAATTGTCTAATTTCTCGGGTTGTCACATAATCTATGTTGATTAACATTCATCCGTTAAACGTATTTACATTTAAGTTTTGGTAAACTCGCGTGCCCATCGAATAGTCGATGAAAAATAATTTTGTTTGTTCATAGAAAAACCTTACCTTCAAATCCGTACCAATTACTTGGCATATGATAGTGTTAACATTTCTATATAGAAAGATATGTATATAAATAAATCTATATCTTACGAGTAGTCTAGCCGAGTTAAAACTGGCATCGACCATTTCTTTAAAACCAGACATGCAATTCAGTACAATAAATCACATAAAACTTGACTAACTAGAAAGTTAGACAAGCATTAAGAAAACTTGCCTTTCAGCGTCTTCAAATAACTTAATCGACTGTTCACAGCCTTTACAGAATCTACAAGATATATTAACATAGCACACTGTAATTAGCTATCAACAATTACTCACATTGTTTCTACCAACTTCTTTCTCTTCTATATTTTTGTTAACTTTATTTCATTTAATAAAGTCAATCCGACTAATTACCCTTCATCCCGACTTATTAACAATTTATGCTATTAACCGGACTCTATCATCATTGGCGAAGTACCAATGTTGATTTCCGATTATGGTTCATTAATAACACTTTATGTTCTTCGTTCATAAGTTAATAACATGCGTTCAATTCCTATGTTTCATTATCATATACCTTAGTTTAGGAAATATAAGAATAGTTTTAGTACACACATTAAGTGTGTAAACTTAACTCATATAGGTCTCTGAACATTTGAAGTTCAAACCTAAGTTATCTAACAAAGAACCTGCCTCGACGTTGCGGCGTGGCCTTCCTATACAATGTTGGCGCTGCGGCGCCAATTTGTAGTACCCAAGCCCTGGTCTCGGTGCTGCGGCGCGAGACTCCTTCTTATGAGTGGCACTGCGATGTGACTCTGCAGTAGGCAATGACACTGTACTGGCCCTGCAGTGCGGCACTTAAAGCCTTGTCTGGCGCCCCGACACCAAACCTCAGCACCAAAAAAGTTTGAAAAATGAATTTTTTTTGTGAGTTTCTCGGATTTATAACTTCTTTGTTATAAGTCCAATTTGGTCTGTTTAAAACCCTACACATCATAAATGACATACTCTATGCGTTCATATAAGAATTCAACACTTTCGAATCCGTTAACTCAAAATTCACTATTAAGTTTCTTTTTAAGCGTTTGTTAAACGTTAATAAGCATTCAATACTCGTTTTCTTCGTTTTAAGTTGGAATCCGATGATTCTTGAGTCCAAGACTCTTAAATACCCTATCTCACGTGTTGACATTGAAAAACAACATTTTTAAGTCTCATGACAACTTTTGACTATCAATCCAGAAATTTCTACGTTTTTGACGTTTACCGTCTAATTACGTAAAATTTCCTTGACATATAGCTTAGCTAATTGTTCTAGGTTATACCTAACTCCTATTTGTAGAAAATGAGCCAATTTCGTCAATCGATCCACTATCACCCAAATAACATCATATCCTTTCCTTGTTATTAGAAGTCCCACCACAAAATCCATTGCTTTCCCCGGATGATATAAAATATCACAGTCATAACATTTTATTAATTCTAACCACCTTCTCTGTCTCATGTTCAACTCCTTCGGTGTGAAGATATATTTCAAACTTTTGTGGTCCGTGTATATCTCACACTTCTCACCAAATAGATAATGCCTCCATATCTTCAAAGAAAACACTACAGCTGCCAATTCCAGATCATGAGTAGGATATGCCTTCTCATAATCCTTTAATTGACGTGACGCATACGCAATGACCCTGCCATTCTTGATGAGCACGCAACCTAGTCCTTTATTCAAAGCATCGCTATATACTACAAAGTTCTATGTATCATCTGGTAAGGCCAATACAGGTGACTCACTTAACCTCTTCTTTAGTTCTATAAAATTGTTCTCACTTTTTTCAGTCCACACATATTTCACCGTCTTTCTCGTCAGATTTGTCAATGGAGTAGCTATTTTAGAAAGTCCTGAATGAACCTTATATAGTATCCTGCTAACCCCAGAAAACTCCAAACCTCGGTTGGCGTCTTCAGTTGCTCCCACTCATTAACTGCTTCTACTTTTGCTGGATCTACAGAAATGCCATCTTTATCAATAACATATCCTAGAAACTTCACTCCCTCAAGCCAAAATTCACACTTTGTGAAATTCGCATACAACCTTTCCTTCCTTAGTGTTTCCAACATTATCCTTAAATGTTCAGCATGATCCTCTGACGTCTTTAAATACACTGGAATATTATCAATGAACACTACGACGAACTTGTCCAAATATTGTTTGAACACTCTGTTCATCATAGCCATAAATGCGGCTGGCGTATTAGTCAACCCAAACGACATCACCACAAACTCGTAATGACCATAACAAGTTCTGAAGGCCATCTTAGGTACATCCTCTTTTCTTACTTTTAACTGATGATACCCCATGCACAAATCTATCTTAGAAATATACTTTGTTCCTTTCAACTGATCAAATAGATCATTGATCCTAGGCAACATGTATTTATTCTTAATCGTTAACTTGTTCAACTCTCGATAGTCGATACAAAGTCTTAACGGCCCATCCTTTTTCTTTACAAACAATACCGGTGCTCCCCAAGGAGACACACTCGGTTGAATGTACTTCCTGTCTAAAAGTTCTTGTAATTGAACAATTCACTCCTTCATCTCAACTGGCGACATCCGATATGGTGCCCTTGAAACTGGTGTCGTACCCGGTAACAAATCAATCACAAACTTAACCTCTCTATCTAGTGGAATACCCGGTAATTCCTCCATAAATACATCCGCTAACTCATGAACTATAGGTATCTGGTCCAATGATGTTCCCACTCTTTGGGTATCCACAATATGGCACGGGTAACCTACACACCCTTTTCTCAACATCTTCCTAGCTTGTGTCATCGATAGACAACAAGAGCGTCTCGGTGATTTACTACCGAAGAACACTACCTTGGCTTTCTTAGAAAGCCGAAGGTTCACACTTTTCCTATGGCAATTTATTATCGCCTTATGGTTAATAAACCAATCCATACCAAGATTTGCATCGAATTCTTTTAACCTTATTGGTACCAAATCTACCGATAACTTATTACCTCTAATATCTACGCAACAATCCTTATGAATATGTTCAATGGGGATTATTTCTTCGTTTGCTACCTTAATGTCTAAAGGTATTGCTAACTTTTCAGGGATTAAACCTAATCGCTTAGCAAATTCACATGTTATAAAAGAACAAATAGCACCCGAGTCAAATAACACATTAACATTTATTTCATTAACTGGAATGATACCTGCTACCACATCTGTTGATGTAACCGCATCTTGGATGGTCATATTAAACGTATGAGCTGAGGGTCTACCCACTGATGATGTTGGTCCAGTAATGGCTAATTTACCACTACCAGAACCCTTATTTCCCTCTAACCCTTTCTTCGGGCAATTTCTTGCCATGTTGTCCAACGATCCACAGACAAAACACCCTTGGTTTTTCTTAGGGTTAGGATAGTTGGGTGACAGATGTCCCTCCTACCCACAGTTGTAGGAAACTGATTTTCCCTTTAAACAGACTCCCATATGAGTCTTTCCGCGTGTCTTGTATGTCTCCGTCCTACGCTTAGAATCTCCCTGTTTTACCCCAGTATTCCTAGGGTTAAAATTCTTCCTCTTAAGCATATTGCCACTACCACTGGCAACTTCTGCCTTATTTCCTCCCTCTACTTTATTCTTGTTCTTCCTTTCCTTATGATACTGAGACAATGTCTCACCACCACCTTCAGCTATTATTGCTTTTTCTAGAATGGTCCCGTAGGAAGCACTCTAAAACACCAATATCCTACTGTAGAGCCAAGGTTTCAAGCCCAACTCAAACCGATGCGTATTCCTCTCTTCTATATCCACCCGATGTGTAGTAAATCTCGCCAATTCATTGAATTTGGCAGTATACTGGGGAACTGTCATATCCCCTTATTTTAGTTCCAAGAACTTAATCTCCATCCTATCTTGCATGCTAGTAGGTAAGTAGTTCTCGAAGAATACCTTCTTGAACTATTCCCAAGTAACTGCCTCTATTCTAGCCCCACCCTGGTGAGCCTTCCACCCGTAGTTGGCTTCCCCCTTCATCACGTAAATCGCAAAAGAAGTCTTTTGCGCCTCACCTACATTTGTAATCACAAACGCCTTTTCTATCTCTTTCACCCATGTCTGGGACTCTAATGTGTCCATCGTTTCTCAGAACTCCGGAAGACCCACACTTTTAAATTCCTTAAAGGTAGTTGTTCTTGCTACCCTAGGTGCTACAGGAATTCCTCCCCCCACTTGGTTAAATGTTGTCATTAATAAATTAATGAACTCTTGCATACGGTTATTAGGACCCTCCTGATTTCCATTATGAGACTCGGCCTCTTGATTACGTTGTCTCCTTCTTGGTGGCATAATTCTAATTAAATAAATAAAGTTTCGTTATTATTTATTTAACTACTTAGTTATCATTCTCAAATAACAACTCATACCACAACAAGCACATTATATAAAAACTTCATTATATTAATATGCTTTCATAGTCAAAACTATTTACATCATGATTCCTTAGCCAAAAAGATATTACATTACTATCCCGCAATTGACTTCTGCAAAATTTGGGATTTATAAAAAGACTACCCTTTAATTATACAAAAGAGGGTTTTATGTCACTACTATATATACCAAAAAAAACTAACAATCTACTAACACTGTCGCATGGCATTCTCATGTTTCTGATTTGCAAAAATTGAAACAATATCTCGACTAATCGTATGCCGAGTCTGCCCTGACCCAATAGAATAACAAGCGATTCTCAGCTTGAAATCCTCATGAGCGCAATCGTGGATGTATGACATCCTAGCTATCTTCTGGTCTTTTTCAACCAGTTTCTTTCGAAGCTCTACGACCTCTACCTTCTAGTCTCTCACCTTATCTGTCATCAGCACTTTCTCATCGTGCTCTGACTCAAAATCTGCCTCTACAAATTCCTTCGCCTCATATAGGGCAGTTATCTCCTCATTCTGCGTCTGTAACACAGTGCACAGATGCACATTCCTATCCAACACTGCTAGATACAATGATCTCATTGCATCCGGAGGTGTTGGCTCATGAGTAGGTAGCATCATATTAATCGATGTTACCTCCATCTCCTCCTCCACATCAATCATCATATTAAGATATGACGTTATGCCCATTGTCTCCTTGGAGTGTTCCCCCTCAGAGATGTACTCTTCAATATCAGAGTCTTCCAGAACCACTAACGGTACCTCTGCCACTGGCATCGGTAATATCTCCACTTGGTTCACCGACTCCTCACTTATCTCGTGAATGTTTCTAAACATCAAGCTATCGTTTGACATCCACAAAACACATAATATGTTGATTAGTACATAATACACAATAATATAAGCATAAATCGCATTTAATTTATTTAAGATTAATTTCAATCTTTTAAACCTTTCGGTACTGAGTTTTCTCAATACCTTATTAATTCATTTGACTCGAATTTCTTTCTTCGGACTTTACCTTCCTTACGAGGTTATTAGCCTAAGGTTCCTCCCCCCTTAAGTTTTATAACCTAATGCTTTTATACCAACTTGTGACTCCCCCAAATTCGGGTATCTTTCAACTCGATATTTGGTGCTACACAGTACTCATAACTATACAATCATTCCATTGAAAACACAATATAATGGTTGTAATTACTATCTTCTTATTATAATCAAAGTTAAATACATTCCCAGGTTCATAAACCGATTTCATTGTTTGTTGTTCGTAAGGTATAATACATACAAACATACTAATCTATTACACAATACTTAAGTATCTATATTAGCTTTTCCCTTATCTTTCTTAGCATTCCCAGTACGTTCATCCTTAACTGCAATCATATAATTCACGCAAGAAGTGAGCATAACAAGCTCAATAAGTTTTAACAAACGATAACATCAACACCACATTCGTGAATTATATGACAAATCATACATAACTGAACAAATAGTTATGACATATTATAAAACAGTAACACTTTAACAATTCATAACATCAATTCCCAAAGTATAGAATAGATTAGGAATTTTGAACCTGTCGATAGACCATGAACAATAGCTTTCTGTTTTCATACTTGAAAAGGATATCACAATACTAAGGTTGTACATCTGCATTACTTACGAGCACTTTTAGGTGATTAGCCTATAGTACTCTATGTTGATCAACATTCATCTACTAAACGTATTTACGTTTAAGTTTTGGCAAACTCGCGTGCCCATCGAATAATCGATGAAAAATACTTTTGTTTGTTCATAGTCAAACCTTACCTTCAAATCTGTACCAATTACTTGGCATAGGATAGCGTTAACATTTCTATATAGAAAGATATGTATAAATATCAATCTATATCTTACGAGTAGTCTAGCCGAGTTAAAACTGGCATCGACCATTTCTTTAAAACCAGGCATGGAATTCAGTAGAATGAATCACATAAAACTTGACTAACTTGAAAGTTAGAAAAGCATTAAGAAAATATGCCTTTTAGCGTCTTCAAAAAACTTAATCGACTGTTCACAGCCTTTACAGAATCTATAAGATATATTCACATAGCACACTGTAATTAGCTATCAACAATTACTCACATTGTTTCTACCAACTTCTTTCTCTTCTATGTTTTTGTTAACTTTATTTCATTTAATAAAGTCAATTCCACTTATTACCCTTCATCATGGCTTATTAACAACTTACGCTATTAACCGGACTCTATCGTCATTGGTGATGTACCAATGTTGTTTACCGATTATGGTTCATTAATAACACTTTATGTTCTTCGTTCATAAGTTAATAACATGTGTTCAATTCCCAAGTTTCATTATCATATACCTTAGTATATGAAATATACTTATAGTTTTAGTACACTCATTAAGTCTGTAAACTTAACTCATATAGGTCTCTGAACATTTAAAGTTCAAACCTAAGTTATCTAACAAAGACCCTACCTCAACGTCGCGACGTGGCCTTCCTATACAATATTGGCACAGTGACGCCAGTTTGCAGTACCCAAGCCCCGGTCTCGGTGCTGCGGTACGAGACTCCTTCATATGAGTGGCGCTACGGCGCGACTCTGCAGTAGGCAATGACACTGTACCGGCGTTGCGGCGCGACATTAAAAGCTTTGTCTGGCGCCAGACCTCAGCACCATAAAAGTTTGAAAAATGAAATTTTTGGTGTGTTTCCCGGATTCATTACTTCTTTGTTATAAGTTCTATTTGGTCCTTTCAAAGGCCTACACGTCATTGATGACATACTCTACGCGTTCATATAAGAATTCTACACTTTCAAATCTGTTAACTCAAAATTCACTATTAAGTTCATTTTTAAGCATTTGTTAAACGTTGATGAGCGTTCAATACCCATTTTCTTCGTTTTAAGTTGGTATCCGATGACGTTTGAGTCCACAACTCTTTAATACCATATCTCACGTGTTGACATTGAAAAACAACGTTTTCAAGTCTCACGACAACTTTAACCTATCAATCCGGAATTTCTATGTTTTCTACGTTTAACGTCTAATTACGTAAAATTCTCCATAACTTCGTTACTAGTGTTCTCTAAGCCAAATCACTTGGAATACTTCATGGATTTCATATCTACATCCTAACAAAGCAAGATGCACATATTTAAGTATTGATGGAGTTTAATTATTCATCAACAATCAACCCCAACAATCAATATTATAATGATTTAAACCTACATCAACCCTTATGATTTCTATGTCTTCATGACTTATAAAGATTATATAAATTACAAGTCATCCTTATTCCTCCATAATAAACATACACCACCAATTTATGATTCATCATACTTAAAGAAATCAAAAGAGATGGAACTACTATTAAGGAATATTACCTTAAGGAATCTTGGTGTTCTTGCAAGAAACTCTAAAGCAAAACTTCAAAGTGGTATATTTAATTGAGTTCGGCTCTTTCTCTTTCTCAAAATATCTATTAGGCAACTTGAAAAACCCTCAAATGACCAACTCTTGCTTTGTATTTATAAGCAATTGAAATGGAGGGCAAAAAAGTCATTATTCCCCCACCTCCTTACTATTCCCTACTTTATCACAAAGTAAAATACTTGGTGATCAAGTAGGTTTCTTGGCTTTCACCCCAAGTGGCCAGCCCACCATGCCCATGGGTCATCCCCATGGGTTTTACCATTCGTTGACCCACCGGTTCGTTCCACGGTTCAGTTTTCTTGGATCGGGCTTAATCATTCTAGCATTGGGCTTTAGTTTGGGCTTAACCATTTAATTCAATTGTTTGGACTTGGCATAATCCAAATCTAATTGGATTATTATAAGTCTTAACATAAGTTCCATAATACCAATCGTATTCTACACGTATAATTCACGTATTCTTTCCGTATAATATTCTTACAATAATCGTATTGTACTTTGTATTAACTCTTCGTATTAGACATATATACTAAATATTATCATACTTGTATAACACGCTTTATCATTAACGCAATCCCTTCTACGCGTCTCATTTCCTTCTCGGAAATCATTCTACTCAACCCTTAAGTTTTTAGTCCGCATGCGAAAACTTCGTTTGCCATAAATGAAATATTATTAGATATTTCATCTCATCTTAATATTCTATCATTATGAGTTTCTCAGAATTTCAAAATAATTTCCCGAGCAGAAACAGATGAATAGTGTTTTACGGGAATTTCCCAGAAAACATTTATTTTTGTCTTGGAAATTCTAACACGTAGCCAGATTACTAACATCATTAATACATTCTAGGTCATAGAATGACCTTCACATAGCTTACTCACAAAATAAATCAATTAAATTCATTTAATCAACATAATCAAATAAAAATTTAATTATCATAAAAATTCGATTTTCTTGGGCGTTACAATTGCGGGACCAACGTCATCCAACATACCCACAGCCAGAACCTTCAACACGACTGTGCAGGATGCTGATAAATCAAAAGATGTAGTGTCAGGTATTATCCTAATGAATGATATTGATGCTTATGTATAATTTGATTCTGGTGCTACTTGCTCATTTATATCTGATTAATTTGCTAAGAGGTTAGGATTACCTAGTGAAGAATTGAATTTCCCTTTAAACATAGAAATTGTGAATAGGGAAGTAATTCATGTTAGGTTTGTATACAAGAATTGTAGGGTGAATGTGAGATCTCGAATTTTTTTAAAATAAAAGTATTCAATTTTTCTATTTTGGTAAATAGTTAAATTGATAAAAGTTTAAAGTTAAGGGTGATATTTGAAAATTTTACAAAGTAAGCAAGTTGTTATTCGTTGTGTCGGGGAAAATTCGATTGGTCGGGGAATATTCATTTTCACAGAGAATATTTGTTCGACGACATAATCATTGGTGGACCCCCTAACAGAAGTATTGTCGTATTTAGAAAATGACATATTTATCTTTTATTAAAAATAACGGCTAAAGTGTTACCATTAAAACTGTTGAACTACCCGGTAGTAAAAGTACAGTAATACGCGTGGTTGCATAGTAGCGCACAGTATTAATTATTGATGCTTACGTAAGAAGTCACTTTGTTATAATCAATTATTGCTACAGTAATTCATGCATCATATCTCTCATATTATTGATTCAATTATTGTCACAGTATCATCTGCATAATATGTTATATTATTAAATCAATAATTGAGACGGCAGAGTTATTCATATTATTATTTGCAATATTGACAATGTCTAGATGTTCTGTCAAGGAGATGTTTGGTCACCTAATTGCACGCCAATAAGGAGAAATCCTTATCGTAAAGCCCCATCTTTCTTGGGAACGACCTGGTTGTTAAATATTGTGAATTATAATATTAACGATGAATAAGTTCGTGTTGATTAAAGATGAAAGTGATAGTTCCATTGTGTTAGAATTATTAGTATTAGTGAAAATCGATATTTATTTTGATAATATTTGATGTCTAGAGGTTATATTGACCAATCGGGTAATTAACCGGATAAATGATCAATTAATTACTATTAATTCACATGATTATAACTATTTGTTCACATGTGTGTACTATTGATTCACATTCTTGTACTATTAGGGGAGGTGGTGCAAGATTGATAATATTTGCATGACTAAGTTAAAAATGGAGGTTTAGATGGAGGTACTATACTATAATTCATATTTTCACATGATTATAACTATTGATTCACATGATTGAACTATTGATTCACATTATTTACTATTAGGGGAGGTGGTGCAAGTTTTATAATATTTGCAGGACTAAATTAAAAATAAAGAAAAAGAGAAAGGTATTCTACTGTAATATTTCGAGCCCCAAAACTTGTAATTATGGAAACTATATTTTCCTATAAATAGAAGCTCATTCCTTCGTTATTTTTCACCAATTCACTAAGTCTCACAAGAGCAATTATTATAGAGAAATTATAGAGAGAGAAGTTATAGAGAGAAAGAAGAAGCGAAGTCTGCTACTTCATTATTCCAGTATCCAGTCTTCTTCTGATGTAAGGGATATTATTATTATAGTAAGGGGTATTATTTCTTTCGTATTCATGAAGAGAGCTATTGTTATTCTATTCCTTATTATTCTGTTGGAATAACCTATATACGCGAAATACCGTATACATGGTGAAATTCTTCTATTATTTAATTCTTTATTATTATATTGGAATAACCTGTCTATACGAAGTACCGCATACATGGTGAAATTCTTCTGTTATTCCATTTTTTATTATTATGTTGGAATAACCTGTCTGTGCGGTCTAACGCATGCCTGGTGAATTCTGTTGTTATTCCATTCTTTATTATTCTGTTGGAATATCCTATATGTGCGGATTACGCATGACCTAGTTCCATTCTTTATTATTTTATTGGAATATCCTGTCTATACGGATTACGCATGACCTGGTTCAAATCTTTATTATTATGTTGGAAATAACATGTATGTGTGGTCTATCGCATGCATGGGGAATTCTTCTGTTATTCCATTCTTTATTATTCTGTTGGAATAATCTGTCTATGTGGATTACCACATGCATGGTGAATGATCCTTTGTATTCATTCTTTATTAAATTATGGACATGATCTGTTTACGTTGATTACCGCATGGCGGGTGAAAATCCATTTCCAACTTCTTATATTCTATTATACTCGTATGAGATATCATTTCTTTTGTACTCGTCATGGAATATCATTTTCTTTGGTATTTTTTATGAGTTACTATTCACAGGTTACTATTCACTCGGTTACTATTCACTCTAGTATTATTCACTCGGGTATTCGGGGCACTTTTTATGTCAGAGTACTATTCATGAGTTACTATTCATGGGTTACTATTCACCCAAATTACTATTCACCTGAATATTATTCACTCGGGTATTTGGGGTACTTTTCATGTCGGGGTACTATTCACATGGTACTATTCTCGATGTACTATTCATAGGGTACTATTCATGGGGTACTATTTACCCAAAAAATATATTTTTTTTATGTCCAAATTATTTTCGGTACATTAATATTATTTTAGAATTTTACTCCACAAAGCAGTATCATGTTGATAATTTGGATATTTTTTAACTCTGGATAAATTTAAAGTCTTTAATATTTATCCTTGATTTCGTTTGATAAATGCTTATATCATTGTCATCATCCTAATGCTTATATTGTCATGAAAGTTATCTTTGGTTTACATGCATAGATGGACTGTTGATTATTGGTTTTACAGTTGTATATCTTTGGCTTACGTGCAAAGATGGACTGTTGATTAGTGATTTTATAGTTGTATATCTTTGGCTTACGTGCAAAGATGGACAGGTGTATGACATGATCATAACCACTGGTGATAATAACGAATATCCTTGGCCCACAGTGCATGGATAATTTGATGATATGATTGGCATGATCATGACCATTAGTTAACAGTTGAATGTCTTTGGCCGTAGTTCACTGACAGACAATTGATTGGTATAATCATGACCATTGGTTTTATAGTTGAATATCTTTGGCCAGTAGTGCAAAGGTAGACAACTGATTGGTATGATCATTGTTATTACATTTGAATATCTTTAGCCTTTGGGGTAAGGATATTGAGTAAACGTTCTATTAAGCCTTTGTGGCAAGGAGAAACTATTGATTTACATGATTATAAATATAAATTGTGGATTTAACTATAATCTTTAGTGGTTCAGGTGAAGACAGGAGATGATAGTTCTTTTTGTCTTGGGTATAAGAAAGAACTGTTGATGAGTATTACAGGAATGAAATATTAATGATGAACTTTTTAAATCGTAGAAGATAGTAAATACCATGCTCTACTTGACTCTTCTAATGAATTGCTTGTTCCGCTGCAGTTTTTGATCTAAAACATGTTGTCTATTGTATTCTATCAGTTTTTATACTATTGAAGGCTAAGGATAATTTATTCTGCATTATCTTAGTCATAATATTTCTTACTGGGCTAGTTGAGCTCACCCTTTTCTTTCACTATTCTCTTTAGAAAATGAGAATATAGCTGGGATGAGTCAAAAAATGGAATGATGGTCCAGGATAAGTGGCTTTAGTAGTCCTCACTAATCTGTGAAATAGTGTGATAATAATTGTAATGAGGACTCCATTGAGAGTGGATATTATCTAGAAGGTAATATTTTTGTTTAAACTCTCAGCTATGTTTTGTCGTATTGAATATGACAGCTGTATAATTAAGTTTATATTTAATTTATGTGCCATGTATTTAGCGACTCAAGATGGGTGATGTATACCTGTTTTGGGGACGTCACAATGAACATTAAGGGAAATGTTATGATGGTAGATTTAATTCCGATAAAACTTGGAGAGTTTGATGTTATTTTGGGAATGGATTGGCTGTTCAATTATGGAGCAATAATTGATTGCCAAAAAAATGTGTAAACCTTATGACTCCGTCAAAGGTAGTTTTCTTTGGTAGCAGATCGCCTAGACATACGAGATATTTGACGATTATGCAGGCCAAGAAGTTGTTGAATCTAGGCTGTGTGTGTTATTTAGTTTACATAGTCGATACTCAGAGGAAGGGGGTGAAACTGGAAGAGATACCAGTGGTTAGGGAATTCGTGGATGTATTTTCAGAAGATTTGCCAGGACTTCTGCCTGACCGAGAGATTTAGTTCGTGATCGACTTAGCGCCAAAAACCGCTCCGATATCGAAGGCCCCGTATAGGATGGCTCTGTTAGAAATGAAGGAACTGATGGTACAAACTACAAGAACTGTTAGATAAGAAGTATATTCAACCGAGCGTATCACCATGGGGAGCGCCGGTGTTATTCATGAAGAAGAAGGATTGGTCAATGTGTCTTTGCATTGATTATAGGGAATTAAACAAAGTCACTATTAAAAACAAGTATTCATTGCCAAGAATAGATGACTTGTTTGATCAATTGAAGGGTGCTAGATATTTCTCAAATATAGATTTGAGAAGTGGGTATCACCAACTGAAAGTAAAAAAGGAGGATGTACCGAAGATGGCATTCCGAACTCGGTATGGACATTACGAATTTTTAGTGATGTCTTTTAGTTTGACAAGCCCCCCTACAACGTTCATGGATTTGATGAACAGGGTGTTTAAATCATTCCTAGATAAGTTTGTGGTGGTATTCATTGATGATATTTTGGTGTATTCAAAATCTCAAAAAGAACACGTGGAACATTTACGTTTGACGTTGGAGACGCTAAGAAAGGAAAAACTGTACACGAAATTCTCTAAGTATGAATTCTGGCTACAACATTACAATTCCTTGGACATATGATTGACAAAAATGGGATTTCAGTGTATCCATCAAAAGTTGAAGTCGTAATCAATTGGGAACAACCAAAAACACCTTCGGAGGTGAGGAGTTTCATGGGACTAGCAGGTTATTATAGACGGTTTATTCAAGACTTTTCCAAGATTGCCACTCCGTTAACAAATTTGACAATGAAAGCTATAAAATTTGTTTGGACGGAGAAGTGTGAAGAAAGTTTTTAAGAATTAAAAAAGAAGTTAAGTGTGGCACATGTGTTGTAATTACCAGATAATACATGAAATTTTGTGGTGTATGGTGATGCCTCACACAAAGGATTGGGTTGTGTTCTTATGCGGAACGACAAAGTTATTGCTTATGCGTAAAGAAAATTGAAGGACTATGAGAAAGGATATCCGACTCATGATTTAGAGTTGGATGCAGTGTTATTTGCTCTAAAGATATGGGGGCACTATCTCTATGGAGAAAAATGTGAGATATACACAAACCATAAGAGTCTAAAGTATATTTTCACTCAGAATGACCTGAACATACGTCAAAGGAGATTGATGGAATTGATAAAAAAATAAGATTGTGAGATCTTTTATTATATAGGTAAAGCGAATGTGGTTGCAGATGCTTTAAGCAGGAAAGGTCGGGAGAAGTTGATGTTGTTAACCAACCAGGACGAGCTCATTTCAACAATGGCAAGACTAGAGTTGGAAATCAAATTTCCAAAAGAAACCAATGAAAGATTGTTCCAGATGGAAGCTATTTCAACTTTGGTTGACAAGGTGAAGAATGCTCAACTACAAGATGAAGAATTTGGAAAGATCAAAGAAAAAATGGTTGAGAGTGGTGAAGTGAAATACAAGATCGATACTGAAGGGTTACTAAGATTCGAGGAAAGAATTTGGGTTCTAGCAGTACCAGATATTAAAGAAGAAATCTTGACTGAAGCTCATAACTCAAGATATTTGATACACCCGGGAAGTACGAAGATGTATCAAGATTTACGATGACACTTTTGGTGGCCAAACATGAAACGAGATGATGCAGAATATGTTTCGAAATGCGTGACATGTCAAAGAGTCAAGGCCGAGCATCAACGACCAAGCGGATTACTTCAACCGTTGGAAATACAAGAATGGAAGTGGGAACATATCATAATGGATTTTGTGGTGGGTCTTCCAACTACTCAAAGAGTATATGATGCGATATGGGTGATAGTGGACAGACTGACGAAATCAACACACTTTTTGCTAAAAAAGGTTAGATTCAATCTTGATCAGTTAGCAAAGTTGTGACATAATTTTTTTCCTTCACTAATCCTTCAGAAAAAAGACTTATTTGTGAAGGAAATAATTCATTCACAAATTTGCCTTTGCAAGAGCCCCAATTATTCAGAACAAGATAGCGACCAATTTTTTCTCTCGCAAAAAAATTCTGAATAATGATATATAGTGAGTAATAATTCCTTCACTAAATAGATTTTTTCCTCGCAAATTTTCATCATAAATTGACTCCAAAAATCTTTCTATCACCCCAATTTTGCGAGGAAAGAAATATAAATTGTGAAGGATGTTTCTTTCGCTAATAACTATATTGTCACTATACTTTTTTCTTTCATTGTTCCTTCACTAAACAACTCCTCATGTGAAGGAATAAATTCCTTCACAAAATTTCCTTCGCTATAGGCCATTTTTTGGTGTAGTGGGAGGTGGGATGAACATTTACCATTGGTGGAATTTTTCTACAACAACAGTTACCACACAAGCATCGGTATGCCGCCTTACGAAGCATTGTACGACAGAAAGTGCAGAACTCTACTATGATGGGATGAAGTCGGTGAACGTCAATTATTAGGACCAGAACTGGTGCAACAAACTGTTGAGGTTGTTAAACTCATCAGGACAAGATTGGTAGCTGCTCAAGACAGACAGAAGAAGTATGCTGACCAACACAGACAATATCGTGAGTTCGACGTAGAAAATTTTGTGTTCTTAAAAGTTTCTCTTTGGAAGGGGAAAATTCATTTTGGTAAAAAGGGAAGGTTGAGCCCGAGATTTATTGGACCTTTCGAGGTGCTGTGAAAAGTAGGAGAAGTGGCTTATGAGGTTACTCTACCTCCAGAGTTGGAACACGTTCATAATGTTTTTCATATTTCGATTTCACACCCGTATAAACCCGATTACAAACATGTGACAGAGTACAAACCTTTACGGTTCGAAAAAGACTTGTCTTATGAAGAGGTTCCATCCAGATAGTCTACATGAAAGAACAAGTGCTCAGGACTAAGGTGATACCTTCTGTGAAGGTAATATGGAGGAACCACAATGTCAAAGAGGCTACGTGGGAACTCAAAGCTGAAATGATGAAGAATTACCCTGCGTTATTTGTTTAATCTGTGTCTTCGATTCTGGGGAGAGAATCTTTGTAAGGAGGGAAGAATGTGACGAAGAATTTGTTTGAGTTATGATTCTAGGGACAGAATCCTTGTAAGGAGGGAAGGATGTAACAATCTGAAAATTTAAATTGTAATTTTAAATATTTATGAAATTATATAAATATTTAATTAATGTGGTTATTGTAGAATAAATATTTGTTTAATTTGATTTGATTTGATTTTTTATTTTTAGAATAAATAATTAACGAGTTAAGGAAATTGATCATCACGAGATAGTATTTTAATATTTAGTCGATTAAATAAAATTATATTTATAAAAAAAATTATAATTATGCCATATTGATTTATGTGGAGAATTAATTTAATAGATTGTTATTAGAATTAATTAAATTGAATATTAAAATTTAATTAATTAAAGTGTGATCATAAACTATATTATAAAAGAGTTATTAAAATAAATTAAGGGAGGTTAATTAAGTTTTTTCCAAACAAGACTTATGAATGTTAAGTCTTTAATTTAAATTTGTTTTACCAATCAAGGTGTAAGATTTAATGGGTTAATTTTTAGTTAGTTAGCCAAACAAGCCTTATGGCTTTTTAGTTTAAAAAAAACTGATGTCAGTTAAAGTTATAAATATATTATATTCTTAATACATATATTATATCTTATACGTTATATTTGGTTTAGTATTTAAGTTAGAGTTTAGAATAGGGAGAAAGGCTCAGAGGAAGAAAAAGAAGAGAAGAAGAAAATTACAGAGAAAAGTAAGAGAGAATTGGGAAAAGTCTAGAGAGAAGAATTGGGGAAAAAGAAAGCTTCATAATCAAAAGAATAGCCATCATCTTCTAAAATCAAGGTATCCTTTTGCTTGTATTTTTTTCAAAAAGTTGTAGTTATATTCTCTTCTAAAATTCTATGTAAAAACTTTGTGATGGTTGAATTGTTTGTTGTATATAGCTTTATATGATAAATTGTTTGTTATAAAATTGTTTTCATAAGTTTATATACGAGTATAGTTAATGAGTTCATGTTAAGTATGTATTTTTTGAAGAAAATCATATTACAATGAATTGGTATAAACATATATCAATATGGCTTAGTTTAAAGTAAAATTAAGGTTTAATTAGTTGTATAATATATAAATTGACTATTGAATTCGAAAGAGGATGAATAAACATAAGCATAGTATGTTGAATTAATTATTTTGGTTGAAAAACAAAATCACAGTGATGATTTTCACTGAAACTTTCAAAAAGTGAAGTTTTTGCAAAAATAGTGAAAATTAATGGTTTTAATTTGGATGTTTATGTTGTTTAAATGGCTACAAATGCGTTAGAAAACATTAGATTATGTTTCTGTAAGCCTATTACACTTTGGATAGGTTGGTATGGTTGTTAAAAAGGAGTTTGGAGGCCTAATTTAGCTTTCCGTGGTGTTCTAGAGAACAAAATCGCAAATCGCAGAAGGGACCCCCACCCCGGTGGGGGTAGTCTGCTAAGCTGAATTTTGAAAAAAACTGACAAAAAATATTTTACTAAAATGAGCATAACTTTTTCATATGAACTCCGATTGATACGATTCAAGGTGATCCGGAACGAGAACGAATAGACCTATAACTTTTATTTTTTATGTTTTTTAATTTTATGTCGTTATGAATGATCAAAATGGCCATCTTTAGGACTATTGTGTATTTGGATTCAATCAGAGGGCGTCGGGATGCGTGAATACAAGTGCAATCCTTTGTGTATTAGTATAACTTAATGATAACATGTTGGACATGTAATAGGATATTGTATCAAGTTGTTAATGTGTATGTGATGGAATGACTTGATCACTTAAGTAGTTGTAATAAAGCTAAAAAGTAATGTTCATGAAAGATATGATGTTGTTTAAACTTAAACTTAGTTAGTAGCTATACTAAAAGTGAGAAAGCAACTCATGAAGCTAATGTTAGTGTAACTAATGTGTATCGTCAATACACATGGTATGTGTAGGACTTGTGGTGAACATGAGTTGTGATTGTTTAACCTACGCACGAGGCATGTTCTCTAACTCTACTTTTATAATTGTGCAAGTGCTTAAACTTTCTTTGAGCAAGTGTTTTTTAACTCCAAGCTTTCTTTGTGCAAGTTTCTTAACCATAATTATATCATGCAAGCTCCTAAACCTTATCTCTTGATATTGAGCCAATCTTTAACTTGTTATTTAGCATACAAATTTCTACATTCTAACACACTAATCTTGAACAAATTTTATCATTCAACTTACTATTTGTTATGAATGCTTAAGATTCAAATCTAAATAAGGTTTTAACCTTAGCTTAATATTGTTCAAGCAAGGTATGTTACATTATTCAATACTTATGCTCTTAGATTATTCTTAAAGCATGACCTTAGTACACAATGTTGATTCACTTATGAATTATTCAATAGCATAATGTTATTACATTTTTTTCAACTAATCCTTAGTTGATGTTCATAAACTCTAAATTACCTTAAAACTTATCCAAACCAAACTTACTTTGGTGCGGAATCGTATTATAAATGTTGAGATAAACAACCCTATTATAGGGGATAACTCACGCATAGCGTTAAAATGTTTGTTCACAATACATTGTATGAAAGGTTGATCCCCCTAAGTACGAGGGGTCCTTATAGTCTTAGAACTATTAAAGTTTAAGTTGAATGAATACTTATAACTATGGACATAGTTCATGGTCTTTTGACCCTCAGTTATATATTTCAAGTTCTATTCCTGATTATTATTGATGAAGTAATTTATTCATTTATATTAATCCTATTCATTTGGCAGTTGATATGATGTTTATTCATTATTATCCAAGTGAACTTTGTTTGTTATTCTTGCATATATACACTCATTGCAGCTAAAGTTGAGAAGGTCGATGAACCTACAACTAGCAAAGTAAAGGGAAAAATATACAAGTGATGAAGACTTGTAATTTAATGGCTTTTATGTTAATGGACTTTATAGTTAATGATGTGATGTAATTATTTTATTTCCGCACTTGATTGATGTTATGGTTAGACAACCTGGGATATTTTGGATTTAATGATGTAACCCTTTTATAGGGAGGATTTATAGTTTAAATGTTATTTTATTTGGGTAGATAATATGAATGTATGGAAAGTGAACACCAAGTCTTAGGGGAATGAAGTACCCAGATTTGGGGGTGTCACACTAATCATGCAAACAAACCTAGGTTCAAGAATGATTAATAAACACATAGCACATAATATATTAATAAAAATTCATTTTATTAATAAAAAATTATTTAAACTTAAATTCTGAACAATCGAGATTCTCCAGGTTGTTACACTTTCCCCCTATAAAAATTCCATCCTCGAAATTTCTTAAAACCACACACATACCCGGGTCATCACATTCTCCCCTTCTTCACAGAATTTCATCCTCAAAATTTTAACATACCTTTCTTCTCAACTTCTCTTCATAGAAGTTCTTATCTTTCACACATTCTCTAACCATCATAACTTATCAACAATCATGAAGTAGAATGAATGACGAGAAATATAAGAATTCCTTTTAAAACATTTCATATAAGATTTCCTTTTCAAACATTTCATACTTTTGCTGAGGGGCCAAATTGACCATGTACTCTTACTAGGTTTAATAGCATTTGATTGTAAACCCTTATATCACCGTCAATTTACAATCACCAAGAAGTTAAACTACCTCTTTCATACGTAGGCGATCAACCCATCATATAACCCCATATTGGGGTGTGTTCACCTCAGACTTAATCATTAGATTCGCACCAACACAATTTGGTTTGACACAACTCTTCAAAGAAAGCTCAATTTTCTTATAACATGACATACCATTTGTCTTAGCCATATCAAATAGCTTAGACCATACCAATAAATTGGATATCAACTTGAAACATTCGTCTAGTCAAATCAATTGACATCGATTACCCTTTAAATTCTTTTACAATACTTCTAAACATTTTATGACGTCATGATATCATACTTTTCACAGTACATTGAGGACTTCATCAGTTTATGACTTCTTCATTATACATCATGCCATAGCGGGTTGTTGATCCTAAGATCACATCCAACACTAGGTTCAATTTCATTAATAACCCCATCTTTTTACCATATTTGCATCCAATGCACTGATGATATAAAATTCATTTTGATATTTCAAATCAGTTTCTGTCTAGCTGTAACAATTATCATAGACATATCAAGAATAGTTCTTTTAAAATCCATTGGTTCTAAAAGTTGAACCAATTCTTTCATTTTCAAAACACGAACATATAAGCATGATTTCAATAAAGTTCGAATCTAGCATAGCTAGATGATTTGGAATATCTTATTTCTCCATCTTCGTTCATTGTCTTATTTGCGACAATACTTAATCTTCTCTACCACCTTCAATGCTATGCATACTAAAAATAACTTGTTTTCAGTCTATACATTCCTATACCTTAGTATAGTCCGTCAACTAACCACACGCTATGTGTTTAAAAACTTTCCACAACCATATATGTTTAAGAACTTATCTTCGCAATATGTAATCTAAGATTAAATCAAGGACTATCCATATGCTTAGGGCTCAGAAACATAGCATATAACTATGAGTCATAAACTTTTCATAAGTATGAGTTTCAAGAACTAGCACCTAACTTATCATTATCTACCTATCAAGCATATACATGAGAAAAGATTCACCATCTCTTCATATACATATTGATAGCGTGACCAATTACACCAATGATTATCACTGTAATAAGCTAAGCAGTTGTTACACCAAAGCATAAGCCTCTTCCCCTAACAAAGGTTCATACAACTCAGCTATCACATGAGTCCTCAATTGAAATCATACAACTTCTAACTTTTTCTTTACTTAATACGAATTTTCTTTAATTCGTATGCTATCATTTACAACTCAATCTGAGTTCTTCTTCCCTTACTACTTCGTAGTACCATTCATTTGTAGCATTAGCTATAAATCATTCATCGTTTAACAGAACGTCTGTTATTACGATTCATTATGATCATGTGGTGATCTTCCTCAATCCTTGAACTCAACGATCTTCTTATATGTCTCTTTATGATTATAGCCTTAGGTACTCATACCTAAGGTTTATAACCTATCAGATCAGATACCAACTTGTAACACCCCAAAATCTGGTTTATCTTCACACCCGGATTCCGTGCATCACGAGTACATCTCTTTTCCAACATACATCATTATATAATGAAATATAACAACATACATTATAAATTCCCAGGTTCTAATACCTTATAACCTTTTTATTACAAATAATGATAATTACATTATTCTTTATATCTTACAAGAGTAACTTTTATCCGCCACCAAGGATATATAACATTTCATTAAACTAGTCTATAGTTAATTAAACTATTATATGTTTCAAATCATTGCTTGATCTTCATGCTCATTAATCTGATGAATGACACTTCTTCTAGATACCGATCTACATGATCTTCACGTTATCCTTAAGTTCTTCTAACATCGTTCGCTAAAAATGTTTTTCATTTAAAGCAAGTGTGAGCATTCATTTGCTCAGCAAGTCATAGCAGTTGAATAAGCAACCTCAAGAATTAAAACATTCCTTTAGAACTTTTATAACCGAACAAAGGTTATGAAGCAGCTTAAATAATAGGAATAATTCTGATTCCTATCATTTTAAAACATTAGTCACATTCACTTTGAAATAATTTAATTCTTCTACCTATTTCATACATATCATGTTTGGCTAGAATCATTAGTACAAACTTAACAATAATGGTTCATATATAAACATAACATTCTTATATTGAACAATTCAATCACAGAATAGTTCATCTCATAAAAACACCGAAGTGTTCAAATTGTGGCTCAAGGCCTTATATGTTCTACCACCTTGTACAAATATCGCACATTCGCACATAGATAAAACTTCTCAAGTTTAACATCTGAGAAGTTTAAGAAACTAGCATTCATTTTAAATTATGAATAAAGTTAGGAAACTTTCCTTATGCACAGTTACAGCTTATAGTTTACACCGAACAGCTCATTCCAATTCCTATCTAGAACATAAGGAAATAACACATATACCAATTAGTCGTATACTTGACTTACACATTGGTTTAAGCTTAATTTATCTCTTAGGTTGAC
This sequence comes from Panax japonicus, assembly GCA_020205505.1. Lineage (NCBI taxonomy): Eukaryota > Viridiplantae > Streptophyta > Magnoliopsida > Apiales > Araliaceae > Panax > Panax japonicus. The sequence continues at coordinate 44,089,530 of CM035102.1, read as the reverse complement.
GTTCTTTAAATTTAAGTTTACGCGACCAACTTTCTTTACCACTTTATGGCTTCATGATATACGGAGCATTTTACATTACCTTATTCTTATCTTACAATATCTGGTTCATTTGACTCAGAACGTCATCCAAATTATACACATTAACTTGGCTTATTTACGTTATGCGTACTTGTCATTAATTTAGTTCTTCACCGTTCACATGTTTAGTCATTAATCTTCATTACTGGTCGGTATGGCTTTCTTGATAACATTCATTATTCTTTCTTAATGTCGTAGCCATACTGTCCGTTGTATACTAAGACCGATCACTCCATGTAACTGCGTTGCATTCAAAATGTCTATATTCTTTATCTATAACTCTTATTACTACAACATAACACCAAAATGTTATTCATTACCCTCGTCACTTAACGTCTAAGGAATTACAATTGTAGCAATCCCCCAGGTTTGTTTTATCGCGACTACGGTCCCCGAATATAGGTTACGTATTCTACCATTTAAATTCTCTATCTTTTAATCCTGCTCAATCTTTATTTAAGGTTTAAATTACTTGTTTAAGTGTTACGTTCAATGAACTATATGTTCATTAGCATTCCTTACACTTTCCCCAAGAGTTGAGCAATTAAAAGCTCTTCTCTGGGTCTGGCTCTGCACCGGCGCTGCGGCATCGGTTCCCTTCTTATCTCTCACATTGTAGCACCACTATGCAGTGCTTGACTAACCGCGTTGGCATTGCGGCATCGCCTCTCAAGGCATGGTTGGCGCTGCGGCGTCAAACATCAAACTTGGAAAAGTTTTTCGAAGTGTTGCACTGTTTGGAAACGCTTACTTCACAATCTCATAACTTATTCGTTATAACTCGGAACGAGGTCGTTCTAAAGCAATTCTCTTCCTTATCTTACGTACTTCAACTTTAATTGGATAGAAATTTGTTCTGAAGCTGTTAACTTGCCATTTTTTTGGCTTAAATTTTCGTCCTTCGCTCGTTTTACGTTATTAACGTTCTTCGTTTGTTCGTCCGTAATTCTGTCATCCGAACCCGGAACTTATTCATTCTTTAGTCCACGATTCACGTTTTCTACATTCTCTTACATTCTTATGAAACCACACACATTCTCGTGCATATTTCTTCTTTTCCCAAAAAATATTTTTTTCCCAGAAAATTTTTATTTTCCTCTTAAAAATTCTTACTCGTTCAGTCTAGCTTGTAGCCAGAATCCTCCCGTATTATAATCATCCTAGGTTCTAGAATGGTTAATAAACATATAGCACATAATATTATTAATAAAAATTCATTTTATTAATAACTAATTCTTTAAACTTAAATTCTGAACAATCCGGATTCTCCTGGTAGTTACAGATGTAATGGAGGTTTCTCCCAACAAAGCTTCAACAGATAAGTTAAAGTCTAATTTCTCTGGAGTTAAATTTAAACGTTGAGCGCAAGTAGTAGAAATAAAGGAATGGGTAGAACCAATATCAAATAAGGTATAGACTTCACAAGAGTTTATGATTAGCTTACCCGTGATAACCTCGTTCGGGTTCCTTGCTTTTTGGGAGGTCATGACAAACACTCTCCCTTGAACTACTGGCTTTAACTTGTCTAGGACGGCCTTTGGTGTTTCCATCCCAGCTGGACTTGACTTCACTACAAGATAAAATCGGGCTAGGTGACCTTCTCTTCCACAATTATAACATGCTTTGAACTGCATCATGTAGTTTGGACTTATGTATCCCTCCCCTCTTCATTTGAAGCATACGATCGATGGTTGTTCTACTTCCTTAAAAACGGGTGCTGGTGATGCTGTCTTTCCATCGTGGTTGAACCTTCTCTTCTTTAAATTCTCACTTCTATTATCTTGGCCATGATTACCACCGAAGTGGTTACCATTTTTGGCATGTTGATTCCCTCCAGGTTTGTTGTCACCGCTTCAATGACTGCTACCACTAGTATTATCGATTTATCAGCTTCTCTCTCTTAGTTGGGTTGACTCATTATCACACTCCAATAACTGAGCCCCATTCACAACATCTGAATACAAACAAAGTTTATGAGAAAGGAGGCATTGACGTATTTCGTGCTTCAAACCTCGCAAAAACATTCGCGTCATTCTATCCTCATTATCTACCAAATGGGATGCAAACCGGGATAACACCGCAAATTTATCCTCGTACTGCGATACGATCACATTACTTTGCTCCAACTTGATGAACTCCACCTCCATCATGTGATGAATACTTTCAGGAAAGTACTTGTCATTGAATAGTTCTTGGAACTTCTCCCAAGACATCTTTAGTGCGGCAGGTTGAGTATGTTTTACAGATTCCCACCAGTAATCTGCCTCTCCTCTCAACATAAAGGTAGCAAAGGGAACCTTTTGCTCCTTAGAGCATCCCAAGTCATCAAATATCATGGTGATCTTCTTTATCCACGTCTCTGCCTTAAAGTGGTACTGGCTTTCTCAAAAACTCCGGTGGTCCCAGCTCCTTGAATTGCTTAGTAGTGACCGTCCAAGAGTTAACAGTTTTTTCACCTGTATTTTGAACATGAGTTTCTCTTGCCTGATGTTGCACGAATTGCAGAAAGCTCCTAAACATTCCGTGTAACGTCCAGAAAATCGAACATTTTGTAAATACTTTTAATGATGAATAAAATATTATTATTTATTATTATGTGTTAGTAAGATGAATGTCGTTTTATAACCTAGAAACATCGGAAAGCCGTAGTATTTTAACTACGTAGGGAGAATTAAAGTGTTTGAATTTCAAAAACTGAAAATAAAAGTTTTCTGATAAATTTTCCAAAAAACACTAATTTATGCTCGGGAGTTATTTTTGAACTTTCGAGAAATACATAATGTTATAATATCAAGGTGAGATTTATTATGTAATAAAAATTTAAGTATGAAAAATGTAATATTTCGCTTGCGGACCTAATTTGGGAACGTTAGGTTTATTAAGCGTTAAGGAAAGAAAGTTATAATTGTATGATGCGTATGCATTGTACGAGGTAATGAACGTAAGTATAATACTACGTATTATACTATTAAGAATGAAGAATGGAATAACGTATATTACAATTAAGTATACGAGATAACATACGAGAATTATACGTGGTGTATATGCGTTAAGATTCTTAATTGAAGGTAAAGGACTTGTAGGATTATTAGTTTAATGGTAGAAGTCCAATAGAAAGTGATATGCAAGCCCAAGTGTTTGATAATCATGAGTCCAAACTATTGTAATGTAAGCCCAATAAGAAATAAACTAAGTTAATTAAGCAAGCTCAATGTAATAAGCCATGATCCATAGAGCAAACCATGTTAATGTGGGTAGTCTTGATGGGCAAACACTTTGTGTGGTGATCAAGTTTTGTGATGAGCAAGAAAGGAAAGTGGCTAACAAGTTAACTTATAGTCAAAGTAATGAATAGTAAGGAGGTGTATTAAGGAGGTGATTAAAGGAGGTGGATTGTCCAAATGACTAAAGTACTCTCACTTTGCCAAGCCTATAAATAGAGAGCTCTCAATTTATTTGATTGCTTGATTAAAATTCCTCTCAACTCCTCTCAAGTTAAGTAACTTATTGGTTAGAGAGAATAAACCACATAAGTCAAGAATAAGTCAAAAGTTCTTTGCTAGTTTCCAAAGAGAAGAGAAGTACAAGTGCTTCTAGGGTAAGATTCTTGTCTAATATATATTTATCTCTATCATTATAGGGTGATAAGAGAAGTATAATTGTATGCTAAGAACATATAAGAAGTCATTGACGAATGAACTTAAGCCGAATAAGTTGAATAAACAACTTGAACCTAAATAAGTTGATAAACTTGTACAAAACATATCATATTTTTGTCATATGATGTTAGTATGTTTAATATAGAATGAGAACATTGATTGATGGACTTAAATTCATAGTAAGTCATAAGCATATGAATTGTAGTTCATAAGTTAAATAAATCATTAACTTATGAGAATAAGTCAAAACCTACTTTCATAATAATTTTGTGTAATAAGTAACTTGAAATGTTTATATGTTGATTAAAATCCATTTAGAATGATTAGTAATGAGTTTCGCCGAAATTCACACGATTGGACGATAATCGTCGAAATCGTGAAATTCTCGGAATGGAAGTCGTATTCTGTGTTTGAACTCAGAATTATTGGTTTTCGATGGAGACACGTCATATTTGACATTATAGAGTTGTGGACTCGAAAATGAGCGAATTCTGACTTAGAACAAAGAAACGAGCGTTGAACGTTAATGAACGTTTATCATTTTTGTTAAAAATGAACTAATAGGTGAAATTTTAGCAAACGAAGTCAAATGGGTAAAATTCTTGCATGAACGCGTATAATATGTAATTTGTGAACCGTGGGCTTTTGAACGAACTAATTCGAATTTGTAACGAAAAAGTTATGCGTCCGGGAGTTTCGCCAAATTTATAAAAGCTGCAAATTTTCTAAGGCACAGAGTTGGCGTCGCGGCGCCAACCCAAGGCCATATGAGTGGTGCCACAGCGCTGGCACAGTGTCTGAGCACACTGCTAACTCGCACCGCAGCGCGACATGAAGAATAAATACTCGCGCAACAAAGCCTAGTCCGGTTTGAGCATACTGTTAACTCGTGTCGTAGCGCGACTTACAGAGCAATGGGTGGCGCCGCAGTGCCAACCCTAGAATGTGGACAGTAAAGAATCTTTACAAGTATAACATGAACAGTAACCCAGTAGCAATTAACTAAGGATCTTAATAAGGTATTGTAAGGTACTTATAAACCTTATGTATAATGATTAAAGGTTAATAATCAATTGTATATGAACGAAATAAGGATGACGTAATGAAAAGCCGAAACGCATAAATAACATATCTAAGTCAGGATTTAGATTGAGATGAAGGGTAAGATATAGTAGTATACTTACTTGATTACATGTGACCTAATGTGGTACGTTATATGATCATGTATTGTAGAGACTTATAGACTTAAAGTGTAAGTGTGATAATCAGTAAGAAGATGCTGAAGGCAAGTATTCTAACTCTTGTTCTAGTTCATTCTAGATAAGCTTTGTAATTCATGTATTCTTTCGCATGAATTCTTGAATGGTGAACTTAAAGCCAAATCTTTCGACTAGACTTAAATTACGTTTCTATCAAATCATGTAAAATGTTTACCAATTTATATTGGTGTTGTTTTCAATCGAAGACTGAGTATGCTAAAAATGTTTTTGTCGTTTAACGACAGGCAGGTGAGGTTGCCACAAGTTAAACGTATACACGTTTAATGAATGTAGTTTTTATCAACATAGAGTACTATAGGCTAATCACCTAGACATGCTCGTAAGTAATGCCGAACATACAGACTTACTGCCGGGATGTCCTTTTCAAAAGAACTTATGATATGCTCAAGGTTTTGGATCAGAATTGATGTTTTACTAAATATTGTTGTTGTAAAACGTTTTGAATGAAAAGAAGTGCTATTTTGAATTATCGATAATACTTCGTAACTATTGTTCAGTTATTAAAGATATACGAGTTCTATGTTTCAAGCATGTTGTTTATTAGAATTGTAGTACTTGCTGAGCTAGTCATGCTCACTCTTGCTTGAACCATATGAGCACAACTAAGATCGAACGGACCGAAGGCTCCGGCAAGGATAGAGGCAAGGCGAAGACGAACCCTTAGAGTTCTTATGTAATAGTATAGGTGAACGAATGTAATATATTTGATATTATGACAAGAACAAATGTATGGGTTATAAAGAACCTAGGAGAATGTAATATTATTTCTAATATATAGAAGACATATTCGTTCTTTTGAGACTTTTCAATTGAATGTATGTTTGAATGGTAGTACCGTGTAGCACCATCTATCGGGTTGGAAGATACCCATATTTGGGGGCGTCATAAGTTGGTATCAAAGCATTATGTTATAAAACTCAAGTGGGGATTAAAAACCTTAAGTCATAACCTTAAGAGAAGTCAAAGAAGTAAATGAAGAAAATAACCTTATAATAATGTATTATGATTATGTTATGTGTTTTTTGATTCTACTGACGTGTACTAATCAACTTAATTTTTTGTGTAGATGTCAGGAGTAAATGGAATGTAGTTAGATTTGCAGGCAGTTAGTGAAGAGTCGGTTAACCAAGTAGAGGTTACACCGAACCCCATAGCGGCAGAACCTGAAGTAGTTGTTATTGAGTCTGGAGACTCAGAGGATCCTGACCTCATGTCAGTATTCGATGGTATGATCGAAGAAGAAGTGGAGGTAGTGTCCTTCAATTTGGTAGCTATAGCAGCGGAGATGGCTCCTGGGGAGTCTATGATGTCATTATTCATGTCAGTGTTGGATAAAAATTTCCATTACTGTCAAGAGGTTAAGGATCTGAAAGCAGAACTCCAGATGGTTATAGAAGATAAGACGGTTGTGGAGTCCATGTGGAAGTAAGAACATGATGAGCGGATTTTGGCTAAGGTCAAAGTCCACGAGCTGAAACATGAGGTCTTTGAGCTCAAGGAAGAGCTAAAGACCAAACGTCAGAAGATAGGGAGAATGTTCTATATCCATAGGAGTTCTCACAGAGATTTCCAGCAGCAGGTAGCTGGTTATCTTGTAGAGGTGGGGCAGACGTGGCATACTATCAGCCGTAATATTATTGCCGGTCTTGCCAAGGCAGATTTCAATAATGCCTTAAGGAAGATGTAGACTAGTAGTAGCAAGAGTAGTTTCAGTATGTAAATATTTTGTAATTAGTAGTGACGTAAAACCCTCTTTTGTATAGCAAATGGTAGTCTTTTGTAAATCCCAATTTTTGGAAAGCAATAGCGGGATAGTAATGTAATCAGCTTAGGCTATGTAATGAAATGATGTAGTATTATACTACAAGAAATGAATGAATATAAGCCTTTTTATGGAACAACTGAGCAATGAATGTTGGATTTATTATTTAATATTAGATGATAATTAATAAAGAAAGGAATAATAATGAAATGTGTTTATTGTATCAGCAAAATGTTGCCGAGAAGAGTACAACGTAATCAAGATGCTAATGTGAATCAACCAAAGGGAGGTCCGGTTAATCCGATGCAGGAGTTTGTTAACTTGTTAACAACTGCCTTTAATAGAACATGGGCTAATATCCCCGTAAACCTGGGGGTAGCACGAGCTATGACCTTTAAGGATTTCAAGAGCAGTGGTCCGCTGGAGTTTAAAGGAACTACAGACCCTATTGAAGCCCAAACGTGGGTTAAGGAAATAGAGAGGGCATTTATGATAGCAAATGTCGACGAGGCCCAAAAGGTTGCCTTTGCAACCTATATGATGAAGGGAGAGGCCAACTTTTTGTGAGAAGCCAATCGGCTAGGGCCGGGATAGCGAATCTGACGTGGGAGAGGTTCAAGGAGTTATTCTTCGAGAACTACTTTCCCACGAGCATGCAATGGAGGATGGAGATGCGGATTTCTGGAGTTGAAAAAAGGGGACATATCGGTTCCCCAATACATCGCAAAGGTTAATGAACTGGTAAAGTTCGCTCCACATCAAGTGGACACCGAGGTAAGGAAGGCGCGACGGTTCGAGCAGGGCTTGAAACCTTGGCTCTATAACTATGTGTCTGTATTCCAGAGTACTACTTTTGGGACCCTTTTAGAGAAGGCGATAATCGCCGAAGGGGCTAGTGAGTCGTTGAGCCAATACCACAAAGAAAATAAGAATAAGGGGAAGATTGACAAGGGAGTCAAGATAGAAGGAGCTAGTGGCAGTGGTGAGAAGAGGAAGATATTTAGCTCTGGGAATACCGGAGTAAAGCAAGGAGACTCAAAGAGAAGGATGGAGGTGAAGACTTACTTAGGAGTCTGTCTCATGGGGAAGGTCGTGTGTTATAATTGCGGACATGAGGGGCACATTGCACCTAACTGTCCCAGTCCGAAGAAGAATTATGGGCACTTTGTGTGTGGGTTAACTGACCACATGGCAAAGAGCTATCCGAAGAAGGGAACGGACGGGAACCAGGGCACTAATAACGAGAAGTTAGCTAATTGGGGTCCAGTGCGGCAGGGTAGGCCGATGGGCTGTACCTTTAATATGACAATTACAGGAAATGTGTGAACATTAGAACGTTAAGACAACCTCAGGTAGTATTTTATGGGAATAGATTACCGGGACGTTCATGTTGTCTAACGATGACACATACGAGAAAATTATTGAGGAAGGGGTGTGTAGGTTATCTGTGTCATGCTGTTGATACCTAGAGAGCGGTAGCAACCATGGAACAAATAACTATAGTGAGAGAATTCACCGATGTATTTTCGAGTGAATTGTCGGGTCTTCCACCAGATAGGGAGACAGAGTTTGTAATAGACATTATGCTAGGAGCGGCACCAGTTTCCAGGTGTTAGGTTTGTAATATTCATGGACGCAATCAAATTGCATAAAATAAGCGAAAACATGTAAAAATCAAAGTTTTAAAATTTACAAACCATATACCTGTATCATCCTTTACGCACAATTATTAATTAAACAAAAAGAAAGAACAAGAATCATACCCTTGAAGATCCGAGCTTCTTCAGGTACAAGTTCACCTCCAATCCATTCGCGTTCAACTTGAATCCACCGGGTTTGGTTCCTTCCTTTAATCAATGTTAGCCACCCAAGTTTTTGGCCTCTAGAGGTGATCCATCAAGGAAGAAGGAAGATTCAAAAAGATGGGTGTTTGGCAAAACCCTAGTTTTTCTATCTCTCATAGAAAAGGAGAGTACTCTCCAATAATTGGAATCACGTCTATTGTGAAAAAGTCAACAACTCCCCACCCATAATAAGACTCCTCTTATTTATAGATATTGGCAACCCTCCTTAACAATTAAGGAATTAAGTTTTATTTTAATTAATTAAATTCCTTTAATTAATTAGGCTCCCAATCTTATTAGGAATAATTAATTAAACTCTTTTATTTAATTTGACCTCATAATCTTATTAGGAATAAATGAGAGTACATTTATTAATTAATTTCCAAACTCCTTTATGAATTAAATAATAATAATAATAATAGTAATAATAATAATAATAATAAGACTCCTCTTATTAATTTATATTTAATATTTCCAAAATATTAAATAATAAATATTAAGCTATTTTATTTATTCTATCACCATAGATTAAATTAAATATACTTAACTTATTATTACGATATGCCATTAACTTCTTAAATAATTATTCTTCCTTTTATGGTGTCACCATTTATGTTCTCCATATTAAATCGGTTGGGAATAAATCAATTAGAACAATTCTAAACTTATTTAATAAAATAAATTAAACTATTAATTTATCTAAATAAATAATATTTATTCTACAATAGGGATAAGCCTCCCTAGGGATCAATGACTTTTCAGATAATATAGATTTCAACATTAATCATAAAAGAACCTTTGAGTAAATAGTTACCGTATAATTCAATCCTTCCACCATACAATGTCTCAATTAAATATAAGACATGAAATTACTGTCAAGTTTTATTTTATTTAATTTTGTGTATTTCAACTCTTAAATGCACAACTCCAAATAATGCAAATTAGAAACTCCTTTCTAATTTCATTCTACCTTGGTCAAGGACTACTAGGTTGTCATTTATTGAATTACATAGGACATTTCTCTTCATTTACTAGAAGTGGTAGATTATTTATTGATCATACATTATCTCCATGTACGACTTATTATACTCAAACATACCCTTTGATATACCCTAAAGGTCTTAAGGAATATGCCAAAGTATAACTCATCATACACAAGATACTATGATGATCTTAAGTCCAAGGATCACTTGTATTACTATCACTACAAGAATTCCTATTGACAGGCAAGTAAAACTTCATTAGGTATTTCTTAGCGAGCCACGTTCAGTTAACTTGTTCTCTAATAAGCACCTACATACTTGCTTTAGTGTCTCCACACAAATGATCATGAAATCAATCATCCCCATCTAATGAGCAAGCAACGTATGTACCAATCTATCTGGATTCACTAATCCCCAATTTAGTAATCCAACGATTGGGAACTATTTTAGTTTTAAGCTTTCTATGAATTTAGATCTCATTAGAATGATCATCATCATTATTTTAAAAGCATTGCTTAAAACTATGAGTTTATCATATATTATAAAATAACATCATGTAGATAATTAAAAGTCTTTAATAAATTTATACTTTTTTTTAATAAATTAATAAGATTGATACAAAGTATATGCTTTATCATTAAACATGATTGGAATGTGTGCATACTATTTTCAATCTCCCACTTACACTAAAGAAAATCGTCATGGTATCTCATACCCTTCTTCTCTAAGTGATGATTATCCTGCTGTTGGATAAGATTTAGTTAATGGATATGTAATGTTGTTCTTGAGAGTCCACTATCTCTATAGTGATTTCCCATCTTCCATTTATTCTTATAATCAAATAAAAGTGCCGCAACACATGTTTCGATCCAAGATGAGACTTAGGAACTATCCCTAGTTCTGTAATGAACTTTTAGTCCAAACAATCAACTTGCAGCTTCATTTATAGCTATATACTTTGTCTTTATCACTAAACCAGCAACTCTTTGCTGTTTGAAACCTTTTCAATTCAGTGCACTACCGTTCAAGGTAAGACTTTACCTTAAAGTGGATTTTCTGTTGTCTTGGTCTGTCTGAAAAAATAACTTGAGTCTGTTAAGCCATCTAGTTTTAATTCTGACCCACCACGAATATAATCACATCCTTAGTGTCGGTTAAGTACTTTAAGATATTTTTCACTGACTCACAGTGAACTTCTCCAGAATATGACTGATCAACATCAAGTCTCGTACATTTCATTATATACATGATAGTTACTCATGTGATCTCTCTTTTATGAGTCAATAAGGATTATTAAGAGAGATACACTCCATGACTCATCGATATGAGACATCTCTCGAAGTTTGCCATGCTAAACGACTTTAGCATCAAATGAATTTATGTTCCTTGGGTTATGTCGAGCATCCTCATAAATCTATCTATATAGATTTGTATCCCCAATTAAGATACTCTTCCCAAATCATTCATGGAGGAATGTTTAGACAACTTTATCTTTACTAATTCTAGCATTGGCATGTCATTCTTTATCCATATTATATCAACATGTAATACTAGGAATGTCACGACGCTCCCACTTACCCTTTTATACACACTAGGTTCATTCTTATTTTTGATAAAATCAAACTCTTTTAATTGTCTCATCAAAACGAATGTTCCATATTTGAGAAGCATGTTTCAATCCATTTCTCCGAGTGCCTACAACTCTTACCTTGTCGTATGTAACTGGATCATCATCTTTTATGATATGTACTTCATCATCATCATCCATGATAAATCCATACCTCCCAGGAATCTTTGATACTATTCTAGATTTACGATTTAGTTGTGGTAAACTAGGTCTATCTATAGGTTTCTCTTATTTGACTTATAGTGATTTGTGGTTCTTGAACTCTTTAAGATCTCTCATCCTCCCACTAGCTCCTTCAATGATAAACACATTTATCTTAGAAGGTAGCGTGTTTCGCAACAAACACCTTTTACTAAGTAGGATTATAGAATATATACCCTAAACTTAATTTAGGATGTCCCACAAATCTAAACTTGTTAAATCTTGTCCCAAGCTTATCCTTTGAAAACTTTTCACATAAGTTGGATAACCCCTTATCTTAACATACTTAAGATTAGGAATCCTCCCTGTCCATAACTTTTATGGAGTCTTGGGGCCGGATTTTGAGGTTACCTTTTTTGTCGATGTGCAGCCATTTCTAGAGCATTATTCCATAAGGATACTGAAATGTCGGTAAAATCATTATGGACCGCACCATGTCCAACAAGGTATGATTTTTCCTTTCAGATACATCATTCAATTGTTACTTATCAGGAGGCATCCATTGTGAGAAAACCATTTGAGATGATTTAGAAACTTATTGCAAAAGTATTTATTCCTTGACCAGATCAAAGAATCTTAATACTTAGCCAATTTGTTTCACTTCTGAATTCTTTGAACCTTTCAAATAATTCACACTTGTATTTCAGCAAATACACACATTCAACTCTTTGAATAATCATCTCCTTTTCTTATACTAGTTTGTTCAATTTCCAAAATAATTTTTTACGCAAGTCAAGTATACAAAATCCATTAAGTAATATTCTAGTTCAATAAAAAAATATTATTATTATAAACAACAATTGTTCTTAAATATAATACCAAAGATTTCATTGTCCAACAATAAAATGGAAATAAAGTTTCTAACAAGAACTAGAATACAATAACAATTTATTGACTTAATAGATTTACCTGTAGGCATTGCTAAACTATAAGTTTTTATGGCTAATGTAGCAACCTTTGCTTCATTTCCCACACATAAGATTACTTATCTATGTTTAGCTTTCTACTTCTGGTTGGTCCCTTCATAAATCTATATTTATCATAACCAAAGTCGATATCCAATACCCAAGTAGAATCTTGACTTAAAGAAAAATTTATTTTAAATCATGAACAAAACTGTATTTGTAACCAAAACTTCACTATGCTTCTTCTGGTTAACTCTACAAGATACTTCTCGTAGTTTCTTTCCAGTGTCCAGTCTTATTGCAGTGGAAGCAAACTCCTTTGCAATCCGTATTAGTTTTATTCTTATTATCCTTTGTTTTTGCCTTTCTATTTACCTTCTTTGAATCGTTCTTCCTTTCAGAAGATCCTTTGGCCCCTACCAATAAGATATGGTCTTTCTTTGTTGGAAAGTGACTCTCAACATTTTTCCACATGTTAAGCAAATCAGTCAGGCTGATATCTAGCTTGTTCAGATGAAAAATTAACAACAATTATGAAAGGAGTCGGGGAATGAGTGCAAGATCAAATCATGGCTCAACTCTCCATCCATGACAAAACTCATTGTCCTAATTGATCAATCAAATTAATTATATAAAGGACTTTTGTCTGTACTATAGTGCCATTGGTCATTTTAGATCGGAAGAGTTCCTTAGATATCTTATATCTATTAGTCCTATTTTCTCACCATCAACTACTTGATGTGTAGGAGTATAGTAGGAGCATCCATAGTTTCATGTTGACGCTGAAGCTCGTTACTCATGGATGCAAGCATGATACATTGAGCCAACTGTGCATCATCTTGCCACTTTCTAAAAGTAGCAATCTCTTCCTCAGAGGCATTATCTGCAACCATTGCAGGGATAGGCGTATTAAGACATAAGATAACTTTTCAGCTGTGAGAACTATTCTCAAGTTCCTTAACCAAACCATTTAATTTGGTCCGATTTATTTAGCATCTAATATGCTACGCAGTGAAAGTAATTTTAGACATTGTAAAATTCTGTAAATGAATTTGTAATTAACAACATTTTAGCATACATTCTTTTATTAATTACCAAAATAATTTAGGTCTTGTTTTAAATTGGTATCTCCCACTATTTTCTTCAAACTATATTACCCTCACTTATATAGTTCGACAATATCTAATTAAAGATATACTAGTGAGAATAAGGATCCCTTTTCAAATGTATATAGCCTTGTGTGTGCACAACAAACTATATATAAATAAATAGGTAGGCAACTCTTGTCAATTACCTCAACTATATAACTCCTTGTATTTTGCCTCTTAGATCATAATGGTTAAGTGTGTGCACATCCGAACTAAAATGATCTAAGTTAAGTCATACCTTGCACTTCCATATATTCGAAAGAAAAATATTGTCCTTGTGTGTGCACAACAAAATAACATTGTTTAGTCTATTTATAAGCATTAAATGTGATTAAACAACATCTTAAATATTTAATACTTGCCTTGTGTGTGCACAACAAACTCATATTAAATATTTAATACTCTATTGTTTTACCATGCTAGAAGGCGACGTTTGATATTCCTAATATCTTTGAACGTTACAACTTAATATAAAATATTTGAGGGGTTTGTTATTAATTTGTCTCATATTGTTTAGTGTGTATGCACACATATATATAAAATACGTGTCATATTAATTAACATGCGAAGTATGTTTGCATAATATATAATATATATAATATAAGCATGCAAATACAGAATACTATATTCTACCTGGATTGATTATGGACTTTTATTCTAGTTTTGTTCACTAGACCCACCAAGTGAACCAAAAGGTCAAACCCTAGAGGTGCAAGAATTAATATTTAATTTAAACCTAGGCCTCATTACAAACGGGTCTTCACGCACTCCTTGCTCCTTGATCTCTATTTCTTCAAAATTAATTCTAACTATTCCTATTACAAAACTATTTAAAATAAATAGTAACATTGATCGGCAGTCAAGGGAAGTACATGGGAGGGAGATATAATTTACATTAAGAAAAATTAGAGAAGACGAGGTATGCAGACCCCATTTAATAAAACTCATACATTCATGCATCCAACTAAAATAAAATCCAATCAGATTGGTCAATAGTCCATAATCAATCCCATTTATTATCATACACATCACCATATGCATCTAAATAATATTCATCTCATGAATAATAAACATTCAATATATATATATATATATATATATATATATATATATATATATATATATATATATATATATATATATATATATAGGGAGCCCTTCCATAGCAACCGGTTGCTGTGAGTACTGTGCAACATCCCCTTTTTGTACCGTTGATAAACTTATTGGAAGGCTGAGATGAAACATAAATTTATCCCAGCCGGCACAACTTGTACCGGCTTTTATTTTAATATGAGGACCCCACCACAGTCAACATGTTGTCAGTTTATTGAAATAAAATGAATATTTAATATTAAATAATGCTCGACCGACACAGCTTGTACCGGCTCTGCCTTTTTTTATAAAATACTACCAACCGGGACAAGCTCTAACGGCTGTAAAAAAAAAAAAAATCAAAACCGGGACAAGTTCTAACGGCTGTAAAAAAAAAAAAAAAAAAAAAAAAATATCAAAACCGGGACAAGTTCTAACGGCTGTAAAAAAAAAAAAAAAAAAAAAAAAAAAAAAAATCAAAGCCGGTAGAGCCTCTTACGGCTTGCACAAAAAGAAGTAAAAAAAAAAATTACACTATCACAATGCACAACCGGGACAAGTTCTAACGGCTGTAAAAAAAAAAAAAAAAAAAAAAAAATCAAAGCCGGTAGAGCCTCTTACGGCTTGCACAAAAAGAAGTAAAAAAAAAAATTTACACTATCCACA
Source organism: Panax japonicus (assembly GCA_020205505.1). Classification (NCBI taxonomy): domain Eukaryota; kingdom Viridiplantae; phylum Streptophyta; class Magnoliopsida; order Apiales; family Araliaceae; genus Panax; species Panax japonicus. The sequence continues at coordinate 44,074,285 of CM035102.1, read as the reverse complement.
ATGCACGAGTGAATTTTGACAAATTATTAAGAAGGCATATGAGACTATAAACCCAAAAGTAGTGGAAAGAAAGGCAAAAAAAGTTTGGAAATTTTTTATAACTCTTTCATTTAATAACAAATAAAGAATTATAATTCAAATAAAAAATAATATCCTATTTTATAATAAGAATTATTTGCTATTTTTATAAAAATATTTTATAAAAAATAAAGAATATAACCTATATAAAGTTTTGATATTTTTTTTTTTTTTTTTTTTTTCCAGCCGTTAGAACTTGTCCCGGTTGGTACCTTTTTTTTAAATTTTTTTTTTCCTGTACCGGCCGTAGGAAGCTCATACGGCTGGTATTAAAAAAATTAAAAAAATTATGTTATTCAAGCAACTCGCTGCTAAACAGACTCGAACACACAACCTCAAACTCCAAACCCACGTCATATGAGATATGACCACCCGAGCACCACGGGCCTAGCTGTCAATATCAGCCAAGGAAATCACTTTACATTAAAACTTCACCATCCCCCAAAAATCTAAATTGTTGCATTATTATTATTATAGTACGATTTATTATTATTAACAAGTCTATATAATACATATGGGGGTTTGATATTTAGAAATAAGTTAATATCTATATTTATTAAGCAATGATTATTACAAATGATTTTATATATTAAGCAATGATTTTATTATTAAGAAATGATTTTATACAATAATAAAACTAGTGAAGTATAATAATAATGTCACACTATCGAATTTATAAAAGTAGTGAAGTATTATTATAATAATAATAATGTGATTAGCAATATTATAAGTTCTAACGATTATACCAATACTAGTACTGCATAAATATATCAAAAGAAATAGTACATATTACATGTGGAAAGTACGCAATGTACTATTTCTTTTGATATATTTATGCAGTACTAGTATTGGTATAATCGTTAGAACTTATAATATTGCTAATCACATTATTATTATTATAATAATACTTCACTACTTTTATAAATTCGATAGTGTGACATTATTATTATACTTCACTAGTTTTATTATTGTATAAAATCATTTCTTAATAATAAAATCATTGCTTAATATATAAAATCATTTGTAATAATCATTGCTTAATAAATATAGATATTAACTTATTTCTAAATATCAAACCCCCATATGTATTATATAGACTTGTTAATAATAATAAATCGTACTATAATAATAATAATGCAACAATTTAGATTTTTGGGGGATGGTGAAGTTTTAATGTAAAGTGATTTCCTTGGCTGATATTGACAGCTAGGCCCGTGGTGCTCGGGTGGTCATATCTCATATGACGTGGGTTTGGAGTTTGAGGTTGTGTGTTCGAGTCTGTTTAGCAGCGAGTTGCTTGAATAACATAATTTTTTTAATTTTTTTAATACCAGCCGTATGAGCTTCCTACGGCCGGTACAGGAAAAAAAAAAATTTAAAAAAAAGGTACCAACCGGGACAAGTTCTAACGGCTGGAAAAAAAAAAAAAAAAAAAAAAATCAAAACTTTATATAGGTTATATTCTTTATTTTTTATAAAATATTTTTATAAAAATAGCAAATAATTCTTATTATAAAATAGGATATTATTTTTTATTTGAATTATAATTCTTTATTTGTTATTAAATGAAAGAGTTATAAAAAATTTCCAAACTTTTTTTGCCTTTCTTTCCACTACTTTTGGGTTTATAGTCTCATATGCCTTCTTAATAATTTGTCAAAATTCACTCGTGCATTGTGGATAGTGTAAATTTTTTTTTTTACTTCTTTTTGTGCAAGCCGTAAGAGGCTCTACCGGCTTTGATTTTTTTTTTTTTTTTTTTTTTTTTTACAGCCGTTGGAACTTGTCCCGGTTGTGCATTGTGATAGTGTAATTTTTTTTTTTACTTCTTTTTGTGCAAGCCGTAAGAGGCTCTACCGGCTTTGATTTTTTTTTTTTTTTTTTTTTTTTTTTTTACAGCCGTTAGAACTTGTCCCGGTTTTGATATATTTTTTTTTTTTTTTTTTTACAGCCGTTAGAGCTTGTCCCGGTTGGTAGTATTTTATAAAAAAAGGCAGAGCCGGTACAAGCTGTGTCGGTCGAGCATTATTTAATATTAAATATTCATTTTATTTCAATAAACTGACAACATGTTGACTGTGGTGGGGTCCTCATATTAAAATAAAAGCCGGTACAAGTTGTGCCGGCTGGGATAAATTTATGTTTCATCTCAGCCTTCCAATAAGTTTATCAACGGTACAAAAAGGGGATGTTGCACAGTACTCACAGCAACCGGTTGCTATGGAAGGGCTCCCATATATATATATATATATATATATATATATATATATATATATATATATATATATATATATATATATTGATATCATTTAATTGGCAAATTAAGTTAGTATGAAATCTAATTTTGAATCAAAATAAACTCCTTTATTTTAATCCAAATTTAAATTAAAATAAACTTCTTTATTTTAATTTATCCTATTTTGAATAAAATAAACTATTTTATTTTAATCAAAATCTTTAATTAAAATAAACTCCTTTATTTTAATTAATTATGGAATCCAATTCCAAGAAGAAAAAAACTCCTTTATTAAAAGGAAACACGAATTCTCTTAACTATTCACAAATAAACTCCTTTATTTTGAATAATATGAAATCTTATTCCATATCTAAATAAACTCCTTTATTTAAGCAAACTTGGAATCCAATTTCAACTCTAATTAGTTAGCATGAAATTCAATTTTAAAATTAAAATAAACTTTTTATTTTAATATTAAAATAATTAAGAATACTTATATATATATATATATAAGTATATATATATATATATAATATTATATTACGTTAATATAATATATATTATATAACATGAATCCTTGAATCAAAAGTTCTGATTCATTTAACTAACACACGTAAATAGGTGGAATTGCAAAAGCAAGGATTTGCGAATAACAGACTTTCGTAAAAATGATTTTCGTTTTTTTAAAATCTTATATAACAAAAATTATGCCCAATTAAATTGTTATAAACACATATCAATATACATATTAAATTTGACAATTAATAATTCGCATAAATGTTTGGCTCTCATGCTACTGTTATGTTTGTAATATTCATGGATGCAATCAAATTGCATAAAATAAGAGGAAACGTGTAAAAATCATAGTTTTAAAATTTTACAAACCATATACCCGGATCATCCTTTATGCATAATTATTAATTAAATGAAAAGAAAGAACAAGAATCATACCCTTGAAGATCCGAGCTTCCTCAGGTACAAGTTCACCTCCAATCCTTTCGCGTTCAACTTGAATCCACCGGGTTTGGTTCCTTCTTTTGATCAATATTAGCTACCGAAGTGTTTGGCCTCTAGAGGTCATCCATCAAGGGAAGAAGAAAGATTTAAGAAGATGAGTGTTTGACAAAACTCTAGTTTTTCTTTCTCTCATAGAAAAGAAGCATACTCTCCAATAATTAGAATCACGTCTGTTGTGAAAAAGTCAACATCTCCCCACCCATAATAAGACTCCTCTTATTTATAGATGTGGACAACCCTCCTTAACAATTAAAAAATTAGATTTTATTTTAATTAATTAAATTTATTTAATTAATTAGGCTCCCAATCTTATTAGGAATAATTAATTAAACTCTTTTATTTAATTTAAACTCATAATCTTATTAGGAATAAATGAGAGTACATTTATTAATTAATTCCCAAACTCCTTTAGGAATTAAATAATAATAATAGTAATAATAATAATAAGACTCCTCTTATTAATTTATATTTAATATTTTCAAAATATTAAGTAATAAATATTAAGCTATTTAATTTATTCTATCAGCATAGATTAAATTAAATATACTTAACTTATTATTACGATTATGCCATTAACTTCATAAATAATTATTATTCCTTTTATGGTTTGACCCTTTAGGTTCTCCATATTAAACCGGTTATGAATAAATCAATTAGAACAATTCTAATCTTATTTAAATAAATAAATTAAACTATTAATTTATTTAAATAAATAATATTTATTCTACAATAGGGATAAGCCTCCCTAGCGATCAATGGCTTTCCAGATAATATAGATTTTAACATTAATCATAAAAGAACCTTTGAGTAAATAGTTATCGTACAATTCAATCCTTCCACCATACAATGTCCCAATTAAATATAAGACATTAAATTACTGTCAATTCTTATTTTATTTAATTATATGTATTTCTACTCTTAAATGCACAACTCCAATTAATACAAATTAGAAACTCATTTCTAATTTCATTCTGCCTTGGCCAAGGACTACTGTGTTGTCATTTATCGAATCACATAGAATATTTCTCTTCTTTTACTAGAAGTTGTAGATTCTTTATTGATCATACATTATCTCCATGTACGACTTATTATACCCAATTATACCCTTTGATATACCCTAAGGGTATTAAGGAATAAGTCAAAGTATAACTCATCATACACAAGATACTATGATGATCTTAAGTCCTAGGATCACTTGTACTACTATCACTACATGAATTCCTATTGACATGCAAGTAAAACTCCATTAGGTATTCCTTAGCGAGCCACATTCAGTGAACTTATTCTCTAATAAGCACCTACATACTTGCTTTAGTGTCTCCACACAAATGATCATGAGATCAATCATCCTCATCCAATGAGCAAGCAACGTATGTATCAATCTATCCGGATTCACTAATCACCAATTTAGTAATCTAACGATTGGGAACTATTTTAATTTTAAGCTTTCTACGAATTTAGATCTCATTAGAATGATCATCATCATTATTTTAAAAGCATTGCTTAAAACTATGGGTTTATCACATATTATAAAACAACATCATGTAGATAATTAAAAGCCTTTAATAAATTAATACTTTTTATTAAAAAATAAATAAGATTGTTACAAAGTATATGCTTTATAATCAAACATGATTGGCTTGTGTGCATACTACTTTCACCAGGGCACCGTATCGTATGGCGCCAGTGGAGATGAAGGAGTTCATGGTGCAGTTATAATAACTGTTAGACAGGAAGTACATTCAACCGAGTGTTTCGCCGTGGGGAGCACCGGTACTGTTTGTCAAGAAGAAGGACAGATCGTTAAGACTTTGTATCGACAATCGAGAGTTGAACACGTTAACGATAAATAATAAATATCCATTGCCCAGGATCGATGATCTTTTTGATCAGTTGAAAGGGGCTAAGTATTTTTCTAAAATAGATTTAAGAATGGGGTATCACCAGTTGAAGGTTAGGAAGAAGGATGTACCAAAGATAGCATTCAGGACTCGTTATGGTGATTACGAGTTTCTGGTGATGTCATTTGGGTTGACAAATGAACCAGATGCATTTATGGATATGATGAATAGAGTGTTCAAACAATATTTGGACAAGTTCATCGTGGTGTTTATCGATGATATTCTAGTCTATTCTAAGATGCCAGAAGATCATGCTGAACACCTGAGATTAGTGTTGGAGACACTAAGAAAAGAGAAGTTGTACGCAAAATTCAATAAATCTAAATTTTGGTTGGAGAAGGTACAATTTTTAGGTCATATTATTGACCATGAGGGGATTTCAGTAGATCCAGCGAAGGTGGAAGTTGTGATGAATTGGGAACAACCGAAAACACCGATTGAGATGTGGAGTTTCCTAGGGTTAGCGGGTTACTATCGGAGATTCATCCAAGATTTTTCAAAGATAGCTACTCCGTTGACTAACTTGACAAGGAAGATGGTGAAATACGCGTGGACTGATAAGTGTGAGGACACTTTTCAAGAACTGAAGAAGAGGTTGAGTGGAGCACCGGTTTTGTCATTGTCTGATGTCACAGGAAATTTTGTAGTTTATAGCGATGCTTCGCATAGAGGACTTGGTTACGTGCTCATGCAGCATGACAAGGTCATTGGGTATGCATCTAGGCAGTTGAAGGATTATGAGAAAGTTTACCCTACATATGATCTGGAACTGGCCGTAGTAGTTTTTGCTCTAAAGATATGGAGACATTATCTTTATGGAGAAAAATGTGAGATATACACGGACCATAAGAGTCTGAAATATATCTTCACTCAGAAGGAGTTGAATATGAGGCAGAGGATATGGCTAGAGTTGATAAAGGATTACGACTGTGAAATCCTGTATCACACTGGAAAAGCCAATGTAGTTGTCGACGCCTTAAGTAAGAAGGGTCAAGAAAAGTTGTCTTTGTTAACGGCTCAAACTGAGTTAATAACAGAGATGGCTAGGATGGAGTTGGAAGTGAATCTGCCAAGTGAAGTAGGACAAATGCTATTTATGATGGAGATGCAATCTACCATCGTATAGAGAGTTAAGGAGGTGAAACTCAAAACTGATGAGTGTGACCGGATGAAGGTGCGGCTAGCCAATAAAAAGAGACTAAGTACAGTCTTGATAACGAGGCGTTATTGAGATTTGAAGGAAGAATTTAGGTTCCGAATGAGACAGAATTAAAGCAGCAGGTTCTATAAGAGGCTCATAGTTCAAGGTTTTTTATTAATCCTGGTTGCACTAAGATGTATCATGATCTTCGATAGAGTTTCTGGTGGCCGAACATAAAGAGAGAAATTGCTGAGTATATAAGTAGGTGCTTGACTTGTCAGAGAGTTAAGGCCGAACATCAATAACCAAGTGACTTGCTACAGTCGTTAGAAATTTCGGAGAGGAAATAGGAGAATATCACGATGGATTTTGTGGTGGGACTTCCGACTACTCAGAAGGGGTATGATGCGATTTGGGTTATAGTGGACCGGTTGACGAAGTCAGCTCACTTCTTAACCAATTAGGGTCAAATATAACTTAGACCAATTTCTAGACATGGAACACCAGTGTCGATTGTGTCAGATCGTGAATCACGATTCACATTGAACTTTTGGAGAAGTCTACAAGAACAGTTGGGACCGCAGTTGAAGCTGAGTACGACATATCATCCACAGACCGATGGACAGAGTGAGAGAACAATTCAGACGTTAGAAGATATATTAAGATCTTATGTCATGGATTTAAAGGGTAGTCAGGATGATCATCTACCATTAGTAGAGTTTTCGTATAACAATAGTTATCAAGCAAGAATAAGAATACCGCCTTACGAAGCTTTGTACGGAAGGAAATGTAGAACACCATTGTATTGGGATGAAGTGGGAGAATGCCGAATGCTAGGACCTGAGTTGGTGCAGTAAACATCGGACATTGTTAGACTGATATAGATGCGTTTGGTAGCAGCTCAAGATAGACAAAAGAAGTTTACTGATTCGTATTGAGAGAATAGAGAATTTGAAGTAGGCTCTTATATCTTTCTGAAGGTATCTCCCTGGAAAGGAAATATACGCTTTGGAAAGAAGGGGAAGTTAAGTCCGAGGTTTATAGGACCTTTCGAAGTACTAAAACGGGTAAGTGAGGTAGCTAACAAGGTAGCATTACCTCCAGACCTAGAACGAATACATAACGTGTTTCACGTATTGGTATTGCGTCCTTATAAGCTGTATTATAAACATGTAATAGAATATAAGCCTATCCATATCGAGAAGGACTTAACGTATGAAGAGATGCCAATTACAATCATCGATAGAAAAGAATAGGTTTTGCGAAATAAATTTATACCTTCGGTAAAGGTATTATGGAAGAACCACGATGCAGAAGAAGCAACGTGGGAACTTGAAGAAAAGATGAAAATGAATTACCCTCAATTATTTGTGTAATTTTTTTATATATATCAAGATTATGGGGACAAAATCTCTATAAGGGGGAGAGAGTGTAACGCCCCAGAAAATCGAACATTTTGTAAATACTTTTAATGATGAATAAAATAATATTATTTATTATTATTATGTGTTAGTAAGAGGAATGTCATTTTATAACCTAGAAACGTTGGAAAGCCGTAGTATTTTAATTACGTGGGAGAATTAAAGTGTTTGAATTCTAAAACGAAAATAAATGTTTTTCGAGAAATTTTCCAAAAAACACTATTCATCGATTTCTGCTCAGGAATTATTTTTGAACTTCCGAGAAATACGTAATGTTATAATATTAAGGTGAGATTGATTATGTAATAATAATCTAAGTATGGAAAATGTAATATTTCGCATGTGGACCTAATTTGGGAATGTTAGGTTTATTAAGCGTTAAAGAAAAAAAGTCGTAATTGTATGATGTGTATGCATTGTACGACGTAATGAACGTAAGTATAATACTATGTATTATACTATTAAGAATGAAGAAAGGAATAACGTATATTACAATTTAGTATACGAGTTAACATACGAGAATTATACATGGTGTATATATGTTAAGATTCTTAATTGAAGGTAATGGACTTGTAGGATTATTAGTTTAATGGTAGAAGTCCAATAGAAAGTGATATGCAAGCCCAAGTGTTTGATAATCATGAGTCCAAACTATTGTAATGTAAGCCCAATAAGAAATAAGCTAAGTTAATTAAGCAACTCTAATGTATTAAGCCATGATCCATGGAGCAAACCATGTTAATGTGGGTTGTCTTGATGGGCAAACACTTTGTGTGGTGATCAAGTGTTGTGATGAGCAAGAAAGGAAAGTGGCTAGCAAGTTATCTTAGAGTCAAAGTAATGAATAGTAAGGAGGTGTATTAAGGAGGTGATTAAAGGAGGTGGATTGTCCAAATGACTAAAGTACCCTCACTTTGCCAAGCCTATAAATAGAGAGCTCTCAATTCATTTGATTACTTGATTTAAATTCCTCTCAACTCCTCTCAAGTTAAGTAACTTATTGGTTAGAGAGAATAAACCACATAAGTCAAGAATAAGTCAAAAGTTCTTTGCTAGTTTCCAAAGAGAAGAGAAGTACAAGTGCTTCTAGGGTAAGACTCTTGTCTAATATATATTCATCTCTATCATGATAGGGTGATAAGAGAAGTATGAGTGTATGCTAAGAACATATAAAAAGTCATTGACGAATGAACTTAAGCCGAATAAGTTGAATAAGCAACTTGAACCTAAATAAGTTGATAAACTTATACAAAACTTATGACATGTTTGTCATATGATGTTTGTATCTTCAATATTGAATGAGAACATTAATTGATGGACTTAAGTTCATAGTAAGTCATAAGCATTGGAATTGTAGTTCATAAGTTAAATAAGTCATTGACTTATGAGAATAAGTTAAAACCTACTTTGATAATAAGTTGGTGTAATAAGTAACTTGGAATGTTTATATATTGATTAAAATCCATTTAGAATGATTAGTAATGTGTTTTCGCCAGAATTCACACGATTGTTCGATAATCGTCGAAATCATGAAATTCTCGGAATAGAAGTCGTATTTTTTGTTTGAACTCGGAATTGTTAGTTTTTGATGGAGACACGTCATATTTGGCATTATAGAGTTGTGGACTCAAAAATGACCGAATTCCGACTTAGAACGAAGAAACGAGCGTTGAACGTTCACGAACATTTATCGTTCTCGTTAAAAATGAACTAATAGGTGAAATTTTAGCAAACAAAGTCAAATAGATAAAATTCTTACATGAACGCGTAGAATATTTAATTTTTGAACCGTAGGCTTTTGAACGAGCCAATTCGGACTTATAACGAAGAAGTTATGCGTCCGATAGTTTCGTCAAATTTATAAAAGCTGCAAATTTTCTATGGCACAGAGTTGGCACCGCGGCGCCAACCCAAGGCCATATGAGTGGTGTCACTGCGCCGGCACAATGTCTGAGCACACTAATAACTCGCGCAGCAACGCGACATGAAGAACAAAGACTCGCGCCGCAATGCCGAGTCCAGTTTGGGCATACTGTTAACTCGCGCCGCAGCGCGAGTTACAGATCAATGTGTGGCGCCGCAGTGCCAACCCTAGAATGTGGACAGTAAAGAATGTTTAAAAGTATAACATGAACAGTAACCCAGTAGCAATAAACTGAGGATATTAATAAGGTATTGTAAGGTACTTATAAACCTTATGTATGATGATTAAAGGTTAATAATCAATTGTATATGAACAAAATAAGGATGACGTAATGAAAAGCCGACACCCATAAATAACAGATCTAAGTCAGGATTTAGATTGAGATGAAGGGTAAGTTAAGTAGTATACTTGATTACATGTGACCTAATGTGGTGTGTTATATGATCATGTGTTGTAGAAACTTGGAGACTTAAAGTGTACGTGTGATAATCAGTAAGCAGACCCTGAAGGAAAGTATTCTAACTCTTATTCCAGTTCAGTCTAGACAAGCTTTGTAATTCATGTATTCTTTCGCATGAAGTCTTGAATGATGAAGTCAAAGCCAATTCTTTCGGCTAGACTTAAATTATGTTTCTATCAAAGCATGTACAATGTTTACCAAGTTATATTGGTGTGGTTTTCAATCGAAGACTGAGTATTCTAAAAATATTTTTGTCGTTTAACGACAGGCAGGTGATGTTGCCACAACTTAAACGTATACATGTTTAATGAATGTAGTTTTGATCAACATAGAGTACTATAGGCTGATCACCTAGACGTGCTCGTAAGTAATTCCGGACTTACGGATTTAGTGCCGGGATGTCCTTTTCAAAAGAACTCATGATATGCTTAAGGTCTTGGACCAGAATTGATGTTTTACTGAATATTGTTGTTGTAAAATGTTTTGAATGAAAAGAAGTTCTATTTTAAATTATCGATAGTACTTCGTAACTATTGTTCAGTTATTGAACATATACGGGTTCTATGTTTCAAGCATGTTGTTTATTAGAATTATAGTACTTTCTGAGCTAGTCATGCTCACTCTTGCTTGAACCATATGAGCACAGCTAAGATTGAATGGACTGAAGGCTTAGGCAAGGATAAAGGCAAGGCAAAGACGAACCCTTAGAGTTTATATGTAATAGTATAGGTGAACGAATGTAATAAATTTGATATTATGACAAGAACAGATGGATGGGTTATAAAGAACGTGGGGGAATGTAATATTTTTTCTAATATATAGAAGACATATTCGTTCTTTTGAGACTTTTCAGTTGAATGTATGTATGAATGGTAGTACCGTGTAGCACCATCTGTCGGGTTGGAAGATACCCGGATTTGGGGGTGTCACATTCCGTCGTTCATTATTTGGTCGGTGTAGTTGTTTACATGAGGATTGTTGCATTCCTGATGCACATTATCCTGGTTATTGATCTGTGGTGACTCAAGAGTCTCCTGTGCTCCATTGCTTATCTCAACATTTTCATATGTCATTTTTAAACACTGCGACAAAACAAGGGTTAATTGACAAGCCACATATTATCCCTATATTCTGACCGACCAATTAAATAACAAATAAGCTTAGGTAGGTCATACTAGTGAAGGATTTACTCGTCTCTCTCCTAGTTTTAGTCTCACATCTCAGCCAGGGATCATATCCCTAAGATTTGATAACAACTATGATACCCCCCAAAATAGGTATACATAACCCATTTCGAGTCGCCAAATACATGGTACATAATATAAATACAAACTTAATTATACAACATGAGCTGAGAGTTTTAACATGAATATTATCTTTTAGACAATATCCAAACTCAAATGGAGTCCTCATTACAATTGTTATTATACTATTGCACAGAATAGTGAGGACTACAAAAGCAACCATCTGGACCATCACTTCTTTACCCGACTAGTCCTAGCTATATTCTCATTTCCTGAAGAGAATGTTAAAAGCAAAGGGTGAGCTCAACTAGCGCAGTAAGAAATATTATGACTAGGAGAATGCAGAATAATTTATCGTTAGCCTTCAACAATGTTAAACTGATAGAATACAATAAAAAATAAGTTTAACTGCAGCGGAACAAGCAATCTATTAGAAGAGTCAAGTAGATTATAATATCTACTATCTTCTATAATTTAAAAAGTTTATCATTAATTTTATCGAAGAGACTCAGCTCAATAAATAATCTATATCACTGAATTATCCATGAACTATGGGCCAAGGATATTCATTAGTATCACATCTATGAATTATCCATGCACTACGGGCCAAGGATATTTGTGTTGTAAGCAATGGTCGTGATCATTCTAACAACTGTCCATCAATGCACTACGGGCTGGTGAGGACTTTTACCACATCATTTTTAACATTATAGGTCATGATTATACCGAATAATCCCTGGTCATAATCATACAAATCAACAGTACATCTATGCTATGACGCCCCCAAATCCGGGTATCTTCCAACCCGACACATGGTGCTACACGGTACTACCATTCACACATACATTCAATTAAAAAACCTCAAAAGAACGAATATTTCATCTATATATATTCAAAGTAACAATTACATTCCCCAGGTTCTTTATAACCATTACATTTGTTCTTATCATAATGTTAAATATATTATAATATTAAACCTAAACTATTACATAGCCAGCTTAGCGATCTGCTTTAGCCTCTCCTTTATCCTTAGAGGATCCTTTGGTCCGTTCTGTCATAGCTGCATTAATATGGTTTAAGCAAGAGTGAGCATAACTAGCTCAGCAAGTACAACAATTCCATTTATAATATGCTTGAATCATACAAACCATATATCTTCAATAACTGAACAAAAGTTATGAAATATTATTGATAATTCAAAATAGCACTTCTCTTTTCTTTAAAACATTTTACAATGACAATATTCAGTAAAATATCAATTCCAGTTCAAGACCTTGAGCATTTCATACTTTCTTTAAAAAGGACACTCTGGCACTAAGTCAGTAAATTCAGCATTTCTTACGAGCACGTCTAGGTTATCAGCCTATAGTACTCTATGTTGATCAACACTACATTCATTAAACGTATGTACGTTTAAGTTGTGGCAACCTCACGTGCATGTCGTTTGATGACAAAACATTTTTAGCATAGTCAGTCTTCATTTGAAAACCACACCAATATAACTTGGTACAACTATTGACCATACATTGATAGATTGTAAGAAATCCAACATATCATAAGTCTAGCCAGAAGAATTAGCTTTAACTTTATCATACAACAATTCATGTGTAAGAATACATGAACCACCAAGATTGTCTGTATTGAACATAGACAAGCGTTAGATTACTTACCTTCAGTGTCTGCTACTGTACAATTACTTTCTGTTTGAGTCTTTAAAGTCTCTACAATACATGATCACATAACCTACCAAATTAGGTCATGTATAATCAAGTATGTGTATGACTATATCTTACCCTTCTTTTCAATCTAATCATAACATAAATTTGTTACTATTGGTTTTGGCTTGCTGTTATAGTTTACATTCACATTTGAGTATGTTATCATCAACCTTTAGTTATCATATTTAAGGTTTATGATATTTCAAACCATGTTACATTAAGCCAAGTTAAGTTTGTATTTCATCATTAAACATTTTCCTTTCTTTTGATCTTGGAAACCTTTCTCTACTATGCAAACTCTAGGGCTGGCGCTGCGGCGCTACCCTTTCTTCTCTATGGCGCATTGCGGTGTGAGTTAGCAGTGGTCAGGGTCCAGGCTTGGCGTTGTAGTGCGAGTTCTAATTCATTATGCTACGTTGTGTCGCGAAACATCAATAGGTCATGGCATTGTATCCGGCGCTGCAGCGCCACTATTTGACCTTAGGCTAGCACCAGCTCTGTGCACCAAATAGAAATGACAGTTTTTCTATTTTTGAACTTTCGGGACTCCTAATTTGAACATTATAAGTCCGAATTGGTTCGTTCAAAATACATTAGCTCATAAATCACCTATTGGTTCATTTTTAACGAAAACAATAAACGTTCGTGAACGTTCAATACTCGTTTCTTCATTCTAATTCAGAATTCTATCATTTTTTAGTCTGCAACACTATAATGCCAATTAAGACTTGTTCCCATCAAAAACTAACGTTTTCGAGCTCAATATCAAAATTAGACCTCTAATCCGAGAATTTCACGAATTTGACGATTATCGTCCAATTATGAAAATTTTGGCATAGCTTCGTTACGTATTATTTGATTATCATTTAAAATGGATTCTATCCATAATATAGACATGTCAACCTATATATTACATCAACTTATTTTTATGATAAGTTATTAACTTATAACTTTTTAAGGTATAAACTATATATAACTTTGCTTCACATGGCTTAAGATAGTTGAAGTCTTCTAACCATCATTCTTACATACTCTTATCATGTTAACAACATTCATACAAATATGACACAAGTCCTACAAGTTCTTACTTAATTCATAGCTTATGTATGAACAAAGTGGTTTTTCTCGGCTTATTAATACTTAAGTCATTAGCTTATCCCTTCTTTAGATTTCATAGCTTACAAGAACATCACTTCACTATCAAGCTATCATGGAAGAGATGGAAGAATATAGGACAAGAGGCTTACCCTTGATGAACTAGTTCTTCTTCTTCTTGAAACAAATATGGAAGTTTAGTTTATAAGTGCTTATTCTCTCCAACACTTAAGTTGCTTTGTAAATGAAAGTTGTTGGATTAAATTTGAACAAGTAAATAATGAATCCAAGCTTCGTATTTATAGGATTGATAAAGTTAGGGTAATTTGGTGTTACTATTCATTACTTACTTACCAAGTTTACTTGCTAACCACAACACTTATGCAATACTTGTTCACCACAACTTTTACTTAGTCATCACATTAACCCATGTGATCTTGGTTGCCCATGGAGCACCATAACCCATTGGATCATAGCTTGGGCTTTGGATTAGTTAACTTACTTAGACTTCTCCTTAACAACCACTTGGGCTTGCACATTAATTCTATTGAAATTTTCCATTAACTTCTATTGGGCTTACACTTCCTACACAATCAACAAATTCCTTTCCTTTGGCTTAAAGCGTTATAACATATTGCTTATGTATTATTCTCATATTCTAAATTGTATACTAATTCGTAATATACGATATTCCATCCTTCATGCATACTTGTATAATACATCGTATCATATCCATATTCATTACCACGTATAATACATATGTATCGTATGATCATTACATTCACTTCCTTAACGCTTTATTTTACTAACATTCTCAAATTACGTCCGCATGTGAAAATTTTGTTTTCCACACTTGAATTATTATTACATAATCCAACTCACTTAGATATTCTATCGTTACGTATTTCTCGGAAGTTCAAAAATAATTCCCGAGCAGAAATTGATGAATAGTATTTTTCAAAAAATTTGTCGAAAAACTTTTATTTTTGTCTTGGAAATTCAAACACTTTAATTCCTTCACGTAGTCAAAATACTATGACATTCAGACATTTCTAGGTTATAGAACGACAACCATTTTGCTTACTCAATATAACAACATATAATATAATTTTATTCATTATTAATTCAAATAAAATTATTTTACAGATTGTTTGATTTTCCTGGTCGTTACACTCTCTCCCCCCTTATAAGGATTCTGTCCCCAGAATCTCTTAAAAGAAAATAAAACATTACACAAACAAGTGAGGGTAATTCTTTTTCATTTTTTCTTCAAGTTCCCACGTTGCTTCTTCTGCATTGTGGTCCTTCCATAACACTTTCACCGAAGGTATAACTTTGTTCCGCAGAACTTGTTCTTTTCTATCGACAATTTGAATCGGTAAATCTTCATATGTTAAGTCCTTCTCGATATGAATAGGCTCATATTCTATCACGTGTTTATAATCCGGCTTATAACGACGTAATACAGATACATAAAACACGTTATGTATTCATTTTAGATCTGGAGGTAATGCTATCATATAAGCTACCTCACCTACCCGTTTTAACACTTCAAAAGGTCCTATAAACCTTGGACTTAACTTTCCCTTCTTTCCAAAGCGTATCTTTCCTTTCCAGGGAGATACCTTTAGAAATACGTAAGAGCCTACTTCCTACTAAACACATGCGTTTCAGCTTGACAATATCCACTATTTGCTTCACCATTTCAGGTCCTAACATTCGATGTTCTCCTACCTCATCCTAATATAATAGGGTTCTGCATTTCCTTCCGTACAAAGCTTCGTAAGGCGGCATACCTATGCTTGCATGATAACTATTGTTATATGAATACTCTACTAATGGTAGATTATAATCCCAACTACCCTTAAAACTCATGATGCAAGATCTCAACATATCTTCTAATGTATGAATTATTCTCTTGCTCTGTCCATCAGTGTGATAACCCCGAATCCAGGCCCCAAATCGCCGCAGATCTGGTACATTAATCATTTTCTATAACTATTTGCGGAAGATATAAACATAAATTGTTTATACAATACATTACACACTATTCCCCAAGGTCGAGTAACCTTAACTTATACACAATTCATAAACTTTCTAACATATAACACATTTATCAAACTATACTATTACAAGATAGCCGCACATTTTATCACAAACTGAACTTGGCCTTAACCTTTTCCTGTATCCGAACGCATTCGCCTTATCTGCAATGTTTTATCATGATATAGCAAGGTTGAGCATGAAAGTTGCCCAGCAAGTTTAAATACAACAATATAACGATATATCATAATTGAAATGATTTGAATAATTGGTTGGCTATAATTCAACAATATAATTGTGAACTAACAGGAACAAAATTTTGATTGAACAAGTTTTAAACACGAACAAACATTTCTGAACCAACTGGTAATGAAGGTGATCAGCCGTTCATACCTGACTTATACATGCAAGATGTACATAGTACAATTTTTGTGGCAATCAGCAATGATTAACCATAAGCTTGAATAAAACACTCTTATTAGAGTTTAGTAAAAAGAAACTTACATGAACCGTTGATTACTGCTACGCAATTTATATCTCTTTACCCCGAAGACCTAATATTTATAATATAGATCTCCAATATTATAATAATATCATTACGGTATAATACTGTTATATTTATACACAGAGAATAACCTAAACACATAGCACATAACCCTATCAGTCTTTACAACACATAAGACTTAGTATCAGGTCAAACTATTTCAGTCTGACATGAAACCGACACAATTCTATCATCCCGACGGTCTAGTCGGACGAATATCGAGTTTAAGTTCAATTAAACTCTGCCTAAACACTTAACAATTATCACAGATAATTATCTTATCAGTCAAAATAATTTTTAAGGACTTATAATAATTTTTAGATAATTAATATCATTTATCAACATTTTTTTCAATCATTAAAACTATATTTAAATGAATTAAATACCACATAATTCCTTAATCATTAATATTCATTTAATATAAAATATTAGTGAAAATCATTACATAATATTATAATATAATTATAATATCACAAAGTATTTTTAATACCTTAAAAATCATTTTTATATGAGTTTTAAACGCTTAAATCCATTATCCGATAATTGATATTAATATTAAGATATTAATATTTTCATGCCAAAATATCAAAAGTTATAATTTATAACTTAAAATATTTTTCGATCACTTAAATCATTTTTATATAATTTCTAAAGCATAAATTCCATTTTTCCTTAATTTATTTAATATAGTTATTAAATAAACTAATTATCATTAATATTGATTAATTAATGAATTTCATCACAAAATATTAAAAGTCATCAAAAATAAATTAAAATATTTTCTTATACCATAATATTATTTTTCATGATTTTTCATGAATTAAAATTATTTTTAAATAATTTATTTAATATAATAATTAAATAAATAAATACCATTTATATTCCAAAAATATTAAATATTTTTGAAATATACCCAAAATTATTAAAAACTATTTTTCAGAATTTAAAATAATTTTTTAGAATTTATTTAGTATTTTTAATAATTAAAAACCATTTTTTTCTATTTATTTAATTAAATAATTCAATTTCCAAAATTAAGTGTCACTAAAGAGCCCTATAGCGACAGAACCGTCGCTATAGGTGTTCTTGAGCACAAACCCAGAAAATTTGTCAGATTGCAGGGTACCTAGTTTGACCAAGTCTAAAACTTTGTGGTTTATGATTCTGGGAGGTTTGATGTGTTACACATGTAGTATCAATGTAATACTACACTAACAAACAAGTTTCAGGACCAAATAACAACACATCAAGAAGTTATTAGCTGATTAAAACGTTGTCAGAGGCCTGCTGTGAATTCTGGATTACCTAGAATCCCAGATAGGTTCGAGTGGCCAGTTTGTGACTCGATTAAATACATGATCCGATCATGTTTCATGTGATATTAATGTTCAATACTTGAGTACTTATGTCAAGGTACAACAAAAAATCACCAGATCATCTTAACCACAACAGATGAACAAGATTCAAGCCGGTCAATACATTGGTCAAGAATTATTCTTGAACAAATCTGAGTTTTCCAGATTGTTCTTGAACAGTTTGGTCAACGGCCTTTTGACCACACATTTCTATTATTTTGAGCAAGATATTGGTGATCTAATGATTGTAGTATGTAGATTACATACCAGACTACACTAACAAAACAATCAAAAACATAACGTACAAGCAAGATCACGGCCTGTAAAGGTTGTCAGAAACCATCTGGGAAAATCTGACTGCCCAGATTCCAGATTTTGTGATCGGTCAAAGGGTTTTGACTGCTCATAACTTTCGATCTATACATGTTATGACACTGATTCAAGTTCAAGAGTAAAGATCAAATGGCATAGAACAGATCTAAAACAACAAACACACTAAACATCTAACACACACAGATCTATGACGTCTGACATATGGCAGTCAGACAACTTTTCAAAGTTTTTCCAAAAATTTTAAAACTTCATTTTCGTGTACTTTGATGTTATGGATCCATGATCTATCAACCTAGATCAACAAGTGACACCTTATTACACATATCTAACCAACAAACAACAACATTTAACATAGAATCATAGGATTTCTAGGTTAGGGTTTTTACCACTTTTTGGGCTTTGATCCTTGAATCTGAACTTTGAATCTGTTATAAGAAAGCTAATGGATGATATTATCTTAGTTTCTTACTCCTTTTCACTCTCATTTTCGGATTTTAGAGAGAGAGGATGGCTTGGGAAATTTTCTACCAAGTTTTGTAACTTTCTCTCTCTCTCTAATCTCTTATAATCACATGATACATTGCATTTTACTTGTATAGCTGCTGATTATAGTCTGAGTTGTTGGAGTTTAGATGGTGCAAAGTCAAGATTTGGTGAACCACTAAAGGTCTTGGCAAAATTTGCAAGTTACCTACTAAAATATTCAAAAATGGTAAATTAGACATTTGGCATTTAAAATTAATGGCACATTTGTCAATTGATACTAACCATTAGGGTTTAGGGTTTGGAGCATTTAGGGTTTAGGGTTTAACATTTAACCCTTAAAGATTTAGTAACTTGGATTTTAAAAATTTTCTAATTAGAATTTAAAATAGGAAATCATTATTTCTAATTTATAATTAGGACTTCCTAATTATATCTTAATTTCCTAATCATAAATCAATCTTTGCTAATTAGGACTAATTTATCCTAATTAAAATTGCTAATTTAGCACTTAGGGTCAAATTTGTACATTAGGTTTCAAAACCACATTTTAGGGTTTTAAATAGAAAAATAATATTTAAATTTTAGAAATTAGATTTCCTAATTAGATTAGGGTTTATAATAACGTGACAATTAGGACTTATAATTCCTAATTAATATTGCTAATTTGGCAATTAAATCCACCACTGAACAATTAGAGTTCAAAATGATCATTAGGGTTTTCAATCCCACAAATTAGGGTTTCTAATAGAAAATAATTTTCTAAAATAGAAATTAAATATTCGTAATTAGATTAGAGTTTTCTAATTACTTAACTTGAAAATAGAATTAATATATCCTAATTAACATAAAAAGTATTAAATTAACACTTTCGTTTTCCCTAACTATAAAATTAGGGTTTCAAATTCGGAATTAGGGTTTTGTAATCAATTTGTTAAGATTAACCCTAATTAATCCTATAATTATTTACACTTATGCCATTAAGTTGCCGATTTAAGGTTTCATCACTGAATTAGGGTTTTAGATTCCCGAAACTGACATTAGGGTTTCCAAAACCAGTTTCTTGGATTTCTTATTAATCGCTAGGGTTTTCTAATCGAACGTTAAAGTTCTTAATATATAATTAGGGTTTGACACATATATAATTAATCTGGTCAACCCTTGACACTTAACCACATTCAGCACACATACATAACTATATTCACATAATTTAATCACATAAATCCTTAATCCTGAATAATTAACCTATATCCTTTATAGAATTTTGAAATCATCAAAATTTCACCCTAATAATATCAAACGCATACACCTATTTTCTGTTTAGGTCTATTATTTGACCTTAAATCAATCATTTAAGATTTTAATAAATTATCCAAATTCTCGGGTTGTCACAATCAGTTTGTGGATGCTACGCCGTACTCAGCTTCAACTGCTTTCCCAACTGCTCCTGTAGCCTCCTCCAAAAGTTCGATTTGAATCGTGGATCACGATCTGACACAATCGATACTGGTACTCCTTCTCTGGAAATTATTTCATTAACATAAAGTTTAGATAACTTATCCAAGTTATACTTGGCCCTAATTGGCAAAAAGTTAGCCGACTTCGTCAACCGGTCCACTATTACCCAAATCGCATCATACCCTTTCGTTGTAGTCGGAAGTCCCACCACAAAGTCCATCGTGATATGCTCCCACTTCCACTCCGGAATTTCCAATGGTTATAACAAGCCACTTGGTCGTTGATGTTCAGCCTTAACTTTCTGACAAGTTAAGCACCTACTCATATACTCGGCTATTTCTCTCTTCATGTTCGGCCACCAAAAATTATGTCGAAGGTCTTGATACATCTTAGTACTACTAGGATGAATCTAGAACCTTTAACTATGAGCCTCTTATAATACTTTCTCCTTTAATTTTGTCTCATTCGGAACCCAAATTCTTCCTTCAAATCTCAATAACCCATCGTTATCAAGACTGTACTTAATATCTTTTTCATTGGTTAGCCGCTCCTTTACCCGGTCACACTCAACAGCTTTGAGCTGCACCTCCTTGACTCTCTCTATAATGGTAGATTGAATCTCTGTCTCAAATAGTATCTGCCCCGATTTACTTGGCAACTTCAATTCTATTTCTATCCTAGCCATCTCTGTTATTAACTCAGTTTGAACCGTTAACATAGATAACTTCTTCCGAACCTTCCTACTTAAAGCATCGGAAACTACATTGACTTTTCCAGAGTGATACATGATTTCATAATCGTAATCCTTTATCAACTCTAGCCATCTCCTTTGTCTCATATTCAACTCCTTCGGTATGAAGATATATTTTATACTCTTATGGTCCGTATATATCTCCAATTTCTCTCCGTAAAGATAATGTCTCCATATCTTTAAAGCAAAAACTACAGTGGCGAGTTCCATATCATGAGTAGGGTAAACTTTCTCAAAATCCTTTAACTGCCTTGATGCATACGCAATGACCTTGTCATGTTGCACGAACACGAAACTAAGTCCTTTATGAGAAGCATCGCTATACAGTACAAAATTTCTTGTGTCATCGGGTAATGATAAAATAGGAGCTTCACTCAATCTCTTCTTTAGTTCTTGAAAATTGTCTTCGCATTTATTAGTCCACACATATTTCACCGTTTTCCTTGTCAAGTTAGTCAACGGAGTAGCTATCTTTGAAAAATCCTGGATAAATCTCTGATAGTATCCCGCTAACCCTTGGAAACTCCGCACCTTAGTCAGAGTTTTTGCTTGTTCTCAATTCATCACGGCCTCCACATTCGTTGGATCTACCGAAAACCCCTCATGGTCAATGACATGACCTAAAAACTGTACATTTTCTAACAAAGATTCACACTTTGTGAACTTAGCATACAACATCTCCTTCCTTAGTGTCTCCAAAACTATTCTTAGGTGATTAGCATGATCTTTCGGCGTCTTAGAATAGACTAGAATATCATCGATAAACACTACTATGAACTTGTCCAAACATTGTTTGAACACTCTGTTCATCATATCCATAAATGCAGCTGGTGCATTAGTCAACCCAAATGACATCACCAAAAACTCGTAATGACCATAACGAGTCCTGAATGTTTTCTTTGGTACATCCTCCTTCCTAACCATCAACAGGTGATACCCCGTTCTTAAATATATTTTAGAAAAATACTTAGCCCCTTTCAACTGATGAAAAAGATCAACGATCCTAGGCAAATGGTATTTATTCTTTATCGTTAACTTGTTCAACTCTCTGTGGTCTATACAAAGTCTTACCAATTCATCATTCTTCTTGACAAACAATACCGGTGCTCCCCACGACAAAACACTCAGTTGTATGTACTTCCTTTTGAACAGTTCTTGTAACTGTACCATTAACTCCTTCATCCCCACTGGTCCCATACGGTACGGTGCCCTGGAAACTGGTGCCGCTCCTGGCACAATGTCTATTACAAACTCGGTCTCCCTATCCGGTGGAAGACCCAGCAATTCACTCGGAAATACATTCACAAATTCTCTAACTATAGGTATTTGTTCCATGGTTGCTCCCACTCTCTGGGTATCAACAACATGGCACAAATAACCTACACATCCCTTCTTAAATAATTTCCTAGTTTGTTTCATGGTAAGACAACACGAACATCCCGGCGATCTATTCCCGTAAAATACTACTGAGGTTGTCTTAAAGTTCTAATATTCACACATTTCTTCTGACAATCTATAATTGCCCCATGGTTAACCAACCAATCCATTCCGAGAATTACATCGAATTCTCCTAACTTTATCGGTATCAAATCTAACAATAATTTACAACCCCGTATATCTACACAACAACTCCTATTAATATCTTCAACATGAATTATTTCTTTATTTGCTACTTTAATATTTAAAGGTATAGGTTACTTTTCGGGAAATAATTCTAATCGTCTAGCAAAATCACATGCTATAAACGAACAAGTAGCACCCAAATCAAACAACACGTAAGAATTTATGTCGTTGATCGGAATAATACATGCGACTACGTCCCTGATGCAACAGTATCTTGGACTGTCATGTTAAAGGAAAGACCCATTGACCTACCCGACTGCACTGGACCACTAATAGCTAACTTACAGCTATTAGTGCCCTGATTCCCATCCGTCCCCTTCTTTGGGCAATTCTTTTCCATGTTGTCAGTTGACCCACACATAAAGCATCAGTGGTTTTTCTTCGAACTTGGACAGTTAGGCGAAATGTGCCCCTCCTGTCCACAATTATAGCATACAGCCTTACGCTTGAGACAGACTCACAAAGGAGTCTTCCCATAGGTTTTGCAGGCCTCCATTCTCCTCATTGGATCTCCTTACTTAACTCCGTTATTCCCAAAGTTTAACACTTTCCTCTTCTGTCCCTCGCCACTCCCACTGGCTCCTTCTATCTTTACTCCCCCTAAACCTTCCCCTTATTCTTCTTATCTTTATGGTCCTGGCTTAGAGCCTCGCTACCACGTTCGGCGATTATCGCCTTCTCTAAAATGGTCCCAAATGTAGTACTTTGGAACACAGATATACAGTTACAGAGCCAGGGTTTCAAGCCCTGCTCGAACCGTTGAGCTTTCCTAACCTCGGTGTCCACTTGGTGTGGAGCGAACCTCGTCAGTTCATTAAACTTGGCTGCATACTGGGGAACCGTCATATCCCCTTATTTTAAATCCAAAAACCGCATCTCCATCCTTCCCTGCATACTTGTGGGAAAGTAGTTCTCGAAGAATATCTCCTTGAACCTTACCCACGTCACATTCTTAATACCAGCTCTAGCCTGGTTAGCCTCCCACAAAAAATTGGCTTCACCTTTCATCATATGAATTGTAAAGGTAACCTTCTGACCCTCTTCGACATTTGCTATAACAAATGCCTTCTAGATTTCATTTACCCATGTCTAGGCCTCTATGGGGTCCGTAGTTCTTTTGAACTCCGGCGGACCGACACTTTTAAAATACTTGAAGGTAGTAGCTCGTGCTACTCCGGGATTTACGGGGATATTAGCCACATTTCTATTAAACGCAACTGTTAATAAATTAACAAATTCCTGCATTGGGTTAACCGGACCTCCTTCCGGTTGATTTACGTTAGCACCTTGGTTTTGTTGTCCTCTTCTCGGTGACATTTTATTGTTACAATAAATAACACATTTTGTTATTACTCCCTTCTTATTAGTTAGTTATTATTCAAAATTAAATAATAACTTCAACATCCATTACTCAATATCTTCTGTAAAAAGGCTTATATTGATTCATTCATTGTAGTATAATACTACATCGTTTCATTACACAGTCTAATCTGATTACATTACCATCCCGTAATTGCTTTCCAACAATTGGGATTTACAAAAGACTACCCTTTGATATACAAAAGAGGGTTTTACATCACTACTAGATACACAATATTTACATATCTAAAACTACTCTAGTTAATACTAGATTACATCAGCCTTAAGGCATTATTAAAATATGTCATGGCCAGACCAGCGATAACATCCCGACAGATAGTGTGCCGAGTCTGCCCAACCTCTAGTGGATACCCAGCTACCTGCTGCTAGAAATCTTGATGAGAACTCTTATGGATATAGGACATTCTCCCTATCTTTTGTCTCTTGGTCTTTAGCTCCCGCTTGAGCTAAAAAACCTCATGATTTAGCTCATGGACCTTGTCCTTGGCTAAAACCCATTAATCGTGTTCCTATTCCAACATTGACTTCACATCTATCTTATCCTGTAAGACAGCCTGGAGCTCTACTTGTAACTCTTTCACCTCCTGACAATAGTGAAGATTCCTCTCTAATACTGCCATGAATAGTGACATCATAGACTCCCCATGGGGTGTCTCTTCTGCAATTGCTATTAGGTTGAATGAAACAACCTCCACTTCCTCTTCTATCATGCCATCAAATACCGATATGAGAGCAGGGTCCTCTGAGTCTCCAGACTCAATTACTATTATCTCTGGCTCCTCTCCTATTGGGTTCGGTATAACCTCTATCTTGTTAACTGATTCTTCACTAAATGCCTTTACCTCTCAATGTATTCCATTTACACCTGACATCTACACAAAACAATTAAGTTTATTAGTACATGTCAATATAATAATAAAAACACATAACATATACATAATGCATTTTTATAAGGTTAATTTCTTCTTTTACTTCTTTGACTTCTCTTAAGGTTATAACTTAAGGTTTTAATTCCCCCCTTAAGTTTTATAACCTAATGCTTTGATACGAACCTCTGACGCCCCCAAATATGGGTATCTTCCAACCCGACACATGGTGCTACACGGTACTACCATTCACACATGCATTTAATTGAAAAACCTCAAAAGAACGAATATGTCATCTATATATATTCAAAGTAACATTTACATTCCCCAGGTTATTTATAACCATTACATTTTTTCTTGTCATAATGTCAAATATATTACAATACTAAACCTAAACTATTACAAAGCCAGCTTAGCGATCTGCCTTAGCCTTTCTTTTATCCTTAGAGAATCCTTTGGTTCATTCGGTCTTAGCTGCATTCATATGGTTCAAGCAAGAGTGAGCATAACTTGCTCAACAAGTACAACAATTCTATTTGTAATATGCTTGAATAATACAAACCATATATCTTCAATAACAGAACAATAATTTTGAAGTACTATTGATAATTCAAAATAACACTTCTCTTTTTTTTAAAATGTTTTACGTCCAATTACAATATTCACTAAAACATCAATTCCGGTCGAAGACCTTGAGCATTTCATACTTTCTTTAAAAAGGACATTCTGACACTAAGTCTATAAGTCCAGTATTTTTTACAAGCACGTCTAGGTGATCAGCCTATAATACTCTATGTTGATCAACACTACATTCATTAAACGTATATACATTTAAGTTGTGGCAAACTCATGTGCCTGTCGTTTGATGACAAAACATTTTTAGCATCCTTAGTCTTTGTTTGAAAACCACACCAATATAACTTTGTACAACATTGACTATACATTGATAGATTGTAAGAAATCTAACATATCATAAGTCTAGCCGAAAGAATTGGCTTTGACTTCATCATACAACAATTCATATGTAAGAATACATAAACTACCAAGCTTATCTAGATTGAAAATAAACAAGGGTTAGAATACTTGCCTTCAGTGTCTGCTACTGTACAATTACTTTCTGTTTGAGTCTTTAAAGTCTCTACAATACATGATCACATAACATACCAAATTAGGTAATATATAATAAAGTACGTGTATGACTATGTCTTACCCTTCTTCTGAATCTAATCATAATTTAAATTTGTTACTATTGGTTTCGGCTTGCCGTTATAGTTTACATTAACATTTTAGTATGTTATCATCAACCTTTAGTTATCATATTTAAGGTTTATGTCATTTTAAACCATGTTACATTAAGCCAATTAACTTTGTACTTCATCATTAAACATCTGCCTTTCTTTTTTTCATGGAAACCTTTCTCTACTATGCAAACTCTAGGGCTGGCGCTGCGGCGCCACCCTTTCTTCTCTATGCCGCTTTGCGGCGTGAGTTAGTAGTTGTCAGGGTCCTGGCTCGGCGCTACGGCGCGAGTCCTATTTCATTTTGCTGCACTGTGACACGAAACATCAGTAGGTCATAGCATTGTATACGACGCTGTAGCGCCACTGTTTGACCTAAAGTTGGCGTCGCGGCGCCAGCTCTGTGTACCAGATAGAAATGACAGTTTTTCTACTTTGCGAACTTTCCGGACTCCTAATTTGATCATTATAAGTCCAAATTGGCTCATTCAAAATCCATTAGCTCACAAATCACATACTCTACATGTTCATGCAAGAAATTTATATTTTCAACTTCGTTTACTCAAAATTCACCTATTGGTTCATTTTTAACGAAAACAATAAACGTTCGTGAACGTTCAATGCTCGTTTCTTCGTAATAATTCGAAATTCGGTCATTTTTGAGTCCGCAACTCTATAATGTCAAATAAGACTTTTTTCCATCGAAAACCAACGTTTCTGAGCTCAATATCAAAATTTGACCTCTAATATGAGAATTTCACGAATTTGACGATTATCGTCCAATTGTGAAAATTCTGACATAGCCTCGTTACTTATGATTTGATTATCATTTCAAATGGATTTTATCCATCATATAGACATGTCAACCTATATATTACATCAACTTATTTTCATGATAAATTATGAACTTATAACTTATTAAGGTATAAACTACATATAACTTTGCTTCGCATGGCTTATGATAGTTTAAGTCTTCTAACCATCATTCTTACATACTTTTATCATGTTAACAACATTCATGCAAACATGACACAAGTCTTACAAGGTCTTACTTAATTAATAGCTTATCTATGAACAAAGTGGTTATTCTCAGCTTATTAATACTTAAGTCATTAGCTTATCCTTTCTTATGATTTCTTAGCATACAAGACCATCACTTCACTATCAAGCTATCATGGAAGAGATGAAAGAATATAGGACAAGAGTCTTACCCTTGATGAACTAGTTCTTCTTCTTCTTGAAACAAATATGGAAGTTTAGCTTATAAGTGCTTATTTTATCCAACACTTAAGTTGCTTTGTAAAGGAAAGTCGTTGGATTAAATTTGAACAAGCAAATAATGAATCCAAGCTTCTTATTTATAGGATTGCTAAAGTTTGGGTAATTTGGTCTTTAGGTCATCCCACCTCCTTAAGCTAACCTCCTTACTATTAATTACTTACTTACCAAGTTTACTTGCTAACCACAACACTTATTCAATAGTTGTTCACCACAACTTTTACTTGGTCTTCACATTAACTCATGTGATCTTGGTTGCCCATGTATCACCATAACCCATTGGATCATAGCTTGGACTTTGGATTAGTTAACTTACTTAGACTTCTCCTTAACAACCACTTGGGCTTGCACATTAATTCTATTGAACTTTTCCATTAACTTCAATTGGGCTTACACTTCCTACACAATCCACAAATTTCTTTCCTTTGGCTTAAAGCCTTATAACATATTGCTTATGTATTATTCTCGTATTCTAACCTGTATACTAATTCGTAATATACGATATTCCATCCTTCATACATACTCGTATAATGCATCGTATCAGATTCATATTCATTACCCCTTACAATAAATACGTATCGTATGATCATTACATTCACTTCTGTAACCCATTATTTTCCTAACATTCTCAAATTACGTCCGCAAGTGAAAATTTTTATTTTTCATAATTGAATTATTATTACATAATCCAACTCACTTTGATATTCTATCGTTACGTATTTCTCGGAAGTTCAAAAATAATTCCTGAGCAGAAATTGATGAATAGTGTTTTTTTAGAAAATTTCTCGGAAAATTTTTATTTTCATCTTAGAAATTCAAACACTTTAATTCCTTCACGTAGTCAAAATACTACGACATTCAAACGTTTCTAGGTTATAAAATGACAACCATCTTGCTTAGTCAATATAACAACATATAATATAAATTTTTTCATTATTAATTCAAAAAAAATTATTTTACATATTGTTCGATTTTCTAGGTCGTTACATATGCACTACGGGCCAAAGATGACTTTCATCACAATATAAGCATGGGTATGATGACAATGATATAAGAATTCAATCAAATAAAAGTAAATGATAAATTTTAAAGATTTATAATTCAATTTATCCAGAATTCAATAATGTCCAAATTACCAACGTGATACTGCTTTGTGGAGTAATATTCTAGAATAATATTGTATCAAAAATGATTTGGACAGAAAAAAAATTAATTTTTTTCATGAATAGTACCCCGAGTGAATAGTATCTGAGTGAATAGTACCCCATGAATAGTAATTCGAGAATAGTACCCCGTGAATAGTACCCCAGCATGAAAAGATTAAAAATTATCAAGAATGTTCAGAATAATATTTTCCTGAAAAGATACTAGATGAAGCGCAAATTTCAAGGATATTCTACTAATTTCACGAAGTATAGAAGAAATACTTTAACAAAATGAGTGTAGAATTCAAAATTTAAAATGAAATAATATTACTTACATACTACAGAGTATGAAAGAAAATATTATTTCTTACGAATATTGAACAAAAATAATATCACTTACCTTAAAAGGAGAGTATTTCTGACTGGTAGGGTGGGGATATTCTTGAAGCAAACTTGTACTATTTTCTACACTCAAAGCTTCCTTAACCTCTAAAGAAATACGCTCAATATTATAGAAGAAAAATTCTCTTATTCTGGTGTGATTTTAAATTCTAAACTAAGCATCTTATTTATAGGAGAATGGAAGGATAATATTTAGAAAATAAAATCACGAACTGTACTAGCAAGGAAAAATCACGGGTGACGTTCGGTTGAATTCGTATGATTTTTTAAAAAAAATTTACTATGTTCCACTATGCAGCACTATGCACATACTATGCATTATATTCTATTTTATATAAAAATTTATGAAATATATATATGTCGACGTCGGGATTTTTTACTGTCCCTTCTCTGTTCTTGTCTTTTGGTGTTCTCATGTTAGGTGAGATTTATTTGAAAAAACAAGTTGTGAAAAGGTCTGACGTGTATATGTCGACGATTGGATTGTAAGAGTCACCAATTGGTATTTTAAATGGCTGCACCAACTCAACCGAGAAAATGTTTGCACATTGACCCAGTGATATGACACTGTTTAACAGGTCTGTAAAACTGAGATTCGTTAGGGTCCGAGGACTTAATTATGCGGAGGAAAGGTGTTAGGCACCCCCCCGACATCAGTGTTATCATGGTGACCGCCACTATTATATGAATGTGTGTGTGTGTGTGGATCAATGTGCAATTATCTGGAAATAGTGTTATGCCTCGTTTGCACCTATATACAAAGGGTTCGAATTTGTGTAAAAACTCAATTTTAATAAGATATAGTAGTGATGTTTTGTAAAAGAGGTTTTTCAAACCCTTATGTTCAATAGTAATTAAGGCCTTTTATACTTGTATTTTATTATATATTCGGCTTGATTGCTTTTATTTTTGAGACGCGAGGCATCTTCGAGAAAATAATATACAAAGCAGTGTTGAACTCCTTGTGGGCATAAGAGCTGTTTAAAGAAATTCAAACACTGTGAATAATGTACAAGCTGATTATAGCCTAAAAAGTCTATCACGGGAACCAAATCTAGATTCAGGAGTCTGAATCTGTGATCACATGATTCCTAGGCTCCCATGATGTAGCAGTTTTATAGGAAAGCTGTAAACAATTATATATATAAAAGCTGTAAATATATATATACATACGATTAACCACCACGAAGCAAACTTCATGGGGGATTGGAAATGTAAATATATAAAAGCGGTAAATATATACATATAGGGACATGATCAACCACCACGAAGCACCTCCATGGGGGATCAAAAATGTAAATAAAGAAGTAAAAAGATCAACCGCAACGAAGTAAACTCCAAGTGGGACGAAATGTTAATAAAGCAGTAAAAATGATCAACCGCCACGAAGTAAACTCTAGGCGTGACAGAAATATATATATATATATATATATATATATATATATATATATATATATATATATATATATATGTGTGTGTGTGTGTGTGTGTGTGTGTGTGTGTGTGTGTGTATAAAATCTATAAACACATAGGATATATATATGGATATGGGCTCAGTTTATCATTTCAGTGATATATATATATATATATATATATATATATATATATATATATATATATATATATATATATAAGCGATAAACGCACCGAATATTATATCCAGGCTCAATCAAACACAGCTTGATGATAATATATATATAAGTATTTATATATATAAAAATAGTAAAGCTCCGAATATAAATCCAGGCTCATTCAACAGAGTTCGACAACAATTTATATATAAGTATATATATGTATAAAGGAAATAAACGCTCCGAACGTGAGGCCAGGCTTAATCGAGGTATAACTCGATAATTTTAGTCCATATATATATACAAAAGAAATTAAAACCACGGACCAAAGTCCGGGCATACGCACACAACACGACTCTCAACGTGAATAATTGTGTGTGCACAATAGTGGAGAAAAGGCTTTAAGGTATGAAGGCTTACAATGGATTGCCAAAGAAGACTTCAATAGCTTTAAATGGACGAACACTCAGTTCCCATCGATAGAAAATAGCAATATATGAGCTGACAAGTGTTGAAAATGAGAAAGCACTCAGTTTATAGTGTGTATAGAGCAAATTAGAAAGGCTTCCTCGCAGCCGCAGATGCATATGCGGCTGTCCGGGGTGCCCCGGGCTCTGCGGGTCCCATCATCTTGAAGTACGTGCACGCATACAACGTAATGTCCGCTTAAACTTTCAGAACTTTAATCCGGGCATCTGATTGTGGTGTATAAGACCTTTTTGGAGTGCTATTCTCGAAAGCTACATAATGACATGGGATTAGAGGTTGTACGAAGTCAAGAATATGGGACCACGCCTTTGGTCTTCAAGTCTTCAAATTCTATCCGGTGTGATGTCCTGTGTAGTAGTCACTCGGGATTAGAGCTATTTGGTTCTTGTAGGATACTGCTGTGTAGAATTTATGTTGAACTATGTTGAGATGGCACGAATGTTGGATTGAGTTGGCAAAATGATGATTTTACCCCTCACCGGTTTTATCTTCGGTTTGGGCTGATATAGCAGTCGTTACTCAGGGTTATCTCTAAGATTAAGTTGCTGGAAGTACTGAATATCCTCAGGGTTATCTCTGAGGTGTGCCTAACCTCCTGGGGTTATCTCCGGGATTAGAACTAAGTGCCTCGAGGTTATCTTCGAGGTTGAAGCTGACTGCAAGGGTTGAAAGGAGCTTTTCAGGGGTTATCTCCAGAACTGCACATGCACTCCTCGGTGTTATTTCTAAGGTTCGAACTGAAACACCCAGTGTTGTTTCTGGGATGAAGATGAATATCTTGGGGTTGTCTCTGAGATGAAAGAACTTTCTCCGGTGTTATTTTCGGAACTTGAACTGCATCCCTCGGGGTTATCTCCGAGGTTGAAACTGGAACTCCTAAGGTTATCTTCGGGATGGGACTGATTATCTTGGGGATATCTCCGAGATGGTAAGAAATGAGTATCCCATGGATATCTCCAGGATTAAGTTGAGTTGTCCTCTAGGGTTATCTCTGAAAGACGATTCTGCCCTCCTGCAATGTTAGTAACAAGAGTACAAAAATTTTGAGTGTCTATAGATACCCCTCTTTATCATATTCATGTAGTGCAATTGAATGGATAGGATAAATAATACTAGACACTTGAAATGTGACAAGATAATCATGATGCACTGTACTACAACATGATGCATGTGGTTTGTTGGATTGTTCTCCAACAGGATGTGATGACTTGTTTGCCCCCTTGACATCTGATAGGGATTAAAGTTATCACTGACAACCATAATGAACTTCCTTGGACGTGTGATCCAAAGTTCTCAGGAACTTCTAGATTGTTGACGTTGGGGTTATCACCAAATTCCTTAATCCTTGGTGCAGACTTTACACTGAGGATGTATCTCTCATGTACAAGAGACTCGGTTGGTATGTGTTTTTGTCAGAGGAGACCTTGTATAACATATTCCGTCATCGATCCTCCCTGATGAGGATGGTCCTTTCTGGTTTGTGTCACCGGGTCCTTCTAATGCTCTGTCAGAGTTACTACCAACAGTCTATGTAGTCAAGGCTGCCTGACCCTCGCTAAAATGTACATCAACGGATGAGATCCCTGATGTGGATGATGCTAAGGCTGCTTGACCTTCGTTAACGTGTCCTTCAACGGATGAGATCATCGGATGGTTTTAGATAATTCGCTGGATTTACTTTCCGATACTTAACTGGATTTACTTGCCAGTGACAGTCCCCTTAAGTTGAGGGATCCCTCAAATAACAATATTTGAGGGATGGGCCGCTCAATTAATAGTAGGCCACATATTTAACCCATTTGCTGCTGCTAGCCACACTAAATAGTAAATATATATATATATATATATATATATAAAACATATGCAATTAATCAAACATGAAAATCAATTACAGACCCAATTTTATGAACCATAACAGTAAAGTAAGTAAGATCTTCTAAATAAATTAATTAGAGACCCAATTTTTTTTATTTAATTTTTAAGTCAATTTATAGATAAAAAATAAAATAAAATTGATATAAATCTATTTTACCCATGAGCTCTTTAACATAGAATCACAGTTTGAAATTCACATAATCATAATTTGAAATTCAAGATTTCACTTACAGACTTGAAAAATTAAAATATGTGTGATTTTGAAACTGAACGAATAATTCATAAAAACGGACTTAAAATGAAAATCAATCAAAGAAGTGCTTCCCCATTCTTGTTGCCACTAATTCATAAAAACAGAACTCAAATACATGGGATGAACAGATAGGATAGGGGTTGAGGCATCATATTTATATTCCTTTTTGTTGGTCCTGATCCCACCTCAAATAGACTTAATTTGTTGTACCTCTACGCAAATTTGCAACAAATAAGGTTGCCCAGCATTGCTCATAACAGAAGAAAAGTTCTTTTGGAAGCTGTTACTTTAAATGTTGCAGTAAATTTGAATAAATAATTACAAACATTGGATGGCACTTGAAAATTGAGTTTTGATTTACATAATGAAAAAAAAAACTAAACACTTCCTTGTAGTGGAAGGAAGAATATCTGAATTTGACCAAAAAAAGAACACACATCTTGTGTTGTTGCAGACACCTTAATAGGTGGAATCACTAGAGCTCGAAACATCATCCAAAAAACTCATCATCCTGACATGACAAAGTAAATGAAAATATAAATAAAAATTTATCGTTCTCAATAACAAGCAAGTTATATAGGTGGAAGAACTATTATCCATTTTATCAACAAAATACTCCATATAAGTTCTATTAATAACTATAATTACTTGTGACGAAGAACTATTATCCATGCAATTAAAAGCATCTTTGTCAACAATTGAGGATCTATCATGGTCAAAGATAACATCACAAAGTTAACACATGAGGTTTATACATAATAATAGGAAAGCAAAAATACAAATAAGTTTGCATTCTTATGATTTTTGAAGCATAGGACAATTCCTTTTGTCATGTGTTTATCCATATTTTTCACGCCCATTACAACGCCAACCTTTGTATTTTTCTCTTGCCAACTCCTTTCTGCCCTTAAGTATTTTCCCACTTTCTTTTGCTTTAACAGGATCTTGTTCATTTAAACTAGTTTTAAAAGTAATACTTCTCCTTGCAGAATGTATTACTTCTTCGGCACCATGAATCAATGGTTTAATCCTCTCAATCAATGAATCTAATGCCTCACAGAAGATCTGACTAGCTTCATCACATAAGATAACTTTATCAATCACATATGAATAATGTTGGAATAATGCATTTCGCTTTCCTATCAAGGAGTTGTCAACAGATATCTCAACACCATCATTATCTACAACAAGATCAAATCTAGCAGATCTAGTCCATCTCTTCAAAATATATTGATCTGGCAATTCATGAAGCTGACGTATTTTGTGCAAATATGCCAAAGTATGGCTGCATGGGATTCCCAAACTCTCAAATATATGACAACTACATGATCCAAAATCATCATATTTGTCATAAACAATCAGCCGGTTTCTTTTTTTCTTTTTGTCATCCATATGTACAACTTTATATACGCTATGAGTGGCATTTTCTTCTGTAAGCTCAACATTGTTGCAATAACTCTCGCACAACTGATCTTGAAATTTATAAAAGTAAGTACGTGTGTATATATTAGCCATTTGTCTAACCATCATTATAGGGCACTTAGTTTTTACCTCTCATTGATATCAGTGTGATCTGCCATCAATTCCAAGTGTCGTTGGTGTAAAAGTCCTCTATTAAATTGAACCATAAAGTCCACCAAGGAATTGTTTTTTGAAACATACCTCTTGAAAAATGCATGCCCACTTTTGCTCGCTGACTACTAGAAATTCCACATGAGAAAATGTGGTTCACATAAGCTGGCACCCATTTAGCTCTAATATTAAATATTGATTGCAACCATTTATCTTCATTTAATCTGTTGTTCTCAACAATACTCTTCCATCTCAAGTCAAACTCATCTCTAGTCTCAGAATCCCAAACACAGTCTTTAAATTGTTGATAGTGAATAATACACTCGGGCTTGTCAGAAAATTTATTCAAAATATGCCAGCTACAATACCTGTGAAATGTGTGTGGAAGAGCTTCTGAAATGGCTTTTGTCATGGCGGGATCCTAATCAGTAATAATAATTTTTGGAGAATCACCTGACATAGCCCTAAAAAATTCTATAAACAACCAAATGAAGGAGTCTGTAGTCTCGTCACTTAAGAATGCCCCAGAAAAAAAAATTGTCTGACCATGGTTGTTTACTCCCATAATTGGTGCAAAAATCATACAATATCGATTGGTGTTGTAGGTAGTGTCGAAGATAACTACATCACTATAAAACTTGTACGATTGCCTAGAGATTGCATCAGCCTAAAAACATTGAGTAATCTTGTGTTCAATTTTTGTCTCAACCTTGAATATTAACCCTGAATTTTTTTCTTGCTCATTCAGGAAATGATCAAATAAAATTTCTCCATCATGACCTTTGATCTTCATACATCTATCTCTGTTGGATTTGTACATATCTTGTTGAGTAAAACCAACATTTTCAATGCCTCCTAAATTGGTTGCTAGAATGTCATATTGTTGGTGTGTGGATACGTTTACACAT
Source organism: Panax japonicus (assembly GCA_020205505.1). NCBI lineage: Eukaryota > Viridiplantae > Streptophyta > Magnoliopsida > Apiales > Araliaceae > Panax > Panax japonicus. The sequence goes on along the minus strand of CM035102.1, from coordinate 44,038,483 downwards.
GTTAGTTGTTGTGCTATAAGTTGACCAACCCCAGAAATTCGATGATGAGACTTTAATAAGTAGCGTCTTCGCGGGGTTTTCATTGAATGAGTATGAGCCACTTCAAATATCGTGACTATGTATCCAGCATGTTTTGATTTAACAACTATTATCCACGCCTTACAAGACACTCTGCCTACTCCACGACGCCTTTTTACAACACCACTTGTTTTAGTTGACCAACTTCCCTCTTTATTGCAAACGTACTCCTTTCGTATGACCTCTCCATCTTTACTCTTCTTATTAGAGTATGATCGAACACTAAACCCAGTTTCCCTCGCATAATAATTGTAAAAGTCATACACTTCTTCTAATGTTTCAGATTGTTGACCTTGAAAGGGAGTGAGTTCACTAATTACTTGAGGATAGAAAATTGATACAGAAGGATTTATTTCTGAATTAGTTTCCATGTGATCTAATATGCCATTATTAGCTTTCATAGTTGAATGACAGGTGAGGCGAATCTATTTAACCATAGAACATGCATAGATTCACTTTAATCACAAAACATGGACATATATGACATTCTGTTTTTTCCTTAAATATCAATTAAGAGTAGATAAAAAATATATTATATGTATGATATTCTGTTAACTTGTCTTTTTTTCCCTTAATCCAAAAGACTAGATTAAGAAAAGAAAAAAAGATAAGAAAATCTACTCTACCGCAAATATATTATGTAAGTTAAAATCTATATGTGCATAGCTTGTTAGAGAATTAGTGTAGGAAAGTGTAGTCAATCTATATTCTCCTTTTCTCCTCTTTTAATATGTACATTTGTTTTGTCTAGATTTTCAGCAACTTGTGGGTATGTTTGTAATTATATTTTAGAAGTTTAGTGTCACTGAAGGTTAGGTTCACTTTTGTCTTTTGAAATACTTATTTCTCTGGAATTTCAGTACACATATCTAATGTGTTTAAATTTCAGTAGTATTCTATACAACACAATCTGTAAAGAATTCCACAAGAATCAACACAAATATATTATGTAGGTTAAAAATCTATATTTTCTATTTGTGCACAAACTCTTTGAAGTGCAAAAAAGTACAGGATCAGAATTTTGATCAAATCAAGAATTTCCCATTAGAACTTATATCATGAATTCATCATTAGAACCCAAATCAATAATTTAAAAAAAATTAAAAATTATCCGTTAGAACTTATACCAAGAATTTATCAATGGAACCCAAATTAAAAACTACCCATTAGAACCTATATCTAGAATTCATCATTATATCTGAAATAAAAAATTACCCATTAGATGTTTGATGGCTGCAATCAATTTTAAAACTCATATTCAAAACTTATATCAGATAACACCACAACAACAACAATAATGAGTAAATCACATGAACCCATATCAAATTTGGAGATGTAATTTCAACTTTTTGCAAAAATCTTCAAATAGATTTAAAAAAAACAATGTCAGATACCAGAATAATAAGTCACACGAATTTTTACCTTATAGAAATTTGAAATCATGTAAGCTGAGTTGGAAATTGTGAAAATGGTGGGTCATCTCTTCATCTCTAAAGAGTTGATCTTCTCTTAAGCTTTCACGATACTCTTCCTCTTTTCCCTTCTCCGTTCCTCTTTTCCCTTTTGTGACTCTTCCTATTTTCCCTTATGCGTTCCTCTTTCCCTTCTAGCGTGCCTTAGGTTTTTTCAACCACATAAAGTAATTAAAACAATCTCAGCCACATATAGTAATTAAAACAAATAAGTATATAAGTATTTATATATATATATATATGAAAGTAGTAAACGCTCCGAATATAAATTCAGGCTCATCGAATAGAGTTCGACAACAGTTTATATATAAGTATATATATGTATAAAGGCAATAAATGCTCCGAACGTGAGTCCAAGCTTAATCGAGGCATAACTCGATAATGTTAGTCTATATATATATATATATATATATATAAGAAATTAAAGCCACAGACCGAAGTCCGGGCATACGCACACAACATGACTATAAACGTGAATAATTGTGTGTGCACAGTAGTGGAGAAAAGGCTTTAAGAAAGGTATGAAGGCTTATAGTAGACTGTTAAAGAAGACTTCAAAAGCTTTAAATGGACGAACACGCGGTTTCCACCGGTAAAAAATAGCAATATATGAGCTCACAAGTGTTTAAAATGAGAAAGCACTCAGTTTATAGTTTGTTCAGAGCAAATTGGACAGAGCTTCCTCACAACCGTAGATGCACCTGTGGCTGCCCAAGGTGCCCCAGACTCCGCGGGTCCCATGGTCTCGAAATACATGCACGCATTCAACGTGATGTCCGCTTAAACTTTCAGAACTTCAATCCGGGCATCCGATCATGGTGTATAAGACCTTTTTTGGAGTGCTATTGTCAAGAGCTACACAATGACATAGGATTAGAGGTTGTACGAAGTCAGGAAGATGGGACCACGACTTTGGACATCAAGTATTCAAATTCTATTTGGTGTAATGTCATGTGTAGTAGTCACTAAGGATTAGAGCTATTTGGTTCTTGTAGGATACTTCTGTGTAGAATATATGTTGAACTGTGTTAAGGCGGCACGAATGTAGGATCGAGGTGGAAAAATGATGATTTTACCCCTCACTGGGGTTATCTTTGGTTTAGGATGATATAGTAGTCGTTGCTCAGGGTTATCTCTAAGATTAGGCTGATGTAAGTATTGAATGTCCTCAGCGTTATCTCTGAGGTGTGTCTGACCTCCCGGGGTTATCTCTAGGATTGGAACTAAGTTCCTTGCGGTTATCTCTGAGGTTGAAGCTGACTTTAAGGGTTGAAAGGAGCTTTTCTATGGTTATCTCCAGAACTGCGCATGCACTCCTCAGTGTTATTTCTGAGGTTTGAACTGAAACTCTCGGTGTTGTTTCTGGGATGAAGCTGAATATCTCGGGGTTGTTTCCAAGATGAAAAAGCTTTCTCCGGTGTTATTTTTGGATCTTGAACTGCATCCCTCGGGGTTATCTCCGAGGTTGAAATTGTAACTCCCAAAGTTATCTCCGAGATGAGACTGATTATCTTGGGGTTATTTGTGAGATGGTAAGAAATGAGTATCCCAGGGTTATCTCTAGGATTAAGTTGAGCTATCCCCCAAGGTTATCTCCGAAAGATGATTATGCCCTCATGCAATGTTAGTAACAAGAGTGCTAAAAAATTCGAGTGTCTATAGATACCCTCTTTATCATATTCATGCAATGCAATGGAATGGATAGGATAAATAATACTAGACACTTGAAATGTGACAAGATAATCATGATGCAATGTACTACAGCATGATGTATGTGGTTTATTGGATTGTTCTCCAATAGGATGTGATGACTTGTTTTCCCCTTGACTTCTAACAGGGATTAAAGTTGTCACTAACAACCACGATGAACATCTTTGGACGTGTGATCCAAATTTCTCAGGAACTTCCAGGATGTTAACGTTGGGGTTATCACCAAAGTCCTTAATCCTTGGTACAGACTTTACATTGAGGATGTATCTCTCATGTACAAGAGACTCTGTGGGTATGTGTTTTGTCAGAGGAGACCTTGTATAATATATTCCATCATCGGTCCTCCCTGATGAGGATGGTCCTTTCTAGTTTGTGTCGCAAAGTCCTTCTAATGCTTTGTCAGAGTTACTGCCAATAGTCTATGTTGTCAGGGCTGCCTGACCATCGCTAAAAATGTACATCAAAGGATGAGATCCCTGATGTGGATGATGTCAAGGCTGCATGACCTTCGTTGACGTGTGCATCAACGGATGACATCATCGGATGGTTTCTAATACTTCGCTGGATTTACTTGCTAGCGACTGAATGTTGTCAAGGTTGCTTGACCTTCATTGGCTTGTTCACCAATGGATGAAATGGATGAAACCCTCGCTTGGGAGAAAGGTTTTGGAGTTACGACCCTAAACTAATGGCATCGGACCTTCGTGAGGCATTACCGAGTGTAGTTTGCAACAATTATGATCATCGGTATAGTAATCCCAATGTTTGGGCGAATACCAATGAACGATATGTAGACCCGCAGTTTGGTCTTTGAAAACCAAGATTTCAGGCTTTTCCGCTCAGTCATGTAGCATCTTTTTTCCTGATTTGACTTTTTTTAACTTATGAGACCTCCTTTGCAACTCATATTGGACCAAGCCGAAGGGGTGGGCACCACCTAAGGGAGCTGCAGGTACACTTACAGCTAGCCATGGGTGTCCTTTAAGGCACATGTGGCTTTCACAAGTCATTTTCAACTTGTGCCGCACATGAAATCCGAGAGCTCTTCTTTAGATCTGCTGAGTTTGGGCGTCTTTCTGCAAATTCTATCACCGTACAAGTGTTCTACACTACCTTGGTAACGTATACATGTCTTCTTTTCCAGTTTTTATCCGTTAAAAATGAGTTATTACATAAAATGCTTCTAAACACATAGTTATCCATGCTCATATAACTTGATAAAAAATATTTACCATAGTGAATATAGAATTTAACCATGTTGAACATAATGATATGAAAAAAATTGACTTCTAAAACAGTCAAATTGACACCTTTTCTCTGCTATTTCTTATCCTATTTGAGGACAAATGAGCAAAAGGCGGTAAAGCAAAGTAATCCTGGTAATTAGGCTACGCTTACAGATTATAACTTTAATAGTGTTATGCATATAGGATGTTTATGACTATGGGTAGTTGTGCTACTAAATGGCCACCTAGTCATGCCTATGTGCATGTGGATAGTCTTGTTTACAAATGAAACCATGGCAAAATATTTCCAAAGTGTAGGCATTGGGTAGTCATGCATTTTAAACTTTACTATAGGTGTATGTTAAAGTAATTCATACATACATGTAGCCATAAAATGCATTTTGAAAAAGCTCCAGGTTAGAGTTTACCACACCTTTTCTGAGGTGATTTGGAGACTGGTGTCCAGATATATGGATCCAGATCAGCCGAGTAGTTCCCATAGGACCACTTCAGGTGTGCGGAGGAGGGCTTCAGATGTGCCTCGACCCCGTTTAGTTAGACAGTCTCGTCGTCTGGCGGAGGCGGTGATACGTCATGTCCAGGTTGAGGTACAGGATGTTGAGTACAAGGAGGAGGATGTTCCAGTTACGGACCCTGCTCTTGCGGTTCCTGTTCCCCGTAGGGATTTCCTAGGCATTTAAGTGGCGATCCAAGAGCTTCTAGGTGATTTGAGTTGACACCCCTCAGTTTACTTCCATGAAAACGAGGTACAAGCTTGATTTTGAGTCGACACCCCTCAGGACTAAAGGATTCTGATGTTAATCCACTTTTTTGATGTAGGTTCTCGATTTTACGCAGCCTTGAGGGAATTGGTTCAGCATTCACTCTACATATCAGGCTCTGCATCCCGATTATCAAGGGATTATGCAAGGCTGGGGCTTCGAGGCATTCTTTTCCATCCTTCCTCGTCATTGTCCCTGGGGTTATCTCAAGGCGTTGTCTGAGCGTTGGTTTCACCAGATTCAGTCTCTCCATTTGTTAGATTTTGAGGTGATAATGACGCCGATGGATTGGCGCTTTATCACCGATATGGAGTTTGGAGGGGCGTCAGTGCCATGTACGGTAGATATTACCCCGACTACCATCAGATCCTTGCTAGGTATCCCAGCTGAGGTGCTCAAGGGTACGGCAGTTCGTACAAGTCCTTTGGGCGTAGATGCTATGAGCGGGATGTTGAGTGAGCCCATACCCGATGATGTGAGACTCAGGGATCACATTCTTCAGCGATTGTTCCTGATAATCATTAGAGGGCTACTTCATAGAAGATAACTCTTCCACGGTATCATTCGCTTTGGTGAGCGCCACATGAGATGTGGACCGTATAGGAGAGTATGATTGGGGCTCCTACACCTTTGCTTATTTCCTCAAGGGCATGCACATGCGTTCACAAGGCTTGATGGAGGCTTGGCTAGGATTTTACCCATTTTTGCTGGTGAGTATTTCTCTTGTGATTTCCCATATACAGGTTAAGAGTGTTGACTAACAGAAGATGTTTGCCTTTGTGTTGGAAATTTTTGGCCTATGAGAGGCTCCCGTGTTTGTGTCCTATGAATGTGTTAGGTTTAGATACTTATCCACAAGGACGATGATGGCATCAATCCATACTGGCGGAGGTTCTTGTAGCTTAGGGTTTCACCCATTTTTGTCTAAAGTTGGAGTTGTTGACAGCTGATGCTATCACTTGGATTTCCTATTCAGGGGAATATTTGATCTTTGGGTTTGAGGACGGGTACCCGACTGGTGTTGAGTATATGATATCCACCCGTAGGATTACTCTCTTCACAGATGAAGGATGGGAACTCTATTTAGCAGAGCGTGCTATTAGGAGCACCAAATGGGAGATTCGTGTACCGATCTTGCCTCCTTCCAGGAGTTATTCGCCTGTATCAAAGTCGTCCATCATTGATATCCCATTGATGGGCATTGATGGCTTTACACTGTCAGATGGTCCTTATACCCAGGAGATGTTCGAGTGTTGGTGGTCCCCTCGTACCATCGGAACCCAGACCCGCGCCACATAGTTTATGGGGGATATGGTTTCTGGATCAATGTTGATGATGGATTGGATGGCATGTGTTAGGGATCTGACTCATTTGACACAGATCGACAGTTTGACCCAGCAGTTAGACCGGGCACATTTCTTTATCCAGCATTTGGGCAGAGATCTTTCAGAGGAAGATACATTTGATCCTTCTAGCTCAGGTGTTGGCCCCTCAGGTGACCCATATGGCTTTGTCGGTGAAGATCCTCTGTTGTATAGGCCTGATATCCCTGTTGATAGAGATCTAGTGACTCCGGAGGAGTTACATCAGGTAGATAGGATTGATGATGTAGGCATTGACACCATTGCCTTTTTCTGATGTATATTCTTGTTATATCTTTTGATAGGCCTCTATTAGATATTGGGTGGTTGTGCCCTATTCTCGCTATATCTTTTAATAGGCCTCTATTAGTTGTTGAACGTCTGTGCCCCCATTTCCCGGTATTTTTAGTCGTATAGAGATGTATTAGATGATAATGTACTTAAGAATGTATAAACTGTTATTCCCTACATCATATTGCCATTTTTTTATCATACATATATTATGTTATGCATACGTATGTATGTCCAGATATATTCAGCATTGACCCCTGGATGGTCTTATGATACGGCCCACACATATGTCATCCTTGACAGTTAACCGCATTGATCACACCCCACCAGTATTGGTAGCCTCTCATCTGAGGTCGGGGTATGATAGTTTGTCACCTCCAAATAGGGTGATCGTAGATCAGTTATTATAGCATTCTATGACCCTCCTGATGTTTCAGGTTCCCACAGGCTTTGTACAGGGTATACTAGAGCATTGGATACCAGAGAGGCAGGTTTTCTGGTTTGGTATCCAGAAGTTTACTCCGACTTTAGAGGAGTATGTGCGGTTGACGGCACTGCCCTTGTACAGACCTTACTCACGAATGGCTATTAGCGGCATGAGCCGGCAGTTTATGACCCTCACCAGGCTGAGGAGTAGAGTAGTACAAGATGAGATTACATCCGGCCATATGGTGTTCCAGCATTTTCTGATAGACAGATTTGGCTCAGAGGACAACTATGAACGACACTCAGGGGATTTCACCACACCAAAGGACCAGTGGCGTGTAGCCAGAGTAGATGTACTCGTTATGTGTGTAGTATCTTATGTGTACATGCCATTGTATATGGATGAGTTGGACATCGGTGTTGTTATGGAGGTGAGAGCTCTCAAGGAGGGTCATACCATTGTGTTGATGATTGTGATAGAGACATTGAGATCCGCCATGTACTGTCATACCTATCCCGCATGGGTATTCATAGGCAACTCGGTCATGTTATATGTGTGGTTTATGTCACACCTGAGACCAATTGGCACTTTTCGACAACATGGATATTGTTTTACCCATGAGATAACCATGTCTTACTCCTTTTAGCCAGCGGAGTGTACAGATGATACATCTTGGTCAATGTTTTTGGCAGGGACCAGAGATCCGTTTGACATTTTGCCATGTACAGGGCTCAACTCACCCTACAGATTCATTACTCATGCACCTAGCATGGATTATCTCCCTCTAGCTAGTTTGAGGGGCATGATGACTTACCACCCACTGGTTGTGATGTCACAGTTTGACCAGTTTCAGGACTTCCATCCTTTTGAGGGGGCATTAGGTCAGCATTTGGCTTCTCAACACTTGTCAGCGGAGGACAGATCCAGGGTGTATGCCTGTAGGGATCACCTTGAGCTAGCTGAGTTTTATGTTAGCCATCTGGGCTATTCAATAGAGTATTCTGTATGGATGGAGATAGAGACCACGTCGGCTGTTGTAGTATCCACAATATCTGGGATTGATTCTGATGGTGGAGAGCCCATAGAGGACATTGATTCTCCTACCGAGGAGGAGCTTTTTGCTGTTTTGACAACAGCTGTTATGTATTTTCCTAGTGTGACCGTTACTGTGACCTCGCATTCAGCAGAGTATTTAGAGCGAAGTCTACATTTGATTACTTTTGAGAGAGATCAGGCTAGGACCTTGATGTTGACAACTTTTGCTGGGAGAGATGTCGCTCTATTAGAGAGAGAGGATGCTTTAGCTCATAGAGACACCGCTATTGCTGAGCGGGATGAGCCTAGATCATCCTAAGATGCTTTGATTGTGGAGACGGATGCTACCATATTTTCCCGGGACGTAGCCGTTAAAGATAGTACTACAGTGAGATCCCTTGCTACTGGCATGATAGCTGAGATGAATGCATATATTGATGAGCATCAAGTCACCATGCAGTTGGCGGTGGATCTGTTAACACATGTAGAGACCCTTGGGCAGGAGACTAAAGTGTTACCTCCTTCTTCGGAGAAAGTTACTATGTTGGATTTGATAGCTCGCATATAAACTGATTTGTAGATGGGCTCGTATGTTCCTGCATAGACTAGCTTAGCCATTTTATCATGCACAGTACATATTTTATATATCAAACAACATTATTTATAGCAGGGAAATATATTTTTATTCACTTCAATTTTAGTTGTGCCTTGCAACTTGCTTGATATCTGCCTGTTTCTTCAGGGCTTGCGATCTCGATGTATTCTGAACTCATCCTTGATGGGTGGACATTAAGATGTCTTAGGACCTTTCAGAATGGATCATTGATCTTTGTCTATCCCTACCTTTTTTGGTGTCTTGGGACTGGTTTATATATGTAGATGTGGAGATGAATGTGGCTTTCCTCTCTAAGATTAACCATAACATAGATGGTCACCGGTACTCTTATTGAAGAGGAGATCCCAGGTAGTTCCATCTCTTATAGATTTTTGTTTCTCTTTGAGGACTCAACCACAGCTTAGCTGGTCGCCACTTCTCGCATTTGTGTGGGGAGATCATTTAGTTCTATCCCTTTGGTCTGAAGCTGATGAAAAGTGGTGGATTGAAGGATGATCCCAGTACTATGTGACAAGTATTTGTGTTTTGGTAGGGGGTTAAGACCAAACCATAAATGGTTGCCTATGTACTCCTATTGAAGAGGAGATTAGGTCTGCGTAGTTCAAAGTTGGTGTAAGAGGTTCAACACTATATGAGAAAGAGTGTAGAAAGATAGAAGTGTAAAAGGGTGTAGAGGTGTTTTTATTTTTTTTATTGCGATCGGGCCATTATAAAATGGTTGCCTACGTACTCCTAGGTATCGGGGAAATCAGGTCGATGTAGTTCACCCCATGTGTGGGACGACATGCAACCGAAAAGTTTGATCCCATGTCCAGGACAAACTGCAGAGAAGAAAGTTTGATCCCATGTACAATACAAACTGCAGGTGTGAAAAGTCTTATCCGTAGTGGGACAAAACTGTCGGTATGAAAGGTTCAATCCCTGGTGGGATAACCAAAATTATGTGATAGGTTTTGAAATAAAGTGGAGTGAAAGATCTGCTGATCCGAAACCAGGCTGCTGGCTTGGAGAGTATGTTCCCTGATGGGGAAAATGGGTAAAAAGAAAGGTTGTATGTAGTAAGGGTTAAAAAACCTGAAATGTTTGGGGATTCGGTGATCCAAAACCAGGATGTTTGATTGATGGTAACCTTAAACATAGTACTGTTTCACGGTGTCCGTGTTAATGATGTGTGGAAATTCATCGTCGTCCATTTCCTATAATCTGAGAGCCCCTCCTGTCAATACCTCTTTGACAACAAACGGTCCTTCCCAGTTTGGAGTGAGTTTTCCCTTTGACTGATCTTCATTGTTAATGATCTTCTTCAAAACCAGGTCATGTTGTTTAAACTGCCATAGCTAGACTTTTTTGTTGTAGGATCTGGCGATCCTCTGTTGGAATAACTTCCCATGGAAGATAGCATCACTTCGCATTTCATCTATTAGAGACAATTGGTGATACTTATCCTGTAACCATTGGTCTTCATCCAGCTGAGCATCTATCAACACTCTAAGGGATTCCATTTCAACTTCTATGGGGAGCACTGCTTCCATCCCATAGGTCAATAAGTAGCGGGTTGCCCTAGTGGAAGTATGATTTGAAGTTCTGTAGGCTAATAGAGTTAGAGGTAAGAGGTCATGCCATCCTTTGTGATTGGTGGACAACTTTTACATGATCTTCTTGATGTTCTTATTAGCTGCTTCAATAGCACATTCATCCTTGGACGGTAGATGGAGAAGTTAAGGTGTTTGATGTGGAATTTACTGCACAACTCCTCCATTATTTTGTTGTTGAGGTTCTTAGCATTGTCTGAAACAATTACCTCTGGTTATCCATATCGATAAATGACATTATTTCTGATGAAACCAATGATGACTTCTTTGGTAACCTTGGGGAAGGAGGCTGCTTCTACCTATTTGGTGAAATAGTCAATCATGGTGAAGATAAACCGATGCCCATTACTGGCTTTGGACTTGATTGGCCCGTTCACGTCCATTCCCCACATTGAGAAGGGCCAGGGTGAACTCATATTGTGGAGTTTCCTTGGAGGGGTGTGGATAGCATTCTCATGAATTTGGCATTGATAACATCTCTTGACGTGATCATCACAATCATCTTTGAGAGATAACCAGTAATGCCCTGTTCTTAGGATCTTTTTAACAAGTAGAGGGCCGCTCATTTGTTGGCCACATACTCCACCATGGATTTCATCCCTGAGCCTCTGAGCTTGGTCCTTGTCCAGACATCTAAGGAGACATAGTCCCGCATCTAATTTGTAGAGTGCATCTTCACTCAGGTAGAATTTCTTAGCCAGTCGATGGATCCACTTTTTCTTAGTTGAACTCGCCTTAGCGGGTGTAGATCCATCTCGCAGATACTCCTTCATGTGCTGATACCAATGGTATTGGATGGGAGGTAGCTCATCTGATACTTCTCTAATGTAATTCCCATAGGCTGGAGCCTTTTGAAGGGCAAATGGGATGCTTGGCATGTTTTCCCTATAAAATATGTTGATCAAGGAGGCCAAAGTTTCTAGCGTATCCGCAAAATCATTCATATTTCGAGGAATGTGGAGAAAATTTATTTCTTCAAACTCTAAAGCCATCTGGATAACCTGCCGATGGTAAGGCAGTAAATGTAATTCTTTGGTGTGATAGACTCTGGTGGTTTGTCTGATTACCAATTCGGAATCCCCAATGACAGTTAACTGCCTGATACACATTGATTAGGCAAGTTTGAGTCCCATGATGTAGCCTTCACACTCAATTGTGTTGTTGGTGCTGACAAACTATAATTTATAGACAATGGAATACTGCTCCCCCAAATTGGCTACTAGAACTGCTCCAGCTCCAGAACCTTCCATACTAACAGCTCCATCAAAATACATTTTCCATAATTGGTGTGTATCGTAGTGATGGTGTTGTTAAACTGTCATTACCCCTTCATTGGGGAAGTATGTTTCTAAAGATTTAAAATCCCTTGTAAGTACAGCAGCTAGTTGATCCGCAATTCCTTGACCCTTAACAGACTTTTGCATCACGTAGACGATGTCAAATTATTGTAGGATCAACTGCCATCTGGATAACTGACAATTTAACATAGGTTTACTGAACACATATTTGAGAGGATCTACGTGGGATATGAGATAGGTTGTGTGACCATGGAGGTAATAATGTAACCTCATTAAAGCCCATGCAAAAGCACACAGAGTCTTCTCAATTAGAGTGTACTTATGTTCACTACTGCTGAATCTTTTGCTGAGGTAATAGATATCTTGCTCTTGGCCTATATCGTCTTTCTGTCCCAGCATGCAGCCCATGGCATTATCATTAATGGACAGGTACATGAATAGGGGAACATCATCCTTGGGTGGTACCAAAACATGAGTGTTGACCATCTGTTCTTTGATTGTAAGGAAGGCTTTTTGACACTCATCGTTCCATTTCATGGAGGAGTTCTTCCTTAACAATTTGAAAATAGGCTCACAGGTTACTATGAGTTAGGAGATGAATCTGCTAATGAAGTTGATTCTTCTCAAAAATCCCCATATTTCCTTTTCTGTCTGAGGAATGGGCATTTCTATAATAGCCTGGATTTTGGTGGGATCCAGCTCAATCCCTTTGTGGCTGACTAGGAAACCTAGCAACTTGCCTGATTTAACACCAAAGGTGCACTTGGCTGGATTCAACTTCAAGTTTTACTTACGCAACCTGTTGAAGAGCTTCTTGAAATGGTCTAAGTGGTCTTCTTCCCTTCGGGATTTGAGAATGATGTCATCCAGATATATCTTATTCTCTTTGTGCATTAAGTCATGAAAAAAAGCCATCATGGCTCGCTGGTAGGTAGCTCCGGCATTAATGAGGCCGAATGACAACCGTTTATAGCAAAAGGTACCCAAGGTGTGATGAATGCAGTTTTCTCATGATCCTCTTCAGTAACAATGATTTGATGGTACACCACAAAATAATTAGCAAAGGAGTATATGCCGTATTGAGTAGTATTGTCAATGAGAATGTAGATAAATGGCACGGGAAAACTATTTTTAAGGCAAGCTTTATTCAAATCCCGATAATCCACGCAAACTCGCACCTTTCCTCCCGATTTAGGTACAGGGACTATGTTGGATAGCTATTCAGGGTATGTGGACACCATGATGATGCCAGCTTGAAATTGTTTCACAATTTCTTCTTTAACCTTTAAACTCCACTCAGGTTTTAATCACCTGAGCTTCTGCCTGACTGTTGTGATGCCCCCAAAATAGGTATACATCACCCATTCTGAGTTGTCAATACATGGTACAGAAACAACTACAAATTTATTATTACAAAGGTAAAACTGTGAGTTTGAATACAAATATTATCTTCTAGACAATATCTATACTCAAATAAATCCTCATTACATTTATTGATACATTATTTTAGAAATATGGTGAGGACTACTAAACAACTCTCTCTAGAACCTTCATTCCATACCCCGACTCGTACTCGCTATATTCTCACCTCCTGAGATGAAAAATGGAATAAAAAGGAAAATGGTGAGCTCAACTAGCCCAGTAAAGAATATTATGACTAAGATAATATACAACAAATTATCGTTAGTCTTCAACAGGGAAAAATCTAATAGAATACAATAGACAACAAGTTTTAAATCAATATTCGCAACAAAAATAATAATTCATTAGAAGAGTTAAGTAGAGAATGCAAACTACTATCTTCTATATATGAATTTAAAGTTCATAGTCTATCTTTTATCCCTGTAACATCAATCAATATATATCTGGAATAAAATATTCATCTTTGCACTACAGGCCAAAGATATTCATCAGTTGGTCATGTTCATCTAAACACCTGTTCATCTTTGCACTACGGGCCAAAGATATTCATCAGAAATCATTCATCTTTGCACTATAGGCCAAAGATATTCAATAATATCATCATTTAAGACTGAGGATGATGAATTTTTTTTAAAGAAACGAATCCAGTGAAATAAAATGATAAGGATTAAGGATTAAGGATTCGTATTTTGTTTTATCCATGTCCAAAAATACCTCAAAAATAATCATAGTGGTGTAAAATTCAAGAATGATTAAAATATGGATACAATCAAAGCTAGTATCCACAATAGATATTTTAGATGAAAAGGAAAATTTTCATTTTTCGATGAATTGTGCCGTATTCGTGAATAGTGTCGTATACGTGAATAATGTCGTATACGTGAATAGTAACACCGACATATAAAGTTCCAAATTTGATTAAAAGTTCAGATCAATACTTCGGCATAACGATATTAGAAGAAATAATATCATTTAAATAAAAATAATATCCCTTACCTCGGAAGATCAGTACTTCTAGCTGAAACACCGAATATAGGCTATGACTTGAACTTGCACTATATAGCAATACTCAAAGTATATTCAAAATACTCACAAAAATAAGCTCGATAATATAGAGAGAGAAAACTTCAGTTTCTGGTGTGATTTTTAATTCTAACCCAAGCACCCTATTTATAGGAAAATGCTTAGAACACCAAAGTAGAAAATTTAATATAATAATATTATTATTTCTACAACATTCTACGTACCAAGAATCTGAATTCAGCTATCAAAACACATGCAAGACCCACACTCAAATCACCAAAAACGTTTTTCATATTAAAAATATTTTAAACTTCCAAAAATTAATTATTTTAGAGCTTCGGAACTTCAATAATTCATAATAAATAGCCCTTTTATCAGAAAAATCAAATCTCACAATTTTGTATAGGAAATTCAATCCTCTACAACTTTGCAGAAGGAAGTTTTTCCAAATTCCAAACAGAAATTGACTGAAATCCATAAACAGGAGATTTTACAGACTATAATCAAATTTCGGTCAATAATTATGTCCACCAACACACAAAATACGTGTTAAACATTTAATGTCACAAAAATACTCTTCCTCCTCATATACTCATATATCCCACATTCATTATAAAAATATCACCGTTAATATATTATTAAAATAATATACTTAAATGAATTATTTTATCAGAAAAAGATAAAATATTAATTTTCAACAATTGTCACATTAAAATTTTTCTCCATCTATATCCACATAAAATCAATATTTTTCTCTTCATATAAATCAATAATTAATTATTCATAAATAATATTACAAAATCACAGTACTGGCAACCAGGTCGTTCCCAGGAAAGATGGCGCTTTCCAATAAGAATTTCTCCTTACTGACGCGCAATTAGGTGACCAAACCTCTCCTTAGACAGAACTTTCTAGTCATTGCCAATAATGTTATCTAATAATATTATTCAGATAATATGAATTATTGCTTCGATAATGGAAAATACTGTGTAATGACAATTTATTGAAACAACAGTAATATAAAATATCAATGCAGCAATTATTGAATCAATAAAATAAAATACTGAATAGTAATTACTGTAACCATTATTGAGTAGTGCCTTCTTACGTAAGAATCAATAATTGGTGCAACACCGTGTGCTACTGTGTTTTAACCACCGAGTATTTTAACAGTATTAACAGTAACAACTACGCCATTATTTTTAAACAACTTATATTTATCGTTTTCTTCATCCAATCGCTTTCCGTTATGCGGCCCACACATGGCTGCGCCGTCGTACAAATATTCCCCGACGGTACGAATATTCCACGACCAAACGAATATTCCCCGACAACAATGAATATTTTATAACCACTTGCCTATTTTGAAATATTTGCGTATTTTACCCATAACTATCCACATTAATCAAATCAACCCTTACTATTTTAAAATAATAATTAGAGAAAATTAAATTTCATTAATAATAAGTTGGGGTCTTACAACCTCCTCTCCTTATGAAATTTGTACTCGAAATTGACGTACGTACCTGGTGTTTCGAAAAGATGAGGATACCTCGCTTTCATTTCCGTTTCCAATTCCTAGGTCATTTCCTCTATAGCATGATTCCTCCACAGAACTTTAACTTGTGGTATGACCTTTGTGCGTAGGACATGCTCCTTCCTATCCAAAATCTTGACAGGTACCTCTTCGTACATTAAGTCTTTGGATATCTCGTCTGGTTCTAACTCAATAACGTGGTTCGGGTCTATCACATATTTACGATGTACATATATGTGAAACACATTATGAATACGAGACATACTCGGAGGTAATGCGAGTCTATAGGCTACATTTTCTACTCGGTCAAGAATTTGAAATGGACCAATAAATTGTGGATTGAGTTTTCCTCTCTACCCAAGTCTTGTAACTCCCTTCCATGGAGCTACACGCAACAATACGTGATCCCCAATACTAAATTCCACGTCTTTTCGATGAAGATCTGCATAACTCTTTTGTCAATCCTGTGCCGTTTGTATATGTTGTTGAATCATTTGGATATTTTCCGTAGTCGTGCGTACCAACTCGGGTCCCAACAATGTTGCTTCACCCACCTCGTCCCAACATATTGGAGAGCGACATTTTCGTCCATATAATGCTTCGAATGGAGCCACACCTATACTTGCCTGATAACTGTTGTTGTAGGAGAATTCCACCAATGGTAAATACTTATCCCAACTTCCCTTGAAGTCTAGGACACAGAGTCTTAATAAATCTTCAAGAGTTTGAATAGTCCTCTCTAATTGTCCGTCCGTTTGAGGATGGAATGCCGAACTGAATCGTAAATCCGTACCTATAGCTTTTTGCAAGCTAACCCAAAATCTTGAAGCGAATCTTGGGTCACGATCCAAAACTATAGATACTGGCATGCCATGCAATCTCACAATCTCATTTACATATATACTAGCAAGATGTTCAAGGGAATAAGTCTCCCGTATCGGCAAGAAATGAGCAGACTTGGTTAATCTATCAACAATAACACAAATGGCATTGATACCTTGAGAAACCGTAGGAAGACCCATAACGAAATCCATGGTAATGTGTTCCCACTTCCATTTCGGAATCTCAAGTGGTTGCAATGGACCCTTAGGTACTAAATGCTCCGCCTTTACATGTTGATAAGTTAAACACATCGAGATAAACTTTGCAATCTCTATCTTCATATTGTTCCACCAAAATGTATGTCAAAGATCACGATACATTTTAGTACTTCCGGGATGGATTGCAAATGGTGTATTGTGTGCCTCCATCATAATCTTGTACTTCAAATCAGAGTCGTTAGGAACACAAAGTCTAGAGTGGACTCGAAGTATTCCTTCTTCATAAATTCTCGCTTCCGGAATAGCTCCTTCTTGTACTTTCTTCTTCATACGCATCAGCTCCGGGTAGATGGCTTGAGCAACCTTAACTTTTTCTATTAAAGTTGGCTCTATGCGTATACTTGACATCATCGCACTCATTCTTGCATATGATCTTCTCCTCAACGCATCAGTTACCACGTTCAGTTTTTCAAGATCGTATTGAATAGTGTGGTCGTAGTCTTTCAATAGGTCGAGCCAACGTCGCTGCAGCATGTTGAGTTCTTTTTTAGCTAAGAAATATTTAAGGCTTTTATGGTCTGAATATATCTCCACTTTCTCCCCATATAGATAGTGCTTCCAGATCTTTAGCGCGAAAAACGATTGCTGCCAACTCTAGATCATGAGTAGGATAATTCCTCTCAAACTCTTTAAGTTGTCGCGAGGCATAGGCTATGACTTTCCCACATTACATGAGAACACATCCTAACCTTTTGCCTGAATCATCGTTGTAGATAACAAATCCATCCGTACCAGATGGTATTGTTAGAACAGGTGCCGAAATGAGTCTCCTCTTGAGCTCTTGGAAACTCTTCTCGCATTCCTCGCTCCATGAGAATTTTATATCTTTCCGAGTCAGCTGAGTTAATGGAGTAGAGATTCGAGAAAATCCTTCCACGAATCTCAGATAATAACCAGCTAAGCCCAGAAAACTATGTACTTCGGTCACTGACTTCAGTTGCTCCCAACTTTGTATTGCTTCAATCTTCGTCGGGTCCACGGATACTCCATGTTTTGACACCACGTGCCCAAAACTCGCATTTCTTCAATTTGGCATATAGTTTGTTTTCACGAAGCCTTTGGAGTACCAGCTTCAAATGGTGCTCATGATCTTCACGACTTTTGGAATATATGAGGATGTCACCAATAAAGACAACAACGAACTGATCCAAATATTCCTTGAATACTTGGTTCATCATATCCATGAAAGCCGCAGGAGCATTAGTCAATCCGAAAGACATGACTAAGAATTCATAATGCCCGTACCGAGTTCTGAAGGCAGTCTTTGGAATATCCTCAGTTCTAATCTTCAGCTGATGATATCCAGAACGAAGATCGATCTTTGAAAAGAATTGTGCTCCTTGCAACTGGTCAAACAGGTCATCAATACGAGATAGAGGATACATATTCTTGATGGTGACATGGTTCAATTCCCGATAAACTATACAATGTCGCATACTCCCGTCTTTCTTCTTTACGAACAAAACAGGAGCACCCCAAGGGGATGTACTAGGATGAATGAAACCGATGTCCAACAATTCTTGTAGTTGGACCTTTAACTCCTGAAGTTCAATAGGAGCCATTCGATATGGGGTTTTAGAAATGGGCTTTGTACCAGGTTCAAGATCAATAAAGAATTCAACTTCACGTTCTAGGGGTAGACAGGGAAGTTCTTCAGGAAATACGTCAGGAAAGTCATTAACAACAGGAATATTATTCAATTTTGACGTGTCTTTATTCAAATCCATAACATGGGCTAAGAAAGCTTGACATCCGTTTTTCAATAAATGAATAGCTTTATGATTAGATATGACAGTGATTGATTTTAATGGTTTAGTTGCTTGAATTCGTACAATAGGTTGGTTAGGAATATGAAAACTAACAACCTTACGAAAATAATCAATTTTGGCATGATGAGTAGTTAACCAATCAATGGCTAAAATCACATAAAAAGCAAGTATCTTTAAAGAGATAAGGTCAACAGGTAAGGTGATGGTGCCAACTTGAATCAAACAAGATTTATAAACAGTGGATGTGATGAAAGTTTCTCCTAACGGAGTTTCCACAGATAGGTCAAAGTCTAATTTCTCCGGAGTCAAGTTTAAACGTTGAGCACAAGCAGGAGAGATAAATGAATGGGTAGCACCGGTATCAAATAATGTATAAACTTCGTAAGAATTTACGAATAGCTTACCCGTGATCAGGTCGTTTGGGTTCGTCGCATTTTGACCTGTCACAATAAACGCTCTTTTAGGAACCATTGACTTTGACTTTTCTGGGACAGTCTTTTGAGTCATCATCCCCGCTGAACTAGGTTTCGCTACCATACAATCTCGAGCGATATGTCCTTCCTTTCCACAATTATAGCATACCTTGAACTGTTATGGGCAGTTTGGACTGATATGTCCCTTTTTCCCGCATTTATAGTATATAACTGGTGGTCGTTCTCCTCCCTTCGAATCAGTTGCTACCGGCACTGTCGTCTTCACATGGTCGTTGTTAAATCTCCTCTTTTTAAAATCTCCTCCTGACTCGCTTCTTCTATTTTCATGGCCATGATTACCACCAGAGTGGTTACCATTTTTGTCCGTCTTTTTCTTTCTCCACTGGTTATCATTGTTTTGTTGACTGCCATCTCCGGTATGATTCTGGTTGTGGTCCCTCAGTTGACCGTACTCGTTATCTCGCTCTAATAATTGAGCCATATTTACAACATCTGAGTAGAGAGAAAATTTATGAGAAATGAGATACTGACGTATGCCGGGTTTCAAACCTCTAAGAAACATCTGTGTCATACGTTCCTCAATTTCCACCAAATGAACTGCAAACCTGGATACCTCTGCAAACTTTGCCTCGTACTGGGACACCTTCATGTTATTCTGCTCCAGTCTAATAAACTCCACTTCCTTCATATGACGAACACTTTCAGGAAAGTATTTGTCATTAAATAGTTTCTGAAATGTCTCCCAAGACATGCTGAGTGCGGCTGGATGGGTACGCTTCACAGACTCCCACCAGTAGTCTACCTCGCCACGAAACATAAAGGTGGCGAATGGAACCTTCTGTTCCTACGTGCATCCCAAGACATCGAATATCTTGGTAATTTGCTTTACCCATGTTTCCCCCATGATCGGATCTGGCTTTCCCATAAATTCTGGTGGTCCCAACTCTTTGAACTGCTTGGCTGTGACAACCCGTGAATTGCTATCATTTCCTCCTGTATTTTGAACACGAGTCTCCTTCGTCTGATTTTGCATGAACTGTAAACAGGTTCTAAACATCCACTCGTTCATTATCTGCTCAGTGGTGTTGTTCACAGGAGGAACATTGTCAGCCTGTTGCACGTTCTCCTCGTTGGTGAGTACAGGCGTCTCCACGGTCTCATTTCCACTGTTAATATTCTCAGTCGACATTCTCAAATACTGTCATAAAACAAGGGTTAATTAAGGAAATCAATATATAACATAATATCCCTATATACTGACCAACTAACAAATAAGATTAGGTAGGACACACTAGCGAAGAATTTACTCGTCTCTCCCCTCCTAGTTCTATTCCCCGATCTCCGCCAGAGATCATATCCCTAAGCTCTCTGATACCAACTGTGACGCCCCCAAAATAGGTATACATCACCCATTCTGAGATGTCAATACATGTTACAGAAACAACTATAACTTTATTATTACAACAGTAAAACTATGAGTTTGAATACAAATATTATCTGCTAGACAATATCTATACTCAAATAAATCCTCATCACATTTATTGATACATTATTTTACAAAAATGGTGAGGACTACTAAACAACTCTCTCTAGAACCTTCATTCTATACCCCGACTCGTACTCGCTATATTCTCGCCTCCTGAGAAGAAAAATGGAACAAAAAGGAAAAGGGTGAGCTTAACTAGCCAAGTAAAGAATATTATGACTAAGATAATATACAACAAATTATCGTTAGTCTTCAACAGTGAAAAATCTAATAGAATACAATAGACAACAAGTTTTAAATCAATATTCGCAGCGGAAATAATAATTCATTAGAAGAGTTAAGTAGAGAATGCAAACTACTATCTTCTATATATGAATTTAAAGTTCATCGTCTATCTTTTATCCATGTAACATCAATCAATATATATCTAGAATCAAATATTCATCTTTGCACTACAGACCAAAGATATTCATCAGTTGGTCATGTTCATCTAAACACATGTTCTTCTTTGCACTACGGGCCAAAGATATTCATCAGAAATCATTCATCTTTGCATTACAGCCAAAGATATTCAATAATATCATCATTTAAGACTGAGGATGATGAAAAATATTTTTAAAGAAACGAATCCAGTGAAACAAAATGACAAGGATTAAGGATTAAGATTTCGTACTTTGTTTTATCCATGTCCAAAAATACCTCAAAAATAATCATAGTGGTGTAAAATTCAAGAATGATCAAAACATGGATACAATCAAAGCTAGTATCCACAATAGATATTTTAGATGAAAAGGAAAATTTTCATTTTTCGATGAATAGTGCCGTATTTGTGAATAGTGTCGTATACGTGAATAGTAACTCCGACGCAAAAAGTTCCAAATTTGATTAAAAGTTCAGATCAATACTTCGGCATAACGATATTAGAAGAAAAAAAATAGTATCCCTTACCTCGGAAGATCAGTACTTCTAGCTGAAACACTAGATATAGGCTATGACTTGAACTTTCACCGTATAAAAATACTCAAAGTAAACTCAAAATATTCACAAGAATACGCTTGATAATATAGAGAGAGAAAACTTCAGTTTCTGGTGTGATTTTTAATTCTTACCTAAGCACCCTATTTATAGGAAAATGCTTAGAACACCAAAGTAGAAAATTTAATATAATAATATTATTATTATTATTTCTAAAACTTCCTACGTACCAAGAATCTGAATTCATCTATCAAAACACATGCAAGACCCACACTCAAATCACCAAAAACGATTTCATATTAAAAATATTTTAAACTTCCAAAAATCAATTATTTTAGAGCTTCGAAACTTCAATAATTCATAATAAATAGCCATTTTATCAGAAAAATCAAATCTCGTGTTTTTTATAGGAAATTCAATCCTCTACAACTCTGCAAAAGGAAGTTTTTTCAAATTCCAAACAGAAATTGACCAAAATTCACAAACGGGAGATTTTACAAACTATAATCAAATTTCGGTAAATAATTATGTCCACCAACACACAATACATGTGTTAAACATTTAATGCCACAAAAATACTCTTCCTCCTCATATACTCATATATCCCACATTCATTATAAAAATATCACTGTTAATATATTATTAAAATAATATATTTAAATGAATTATTTTATCAGAAAAGATAAAATATTAATTTTCAATAATTGTCACATTAAAAATTTTCTCCATCTATATCCACATAAAATCAGTATTTTCCTCATCATATAAATCAATAATTAATTATTCACAAATAATATTACAGTATCACAGTACTGGCAACTAGGTCGTTCTCAGGAAAGAGGGGGCTTTCCAATAAGAATTTCTCCTTACTAGCGCGCAATTAGGTGACCAAACCTCTCGTTAGACAGAACTTTCTAGACATTGCCAATAATGTTATCTAATAATATTATTCAGATAATATGAATTATTGCTTCGATAATGGAAAATATTGTGTAATGACAATTTATTAAAACAACAATAATATAAAATATCAATGCAGCAATTATTGAATCAATAAAATAAAATACTGAATAGTAATTACTGTAACCATTATTGAGTAGTGCCTTCTTACGTAAGAATCAATAATTGGTGCAATATTGTGTGCTACTGTGTTTTAACCACCGAGTATTTTAACAGTATTAACGGTAACAACTACGCCGTTATTTTTAAACAACTTATATTTGTCGTTTTCTTCATCCAATCTCTTTCTGTTATGGGGCCCACACAAGGCTGCGCCGTCGTACGAATATTCCCCGACAGTACAAATATTCCACGACCAAACGAAAATTCCCCGACAACAATGAATATTTTATAACCACTTACATATTTTGAAATATTTGCGTATTTTACCCATAACTATCCACATTAATCAAATCAACCCTTACTGTTTCAAAATAATAAATAAAGAAAATTAAATTTCATTAATAATAAGGTGGGGTCTTACAACTGTCTTCAATCCCTCTTTAATGGGGAGGCGATGAATGACAATGTCAGTGGATAAACCCACCATGTCTTCATGAGACCATGCAACCACAACCTGGAATTGGGTTAATAGCGTAACCATGTCATTCCTTTAGTTTGGAGTGAGGTCTGTACCAATCTAGATTAGCTTAGGGTTTTCCTAGGTTCCAAGATTGAACGAGGTTTTTTGATCAAGATTAGGTTTGGGTTAATCCTCGACCCATTCTTTGATCTCCTGAGGTATCTTAGTGTCCTGTTGTATTTCCCTAAAGTATGAGTTCAACTTTTCATCAAAGTTAAAGTGCTTGTGGAGAAAAGGCACGTCATCAGCAAGTATAGGCACATCTAAATTCAGAGTCCTGAAACAAAATATGCTTTTACTTAATATATGAAACTGTTCAATCATATAAAGTGTTAGCCTGTAATGACAAAATAGCTGTTAATACTATACAGAAAAGTAAGTAATTATAGATATCTATAGGAAAGAGTGAGTTTTTGCCCTTTTTTACCCTTGTCGACAAATGCAAGGACTGCTGCTCCAATTGCCAAGGGTGAAGTTATGTTGGACTGCAGTGATAAAGGGGTTGTTATCGTCCTCCTTTTCCCAAATGATGACCATAATATCTAGATAATCATCATCTGGGGTGTAACTATTTATATGTTCATCATGGAAAATGATGCGTAGGTGAGAAAATCTCCCGGCGATGTCTTTTTTACGTCTCTATTCCCTTTCTTTCACTTCGGGATCAGAAATTAAGACCTCTTTTGCTTTAACCGGTATCAGTTTTGGAAATAGCATAGCCATTACATGGGTAGGTACCTTTACCAGAGACTGTACAGGCTCAGGATCTGTAGGTTGAGATAATCGCCATGTGGCTGAAGCTGAAGGAATTTGTTTGTGCTTATGAGGATTCTAATGACTAGAACTGGCAGAATAGCCTATTTCGGATGTCCAGGTTTGACTGGGAACTTGAATTGAGCGCTTAATGCCATGATGATCTTTGCCCAACCCTTGTCCAGGTTGATGATCCAATGACATCATTTCTTGAGTTACTGCCATTACCTCGGCAGAAATCTTGGGTATAAGAGGTGGCACCCCAATAGGATGATATTGACTGTTTCTCACCTCTAGGGAATGAAAACTGACTGGTTCAACTTCTAAATTGAAGTTGATGAGTGGTATGTCACGTTGTTTAGGACATTCTGGCTCAGCATTAACAATCACTAGGCTATTATTGATAATGTATTTAAGTTGCTGATGAAGAGTGGAAGGGATGACTCCAACCATGTGAATCTAGGGTCTTCCGAAAAACAGGTTGTATCCTGTGGCTAATTTGAGCACTTGAAAGAATACACAAAAAGTATGTGGACCAATCTCCACTGGTAATTCAATCTCTCCATCAGCATTATATCGGGATCCATCAAAAGCTTTGATAACTGTTTAGCTACTTTTGATCCTCTTGAGATTGATGATCAGCTTCTCCAAAGTGGCATAAGGACAGATATTTAAAGATGAACCTCCATCTATCAGAACTCCTCCCACAATTTATATGGAAGACAGAACCGCTATGTGCCATAATTTGCAATGACCAGTCCCTTTGGGAGGAATGTCATCATCAATGAAAGATATCACATTGTTGTTAAAAATGTGATCAACCAAGTGTTGGAACTTTTCAACATCCACTGATTTCGACAAACGGGCTTCTTCCAAAACCATTAGCAAGACTTTTATGTGATCTTCAGAAGAGAAAACTAAGTCCAGTATAGAAATTTATTGTGGAGCTTCTTTCAAGCTTAGAACCACCTTGGCTTCGTTATGGCCCATAGTACGAAGGAATTCTTCAATTTTTTTCAAGGAAACTTTCCCCTTTAATTTGATGGTAGGCTTCATCACCCGATGGGGAAGATACCGTGGATTATCCTTCAACACTGCAACAATTATATGGGATGTAGATCCTTCAACCTCTCCATAAATCCATAGAACTTTTTTCAAGCTGACAACAGGATACTGTGGCCTAGATGGCAATGTAATTGGCTTGGGCGTAGCTGTGACGCCCCCAAAATAAGTAAAAACCACCCATTCTGAGTCGCCAGATATCACACTATAAAAATCATTTACAAACTTCATTTATAGAACTGTTGAAAAGTAGATCATAATACGACCATAGTTAAACTGTAAGTTTTAATTAAAATGTATGTAACTCTCATGGTGCCTCGACCACAACCTTACAATGGTACTTTACATAAAAGTACAGTCAATAACTGTTTTAGAAATTAAAATCTTTGGAAAATACTCAAGTAAACCTTCGTACATGGGAGGCCATGCGTCTAGATAATGGTAGATATCATATGTCCACATAATTATCCTTGGTTGACCCTATAGTCCCCAAAGAAAAACAAGAAGATTACTATCATCTTCTTTCCAATGGTGAGCCTTCTCTTGATATATAATTATCTCTGTTGTCTCCAAGTTAGAATAATATTTCAAATAAACTCCAAGATTATATAGGTAGTGCTCGTAGATATACTCAGTAAGTGGATGTGCACAACATTGTCTTATGATAACACGAGGTTGTATGTCATTAGACATCTTGTATGATAATTGCAAAACACCCTTCCAAAGTTGGTTTCACCTCACACTATTGGGTTCACCAAAATTAAATATCAAATGACATATACAATACGACACACTTATCTAAAGTTCTCAATTAAATTATTTTCATACAATTTAGGGAAAACCTCAACAGCTATAGACCACCGTTTTATTCCCCTGTTACCCCCGCTCGACCCAGCTACACTCTTATTACCTGAAAGGAATTGTGAAGCAAAAAGGGTGAGCACAACTAGCCCAGTAAAGAATATCATTTACATCATCAATAGCTTTTATCAGTAATAAATTAGAGATTTAGAACATATGGTAGATGCTAAAACCTTTCAATCATAGTTGCAGCGGAACAAACAATCCATTAAAAGAGTCAAATAGACCATCAGGTCTATTATTTTCTTCCATGTTAAAAGTCCACCAATAATGTTTTATCCCTCTAACATCAATCGACAATTCCTGTCCACAATCATATGAATAACTCATAATCATAATCCTGATTCTAAATTCCTCTTCGCACCGAGGACGAAGATAATTTTCACCGTCTATCTTCACCTGAAACATCAAAAATCATGGTTATAGCAAAACATAATTCTTGTTCATAATCACACTAATAAATTTATCTTTTCACTACGGGCCAAAGATATTCATCAACAATTCATCTTTGTTCTACAAGCCAAAGACATACAACTGTATATATAAGAGTTAAGTAGAGCATGATATCTACTATCTTCTATGAATTAAAAGCGTATTATCAATATGTTATCGCTGAGACTTAGCTTAATAATTCATCCACATCAAAGAATCATCCTTGTACTACGGCCAATGATATTCATTAGTATTACGACCACGAATTATCCATGCACTACGGGCCAAAGATATTCATGTTTTCAACAATGGTTATGATTATACTGAATAATCTCTAGTTATTATCATACCAAAAACTGGCCATCAATGCACATAAGCCAAAGATATACAACCAATAATCAACGGTCCATCTTTGCACGTAAGCCAAAGATATACAACTATAAAACCATTAATCAACATTTCATCTCTGCATGTAAGCCAAATATATACAACTATAAAACCAATAATTAACAGTCCATCTTTGCACGTAAGCCAAAGATGACTTTCATCACAATATAAGCATGAGGATGATGATCATGATATAAGCGAAAACAAGGATAAATATTAAAGACTTTAAATTTATCCAAATATTATAAATAACTTAATAAACTCATAATCTAATATTATTAATATTACAACAATATTTTAATCACTTCTTAAACTTATAAACAATTTATTTCAATTATTTACACTTTACCAAATAATACATTTTAATCATTCAAAAATATCATACTCATAAGATTTCATCACCAATGATCAAATCCCTCATCAAAAATCTACATATACCCTATATAGGATTCCCAAGCCATAAAATTCTATTTTTCAATTTGTTACTTCACATAACATATTTAATTCATTTACTCATAACTAGTTCATTTTCATGACAAATACAAAATCAGTCCCAAAAATATTTTTTTCTGGGATTTAGCAGAATATATTCCCATATTGAACATATATTTTTCTCGCAATTTTTAAAATTCATTTACTATTTTTCATATGGCCAAAATTGTTAAATATTTAGACATTTATCATAAATTATTCTTTTGTCCAAAAATTCCAAAATTTACAAGGTATACTCCATTTATATACATGTACTCCCAATAAAAATTTCACAAATTTTGGAGTTAACCACAATGAGTTATAACGTTTTACTTTTAAAATAGTTTTTTCTTATAAAATCCATAACTCTTAATCTATACATCGAAAAATCGCCATCTTTGGACACAATATAGAAAACTCATCAAATTATCATTTCAAATTTTTCCAAAATTTTTGAGGGTCAGAAAAATTATGAAACTGCAAATGGATTTTCACCCGCCATGCGGTAATCCACGTAGACAGATCATTTCTATAATTTAATAAAGAATGAATACAAGGATCATTCATCATGCATGCGGTAATCCACATAGACAGGTTATTTCAATAGAATAATAAAGAATGGAACCATGTCATGCGTAATCCGCACAGACAGGATATTCCAACATAATAATAAAGAATGGAATAACAACAGAATTCACCAGGCATGCAATAAACCAGCATAGACAGGTTATTCCAATAGAATAATAAATAATGGAACCAGGTCATGCGTAATCTGTACAGACAGGATATTCTAACAGAATAATAAAGAGCGGAACTAGGTCTTGCGTAATCCATATAGATAGGATATTCAAACAGAATAATAAAGAATGGAACCAGGTCATGCGTAAGCCGCACAGATAGGATATTTCAACAGAATTATAAAGAATGAAATAATTGAAGAATTTCACCATATATGCAGTACTTCGCATAGACAGGTTATTCCAACATAATAATAAGGAATGGAATAACAATAGCTCTCTTCATGAATACGAAAGAAATATACCCCTTACTATAATAATAATATCCTTTACCTTAGAAGAAAACTGGATACTGGAATAGTAAGGTAGCAGACTTCTCTTCTTCTTTCTCTCTATAATTTCTCTCTATAATAATTGCTCTATAGCTTTAGTGAATTGGTGAGAAATGAAGGAAGAATGAGCTTCTATTTATAGGAAAATATAGTTTTGATAATTGCACATTTTGGGACTTGAAATATTACAGTACAATGCCTTCAACTTTTCTTTCATTTTTAATTTAGTTCTGCAAGTATTATCAAACTTGCACCACCTCCCCTAATAGTAGATCATGTGAATTAATAGTTCATTCATGTGACTTAATAGTTATAATCATGTGAAAATACGAATTACATTATAGTACCTCCATCTATACCTCCATTTTTAACTTAGTCATGCAAGTATTATCAATCTTGCACCACCTCCCCTAATAGTACATGAATGTGAATCAATAGTACACACATTTGAACAAATAGTTATAATCATGTGAATTAATAGCAATTATTGCTCATTTATTCTATTAATTACCTAATTGATCAATATAACCTCCAGACATCAATTATTATCAAAATAAATGTCGATTTCCACTAACACTAACAATCACAACACAATGGAAATATTTTTCTCAAAAATTTTGAAGTTTGATTTTTTTTTCGAAAAAGTCAACTGTTGACTTGTTTAACCAAAAAGCCAACCCTAGCAAATTTTGTGTTTATAGTCTATTTTTACTAATCTCATCGTTACGGACTCAAATATCACGTCCGCGACTCCAAATTCAACTCTTAACTCAACTTTGATTTTTAATAACATTCATCATTAATATTATAACTCACAATATTTAACAACAGGTCGTTCTCAGGAAAGAGGGGGCTTTCTGATAAGGATTTCTCCTTATTGGCGCGCAATTAGGTGACCAAACCTCTCATTGACAGAACTTCTAGACATTATCAATATTGTAAATAATAATATGAATAACTTTGTTGTATCAATTATTGATTTAATAATATATAACATATTATGCAGATGATACTGTGACAATAATTGAAATAATAATATGAGAGATATGATGCAACAATTATTGTAGCAATAATTGAGTATAACTGAGTGACTTCTCACATAAGCATCAATAATCAATATCGTGTGTTACTATGCAACCACGCGTATTACTGTACTTTTACTACCGGGTTGTTCAACAGTTTTAACTGTAACACTTTCGCCGTTATTTTTATCAAAAGATAATTTTGTTATTTTCTAACTACGACAATACTTCCGTTATGGGGTCCACCAATGATTATGTATTCGTACGAATATTCCCTATTAAAACGAATATTTCCCAACTAATCGAATATTCCCCGACACAACTAATATTTTATATCAACTTGCTTACTTTGCAAAATTTTGATATATCACCCTTAACTTTAACCCTTTTATCAATTTAACCATTTAATATATAGAATAATTATAAGAAAATTGAATACTTTTATTTCATAAAATTTGGGGTCTCATAATCTCCCCTTCTTATGAAATTTCACCTTCGAAATTTACGTACGTACCTGGTGTTCGAAGAGATGAGAATACCTTGCTTTTCCTTTCGAATTATACCTTCCCAGTTATATCCTCTATATCATGATTTTTCCATTTCTCATCTCCTGTATTTAAGATATCATTCTAGAATATATCTTCAAAATAAAGGTTAATTGACATATCACAAATTGTCAACTTATCAAGTAAAATTTTTAGCTTAGGTAAGTCACACACTAGCGAAGTATATTACTCGTCTCTCCCCTTCTAGTTGTAAACTCTTATCTCCGCCAGCGACCATATCCCTAAGCTCTGATACCATTTGTAACGCCCCCAAAATAGGTATACATCACCCATTCTGAGTCGCCAGATATCACAATATAAATATCATTTACAAACTTCATTTATACAACTGTTGAAATTTCGTGTAGAATACGACCACAGTTACACTGTGGATTTTAATACAAATGTATGTAACTCTCATGGTGCCTCGACCACAACCTTACAATGGTACTTTACATAAAAGTACAGTCAATAACTGTTTTAGAAATTAAAATCTTTGGAAAATACTGAAGGAATCCTTTGTACATGGGAGGCCATGCTTCTATGTTATGGTAGATATCATATGTCCATAGAATTATCCTTGGTTGACCCAATAGTCCCTAAAGAAAAATAGGAAGATTACTCTTCTTTACAATGGTGAGTCTTCTCTTGACATATAATTATCTCTGTTGTTTCCAATTGGGAATTATATTTCAAATAAACTCCAAGATTATATAGGTAGTGCTCGTAGATATACTCAGCAAGTGGATGTGTACAACCCTGTCTTATGATAACACGAGGTTGTATGTTATTAGACATCTTGTATGATAATTGCAAAACACCCTTTCAAAGTTGGTTTCACCTCACACTATTGGGTTCACCAAAATTAAATATCAAATGACATACAATACGACACACTTATCTAAAGTTCTCAAAAAAATTATTTTCATACTATTTAGGGAGAACCTCAATAGCTATTGACCACCGTTGTATTCCTCTGTTACCCCCATTCGACCCATCTACACTCTTATTACCTGATAGAAACTGTGAAGCAAAAAGGGTGAACACAACTAGCCCAATAAAGAATATCATTTACATCATCAATAAACTTTATCAGTAATAAATTAGAGATTTAGAACATATGGTAGATGCTAAAACCTTTCAATCATAGTTGCAGCGGAACAAACAATCCATTAAAAGAGTCAAATAGACCATCAGGTCTATTATTTTCTTCCATGTTAAAAGTCCACCAATAATGTTTTATCCCTCTAACATCAATCGACAATTCCTGTCCACAATCATATGAATAACTCATAATCATAATCCTGATTCTAAATTCCTCTTCGCACCGAGGACGAAGATAATTTTCACCGTCTATCTTCACCTGAAACATCAAAAATCATGGTTATAGCAAAACATAATTCTTGTTCATAATCACACTAATAAATTTATCTTTGCACTACGGGCCAAAGATATTCATCAACAATTCATCTTTGTTCTACAAGCCAAAGACATACAACTGTATATATAAGAGTTAAGTAGAGCATGATATCTACTATCTTCTATGAATTAAAAGCGTATTATCAATATGTTATCGCTGAGACTTAGCTTAATAATTCATCCACATCAAAGAATCATCTTTGTACTACGGCCAATGATATTCATTAGTATTACGACCACGAATTACCCATGCACTACGGGCCAAAGATATTCGTGTTTTCAACAATGGTTATGATTATACTGAATAATCTCTAGTTATTATCATACCAAAAACTGCCCATCAATGCACATAAGCCAAAGATATACAACCAATAATCAACGGTCCATCTTTGCACGTAAGCCAAAGATATACAACTATAAAACCATTAATCAACATTTCATCTCTGCATGTAAGCCTAATATATACAACTATAAAACCAATAATTAACAGTCCATCTTTGCACGTAAGCCAAAGATGACTTTCATCACAATATAAGCATGAGGATGATGATCATGATATAAGCGAAAACTAAGGATAAATATTAAAGACTTTAAATTTATACAAATATTAACAATCACTTAATAAACTCATAATCTAATATTATTAATATTATAACAATATTTTAATTACTTTTTAAACCAATAAACAATTTATTTCAATTGTTTACACTTTACCAAATAATGCATTTTAATCATTCAAAAATGTCATACTCATAAGATTTCATCACCAATGATCAAATCCCTCATCAAAAATCTGCATATTCCCTATATAGGATTCCCAAGCTATAAAATCCTATTTTCTAATTTTGTTACTTCACATAACATATTTAATTCATTTACTCATAACTAGTTTATTTTCATTAAAAATACCAAATCAGTCCCAAAAATATTTCTTTTATGGGATTTAGCAGAATATAGTACCATATTGAACATATATTTTTCTTAGAATTTTTAAAATTCTTTTACTATTTTTCATATGGCCAAAATTGCCGAATATTTATACATTTATCATAAATTATACTTTTGTCCAAAAATTCCAAAATTTACAAGGTATACTCCTTGATATACATGTACTCCCAATAAAAATTTCACCAATTTTGGAGTTAACCACAAGGAGTGATAAGATTTTACTTTTAAAATAGTTTTTTCTCATAAAAAACATAACTCTTAATCTATACATCCAAAAATCGCCAACTTTGGGAACAATATAGAAAACTCATCAAATTATCATTTTAATTTTTTCCAGAATTTTAGAGGGTCAGAAAAATTATGAAACTTCAAATGGATTTTCACCCTTCATGCGGTAATCCACGTAGACAGATCATTTCTATAATTTAATAAGGAATGAATACAAGGATCATTCACCATGAATGCGGTAATCCACATAGACAGGTTATTCCAACAAAATAATAAAGAATGGAACCAGGTCATGCGTAATCCACACAGACAGGATATTCCAACAGAATAATAAAGAATGGAATAACAACAGAATTCACCATGCATGTGATAAACCGCACAGACAGGTTATTCCAACAGAATAATAAAGAATGGAACTAGGTCATGCCTAATCCGTACAGACCAGATATTCCAACAGAATAATAAAGAACGGAACTAGGTCATGTGTAATCCGCACAGACAGGATATTCCAATAGAATAACAAAGAACAAAACCAGGTCATGCGTAATCCGAACAGACAGGATATTCCAACGGAATAATAAAGAATGGAATAATAAAAGAATTTTACCATATATGCAGTACGTCGGATAGACAAGGTTATTCCAACATAATAATAAGGAATGAAATAACAATAGCTCTCTTCATGATTACGAAAGAAATAATGCCCCTTACTATAATAATAATATCCCTTACCTTAGAATAAAACTGGATATTGGAATAGTGAGGTAGCAGACTTCTCTTCTTCTTTCTCTTTATAATTTCTCTCTATAATAAATGCACTATAGCTTTAGTGAATTGGTGATAAATGAAGGAAGAATGAGCTTCTATTTATATGAAAATATAGTTTCAATAATTGCACGTTTTGGGGCTCAAAATATTATAGTACAATACTTTCAACTTTTCTTTTATTTTTAATTTAGTCCTGCAAGTAATATCAAACTTGCACCACCTCCCCTAATAGTAAATTATGTGAATTAATAGTTCATTCATATGACATAATAGTTATAATCATGTGAAAATACGAATTACAGTATAGTACCTCCATCTATACGTCCATTTTTAAATTAGTCATGCAAGTATTATCAATCTTGCATCACCTCCCATAATATTACATGATTGTGAATCAATAGTATACACATGTGAACAAATAGTTATAATCATGTGAATTAATAACAATTAATTGCTTATTTATTCGATTAATTACCCGATTGGTCAATATAACCTCCAAACATCAATTATTATCAAAATAAATGTCGATTCCCACTAACACAAATAATCCCAACACAATGGAAATATTTTTCTCAAAAAATTCATTTTTGAAATTTCGAAGTTTGACTTTTCTGAAAAAGTCAACTATTGACTTTTTTGACTAAAAAGTCAATTCCAACAAATTTTGTGTTTTATAGTCTATTTTTACTAATTTCATCGTTACGAACTCAAATATCACGTCCGCGTCTCCAAATTAAACCCTCAACTCAACTTCAATTTTTAAAAACATTTATCATTAATATTATAACTCACAATATTTAACAACCAGGTCGTTCTCAGGAAAGATGGAGCTTTCCGATAAGGATTTCTCCTTATTAGCGCGCAATTAGGTGACCAAACCTCTCCTTGACAGAACTTCTAGACATTGTCAATATTGCAAATAATAATATGAAAAAGTTTGTCGTCTCAATTATTGATTTAATAATATATAACATATTATGCAGATGATACTGCGACAATAATTGAATCAATAATACGAGAGATATGAAGCAGCAATTATTGTAGTAATAATTGAGTATAACTGAGTGACTTCTCGCATAAGCATCAATAATCAATATTGTGTGCTATTATGCAACCACGCGTATTACTGTACTTTTACTGCCGGGTAGTTCAACAGTTTTAACGGTAACACTTTCGCCGTTATTTTTATAAAAAGATAATTCTGTCATTTTCTAACTACGACAATACTTTCGTTATGATGTCCACCAATGATTATGTCGGCATACGAATATTCCCTGTTAAAACAAATATTTCCCGACTAATCGAATATTCTCCGACACAACGAATATTTTATATCAACTTTCTTACTTTGCAAAATTTTCACATATCACCCTTAACTTTAACCCTTTTATCAATTTAACCATGTACTAAATAGAATAATTATAAGAAAATTGAATACTTTCATTTCATAATATTTTGGGTCTCATAGTAGCCACTTTCAAAGGATTGTCAACACATTTGAGTTGAACTGCTTGTATTATAAGTGGTCTAGCAGCCAAATAAAACTCAATGAATATAACTGCTACTGAACTCAATCCATCTTATAGGAATTGTGTTCCCACTCTCAAGGAGCACAATGTCATCGTCTGCCAACTGCAGGCCAACGCTGTTAATTAGGTTCTGAATAAGGTGGTGGAGTGCCCAGCATTCTTCTGTTCTGTGTCCACGAGAGTGGGAGTGATACTGGTATACTCCATTAAAATTCAACAGTTTGGAACATGGATTAATCGGAGTTAATAGAGGTGTGATTCTTCCTTCATTCATTAGCATCTGAAATATCGCCTCCATTGGTTGGCCAAGGTATGTAAATTCCCTCTTATTGGCAAAATCCTGACGAGCCTTGGCACTTGCTCTTTTTGCAATTTTATCCTCCAGTATTTCACTTTCTGGAGTCAATAATGGAGTATTTGTAACCATAGAAAGGATACTAGCATGCTCCTGGCTGACTAATTAGTTTGTGACTTGATGCTGATTGATCACCAGTTCTGCCAATTGGTTAACTTGCTCACACAGAGCCTTCATTTTTTTATTCCATCATAAACTGGAACTGTGCATAATCCCATCTATCAGCACTGTCCTTGCTGGTTTGGGAGAATTTGTCGCCATAATTAGAACTCTGTCCATTACTCTAATTAATTATATTAACCTCTTCCTCTTTATATTGAGGAAGAGGGTTGTCTTGCACATGCAGTTGGTCAGGTTTAGTCACCATGATCTCACCGTTATGAATTAAATCGTTGATCTTGTGTTTCAAGGCCTAGCAATCCCGAGTATCATGTCCTGGCGCTCCAGCATGATAGGCACACTTCTGTGTAGCATTAAAACCCTTCCCTTTCGGTTTGGCTGGTGGAAGAAGATGAGTAATTTTCTTCTAAGTACTCAGAAGATTTAGAATATTCTCGAGTAAGTTCCCTAGGGGTGTGAACACTCGATTGCGTTGGACTTCTCCACCCTTTGGCAATGTGGGGTTGGAAGACTGTGCTTGAAAAGGGAGTAGTTTCTCCTTTGGATAGGCATGTTTTTATCGCCTTTCTAATCTTTTAGTATCTAGGAAACATCTCGAGCAAGTTCTCTTGGGGTTGTTTCCATAATTTCTAGATTGGATGTGTTCAACAACAGCTTTAAAAGCGGCTAAGTCTTGAATCTTTCCTAACATCAATCCCATCTCTACAATCTCTTTGTGTTTAATCATTTTAGAAAATGGCTTGCTAATGCCAGCTAAGACTCTCTCATAGAAAGGAGCTTCTTGTATGTCTATAAAGGTCATCACCATTTCTAACTCAGTTATAGAGGAAATAACTGGAGCAGCAAGGCGCCTCCACCTTTGGGCATATTTTATGAAAGACTCATTAGATTGTTTCTTGACCTTGGTAATTTAGTACCGGTTAGGAGCTATCTGAGACTAGAAACTATATTGGCTGAGGAAGGCATGAGCCAGCTCTTCCCAACTATGAATCTTGGAATTGTCTAATCTGGTATACCATGATCGGGCTTCTCAAGTCAGACTTTTTTGGAACAACTGCATTCTGAGCTTCTCATCCTCGGCATAAGATCCGAGTTCTCCAATGAATACCTTCAAATGTGTGTAAGGATCTTCCAACCCATCATACTTTTCAAAGTCAGGAGTTTTAAACTTTTCTGGATAATGGACACCAGGGAATATATAAAGGTCGGCATATGAGACACTCCCATGTGCTCTAATCCCTTTTATAGACTGAATAGTCTCTTCCATTTGAAGGACTTTCTTCCTAATATCACCGGTGTTTGGATCTTCTTTGAGATTGGTAATTTTAGGTATTTTGTTGGATTTCTCCAACTAAAGCTCAGGTGCTGGATTTGCTTGATTAGAACCTTGATTTCCTCCCTGTGCAAAGGATTCTATATGTACATGTATTCGTAGACCCTGAGTTGACTGATGTAGTTCTTTAGGTAGAACAACCAAATCTGTAATTTGTTTACTTAATCCATCAAACTCTTCACGAGATACAGGAGCAGGATTAGTTTGGTCATATGAAGACATAATTGGCTGTAGGCTCATTGCCTTTTTGGATTTTGAGCGGGTAACATGCCCAATTATTTCCCTACAAAAAACTATTGTAGTTTAGTTTTAGGGAATGTATAAATGTAACATGCTATGGGATGTATCCATTTTAGGAGTATTATCCTACAAAACAGACGTTAGTTATTTCTATTACATGATAGCATGTTATGTTTATGCATGTACACTTATTTCTTCATATTTCCCATTTCAATGAGATTGATATGGAATGATATTAAAAGTAATTGAATTTACGAGTAATTTAAAATGGGAAAGTATGAAGAGACTTCCCTCTGCGTTTGGTTTATCAGAGGATGACCTATCTGAGGTTATTCTCGCGAGTTTTTGGCATAAAGGTTCCCAGATCATCGTAATTTACTTGACTGAAAGTTAATCCGGTCTTTTAATTAGAGCAAATCTGGGTGGTGCCTTTCCTGAGCCTCAGTTGGAATTAGTCTCCCTACGAGTCCAGTAATCAAACACCGATAGAGTAGCCACCTAAAGGAGGAACCTTACAACATACATTCACATACAATGTATCTCACCACTATGGAAATGATGACATGTGCGAAGCACTTTTAATATCACAAGTAGATATAGTTTGAAGCACTAAGTGCAGTAAGTAATGCATTCGTACTCATTTATGTAAATGTAAATTCAACATCCACACACAAACATATAACAATTTGAAAAGTATGTAGTAGCGGCTTAAATCCTCTTACTAGAATTCCCCAGCAGAGTCGCCACCTATCGACGTCGAGATTTCTTTACCGTCCCTTCTCTATTCTTGTCTTTTGGTGTTCTCATGTTAGGTGAGATTTGTTTGAATAAACAAGTTGTGAAAAGGTCCGACATGTATATGTCGACGATTGGACTGTAAGAGTCACTAGTTGGTATTTTTAAATGGTTACACCAACTCAACCGAGAAAAGGTTTGCACATTGACCCAATGATGTGACATTGTTTAACATGTCTATGAAACCGAGATTCGTTAGGGTTCGGGGACTTGATTATGCCGAGGGAAGGTGTTAGGCACCCCTGACATCCGTGTTACCATGGTGACCACCACTTTTCAATCAAACTATTATATGAATGTGTGTATGTGTGTGTGTGGATCAATGTGCAATTATATGGAAGTAGTGCTATGCCTCGTTCGCACTTATATACAAAGGGTTTGAATTTGTGTAAAAATTCAATTTTAACAAGATATATTAATGATGTTTTGTAAAAGAGGTTTTTCAAACCCTTATGCTCAATAGTAATTGAGGCCTTTGATACTTCCGTTTTATTATATGTTTGTCTTGATTGTTTTTATTTTCGAGATACAAGACATCTATGAGAAAACAATATACAAAGCAGTGCCGAACTCCTTGTGGGCATGAGAGCCATCTAAGGAAATTCAAACACTGTGAATAATGTACAAGCTGATTATAGCAAAAAATGTCCATCATGGTAACCAAAACTAGATTCAGGAGTCTGAATCTTTGATCACATGATTCCTAGGCTCACATGATGTAGAAGTTCATATGAAAGCTGTAAACAATTATATATATAAAAGCTGTATATATATATATATATATACGGGAAGCTTCAAGAGCATAATTCTTAAATAACATAATGCCTTAAATAGTATAATTTT
The DNA here is from genome assembly GCA_020205505.1 of Panax japonicus. NCBI lineage: Eukaryota > Viridiplantae > Streptophyta > Magnoliopsida > Apiales > Araliaceae > Panax > Panax japonicus. Next base: position 44,000,087 of record CM035102.1, on the reverse strand, counting down.
ATCAAAACGACGTAGTTTTGGAGGTACGCGGTGGCATTTTTGTAAATACCATGCCACCGCGTATTTACAAAAATGCCACCGCGTCCCTCCAAAACTACGTCGTTTTGATAAAATTATGCTATTTAATGCATTATGCTATTTAAGAATTATGCTCTTGAAGCTTTTCGTATATATATATACGATCAACCACCACGAAGCAAACTTCATGGGGGATTGGAAATGTAAATATATTAAAGCGGTAAATATATATATATATATATATATATATATATATATATATATATATATATATATATATATATATATATATATATAGGGACATGATCAACCACCACGAAGCACCTCCATTGGGGATTAAAAATGTAAATAAAGCAGTAAAAATGATCAACTTCCACGAAGTAAACTCCAGGTGGGATGAAATGTAAATAAAGCAGTAAAAACGATCAACTGCCACGAAGTAAACTCCAGGCGGGATGAAACATAAATAAATCAGTAAAAGGCCACGAAGTAAACTCTAGTCCTGAAAGAAATATATATATATATATATATATAAATACTTATATATATATATATATATATATATATATATATATATATAAGCAGTAAACGCCCCGGATATAAATCCAGGCTCATCGAATAGAGTTCGACAATAGTTTATATATATATATATATATATATATATAAAGGCAATAAACGCTCCGAACGTGAGTCCAGGCTTAATCGAGGAATAACTCGATAATGTTAGTCCATATATATATATATATATATATATATATATATGTACACACACACACACACTAAAGCCACGGACCAAAGTTCGGGCATATGCACACAACACAACTCTCAACGTGAATAATTGTGCGTGCACAGTAGTGGAGAAAAGGCTTTATAAAAGTTATGAAGGCTTACAGCGGACTACCAAACAAGACTTCAATAGCTCTAAATGGATGAACACTCAATTCCCACCGGTAAAAAATAGTAATATATGAGCTCACAAGTGTTTAAAATTAGAAAGTGTAACAGCCCCATATCTATACTCCCATGGTATCCGATATGGTGCTTACAACGAATTCATATAATGAATTTAAATCTGTACACCCATGGTATCTGATTACAAGATTACATTAAATAGAGGGACTATTAGATATAATTCTCATAGATCAAAAATTCACAGTATCCCATAACAGATGTAAATTCTCAAGAGAACTATTACTGTGTTTGGATACCCTCACTTGGATATATGAACTCTATCTGTGACTAGAGTCTATCTATCCAAAATTCAGAGTATCGGTAATAATATGAACAGTCCATATTACCAATACCCTCACCTAGATGTATAGTCTATGCCAAGCAAATTTATACTATCGTATCGATAGTAATTATCTATCTGAAATCTAGAATATAAATAATAACATAAATAGTCCACGCTATTAATACCCTCACTCAGATAAATAGTTCCCAAGGATCTCAACTAGATTCGAAGAATTCTAACTTTACATCTATATATGTAAGAAAATACGGTTTCGAAAATAAAAGATGTTATATATATATATATATATATATATATATATATATATATATATATATATATATCAGAATATTAAGATTCAATTACATGATTCTCATAACGAGTTTCTTATTACAAAGTATTCAAATAGACAAGAATATAATCTAATCTAAATAGGGACGCTTCCCTTTATCTACTCCAGATGTTCCACGGTTACCATCTAAAACTGCAAAGGGAATAATTTGCAAGGGTGAGCTATGACATGCTCAGCAAGTTTTGTATTTATAACAATATATGATTTGAAGAAATACAACAATTCAAATTTTGACTGATAGTTATTACCATTTCACTATGGATTTATATTTCTGTCAGTCACACAGACATATAAATTTTGTTCAAATATGAGATAGGGGATCAGCCTATTCAACATCTTAGGAGTATGCATCTCATCCTACCAGTGCTCAAATGCACCCAACTTAGTGTCAATATATTATCGACCGAAAGATCCCATACGGGATACCCAAATTCAGAGTAGGATGTCTTACCAAACAATTTGGTTTGACACAATAATTTAAGCTTAACAATCAATATGAATAAACAATTCATTTTTTAGTTATGCTGAAGCTATAATAATAACCTTACAATAAGAGGTAATTCAAATGTAGGTGTAGTATATTATATCAACAGCATATCAAGATAAAAAAAGTTGTTCAACGAGTAAATAGGTTCAAAAAATTTGCATAAGTAGTTTAAGGGTTAAGAAGAACTTGCCTGAGCGTAGATCAGTCAAGTTATGCTACTCAATTCGTTTAATAAATACCTACGATGTTCATATGTATAAATCTAACATGTTTGTATTGATAACAATACTCAAATATAACATTTATATAAGATTGGGTTAGATTCGATAAGGTTTCGATGTACAAAGTCTTTACCAAATATTAAATTAGTTGATAAATAGACTAAATTTTATTTATAAAATTTATTGTATTTTTAGATAATTTATTTATCCTTTATAATAATTTTTAGAAGTTTTAAAATATTTTTAAAACATTTATTTATCCGTTAAATGATTTTTAAATCACTTATTTCTATTTTTAGGTAATTTACATTTACTTAAAATTTTACAAAAACACCGTTTATTATTTTTAAATAATTTATAATCATTTGTTATGATTTTTATATCATTAATATTATTTTTCAAAAATTATTTAGTATTTATAAATAATTATTCTAATTACTTTATTATTAAGTTAATTATTAATAATATCCAAATAAAATAAAATATTTATTGAATTTATGTAAAAATATCATAATTTAATTATAATTATTTAATATAATTTTTAAAATTGTTTTTGTATTTATTTATATTTATTTATTAATTATTTCAAATTTTTATAATTTATTTTTAGAAAAATTAATTTATGTCTATCGCTAAAGCCCTTCAGTGACAGAAACTGTCACTGTAGGTTTTCTTTAGTTTCTGGGCAACAGTTTGGTAATGGTCGAGTGACCAGTTTGACCACGAATTATCTAGCTACTGAATATGATTTTGGATTTGGTCAAGTGTTGATGTTATAGTACTCTTACAGTAGTACAACATGAATCAAATTTCAGGCTTTAACCTTCATATAACAAGAAGTTATAGAGGCTCAAAGAGACTATCAGAGTTGTTCTTGAGTTTCTGGGCAACCTAGAACAGTGGTCATGGCAGGTCAACGGTTTTGTGGCTTGAGTATCTTTGATTCTGTGTATTAGATGTGTGTTGTGTTTGTTGTAACATATAGTATATATGTCAGGGTACATATATATAATACTAACACGAATAAAGCATAAATCTAAGGTCTCTAATTCTGCTAGTCAATGTACAGCCAAACGATGTTCTTCATGTTCTTCAGTTTTCTAGGCAGCCCAGAAAACTTGGTCAAGCTTGGTCAATAGATTTTGACCATTAATTCAAGTAATCCTATACATTGTTTGTGCAATTTAAGATCATAGATATGTAGTACATATATCAGAGTGTTACTCTAATACAAAACATTACAAAAACAACAAACAGAAAATGATTAAAAAGGTTGGTCATAGTAGCCAGTTCGTCTGTTCTTTAGTTTTCTCGGTAACCTAGAAAACTACAATTTGTGAACGGTCAACGCACTTTGACCACATATAACTTTCAATTTGTGGTTCTAATGAACCTGTTTTCTTTTCCAGATTAAAGACCTACTAACAGGCTACAAGTAACATACAATTAACAGACCTAAACATAAACACAAATGAATCTACAAGCCCTGACATTCGGCTGTCAGACTTGGTTTTCAAAATTTCTAGATTTCTAAAAACACTGAATTAAGGCATCTAGATGTTATGAAAATGTATTCTACCAATCTATCATATACTTTATAACATATTAATATATATTCCTAAACATCTCAATAACAAAATTAACAAATGATCAAAGAACCAGCTATTAACTAGGGTTTGTACCTTTTCTTGATTAATTTTTTATTCTATCTTCTAATTTTGTTACTGCTATCACCCAGGATTGATTTGGTATGTAAGTAAGTGTATAATGGCGTAGAAATTTTGTGAGTTTGCTCAGCCCTAATGTTCCTATTTATAGACTTCTTCAACTTGGCTTTTTGGACATTTTCAAGCAACTTGCCTCTATAAATATCAGATCTGATGACTATTGTCATGCTTGGGAGTTACAAGCATGTCATGTGTAGCCTAGGGACTTGCAATGGTGATTCCTAACCTACTTGTGAGCTAGTTAGGTTAGTTTAGTAGCTTAATTATGTTCTAATCTTTAATAATCTTGATTAGGGTTTTGTTTTTAATGATTAGGATTGTTAAGTGATGTTTATTAGTACCTAATTGAAGTTTACTAACCATGATTAGGTGTTACGATAATCTAATTAGGGTTTAATTAGCTAATTAGGGTTTAGTTTACAAATTAGGGCTAGGGTTTTGCTAATTAAGGTTAGGGTTTGTTAATCTAGGGTTACTATCCTAGATTTCTTGTTAATCCTAACAAGCACGACAAAGCATTTTGTCAGTGTAAGCACGACAAAGCAACTTGTCAAAACAATTATACCGAAAAGTCCGATTACAAAAGAAAAATTTTAAGCACGAGGTGTCAAACACGACGTTTTTCGGACAAAAAATTTTTTGGTCAAATTTGTTAAACAGAGTATATAGTAACACATAACACATTCAAGACAGAGAAATTTTATTGATATAACAGAATTTTACATATACGAGTCTTATTAGGGTTTTGGGTTTTTACATTCACCCCCACTAATAAGAATTTCGTCCTCGAAATTATAGTATAAGTTAAGTAAATAATTGAGGATAATTCTCTCACATTTTATCTTCAAGCTCCAATGTAGCCTCTTCAGCCTTCTGATTTCTCTAGGTTACTTTGACCGATGCTATCACTTTATTTCTAAGGACTTGCTCTTTATGGTCGACGATCTGCACAGGTTCTTCTACAGAAGAAAGATCTTCTTCTATTTGGATTGGTTCATAATTTATAATGTGTTTATAATCAGGTTTGTATAGTCGTAATACGAACACATGAAACATATTATGGATATGATTCAACTCAGGAGGTAGTGCTATTTCATAAGCAACTTCACCAATCCTTTTCAAAATTTCAAAAGGTCCAATGAATCTCGGACTTAATTTTCCTTTCTTGCCAAAACGTATCTTGCCCTTCCAAGGAGAAAACTTCAAGAATACGTGGCTTCCTACATTAAAGTTTGTTGTTGACGATGTGGATCAGCATATTTTTTTTGTCAATCTTAAGATGCTTGTAATCGTTGACGAATAATTCTGATGGTTTCAGTTGTTTGTTTAATTATTTCAGGTCATAACATTTATCTTTCCCTAACTTCATCCCAACAAAAAGGTGTTCTACACCTTCTCCCATATAAGGCTTCATAGGGTGGCATACCTATGTTAGCATGATAACTATTGTTATAGGCAAATTCGACTAAAGGTAACTGATCTTCCCAACTTCCTTTGAAGTCTATGATACATGTTCTTAACACATCCTCTAATGTTTGAATGGTTCTCTCACTTTGTCCATCTGTCTGAGGATGATAAGTTGTACTTGTAGTATCCCCGAATCCGGGCCCCGAATCGCCGCAGACTCGGTACACTAATTCTATAACTATTTGCGGAAGATATAAACATAAATTGTTTATACAATACATTACACACTATTCCCCAAGTTCGAGTAACCTTTACTTAATACACATTTCATAATTTTTCTAACATATAACACATTTATTAAACTATACTATTACATACTAGCCGCACTTTATATCCCAAGCTGAACTTGACTTAGTCTTTTTCCTGTATCCGAACTCATTCGCCTTATCTGCAATGTTTTATCATGATATAGCAAGGGTGAGCATGAAAGTTTCCCAGCAAGTTTTTATACAATAATATAATGATATATCATGATTGAAGAGTATGAATAATGGCTTGCTATAATTCATCAATATAATTGAGAACTAGCACGAACAAATTTTTGACTGAACAAGTATTATACATGAACAAACATTTCTGAACCAACTGGTAATGAAGGTAATCAGCCTTTCATACCTGACTTATACATGTAAGATGTACAGAATACAATTTTCTTGGCAATCAGCAATGATTAACCATAAGCTTGAAGAAACTACTCTTATTAGAGTTAAGTAAAAGAAAACTTGCCTGAACCGTTGATTACCGCACGCAATTTAATAACGCTTTACCCCGAAGACCTAATATTAATAATATAGATCTCCAATATTAGAATAATATCATCACAGTATAATATTGTTATATTTTTACACAGAATAACCTAAACACATTACCACATAATCCTATCAATCTATATAGCACACAAGACCTAATATTAAGTCAGACTATTTAAGTCTGAGTAGAAATCGACACCATTCTAACATCCCGACGATCTAGTCGGTCAATACTCAAGTTTAAGTTCAGTTAAACTCTGCTTAAACACTTAACCATTATCACAGATAATTTCTAATCAGTCAAAACATTTTTCCTTGGCTCGTAATAATTTTCGGATAATTATTACCATTTATCAACATTTTTCAATCATTAGTACCGTATTTAAATGAATTAAATACCACTTAATACCTTAATCATTCATTTTTATTTAATATAAAATATTAATGAAAATCCTTACATAATATTATAATATAATTATAATATCACAAAGTATTTTTAATACTTTAAAATCATAATTATATGATTTTCCAACACTTTAATCCATTATTTGATAATTGCTATTAATATTAAAATATTAATATTTTCATGACTAAATATCAAAAGTTATATTTTATAACTTAAAATATTTTTCTAACACTTATATTATTTTAATATGATTTTTAAAACATTAATTCCATTTTTCCTTAATTTATTTAATATATCTATTAAATAAACTAATTATCATTAATATTGATTAATTAATGAAATTCATTCCAAAATATTAAAAGTCATCAAAAATAACTTAAAATATTTTCTTATACCATAAAATTATTTTTCATGACTTTTCATGAATTAAAATTATTTTTAAATAATTTATTTAATATTATAATTAAATAAATAAATACCATTTTTATTCCAAAAATATTAAATATTTTCAAAATATACTCAAAATAGTTAAAAACTATTTTTCATAATTTATTTTGTATTTTTAATAATTAAAAACCATTTTTTTTCTAATTTTTAATCATTTTCTGCATTTTTCCGAAAATAAAGCGTCGCTAAAGGGTCTTTAGGCGACAAAAGTGTCGCTAAATGTGTTCTTCAGCTGTTCTTGAGTGTTCTTGTCAGTGTTCAGGTTGGGTGATTTGACCGAGATTTAATCCGTGTTCCGTTCGATTTCTGGGCCATGTTAAATATTGATCGTGTAGTGTTTATGTAATACTACACGAATCGGTCATCAAATATGTCATACAACATTACATGTCGAAGATCTGGGCCTCCTAAATATCTGACAACTATGTTCTTCATTTTCTGGGTTTTCCAGAAAATGAAGAACAGTCGAGGTACTAGTTTTCGATCCTTATATCTTGGTTTTTGTACTTGTGTTGTGTAATACAAAGGTTGAATCTTGTAGACAACATGTCAGTGTACATTTCTATTACATCAGATCAACATATCAACATCAAAACAGTACGATATAGATCGGTCAAACAAGGGGTCAGAAACAGTTCTTTGTGAATTCTGGGTTTTTCAGAAATTCCACCGGACAGTTGGTCAAAGCATGTTTGACCACGATTTCCTGCTAGTTAAGTTATGATCTATGTGATCTAAAGGCTTTAATGGGTAGTCTACATATCAGACTACAACTAATCAACAACAACTTGGCCAAAACTAACACAAATAAGTACGATCAGAGGCCTCAAACATCTTGTCAGAAATTATGGAAAATTCTGGGTTAGCCAGAAACAGATTTTGTGCTCGGTCAATGTACTTTGACCGATCATATCTTTCAAACTACACGTGATCGGGGCTTGATTCAAGTTCCAGATCACAGCCCATACAACATTCTAAAGGTTTAAAACTTAAAACACAACAAACAATTAACACACATAGATCTAGAAACCCTGACATGTGATTGTCAGACAACATTTTCCAACTTTTTCCAGATTTTTATAAACATTATATCCGAGCATCTAGGTGTTATGGATCCATGATCCAACAACCCAGATCTCTAATTGACACCTTATAACACATATTTAACCAACAAACAACAACATTAAACATCAAAATCATAAATTTCGAAATTTAGGGATTATACCTCTTTTGAGCTTTGATTTTGATTTTTTTATCCTTTGATCTGTTTCTGGCTTGCTAAAACTTTATCATGGTTCATATTTTCTCTCTCCCTCACTCCAAATTTTTAGTTTTTAGAGAGAGGATTGCTTGGGAGAAAAATGAGAGTAAAGTAGCTCATTTCTCTCTCTAATTCTATTAATATGATATGACACATGGCATGTTGCTGATTTTGCTGGATTGCTGGACATAAAAGTCATAAGCTAGGCTAGGGTTGCTCAATCACTCCACTAGGCCAATTCTTGCAAGCTAAGTCACCAAAATGCACTAAGGGCATTTTAGTCTTTTCCATTTATTTCTAGGATTTTCATGAGTTACAAACCCTTAGGGTTTAGGTTTTGAACAATCTAAGGTCTAGGATTTAGCATTTTAGGGTTTAGGTTTTAACCCTGAACTTTGTAATTTAATTTCTACATTTTCGAATTTCGATTTTCAAAATAGAAAATTAACATTTCTAACTTATAATTAGTATTTACTAATTATATTATAATTTCTAAATCATACTAAAATCTTACTAATTAGGATTAGTATTTCCTAATTACAATTGCTTATAAAGCAATTAGGGTCAAAATGGTCATTAGGGTTTATAACCCAATAATTAGGGTTTCTAATAGAAAATTTAATTTTCTAATTTAGAAATTAAATATTCGTAATTAGATTAGAGTTTTCTTATTACTCATAAATTGAAATAATTAGGATTAGGGTTTCCTAATTAACATTGCTAATTTTAGCAATTAAATCCACAACTGAGTATTAGGGTTTCTGACAAAAAAATTAGGGTTCCTAAAATTAAAAATTAGGGTTTGTTAATTAATTAACCTTTACCCTAATTAGTAGTATAATTAATACCACATAAACATTATAATTATCATTTCTATTCCCAGATTAGAGCTTTGATTTTATCAGAATCTGAAATTAGGGTTTTCAGATCTGGTATTAGGGTTTCTAATAATCAACTAGAATTTCCAGTAATTCATTAGGGTTTTCTCTAATTAATTAAAACTATAGGCGTTTAACTTTGTATATACATTGGATTCCCAATCTAGGGTTTTCAATATCCGAATTAGGATTTCGTACTCCCGAAACTGAAACTAGGGTTTCCAGCACCGATTTCTAGGGTTTCTTATTAGACGTTGGGGTTTTCTAACTGAACGTTTGACGTTCTTAATATATTCATAGGGTTTGATACAGATATAAATTATCTGATCAACCCATGACCCTTAACCACATTCTGAACACATCATTAACCATAAACACAGAACATAATCATATAAATCCTTAATCCTGAATAATTCACCTATATCCTTCACCGAATTTTGAAATCCTCAAAATTCAATCCCAATAACATTAAACGCATACACTTATTTTCTGTCTAGGTCTATTATTTGACCTTAAATTAATCATTTAAGATTTTAATAAATTGCCCAAATTCTCTGGTTGTCACATTCACCCCTCCTTATAAGAATTTCGTCCCCGAAATTCACCTTACACCTTACACCGTGCACTTTACACCATTCACACATATACCATTCACACATATTTCAAATGCTACCCAATACATCACTCACAAGGGTAAAATTTTAAAACTGTGCTGAGAAATCGTATAGACTGTTTGTTTTTCATTTTCGCAAAGGTTTTATGGAAATTCATCCGCAAACCGTCATAACTTACGGACACAAAGGGTGATCAGCCCGATATGCCCTGTACTGGCCAAGTACTGATTTTATCTATTTTCCCATCACTGCCAAAGGCACAAAAATTCCACCTCAGTCTTATTTGATTCTGCAGCAAAACAATTTGGTTTGGGAAAATTCTTTCAATAAACACTTGGAGTTTTTGAAAACATTTTTGAGAATGACGTCATGATGCCGCACTGTATTTACAATCCGTTGAGGATTCCGTCATTTGGTGATTTTATCAAGCTACATCATACCATAGTGGAATAGTGACTTTAAGTCAAATTCACACTAAGTAATACTGCATTGATGACTCCATCATTTTTATCATCTCTGCACCAGGTCACATGGTACATAAGTGATAAATAAAAACAATTTTTTTTAAAAGGCACATAGTGCGTATTTAGCTTGATGTCAAAAAATTTGAAGTTTAGCAAAGGTAGGGGTTTAGGAAAACCTAAATCTCCACTAATGATCATTTTCTTAACAATCTATCTGTTCCTATAATCCTTAACACTCCAATCACACACAACTATACCCAGTTCATAAAACCACACTTATGAGTTCATAACCTGGCCACAATTATATGAGTTTACGAACTTACCCTAGTCTGACCTTTAGCGTCTGTTCGCTGAGGGGCTCATAAACATTTCATATAACTATAAGTCAAGAATGTCACATAAGTATGAGTTCTAAGAACTCGTACTTAATCCTATATTCTCTACCTATGACCTATTTATCTATATATAACAACTAGCGTGACACAACATTTCAATTATTACCAATGCCACCAACTGAGTAGTTTTTACACCAAGTACAATTCCCCGCCCATACAAGGAATCATACAACTCAGTTGCTGACACGAGTCCTCATTGAAATTCCCACCTAATCTTAAACCCCTTTTTCAATACGAATTCAATTCGTATTCATAATCCATAACTCTTTTATGAGTTTTCATAGTACCATTTCATAGTACAATTTACACACAGCATCTTGCTATAAACTTTTCAATCATTAGATTGATTCTTTTCCCATATCATAACCTTTATCAGATCACGGGGTGATCTTATCGTATATATTACGATTCAATTCCATACACTATATGATCGTTTTGTTTTACGATCTCATATCCCTGTACTTTCAGTCTTTTAGACTCGATCTATTCACCGTTACTGTTCAACTTTATTATTAGAGTTAGGGAACTCTGTGTCTTTACACTCGCCGAAATTCATCTTTGAATCTTATCGACCAACTAACTCTATATGAGTTAGATCTTATCCTAATCACTGCGGTTATTGATCTCAGGTATTCCTACCTAAGCTTCATAACCAACAGCTCTGATACCAACTGTAGTATCCCCGAATCCGGGCCCAGAATCGCCGCGGACTCGGTACACTAATTCTATAACTATTTGTGGAAGATATAAACATAAATTGTTTATACAATACATTACACACTATTCCCCAAGTTCGAGTAACCTTAACTTAATACACATTTCATAAATTTTCTAACATATAACACATTTATTAAACTATATTATTACATACTAGCCGCACTTTATATCCCAAGCTGAACTTGACTTATTCTTTTTCCTGTATCCGAACGCATTCGCCTTATCTGCAATGTTTTATCATGATATAGCAAGGGTGAGCATGAAAGTTGCCCAGTAAGTTTTTATACAATAATATAACGATATATCATGATTGAAGAGTATGAATAATGGCTTGCTATAATTCATCAATATAATTGAGAACTAGCACGAACAAATTTTTGACTGAACAAGTATTATACATGAACAAAACATTTCTGAACCAACTGGTAATGAAGGTGATCAGCCTTTCATACCTGACTTATACATGCAAGATGTACAGAATATAATTTTCTTGGCAATCAGCAATGATTAACCATAAGCTTGAAGAAACTACTCTTATTAGAGTTAAGTAAAAGAAAACTTGCCTGAACCGTTGATTACCGCACGCAATTTAATAACGCTTTACCCCGAAGACCTAATATTAATAATATAGATCTCCAATATTAGAATAATATCATCACAGTATAATACTGTTATATTTTTACACAGAATAACCTAAATACATTACCACATAATCATATTAATCTATATAGCACACAAGACCTAATATTAAGTCAGACTATTTAAGTCTGAGTTGAAATCGACACCATTCTAACATCCCGATGATCTAGTCGGTCAATACTCAAGTTTAAGTTCAGTTAAACTCTGCTTAAACACTTAACCATTATCACAGATAATTTTTAATCAGTCAAAACATTTTTCCTAGGCTCGTAATAATTTTCGGATAATTATTACCATTTATCAACATTTTTCAATCATTAGTACCGTATTTAAATGAATTAAATACCACTTAATACCTTAATCATTCATATTTATTTAATATAAAATATTAATGAAAATCCTTACATAATATTATAATATAATTATAATATAACAAAGTATTTTTAATACTTTAAAATCATAATTATATGATTTTCCAACACTTTAATCCATTATCCGATAATTGCTATTAATATTAAAATATTAATATTTTCATGACTAAATATCAAAAGTTATATTTTATAACTTAAAATATTTTTCTAACACTTAAATCATTTTAATATGATTTTTAAAACATTAATTCCATTTTTCCTTAATTTATTTAATATATCTATTAAATAAACTAATTATCATTAATATTGATTAATTAATTAAATTCATTCCAAAATATTAAAAGTCATCAAAAATAACTTAAAATATTTTCTTATACCATAATATTATTTTTCATGATTTTTCATGAATTAAAATTATTTTTAAATAATTTATTTAATATTATAATTAAATAAATAAATACCATTTATATTCCAAAAATATTAAATATTTTCAAAATATACTCAAAATAGTTAAAAACTATTTTTCAGACTTTAAAATAATTTTTCATAATTTATTTTGTATTTTTAATAATTAAAAACCATTTTTTTCTAATTTTTAATCATTTTCTGCATTTTTCCGAAAATAAAGCGTCGCTAAAGGGTCTTTAGGCGACAAAAGTGTCGCTAAATGTGTTCTTCAGCTGTTCTTGAGTGTTCTTGTCAGTGTTCGGGTTGGGTGATTTGACCGAGATTTAATCCGTGTTCCGTTCGATTTCTGGGTCATGTTAAATATTGATCGTATAGTGTTTATGTAATACTACATGAATCGGTCATCAAATATGTCATACAACATTACATGTCGAAGATCTGGGCCTCCAAAGTATCTGACAACTATGTTTTTCATTTTCTGGGTTTTCTAGAAAATGAAGAACAGTCGAGGTACTAGTTTTCGATCCTTATATCTTGGTTTCTGTACTTGTGTTGTGTAATATAAAGGTTGAATCTTGTAGACAACATGTCAGTGTACATTTCTATTACATCAGATCAACATATCAACATCAAAACAGTACGATATAGATCGGTCAAACAAGGGGTCAGAAACTGTTCTTGGTGAATTCTGGGTTTTCCAGAAATTCCACAGGACAGTTGGTCAAAGCATGTTTGACCACGATTTCCTCCTAGTTAAGTTATGATCTATGTGATATAAAGGCTTTAATGGGTAGTCTACATATCAGACTACAACTAATCAACAACAACTTGGCCAAAACTAACACAAATAAGTACGATCAGAGGCCTCAAACATCTTGTCAGAAATTCTGGAAAATTCTGGGTTACCAAGAAACAGATTTTGTGCTCGGTCAATGTACTTTGACCGATCATATCTTTCAAACTACACGTGATTTGGGCTTGATTCAAGTTCCAGATCACAGCCCATACAACATTCTACAGGTTTAAAACTTAAAACACAACAAACAATTAACACACATAGATCTAGAAACCCTGACATGTGATTGTCAGACAACATTTTCCAACTTTTTCCAGATTTTTATAAACATTAGATCCGAGCATCTAGGTGTTATGGATCCATGATCCAACAACCCAGATCTCTAATTGACACCTTATAACACATATTTAACCAACAAACAACAACATTAAACATCAAAATCATAAATTTCAAAATTTAGGGATTATACCTCTTTTGAGCTTTGATTTTGATTTTCTGATCCTTTGATTTGTTTCTGGCTTGCTAAAACTTTATCATGGTTCATATTTTCTCTCTCCCTCACTCCAAATTTTTAGTTTTTAGAGAGAGGATTGCTTGGGAGAAAAATGAGAGTAAAGTAGCTCATTTCTCTCTCTAATTCTATTAATATGATATGACACATGGCATGTTGCTGATTTTGCTGGATTGCTGGACATAAAAGTCATAAGCTAGGCTAGGGTTGCTCAACCACTCCACTAGGCCAATTCTTGCAAGCTAAGTCACCAAAATGCACTTAGGGCATTTTAGTCTTTTCCATTTATTTCTAGGATATTCATGAGTTGCAAACCCTTAGGGTTTAGGTTTTGAGCAATCTAAGGTCTAGGATTTAGCATTTTAGAGTTTAGGTTTTAACCCTTAATTTTGTAATTTAATTTCTACATTTTCGAATTTCGGTTTTCAAAATAGAAAATTAACATTTCTAACTTATAATTAGTATTTACTAATTATATTATAATTTCTTAATCATACTAAAATCTTACTAATTAGGATTAGTATTTTCTAATTACAATTGCTTATAAAGCAATTAGGGTCAAAATGGTCATTAGGGTTTATAACCCAATAATTAGGGTTTCTAATAGAAAATTTAATTTTCTAATTTAAAATTAAATATTCGTAATTAGATTAGAGTTTTCTAATTACTCATAAATTGAAATAATTAGGATTAGGGTTTCCTAATTAACATTGCTAATTTTAGCAATTAAATCCACAACTGAGCATTAGGGTTTTTGACGGAATAATTAGGGTTCCTAAAATTGAAAATTAGGGTTTGTTAATTAATTAACATTTACCCTAATTAGTAGTATAATTAATACCACATAAGCATTATAATTATCATTTCTATTCCCAGATTAGGGCTTTCATTTTATCAGAATCTGAAATTAGGATTTTCAGATCTGGTATCAGGGTTTCTAATAATCAAATAGAATTTCCAGTAATTCATTAGGGTTTTCCCTAATTAATTAAAATTATAGGCGTTTAACTTTGTATATACATTGCATTCCCAATCTAGGGTTTTCAATATCCGAATTAGGATTTCGTACTCCCGGAACTGAAACTAGGGTTTCCAGCACCGATTTCTAGGGTTTCTTATTAGACGTTAGGGTTTTCTAACTGAACGTTTGACGTTCTTAATATATTCATAAGGTTTGATACAGATATAAATTATTTGATCAACCCATGACCCTTAACCACATTCTGAACACATCATTAACCATAAACACAGAACATAATCACATAAATCCTTAATTGAATAATTCACCTATATCCTTCACCGAATTTTGAATTCCTCAAAATTCAATCCCAATAACATTAAACGCATACACTTATTTTCTGTCTAGGTCTATTATTTGACCTTAAATCAATCATTTAAGATTTTAATAAATTGCCCAAATTCTCGGGTTGTCACAGTACTCAATCTTAATTGTGTTCCTAAATATTTCTGAAGGCTTTTCCAAAAATTTGAAGTAAAACGTGGATCTCGATCTGATACTATGGAAACAGGCACTCCATGCCTAGAGATAATTTTATTGATGTATAGTTTGGCAAGGTGATCTAAGTTGTGAGTAATTTTAATAGGTAAAAAGTGAGCTGATTTGGTTAAAGGGTTAACTATAACCCATATTACATTATGGCCCTTTTGTGTAGCTGGAAGGACAACAATAAAGTTAATGGTTATATGTTCCCACTTCCACTCAGGAATCAGTAGGGGTTGAAGTAAACCACTCATCTTTTGATGCTCAACCTTAACCCTTTGACACGTAAGATATTTTCTTACCCATTCAGCTATTTCTCTTTTCATATTCAACCACCAAAAGTGACGACTTAAATCCTTATACATTTTTGTACTGCCAGGATGTATGGCAAATTAAGAATTATGAGCTTCGTTTAAAATTTTGTCTTTTAAAGCTTAATTTAACGGAACCCAGATTATATCTTCATATCTTATTATTCCATCCTTATCTATTTTGAATTTGTTATACTTTTCATGAGTTGAATTAGACTTATACCTCTGACATTCTTCATCATTTTCCTGTATCTCTTTAACTTTGTTAAGCAGAGATGAAACTCCTAAAATGTAAATTTTTTAGGTAGAGGTAGTTAGAAATTCAACCTTAATTTCTAAATTTTCAAAATCTTTTATTAAACTATCATTGGTGGTTAATCCATTCAACTTTTATTGATTATTTCTACTTAACGCATCAGCTACAACATTGGCTTTACAGGGATGATATAAGATTTCACAGTCAAAATCCTTTATCAGTTCTAACAACCTCCTCTGTCTTAAATTTAGTTCCTTTTGTGTAAAAATATATTTCAAACTTTTATGATCTGTATATATATCTCACACTTCTCCCCGTACAAGTAATGTCTCCAAATTTTTAGAGCAAAAACTATTGCGACTAACTCTAGATCTTGAGTAGGATACCTCTTCTCATAATCTTTGAGTTATCGTGATGCATAAGCAATCACTTTTCCATGTTGCATCAACACACACCCTAAACCTATGTGTGATGCATCACTAAATACTACAAGGCATCCTGTATCATCTGGTAAGGATAACACTGGAGCCATGCTCAGTCGCTTCTTCAACTCTTGGAAGCTCTCCTCACATTTATCTGTCTAGACGTATTTCACCGCCTTTCGAGTTAAATTAGTTAATGGAGTTGCTATTTTTGAAAAATCTTTTATAAACCGTCGATAATAACCTACTAAACCGAGAAAACTTCGTATTTTTGTTGGAGTTGTTGGTTGTTCCCAATTCACAACCGTTTCGATCTAAGTTGGATCTATAGATATTCCATTCTTGTCAATCACATGACCTAGAAATTGAACTCTCTTTAATCAGAATTCACACTTGGAAAACATTACATAAAGTTGTTCCTTTCGTAAAATATCCAAAACGACTCTCAAGTGTTCAGTATGTTCTTCCCGTGTTTTTGAGTATACCAGAATATCGTCGATAAACACTACAACATATTTGTCTAAGCAAGGTTTAAACACTCGATTCATTAAATCCATAAATGTTGTCGATGCATTAGTCAATCCAAAAGACATTACAAGAAACTTATAATGTCCATAGCGTGTCCTAAACGCTGTTTTCAGCACATCATTCTTTCTTACCTTTAATTGATGATAACCTGTTTAAGGTCAATTTTTGAAAAATGTTCGGCCCCCTTTAATAGGTCAAACAAATCATCAATCCTTAGTAAAGGATATTTATTTTTAATAGTTAGTTTATTTGGCTCTCTATAGTCTATACATAGTCTCATTATTCCATCCTTTTTCTTTATAAATAATAATGGTGCTCCTCAGGGTGAAACACTAGGTTGTATGTACTTTTTATCTAAGAGTTCATGTAATTGTATAAGTAACTCTTTCTATTCTATAGGTGCCATTCTATAAGGTGTCTTAGAAACCGGTGTCGTTCCTAGTGCAAGATCAATGACGAACTCAATTTCCCTATTTGGAGGTAAACCTGGTAAGTCATCCAGAAATACATCAGGAAAATCCTTAATTATTGGTATTTGATCTAGTTTTACTCCTTTTTGTCGAGTATCAACTTTATAGGCCAAATACCCTAAACAACCCTTTCTAAGTAATCTTTATGCCTTAACAATAGTCAAACATCGAGATTGCTTAGGTAAACAACTATCGTTGAACACTACCTTTGACTTCGAAATAGTCAAAAGGTTTATACATTTTTGATGACAATCAATCATCGCATTATGATTAACTAACCAATCCATTCCTAAAATTACATCAAATTCTCCCAACTGAATTGGTATCAAATCTATTTTAAAATTATGTCCTTTTATTACCACACTACATTTCTTGTATATGGTTTTAACCGGAATCCTTTCATTATTAGCAATTTCTGCACAAAATGGTTTGTCTAAATTTTCACAAGGTATATTCAAGTTTGAAAAAAAATATTTAGACACAAAAAGAACATGTAGCACCATAATCGAATAACACATATGCATTTAAAGTGTTGATAGGGATGATACATGTCACCACGTCTTGTGAAGCAATAGCATCCCTCACCGACATATTAAATATTCTCGCGGTAGGTCAATTTTGAACCCCAACTGTAGCTAGTGTTGATTGATTATTATCGGGTACTCTATTCCCCTTTCCTCCTTTATTCTTAGGTTTGGGACAATTCTTTGAAAAATGGTCCAATAAACCACAATTAAAACATTTATTTTTATTTGGAAGAGGACACTGTGGAGAAAAATGTCACGTCTGACAACAATTATAACATTTGTTATGAAGGCATTGTCCTTTATGTTTCTTTCCACAAGTAAGACAAGGTTTAATGATGTTATTATTAAAATTATTATTAGTATTACCTACCTTTTTCCCCAGGTTGTTAGAAAAAGTATTATCCCATTTTTGTTTGTTATTAAACCCACCTAAACTAGGTTTTGTCCCAAGTTTCCCTTTTTCATTCTGACTTTTCTTGTCCTGGTGAAATTTAGCAAGACTTTCATTCTCACTTTCGGCTATAGTAGCTTTCTCAACACTTTAATCCATTATCCGATAATTGCTATTAATATTAAAATATTAATATTTTCATGACTAAATATCAAAAGTTATATTTTATAACTTAAAATATTTTTCTAACACTTAAATCATTTTAATATGATTTTTAAAACATTAATTCCATTTTTCCTTAATTTATTTAATATATCTATTAAATAAACTAATTATCATTAATATTGATTAATTAATTAAATTCATTCCAAAATATTAAAAGTCATCAAAAATAACTTAAAATATTTTCTTATACCATAATATTATTTTTCATGATTTTTCATGAATTAAAATTATTTTTAAATAATTTATTTAATATTATAATTAAATAAATAAATACCATTTATATTCCAAAAATATTAAATATTTTCAAAATATACTCAAAATAGTTAAAAACTATTTTTCAGACTTTAAAATAATTTTTCATAATTTATTTTGTATTTTTAATAATTAAAAACCATTTTTTTCTAATTTTTAATCATTTTCTGCATTTTTCCGAAAATAAAGCGTCGCTAAAGGGTCTTTAGGCGACAAAAGTGTCGCTAAATGTGTTCTTCAGCTGTTCTTGAGTGTTCTTGTCAGTGTTCGGGTTGGGTGATTTGACCGAGATTTAATCCGTGTTCCGTTCGATTTCTGGGTCATGTTAAATATTGATCGTATAGTGTTTATGTAATACTACATGAATCGGTCATCAAATATGTCATACAACATTACATGTCGAAGATCTGGGCCTCCAAAGTATCTGACAACTATGTTTTTCATTTTCTGGGTTTTCTAGAAAATGAAGAACAGTCGAGGTACTAGTTTTCGATCCTTATATCTTGGTTTCTGTACTTGTGTTGTGTAATATAAAGGTTGAATCTTGTAGACAACATGTCAGTGTACATTTCTATTACATCAGATCAACATATCAACATCAAAACAGTACGATATAGATCGGTCAAACAAGGGGTCAGAAACTGTTCTTGGTGAATTCTGGGTTTTCCAGAAATTCCACAGGACAGTTGGTCAAAGCATGTTTGACCACGATTTCCTCCTAGTTAAGTTATGATCTATGTGATATAAAGGCTTTAATGGGTAGTCTACATATCAGACTACAACTAATCAACAACAACTTGGCCAAAACTAACACAAATAAGTACGATCAGAGGCCTCAAACATCTTGTCAGAAATTCTGGAAAATTCTGGGTTACCAAGAAACAGATTTTGTGCTCGGTCAATGTACTTTGACCGATCATATCTTTCAAACTACACGTGATTTGGGCTTGATTCAAGTTCCAGATCACAGCCCATACAACATTCTACAGGTTTAAAACTTAAAACACAACAAACAATTAACACACATAGATCTAGAAACCCTGACATGTGATTGTCAGACAACATTTTCCAACTTTTTCCAGATTTTTATAAACATTAGATCCGAGCATCTAGGTGTTATGGATCCATGATCCAACAACCCAGATCTCTAATTGACACCTTATAACACATATTTAACCAACAAACAACAACATTAAACATCAAAATCATAAATTTCAAAATTTAGGGATTATACCTCTTTTGAGCTTTGATTTTGATTTTCTGATCCATTGATTTGTTTCTGGCTTGCTAAAACTTTATCATGGTTCATATTTTCTCTCTCCCTCACTCCAAATTTTTAGTTTTTAGAGAGAGGATTGCTTGGGAGAAAAATGAGAGTAAAGTAGCTCATTTCTCTCTCTAATTCTATTAATATGATATGACACATGGCATGTTGCTGATTTTGCTGGATTGCTGGACATAAAAGTCATAAGCTAGGCTAGGGTTGCTCAACCACTCCACTAGGCCAATTCTTGCAAGCTAAGTCACCAAAATGCACTTAGGGCATTTTAGTCTTTTCCATTTATTTCTAGGATATTCATGAGTTGCAAACCCTTAGGGTTTAGGTTTTGAGCAATCTAAGGTCTAGGATTTAGCATTTTAGAGTTTAGGTTTTAACCCTTAATTTTGTAATTTAATTTCTACATTTTCGAATTTCGGTTTTCAAAATAGAAAATTAACATTTCTAACTTATAATTAGTATTTACTAATTATATTATAATTTCTTAATCATACTAAAATCTTACTAATTAGGATTAGTATTTTCTAATTACAATTGCTTATAAAGCAATTAGGGTCAAAATGGTCATTAGGGTTTATAACCCAATAATTAGGGTTTCTAATAGAAAATTTAATTTTCTAATTTAAAATTAAATATTCGTAATTAGATTAGAGTTTTCTAATTACTCATAAATTGAAATAATTAGGATTAGGGTTTCCTAATTAACATTGCTAATTTTAGCAATTAAATCCACAACTGAGCATTAGGGTTTTTGACGGAATAATTAGGGTTCCTAAAATTGAAAATTAGGGTTTGTTAATTAATTAACATTTACCCTAATTAGTAGTATAATTAATACCACATAAGCATTATAATTATCATTTCTATTCCCAGATTAGGGCTTTCATTTTATCAGAATCTGAAATTAGGATTTTCAGATCTGGTATCAGGGTTTCTAATAATCAACTAGAATTTCCAGTAATTCATTAGGGTTTTCCCTAATTAATTAAAATTATAGGCGTTTAACTTTGTATATACATTGCATTCCCAATCTAGGGTTTTCAATATCCGAATTAGGATTTCGTACTCCCGGAACTGAAACTAGGGTTTCCAGCACCGATTTCTAGGGTTTCTTATTAGACGTTAGGGTTTTCTAACTGAACGTTTGACGTTCTTAATATATTCATAAGGTTTGATACAGATATAAATTATCTGATCAACCCATGACCCTTAACCACATTCTGAACACATCATTAACCATAAACACAGAACATAATCACATAAATCCTTAATTGAATAATTCACCTATATCCTTCACCGAATTTTGAATTCCTCAAAATTCAATCCCAATAACATTAAACGCATACACTTATTTTCTGTCTAGGTCTATTATTTGACCTTAAATCAATCATTTAAGATTTTAATAAATTGCCCAAATTCTCGGGTTGTCACAGTACTCAATCTTAATTGTGTTCCTAAATATTTCTGAAGGCTTTTCCAAAAATTTGAAGTAAAACGTGGATCTCGATCTGATACTATGGAAACAGGCACTCCATGCCTAGAGATAATTTTATTGATGTATAGTTTGGCAAGGTGATCTAAGTTGTGAGTAATTTTAATAGGTAAAAAGTGAGCTGATTTGGTTAAAGGGTTAACTATAACCCATATTACATTATGGCCCTTTTGTGTAGCTGGAAGGACAACAATAAAGTTAATGGTTATATGTTCCCACTTCCACTCAGGAATCAGTAGGGGTTGAAGTAAACCACTCATCTTTTGATGCTCAACCTTAACCCTTTGACACGTAAGATATTTTCTTACCCATTCAGCTATTTCTCTTTTCATATTCAACCACCAAAAGTGACGACTTAAATCCTTATACATTTTTGTACTGCCAGGATGTATGGCAAATTAAGAATTATGAGCTTCGTTTAAAATTTTGTCTTTTAAAGCTTAATTTAACGGAACCCAGATTATATCTTCATATCTTATTATTCCATCCTTATCTATTTTGAATTTGTTATACTTTTCATGAGTTGAATTAGACTTATACCTCTGACATTCTTCATCATTTTCCTGTATCTCTTTAACTTTGTTAAGCAGAGATGAAACTCCTAAAATGTAAATTTTTTAGGTAGAGGTAGTTAGAAATTCAACCTTAATTTCTAAATTTTCAAAATCTTTTATTAAACTATCATTGGTGGTTAATCCATTCAACTTTTATTGATTATTTCTACTTAACGCATCAGCTACAACATTGGCTTTACAGGGATGATATAAGATTTCACAGTCAAAATCCTTTATCAGTTCTAACAACCTCCTCTGTCTTAAATTTAGTTCCTTTTGTGTAAAAATATATTTCAAACTTTTATGATCTGTATATATATCTCACACTTCTCCCCGTACAAGTAATGTCTCCAAATTTTTAGAGCAAAAACTATTGCGACTAACTCTAGATCTTGAGTAGGATACCTCTTCTCATAATCTTTGAGTTATCGTGATGCATAAGCAATCACTTTTCCATGTTGCATCAACACACACCCTAAACCTATGTGTGATGCATCACTAAATACTACAAGGCATCCTGTATCATCTGGTAAGGATAACACTGGAGCCATGCTCAGTCGCTTCTTCAACTCTTGGAAGCTCTCCTCACATTTATCTGTCTAGACGTATTTCACCGCCTTTCGAGTTAAATTAGTTAATGGAGTTGCTATTTTTGAAAAATCTTTTATAAACCGTCGATAATAACCTACTAAACCGAGAAAACTTCGTATTTTTGTTGGAGTTGTTGGTTGTTCCCAATTCACAACCGTTTCGATCTAAGTTGGATCTATAGATATTCCATTCTTGTCAATCACATGACCTAGAAATTGAACTCTCTTTAATCAGAATTCACACTTGGAAAACATTACATAAAGTTGTTCCTTTCGTAAAATATCCAAAACGACTCTCAAGTGTTCAGTATGTTCTTCCCGTGTTTTTGAGTATACCAGAATATCGTCGATAAACACTACAACATATTTGTCTAAGCAAGGTTTAAACACTCGATTCATTAAATCCATAAATGTTGTCGATGCATTAGTCAATCCAAAAGACATTACAAGAAACTTATAATGTCCATAGCGTGTCCTAAACGCTGTTTTCAGCACATCATTCTTTCTTACCTTTAATTGATGATAACCTGTTTAAGGTCAATTTTTGAAAAATGTTCGGCCCCCTTTAATAGGTCAAACAAATCATCAATCCTTAGTAAAGGATATTTATTTTTAATAGTTAGTTTATTTGGCTCTCTATAGTCTATACATAGTCTCATTATTCCATCCTTTTTCTTTATAAATAATAATGGTGCTCCTCAGGGTGAAACACTAGGTTGTATGTACTTTTTATCTAAGAGTTCATGTAATTGTATAAGTAACTCTTTCTATTCTATAGGTGCCATTCTATAAGGTGTCTTAGAAACCGGTGTCGTTCCTAGTGCAAGATCAATGACGAACTCAATTTCCCTATTTGGAGGTAAACCTGGTAAGTCATCCAGAAATACATCAGGAAAATCCTTAATTATTGGTATTTGATCTAGTTTTACTCCTTTTTGTCGAGTATCAACTTTATAGGCCAAATACCCTAAACAACCCTTTCTAAGTAATCTTTATGCCTTAACAATAGTCAAACATCGAGATTGCTTAGGTAAACAACTATCGTTGAACACTACCTTTGACTTCGAAATAGTCAAAAGGTTTATACATTTTTGATGACAATCAATCATCGCATTATGATTAACTAACCAATCCATTCCTAAAATTACATCAAATTCTCCCAACTGAATTGGTATCAAATCTATTTTAAAATTATGTCCTTTTATTACCACACTACATTTCTTGTATATGGTTTTAACCGGAATCCTTTCATTATTAGCAATTTCTGCACAAAATGGTTTGTCTAAATTTTCACAAGGTATATTCAAGTTTGAAAAAAAATATTTAGACACAAAAAGAACATGTAGCACCATAATCGAATAACACATATGCATTTAAAGTGTTGATAGGGATGATACATGTCACCACGTCTTGTGAAGCAATAGCATCCCTCACCGACATATTAAATATTCTCGCGGTAGGTCAATTTTGAACCCCAACTGTAGCTAGTGTTGATTGATTATTATCGGGTACTCTATTCCCCTTTCCTCCTTTATTCTTAGGTTTGGGACAATTCTTTGAAAAATGGTCCAATAAACCACAATTAAAACATTTATTTTTATTTGGAAGAGGACACTGTGGAGAAAAATGTCACGTCTGACAACAATTATAACATTTGTTATGAAGGCATTGTCCTTTATGTTTCTTTCCACAAGTAAGACAAGGTTTAATGATGTTATTATTAAAATTATTATTAGTATTACCTACCTTTTTCCCCAGGTTGTTAGAAAAAGTATTATCCCATTTTTGTTTGTTATTAAACCCACCTAAACTAGGTTTTGTCCCAAGTTTCCCTTTTTCATTCTGACTTTTCTTGTCCTGGTGAAATTTAGCAAGACTTTCATTCTCACTTTCGGCTATAGTAGCTTTCTCAAGTATTTTAGAGAAAGTATTTATTTGAAGTACTGACAACCTACTTCGAATCTGAGGTTTTAAACCCTCCTGAAACCTACGAGTCTTTCTAAGTTCAGTGGTTACTTGATGAGGAGCAAACCTGGACAGTTCATTAAACTTGGTTATATATTGGGTTACAGTTAGATCTCCTTGTTTTAAGTCCATAAATTTTATTTCCATGCGATCTTTCAGGGATTGAGAAAAATAGTTTTCAAAGAACAACTCTTTAAATCTATCCCAAGGAACAATTTCAGTTTCTACCCGACCTTTGGTTGATTCCCACCAATAATTAACATCACCTTTTAGGAAAAAGGTTTCAAAAGTTATCTTTTGATTATTACTGACATTGGTTACTAGGAAAAATTTCTCTATTTTTGAAATCCAAATTTGTGCCTCGACATGTTCTGATGTATCTTTAAATTCAGGTGGTCCAACTAATTTAAAATCTTTAAAAGATGTGTTTTGGTTTATTGGTCTATCCATAGCTCCTAACATAAGGTCTACTAACTGTTGGGTATAATTATCTTCATTATTCATTTCTCTTTGGGGTCTTCTGGCTGGTGGCATGATTTTATATAAAGTAATAACACAATTCACATAAGAATTTGAATAACACAAACATATTGTTTATTTTATATATCACAACGGTCGTTCACAACAACTTAGTAGTTAAACATACTATTATCTTACAAACACTGGTAACAATACAAACTTTGAATGCTTCTTTATTTATACTAAGATAAAGAATTCAACCACCTATACTACTCCCTAGAAATTATTAATATCATCAAAGGAATCCTGAATCATGTGACAAACCACAGATCGATCTATGAGATAAGCTGTTTTCTTCTCCTCTACCGGATATCAAACTACACGGCGCTGCAAATCATTAAAAGTATCTCGAACACCCAGAGATGTTTTAAGAAGTCTTAACTGAATTTCCTTCCTGCCCCTTTGTGCATGGTGCAGTTGTACTTTTAGTTGTTGACTATGTCCCCTCTCATGTTTTAGCATTCCCTCAGCTATATCAGCCCTAAACATCATTTTATTCTCATATTCTATTATCTTCATCAGTGATGCCATTGCTTCATCCTGTTCATCAATTCTCATTAATTGTCCTGCTACTAAAAACTCATCTTCCTCAGCATCTAACAGTTGTTGATCATGAAGCAATTCTTCATCTTCTACATCACTAGCTATAAATGACTTAATTTATGGTGGATTGTTTGCTATTATCATTTCTTCAGCATTGGAGTTGGCCATCTATAAAAGAAAACTAACTTAATCGTGGTATAGAAATTTACACGACATAATAGTTTTAATGTTATATTTTATGTGTACTTTAAAATTTTTACGGACTCGAAGACTGTATACTAAGAATTCTCTTCCTTATATCTATAGCCTTGAAGCTTTAATACCAAAATTGTAACACCCTCATATCTATACTACCATGGTATCTGATATGGTGCTTATAACGAATTCATAGAATGCATTTAAATCTACACACCCATGGTATCTGATTACAAGATTATATTAAATAGAGGGACTATCAGATATAATTCTCATAGATCCAAAATTCACAGTATCCCATAACAAATATAAATTCTCAAGAGAACTATTAATGTGTTTGGATAGCCTCACTTGCATATATGAACTGTATCTGTGACTAGAGTCTATCTATCTGAAATTCAGAGTATCAGTAATAACATGAACAGTCTATATTACCAATACCCTCACCAGATGTATAGTCTATGCCAAGCGAATTTATACTATCGTATCGATTGTAACTATCTATCCGAAATCTAGAGTATTAATAACAACATGAATAGTCCATGCTATTAATACCCTCACTCAGATAAATAGTTCCCAAGGATCTCAACTATATTCGAAGAATTCTAACTTTACATCTATATATGTAAGAAAACACGGTTGCGGTAATAAAAGATGTTATATATATATATATATATATATATATATATATATATATATATATATATATATATATATATATATATATCAGAATATTAAGATTCGATTACATGATTATCGTAACGAGTTTCTTATTACAAAGTATTCAAATAGACAAGAATATAATCTAATCTAAATAGGGACGCTTCCCTTTATCTACTCCAGATGTTCCAGGGTTACCATCTAAAATTGCAAAGGGAATAATTTGCAAGGGTGAGCTATGACATGCTAAGAAAGTTTTGAATTTATAAAAATAAATGATTTGAAGAAATATAACAATTCAAATTTTGACTGATAGTTGTTACCATTTCACTATGGATTTATATTTCTGTTAGTCACATAGATTTAGAAATTTTATTCAGATATGAGATAGGGGGTCGGCCTATTCAACATCTTAGGAGTATGCATCTCATCCTACCAGTGCTCAAATGCACCGAACTTAGTGTTAATATATTATCGCCCGAAAGATCCCATACGGGATACCCAAACAATTTGGTTTGACACAACAATTTAAGCTTAAAAATCAATATGAAGAAATAATTCATTTCTTAGTTATGCTGAAGCTATAGCAATAACCTTACAATAAGAGGTAATTCAAATGTAGGTGTATTATATTATATCAATAGCATATCAAGATAAAAATCTTGTTCAACGAGTAAATAGGTTCAATAAAATTGCATAATTAGTTTAAGGGTTAAGAAGAACTTGCCTGAGCGTAGATCAGTAAAGTTATGCTACTAAATTCGTTTAATAAAAACCTACGATGTTCATATATATAAATCTAACACGTTATTATTGATAACAATACTCAAATATAATATTTATATAAGATTGGGATAGATTCGATAAGGTTTCGATGTACAAAGTCTTTACCGAATATTAAATAAATCGATAAATAGACTAAATTTTATTTATAAATTTTATTATATTTTTAGATAATTTATTTATCCTTTATAATGATTTTTAGAAGTTTTAAAATATTTTTAAAACATTTATTTATCCATTAAATGATTTTAAATCATTTATTTCTATATTTAGGTAATTTATATTTACTTAAAATTTTACAAAAACATCATTTATTATTTTTAAATAATTTATAATCATTTATTATCATTTTTATATCATTAATATTATTTTTTAATAATTATTTAGTATTTATAAATAATTATTCTAATTACTTTATTATTAAGTTAATTATTAATAATATCGAAATAAAATAAAATATTTATTGAATTTATGTAAAAATATCATAATTTAATTATAATTATTTAATATAATTTTTAAAATTGTTTTTGTATTTATTTATATTTATTTATTAATATTTCCTAATATTTATAATTTATTTTTAAAAAAAATCAATTTCTGTCTTTAACTAAAGCCCTTCAGTGACAGAAACTGTCGTTGTAGGTGTTCTTGAGTTTCTGGGCAATAGTTTGGTCATGGTCGAGTGACTAGTTTGACCTCAAATTATCTAGCTACTGTATATGAGTTTGGATTTGGTCAAGTGTTGATGTTATAGTACTCTTACAGTAGTACAACATGAATCAAATTTTAGGCTTTAACTTACATATAACAAGAAGTTATAGAGACTCAAAGTGACTGTCAGAGCTGTTCTTGAGTTTCTGGGCAACCCAAAACAGTGGTCTAGGTCGGTCAACGATTTTGTGGCTTGAGTATCTTTGATTCTGTGTATTAGATGTGTGTTGTGTTTGTTGTAACAATTAGTATATATGTCAGGGTACATATATATAACACTAACATGAATAAATCATAAATCTAAGGCCTCTAATTATGCTAGTCAAAGTACAGCCAAACGTTATTCTTCAATTTTCTAGGCAGCCCAGAAAACTTGGTCAAGCTCGGTTAACGGATTTTGACCATTAATTCCAGTAATCATATACGTTGTTTGTGCAATTTAAGATCATAGATATGTAGTACATATACCAGGGTGTTAGTCTAATACAAAACATTACAAAAACAACAAACATAAAGCGATTAAAAAGGATGGTCAAAGTAGCCAATTCGACTATTCTTGAGTTTTCTGGGTAACCTAGAAAACTACAATCCGTGAACGGTCAACGCACTTTGAACACTTATAACTTTCAATCTATGGTTCTAATGAACCTTTTTTCTTTTCCAGATTAAACACCTACTAACAGGCAACAAGTAACATACAATTAACAGACCTAAACATAAACACAAATGAATCTACAAGCCTTGACATTCGGTTGTCAGACTTGGTTTTCAAAATTTCTAGATTTCTAAAAACACTTAATTAAGCCATCTAGATGTTATGAAAAGGTGTTCAACCAATATAACATACTTTATAACATATTAATACATATTCCTAAACATTTAAACAACAAAATTAACAAAGGATCAAAGAGCTAGCTATGAACTAGGGTTTGTACTTTTTCTTAACTAATTTTTGATTCTAGCTTCTGATGTTGTTGCTGCTATCACCCAGGCTTGATTTTGTAAGTAAGTAAGTGTATAATGACTTAAAAATTTTCTGAGTTTGCTCAGACCTAAGGTTCCTATTTATAGACTTCTTCAACTTGGCTTTTTGGACATTTTCAAGCAACTTGCCTCAACAGATATCAGATCTGATGACTATTATCATGCTTGGAAGTTACAAGCATGTCATGTGTAGCCTAGGGACTTGTAATGGTGACTCCTAACCTACTTGTGAGCTAGTTAGGGTAGTTTAGTAGCTTAATTATGTTCTAATCTTCAATAATCTTGATTAGGATTTTGTTTTTAATGATTAGGATTGTTAATTGATGTTTATTACTACCTAATTGAAGTTTACTAACCATGATTGGTGTAAGATAATCTAATTAGGGTTTAATTAACTAATTAGGGTTTAGTTTACAAATTAGGGTTAGGGTTTTGCTAATTAGGGTTAGGGTTTATTAATCTAGGGTTACTAACCTAGATTTCTTGCTAATCCTAATGTTGCCTAATTTTTATATAGCACTTTACCACGCAAGTATACGCGTTCAATTGTAATATTCAGCAAGCAAGGATATCGTTCCCACGAGGAAATAGACTAATATTTATCAATTACTAACTCTAACGCAATTAATCCTATTTTAAACTACGAAAATTTTGTTTATGATTTGAAAATTAAACTTAACAAACTAATAATTAAAAATCAAAATATTACAAGAATAACTGCAGATTTAACAGATTAAGATTACAACTTCCCTTGGTATTTCATTTAAACTAACTTACTTCCCATGTAAATTAAATCAATTAATATGAATTGTTATCCAAGAATGCTTTATAAATATTCACGCTCTTCTTCCAAAGACACATGAACAAATCCTCCTAAATCCAATCTCTAAGATGTAGAATTATAAGGAACACCCCAATTAATCAACGCACTATATTCCTATGTGAATCAAGTTAATTAGGGTTTACGCACAAATTCTTTCAATGGATACAAAAGACACATAGGTATATTCCTATCCTACATGCTAATCATATTAACCCTATTCAGATTATATGAACAGATGTTATCATATCCAGATCTCAATCTATACTCCATCTTCCAATTTTATATAGATTATCACAGTAATTGTTGATCAGGCAATTAATCAATAAGCATAAGATATAATAAACAATTCAATAAAAACTAACTTTCATTCAATGGGAAGCTTGCAATTTAAACTACATACCAAGTTCCGTTGCAATCTTAATTAAAATTTAGTTCATGATAATAATAAAGAAAAACATAATCCAGATAAATAATCCAAACATCCCAGATAGTTACAAAAGATAAAACTAGAGAAGAGAAGAAGAAACTCTGAATTTGCTCCAATACTCTCTCTTAGATCTTTAGCCTTTCCAATTCTCCTTCGTGTTTTTCTTCCTTATTCTCTCTGCAAAAATCTCTTGAAACTTCGTTGATTCCTTGCAAAATTCGTTCACTCTGCTTTTGTAGAGTCCTCTCCCATTTGTATTGGTCTCAGCCCTCATTCAGACTCCTCTTTGGCTTCAAAAACCCACTTGACAGCTGAAAACGCAACTTTCTACGCACTAGAGCGCCTAGGCGCTCATCATAGGGCAATTCCATGCGCCTAGGCGCTTGGCCAACATTATGTTTCTGACTTGGAGCGCCTAGGCGCTTGAAATAGGCTTGTTTGGAGCGCCTAGGCGCTTGCTACTTTTCCAACATTTTCTGCTCTGACGTCCTTTGGGAAAATGGCCATAACTTCTTCGTCCGAACTCCGATTCAGATGATTCAAGATGTTCTGGAAAGAGGAAAAGTAGATCTACAACTTTCATTCTTGAAGTTTCGTGAAATAATATCCGGAGCTATAGTCAAATTGGCTCTGAAGTGACTGCTGTGTAAATAGCAAGCCGAAAATGCGAATCTAGCCACCCTAAACGTCGATCCATGTAACTTTTATCCCAATTCCTACAAAACAATATAAAACATGCATAAATAGACACAAACACATAAAAACATCTTAAAAGACTCGAGATCAACAATAAATTAAGCTCGAATGTATCTAATTCATGTGTATAAAACTCACTCATCAAATACCCCCAAACTTAAACCTTTGCTTGTCCTCAAGCAAAAACACAAAAATGTTATGCAATGCAATGTAATGAAACTAATCTATATGCCTACGAATCCAACAGTAATGACAGAAACAAGTCTATTTAACTGGCCTTAGAGAAATCAAGTAAACATGATAATACATCATATTTAAACAAATCAGTAATTTCTCAATCAATCATCAAATCTTAGACTGTTATCACTGATATAGTGCGTGTGTGCTCCACAACAATGTTAACTGATATAGAGTCAAATTTAAGACATAATAGATATCTTCGAAGGCATCATACAGTGCAAATTCACAAAATTCACGAACAAGCTAGATCCAATTAAAGTCAAACATCCACCAAGTTCAAGAGTCCAATCCGGGATACTTATGCTTTACTTTTCATCACGGGGGCTTTTTGCTCTTTTCCCGTTTTATTATATTTCTTTTTTTTATTTTTATTTTTTTTAACCATGACTGTGCAATGTCTCATTCCATTAGGCTAACAGTGTCACCCCTTAGCGAGCTTTCGACCAACGACTCCCAGACCATATAAGACCTTAGGGCGCTAGGTTTTAAGATACCCCTTCGGGCGTACTTGCTCAAGTAACAAAGGCCCCGAAACAAAACTAGCCACGGAAATTTTTATTTTATTTTTTTCTTTCTTTTTCTTTTTTTTAACGAAGCTTATATATCCCAAATTTTCCCCCCAAACTTAAGTTTTTATCAAAATTTAGCCATCTCCGCCTATTCATGTCTTTCACTCCTTCACATTAGTATTGTCCTTAAGAAATTCATTATGTATCAATTTAAACTTAATCAGTCAACATAGTTATTTTTACTGTGCTATCCTTATTATATCAGTTTTAAACAGGTAAAGATTCAAATCATGACAAGAAATCACATCAAAGTCTTAACAGACAATACTATACTTGTCTACTCAATTCCAATCTCATCACTGGCCAAAATAGACTTAAACTATCTAACGGCTGGAAACATGCAAAAACTACAAATTTTTTTTTTTTTTTATGAATGCAAACTACATGAAAAACTATTAACTAAATACTATATGAATGCACTAGATGAATACTACATGCATGAACTGGAGCTGGACAATTACACCCCCAAACTTAACCAATGCAATGTCCTCATTGTAAGAATATAACGATAAAAAAAAGAGAACTTCCCTGTAATCAGCTAAGCGTGAGTTGATGGTGGCGATGGCGACGACGATCATTTTGCTATCCATTGGACCTCCAATACCTGCAAAGAAGAGAGACAACATGGATTAGATTATAAGAGAACTTAATAAGCAACTTAATTCCTATCTACTAAATAAACTAGTAAAGCATATAAATATAAGAAATTCCTGGGTTGCCTCCCAGTCAGCGCTTGATTTATAGTCTTTCAGCCTGACTTTGTCTGGTCAATGCTATCCAATTCCTCTTCGAAAGTTGAGGAACCCTCCATCCATCGGAAATAATATAGCTTTTGGTAGGTTCCCATTTGAGATAGCCATCAAGTTAAAGTCACCTAGCATGCTTTGTTTATATAAGATTAGATTGAAGAACGTCCAACATCTAGGCGTTTTCTCCATTGTGTCTGCGAATAAATTCTGGCATTGAGGCGTGTCAGACACAACAATCTCTTCTTCTATCTTCTCCAACTCATCGCACCATGGCTTCAAAGTTGTACTCGCTTTTACGTCACATGGAGTATTGCCAATGACATGACTACCAATTGGACAAGTGATTGCAAATCTAACCGGATCCTTAAACTTTGGTGGAGAAGATATATGAGGCACTATCAAAATCGGTTCATCTATGTCAGAACTCAAAGCTAGATCTTTGGCGACCTTCTTTTCCTGCTCCCCACTTGTCTCCTCCCTTTCCACATCCTTTTCTTTTGGAACATCCGATTCCAGATTTAGCGTGGGCAATCCATCAGCCTCGGGAACCATGTTGTTTGACACTTCACCTTGAGGGAGGTTGATGATGGCATTAAAAAGTTGTTTCGCCTGGTTCTCAAGATTTCGAATCGACATCTCCTGACTATTCGTCTGCTCCTCTAACAAAACCATTAACTTGGAAATACGTCCTTCCAAGTTTAAAATCCTTTCTTCTTCATGATTAGGGAGTTGAACTTGTAATTCAGGAGTGTATGATTGGCATGGAGCAAAGGGTTGGGCTAGATTGTCATCGCTCCATGAAAGATTTAGTGGATTCCCCCACTCATGATGATAATCACTGGAATAATCATAATTGTTGGGATAATCGCTGAAGTTAGCACTATATTGTAACGACTCGAAACTGATGGTGCATTGATGACTCGGATGGTTTCCACCACAATACTCACATATCACCACTACACTTTGAATACGTTGTGCTGATAAAGCATCAATCTTCCTTGAAAGTGTCTCAAATTGTGCTGACAATTCATCGAGTCCATAATTCTTTGCCTCCCTTGGCCGAGTCATATCCAAATTTAGCCAATGATAGTCATAGTTGTTCATGGTGCCTGAAAAGGAATTAGACTAGAGAAAAAAAAAAGTTTAAATTAAGATTAACGCTATAAAAATCAATAATGACAAAATATTAAACTAATTTCCCCGGCAACGGCGCCAAAAACTTGTTGCCTAATTTTTATATAGCACTTTACCACGCAAGTATACGCGTTCAATTGTAATATTCAGCAAGCAAGGATATCGTTCCCACGAGGAAATAGACTAATATTTATCAATTACTAACTCTAACGCAATTAATCCTATTTTAAACTACGAAAATTTTGTTTATGATTTGAAAATTAAACTTAACAAACTAATAATTAAAAATCAAAATATTACAAGAATAACTGCAGATTTAACAGATTAAGATTACAACTTCCCTTGGTATTTCATTTAAACTAACTTACTTCCCATTTAAATTAAATCAATTAATATGAATTGTTATCCAAGAATGCTTTATAAATATTCACGCTCTTCTTCCAAAGACACATGAACAAATCCTCCTAAATCCAATCTCTAAGATGTAGAATTATAAGGAACACCCCAATTAATCAACGCACTATATTCCTATGTGAATCAAGTTAATTAGGGTTTACGCACAAATTCTTTCAATGGATACAAAAGACACATAGGTATATTCCTATCCTACATGCTAATCATATTAACCCTATTCAGATTATATGAACAGATGTTATCATATCCAGATCTCAATCTATACTCCATCTTCCAATTTTATATAGATTATCACAGTAATTGTTGATCAGGCAATTAATCAATAAGCATAAGATATAATAAACAATTCAATAAAAACTAACTTTCATTCAATGGGAAGCTTGCAATTTAAACTACATACCAAGTTCCGTTGCAATCTTAATTAAAATTTAGTTCATGATAATAATAAAGAAAAACATAATCCAGATAAATAATCCAAACATCCCAGATAGTTACAAAAGATAAAACTAGAGAAGAGAAGAAGAAACTCTGAATTTGCTCCAATACTCTCTCTTAGATCTTTAGCCTTTCCAATTCTCCTTCGTATTTTTTCTTCCTTGTTCTCTCTGCAAAAATCTCTTGAAACTTCGTTGATTCCTTGCAAAATTCGTTCACTCTGCTTTTGTAGAGTCCTCTCCCATTTGTATTGGTCTCAGCCCTCATTCAGACTCCTCTTTGGCTTCAAAAACCCACTTGACAGCTGAAAACGCAACTTTCTACGCACTAGAGCGCCTAGGCGCTCATCATAGGGCAATTCCAAGCGCCTAGGCGCTTGGCCAACATTATGTTTCTGACTTGGAGCGTCTAGGCGCTTGAAATAAGCTTGTTTGGAGCGCCTAGGCGCTTGCTACTTTTCCAACATTTTCTGCTCTGACGTCCTTTGGGAAAATGGCCATAACTTCTTCGCCCGAACTCCGATTCAGATGATTCAAGATGTTCTGGAAAGAGGAAAAGTAGATCTACAACTTTAATTCTTGAAGTTTCGTGAAATAATATCCGGAGCTATAGTCAAATTGGCTCTGAAGTGACTGCTGTTTAAATAGCAAGCCGAAAATGCGAATCTAGCCACCCTAAACGTCGATCCATGTAACTTTTATCCCAATTCCTACAAAACAATATAAAATATGCATAAATAGACACAAACACATAAAAACATCTTAAAAGACTCGAGATCAACAATAAATTAAGCTCGAATGTATCTAATTCATGTGTATAAAACTCACTCATCACCTAACAACCACGACAAAGCGTTTTATCAGTGTAAGCACGACAAAGCAACTTGTCAAGATAATTATACCAAAAAGTCTGATTACGGAAGAAAAATTTTAAGCACGAGGTGTCAAGCATGACATTATTTGGACAAAAATTTATTTGGTCAAATTTATTAAATATAGTATATAGTAACGCATAACACATTTAGAACGAAGAAATTTTATTGATATAACTGAATTTTACATATATGAGTCTTATTAGGGTTATGGGTTTTTACAGAAAGCACTTAGTTTATAGTGTGTACAGAGCAAATTATACAGGGCGTTCTCGCCTTTTTCTCTTGCAAAATGGCCACCCCAAGCCCTCTATTTATAGAGGGGGAGCCGCAGGTGCACCTGCAGCTGCCCGTGGTGCCTCGGGCACCGCGGGTCCTGCCGTCTTGAAGTACGTTCACGCATACAACATGATGTCTACTCGAACTTTTAGAACTTTAATCTGGGCATCCGATCGAGGTGTATAAGAACTTTTTTAGAGTGCTATTGTCAAGAGCTACACAATGACATGGGATTAGAGGTTGTACAAAGTCAGGAAGATGGGACCATGCACTTGGTCTTCAAGTCTTCAAATTCTATCCGATGTGTTGTCCTATGTAGTAGTCACTTGGGATTGGAGTTATTTAATTAGTTCTTGTAGGACACTGTTGTAAATAATGTATGTTGAATTGTGTTAAGATGGCGCGAATGTAGGATCGAGGTGGCAAAATGACGATTTGCCTATCACCGGGGTTATCTCCGGTTTGGGCTGATATAGCAGTCGTTGCTTAGGGTTATCTCAGAGATTGGGCTGCTGCAAGTACTGAATGTCCTCAGGATTATCTCTAAGGTGTGCCTGACCTCCCAGGGCTATCTCTGGGACTGGAACTGAGTGCCTCGGGGTTATTTCTGAGGTTGAAGGTGACTAGAAGGGTTGAAAGGAGCTTTTTTGGGGTTATCTCTGGAACTGCACCTATACTCCTTGGTGTTGTTTCTGAGGTTAGAAGTGAAACTCCCGGTGTTATTTCTGGGATGAAACTGAATATCTCGGGGTTGTCTCCGAGATGAAAGAGCTTTCTCCGGTGTTATTTCTGGAACTTGAACTACATCCCTCAGTGTTATCTCTAAGGTTGAAACTGGAACTCCTGGTGTTATCTTCGGGATGGGACTGATTATCTCGGGGTTATCTCTAAGATGGTATGAACTGTGTATCCCAGGGTTATCTCCGGGATTGAGTTGAGCTGTCCTCCAGGGTTATCTCGGAAAGACAATTCTGCCCTCCTGCAATGTTAATAATAAGAGTGCAAAAAAATTTGAGTGTCTACAATATATATATATATATATATATATATATATATATATATATATATATATATAAGTAACAAAACAAAATTGAGATAATTTTCTTCCGACGATTTTGAAAAATGAGTAAGTGGGGGTCCATATAATAAGCCAACAACAAATACTTCATAAAAAGCCCCTCTATTTATCTCAATTCACTTGGCTTCTCAAAACATATTTTTAATAACATTCGTCTATAATATTATAACTCACAATATTAACAACCAGACTATTACCAGGAAAAAGGGGGCTTTCTGATAAGGATTTCCCCATATTAGCGCGCAATTAGGTGACCAAACCCCTTTCCTCGACAGAACTTTCTAGACATCATCAATAATGCACATAATAATATGAATATCTGGGTCGTCTCAATTATTGATTTAATAATATAAAATATTGTGACAATAATTGAATCAATAATGTGAGATATTATGCAGCAATTACTGTGGCAATAATTGAATAAAACTCAGTGACTTCTCACATAAGCATCAATAATCAATATTGTGTGCTACTATGCAATCACGCGTATTACTATACTTTTATCACCGGGTATTTCAACAGTTAACGATAAAACTTTCGCCGTTATTTTTATAAAAAGATATTTCTTTCGTTTTCTAACTCCGACAATAATTATATTGTGGGTCCACCAATGATTGTGTCGTCGTATGAATATTCCCCGACCAATTGAATATTTTATAACAACTTGCTTACTTTGTAAAATTTATAAATATTACCCACAACTATAATATTATATCAAATCCACACCATAGTATTCAAAAATATATTTTGAGAAAAATTAATATTTATTCATAAAAGTTAGGGTCTTACATAGAATCTGAAATGAAATAAAGGTATCCTCACCTCTTTGACATATTACGTATGTACACTAATTTCGAGGATGAAATTTCATAAGAATGGGAGGTTGTAAGACCCCAACTTTTATGAATAAAAATTTAATTTCCTCTAAATGTTATTTTGAATAATAAGGTGTGGATTTGATATAATGTTATAGTTATGGCTAATATTAACAAATTTTGCAAAGTAAGCAAGTTGTCATAAAATATTTGTTTGGTCGGGAAATATTCATTTTATCAGGAAATATTCGACTGCACAATCATTGGTGAACCCCACAACAGAATTACTGTCAGAGTTAGAAAACGACATAAATAACTTTTTATAAAATAACGACAAAAGTTTTACCATTAACTGTTGAAATACCCGATGATAAAAATGCAGTAACATGTGTAGTTGCATAGTAGCACATGGTATGTACAGTATCTTAGATTATTGATGCTTACGTGAGAAGTCACTCAGTTTTATTCAATTATTGCCACAGTAATTGGTGCATAGTATCTCATATTATTGATTCAATTATTGTCACAGCATCATCTGCATAATATTTTATATTATTAAATCAATAATTGAGACGAAAAAGTTATCAATATTATTATTTGAATTATTGACAATGTCTAGAAATTTCTGTCGAGGAAAGGGGTTTTGTCACCTAATTGCGCGCCAATAAGAAGAAGTCCTTATGGAAAAGCCCCCTCTTTCCTGTGAATAATCTGGTTGTTAATATCGCGAGTTATAATATTAATGATGAATAAGTTCATGTTGATTAAAGATAAGAATAATAATTGATGAGTGGAAAATGTTTGTTCAATTACACTTTTAAATTGGTGTTTGTTCATGCATATTTCTTCCGTAGCCCAATTACCTTCAAAGGAGGTAATCCTTTGATTGGTTGGTTAAAATATTTTTGTCCAAACTTTCCAATACTATTCACTAACTTGTAGATAGGGGTGCTCTCTCATTGGTCCTTATCTCCCAAATCTCAATTTCCTTCACAGGAGGGCACTCCCTTATTGGTTGATGGTTTCAAATACTTATGAGTTGCGCCCGTGAAAATTTTCTTCTGTTCATCCGTGATTTTTCTTAAATAGTATCCTGTCATTCTCCTATAAATAGGATGCTTAGTTTTGAATTGAAATCACACAAGAATAAGAGAATTCTTTTTCTATAATATTGAGCGTATTTCTTTTGAGTTTAAGGAAGTTTTGAGTGTAGAAAACAGTATAAGTTTTCTTCAAGAATATTCTCGCCATACCAGTCAGAAATACTCTACTTTTAAGGTAAAGGATATTATTTTGTTTAGAATTAGTAAGAAATAATATACTTTGTAGTTTGTAAGTAATATTATTTCGTTTTATATTCATAATTCTAAACTTTTGTTGATAAGTATTGCTTCTACACTCCTTGAAATTAGTGGAATGTCCTTGAAATTTGTGTTTATTCTAGTATCGTTTCGCTGAAATATTTTTCTGGACATTCTTGTTAAATTTTAAATTTTTCATGCCAGAGTACTATTCATGGATATTATTCATACATACAACACTATTTATACATACGGAACTATTCATACGGTACTATTTATGGGGTACTATTCATGAAGTACTATTCACGAGGTACTATTCACCCAGGGTAATATTCATGATAAAAATTGTTTTCTTTTCTGTCCAAATTATTTTGATACATGAATATGATTCTTGAATTTTACTCCACAAAGCAGTTATCATGTTGACAATTTGGACATACTTGGACTCTGGATAAATTGATTTATAAATCTTTAAAGTTTATCCTTGCTCTTACTTAATTGAATTTTTATATCACTGTCATCATCCTCATGCTTATATTGTGATGAAAGTCATATTTGGCCTATAATACATAGATGGACTGTTGATTGTTATGATTATGACCAGGAATTATGTATCGATATAATCATGACATGTAATGTTATAAATGGTGTGGTAAAAGTCCGCATTATCCCGTAGTGCATTGATGGACAGTTATTGGAATGATCACGACCATTGGCGATAATAACGAATATCAGTGGCTCGTAGTGCATGGATAATTCGATGATGTGGATTATTTAGTGAGTTTTGTTACAGCGATAAAATATTAATGATGAACTTTTAAATCATAGAATATAGTTGGGACTAGTCGGGAAATGGAGTGATGGTCCAAGTTGGTGGCTATAATAGTCCTCACTATTCTATGAAATAGTGTGATAATAAATGTAATGAGGACTCCATTTGAGGTTGGATATTATCTACTAGATAATATTCATGTTAAAACTCTCAGCTACGTTTTGTCATATTGTATAAACAAAGTTTGTATTTAAATTATGTACCATGTATTTGGCGACTCAGAATCGGTTATGTATACCTATTTTTGGGGTGTCACAGTAAGGATCTCCCAATCCATCATATTTCTCGAAATCTATAGTCTTGAATTTCTCCGGATAATGAACCCCGAATAAGATGCAAAGGTCTGAATAGGACACGCTTCTGTGCGTTCCAATTCCTTTGATAGACTGAATGGTCTCTTTCATATGTAGAACCTTCTTTCGACTATCACCGGTGTCTTGATCTTCTTTAAGATGGGTGATTTCATGGGTTTTGTTGGACTTCTTAGTCTAAGACTCGGGTATTGGGACTTCTTTGTCCGGACCCTAGATTCCTCTATGTGTAGAGGATTCTATTTGGATGGGTTTTAGTGGACCCTAAGTTGATTTGTGTAGTTCTTTCAGAAGAACATCCATCTTTGTTATTTGATTGTTTAATCCTTCAAACTCCTCACGAGAGACAGGAGTAAGATTAGGTTGAGCACTTTTAGCCATGTCTGACTGTGGGCTTAGTTCCTTCTTGGACTTTGAATGGGTAACGAGACCAATCGTTTCCCTATAAAAAGCCTATGTAGTTTAGTCTGGTAAAATGGGGAAATGCTATTCAATGTGTCCGTTTTTCTTAGGAGTGTTTTAATGTTCTCCTGCAAAATAGATGTCTATCATTTTGATGACAGGATAGTATAATAGGTCTTGATATGAAAAAGGAATACATGTTCACATACTCCTTTATATTTTCCATTACATTGAGATTGACATGGAAGTGAAATTATAAATAACTATAATTACAAGTAATTGAAATGAGAAGGTATTAAGATACTTCCCTCCGCGTTTGGTTTATCATAGGTTGACCTATCTTTGGCTACTCTCGTGGTTTTTTGGCATGAAGGTCCCCAGATCATCATGATTTACTCTATGGGAAGTTAATCCGATCATTCAACTAGAGCGAATCTGGGTGGTACATTTCCTAAACCTCGTGGAATTAGTCTTTCGACGAGTCCAGTAATCAAACACTAATGGGTTAGCCTTCTGGTGGAGGAATAACACAACATACATTCACATACATCGTGTCTCACTGTATGGAAATAATGACATGTGCAAAGCACTAATATCACACGCAGATATGGTGCGAAGCACTAAAGTGCAGTAAATAAAGCATTAGCATACATCCATTCAATATAAATGCAGTATTCACACATAAGCAGATAAAAGTTTTTGAAAAGCTTGAATAGCGGCTTAGGCCCTCTTATTGGAGTCCCTAGCAAAGTCGCCACTTGTCGATGACGGGATTTTTATTTGTCCCTTTCTGTTGTTATCTTTTGGTGTTCTCAATTTTAGGTGAGATTTGATTGAAAAAAATAAGTTTGAAAAGGTCCAACATGTATATGTCGACGATTTGACTGTTAGAGTCGCCAGTTGGTATTTTTAAATGGATGCACCAACTTAACCGAGAAAAGGTTTGCACAAAGACCTGATGGTTTGACGTCGTTTAACTGGTCTAAGAAATCAAAATTCGTTAGGGTCCGGGGGCTTGATTAAGCGAATGGAAGGTGTTAGGAACCCCCTGACTTTCGTGATAACACGGTTACCACCACTTTTCATTAAACTTTTATCTGTGTATGTGTGTGTATGGTCTATGTACAGTTGTTTGGAATTAGTGATACGCCTCATTTGCACCTATATACAAAGGGTTTGACTTTTGTATAAAAGTTCAATTTTAACAAGATATATCATGCGATGTTTTGTAAAATAGGTTTTTCAAACCCTTGTGCTTAATAGTAATTGACGCCTTTGATACTTCCATTTTACGTGTTTGGCTTGATTACTTTTTTTTTATATGCAAGGCATCTTCGAGAAAATAAGACACATAGCAGTGCCGAACTCCTTGTGGGTATGAGAGTCATCTAAGGATATTCAGACACCGTAGAAAATTTACAAGTTGGCAGCAGCTGCAAAATGTTCATCACGGGAACCGAATCTAGATTCAGAAGTTGAATCTATGATCACATGATTCCTAGGCTCACATGAAAAGTAATATGTGTAAAAACTATAAAAAAGAACTAGATTTGATTAAATCTAAACCATTCTAGCTTCAACGGTTCCAGTTTAG
This sequence comes from Panax japonicus, assembly GCA_020205505.1. Lineage (NCBI taxonomy): Eukaryota > Viridiplantae > Streptophyta > Magnoliopsida > Apiales > Araliaceae > Panax > Panax japonicus. Next base: position 43,957,800 of record CM035102.1, on the reverse strand, counting down.
TCACTTTGAACCGATTAATGTTAGAATAGCCAGATTGAGGCGAGGCTGAACGATTAAATATCTAAATTATGAAAGCAATTAAAGTAGATATTTACATAAAAGTGGTAATATATATATATATATATATATATATATATATATATATATATATTGACGATCAACTGCCACAAAGTAAACTCCAGGCAGGACTTTAAAATGTATGTATATATATATATATATAAATATGGGCTATATGTATATACACATTAGGGCTATGGCGATGAATATTTTGGGATATGGCGACGGTAAACAATCTCCATAGCCGACTGTGTAATACACAGCTGTGTACATGTATATCTTATATATATATATATATATATATATATATATATATATATATATAAGTATATATATATATATATAAAAGCAGTAAACGCACCAGATATTCTATCGAGGCTCATTCGAATTTGAGTTCGGCAGTGTATATATATATATATATATATATATATATATATATATATATATATATATATATATATATATATACGGTACGGATCTTAAGTTCACTCCTTATTTAACATACCTTGCTCACCCCCCTTTAGCGACGGACCAGGTGACGATTCGGTCCGTCGCTATATATAGAACCGTTGTCTTAGCTTTTAGCAACGAACAATATATAGCGATGAACAACATATAGCGACAGACCGAATCGTCGCCCGGTCCGTAACTAAAGGGGTGTGTGCAAGGTATGTTAGATAAGGGGTGAGCTTAAGATCCGGACCATATATATATATATATATATAGTAAATACAATATGCATGTTGTTAAGAGTAGTATGAATCCCCAAAGTATCAATTTTTGAAATTGGCATAAGAAGACACAGAAAACGAGTGCTAAAAATAATACTTTGGTTCATATTACGGATTAGAACAAAAGAAGTAGGTAAGCATAAACCTTGATTACAGATTAAGGACTCTAGAATTTTATATTTAATACTCATGGTATTACCACTTGCACTAGTTAAAGATTGTGTAGTTTTCTATAAGAATTTGGTAGGAATTAATCCTTCCTGAATACAGTTCATGTCAGCACCACTATCAATAAGGGCAATGGAATCCTTAATTATAAAATCCATGTTTAAATATAAAATACAGGATATGGTGGGATCTTAAAATAGTTTAATCCTAACAGAAAAATAGAGGAACTCCTTCGTTTTACTTTAGAAGTATGGAGAGGACCTTCTTTAAAATATCCTACAATAAAAAAGGAATGTCTTTCAATTAAATTTTAGGATGATCTTTTGAACCAGCATTTTTTAATAAGAGGTGATTGTTTCGCTGCAAAACAGATATTTACTATTTGGCAAAGTACTTTATCCGTATTTGACTTTAATATTAAATATATTAAAGGAAAACAAAATTAATTACCAGATTTTCTAACTTTAGAATACTTGCAGGAATAATGACCAGTAGAGGTTATAGTCGCGGTCAACGAGGCCAAGGTAGAGGTAATCTGTATTTTACAGAATTTCCTAGTTTGAATACTCAATCCAGTAATTCTTCGGCTTCTTTTAGGCAACTAACAGTAAAGGATGTTCTTTTTTTACCATAACAATACATCCCAAATAGATATTTGGAAGACATGGTATTGATTATTGAACCAAATGACGAAAAATGGATGAAAGATCCATGGGAAATAAAGAGGCGTTATTTAATGACTCAACAATTTCCTCCTCATTTTAACCACTATAGATATGTTTATGAACAAATTATCATTGAAACAACATCTATGCACACTAAGCATATGCTTTATGATCTTATAAAGCCAACCAGCTTTATTCAATATAGAAAAACAATGATCAAGAACATTATGCCTCTTACAAATTAGGGTATTCCTCCTCATACTACCCGTACTATTGAATCCAGTCATACAAAAGTAAAATACAGCTATTGGGATTATATTGATTCCTTTACGCATGTATTTTATTACCAGAATCCTATTCATAACCATACTTGGTTTATTCGTATATGTCCCGAAGTACTTAAAAATGAAATCCTAAACTGGTTTTTCATTTGGTGGGATAAATTCGGTATCACTATTGAAACCTTACCGAAATCAGTCCAAACAACATTTAAGGAGTGGAAGGTCGCCTATTCCCATATACCAGCAAACAAGGATTTATCTATGCTAAAGCTCTTTTCTTATTTCATGATCCGTTTTGGAATCTCTTGGATCTGGAAATGGGATTTTCAATGTGACTTTCAGAATAAGATTCCCCACCTCAAAAGAGTATTTTTTACAAAATCGTGGGACAAGGACTTAATCCCACCTTACCAGAATTAACCAAAGTCATTAAGAATCATACTCAGGTCTGTCTGGATGTTATTCCTAAAATCCTTCCAACACAGCTAGTAAATCCATTTGTCAAGATACAAAAAAGATTTAAAACAGAAATTTTCTATTTTAACCGAGACTTAATTGATTGTAAAAACTATGGATTATATGAAAAATAAATTCCTCCAATCCTTAGTCCGGGATGATAGTTCTATGAAAATTATTAGAAGTAACGAAGGATCTGATCACGATGATAATGAGTTTAGCGTCTTAGCTGGAGAAAGCCAAGAACCGGAACACACTATGAAAGATTTTTGGGATTCTCTCACCACCATGATTTCTGAAAAGATGGAGCAAAACAAGAAAGTAAAAGAGAAAGTCTTATGTTTTTCTCCATTACAGAAAAGATGCCAAATAATCAGAAGAAATCAACCAGCTGTCTCCAAGAAAAGGAAAGTTAGCCATCTACATTCTCAATTATCAGAAGACAACCTCCAGATGTCCTTAATAATTCTCCACTCAACCGATAATCTATATCTTGCCATCCCACTTCTTATAGCTGAGAAATTAACATGAAAGATAAGGACTGATAGAGCAACTCCACTTGCTAGGACACGTTTCAATCCTTACATTATCCTTCTACTTGTATAAATTGGGAGCCCTCACTCATTGTTGAGGCAAAACTTTTTTTGCATTCTTTCTCTTTGTATTCTCTCTCTCTCTCCATTCTCTCTCTGTAAAAATATTAAATATATAAAAGTTTGAAGTTTGAAGATATCTACAAGGCTCACCTATAAGTTTTAATAATTTCTTTTGAATAATTATTATGTTTCTTTGCTTAACCTTTTAGATTATCATATAGAAAATAGTAATCGTTATAAAACAACATATCAAACAGCTATAGACATCCATAATCGTTCTTATTTTTTAGAAAAGTTTAATAAACCTTAGCAATTAATTATTTTAACTAAAAACGCAGTACAGGAAGAAACCTGTCGACTTATAGTTTTGGGTAGACTCCCCAATAAACAGTAATCTTATGAGATCATATATGTAATAATTTATTTGTTAATATATACTTAATATGCCTTTAAAATATTGATGCCATTTTATTAAATAAGGCTAGTATAGGTGAAGCTTGATTAAATGGAACGTCACCCAAGTCACGTTTATGACTTTGCCTTTAGCCTTGTTATGGCGTTGTGGCTTTTATCCTTTGTAAATTGTTGATAGACGTGCTTAATCATTCTTCTCCGATCCTACCCCCTTTTTGGTATCAGAGTCATGTTTAGTTTATTGTCATATTAATGAATATATTACCTATAAATTATGCATATATGATCATTCTCAAAAATGACTGATTTTTCAACCTCGTCTGTTATAACTGTAGCTAATACTTCAGCTTTTACTTTAGAAACAACTAAACTTATTATCTATCAGGATGTTAAGGAAGCCATAGATAAATGGACCATTCCTAAAATTAAACCAGAAACAATTTATAAAATTTGAACCTTTGATTTTATATGTAAAAGGATTATTAAAACCTTTGAACATGTTGTTCCTTTACGGAATAATGATGAAAATTTATATTTATTGCATGTTGAAGATTTATATCCATTTTTGTAAAAATATAAATATGTTCATAAAGGACTTGTCCAAGTTGCTTTCAAACCATAAACTTTACTTGGTCAAAATATCAATAGTCAGTGCACACTTAGATATGGTAAGTGTTTAAACTAGAAAGCCTCTTGAATGGGTGCTATTGAAACTAGCCTAGCTCATGGACACATATATTTCAAAATATATCCGAATTTAAGTGTTGCCTTAACAGATAATAATTTGTCTAAGGTTTTAGAAATGAGAATTATATCTCATGGTTATAAGTATCTTCTTGGATCTCCTCCTTTTGCCATTATATTCCGTATTCATCTTATGGTTTTAACTACTTTAAACCCTTATATCCGAAAACAAAGCCATCAAGGTTATACTGTCCTAATTGACACTAATCTCTTTATTAGTCAAGATTCTATTCCTAGGATGATCCTTTGGGAAGAAATTATTTTCCAAAACAAGGGCAGATTACTAACATTGTTCCTAACAGATGTTACCTCCTTTCTAGTCTAACAAAAAGGACTCTAACTCATGCACGCATACATGGGTCAACAAGTAGTACAGAGTAAGAAAAGTATTGATCCACAAAGAAAGGTTTTTAATTTAAATTATTATGCATCAACTATATCACTATTTTTATATGCTTAGACGCCCAACTAACAATTAACTTTTGATTCTAAATCAGTTCATGAAATAAAAATTATAATAACTAAGTGATGTAATCAAATTGGAGAATAATGGGATTCTAATTTCATTTAATATTTCATCTAAATGTAACCCTCATTAATGTTTAATTATTTATCACGGAAACTAGTCACGAGCACAAAAGTGGACATAATCATTTTTCAATGAACTATGACCAATTCACATAACCTCCACATTTGATAGAAATCATGTAAGCAACATTATTACCAAAATCACTATATGTCTATATGAAATTGAAGTAACAATAAATTTAAGTGCAGGCTCTATTCGTGACTACACACGATAAAACGATATATGTCTATCCGATTCACAAATCACAAAACTTAACAAATCAGCCTCATGAACATATGCCATTATGATTTAATCCATACTCATATTTTATTATTCAATTCCATATAATCTCACAGTGTTAATGGTGATCAAGCATTCATTCATTAAGCTCAATCATAATGGGAATCCAATGACAATACACAACAATACAATCAGATATACAAATTTAGACTACATATCAAAATCCATTAGAATCCCATAATGGAGTTTAGTTCATTTTTGAACCAAAAGTCATTATGGGATTGAAGCAATATATGAAAATAAATACTGCAATCAAAAGAGGTAATAGAAATGGAGTGCAAATCTGTCAATCTCTGTTTCAGAGTTAGTTCCAAGCTTGTTCCAAATGCACCACAATCTCCAGAATTAAAAACTAATAATTATTCAATAACATAGATTAAGAGAGGAGTTAAAGTTTAGTATCCAATGATCCAAACCTCTCTAACGTAGTTAAAAACTTCAGAACCCTAATTCCTTTTCTAAAACTGATAAAAGACTACTAATAAAACACGCCTGGTGCCAACCATATCGTTCAGTTGAGCCTAATGCGCTCAAAATTCAAATTACAAAAAGTCAACAAAACTGACTAAGATTATAGTGTAAAACGGGCGCGGGTGCACGATAGAATTTTATGCCGAGATGTTGGCGCAGATGCACCAAATTCCTTCACAGATGTAGCGCGACCGTGTGATGGTGAAAATTAGTCTCAGTATTCATATAGCGCGGGCGCGCGATGTAAGGCTTGATTAACAGTGCGGCTGCGCTGTTACTGCATTTTGTCTTCTGATTTCATACTGTTGCTGCTTCTTGTTCGTTATCGTTTGTTCTCATTCATTCTCTTCTGTACTGCATTCCTCCACTGCTTCAATTCCTCGTCTACTCATGTTCATCTTTCCATGCCTTTGCTAGCTTCAAGCCACTATGTCAATCCATGCTAATGTCAATCCATGCCATTTCTTGCTTTTCCATGCCTTTCTTTGCCATAGGAGTTCCAACTATAAGTACTACAAAATAAACATAAAATGCAACAAAAACATAGTAAAAACTACTTAAGATGAGCATAATTCTGGTGAGTTGGCACCCAATAAGTAGGTATAAACCCTACTTATCAAATATCCCCAAACTTGAACTATTGTTTGCCCTCAAGCAATGCACATAAAAAAACATTGCAATACAACTACATGTTATGCAAACTATACTATGATGCAAATGAATACCAAGTTTTCCAGCTAAGATGAAATTCCAATACTTATGCCTCTGAGAATTTTCTGGATTTACGAATATTATACACTCAATTAACTCATACTCACTATAATAATGTTGTGTGTGTGTGTTGTGTTCAAAAATATACTTGATCAAAGCAAAGACTACACATGTTATACTGCTAAACAAAAAATTGAAGTTTAAATCAAGAACCATATATACTAATGCAACAAAAACTGCTCCAACACCTCAAAACAAACTAAGGTTCAACAATGGGTTTAATCTGCTTTATTTTTACTCACGAGGGCAATTCTCTCACTTTCCCGCGGTGTTTATTTATTTATTGTATTTTTTAGCGAGTGCGTTTTACGCTCCATCCCACCCAACCACAACCTTTAATAAATCAACTTGGGAAGGTTTTAATAGTACTTTTCTCTTTTATTTTTTTTATAGTAAGCATACCATGTGTTCCCAAAGTTCGATTATCAGTGTTTTCACGGCCTAAGTCCACTTTCTTCATAATTCTATTTTTAAAACAACATTTTCTTCTAAGCATGCAAAACATGTTATTCTTATACCAACAAGCATAAATGAACAACTACGTGCTAACCAAAAGCATCTTAAACAACAAGCATGGCTTATATCATGTAAAACATTATAGCTAAGCTCAAGTTATCCACTAAATTCAGAAATCCTTCAGAATTCTATTTCATCATTGGCCAGACTAAAACTCCATAAAGCTAGATACTTGGAATATGCAACTAAACACATAACTAAAACATATAATAAACACTAAAAACAGAAAAAATTTCTGTAATTATTAACTAACACATGTTAAACACGTAAATATGCAAAAATTAAACTAAACATGCAAAAATGATGTAAACAAACTACATGCACTACACTACTACCCAATATCCCCAAACTAAACATATTCATTGTCCCAATGAATGAAGGTATAGGGTTTAAAAGAACTTCCCTAGTGATCATCTATACCACCCTCTTTGGGTGGTGAATCCGGCGGTGGAAATGGTGCCGCTGTCTCAAATTATGGTCATTCAAGCATGGTTCCCTATTGTGCGAAAGCTTCAGCTAAAGACCTTGTCAACCCAGTAGCAAATGTTGCAAAATTATCGTACATAGCATCAACCTTCCTCTCCAACCTTCGGAGTTGTCGATCATCAGTAGCAGTAGTAGCTTTAGTAGAAATGTCTGCTACATTTGTCCTTGAGGGCTTCGGTGATGGCATAGATGACGCAAGTCGAAGGATGAAAACCTTACCCCTTGGGTACGGGGTACCTCCTGGCCAATCTTTGAATTTTTGTTATCGTGGCATGAGTGATATCTTGACTTGGGTAATGCATCTATTCATCAGACCACCTAACTCTTGCTCGATCACATAAATGAGCAACAATCGAGGCATGTGGTATACTTCCTGTAGTTCTCCCCCCGCATGTAACGTAACATGTTCTAATAATGAGATGACCAAAATCAATATATTTTCCTGTAATAATCCCCCATAGAATGATTGTTCGCTCAGTTGTAATCTCATGGTGATGGGATGATGGCATGAGTTTTGCACAAACAAATATATTCCAATCCTTGGCATAACGGTTGAGAGTTGAACTTGGAAAGGTCTTGGGCTGATTAGTGCCTAGCTTGTAAGTCCATTGTGTACCTGGTATACACAAATTAGTTATGACCTCGTCTAAGTCTGTCTCAAGTCATTCCACCTCAACATAATTTATACGTCCAGTTGGAGGGTCAGGTAAATTGAACATGCCACGTTGCCTTTGGGTGATAGTCTACTTGAACCCCTCTCACAAAAGAAAATCAACTCATTGTCTCTTTGCATTTGCATAAAACTCCCGTACAATGGTCATGGGTGAAGCCATGGGTATAGAGCGGACTATATGCTAACATCGTTCTCTGATCATGTCTTTCAATTGCCCATCTTATGCCTCTGGCTTGAAACCTCGCTCTCTGACTAGTGACAACCCCAAAATAGGTCCATTCCACCCAACCCATTCTGAGTTGTCAAATACATGGTACAGAAACAACTACAACTTTTACAACCCATAAGCTGTGAGTTTGAATACAAATATTATCATCTAGACAATATCCACATGCAAATAAATCCCCATCATAATTATTGATACATAATTTTACAAAAAAAAATGGTGAGGACTACTAAACAACTCTCTCTAGAACCTTCATTCCATACCCCGACTAGTACTCGCTACATTCTCGCCTCCTGAGAAAAATGGAACAACAAGGAAAAGGGTGAGCTCAACTAGCCCAGTAAAGAATATTATGACTAAGATAATATACAACAAATTATCGTTAGTCTTCAACAGGGAAAAATCTGATAGAATACAATAGACAACAAGTTTTAGATCAACAACTGCAGCGGAAACAACAATTCATTAGAAGAGTTAAGTAGAGAATAAAATCTACTAACATCTATGAATTTAAAAGTCCATCATCAATATTTTATCCCTGTAACATTAATCAATATATATCTCAAATCAAATCAAATATTCATCTTTGCACTACAGGCCAAAGATATTCATCAGTCGGTCATGTTCATCTAAACACCTGTTCATCTTTGCACTACGGGCCAAAGATATTCATCAATTGTTCATGTTCATCTCAACACCTGTACATCTTTGCACTACGGGCCAAAGATATTCATAACAAAATCAACCATCTTTGCACTACAGGCCAAAGATATTCAGTAACACCATCATTTAGGACTGAGGATGATGAAAAATATTTTAAAGGAAACGAATCCAGTGAAACAAAATAACAAGTATTAAGGATTCGTACTTTAAACAATCTGAGTTCAAAAATACTTCATAAATAATCATACTGAAGTAAAATTCAAGAATGATCAAAACATAGATCCAATCAAAACTAGTATCCAGAATAGATATTTTGGACAAAAAGAAGAAATTTCATTTTTTTGGTGAATAGTGCCGTATTTGTGAATAGTGCCGTATACGTGAATAGTAACTCCGACACCAAAAGATAGAAATTTCACAAAAAAAACATCTTCACGCTTCGTGAATAGTACTCGTGAATAGTAACTCGTGAATAGTAACTCGTGAATAGTAACTCGTGAATAGTAACTCATGAATAGTAACTCGTGAATAGTAACTCATGAATAGTAACTCCGACATGAAAAAGTTCCAAATTTGATAAAAAGTTCCAACCAACATTTCGGTATAATGATATTGAAGAAATAATATCATTTGAGAAGAAAATAACATCCCTTACCTCGAAAGACAGCACTTCTAGTTAAAACACCGGATATAGGCTATGACTTGAACTTTCACCGTATAGCAATACTCAAAGTATACTCAAAATACTCACAAGAATACGCTCGATAATATAGAGAGAGAAAACTTCAGTTTCTGGTGTGATTTTCAATTCTAACCTAAGCACCTATTTATAGGAAATTGCTTAGAACACCAAAGCAGAAAATTTAATATAATAATAATATATTATATAAATATTCCTACGCCATCCTTTTAAGAACTGATTTCAGCCATCTTTGTTGCTCCACAATAATGACAAAAACAAAAAAAACGTTTTTGTTATTAAAAATAATTAAAACTTCCAAAAATCAATTATTTCGGAGCTTCGGAACTTCAATAATTCATAATAAATAGCCCTTTTGTCAGAAAATTCGAATCTCGCGAGTTTTTATAGGAAATTCAATTCTGCACAACTTTGCAGAAGGAAGTTTTTCCAAATTCCAAACAGAAATTGATCGAAATCCACAAACGAGCGATTTTACAGGCTATAATCAAATTTCAGTCAATAATTGTGTCCACCAACACACAAAATATGTGTTAAACATTTAATGCCACAAAAATACTCTTCCTCCTCATATACTCATATATCCCACATTCATTATAAAAATATCACCATTAATATATTATTAAAATAATATATTTAAATGAATTATTTTATCAGAAAAAGATAAAATATTAATTTTCAACAATTGTCACATTAAAAATTTTCTCCATCTATATCCACATAAAATCAATATTTTCCTCATCATATAAATCAATAATTTAATTATTCACAAATAATATTACAGAATCACAGTACTAGCAACCAGGCCGTTCCCAGGAAAGAGGGGGCTTTCCAATAAGAATTTCTTCTTACTGGCGCGCAATTAGGTGACCAAACCTCTCCTTAGACAGAACTTTCTAGACATTGCCAATAATGTTATCTAATAATATTATTCAGATAATATGAATTATTGCTTCGATAATGAAAAATACTGTGTAGTGACAATTATTGAAACAACAACAATATAAAATATCAACGCAGCAATTATTGAATCAATAAAATAATGAACAGTAATTACTGTAAGTAGTGCCTTCTTACGTAAGAATCAATAATTGGTGCAATACCGTGTGCTACTGTTCAACAACGCGTATTACTTTACTTTACCCACCGGGTATTCCAACGGTGTTAGCGGTAACAACTACGCCATTTTTTATAAACAACTTATTTTTGTCGTTTTCTTCCTCCAATCGCTTTCCGTTATGGGGCCCACAAAAGACTGCGCCGTCGTACGAATATTCCCCGACAGTAAGAATATTCCACGACCAAACGAATATTCCTCGTCAACAATGAATATTTTATAACCACCTGCTTATTTAAAATATTTGCGCATTTTACCCATAACTAACCACATTAATCAAATCAACCCTTACTATTTCAAAATAATAAATAAAGGAAATTCCTTTTTATTTAAAAAAATTTTCGGGGTCTTACAACCTCCCCTCCTTATGAAATTTCGTTCTCGAAATTGACGTACGTAACTGGTGTTTCGAAAAGGTAAAGATACCTCGCTTTCATTTCCGTTTCCAACTCCAAGGTCATTTCCTCTATAACATGATTCCTCCACAAAACTTTAACTTGTGGTATGACCTTCGTGCGTAGGACATGCTTCTTCCCATCCAACATCTTGACAGATACCTCCTCGTACGTTAAGTCTTCAGCTATTTTGTCCGGTTCTAACTCGATGACGTCGTTCGGGTCGTCCACATATTTACGTAACATCGATACGTAAAAAAAAACGTTATGAAAACGCGTCCTACTTAGCGGTAAAACGAGTCTATAGGCCACAGTTCCTATTCGATCGAGAATTTCAAATGGACTAATAAATCGAAAGTTTGAGCTTTGCTCACATCGCCAATTCTCGCTTTTGAAATAACAATTTCTTGCACCTCCTTCTTCAAATTCATCAGCTCCAGTGTGTAGCTTGAACAACTTTAACTTTATCGATTAAAGTCGATTATACTCGTATATCATCACGTACGTACTTAGAGTTTTCATCTCCATCTCTATTATGTGTAAATTATACGAAATGAGTCTTTGACAATATCGTACTCGTACTTGTATACGATCTTCTACTCAACACGTCAGCTACCACGTTCGCTTTTCCAGGACGGCATGGTCAGAACATGTGCTAAAATGAATCTCCTCTTGAGTTCTTCAAAGCTCTTCTCACATTCCTCGCTTCATTCGAATTTTGTATCTCTACGAGTCAGCTGAATTAATGGAATAGCGATTCGAGAATATCCTTCAACGAATCTCCGATAATAACCAACTAAGCCTAGAAAGCTACGTATTTCGATTATCGACTTAGGTGGTTCTCAACTGTGACTCATATCCCAACCTTGGATAGCACGTTACAATGACACCTATCAGTTTACTATCGCACGAATATGGCATCCCCTACGAAAAGTCTGGCTTCTGTGTATTCCATAAAGGAAGTCACAAGATAAAGGCTCGGGTATCAACTTCTACAGTTGGATTTTTAACTCCTGAAGTTCAATAGGAGCCATTCGATATGAGATTTTAGAAATGGGTTTTGTACCGGATTCAAAGTCGATACAAAATTTAATATCACGCTCTGGAGTAAGCCAAGAAATTCTTCAGAAAATACGTCAGAAAATTTACTAACAACAGAAATATCATTCAAATCTGATGTACTTTTGTTCAAGTCCATGACATGGGCTAAGAAAACATAACATCCATTTTTCAATAAACGAATGACTTCATGGCTTGATACAAAAATGTTTGACTTCAATGGTTTGATTGCTTGAGTTCGAATATCAGGTTGCTTAGGAATATGAAAACTAACAACCTTACAAAAGCAATTAATTTTGGCATGATGAGTAGTTAACCTTAAAATCACATCAAAAGCAAATATCTCTATAGAAATAAGGTTAACAGGAAATGTGATAGTGCCAACTTGAATCAAGCAAGATTTCTAAACAACAGATGTAATGAAAGTTTCTCCTAACGGAGTCTCCATAAATAGGTCAAAGTCTAATTTCTCCGTAGTCAAGTTCAAACGTTGAGCGCAAGCAAGAGAGATAAAAGAATGGGTAGAACCGGTACCTAGTAAGGTATAAACTTCGCAAAAATTATAATTAACTAACCCGTTTTAACTTCGTTCGGGTTCCTCGTATTTTGACCTGTCACGACAAACGCTCTTCCAGGAACTGTTGACTTTGACTTTTCTGGGACAGCCTTTTGAATCACCATCCCCGCTGGAATTGGTTTCACTACCGTACACTCTCGAGCGATATGTCCTTCCTTTCCACAATTATAGCATACCTTGAACTGTTGTGGGCAATTTGGACTGATATGTCCCTCTTTCCCGCATTTGTAACATACGACCGGTGGTCTTTCTCCTCCCTTGGAACCTGTTGCTGCTGGCACTATCGTCTTCACATGGTCGTTGTTAAATCTCCTCTTTTTAAAATTTACTCCCGACTCGCTTCTTCTATTTTCATGGCCACGATTACCACCAGAGTGGTTACCGCCTTTGTCCATATTCTTCTTTCTCCGCTGGTTATCGTTATTCTGATGACTGCTGTCACCAGTATGATCCTGGTTATGGTCCCTCGGTTGAACGTACTCGTTATCTCGCTCTAACAACTGAGCCCTGTTGACAACATCTGAATAGACAGAAAATTTATGAGAAATGAGATACTGACGTATGCCGGGTTTCAAACCTCTCAAAAACATTCGCGTCATACGTTCCTCATTCTCCACCAAATGAGGTGCAAACCTGGATAACTCCGCAAACTTCGCCTCGTACTGGGACACCGTCATGTTATTCTGCTCTAGTCTAATAAACTCCACTTCCTTCATATGGCGAATACTTTCAGGAAAGTATTTTTCGTTGAAAAGTTTCTGAAACGTCTCCCATGACATGCTGAGTGCGGCTGGATGTGTACGCTTCACCGACTCCCACCAGTAGTCTGCCTCGCCACGGAACATAAAGGTGGCGAATGGAACCTTCTGTTCCTCCGTGCATCCCAAGACATCGAATATCTTGGTAATTTGCTTGACCCACGTTTCCGCCATGATCGGATCCGGCTTTCCCCAGAATTCTGGTGGTCCCAACTCTTTGAACTGCTTGGCTGTGACAAGCCGCGCGTTGCTATCATTTCCACCCGTATTCTGTACACGAGTCTCCCTCGTCTGGTTTCGCATGAACTGCAAAAAGCTCCTAAACATCCCGTCGTTTATCGTCTGCTCAGTGGCGTTGTTCACAGGAGGAACATTGCCAGCCTGTTGCATGTTCTCCTCGTTGGTAAGTACAGGCATCTCAACGGTCTCATTTACTCCACTGTTAACATTCTCAGTCGACATTCTCAAATACTGCCATAAAACAAGGGTTAATTAAACAATTTAACAAGTCACATAATACCCCTATATTATGACCGATCAACAAATAAGCTTAGGTAGAACACACTAGCGAAGGATTTACTCGTCTCTCCCCTCCTAGTTCTATTCCCCGATCTCCGCCAGAGATCATATCCCTAAGCTCTGATACCAACTGTGACAACCCCAAAATAGGTCCATTCCACCCAACCCATTCTGAGTTGTCAAATACATGGTACAGAAACAACTACAACTTTTACAACCCATAAGCTGTGAGTTTGAATACAAATATTATCATCTAGACAATATCCACATGCAAATAAATCCCCATCATAATTATTGATACATAATTTTACAAAAAAAAATGGTGAGGACTACTAAACAACTCTCTCTAGAACCTTCATTCCATACCCCGACTAGTACTCGCTACATTCTCGCCTCCTGAGAAAAATGGAACAACAAGGAAAAGGGTGAGCTCAACTAGCCCAGTAAAGAATATTATGACTAAGATAATATACAACAAATTATCGTTAGTCTTCAACAGGGAAAAATCTGATAGAATACAATAGACAACAAGTTTTAGATCAACAACTGCAGCGGAAACAACAATTCATTAGAAGAGTTAAGTAGAGAATAAAATCTACTAACATCTATGAATTTAAAAGTCCATCATCAATATTTTATCCCTGTAACATTAATCAATATATATCTCAAATCAAATCAAATATTCATCTTTGCACTACAGGCCAAAGATATTCATCAGTCGGTCATGTTCATCTAAACACCTGTTCATCTTTGCACTACGGGCCAAAGATATTCATCAATTGTTCATGTTCATCTCAACACCTGTACATCTTTGCACTACGGGCCAAAGATATTCATAACAAAATCAACCATCTTTGCACTACAGGCCAAAGATATTCAGTAACACCATCATTTAGGACTGAGGATGATGAAAAATATTTTAAAGGAAACGAATCCAGTGAAACAAAATAACAAGTATTAAGGATTCGTACTTTAAACAATCTGAGTTCAAAAATACTTCATAAATAATCATACTGAAGTAAAATTGAAGAATGATCAAAACATAGATCCAATCAAAACTAGTATCCAGAATAGATATTTTGGACAAAAAGAAGAAATTTCATTTTTTTGGTGAATAGTGCCGTATTTGTGAATAGTGCCGTATACGTGAATAGTAACTCCGACACCAAAAGATAGAAATTTCACAAAAAAAACATCTTCACGCTTCGTGAATAGTAACTCGTGAATAGTAACTCGTGAATAGTAACTCGTGAATAGTAACTCGTGAATAGTAACTCATGAATAGTAACTCGTGAATAGTAACTCATGAATAGTAACTCCGACATGAAAAAGTTCCAAATTTGATAAAAAGTTCCAACCAACATTTCGGTATAATGATATTGAAGAAATAATATCATTTGAGAAGAAAATAACATCCCTTACCTCGAAAGACAGCACTTCTAGTTAAAACACCGGATATAGGCTATGACTTGAACTTTCACCGTATAGCAATACTCAAAGTATACTCAAAATACTCACAAGAATACGCTCGATAATATAGAGAGAGAAAACTTCAGTTTCTGGTGTGATTTTCAATTCTAACCTAAGCACCTATTTATAGGAAATTGCTTAGAACACCAAAGCAGAAAATTTAATATAATAATAATATATTATATAAATATTCCTACGCCATCCTTTTAAGAACTGATTTCAGCCATCTTTGTTGCTCCACAATAATGACAAAAACAAAAAAAAACGTTTTTGTTATTAAAAATAATTAAAACTTCCAAAAATCAATTATTTCGGAGCTTCGGAACTTCAATAATTCATAATAAATAGCCCTTTTGTCAGAAAATTCGAATCTCGCGAGTTTTTATAGGAAATTCAATTCTGCACAACTTTGCAGAAGGAAGTTTTTCCAAATTCCAAACAGAAATTGATCGAAATCCACAAACGAGCGATTTTACAGGCTATAATCAAATTTCAGTCAATAATTGTGTCCACCAACACACAAAATATGTGTTAAACATTTAATGCCACAAAAATACTCTTCCTCCTCATATACTCATATATCCCACATTCATTATAAAAATATCACCATTAATATATTATTAAAATAATATATTTAAATGAATTATTTTATCAGAAAAAGATAAAATATTAATTTTCAACAATTGTCACATTAAAAATTTTCTCCATCTATATCCACATAAAATCAATATTTTCCTCATCATATAAATCAATAATTTAATTATTCACAAATAATATTACAGAATCACAGTACTAGCAACCAGGCCGTTCCCAGGAAAGAGGGGGCTTTCCAATAAGAATTTCTTCTTACTGGCGCGCAATTAGGTGACCAAACCTCTCCTTAGACAGAACTTTCTAGACATTGCCAATAATGTTATCTAATAATATTATTCAGATAATATGAATTATTGCTTCGATAATGAAAAATACTGTGTAGTGACAATTATTGAAACAACAACAATATAAAATATCAACGCAGCAATTATTGAATCAATAAAATAATGAACAGTAATTACTGTAAGTAGTGCCTTCTTACGTAAGAATCAATAATTGGTGCAATACCGTGTGCTACTGTTCAACAACGCGTATTACTTTACTTTACCCACCGGGTATTCCAACGGTGTTAGCGGTAACAACTACGCCATTTTTTATAAACAACTTATTTTTGTCGTTTTCTTCCTCCAATCGCTTTCCGTTATGGGGCCCACAAAAGACTGCGCCGTCGTACGAATATTCCCCGACAGTAAGAATATTCCACGACCAAACGAATATTCCTCGTCAACAATGAATATTTTATAACCACCTGCTTATTTAAAATATTTGCGCATTTTACCCATAACTAACCACATTAATCAAATCAACCCTTACTATTTCAAAATAATAAATAAAGGAAATTCCTTTTTATTTAAAAAATTTTCGGGGTCTTACACTGACAAATGATTTAGCCATGATTCTGTAATATTTTATATGGGCATCAAGACTAACAAATTTGGAAAAATCCACAATGTCTCCACTCTGGCTACTTGTAGAAGATGACTCTAGAGTGAGAGAACGAGCACATTTTGGTCCCATTACACTTGATAAACAAACGAACTCTAAATTTCAAAGAAAAATTGGACTGATAAACGCGTACGCTAAACACCCCAAACTTACTATTTTCACTGCGCCTCTGAAGAAACCTTAGCTTCTCAATAACTGAATAGAAGATAAAGATAGAAGTTGAATGTGGATAGGAGAATGGAATGCATATATAATGGAATGAGAAGTTACGAATTTGAAATAGAACGGTTTGGAAGAGAAATGAGTCGTGCGTCTGTAGAGAGAAATGGATACGCACATTTCAAATGTAACTGATATAAGAAATGGGAAAAGACACGTCTTTAAAACACTAAAAATTATTTCTGGCTCCGTTCTCGGGTACGGTCGCACAGATTTTACACTGACTAAAGGCGCGGACGCACGATAGGCTATGTTGCACAGAGATACGACGTGGGCGTGCCATTTTGTACTAATTTCCTTTCGTGGCCGCGTGGCCCTGTCTCCTAACCATACTGATCTGCATCTTTAAAAATACCAAAGCGACTACTGATAATCTCCAACGCACCTATAAAAACAATAAACATCATTATGAGATATATTAATTCTCCAAAATCAAAACATGAACTACTTAATAAGCATGAATGACTATCCCGACACAATGCTTTGTATGCTACTCTTAATCATCAGTATATGCACAATCAGCTCCACAAAACTTATACCACACTTGTTATGCTATAACAACTAACATGAAAATGAGAAACAAAAATAATCCAAAATAGAATTAAACATTAGGTAAGGATAGAAATAATGGGGTGCCTCCCATCGAGCGCTAAGTTATAGTCAATTAGCTTGACTATCTCTAATTGCATCATGTTTAAGAAAGAATAGAGGTGACTTTTTTCCTGTCAACCTCACCACCATAGTAATGCTTAAGCCGCTGTCCATTCACTTTGAACGGCTCATCTGGGAATTTGTCGAATACCTCTACTGCACCATTGAATAAATTGTCTTCACAGTAAATGCCCTTGACCAACATTATTTGAGCTTTCCAGTAAAAGGTTTAAGTCTTGAATTAAACAGCAGAACTCTTTGTCCCAGCTCGAATACTCTCTCCAAGATCTTGCGATTATGCCATCTTTTCACTTTTTTCTTTATATAGCTTCAAATTTTCATAAGCCTATAATCTGAATTCATCCAACTCATTGAGTTGTAGTAGGCGTTTTTCACCTTCAGCCTTCAAATCAAAGATGAGCTTCCTAATTGCCCAATACGCCTTATGCTCAAGCTCCATGGGAAGGTGACATGCCTTTTTATACACTAGTTGAAACGGTGACATTCCTAATGGAGTCTTATAGGCAGTCCTATAGGCCCATACAGCATCATAAAGCTTCAACGGCCAATCCTTTCTTATGGGGTTCACGAATTTCTCCAAAATTCTTTTTACTTTATGATTTGAAACTTCTTCTTGGCCATTGGTTTGAGGATGGTAAGCTATAGCAATGCGATGATTTACCCCAGACTTAGCTAATAAAGTTATAAATTGCCGATTATAGAAATGACTACCTTCATCACTAATGATAGCCCTAGGAGTTCCAAACCTTGTAAAAATACTTCTTTGTAAAAATTGTAGTACCACCTTGGCATCATTAGTTGGAAGAGCTGCCACTTCCACACACTTCAAAACATAGTCGACTGCTAATAAGATATATAAATTACCACATGAAGAAATGAAAGGACCCATAAAATTTATCCCCCAAACATCAAAAATTTTAACCTCGAGGATTATGTTCAATGGCATCTCATTTCTTTTTGATTTATTCCCAACTCTTTGACATCTGTCACACTTCTGGACAAAACTATAAGCATCTTTAAAAATTGTCGGCCAGTAGAATCCTGCTTGTAACACTCTAGCCGCTGTCTTTTCTCCACCGTAGTGACCTCCATATAATGAAGCATGGCAATCCTGCAAAATACCTTCTATCTCGCTATATGGGATACATCTCTATATCATTTGATCAGCACATTCTTTGAACAAATACGGTTCATCCCATATAAACCATTTCACATCATGCAAAAATTTCTTATTTTGATGTACAACTAAGTTAGAAGGGATTATCCTACTCACCAAGTAGTTTGCATAGTATGCAAATCATGGCACTTCCCTTTTACAACAAATAACTATTCGTCTGGAAAGGACTCATTAATCATAATCTTGTCATCTATCTCCCTTCCCGGATTTTCCAATTGAGATAAGTGATCCGCCACTTGGTTCTCAGTTCCCTTTTTGTCCTTAATCTCCAAATTGAATTCCTGCAATAGAAGTATCCATCTGATCAAACGAGGCTTTGCATCCTTCTTTGCCACCAAGTATCTAATTGTCGCATGATCCGTGTACACTATCACCCTTGTATCAATCAGATAAGCTCAAAACTTGTCAAAAGCATATATAACTGCTAATAATTCCTTCTCTATAGTGGTGTTGTTCAATTGAGAATTAGTAAGGGTCTTGCTCGCATAGTATATTATATGAAAAATATTTTCCCTTCTCTGGCCAAAAATAGCCCCCATAGAATAATCACTGGCATCATACATCAACTCGAATGGTAGGTCCCAATTTGGTGTTGTAATCACTAGTGCTGAAGTTAACTTCCTCTTTAAATGTTCAAATACAGACAGACAATCCTCATCAAACTTGAATTATGCATCCTTCTCCAATAAGTTGCATAACGACTTTGTGATCTTTGAGAAGTTTTTAATGAATCTGCGTAGAAGCCTACATGTCCTAGAAAACTTCGAACACCTTTTATGGAAGTCGGTGGTGGCAAGTTTTCAATGGTCTCTAATTTGGCCCTGTCCACCTCTAGTCCTTTCTTCGACACCTTATGTCCCAAAATTATTCCTTCTTGTACCATAAAATGGCACTTTTCTTAATTCAACACCAAGTTCGTTTCAACACATCTTCTCAATACCATCACTAAATTTTCCAAACACAAATCAAAAGAATCACCAAATATTGAAAAATTATCCATAAACACCTCCACATTATGCTCCACCATAACTGAAAAGATAGCCATCATACCTCTCTAAAAAGAGGATGGGGCATTGCATAACCCGAAAGACATCCTTCTGAAGGCGGACGTAACATATGGACATTTAAAAGTTATCTTATATTGGTCTTCTGGAGCTATCACAATTTGATTGTAGCCTGAATACCCGTCTAAAAGGCAATAAAACTCATGACCCGCTAGTTTATCCAACATCTTATCAATAAACGGCAGTAGGAAATGATCTTTCCTTGTTGCTTTGTTAAGTCTGTGGTAGTCCATGCAGACTCTCCACCCCGTCACTGTTCTCGTCAGAATCAACTCATTGTTTTCATTGGAGACTACGGTCATACCACCCTTCTTCGGTACACATTATACCTGTAACGACCCCAAAATTCATACAATTTAATTCTCGACTTTGATCGTTAATAATACATTCAACCTCTAATTTTACATCATTAAATGATAATACAACCATTGAAATTTGCGGAATAATTAAAATTTTCTATTAAAAAATATCCTTGTTCCCAAAACCTTCAACCTTTACATCTAAATGTCTCATAATCATTTTAATACTACAATAGTTTACATCACAAAACGATATTACAATTCGACATTAATACATTATTCAGAACCTAAACATGGTTAAAATAATAATAACAGAACCAAAGTGTATAAATCTTCAAGTATCACATCTGATTCATGTCTTTCAAGTAACACATAAATTTACCTTGAATCTTGAACCTACAAAAGTTGTTATTTGCAAGGTTGACCTCAACATCCCAGCAAAATCTAACAGTTTTAATTCATCACATAGAACATAATAACATGCTCAACATATAACATACATGCTACAGTTCATATAACAGGTATAAAGATACTCAATCAGCATGTTTTAATCAATTAACATAGTCATAAATTAACTTTAACATTTTATACTTTCAACATATATATAACACATAATGCTCCTTGTAATAAAGATTTAAAACAGTTAATCATCAATTTAACATAGCAAATAGGAACTGAAAGACTTGTCTGATTCGTAGTTTATGTACTATGACTTAACTGCTTAACGCTTATCTGCACTTCGTGTATTCCTACATAGTTATATAATGTGATAGCCCCGAATCCGGGCCCCAAATCGTCGCGGATCCGGTACACTAATTCTTTCACTAATTGCGGAAGATATAAACATAAATTGTTTATACATTACATTACACACTATTTTTCCCAAGGTCGAGTAACCTTAACTTATACACAAATCATAAACTATTTATCACACAACAATATTTATCAAAGTATACTATTACAAACTAGCCGCACATTTTATCCTAAGTCGGACTTGGCATTATCTTTTCTTGTATCCGAATGCATTCGCCTTATCTGCAATGTTTTATCATGATATAGCAAGTGTGAGCATAAAAGTTGCCCAGCAAAGTTAAATACAATTATATAACGATATATCATGATTGAAGAGTATGAATAATAAGCTGGCTATAATTCATCAATATAATTGAGAACTAGCACGAACAAACTTTTGACTGAACAAGTTTTAAACATGAACAAACATTTCTGAACCAACTGGAAATGAAAGTGATCAGCCTTTCATACCTGACTTATACATGCAAGATTTACAGAATATAATTTTCGTGGCAATCAGCAATGATTAACCATAAGCTTGAATAAAACACTCTTATTAGAGTTAAGTACAAAGAAACTTACCTGAACCGTTGATTACCAAAACGCAATTTATAACGGTTTATCCGAAGACCTAATATTAGTAATATAGATCTCCAATAATTAGAATAATATCATCACAGTATAATACTATTATATATATATATATCCACAGAATAACCTAAACACATAGCACATAAATCTATCAGTCTATACAGCACACAAGACTTAATATTAAGTCAAATTGTTTAAGGCTGAGTTGAAACAGACACAATCCTATTATCCCGACGGTCTAGTTGGATAATATCAAGTTTAAATTCAATTAAACTCTGCCTAAACACTTAACAATTATCGCAGATAATTTCTTATTAGTCAAAATAATTTTCAAAGACTTGAAATAATTTTCAGATAATTAATATCATTTATCAACATTTTTCAATCATTAAAATCGTATTTAAACGAATTAAATACCACATAATTCTTTAATCATTAATATTCATTTAATTTAAATATTAATGAAAATCATTACATAATATTATAATGTAATTATAATATCACAAAGTATTTTTAATATTTTAAAATTATAATTATATGATTTTTAAACAATCAAATCCATTATCCAATAACTAATATTATTATTAAAGTATTAATATTTTCATGCCAAAATATCAAAAGTTATATTTTATAACTTAAAATATTTTTATAACACTTAAATCATTTCTATATAATTTTTACAACATTAATTCTATTTTTCCTTAATTTATTTAATATATTTATTAAATAAACTAATTATCATTAATATTGATTAATTAATGAATTTCATCACAAAATATTAAAAGTCATCAAAAATAACTTAAAATATTTTCTTAAACCATAATATAATTTTTCATGATTTTTCATGAATTAAAACTATTTTTAAATAATTTATTTAATATTATAATTAAATAAATAAATACCTTTTATATTCCCAAAAATATTAAATATTTTTGGAATATATCCAAAATAATTAAAAACTATTTTTTAAGCTTTAAAATAATTTTTCAGAATTTAATATGTATTTTTAATAATTAAAATCTAATTTTTCTAATTTTTAATTCATTTTCCACATTTTCCGAAAATTAGCGTCGCTAAAGGGGCTCTATAGCGACAGAACCGTCGGTATAGGTTTTCTTCACGATTTCCAGAATTCTTGTCAGACATCAAGGTTGCTAGTTTGACCAGATTTTAATCTATGCTACTAATCTTTTCTGGGCAATCCAAAAGTTTGGTATTGTAGTATTGATGTAACACTACAATATCTAATCAACAATTTGGTCAAACAACATCACAACAAGGAGATATAAATCTCCAAAGTTGCTGTCAGGTGATTTCTGGGTTTCTAGAAACCCAGACAGTTTCGACTACCGACTTTGGTTCTCGATTATATATAGGTTCGGATCTTGTTTTATGGGGTTTTATGGTTCATACATGTAGTTCTTATGTCAAGATACAACAACATAACAATATCTCAGTGTAACAACAACAAAATCACCAGCTAAGCTTCAGTCAAAACTTGTCAGAAATCCTGTTCTTGCGTTTTCTTGAAATTTTCCTGAAAACACTTTCGTGACCGGATGGCCAGGTTTGACCATCTATTACATCCAATATATTTGTTGTTTAGGGGATCTAAAGGCATAAAATTATATTCCACATACCAGGCTACAACATGAAAATAACAAAAACATCATAACATCTAACATCTAACAAATCAGGAGGCTTAAAAAGCTTGTCAGACGCTGTTCATGCAGTTCTTGTTGCCCAGATTTTTGACCGGTCATGCCCGGTCAACGAGATTTGACCGATTATATCATCCAATCTAGATGTCCAATGGCTACACTACCACTTCTAGATGAAAGACCTCCTACCAGACTACCAATCCAAAACATCAAACCACAAAAATCATAAATACATAAAGATCTACAGCCACTGACATTAGGCTGTCAGACGATTTTTTTTCCAGTTTTCCAGATTTTGAAAAACTTTAATTTTGAGAGCTTTGATGTTATGGGTCCTGGATTTAACAACTTAGAATATTAATTAACACCCTATTACACAACTTTAAACAATCAATTCCAACAATTAACATAGAATCAAAGGATTTCTAGGTTAGGGTTTTTACCACTTTTTGGGCTTTGATCCTTGAATCTGTTATAAGAAAGCTAATGGATGATATTATCTTAGCTTCTCACTCCTTTTTATTCTCATTTTCGGATTTTAGAGAGAGAGGATGGCTTGGGAAATTTTCTACCAAGTTTTGTAACTTTCCCTCTCTCTAATCTTTTATAATCGCATGATACATTGCATTTTACTTGTATAGCTGCTGATTATAGGCTGAGTTGTTGGAGTTTAGATGGTGCAAAGTCGAGATTTGGTGAACCACTAAAGGTCTTGGCAAAATTTGCAAGTTACTAAAATATTCAAAAATGTTAAATTAGACATTTGGCATTTAAAATTAATGGCACATTTGTCAATTGATACTAACCCTTAGGGTTTAGGGTTTGAGAGGGTTTAGGATTTGGAAAACTTTTAGGGTTTAGGGTTTGAACCCTCAAGTTTAACAATTTGATTTTTCTAAAATTTTCAAATTTAGATTTTCAAAAATAGAAATTTAATATTTCTAAATTATAATTAGGATTCAATAATTATAATTAAGATTTCCTAATCAAAAATTCAATCTTGCTAATTAGGATTAACATTTCCTAATACAATCGCTAATTAAGCAATTAGGATCAAAATCGTAAATTAGGGTTTATAACCCAAAAATTAGGGTTTCTAATAGAAAAATTAATTTTCTAAATTAGATTTGGGTTTCCTAATTACTTAACTTTAAAATTAGGATTAATATATTCTAATTAACATTAAATTACTAAATTAAGACTTAGGTTTCCCTAATTATAAAATTAGGGTTTTTAATATCAAATTTAGGGTTTAACAACTATTAGGGTTTGCTAATTAATTAAGTGTTACCCTAACTAATATTATAATTATTTACACTTACGCCATTAAGTTCCCGATTTAGGGTTCCATGCACCGAATTAGGATTTCGGATTCCCGAAACTAAAACTAGGGTTTCCAGAACCGACTTCTATGATTTCTTATTCATTGCTAGGGTTTTCTAACCGAACGTTAAAGTTCTTAATATATAATTAGGGTTTGACACATATATAATTAATCTGGTCAACCCTTGACCCTTAACCACATTCAGCACACATACATAACCATATTCACAGAACTTAATCACTTAAATCCTTAATCCTGAATAATTAACCTATATCCTTCACAAAATTTTGAAATCATCAAAATTTCACCCTAATAATATCAAACGCATACACTTATTTTCTGTCTAGGTCTATTATTTGACTTAAATCAATCATTTAAGATTTTAATAAATTGCCCAAATTCTCGGGTTGTCACATTCACCCCTCCTTATAACAATTTCGTCCCCGAAATTAACCTTACACTTACACCGTGCACCTTACACCTTTCACACATATCACATGCTACCCAATACACCACTCATAAGAGCAAAAGTTTTAATATTGTGTTGAGGGGTCATATAGACCATGAACACATAGTTTTAATGGTATTTATACCGCAAAACAAAACATTACTTTGTATGTTTACAATCACAAAGAATGTAAACTACTGTTGCTAGTACTTTAGGTGATTAGCCCATCGTACAATTATGTCATGCAAAACGTATTAATCATTTTTAGAGAATATGTACGCTACTAGATTGGATTATCTATCCAAATAACATAGTTTGCCTCAGTCTTATCATAGGATTCCGCACCAAAACAATTTGGTTCGGGAAAATTCTTTCAATAAACACTTGGAGTTTTTATAACATTAGTCTAGTTGAATCAAATGACATAGACTCATATCGATAATTCAATTCAATCGAATTATTTAGGTGTAGCCAAAACCACGTTGGCAAATTAAAATTTTTTAAAAACATTTTTGAGAATGACGTCATGATGTCGTACTGTATTAACAGTCCGTTTGAGGATGCCGTCATTGTATGACTTTGTCATAACACATCATACAATAGTGGAACAATGACTCAGATCAAATTCACACTATGTATCCCTGTATTTACAACTCCATCATATATTTATCATCTCTGCACCAGGTTACATGGTACATGAGTGATAAATAAAAACAATTTTGATATTTCAAATCATTTGCGTCTAGCCAAAATAAGTAGCATAGACTATACTTTAAACCGTTTCAAAAATGATTACGAGTCCACATTTTTTTTCTAAAGGCGCATAGTGCGTATTTATCTTGATGTCAAAAATTTGATGTTTATCATAGCTAGGAGTTTAGAAAAACCTAAGTCTCCACTAATGATCATTTGCTTAACAATCTATCTGTTCTTATAATCCTTAACACTCCATTCACACACAACTATACCCAATTCATAAAACCACACTTATGAGTTCATAACCTGGTCACAATTATATGAGTTTACGAACTTACCCTAGTCTGACCGTTGGCGTCCGTTCGCTGAGGGGCTCATAAACATTTCATATAACTATGAGTCAAGAATGTCACATAAGTATGAGTTCTAAGAATTCGTATTTAATCCTATATTCTCTACCTATGACCTATTTACCTATATATAACAACTAGCGTGACACAACATTTCAATGATTACCCATGCCACCAACTAAGTAGTTTTTACACCAAATACAATTCCCTGCCCATACAAGAAATCATACAACTCAGTTGCTAACACGAGTCCTCATTGAAATCCCCACCTAATCTTAACCCCCTTATTTTAACACGAATTTCATTTAATCTGTATTCATAATCCATAACTCATTTATGAGTTTTCATAGTACCATTTCATAGTACAACTGATACACAGCATCTTTCTGTAAACTTTTCAATCATTATATTGATTCTTTCTGGCTATCATAACCTTATCAGATCATGGGGTGATCTCATCGTATATATTACGATTCAATTCTATGACTTGATCGTTTTGTTTTACGATCTCCTATTCCTGCACTTTCAGTCTTTTAGACTCGATCTATTCACCGTTACTATTCAACTTTATTATCAGAGTTAGGAAACTCTGTGTCTTTACACTCACCGAGATTCATCTCTGAATCTTACCGACCAACTAACCCTATATGAGTTAGATCTTATCCTAATCACTGCGGTTATTGGTCTCAGGTATTCCTACCTAAGCTTCATAACCAACAGCTCTGATACCAACTGTGATAGCCCCGAATCCGGGCCCCAAATCGTCGCGGATCCGGTACACTAATTCTTTCACTAATTGCGGAAGATATAAACATAAATTGTTTATACATTACATTACACACTATTTTTCCCAAGGTCGAGTAACCTTAACTTATACACAAATCATAAACTATTTATCACACAACAATATTTATCAAAGTATACTATTACAAACTAGCCGCACATTTTATCCCAAGTCGGACTTGGCATTATCTTTTCTTGTATCCGAACGCATTCGCCTTATCTGCAATGTTTTATCATGATATAGCAAGGGTGGGCATGAAAGTTGCCCAGCAAGTTTAAATACAATTATATAACGATATATCATGATTGAAGAGTATGAATAATAAGCTGGCTATAATTCATCAATATAATTGAGAACTAGCACGAACAAACTTTTGACTGAACAAGTTTTAAACATGAACAAACATTTCTGAACCAACTGATAATGAAGGTGATCAACCTTTCATACCTGACTTATATATGCAAGATGTACAGAATACAATTTTCGTGGCAATCAGCAATGATTAACCATAAGCTTGAATAAAACACTCGTATTAGAGTTAAGTACAAAGAAACTTGCTTGAACCGCTGATTACCGCAACGCAATTTATAACGCTTTATTCGAAGACCTAATATTACTAATATAGATCTCCAATAATTAGAATAATATCATCACAGTATAATACTATTATATATATATATCCACAGAGTAACCTAAACACATAGCACATAACCCTATCAGTGTATACAGCACACAAGACCTAATATTAAGTCAAATTGTTTAAGGCTGAGTTGAAACAGACACAATCCTATCATCCCGACGGTCTAGTAGGATAATATCAAGTTTAAGTTTAATTAAACTCTGCCTAAACACTTAACAATTATCGTAGATAATTTCTTATTAGTCAAAATAATTTTCAAAAACTTGAAATAATTTTTAGATAATTAATATCATTTATCGAAATTTTTCAATCATTAAAATCGTATTTAAATGAATTAAATACCACATAATTCCTTAATCATTAATATTCATTTAATTTAATTATTAATGAAAATCATTACATAATATTATAATGTAATTATAATATCACAAAGTATTTTTAATATTTGAAAATTATAATTATATGATTTTTAAACAATCAAATCCATTATCCAATAACTAATATTAAAATTAAAATATTAATATTTTCATGACAAAATATCAAAAGTTATATTTAATAACTTAAAATATTTTTATAACACTTAAATCATTTCTATATATTTTTTAAAACATTAATTCTATTTTTCATGAATTTATTTAATATATTTATTAAATAAACTAAGTATCGTTAATATTGATTAATTAATGAATTTCATCACAAAATATTAAAATTCATCAAAAATAACTTAAAATATTTTCTTATACAATAATATAATTTTTCATTATTTTTTATGAATTAAAACTATTTTTAAATAATTTATTTAATATTATAATTAAATAAATAAATACCTTTTATATTCCCAAAAATATTAAATATTTTTGAAATATATCCAAAATAATTAAAAACTATTTTTCAAGCTTTAAAATAATTTTTCAGAATTTATTATGTATTTTTAATAATTAAAATCTAATTTTTCTAATTTTTAATTCATTTTCTGCATTTTCTGAAAATAAGCGTCGCTAAAGGGGCCCTATAGCGACAGAATCGTCGCTATAGTTGTTCTTCATGATTTCCAAAATTCTTGTCAGACATCAAGGTTGCTAGTTTGACCAGATTTTAATATATGCTACTAATGTTTTCTGGGCAATCCAAAAGTTTGGTATTGTAGTATTGATGTAACACTACAATATCTATTCAACAATTTGGTCAAACAACATCACAACAAGGAGATATAAATCTCCAAAGTTGCTGTCAGGTGATTTCTGGGTTTATAGAAACCCGGACAGTTTCGAGTACCGACTTTGGTGCTCGATTTATATATAGGTTCGGAACTTGTTTGATGGGGTTTTATGGTTCATACATGTAGTCCTTATGTCAAGATTCAACAACATAACAATATATCAGTGTAACAACAACAAAATCACCAGCTAAGCTTCGGTCAAAACTTGTCAGAAATCCTGTTCTTGCATTTTCTTGAAATTTTCCAGAAAACAGTTTCGTGACCGGATGGACAGGTTTGACCATCTATTACATCCAATATGTTTGTTGTTTAGGGGATCGAAAGGCATAAAATTATATTCCAAATACCAGGCTACAACATGAAAATAACAAAAACATCATAGCAGCTAACATCTGACAAATCAGGAGGCTTAAAAAGCTTGTCAGACGCTGTTCATGCAGTTCTTATTGCCCAAATTTTTGACCGGTCATGCCCGGTCAACGAGATTTGACCGAGTATATCATGCAATCTAGATGTCCAATGGCTACACTACCACTTCTAGATGAAATACCTCCTACCAGACTACCAATCCAAAACATCAAACCACAAAAATCATAAATACACAAAGATCTACAGCCACTGACATTAGGCTGTCAGGCGATTTTTTTCCAGTTTTCCAAATTTTGAAAAACTTTAATTTTGAGCGCTTTGATGTTATGGGTCCTGGATTTAACAACTTAGAACATTAATTAACACCCTATTACACAACTTTAAACAATCAATTCCAACAATTAACATAGAATCAAAGGATTTCTAGGTTAGGGTTTTTACCACTTTTTGGGCTTTGATCCTTGAATCTGAACCTTGAATCTGTTATAAGAAAGCTAATGGATGATATTATCTTAGCTTCTCACTCCTTTTTATTCTCATTTTCGGATTTTAGAGAGAGAGGATGGCTTGGAAAATTTTCTACCAAGTTTTGTAACTTTCTCTCTCTCTAATCTCTTATAATCACATGATACATTGCATTTTACTTGTATAGCTGCTGATTATAGTCTGAGTTGTTGGAGTTTAGATGGTGCAAAGTCAAGATTTGGTGAACCACTAAAGGTCTTGGCAATATTTGCAAGTTACTTACTATAATATTCAAAAATGGTAAATTAGACATTTGGCATTTAAAATTAATGTCACATTTGTCAATTGATACTAACTCTTAGGGTTTAGGGTTTGAGAGGGTTTAGGATTTAGAAAACTTTTAGGGTTTAGGGTTTGAACCCTCAAGTTTAATAATTTGATTTTTCTAAAATTTCCAAATTTAGATTTTCAAAAATAGAAATTTAATATTTCTAAATTATAATTAGGATTCAATAATTATAATTAAGATTTCCTAATCATAAATTTAATCTTGCTAATTAGGATTAGCATTTCCTAATAAAATCGCTAATTAAGCAATTAGGATCAAAATCGCGGATTAGGGTTTATAACCCAAAAATTAGGGTTTCTAATAGAAAAATTAATTTTCCAAATTAGATTTGGGTTTCCTAATTACTTAACTTTAAAATTAGGATTAATATATCCTATTTAACATTAAATTACTAAATTAACAATTAGGTTTCCCTAATTAGAAAATTAGGGTTTTTAATACCGAATTTAGGGTTTAACAACTATTAGGGTTTGCTAATTAATTAAGCGTTACCCTAACTAATATTATAATTATTTACACTTACGCCATTAAGTTCCCGATTTAGGGTTCCATGCACCGAATTAGGATTTCGGATTCCCAAAACTGAAACTAGGGTTTCCAGAACCGACTTCTTCTATTTCTTATCCATTGCTAGGGTTTTCTAACCGAACGTTAAAGTTCTTAATATATAATTAAGGTTTGACACATATATAATTAATCTGGTCAACCCTTGACCCTGAACCACATTCAGCACACATACATAACCATATTCATAGAACTTAATCACATAAATCCTTAATCCTGAATAATTAACCTATATCCTTCACAAAATTTTGAAATCATCAAAATTTCACCCTAATATATCAAACGCATAAACTTATTTTCTGTCTAGGTCTATTATTTGACCTTAAATCAATCATTTAAGATTTTAATAAATTGCCCAAATTCTCAGGTTGTCACGTATAATCATGGATTCACATCCATTAGTCATATATTTCATACGTTCTTAATACAAAAACAAACATTATTTTCTAACTTGGGTTCATTTTTACTTGAACTTAGTATAACAGTGAGACTAGTTCATTCTATTATCATATTTATCTAAACAACCTTGTTTCATATCTTGTAGTCCTTAAAGACAATATATAACAATAACTTAAGACCATGCAGTTAACAAACTGCTCTTAGTCAACGACCCCAAAATTCATACAATTTAATTCACGACTTCGGTCGTTAATAATACATTCAACCTCCAATTTTACATCATTAAACGATAATACAACCATTGAAATTTGCAGAATAATTAAAATTTTCTATTACAATCTATCCTCATTCCCAAAACCTCCAACATTTACCTCTAAATATCTCAAAATCATTTTAATACTACACTAGTTTACATCGCAAAACGATATTACAATTCAACATTAATACATTATTTGGAAACTTAAACATGGTTCAAATAATAATAATAACACAACTAAAGTGTACAAATCTTCAAGTATCACATCTGATTCATGTCTTTCAAGTAACACATAACTTTACCTTGAATCTTAAACCTGCAAAAGTGGCTATTTACAAGGTTGAGCTCGATAGCCCAGCAAAATCTAACAGTTTTCATACATCACATAGCACATAATAACATGCTCAACAAATAACATGCATGTTACAATTCATATAACAGGTATAAAGATACTCAATCAGCATGCTTTAATCAATCAACATAGTCATAAATTGACTTAACATTTCATACTTTCAACATATATATAACACAACATGCTCTTTGCAATAAAGATTTAAAACTGTTAATCATCAAGTTCACATAGCAAATAGGAACTGAAAGACTTGCCTGATTCGTAGTTTATGAACTACGACTTAACTGCTTAACACTTATCTGCACTTCGTGTATTCCTACACAGTTATATAATCATGGAATCACATCCATTAGTCATATATTTCAAACGCTCTTAATATAAAACAAATATTGTGTCCTAACTTGGTTTCATGTTTACTTGAACTTAAGATAACCATGAGATTAGTTCATTCTATTATCATATTTATCTAAACAATCTTGTTTCATATCTTGTAGTCCTTAAAGACAATATATAACCATAACTTAAGACCATTCAGTTAACAAACTACTCTTGGTCACTCTGCAGAACGGCGCGGCTGCGCTGTATTTAAGCTTGGGAGTGGCGCAGCCGCGCTACTTTCAGCCAAAACCAGACTTGAGCTTTTCATTGCTCAGCTTAGTCCTAACCTACTATGCATTCTGATACATACTATAAACATACATCAAGTAGGTTCTGATATTTCTTCAAGTTCACATTTCAAGTCATTTAGTTTTGAATTACATAGTTCTATATTGAATTATTTACATCAACAAGGCTTAACAACTTCTTTTAACAAAGGTTTAAGGTCTATAATCTTTTAAACCTTATATTGGTACTAACAACCTTTAACACGCATGTTCACATGTATCTATCTCATTTACATAGATATAGTGTAGTTCATACTTTTAAAACGTGCTTAAATAACTTATGTCATTCTTTACTAGTTGAGTGCACATATCATTCATGTTCAAATGCATAAATAACTCTATCATGCTTGTTTATAAGCTTATAATGCAAGTAACAATGCTCATCAAAGTTAGTTCCTAAAACTTTTAAATTTCCCTTTGAAAAGACATATTATCCAAGCTATACAATTTATCTTATACGAGGTAACTTAAGATCACATTTTATGCTCGCATGACTCCACCATATGCTCACTACAAAGTCATAACTCAAGAAACTTAAAGTTCATCAAGGTTTGTTTTCAAAATCTTCAAGTTTCTTTTTAAAACACATACTAAGTCATGCTTAATCATCCCATTATGAGTAAAGTAATCTTAGCCATATGACATGTCTATTGTAAGATCCCAAATAATTAATAAATGAAATTTAATTTCCTCTAATTATTATTTTGAATAGTAAGGGTTGATTTGATTAATTTTGATAGTTATGGGTAAAATATGCAAATATTTTAAAATAAGCAAGTTGTTATAAAATATTCATTGTTGTCGGGGAATATTCGTTTGGTCGTGGAATATTCGTACTGTTGGGGAATATTCGTACGACGGCGCAGCCATGTGTGGACCCCATAACGGAAAGCGATTGGATGAAGAAAATGACAAATATAAGTTGTTTAAAAATAGCGGCGTAGTTATTACCGTTAATACTGTTAAAATACTCGTTGGTTAAAACACAGTAGCACACGGTATTGCACCAATTATTGATTCTTACGTAAGAAGGCACTACTCAATAATTGTTACAGTAATTATTGTTCAGTATTTTATTTTATTAATTCAATAATTGATGTGTTGATATTTTATATTACTGTTGTTTCAATAATTGTCACTACACAGTATTTTTCATTATCGAAGCAATAATTCATATTATCTGAATAATATTATTGGATAACATTATTTGCAATGTCTAGAAAGTTCTGTCTAAGGAGAGGTTTGGTCACCTAATTGCGCGCCAGTAAGGAGAGATCTTTATTGGAAAGCCCGCTCTTTCCTGGGAACTGCCTGGTTGTCAATATTGTGATTCTGTAATATTATTTATGAATAATTAATTATTGATTCATATGATGAGGAAAATATTGATTTTATGTGGATATAGATGGAGAAAATTTTAATGTGACAATTGTTGAAAATTGAAATTTTATCTTTTTCTGATAAAATAATTCATTTAAATATATTATTATATTTTAATAATATAATAACGATGATATTTTTACAATGAATGTGTGATATATAAGTATACGAGGAGAAAGAGTATTTTTTTGCAATAAATGTTTAAAACATGTTAAACATGTCGGTGGACCCCATTTCTTGACTGAAATTTGATTATAGCCTATCAAATCGCCCGTTTTTGGATTTTGGTTAATTTCTGTTTGGAATTTAGAAAAACATTCTTCTGCAAAGTTGTAGATAATGGAATTTTCCTATAGAAAGTCACGAGTTTCGAATTTTTCTGATAAAAGAGCTATTTATTATGAATTATTGAAGTTCCGAAGCTCCGAAATAATTGATTTTTGGAAGTTTAAAATATTTAAAATAGGAAAAACGTTTTTGATTTGTTTGGTAGACTTATTTGTTGTCAAGCATGGCTGAATTCAGATCATACATTGTGTGCGTAGGAATTTATATATAATATATTATTATATTAAATTTTCTAGTTTGGTGTTCTATGCATTTTCCTATAAATAGGGTGCTTAGGTTAGAATTGAAAATCACACCAGAAAATAAAGTTTTCTCTCTCTATATTATCGAGCGTATTATTGTGAGTATTTTGAGTATACTTTGAGTATTGCTATACGGTGCAAGTTCAAGTCATAGCCTATATCCGGTGTTTCAACTAGAAGTACTGTCTTTCGAGGTAAGGGATATTATTTTTTTAAAAATAATATTATTTCTTCTAATATTATTATGCCGAAGTATTGATCTGAACTTTTAATCAAATTGGGAACTTTTTGTGTCGTAGTTACTATTTACGTATACGGTATTACTCACGTATACGACACTATTCACGAATACGGCACTATTCATCGAAAAATAAAAATTCCCCTTTTCGTCTAAAATATCTATTGTGGATACTAGCTTTGATTGTATCCATGTTTTGATCATTCTTGAATTTTACACCACTATGATTATTTTTGAGGTATTTTTTGGACATAGATAAAACAAAGTACGAATCCTTAATCCTTAATCCATGTCATTTTGTTTCACTGGATTCGTTTCTTTAAAAATATTTTTCATCATCCTCAGTCTTAAATGATGATATTATTGAATATCTTTGGCCTGTAGTGCAAAGATGAATGATTTCTGATGAATATCTTTGGCCCGTAGTGCAAAGATGAACAGGTGTTTAGATGAACATGACCAAGTGATGTATATCTTTGGCCTGTAGTGCAAAGATGAATATTTGATTCCAGATATATATTGATCGATGTTACAGGGATAAAAGATAAACGATGAACTTTAAATTCATATATAGAAGATAGTAGTTTGCATTCTCTACTTAACTCTTCTAATGAATTATTATTTCCGCTGCGAATATTGATTTAAAATTTGTTGTCTAATGTATTCTATTAGATTTTTTCCTGCTGAAGACTGATGATAATTTGTTGTGTATTATCTTAGTCATAATATTTTTTACTGGGCTAGTTGAGCTCACCCTTTTCCTTTTTGTTCCATTTTTCTTCTCAGGAGATGAGAATGTAGCGAGTACGAGTAGGGGGATGTAATGATGGTTCTAGAGAGAGTTGTTTAGTAGTCCTCACCATTTTTTAAAATAATGTATCAATAATTATGATGAGGATTTATTTGTATGTGGATATTGTCTAGATGACATTATCTGTACTTAAACTCACAGTTTGTATGTTGTAATAATAAAGTTGTAGTTGTTTCTGTACCATGTATTGACAACTCAGAATGGGTGATATATACCTATTTTGGGGGCGTCACAGTTTGTTTCAGAGCTTAGGGATATGTTCTCTGGCGAAAATCGGGGAATAGAACTAGGAGGGGAGAGAGGAGTAAATCCTTCACTAGTGTGTCCTACCTAAGCTTATTTGTTAGTTGGTCAGTATATATAGGGATATTATGTGATATATTGATTTCCTTCATTAACCCTTGTTTTATGAAAGTATTTGAAAATGTCGACTGAGAATATTAACAATGGAAATGAGACCGTGGAGACGCCTGTACTCACTAACGAGGAGAACGTGCAACAGGCTGGCAATGTTCCTCTTGTGAACAACACCACTGAGCATATGATGAACGAGGGAATGTTTAGAAGCTTTTTGCAGTTCATGCAAAATCAGACGAGGGAGACTCGTGTTCAAAATACAGGAGGAAATGATAGCAATTCATGGGTTGTCACAGCCAAGCAGTTCAAAGAGTTGGGACCACCAGAATTTAAGGGAAAGCCAGATCCGATCATGGCGGAAACATGGGTCAAACAAATTACCAAGATATTCGATGTCTTGGGTTGCACGGAGGAACAGAAGGTTCCATTCGCCACCTTTATGTTCCGTGGAGAGGCAGACTACTGGTGGGAGTCTGTGAAGCGTACCCATCCAGCGGCACTCAGCATGTCTTGGGAGACATTTCAGAAACTATTTAATGACAAATACTTTCCTGAAAGTGTTCGTCATATGAAGGAAGTGGAGTTTATTAGACTGGAGCAGAATAACATGACGGCGTCCCAATACGAAGCAAAGTTTGCAGAGTTATCCAGATTTCCACCTCATTTGGTGGAGAATGAGGAACGTATGACGCGGATGTTTCTTAGAGGTTTGAAACCTGGCATACGTCAGTATCTCATTTCTCATAAATTTTCTATCTATTCAGATGTTGTAAACAGTGCTCAATTATTAGAGTGAGATAACGAGTACGGTCAACCGAGGGACCACAATCAGGATCATACCAGAGATAGCAGTCAACTAAACAACGATAACCAGCGGAGAAATAAAAAGACGGACAAAAATGGTAACCACTCTGTTGGTAATCATGGCCATGAAAATAGAAGAAGCGAGTCAGGAAGAGATTTTAAAAAGAGGAGATTTAACAACGACCATGTGAAGATGACAGTGTCGGCAGCAACTGGTTCTAAGGGAGGAGAACGACCACCGGTCATATGCTATAAATGCGGGAAAGAGGGACATATCAGTCCAAACTGCCCACAACAGTTCAAGGTATGCTATAATTGTGAAAAGGAAAGGACATATCACTCGAGATTGTACGGTAGCGAAACCTAGTTCAGTGGGGACGGTGACTCAAAAGACTGTCCCACAAAAGTCAAAGTCAACGGATCCTAGAAAAGCGTTTGTTATGACTGGTCAAAATGCGAGGAACCCAAACGAAGTGATTGCGGGTAAGCTATTTATAAATTCTTCCGAAGTTTACACCTTACTTGATACCAGTGTTACCCATTCATTTATCTCTCCTGCTTGTGCTCAACGTTTAAACTTGACTCCGGAGAAATTAGACTTTGACCTATCTGTGAAAACTTCGTTAGGAGAAACTTTCATCACGTCAACTGTTTATAAATCTTGTTTGATTCAAGTTGGCACCATCACCTTACCTGTTGACCTTGTCTCTTTAAAGTTACTTGCTTTCGATGTGATTTTAGGGATTGATTGGTTAACTACTCATCATGCCAAAATTAATTATTTTCATAAGGTTGTTAGTTTTCATATTCCTAACAAATCAGTTGTACGAATTCAAGCAACTAAACCATTAAAATCAATCACTGTCATATCTAATCATCAAGCTATTCGTTTATTAAAAAACGGATGTCAAGCTTTCTTAGCCCATGTTATGGATTTGAATAAAGACATGTCAAATTTGAATAATATTCATGTTGTTATTGACTTTCCTGACGTATTTCCTGAAGAACTTCCCGGTCTACCCCAGAACATGAAGTTGAATTCTTTATTGATCTTGAACCTGGTATAAAGCCCATTTATAAAACCCCATACCGAATGGCTCCTATTGAACTTCAGGAGTTAAAGGTCCAACTACAAGAATTGTTGGACATCGGTTTCATTCGTTCTAGTACATCTCCTTGGGGTGCTCCTGTTTTATTCGTAAAGAAGAAAAACGGGAGTATGCGACTTTGTATTGACTATCGGGAATTGAACCATGTCACCATCAAGAATAGGTATCCTCTACCTCGTATTGATGACCTGTTTGACCAGTTACAAGGAGCACAATTCTTTTTAAAGATTAATCTTCGTTCTGGATATCATCAGCTGAAGATTAGAACTGAGGATATTCCAAAGACTGCCTTCAGAACTCAGTACGGGCATTATGAATTCTTAGTCATGTCTTTCGGATTGACTAATGCTCCTGCGGCTTTCATGGATATGATGAACCGAGGATTCAAGGAATATTTGGATCAGTTCGTTGTTGTTTTTATTGATGACATCCTCATATATTCCAAAAGTCGTGAAGATCATGAGCACCATTTGAAGCTGGTACTCCAAAGGCTTCGTGAAAATAAACTATATGTCAAGTTGAAGAAATGCGAGTTCTGGCTTGAGGAAGTAGCATTCCTTGGGCACGTGGTGTCGAAACATGGAGTATCTGTTGATCCGGCGAAGATCGAAGCAATACAAAGTTGGGGGCAACCAAAGTCGGTGACTGAAGTACGTAGCTTTTTGGGCTAAGCTGGTTATTATCGGAGATTCGTGGAAGGATTTTCTCGAATCGCTACTCCATTAACTCAGCGGACTCGGAAAGATAAAAAATTCGAATGGAGCGAGGAATGCGAGAAGAGTTTCCAAGAGCTCAAGAGGAGACTCATTTCGGCACCTGTTCTAACAATTCCATCTGGTACGGATGGATTTGTTATCTACAGCGATGCTTCAGGCAAAGGGTTAGGATGTGTTCTCATGAAACGTGGGAAAGTCATAGCCTATGCCTCGCGACAACTTAAAGAGTATGAGAGGAATTATCCTACTCATGATCTAGAGTTGGCAGTAGTCGTTTTCGCGCTAAAGATATGGAGACACTATCTATATGGGGAGAAAGTGGAGATATATTCAGACCATAAAAGCCTTAAATATTTCTTCACTCAAAAAGAACTCAACATGCGGCAGCGACGTTGGCTCGAGCTATTGAAAGACTACGACCACACCATTCAATACCATCCTGGAAAAGCGAACGTGGTAGCTAACGCGTTGAGTAGAAGATCATATGCCGGAACGAGTGCGATAATGTCAATTATACACATAGAGCCAACTTTAATAGAAAAAGTTAAGGTTGCTCAAGCCACTGACCCGGAGCTGATGCGTATGAAGAAGAAAGTACAAGAAGGAGCTATTCCGTAAGCGAGAATTGATGAAGAAGGAATACTTCGAGTCCACTCTAGACTTTGTATTCCTAACGACTCTGATTTCAAGTATAAGATTATGATGGAGGCACACAATACACCATTTGCAATCCATCCTGGAAGTACTAAAATGTATCGTGATCTTCGACATACATTTTGGTGGAACAATATGAAGAGAGAGATTGCAAAGTTTATCTTGATGTGTTTAACTTGTCAACGTGCAAAAGCGGAGCATTTAGTACCTAAGGGTCCGTTGCAACCACTTGAGATTTCGAAATTGAAGTGGGAACACATTACCATGGATTTCGTTACGGGTCTTCCTACGGTTTATCAAGGCATCAATGCCATTTGGTTTATAATTGATAGATTAACCAAATCTGCTCATTTATTGCTGATACGGGAGACTTATTCCCTTGAACGTCTTGCTAGAATATATGTAAATGAGATTGTGAGGTTGCATGGCATGCCAGTATCCATAGTTTTGGATCGTGACCTAAGATTCACTTCAAAATTTTAGGTTAGCTTGCAAAAAGCTATGGGCACGAATTTACGATTCAATTCGGCATAAGATCCTCAAACAGATGGACAATCAGAGAGGACTATTCAAACTCTTGATGATTTATTAAGACTCTGTGTCCTAGACTTCAAGTGAAATTGGGATAAGTATTTACCATTGGTGGAATTCTCCTACAACAACAGTTATCAGGCAAGTATAGGTGTGGCTCCATTTGAAGCATTATATGGACGAAAGTGTCGCTCTCTAATATGATGGGATGAGGTGGGTGAAGCAACATTGTTGGGACCCGAGTTAGTACGTATGACTACCGAAAAGATCCAAATAATTCGACAACGTATACAAACGGCACAAGATCGATAAAAGAGTTATGCTGATCTTCATCGAAAGGACGTTGAATTTAGTATAGGGGATCATGTATTATTGCGAGTTGCTCCATGGAAGGGAGTTAAAAGATTTGGGAAGAGAGGAAAGCTCAATCCACGATTTATTGGTCCATTTCAAATTCTTGACCGAGTAGGAAATGTAGCCTATAGACTCGCGTTACCTCCGAGTATGTCTCGTGTTCATAATGTGTTTCACATGTCTGTACTTCGTAAATATGTGAAAGATCCGAACCACGTTATAGAGTTAGAACCGGACGAGATAGCCGAAGACTTAACGTACGAAGAGGTACCTGTCAAGATCTTGGATAGGAAGGAGCATGTCCTACGTACAAAGGTCATACCACAAGTTAAAGTTCTTTGGAGGAATCATGCTATAGAGGAAATGACCTGGGAATTGGAAACGGAAATGAAAGCGAGGTATCCTCATCTTTTTGAAACATCAGGTACGTACGTCAATTTCGAGGACGAAATTTCATAAAAAGGGGAGGTTGTAAAACCCCAATTAATTAATAAATGAAATTTAATTTCCTCTAATTATTATTTTGAATAGTAAGGGTTGATTTGATTAATGTGGATAGTTATGGATAAAATATGCAAATATTTCAAAATAAGCAAGTGGTTATAAAATATTCATTGTTGTCGGGGAATATTCGTTTGGTCATGGAATATTCGTACTGTTGGGGAATATTCGTACGACGGCGCAGCCATGTGTGGACCCCATAACGGAAAGCGATTGGATGAAGAAAATGACAAATATAAGTTGTTTAAAAATAACGGCGTAGTTATTACCGTTAATACTGTTAAAATACTCGATGGTTAAAACACAGTAGCACACGGTATTGCACCAATTATTGATTCTTACGTAAGAAGGCACTACTCAATAATTGTTACAGTAATTACTGTTCAGTATTTTATTTTATTGATTCAATTATTGATGTGTTAATATTTTATATTATTGTTGTTTCAATAATTGTAACTACACAGTATTTTTCATTATCGAAGCAATAATTCATATTATCTGAATAATATTATTGGATAACACTATTGGCGATGTCTATAAAGTTCTGTCTAAGGAGAGGTTTGGTCACCTAATTGCGCGCCAGTAAGGAGAGATCCTTATTGGAAAGCCCCCTCTTTCTGAGAAGTGCCTGGTTGTCAATATTGTGATTCTGTAATATTATTTGTGAATAATTAATTATTGATTCATATGATGAGGAAAATATTGATTTTATGTGGATATAGATGGAGAAAATTTTTAATTTGACAATTGTTGAAAATTGAAATTTTATCTTTTTCTGATAAAATAATTCATTTAAATATATTATTATATTTTAATAATATAATAATGATGATATTTTTGCAATGAATGTGTGATATATAAGTATACGAGGAGAAAGAGTATTTTTGTTGCAATAAATATTAAAAACATGTTAAACATGTCGGTGGACCACATTTCTTGACTAAAATTTGATTTTAGCCTATAAAATCGGCCGTTTATGGATTTCGGTCAATTTCTGTTTGGAATTTGGAAAATCTTTCTTCTGTAAAGTTGTAGATAGTGGAATTTTCCAATTGAAAGTCGCGAGTTTCGAATTATTCTGATAAAAGAGCTATTTATTATGAATTATTGAAGTTCCGAAGCTCCGAAATAATTTATTTTTGGAAGTTTAAAATAGGAAAAACGTTTTTGATTTGTTTGGTAGACTTATTTGTTGTCAAGCATGGCTGAATTCAGATCATACATTGTGTGCGTAGGAATTTATATATAATATATTATTATCATATTAAATTTTCTACTTTGGTGTTCTAAGAATTTTCCTATAAATAGGGTGCTTAGATTAGAATTGAAAATCACACCAGAAAATAAAGTTTTCTCTCTCTATATTATCGAGCGTATAATTGTGAGTATTTTGAGTATACTTTGAGTATTGCTATACGGTGCAAGTTCAAGTCATAGCCTATATCTGGTGTTTCAACTAGAAGTACTGTCTTTCGAGGTAAGGGATATTAGTTTTTTTAAAAATGATATTATTTCTTCTAATATTATTATGCCGAAGTATTGATCTAAACTTTTAATCAAATTTGGAACTTTTTGTGTCGTAGTTACTATTCAGGTATACGGTATTATTCACGTATACGATACTATTCACGAATACGGCATTATTCATCGAAAAATGAAAATTTCCCTTTTCGTCTAAAATATCTATTGTGGATACTAGCTTTGATTGTATCCATGTTTTGATCATTCTTGAATTTTACACCACTATGATTATTTTTGAGGTATTTTTTGGACATGGATAAAACAAAGTACGAATCCTTAATCCTTAATCCATGTCATTTTGTTTCACTGGATTCGTTTCTTTAATAATATTTTTCATCATCCTCAGTCTTAAATGATGATATTATTGAATATCTTTGGCCTGTAGTGCAAAGATGAATG
Organism: Panax japonicus; assembly: GCA_020205505.1. Taxonomy (NCBI): domain Eukaryota; kingdom Viridiplantae; phylum Streptophyta; class Magnoliopsida; order Apiales; family Araliaceae; genus Panax; species Panax japonicus. The sequence continues at coordinate 43,915,560 of CM035102.1, read as the reverse complement.
ATTTCTGATGAATATCTTTGGCCCGTAGTGCAAAGATGAACAGGTGTTTAGATGAACATGACCAAGTGATGAATATCTTTGGCCTGTAGTGCAAAGATGAATATTTGATTCCAGATATATATTGATCGATGTTACAGGGATAAAAGATAAACGATGAACTTTAAATTCATATATAGAAGATAGTAGTTTGCATTCTCTACTTAACTCTTCTAATGAATTATTATTTCCGCTGCGAATATTGATTTAAAATTTGTTGTCTAATGTATTCTATTAGATTTTTCCCTGCTGAAGATTGATGATAATTTGTTGTGTATTATCTTAGTCATAATATTTTTTACTGGGCTAGTTGAGCTCACCCTTTTCCTTTTTGTTCCATTTTTCTTCTCAGGAGATGAGAATGTAGCGAGTACGAGTCGGGGGATGTAATGATGGTTCTAGAGAGAGTTGTTTAGTAGTCCTCACCATTTTTGTAAAATAATGTATCAATAATTATGATGAGGATTTATTTGTATGTGGATATTGTCTAGATGGCATTATCTGTACTTAAACTCATAGTTTGTATGTTATAATAATAAAGTTGTAGTTGTTTCTGTACCATGTATTGACAACTCAGAATGGGTGATATATACCTATTTTGGGGGCGTCACAGTTTGTTTCAGAGCTTAGGGATATGTTCTCTGGCGGAGATCGGGGAATAGAACTAGGAGGTGAGAGACGAGTAAATCCTTTGCTAGTGTGTCCTACCTAAGCTTATTTGTTAGTTGGTCAGTATATATAGGGATATTATGTGATATATTGATTTCCTTCATTAACCCTTGTTTTATGAAAGTATTTGAGAATGTCGACTGAGAATATTAACAATGGAAATGAGACCGTGGAGACGCCTGTACTCACTAACGAGGAGAACGTGCAACAGGCTGGCAATGTTCCTCTTGTGAACAACACCACTGAGCATATGATGAACGAGGGAATGTTTAGAAGCTTTTGCAGTTCATGCAAAATTAGACGAGGGAGACTCGTGTTCAAAATACAGGAGGAAATGATAGCAATTCATGGGTTGTCACAGCCAAGCAGTTCAAAGAGTTGGGACCACCGGAATTTAAGGGAAAGCCAGATCCGATCATGGCGGAAACATGGGTCAAATAAATTACCAAGATATTCGATGTCTTGGGTTGCACGGAGGAACAGAAGGTTCCATTCACCACCTTTATGTTCCGTGGTGAGGCAGACTACTGGTGGGAGTCTGTGAAGCGTACCCATCCAGCCGCACTCAGCATGTCTTGGGAGACATTTCAGAAACTATTTAATGACAAATACTTTCTTGAAAGTGTTCGTTATATGAAGGAAGTGGAGTTTATTAGACTGGAGCAGAATAACATGACGGTGTCCCAGTACGAGGCAAAGTTTGCAAAGTTATCCAGGTTTGCACCTCATTTGGTGGAGAATGAGGAACGTATGACGCGGATGTTTCTTAGAGGTTTGAAACCTGGCATACGTTAGTATATCATTTCTCATAAATTTTCTCTCTATTCAGATGTTGTAAACAGGGCTCAATTATTAGAGTGAGATAATGAGTACGGTCAACCGAGGGACCACAATCAGGATCATACCAGAGATAGCAGTCAACAAAACAACGATAACCAGCGGAGAAATAAAAAGACGGACAAAAATGGTAACCACTCTGTTGGTAATCATGGCCATGAAAATAGAAGAAGCGAGTCAGGAAGAGATTTTAAAAAGAGGAGATTTAACAACGACCATGTGAAGATGACAGTGCCGGCAGCAACTGGTTCTAAGGGAGGAGAACGACCACCGGTCATATGCTATAAATGCGGGAAAGAGGGACATATCAGTCAAAACTGCCCACAACAGTTCAAGGTATGCTATAATTGTGGAAATGAAGGACATATCGCTCGAGATTGTACGGTAGCGAAACCTAGTTCAGTGGCGACGGTGACTCAAAAGACTGTCCCACAAAAGTCAAAGTCAACAGTTCCTAGAAGAGCGTTTGTTATGACTGGTCAAAATGCAAGGAACCCAAAAGAGGTGATTATGGGTAAGCTATTTATAAATTCTTGCGAAGTTTACACCTTACTTGATACCGGTGTTACCCATTCATTTATCTCTCCTGCTTGTGCTCAACGTTTAAACTTGACTCTGGAGAAATTAGACTTTGACCTATCTGTGGAAACTTCGTTAGGAGAAACTTTCATCACATCCACTGTTTATAAATCTTGTTTGATTCAAGTTGGCACCATCACCTTACCTGTTGACCTTATCTCTTTAAAGTTACTTGCTTTCGATGTGATTTTAGGGATTGATTGGTTAACTACTCATCATGCCAAAATTGATTGTTTTCATAAGGTTGTTAGTTTTCATATCTAATCATAAAGCTATTCGTTTATTGAAAAACGGATGTACAGCTTTCTTAGCCCAAGTTATGGATTTGAATAAAGACATGTCAAATTTGAATAATATTCATGTTGTTATTGACTTTCCTGACGTATTTCCTGAAGAACTTCCCGGTCTACCCCAGAACGTGAAGTTGAATTCTTTATTGATCTTGAACCTGGTATAAAGCCCATTTCTAAAACCCCATATCGAATGGCTCCTATTGAACTTCAGGAGTTAAAGGTCCAACTACAGGAATTGTTGGACATCGGTTTCATTCGTCCTAGTACATCTCCTTGGGGTGCTCCTGTTTTATTCGTAAAGAAGAAAAACGGGAGTATGCGACTTTGTATTGACTATCGGGAATTGAACCATGTCACCATCAAAAATAGGTATCCTCTATCTCGTATTGATGACCTGTTTGACCAGTTACAAGGAGCACAATTCTTTTTAAAGATCGATCTTCGTTCTGGATATCATCAGCTGAAGATTAGAACTGAGGATATTCCAAAGACTGCCTTCAGAACTAGGTACGGGCATTATGAATTCTTAGTCATGTCTTTCGGATTGACTAATGCTCCTGCGGCTTTCATGGATATGATGAACCGGGTATTCAAGGAATATTTGGATCTGTTCGTTGTTGTTTTTATTGATGACATCCTCATATATTCCAAAAGTCGTGAAGATCGTGAGCACCATTTGAAGCTGGTACTCCAAAGGCTTCGTGAAAATAAACTATATGTCAAGTTGAAGAAATGCGAGTTCTGTCTTGAGGAAGTAGCATTCCTTGGGCACGTGGTGTCGACACATGGAGTATCTGTTGATCCTGCGAAGATCGAAGCAATACAAAGTTGGGAGCAACTAAAGTCGGTGACTGAAGTACGTAGCTTTTTGGGCTAAGCTGGTTATTATCGAAGATTTGTGGAAGGATTTTCTCGAATCGCTACTCCATTAACTCAGCGGACTTGGAAAGATATAAAATTCGAATGGAGCGAGGAATGCGAGAAGAGTTTCCAAGAGCTCAAGAGGAGACTCATTTCAGCACCTGTTCTAACAATACCATTTGGTACGGATGGATTTGTTATCTACAGCGATGCTTCAGGCAAAGGGTTAGGATGTGTTCTCATGCAACGTGGGAAAGTCATAGCCTATGCCTCGCGACAACTTAAAGAGTATGAGAGGAATTATCCTACTCATGATCTAGAGTTGGCAGCAGTCGTTTTCGCGCTAAAGATCTAGAGACACTATCTATATGGGGAGAAAGTGGAGATATATTCAGACCATAAAAGCCTTAAATATTTCTTCACTCAAAAAGAACTCAACATGAGGCAGCGACGTTGGCTCGAGCTATTGAAAGACTACGACCACACCATTCAACACCATCCTGGAAAAGCGAACGTGGTAGCTAACGCGTTGAGTAGAAGATCATATGTCGGAACGAGTGCGATAATGTCAAGTATACGCATAGAGCCAACTTTAATAGAAAAGGTTAAGGTTGCTCAAGCCACCGACCCGGAGCTGATGCGTATGAAGAAGAAAGTACAAGAAGGAGCTATTCCGGAAGTGAGAATTGATGAAGAAGTAATACTTCGAGTGCACTCTAGACTTTGTGTTCCTAACGACTCTGATTTGAAGTATAAGATTATGATGGAGGCACACAATACACCATTTGCAATCCATCCTGGAAGTACTAAAATGTATCGTGATCTTCGACATACATTTTGGTGGAACAATATGAAGAGAGAGATTGCAAAGTTTATCTTGATGTGTTTAACTTGTCAACGTGCAAAGGCGGAGCATTTAGTACCTGAGGGTCCGTTGCAACCACTTGAGATTTCAAAATGGAAGTGGGAACACATTACCATGGATTTCGTTACGGGTCTTCCTACGATTTCTCAAGGCATCAATGCCATTTGGGTTATTATTGATAGATTAACCAAATCTGCTCATTTCTTGCTGATACGGGAGACTTATTCCCTTGAACGTCTTGCTAGAATATATGTAAATGAGATTGTGAGGTTGTATTGCATGCCAGTATCCATAGTATTGGATCGTGACCCAAGATTCACTTCAAGATTTTAGGTTAGCTTGCAAAAAGCTATGGGCACGGATTTACGATTCAGTTCGGCATACCATCCTCAAACAGATGGACAATCAGAGAGGACTATTCAAACTCTTGAAGATTTATTAAGACTCTGTGTCCTAGACTTCAAGGGAAATTGGGATAAGTATTTAGCATTGGTGGAATTCTCCTACAACAACAGTTATCAGGCAAGTATAGGTGTGGCTCCATTTGAAGCATTATATGGACGAAAGTGTCGCTCTCTAATATGATAGGATGAGGTGGGTGAAGCAACATTGTTGGGACCCGAGTTAGTACGTTAGACTACCGAAAATATCCAAATGATTCGACAACATATACAAACGGCACAAGATCGATAAAAGAGTTATGCTGATCTTCATCGAAAGGACGTTGAATTTAGTATAGGGGATCATGTATTATTGCGAGTTGCTCCATGGAAGGGAGTTAAAAGATTTGGGAAGAGAGGAAAGCTCAATCCACGATTTATTGGTCCATTTCAAATTCTTGACCGAGTAGGAAATGTAGCCTATAGACTCGCGTTACCTCCGAGTATGTCTCGTGTTCATAATGTGTTTCACATGTCTGTACTTCGTAAATATGTGAAAGACCCGAACCACGTTATAGAGTTAGAACCGGACGAGATAGCCGAAGACTTAACGTACGAAGAGGTACCTGTCAAGATCTTGGATAGGAATGAGCATGTCCTACGTACAAAGGTCATACCACAAGTTAAAGTTCTTTGGAGGAATCATGCTATAGAGAAATTGACCTGGGAATTAGAAACGGAAATGAAAGCGAGGCATCCTCATCTTTTTGAAATACCAGGTACGTACGTCAATTTCGAGGACGAAATTTCATAAAAAGGGGAGGTTGTAAGACCCCAAATAATTAATAAATGAAATTTAATTTCCTCTAATTATTATTTTGAATAGTAAGGGTTGATTTGATTAATGTGGATAGTTATGGGTAAAATATGCAAATATTTCAAAATAAGCAAGTTGTTATAAAATATTCATTGTTGTCGGGGAATATTCGTTTGGTCATGGAATATTCATTTTATTTTATTGATTTAATAATTGAAGTGTTGATATTTTATATTATTGTTGTTTCAATAATTGTAACTACACAGTATTTTTCATTATCGAAGCAATAATTCATATTATCTGAATAATATTATTGGATAACATTATTGGCAATGTCTAGAAATTTCTGTCTAAGGAGAGGTTTGGTCACCTAATTGCGCGCCAGTAAGGAGAGATCCTTATTGGAAAGCCCCCTCTTTCTGAGAAGTGTCTGGTTGTCAATATTGTGATTCTGTAATATTATTTGTGAATAATTAATTATTGATTCATATGATGAGGAAAATATTGATTTTATGTGGATATAGATGGAGAAAATTTTTAATGTGACAATTGTTGAAAATTGAAATTTTATCTTTTTCTGATAAAATAATTCATTTAAATATATTATTATATTTTAATAATATAATAATAATGATATTTTTTCAATGAATGTGTGATATATAAGTATACGAGGAGAAAGAGTATTTTTGTTGCAATAAATATTTAAAACATGTTAAACATGTCGGTGGACCCCATTTCTTGACTAAAATTTGATTATAGCCTATAAAATCGGCCGTTTATGGATTTCGGTCAATTTCTGTTTGGAATTTGGAAAAACTTTCTTCTGTAAAGTTGTAGATAATGGAATTTTCCAATGGAAAGTCGCGAGTTTCGAATTTTTCTGATAAAAGAGCTATTTATTATGAATTATTGAAGTTCCGAAGCTCCGAAATAATTGATTTTTGGAAGTTTAAAATATTTAAAATAGGAAAAACGTTTTTGATTTGTTTGGTAGACTTATTTGTTGTCAAGCATGGCTGAATTCAGATCATACATTGTGTGCGTAGGAATTTATATATAATATATTATTATCATATTAAATTTTCTACTTTGGTGTTCTAAGAATTTTCCTATAAATAGGGTGCTTAGATTAGAATTGAAAATCACACCAGAAAATAAAGTTTTCTCTCTCTATATTATCGAGCGTATTATTGTGAGTATTTTGAGTATACTTTGAGTATTGCTATACGGTGCAAGTTCAAGTCATAGCCTATATCCGGTGTTTCAACTAGAAGTATTGTCTTTCGAGGTAAGGGATATTATTTTTTTTAAAATGATATTATTTCTTCTAATATTATTATGCCGAAGTATTGATCTGAACTTTTAATCAAATTTAGAACTTTTTGTGTCGTAATTACTATTAAGGTATACGGTATTATTCACGTATACGATACTATTCACGAATACGACATTATTCATCGAAAAATGAAAATTTCCCTTTTCGTCTAAAATATCTATTGTGGATACTAGCTTTGATTGTATCCATGTTTTGATCATTCTTGAATTTTACATCACAATGATTATTTTTGAGGTATTTTTTGGACATGGATAAAATAAAGTACGAATCCTTAATCCTTAATCCACGTCATTTTGTTTCACTGGATTCATTTCTTTAAAAATATTTTTCTTCATCCTCAGTCTTAAATGATGATATTATTGAATATCTTTGGCCTGTAGTGCAGAGATGAATGATTTCTGATGAATATCTTTGGCCCGTAGTGCAAAGATGAACAGGTGTTTAGATGAACATGACCAACTGATGAATATCTTTGGCCTGTAGTGCAAAGATGAATATTTGATTCCAGATATATATTGATTGATGTTACAGGGATAAAAGATAAACGATGAACTATAAATTCATATATAGAAGATAGTAGTTTGCATTCTCTACTTAACTCTTCTAATGAATTATTATTTCCGATGCGAATATTGATTTAAAATTTGTTGTCTAATGTATTCTATTAGATTTTTTCCTGTTGAAGACTGATGATAATTTGTTGTGTATTATCTTAGTCATAATATTTCTTACTGGGCTAGTTGAGCTCAACCTTTTCCTTTTTGTTCCATTTTTCTTCTCAGGAGATGAGAATGTAGCGAGTACGAGTCGGGGGATGTAATGATGGTTCTAGAGAGAGTTGTTTAGTAGTCCTCACCATTTTGTAAAATAATGTATCAATAATTATGTTGAGGATTTATTTGTATGTGGATATTTTCTAGATGGCAATATCTGTACTTAAACTCACAGTTTGTATGTTGTAATAATAAAGTTGTAATTGTTTCTGTACCATGTATTGACAACTCATAATGGGTGATATATACCTATTTTGGGGGCGTCACAGTTTGTATCAGAGCTTAGGGATATGATCTCTGGCGGAGATCGGGGAATAGAACTAGGTGGGGAGAAACGAGTAAATCCTTCGCTAGTGTGTCCTACCTAAGCTTATTTGTTAGTTGGTCAGTATATAGGGATATTATGTGATATATTGATTTCCTTCATTAACCCTTGTTTTATGAAGGTATTTGAGAATGTCGACTGAGAATATTAACAATGGAAATGAGACCGTGGAGACGTCTGTACTCACTAACGAGGAGAACGTGCAACAGGCTGGCAATGTTCCTCTTGTGAACAACACCACTGAGCATATGATGAACGAGGGAATGTTTAGAAGCTTTTTGCAGTTCATGCAAAATTAGACGAGGGAGACTCGTGTTCAAAATACAGGAGGAAATGATAGCAATTCATGGGTTGTCACAGCCAAGCAGTTCAAAGAGTTGGTGTAATAACCGAGATTTTCTATGTAATTTAACAATTTCAATAAACGAACTTATGTGAAATTCTTATGTGATAATTATTTACTACTTGTATCTATGTTTACTTATATGTTATGTGATGAGATGTGTTTGAATGGTTGGTTCCGTATAATTCAACTATTTAAAATGGGTAAGAATGGAATTAATGCTATTAATTTTGTGGGATGACTGTAAAACATGACTTTGAGTTTGGAGCGGAATTTAGTGACACGGACAGCGTATTTGAGTCTAAAACGTCGAAATTAGTCAAGATAGACTGTAACCACGAAAATGCGTCACGGTTGACTTTTTGGTCAAAGTCAACTGGTTGACTTTTTCGGGGGAAAAGTCAAATATGAATTTTAAAGTTGAGTTTGACAAAACGGATAGTTCCATGACGTCCGGGACGTCAACTTTAGTAGGAATCGATATGAGTATCGACACGTTCGACTACGGAGGGCAAAATGGTCAAAATGACTTGTTAATTGATTAAATGATTATTATAATATTTTATACTCAAGTGCAGCAGCTGGGGGGGTCCACGTGACCATCAAATTGGGATAATAAAAGGAGCATATTCGTATATATTATGATAGTAAGGAGGGAGTGAGTTAATTTTCTTTATAACACCACAACCTTTCATTTTTGTAACTTATACCCATAATTAGACTAATGAATGGGGAGTGTAATGATATCTAATCATGGGGGAGTTACAAGGGACTAGAGAGTTTAGTTGAATACACCATATATATGTACATTACATCTAAACCCATTCTCCTCTTTCACATCCATATTCTAACCAAGAGAGCAAAAGAGAAAGAAAAGAGAGAATTGTGAGTGAGAGCTTGGGAGCAACGAGTTCTGGAGATTTTAGGAGAGTCTAGCAATCAAGAAGAAGCATTAGAAGCGATCAAAACACGAGGAATTCGTCCATAAGGTAAGCATTCAAGCTATTTTCTATGTTCCTAAGTAAAACGGTGGAGAAAATGCATGAATTAGTATGGTTATTGGTTTGTCTTGTTTGTAATGCCATGTTTAGGTATGATTCTACTATGTGGCGGTTAAGGAAGGAAAATTCTGGTATAAACATGTTACTAATTCGTATAGAATCAAGAAATCATGTCATGTATGCTAGCTAATTGATAAAATGCCTCCTAGATGCTAATTTGACGAAAACATGAAAAGTTAGAGAATTGAATGGTTGTAACATGTATATATATGTTATTAGAAGTGGTCTAGATAATAGGAATCAAAACCCATGCATGCTATAATCAAAATCATGATTTTCTCAAAAGTTGGGTTAAACTAGTTTGCATGATTTTTTTTTGGATTTTTGGTCACTCGAAATCATGTCTTAGATAATCCATTTGGGGCATGTAATAATTTTGTAAAATAGTATGTAGCATGTGGTATAACATGTCCAAATTTCGTTCGGATCGAAGCTATTTTGAGTGAGATATGAAAATCATAAGCAAACATGTTAGAAACCGAAAAGAAAAACAAAACTGTGAACTGCTGACCCTAAAGACAAAATTCGGTACTAGCTACAGCTTCTAGAAAATTATGGGCTTTTGGATTATTATAGTACACTGAATAAGCTTTCCATAGACTCCGGAACGGACTAATTCCGACTTCGGAGCAAGGAGTTATGACTTTTCAAAGTAGTTGTGTCAAATCTGTCCAGCAAATTCGGTTCAGTCCTCTTGCACAGATTTTCTGGAATTTTGTGCTTGGAATTTGAAGATGGTCCATGAACAAAAGTTGTAGCCCCAGACGTTAGCTTCGCGTGGGCGCAAGAATCGCTCAAAAATGTTTTAAAACGAATTAGTTATGCCTGTTTTAGCGAGATATGGTAAAGCTGAAAAAAAAATATAAAAACTGTTATGTTTGGGCATTTTTAATTTCTATTTTGGGCTGCCTATGATGTCTAAAATGGGTGACATATATTTTCTAAATATATCTTTTTATGATGTTTATAGTATATCTATAGGAGACCCTTATACTTCAAACTAGATTGTGTATGAATGGTGATTAACGAGACACGTGTAATTAGGTTACGTGAAGGTTAATTACTAGCGTGTATTGTAGCAGGCTCATCAGGCAAGTTTCTTACCCTATTTTTCATTGTAAATTTTTTTAACTCTTATTCAGTTGATTGCAGCGAGGGTAAGTTTGGGCTTGTGATTAATTAATCATTCGTGCGAGCTTCTTTATTGTAAAGTTCTATAACTTCAATTGTGATGCAAAATGTTATTGACGATTCAGTTCCTATTGTGACTGCTATACTTTAAAGTTGTATACCCTTGATGAACTATATTCAAGCATGCTTTCTAGCTTTCGTTTCAGCTAGATGTTATTGATGCAAAAATAGTATATTGTTTGAAAAATTCAAATCCTTTGAAGCTATATAATGTTTACCAATCCAAATTGCTTTGGTGAGGTCCCGCATGAATACTAAGATGAACAACCCGAATAACGGGGCAACTGATGTCGGGCATATAGTCCCATTTACGCTTATGCGTTTAAACTTTATACTTGTGCACAATGTAGGGTACGATAGGCTGATCACCTGGAGTACTTGTAGAGACCGTTTACAATCTATTTGATTGTTAAACCGTCTGATGGTTTTCGATGAAACAAAGTAATGTTCAGGGTATCTAACACCCCTTAGTATGTTGTTGAGAATTCCAGAACTTTTATCTTGTTATTCCAGTTTATCTCTTGATATTTAATTCAACCATTGAGAAATATTCATACTAATGCTTCTACTTCTGATGTATGTTCTCAAACTACTCTATATACTTGCTGGGCAATTTGTGCTCATTCTTGCTTAAACTTTTCAGTTAAGGCTGATAACGCTGAGGGATCGGGCAAGGACAAAGGAAAGTCTAAGATGAAATGATGAAAGTTATTTATGTAATAATTATATTTTCGCATATGATGTGATGTAGCGATAAACGCTAAGTTTAAGTTTCAGTTTATTAAAGGTTGTAAAGACTTGGGACTTTATTTTGAATAAGTATGTAATAGTTAATATTATTATTATTATTATTATTATTATTAGAGTTACTTAAATAGATGATGAGGTATGTTATCGTGAGCACCATGTCCTGTAATCGATGTTACACGGATTTGGGGGCGTCACAGTTGGGACCACCGGAATTTAAGGGAAAGCCAGATCCGATCATGACAGAAACATGAGTCAAACAAATTACCAAGATATTCGATGTCTTGGGTTGCACGGAGGAACAGAAGGTTCCATTCACCACCTTTATGTTCCGTGGTGAGGCAGACTACTGGTGGGAGTCTGTGAAGCGTACCCATCCAGCCGCACTAAGCATGTCTTGGGAGACATTTCAGAAACTATTTAATGACAAATACTTTCTTGAAAGTGTTCGTCATATGAAGGAAGTGGAGTTTATTATATATAATATATTATTATTATATTAAATTTTCTACTTTGGTGTTCTAAGCATTTTCCTATAAATAGAGTGCTTAGGTTAGAATTGAAAATCACACCAGAAACTGAAGTTTTCTCTCTCTATATTATCGAGCCTATTCATGTGAGTATTTTGAGTATACTTTGAGTATTGTTATACGGTGAAAGTTCAAGTCATAACCTATATCCGGTGTTTCAACTAGAAGTACTGTCTTTCGAGGTAAGGGATATTATTTTTTTAAAAATGATATTATTTCTTCTAAGATTATTATGCCGAAGTATTGATCTAAACTTTTAATCAAATTTGGAACTTTTTGTGTCGGAGTTACTATTCACGTATACGGTACTATTCACGTATACGATACTATTCACGAATACGACACTATTCATCGAAAAATGAAAATTTCCCTTTTCGTCTAAAATATCTATTGTGGATACTAGCTTTGATTGTATCCATGTTTTGATCATTCTTGAATTTTACACCACTATGATTATTTTTGAGATATTTTTTGGACATGGATAAAACAAAGTACGAATCCTTAATCCTTAATCCATGTCATTTTGTTTCACTAGATTCGTTTCTTTAAAAATATTTTTCATTATCCTCAGTCTTAAATGATGATATTATTGAATATCTTTGGCCTGTAGTGCAAAGATGAATTATTTTTGATGAATATCTTTGGCCCGTAGTGCAAAGATGAACACGTGTTTAGATGAACATGACCAACTGATGAATATCTTTGGCCTGTAGTGCAAAGATGAATATTTGATTCCAGATATATATATTGATTGATGTTACAGGGATAAAAGATAGACGATGAACTTTAAATTCAAATATAGAAGATAGTAGTTTGCATTCTCTACTTAACTCTTCTAATGAATTATTATTTCCGCTGCGAATATTGATTTAAAATTTGTTGTCTATTGTATTCTATTAGATTTTTCCCTGTTGAAGACTAATGATAATGTGTTGTGTATTATCGTAGTCATAATATTCTTTACTGGGCTAGTTGAGCTTACCCTTTTCCTTTTTGTTCCATTTTTCTTCTCAGGAGATGAGAATGTAGCGAGTACGAGTCGGGGGATGTAATGATGGTTCTAGAGAGAGTTGTTTAGTAGTCCTCACCATTTTTGTAAAATAATATTTCAATAATTATGATGAGGATTTATTTGTATGTGGATAATGTCTAGATGGCATTATCTGTACTTAAACTCACAGTTTGTATGTTGTAATAATAAAGTTGTAGTTGTTTCTGTACCATGTATTGACAACTCAAAATGGGTGATGTATACCTATTTTGGGGGCGTCACGTCTATTGTCATGCATATTCATGTTTTATTACTTAGAATAACATAATCCATCGTTCGAAGCACTATACTTGTGTATGTGCTCGTTCGACGCCCTCTGATCGCCTCCTATTAGGTAATAGTCACAAATATGATTATTTTGACCCTTCTTAACGACCTCAAATTGAAACACTTAAAGAACAAAAGTTGTAGGTCTATTCATCCTCGTTCCGGATCATCTTGAAACACCTCAATCGGAGTTCGTGTGAAAACATTATGACCATTTTATCAAAATAGGTCAAAGTAGTCATAGTCAGAACACATGGGGCATGGCCGCGCTCCTTTTCCTCATAAATACCGCCTACCCGCCCCATTGCCCAGCCTCAGATGCACGCTCGTGTGCATGGGCAGCGCGCCCATGTGAGGCTTGGCACAGAACACAGTTTTGGTTATAACTTTCTCATTTAAGTCTGAATTATTTAGTTTTTGATTCGTTGGACTCGTTAAACTCTTAGCTACTCATCTAGAGAATAATTATAACACTTCAAACATATTAACAAATCATTTTAAGGGTTCCAATTCAATGTTTATGCTATATTTTTATGTTTTAAACACATTTAGCGAATTCATTCACTACGAATTTGTTTTAAATCCGTTTTGTCTCGTTCAACTTGGGTTGTTTTCTTTTTTCATCATACTAACAACATATATAATCAATTTCAGATTGTATCATGAATCCATCATCAATTTTTGATTACAAAACAAGCCCTAATGTATATATATCTATAAAACTCAATTTCTTCTTGTTTAATCATACATTCATGAACTTGATAACCCTAAAAACCACTTTTAGATGTTATAAAATGGGTTATACCAACCCATAAATATATTTATTCAATAATTTATCAAATCATACAACCAAATAACTTCTATAGAAAACTTAAGAATGGAGGTTTGAGGTTTTAGAATCGATTCTTACCTTGAATCTTCTTTAGCCTTGATAGAGGATAAAATTTGCTTGACTAATCCTTCTTTTCTTCCTTGATTCTCCAACTTTCTTTCTCTAACTTATAGAGAATTCCCTCCCTCACCAAATTCTCCTTTTCTCAGCTTATTTAAAAATAAGCGAATGAATAAAGAATACGTGAGTTAAGTTATCGGTTATACAAAGGAAAAATCTCCAGCCGTTAAAAATATGGAGTCTCTAAGACTTGTTTGGTTAACTCCATTAGGCTCTCTTATTGTTTATTTTAATATTCCTTTTACTATATGATACTTATGTCACACTACATTTTATTGCTAAATTATTTAGCAAGCTACATTGAATACTTATACAATTAAAATTTGTATAACTATTACTCCATACATTACAAAATTATATTCATAACACCTTAACTTAAAATAAACATTTCCATTAAAATAATTAATATTTATTCCATTAATTATTTTAATTAACTCAAATGAATCATACAATTATAATATATAATTATTTAATTCTTTTCCTCATATAAATTGTCTCAATACAATTTATTTAATCCATACATCTAATCACTACTTAAATATTAATTCAATTTATTAACCTCTAACCAATAATTATTTATACGTATATTGGTTTTTCTTCTCTCAGCGTCAATTTATATTTTATTAACATCATTCAAGATACTAAACATTTTTATATATTACCATGACATGTAATATATATTAAGAATATCAAATTTAATTAGCAAAACTCGCATATTAACTCACTATTTAATTAATGAATTAACTCTTTTATCCACTTTACTACAACACCACAACCAAGTAAGGTTTTAATATTCAAACAATATTATTCCACAATATAGTTTCAACTTAATTTAAATTACTCAATATTTATAGGGTTAATTTCCCTTGCCACTAAATTCCTTTCATGACTAATTTCTTTTATTTCCTTTAATAGTTTAATCAAATATTAAATCTAATAAAAAATTAATTTTTTTCACACCAAGACACATAATTGAAAATATATACATCTCATAATAAGAAATTTTAATTATTAAATTCTTAATTTAATAACTTTTAAAAATTCGAGTTGTCACATCTTTCCCCCTTATAAGGATTCCATCCTCGGAATCATCGAAACTCTACCTTACTCAGGTTTTCACTTTATCACTGTTATTATATAAAATTTTACATTTCAATCCGATAACCTTTACATATCTGATAACACTAACTTTAGCTTTACAACTCAACACAAAACTATACATCATAAAACATTTAGTACATCTCATGAATCTTAATCGTGGTATAAAGAAATAACAACTTTAGCTAAAATATTAATCTTTGTGTATTATTTTTGATCCACGTCATTCAAGTAGCACATAGTGTTACCTTCAATCATTAACCTGTAAAAATGGTTATTTGCAAGGTTGAGCTCGACAGCCCAGCAAAATCTAACAGTTTTAATGCATCACATAGCACATAATAACATGCTCAACATATATCTCATAAACTTTGGACTAACATAACATATATTTTACAGTTCATATAACAAGTATAAAGATTGAATTCATTACTCAATCAACATGCTTTACTCAACCAACGTAGTCATAAGTTGACTTTAACATTTCATACATTCAACATATATATAACACATCATGCTATTTGCAATAAAGATTTAAAACAATCAAATTCACATAGCAAATAGGAACTGAAAGACTTGCCTTGATCGTTGTTTACCAATAACAGTTTAACAGCTTAAAGCTATCTGCACTTCACGTGCCCTACACAATTATATAATCATTCACATTAACTATTAGTCACATAGCAACTCATAGTAGTTGTAATGTAAACTTTACACTACGCCTCATAACCCTTCCTATCATAGATACACAATGTTCTATTTGATTGTGTTAACTTTCATCTTATATCTCACTATATTTCATATTCGAAGTTCATTCAAGTGTTTAAGTCTTGCTAGGACTACTTATTGATTTTATATTAACACTATTCAATATCTTATAATATTCATTTCATTTGATTTAAAACACTTTGTACGTTCATTATTACTTATCACGGCGTTTCGACGTTTATTCGTCACACGCTCAATTTGCCTCTCTTATGTGTGCTTAGTATGCGTATATAACTTATCTAATATATCACTTATTAATGTTAAGCTTCATTATACTTCATAATATTCATGTTTCATAACTTAGAAAATTATCTTTTATCGTCAAGAGCACTACACTTGCATACGTGCATGTCCGACGCCCTCCGATTGCCTCAGAAAAAAATAACAGTTCTAATGATGACCATTTTGACCCCTATTCCAGACCTCAAATTGAATCACTTAAAGACTAAAAGTTGTAGGTCTATTCGTCCTCGTTCCGGATCATCTTGAATCACTTTAATCGGAGATCGTATGAAAATGTTATGACCATTTTACCAAGACAGGTCAAAGTAGTCACACCTGGCACACTATGGGCGCGCCCGCGCCCATAGTTACTTGTATTATGACCTTATAAGCAATCATTATAGAGTTATTTATGCCTTTGAACATGAATGATATGTGCACTCTACTAGTCAAGCATGACATAAGATATTTAAGCACATTTTAAAAGTATAAACTATGTTATATCTATGTAAATGAGATAGATACATATGAACAAGCATATTAAAGGTTGTTAATACCAATATAAGGTTTAAAAGCTTATAAAACATTTAAATTTCCCTTTGAAAACACATTATCCAAGCTATACAAGTCAAACTCGAAGTTCATTCAAATGTTTAAGTCTTGCTAGGACCACTTATTGTTTTTATATTAACACTATTCAATATCTTATAATATTCATTTCATTTGATTTAAAATACTTTTTACGTTCATTATCACTTATCACGGCGTTTCAACGTTTATTCGTCACACGCCCAATTTGTCTCTGTTGTGTATGCTTAGTATGAGTATACAACTTATCTAATATATCATTTATTAATGTTAAGCATCATTATAATTCATAATATTCATGTTCTATAACTTAGAACAACATCTTTTATCGTCAAGAGCACCACACTTGCATACGTGCATGCTCGACGCCCTCCGATTGCCTCCGAAAATATAACAGTCCTAAAGATCCTTAGAGAAAGAATTTGGTTGCAGAACCTAATGAATAAATAAATATTAACGTAAAATCTATTTTGATAGATTGAATGAATAAAGATTAATAAATAAACTTTTGAGGACGAACTTCTTAGAAGAAATGGTGAATGTAATATCCCGATTGTTTATGATAACAATCCTTAGAAAAGGAAATGAATGGGTTAAAGAATATATAATATTTGATATATGACTATGTTTAATTGAAGGTTTTGTAATAAAACCTAAAGTTGTTGAAGAAATGAATGAAGTATATATATATATATATATGTAAAACTTTTTTCTAAGTTAACGTGTTGAAGATATTCAACGGTAAATTTTGAAAAGAGATTTGTTGAAAACCTGAGTAAGGTAGGGTTTCGGTGATTCCGAGGACAGAATCTTTATAAGGGGGGAAAGATGTGACAACCTGAATTTTTAAAAGTTATTAAATTAAGAATTTAATAATTAAAATTTCTTATTATGAGATGTATATATTTTCTATTATGTGTCTTGGTGTGAAAAAAATTAAATTTTTATGAGATTTAATAGTTGATTAAACTATTTAAGGAAATAGAAGAAATTAGTCACGACAAGGAATTTGGTGGCAAGGGAAATTAACCCTATAAATATTGAGTAATTTAAATTAAGTTGAAACTATATTATGGAATAATATTGTTTGAATATTAAAACCTTACTTGGTTGTGGTGTTGTAGTAAAGTGGATAAAAGAGTTAAATCATTAATTAATCATAAAGTTCCTCCTGCAGCTGCATCTATAATTGGCCTTGACTGCCATCCCAATACATTATAAATTGTATTAATCACCATCCAATGCGGCATAGCATGGTGTGGCACTTCCTTAGCATCTCCTTGTATCTTTCCCAGGCTACATATAGAGATTCACCATGTTGCTGCTCGAACAGGGAAATTGTTGTCCTCATTTTAGTTGTCTTAGCCATTGGAAAAATTTTGGCTAAGAACTTCTGTGCCAAGTCCTCCCATGTTGTAATTGATCTTGAAGGTAGAGAGTGAAACCAACTTCTTGCATTGTCCCGTAAAGAAAATGGCAATAGTCTGAGCCTGATTACATCTTCTGTCACCCCGTTGTAACTAAAGGTGTCGCGTATCTCTAAAAAACTCAATAGATGCTCGTTCGGGTCATCTATAGCAGCACCCCCAAACTGTATCGAATTCTACACCATCTGAATAGTGCTCAGCTTTATCTCAAAAGTGTTGGCTGTTATAGCTGGCCTGACGATACTTGACTGTAATCCATTTATCTTTGGCATTGGATAATCTCTCAAAGCCCCGTGTTCCTCTCTTTGCTCTTTTGCTGCCATATTGGTTGTTGTGGTCTCTAAAGCTGCTTGTAAATTCCTACGCGCTCTCGATTTCCAACCTCTTCCGTTAATATTATCATGTGCATGTGTTAACTCAAAATTTGATGATCGTGTGTGCACAAAATATATACAAGTACCTAAAACACAAACAAAAACAAAAATAGAAATAAGATAAGATAAGAATATAATTGTCTAAGTCACACAAATTAAGCTTTAAATTGATTATAGTAATACTAAAAATAAACGCCTTTCCCCGGCAACAGCGCCAAAAACTTGTTGCCTCCTTTCTAGTCTAACAAAAAGGACTCTAATTCATGCAAGCATAATTGGGTCAACAAGTAGTACAGAGTAAGAAAAGTATCGATCCACAGAGAAAGGCTTTAAATTTAAATTATTATGCATCAACTATATAACTATTTTTATATGCTTAGACGCTCAACTAATAATTAACTTTTGATTCTAAATCAGTTCATGAAATAAAAATTATAATAACTAAGTGATGTAATCATATTGGAGAATAATGGGATTCTAATTTCATTTAATATTTCATCTAAATGTAACCCTCATGTAATGTTTAATTATTTATCATGGAAACTAGTCAAGAGCACAAAAGTGGACATAATCATTTTTCAGTGAACTATGACCAATTCACATAACCTCCACATTTGATAGAAATCATGTAAGCAACATTATTACAAAAATCACTATATGTCTATGTGAAATTGCAGTAATAATGAATTTAAGTTTAGGCTCTATTGATGACTACACACGGTGAAACGGTATATGTCTATCCGATTCAAAAATCACAAAACTTAACAAATCAGCCTCGTGAACATATGCCATTATGATTTAATCCATACTCCTATTTCATTTTTCAATTCCATATAAGCTCACAGTGTGAATGGTGATCAAGCATTCATTTATTAAGCCTAATCATAATGGGAATCCAATGACAAATACACAACAATACAATCAGATATACAAATTTAGACTACATATCAAAATCCATTAGAATCTCATAATGGAGTTTAGTTCATTTCTGAACCAAAAGCCATTATGGGATTGAAGCAACACATGAAAATAAATACTGCAATCAAAAGAGGTAATAGAAATGGAGTGCAAATCTATCAATCTCTGTTGTAGAGTTAGTTCCAAGCTTGATCCAAATGTACCACAATCTCCAGAATTAAAAACTAATAATTATTCAATAATGTAGATTAAGAGAGGAGTTAAAGTGTATCATCCAATGATCCAAACCTCTCTAAAGTAGTTAAAAACTTCATAACCCTAATTCAATTTCTAAAACTGATAAAAGACTACAAATAGAACACGTCTGGTGCCAACTATATCGTTCAGTTGATCCTAATGCGCTCAAATTTACAAAAAGTCAACAAAACTGACTGTAGAAGACTCGCGCGGCCGCGAGATGGTGAAAATTAGTCTTTGTATTCATGTAGCGCGGGTGCGCGATGTAAGGCCTGATTAGCAGCGCGGCCGCGCTGCTACTGCATCCTGTCTTCTGATGTCATGTTGATGCTGCTGCTTCTTTTTCGTTGTCGTTTGTTCTCATTCCTTCTCTTCTGTACTGCATTCCTCCACTTCTTCAATTCCTCATCTGCTCATGTTCATCTTGTCATGCCTTTGCTAGCTTCATGCCACCATGCCAATCCATGCTAGTGCCAACCCATGCCATTTATTATTTCTCTACGCCTTTCATTGCCATAGGAGTTCCAACTACAAGTAATGCAAAATAAACATAAAATGCAACAAAAACATAGTAAAAACTACTTAAGATGAGCTTAATTCTAGTGAGTTGGCACCCAATAAGTAGGTATAAAACCTACTTATCACCAGACCAATAATTATATAATACATTGAGGATGTTGTCCAAATCAGTAATGGAAATGTTTTTTTAAAATTTTAAAGACCTTTTACCTGAAGTCGATCTATTAAAAATATCTCTTATAATATTGATTTTCCTAAATCTTCCAGACAATCTGTGTCTGAACCTTTAGAATCTATTTATCAAGCATCTAAAAAATTCAGTAATGAGTCTATTAAGAATGAAGACTTGATAAAAGGAATACATATTTTTGAAAATCAAATACCTCATGGTATTTATGAAACTAATATTCCTCAAAATAGAAGACCTAATAGTCCAACCACTAGTGACATGCTCTTTAAGTGTTAATGGATTTTTCTCCAAATAATAAAATTCATTAATATTTAAACCAGGAGTTTATGCAAGATAAATACTAGAATTTCAAAAATTGATATTTTAAAAATTATGATAATGATAAATTAGCATAAATAAAAGCTAATTATTATGCTTATTTGAATATCAATCAGTGTATAATATCATTTAATAAATGGTTTTATAATTTTATTTTAAAATTAGAATTTTATACATAAAATCAATTGAATGTGTTAACTGGCATTTAAAAGGACTGGATAACTACAAGTGGTAATGTTATCAAATCCATTCATCCCCTACTTATATCTCTTGAATTAATCTCAGGGAATGAAAATTTAAAACCTTTAATTAATAATCTGTATGTTCATATACCTGAAAAACTTTATCAACAAGAAGAGGTTAAAATAAAAGATAGTTTTCCTTTGTCTAAAAAGAATATTTATACTAATTTATTCCTTCAAACTATACGAAAACAATTAACCAGAATTAAAGAACAAATAAATCATATTAATGATAATTGTTAGGTTGTTCCCCAAAAAATTGATCTTCAACCTGTTACCATCAAACCGCCTTTAGAAGTCATAAATTTTAAGCTGAAAGCATCTAAATCAGATGATGAATTCATCGACAATCTTTTAAATAAAATAAAAGATTTAAAAACGACAACTTCATCTACGTCTTAGTTAAATATGGTGTCTGGAAAACCTTCTTCACATACCAGTAATAATAATAATGATGATGATGATGAAGAAACTGATGAAATATCTCTTTTTCATATTTTGGAAATTCAAAATAATTTTCAGGAAATGCAGCATATTAATAAAATCACTTATAGTCAAAAACTTATAAATTGTATGGCTTTATCTGGACCTAGTAGGTATTATTACCCACGACCTACTCCCCAGGATATTCTGTATGAAGAAGATTTTCTTCATTCACAAAAATCTTACCAACGTAAAACCATTTATGAATGAAACATTGATGGTGAGACTAAATATCAAATTTATGAAACCATACATCATATTATGATGTATGCAACATTCTGCAAACAAAATGATAATACAGACCATCAGATATATTGTTTCCTAGTAAATGGATTTACCGCCATTCTTAAAGGATGGTGGGATAAAGCACTTATAAATAAATAAAGAACTGAAATTCTTCAATCCTATAAGAATGAAACATATCCTATTATTAAACTGAAACAAAAAGAGAAGATGCTTCTTACACTCTAGTTCAAGTAGTCATTAATCATTTTGTTGGACCAGGTCTTATGAACACTGATAGAAGTAGAGAACTCCTACAGAATCTTCTTTTTCCATCCTTAACCCATTTTAGGTGGTATAATGATGTCTTTTTAATGAAAGTTATGCAAAGACCGGATGCTAACACTAAACATTGGAAGGACAAATTTAATGATGGACTTCCCGCTTTTTTTGTTGAAAAAATTCGTAAAAAATTATGGGATAAACATGATCGTATGAGTATTCCTTATGATCAGTATTCCTACGGCCATCTTTTTTCTATAATTATTGAAGAAGGATTATCATTATGCAATGATATGAAACTTCAACAATTAATGAAAAAACATAATCTCACCAAAAGAAAAGAGATAGGAGAATTTTGTGATTAATTCTCTGTAATGGTTAAATAATGTTGGATTGATATATATATATATATATATATATATATATATATATATGGTGTTATAATCTGTTAATTGTCATTTGTGAGGGCTATTTGATGATCAAATTCGTGAGAATTGGGTTGTAGTAAAAGATTTCAAATAACAGTGTTTATGTTATAGAATATGGTTTAAAAAGTACAAATTTTCATGGTCAATACTTGTTGTAATCTGCAAATTGGTGATGGATTATGTTAGTATGTGAAAAAAAAAAAACAACATAGTTTAAATCGTGTCAATTGGTTAAGAAACGAAGTTGTGGCGATCAAATTCGCTAAAAGTGTAAAAAATTAAGAAATTTGGAAAATTAAGGTTTTGATTCTTCAAATATGTATTTATGTAATGTTTATGTATTTGGAATGGTGTATAGCATGTTTATTGATGTTATTACATAAGTTTAGATGTAAAGTTTCATGAATTTCTGTAGGAATTGTGTTGGTTTTGGGAGTCAGGCCTGAAGCAGAGCTGTTGCAGTTTTTGTCTGTGTCCGGCGCAGCTGCGCCGATACCACAGCCAGAAACGGCGCAGCTGCACCGTTGGTCTTCTGCAAGTCTACACCAGCTAAACTGTGCCAGTGCCAAGGCTTGGGGCAGCGCAGCTGCTCCGTGCCCTGAGCCTAAGCAGAGAAGTCTGTCTATTTGAGGATTATCAAGCAAGGGTCTAATCTAGTTTAGCATACAAGATAATGATGTGCAGACATAAGTGAAGAACTTAACCACATGGTAAGTACCATTTAAAAGAAATAACTTGAAAGTATAAAATAAAATTTAAATAATGATAGGAAGGTTAAGTTAATTATTAACTAACCTAATATACATCTAAAAGGATGTAGATGCAAGATTGTAAGAACTTGACTAAATGTTATGTAACCATTTGAATGATGTAATTTAAAAGCATGAGATGGAAGTTGATTTAATTAAATTTAATGAAGATAATACATTAATATAATGTAATATCAAACTATGACGACTTAACCAAATGATAAGTGTCGACTAAAAGAGAAGTATAAAGAAATACGAGACGAAAGTTAACTAAAATAATGTTAACAACCATTATATGTCTAAGGTGATATAAAGGCGAGGTTAAAGACTTAACTGAATGTCAAGTGTAAATTAAAGTGGAATGTCATGAGAAAAAAAAAGGAATTTTAATGTAATTAAACTAATTGAACAAAGAGATGTCCAAACAAGACTTAAACACTAGTTTGAGTATCGAGTGACGATTAGAAGGGAATGTTTTGAAATAAAAGGATAAGATGAAGAGTCAATGCAATCTAATTAATTTCATTGTGTATATGTAACTGATGCATGTATTTATAAACTTTTAAATTATTGTAAGATAAACGCAAAGCAGTAAGCTGTAGTTGGTAAGCAATAAATCAGGCAAGTTTTCAGTTCTTATTTGCTATGTGAACTTGATGATTAACTGTTTTAAATCTTTATTACAAAGAGCATGATGTGTTATATATATGTTGAGAGTATGAAATGATAAAGTCAACTTATGACTACGTTGATTGAATAAAGCATGTTGATTGAGTAAGGAACTCAATCTTTGTACTTGTTATATGAACTGTGGCACGTATGTTATCTTAGTCCAATGTTTATGAGATATATGTTGTGTATGTTATTATGTGTTATGTGATGCATGAAAACTGTTAGATTTTATTGGGCTGTCGAGCTCAACCTTGCAAATAACCATTTTTGCATGTTAAGGATTGAAGGTAACATTATGTGCTTCTTGAATAACGTGGATCAGAAATAATACACGAAGATTAACATTTTAGCTAAAGTTGTTATTCCTTTATACCATGCTTAAGATTCATGAGATGTACTAAATGTTTTATGATGTATAGTTTTATGTTGAGTTTTAAAGCTAAAGTGAGAGTTATCTGTTATGTAAAGGTATTTGGATTGAAATTTAAAATTTTATAGAACAACAGTGATAAAGTGAATCATAAAATAAGATTGATTCAAAGACATGTATATGATAATGGTTTTGATTCAGGGAATTAAAGTAAAAAGACATAAAAGTTTAAATTATTCCGCATTTTATAAAGTTTAACATCGAATAATGATGTAAAATTAGAAGTTATACGTGTTATTAATGATCGAAGTCGATAATTGAAATGTGTGAAATTTGGGGTCGTTATAGTTGGTATCAAAGTTGTAGGCTATAAACCTTAAGTAGGAGTACCTTAGGTTATATCCTTAGAGAAGAGAGGTGAAGATAATGAAAGAATAAGCTCAAATAGAGTTTGAACAATAAGAAGTAGGTTAAGAAATTTATAAAGAAGGGATTAAAACATACATGAGATGATTCAAAGTAGAATCTCACCGAGTTATAAGGATTGTGAATGTGGGGTTACCCAACTCCAATAATAAGAATGTAAGGTGATAACAAATAGATAATGTCTATAATAAGAGAATGATAAAGAAGTTAAGAATCAGAAAGTTATATTTAAGTATGGTAGAATTATACTCTTTAATAGTTGATGTATGGTATCTAGGATAAACGATTCCTTCATAGAGTGGAGATATATACGAACTAGCAACCTGAAACCTAGTTTGTTGGTTGTTTGTGGGAAACCACTCAGCGTACCATATTGAAACTGTTAGAGAGTTGATGTGTACCAAGTATAGAAAATGTATACGTATGATGAAAAAAGAAAGAAAGAGGATCGTAAAACAAAACGATCACGAGTTAAGAAAAGAATTTTAAGGGAGATGATTATAAAATAAGATCACGACGTGATCTGTTTAAGTTATAAAAGAAAGATGGTCTGTAATGTTTGAATTATTATAGCTTGATGCTATGAAGTTAATGTACTATGATATAGTATGAGATAAACTCACGAGGAGTTATAGATAATGTGATACGAGGAATTCGTATTGAGCAAAGAGCAAGTTAAGAGCAAGTTATGAGTAGGATAGATTTAGGTGGGTTTTGTGCTTGCACTTAGTTTATGACATTCATAATCATTGGAATGTTGGTGTCGCGCTATCAATGTGTATGTGGCGAAAAGGTGATTCTTTTCTCGTGTGCATATTTGATAGTTAGGAACTATTAAGATTAGTCAAATATTATTAGGATTAGGTGCGGTTCTTAAAACTAATACATATGTTAAGTTTGTGACTCACAATAATATGATATGTTTTGAACCCCTCAACGAATGGACGCCTATGGTCTGACTAGGATAAGTTCTTAAACTCATATTATTGTGGAAAGTTCCTGAACTTCAAATTTGTAGTAAGTTTGATGAACTATACTGGGGTATAGATAAGCTATGATTAAAGAATTGAGGATTATGGAAATAGATAGAATTATTAAGCTATGGATCAGTATAGAAAGTGGAGACATAAGTTTTCCAAATCTTCTAGCTTCGCTAGATTTTTGAAATTTATTGACTTCATGTCAATGGTTGTACTTTTGATTTTTGAAAAATGTTGGGTCACACTAGTGAACCAGAGAATGTTTTTTAAACAGTGCTATTATTCGCGTATCTACGCTGTTTGTTTCGGCTAGATAAAAAAAATGTTTTTTTTAAAATTTTCAAAATATATTTTAATGATATGTATCAGGTGATATGATATACGATGAAGTCATCAATGCAATGGAACCTGGTGTTGGATGTGATCATATGATCGTCAGCCCACTATGGTGAGATGTAGTATGACAACGTCATAATCATGACGCCATAAAAAGATTTTTTTTGAGATTTCTTTAAGATATGAGTATATATATATATATATATATATATATATATATATATATATATGTATATTTCGATTGATATCCAAATTGTTGTAGAAGTCTATGCTATTTGATTCAGCTAGACGAATATTGAAAGATTTTCATAAAATTCAAGTATTTTTTGAGAAGTTATGTCAAACCAAATTATTTTGGTGCGGATTCAGATGTTGAAAAGTTCAGGTGAACAACCCTGTAAAAGGGGACATGTTATCAGAGACAATGGTTCTGAAAGTAACACATATAGTCGTTACAATGTTAAGATGTAATACGTTGTGCACGACGTAAGGGTACGATAGGCTGATCACCCAGAGTACTTGTGTTGAGTAAAATATAGTTACGCACAACACGCAAGTATACGTGGTCAACAAGTAATAAAGTGATAAGTTGAGTATCGTTCCCACAGAGAATTCTAATTAATAAATCCCAACTACTAATACTATATCAATTCAATTTTATTCGAACAAGAATAAATTATGATTTTTTGAATTATTAACACAAAATTAAACACGGAAAGATATTATCCTAAAATAAACGAATAAATAAACTAATGCTTGAATGAAGAATTTTTTATAGATAAAGATTAAGACTTCAATATCCCCAATTATGAACTATAAATCAGTTACCTACTCATCCCAATTATTATGTCTACTGAATTGTTAACAGGAATTCTCAAATGTCAAAAGTCCTTTTCCAAGTGATCAATTGACTTCTATTTAATCCAGATTAATCTTGTTATATTCCTATGCAAAACAAGTGAATTAAACTCTTTCCAATTTTAATTCTTTATGTGTTACATGCGGTGAACAGATATTTCCATTCAGTTCACAAACCCAATTATGCAAATAATCAAGTCACATGTTATCATGCCCAGTTCTAACCCTAGAATTCCTTTTCCAATTCCTTCTAGAATAACAAGGTAATTATTGGCCAAATAATTAATCAATAAAATCAAAACATCATAAACAATTCACTTCAACATAAATAATTAGAATGGGTTAATAACTAATTTATAGTCATAAAAGGTTCAATTGAAATCTTAATTAAAGAATTAGTTCATCACGGAAATAAAAACCATTAATTGTTGACAAATCATCCTTAAAGAATTACAAAGTAAAAATAAGGAGAAAAAGAATAAACTCTGTAGCCAATCCTTAATCTCCAAGCAATCTCGCGTAGTCCTCAATGGAGAACTTGTTGAATCCTCCCCAGAATAATAGTCCAAAAAGAGCTCCCCTTATTTCAACACTTAGTTTCTTTTTATATGCCCCCCACAATCCTTCTCCAATTAGGTTTTATTTTAGCCCCCAATAACCAAATTAAGTCCACCCAGAAGTCAAACGCGCTAATCCAGTCAACGCCAGCCGAGGCTCAGCGCCCCTGCGCTGTAGATAGTATAGTTTCCAGCGCCCCGGCGCTGGACTTCTTCAAAATTACCAAATTGCCATTAATTGCTTGAATTTCCCATAATTGCCCCTCCAGCTTCCAAATCTGCAAAATAAGATATAAACACAATAAAAATGCTACTAAATAACTTAAGAATGCAATAATTTAAGCCCAAATATATCCAATTCATGGGTATATTACCCATTCATCAAATACCCCCAAACTTAAATCGTTGCGTGTCCTCAGGCGACAAAACATAAAATCACAAAATAAAACTAAACATCATGCAAATGCAAACTATTTATATTTATATGTTCGTAATTCCAGCAATTCAAGAGCTCGCGTATATCCATATGCCTCAGAAAAATCACGTAAACATGTTAATTCATCATGCAAAAGCAGATCGACAATATCCCAACAATCAACGGATCTAAATCTGTTATTACTGATATTGTGCGTGTGTGTCCAACAACCATGTTAACCCATGAAAGATAAAAATATGAAAGATAATAACTTTCTTGGTAGGCATCATACTGTGTAAACTGGAGAACTCATCAAATATACTTGTTTCAACTGGATTCAAACTCTTACCCGAATTCACAAGTCAACATGGAATACTTATGCTTTTCTTTTCTTTTTATATATATATATATATTATATATATATATATATATATATATTTTTATAAATGACTGTGCAATGTCTCATCTCATTAGGCTAACAGTGTTACCCCTTAGCGAGCTTTCGACCAACGACTCCTAGACCATATAAGACCTTAGGGCGCTAGGTTTTAAGATACCCCTTCGGGCGTACTTGCTCAAGTAACAAAGGCCCCGAAACAAGACTAGTCACTTTTTTTTTATATATAGACGGTTGGTGAGTGCGTTTTACGCTCCGTCTCACGCTTGTGTTTATGGGGAGTGTTTCTCCTCAACCCACCACAAAACTCAACACATTTTTTCTTTTTATATATTCCAAATATTTTCCCCCAAACTCGAGTTTATGCATAAATTCAGTCTCCTCTAGTTATTCAAATTGTTCTTCCATATCACTAGCAATCCTTCTCTAGAACTCTATTATCTAACCATTTAAACTATCATAACCAACATGGTCGTTTTGTCAAAGTGCTTTCCTATAATATCAATTTCAAACAGATAAAGATCCAATTTATGTCAAGAAAATCATATCACTGAATCAACAATCCTTACTAGACTTGTTCATGCAATTCTACTTTCATCATTGGCCCCAAATATACGCACTATCAAAAACTGGAATTAACATGCAATCCTAAATGCAACTTTATTAATAATCAATCCACATACGAATAACAAGCTACCACTTGTAAAAATAAAACTTAACCACCCCCAAACTAATCTAGAGCAATGTCCTCATGCGAAAAATAAGGCAAAATAAAACAGAGGACTTCCCTGACGAGCTTATTCCGCTGGGGGAGCATCATCGTCGTCACTCATCTCTTGATCGGAATGGGGAAATACCGGCAGAACGGGAGCCGTTGGGAAATGGCTAAGTGGAATGCCCGGATGGGTTTGGATGGTTAGTGCATTCTGCGCAGCAAATTGGTCAACTAAATACTTGAAAATCACATCTTGGCGTTCCGATAAGCGCACATTCTGGGACTCAATGTTGTAAAACCAGCCGTCTATCTCCCGCTGGACAGCGTCAGGGACCACACCTCGATGAGCTGCTGTCGATGGGCCGTAAGTAGATGGAGCCTGAGGGGGTGGGGCTTGTGTAGACGTAACTTGGGGAATAATGAAACCCAGTCCCCTAGGGTGATTAGCTCCACCTGACCACACTTTATAACGACGGATCAAGTTATGGTCCAACACGGGCATAGGAGTTTGAATCATCTCGTCGGATTTCCATTTGACCCCAAACTTAGCACATAATACGCAGATCAGTGACGGATGTGGTAACCCTCCTGTAGTCCCGCCGCGAGAAGCGCGAAGCATAGATTGCTGAATAAGATGGCCGACATCAATGCTGAAGCCTTGTATGATGGAGTATAATAGCACAGCCCTTTCTTTGGTTACGTGACTCACATGTGTGCAGGGCATCAATTTAGCACAGATGA
This sequence comes from Panax japonicus, assembly GCA_020205505.1. Lineage (NCBI taxonomy): Eukaryota > Viridiplantae > Streptophyta > Magnoliopsida > Apiales > Araliaceae > Panax > Panax japonicus. The sequence goes on along the minus strand of CM035102.1, from coordinate 43,886,115 downwards.
AGGCATACCATGCCTTTCCATATAGACTGAGGTGAGATAATGGGAAAGTCATGCTGCCACGCTCATGTAGGGTTCATGTAGTGCCCGGTTGACACAACTCCCGAATAATCTATTCATAGTTCGGCCCGTCACTCACTAAACTAGCATATGCATCATGAAGACCCTCGAACAATAGTTGATAGCACCCATTTATATCCTCCTCTCCGATTTCCACGATTTTACCTCTGACAAATACCCCATAATGGTCATGTTCGGGTAAGTTAGCGTAGAATTCTTTAACAACTGTGATCACTGCCGGGTCAGGCTGTTCGGTGAGGGAGAACCAGTTTCGTTCCGCAATCATCACTGCGATTTCTCCATCCTTGGTTTGATCGGGACGGAGACCACGTTCGGGGACTAGTGAGCGGGTGGCCATGAGGCTGTAGCGTTCTTGAGCTGCGAGACTAACAAAACGCCGGCTGTCAAATTTTGGAGGTGAAACTGAAGCGGCCCCTGACCCTTCGCCACGGTGACGTTTGGATGCCATGTAGAGAGTCTGCAAATACAAACAGAGTCATAGTTTAGCTTTAAAAAGAATTCACGGTTGGATACATGTGTGCATAGCATTACCCCGAAACTGTATAAAATATTAGCGTGATGAGTGCACAGGCGGGGAAGAGGCATGAAACTGGCAAGTATGTTAAACTACACATGCTTTTTGACTTAGACAATTTGTCAAACACCTAGGAATCAACTGATAATTTGAGTACAACCATCACTAATTCCATATCTAGACATGCCATTCATGTAGCATTCACTAACCTTGTGTGGTTGAGTATGCCAAACAGTATTGAATTATCTATAAATTCTATTGGATTTCCCAGATGCACAGAATAAGGAAGAAAAAATCTGGATCCGTAATAATATGAATACACAGCAAATCATACCATTGCTACCTTCAAAGAAGTTGGAGGAGAATAATTCGGCACACAAGAATCCGACACAGTGATTGAGGTGCGGTAGATGTGTGGGAGAACTATTATCCAAGGTTCAAGTACCTTGTGATTTGGGGAGGGGGAGAGGAGTTTAGGAGAATGGGAGAGTTTGGAAGAGTAACTGACCTGATTCGCCGGTGTGTGAATGGAGTGGGGTGAGAAGGAAACGGTTGAGAGTTCAAACTTTATAGCCTAACCTGATCCCAGCGCCGGGGCGCTGGGTTTCACCTTATGTAGAGCGCTGGGGCGCTGAATAGCAGAAGCTGTTGGGATGGTATAGCGCTGGGGCGCTGGAAATGCCTTGGAAGCCAGCGCCGGGGCGCTGGGCTTGACTTTTAGGTTCTGGTGCTTAGCGCCGGGGCGCTGTAAATGAATGGGATGCCAGCGCCGGGGCGCTGGGCTTGGTTTGCAATTTCTGGTGCCTAGCGCCGGGGCGCTGGGTCCTTAGTAATGGAGCGCCGGGGCGCTGAGTGTACCTGTGTGCCATTCCCATACATGGAGAATCAGTAAGAATTAGCCTAGCAGAATTGTATTCTTCAAAACTAAACAAAAAATAAAAATACATAAAAGTAAAATAAATTAATAAAAAATTAAATAACGTCAAAATTATAGAACTCAATGGGTTGCCTCCCAAGAAGCGCTTGGTTTACAGTCGTCAGCCCGACTTTTCGGTGTTGTTCAGTTGTCGACTGGTTCAGAGAGGTACTGGACTGTAGCTTGTCGTTCGATTGGTCCACTCCAATAATGTTTTAGACGTTGACCATTGACCTTGAATGTACGCTATGAATTCGGTTCCTCGACCTCAATGTTGTCGTGTGGAGCGACAGATATAACTACAAATGGCCCGGACCACCTGGATTTCTATTTTCCCGGAAATAGACGCAAGCGTGAGTTGAACAGTAGTACTTGTTGGCCCGGTGCAAATGTTCTGTCAAGAATTTTTTTATCGTGCCAAGCTTTTACTTTCTCCTTGTAGAGTTTAGCATTTTCGTATGCATTGAACCGGAATTCATCCATCTCGTTCAATTGCAGTAACCTTTTTGCCCCCGCTGCTTCTAGATCAAAGTTTAGTTTCCGAATGGCCCAATGTGCACTGTGTTCTAGCTCGACCGGTAAGTGACACGCCTTTCCAAATACCATTCTATACGGTGACATGTCGATCGGATTTTTGTACGCTGTTCGATAGGCCTAGAGAGCATCGTCAAGCCGCACTGCCCAATCTTTTCGTGACGGATTGACTACTTTTTCTAGGATCCTCTTAACTTCCCTATTCGACACCTCTGTTTGGCCATTGGTTTATGGGTGATATGCGGCTGCAATTTTGTGATGAACCCCATACTTTACAAGCAATTTGGTGAACTGCTTGTTACAGAAGTGAGTCCCCTCATCACTTATTATAGCTCTCGGTGTCCCAAATCGGGTAAAAATGTTCTTCTTTAAAAATCGGATAACCACGTTGGCATCATTTGTGGGTAACGCTACGGCTTCTACCCATTTGGAAACATAATCGATAGCTAACAAGATGTAATGATTCTTAAAAGAAGATAGAAATGGTCCCATAAAATCGATTCCCCATACGTCGAATAGTTCCACCTCTAGCATTGTGTTAAATGGCATTTCATTGCGCTTGGAGATATTACCTACGCGTTGGCATCGATCGCATTTCAACACAAAGAGATAAGCATCTTTGAATAAAGAAGGCCAGAAAAATCCCGATTGTAGTACTTTTGCTGCTGTTCTATCACCGGAATAATGACCTCCGTAATCTGAGGAGTGGAAGTGGTCTAATATACTACCCATTTCTTCATGAGGGATACAACGTCTTATCATTTGATCTGCACATACTTTAAACAGAAATGGTTCATCCCAATAGTATTGCTTCATATCGTGGAGAAACTTCTTTCGTTGTTGTGAGGTCAAATCCGGCGGTAATACTTTGGCAACCACATAGTTGACATAGTTAGCATACCAAGGCAATATGGTAGTTACCCGGAACAGTTGCTCATCCGGAAATTTTTCATTAATAACTACGTTGTCTGCTCTCTGTTCCTCTATATTTTCTAACCGAGACAGATGATCCGCCACTTGGTTTTCTGTACCTTTTCTGTCCCGGATCTCCAGATCGAATTCTTGTAACAACAGTACCCATCGTATTAACCGCGGTTTAGCATCTTTATTTTCAATCAGATATTTAATAGTCGAATGGTCAGTGTAGACAATTACCTTGGTGCCTAGGAGATAAGCTCTGAATTTGTCAAAAGCAAACACCACTGCATGTAATTCTTTTTCGGTTGTTGTGTAGTTCAGCTGGGCATCCGTCAATGTCTTACTAGAGTAATAGATAGTATGAAAAATCTTATCATGACGTTGTCCCAATACGGCTCCCACCGCGTAATCACTGGCGTCGCACATCAATTCGAACGGTGAAGACCAATCGGGTGCTACAATGATTGGTGCAGAGACCAATTTCCTCTTTAATACCTCAAATGCCTTGATGCATGCCTGATCCATCTTAAACGGCATATCTTTCTCCAAAAGTGAGCATAGGGGTTTCAAAATCTTTGAAAAATCTTTAATAAAGCGTCTATAGAACCCTGCATGTCCCAAAAAGCTTCGAATGCCTTTCACAGATGATGGAGGAGGCAATTTCTCAATTGTATCAATTTTCACTCTATCCACCTCCAATCCGGATGTGGAAACCTTATGGCCCAGAATAACCCCTTCTTGCACCATAAAATGACATTTTTCCCAGTTAAGCACCAGGTTAGTCTCCACACATCTTTTTAACACCAAGATCAGATTCTTCAAACACGAGTCGAAACTGTCACCGAACACAGAGAAATCATCCATAAATACCTCTAAATTATGTTCGACCATATCAGAGAAGATTGCCATCACACAGCGTTGAAAGGTTGCCAGTGCATTACATAAACCAAACGACATACGCCGGAAGGCAAACGTACCGTATGGACATGTGAACATGGTCTTTTCTTGATCTTCCGGTGCTATGGCAATTTGATTATACCCCGATTATCCATCTAACAGACAGTAGAATTGATGTCCGGCTAACCTGTCCAACATTTGATCAATGAATGGCAAGGGAAAGTGATCTTTGCGTGTGGCTTTATTCAACTTGCGGTAATCCATGCATACTCTCCAGCCTGTAACAGTTCTCGTTGGGATAAGCTCATGAGCTTCGTTTTTTACCACAGTCATGCCCCCTTTTTTTAGTACACACTGTACAGGACTTACCCATGAACTGTCTGAAATTGGGTAAATAATACCGGCATCCAACCATTTTATAATTTCCTTTTTCACCACATCTTTCATAATGGGATTTAACCTTCTTTGCATCTCAATGGTTGGTTTTGATCCCTCTTCCATTAAAATCGTATGCATACAGAAAGATGGGCTAATACCTCGAATGTCCGCTATAGTCCACCCAATCGCTGTTTTGAACTCGCGCAGAACCCGCAGCAATTTTTCTTTTTGGGTGTCAGTTAACTTTGTCGAAACAATAACTGGTAGAGTCGAGTCTTTCCCTAGATAAGCATATTCAAGATGAGAGGGAAGTGGCTTTAATTCCAACACCGGTGGCTCTTCTATCGAAGGTTTGCACTTTTTATCTTCAGTTTTGGGCCTCTCCAGGGTGTCGAATGGTTGATTACTCTTCCGGTAGAATGATACTGTGTCTAGCCATTTTACCTGCTCATTGTCCGCATCAACACTATCGTTGGCTGCTCCAAGCAACATGGATTCTATCAGATCCTCTGAGTAATTACCGCCAATCTTGTGATTAACTATCTCCTCCATTAAATCCACCCGCAAACACTCACCTTTTTCCTTCGGATAAGACATTGATTTAAACACATTAAAAATGACATGTTGATCATCAACTCTCATTGTCAATTCTCCTTTGTGCACGTCGATTAACGTTCTCCCCGTTGCTAAAAATGGTCGTCCGAGAATGATGGGAAGTTCTGTATCTGCTTCACAATCCAAGATAACGAAGTCTGGTGGAAAGATGAATTTATCCACCCTTACTAAATACGTCTGTCATGATACTCGTGGATATGTTAAACTGATCGGAATCCTGCCCAACAGTAACTGATAGTTGTCAGTTTTGGTGCTGGAGCGCCGAACTGACGGTAGACTGATAATGGCAATCAAATAATACGTGGCCCCCAAATCACACACAGTGCTCGATCCTGAAAAACTGATTACGCAATAGTCGCATTGAATGTAAAGCTACCTTGCTTTCAACTTCGTAGGTAACTTTTCTGAATAATTGCGTACATTCTTTCGTTTACGCCACTGTTTCAAAATCCCCCAGTTCCTTTCTTTGATAGCACATCCTTCATGAACTTCACATAGCTCGCATTTGTTCTAAAGCTTCGGCGAATGGGTGTTGATTATTAATTTTTTAAAAATATCCAAAATCTTGAAACTCTTGTCTAACTTGGATTTCTGAATCTCTGCGGGATAAATGGGTGGTAGTGTTGTAGTCCGGGAGGGTACGGATGCATTTGCCTCTCCTATTTCCGCTTTTCTTCCTCCCCAGGTTTCACAACTTGCTTCTTCTATTTCGCTGTTGCGATTGTCCCCCTTTTCTTTTATCCGGGACCTGTTTGCAACTCCTTCCCCCTCGTAAATTACTGTCTTTGCAGTGCTCATTTCTTTCTGCCCCCGATTTATTTCTGATCACTTCGTGGAGTGTTTCCTTGTACGGTATTCAATGCATGTGCCTATTGCCCCAATTGATTTCAGATTCCTTTAAACGATGCCCCATGCTTTGCAAAGTTAGATCTAATTGATTCAATTTTCTGCTTGTCTTGTTCCTTCTTTTTTGTCCGACGCTCGAATGAATTTTTCCAAGGCTGCTTCCCAAATTTGTCCTCCCTGGTTTGTTGAGGTTGTTTTGAAACCGGAGGTGTGTTGTTGTCTAGGTGGGTTGAGCTGCAGCTTGTTGTTACTCCAAGAGAACCCTGTATGATTCTTCAACCTGGATTATAGCATTTTGGAGTTGATACGGTTGAGTTGAGCGATTATAGTTTCCTACGAATTATGCTGATTCAGAATTTATGGCACACTGATCCGTCGCATGACCCCCAGCACACAACTCACAAACCATCGCTACCTGATGTGTGGCTTGTGGATGCCATGTTTCTATATGCTTAGCTATTGCAGTCACTTGTGCTGTTAATGCTGTCAGCGTGTCCACTTCATACTTTCCCGATGCTTCTGGATGGTTGGTCCTCGTCATGGGCCACTGATAGTTGTTGGTGGCCATTATTTCTAACAATTGATACGCCTCATCAAAATTTTTGGACACGATCGCTCCTCCCGCTGCTGCATCAATACTAGACCTCGTGGACGCGTGCAAACCATCACAAAATATCCCTAATTGCATCCACTACGGGATTCCATGATGAGGGCATTTACGGAGCATATCCTTAAACCTTTCCCATGCCTCATATAATGATTCTGCCTCAAGTTGTGCGAAAGTATGAATATCGTTCCGTAGTTTTGCCGACTTCGCTGGTGGGAAGAACTTGGCTAAAAAATTTTGAGCTAAGTCATCCCATGTGGTGATTGAACTAGGAGGCAAGGAGTGTAACCAGCTTCGTGCTTTATCTTTTAGAGTGAACGGGAACATCCTCAACCTTATAGCGTCTTTCGATACATTGTTAAATTTGAAGGTATCGCAAACCTCCAAGAAGCTCAAGATATGGTCATTAGGATCATCTATTGAAGTACCCCCAAACTGGCATATATTCTGTAGCATCTGAATTGATCCCGGTTTTATCTCGAAACTGTTTGTATTGATTGCCGGTCTCTTAATACTTGACTGTAAATTCATGACGTTTGGCAGGGCGTAATCCCTAAGGGATTTCTGTTCGTTCTCTGCCATGTTTACGAGAATTTCTTGAGTTGTCAGGTCTTCTTCCAAATGTATAACCTCACTATTCAAACGCACTGTCTGGAACTTCTTCTCAAGGTTGTCTGTATACGTAAGAAGTTCCTTTCTAGCTTTCGATCTAGTGTGCATACACAAATTCCTGCCAATCCAAGAAGAAAGATTAATAGCTTCAAATTAAAACCGAATTGATTTAACTAATATGAAATTAATATTAATAAAAATTCCCTTCCCCGGCAACCGCCAAAACTGTTGATAAAATCTAGTTACGCCACAACACGCAAGTATAACGTGTCAACAAGTAAGAAATTGATAAGTTGAGTATCGTTCCCACAGAGATTAATTAATAAAGTTCCAACTACTATGACTATATCTTCATTTATATTCGACAAGATAAATTATGATTTTTTGAATTAATTAACAAAACAAAATTAAACACGGAAAGATATTATCCTAAAATAAACGAATAAATAAACTAATGCTTGAATGAAGAATTTCCGTAGATAAAGATTAAGACTTCAATACCCCAATTATGAACTATAAATCAGTTACCTACTCATCCAATTATTATGTCCTACTGAATTGTTAACAGAATTCGCAATGTGAAAATTCCTTTTCCAAGTGATCCAATTGACTTCTATTTAATTCCAGATATCTTGCTAGATTTCCATGCAAACAAGTGATTAAACTCTTTCCATGTTCATTCCTTATGTGTTTACAGCCGGTGAACAGATATTTCCATTCATTTCACAAACCCAATTATGCAAATAATCAAGTCACCATGTATCATGCCCAGTTTCTAACCCTAGAATTCCTTTTCCCACTTCCTTCTAGAAGTAACAGGAATTTATTGGCCAAATAATTATCATAAAATCAAACATCATAACATTCACTTCAACATAAATATTAGGAATAGTTAATAACTAATTTATATCATAAAAGGTTCAATTGAAATCTTAATTAAAGATTAGTTCATCAAGGAAAATAAAAACCATAATTTGGTTGACCAAATCATCCTTAAAAGAATTACAAAGTAAAAATTAAGAGTAGAAAAGAATAAAACGCTGTAGCAATCCTTAATCTCCAAGCAATCTGCGCGTAGTCCTCTAATGGAGAACTGTTGAATCCTCCCCAGAATAATAGTCCAAAAAGAGCTCCCCTTATTTCAACACTTAGTTTCTTTTTATATGCCCCCCACAATCCTTCTCCAATTAGGTTTTATTTTAGCCCTTAATAACCAAATTAAGTCCACCCAGAAGTCAATTGCGCTAATCCAGTCAACGCCAGCCGAGGCTCAGCGCCCCGGCGCTGGGCTTCTTCAAAATTACCAAATTGCCATTAATTGCTTGAATTTCCCATAATTGCCCCTCCAACTTCCAAATCTGCAAAACAAGATATAAACACAATAAAAATGCTACTAAATAACTTAAGAATGCAATAATTTAAGCCCAAATATATCCAATTCATGGGTATACTACCCATTCATCAACTTGCAGAGAGTGTTTTCAGTCTGTGTGATTGCTAAACATTTTGTTAAAGATGGTTCACAGTGGTGATACACTGTTAAACCTGGAGAAAAGTTCAAGGTCCGTATAGTCTTATGATTGTTAAAGGTTCAAGTTGAGATAATTGATAACCTAGGACGTAGTTCAAGGTCTTATGACCCCTCAACATGATTTGGAATCTTTTAAATTCCCATTATTCATATCGCTTCCCAATTATTGAGCAATTGTGGAAGATTCTTGTTATTCTAAAAGGTGAAAGTGGAAAGGATAAGAAAATTAAGTAAAACATAATAATTTCAAGAAAGAATGGAATTCAAGAAAGAAGAGAAATGTGAAACTCTTAAAAGAGGATGAGGTGAGGAATATGATGATCTTAGAAAGATTCTTAGAGAAAAAATTTGGTTGCAGAACCTATTTAATAAATAGATATTAACATAAAATCTATTTTGATAAATGGAATGAACGAACACTAGTAAATAAAATTTCGAGGACGAAATTCGTAGAAGAAGGGGTGAATGTAATATCCCGAGTGTTTATGAGTTGAGTATAGGATAATGATCCTTAGAAAAGGAAATGAATGGGTTAACAAATATGTAATACTCAAAATATAATTGAGTTCAAGGGAAATTTATTAAATAAAACTTACAAGATTAATTTATTATCAAGAATGGTGGGAGTAGGAAATATAAAACCTATATCAAGGTAATGTGGTGAAGTTATTTAATGAGAGATTGAAGGAAAACCGAGTAATGGGATGTTTCATTGATTCCGAGGACGAAATTCCTTATAAGGGGGTGAAGATGTGACAACCAAATTTTTTAAAGTTATGAAAGTAGAAATTTAAATAATTAAAATGCTTATTATGAGATGTTTTGAGTTTGAGTCATGTATATATACTCTAGACATATATTTTGAAATATGTTGATTAGGTATAAAGAGAAATATATAAAATCATATATTGGGAAAGTGAGGTTTATAGTAAGTTAACTATTGAAGAAATTAAATAAATTTTTTAAGTTTATTTTTAATATTTATTGAATTAAATAAATATTTTAAATAATTTATAAATTGAGAAAAATAAATAATTTATGAAATTTTGGTATAATAATTTAGTTACATCTATATGATAATTAAATTAAAGCAAAGGTAAATTTTATTCTTTCAAGATTTAATTCAATGAATTAATTAAATTAAATGAGTTATTTAACATTAAAGAAAATAAGTATATTAAATAAAGTGATGTTTAAGTCTAATTTATTAACTAAATTAGATATATAATTATTTATTAATCATCAGAATAATTATAATAAAAATTATAATTATTATAATGGTAAGCTATTTAAATTGGTGGCAGGTGTGACAAATAAAAACTATATAATATAAGATTATTAAAATAATCTAGTCTGGGAGTTATGAGCTTAGCCAAACAAGGTCTTGTGGCCTTTGGCTTATTCAACTGACGTTTTTTTATTTGTTGTAACTGATGAATGTGGGAGAAAGCCATATCATTTGTTTTATGCGTATAACCTAAAGCCAAGAGAGAGAACATAGTGTGAGAAGAGGAAAACACGGAGATTTTTGAGAAGGAAGAATCATGGTGGTTTTGAGGGAGGGTCACCATCTCTTGCTAGCCTACAACTAGGGTTTTAAAGGTATATTTTACTCTTAATATGATGTTTTGAGTTTGCATGACAATTCATTATAAATGGTTAAATCATGTTAGATTGATATATATATATATATATATATATATATATATATATATATATATGGTGTTATAATCTATTAATCGTCATTTGTGAGGGCTATTTGATGAACAAATTCGTGAGAATTGGGTTGTAGTAAAAGATTTCAAATAACAGTGTTTATGTTATAGAATATGGCTTAGAAAGTATAAAATTTCATGGTCAATACTTGTTGTAATCTGCAAATTTGTGATGGATTATGTTAGTATGTGAAGAAACGAAAACAACGTCGTTTAAATCGTGTCAATTGGTTAAGAAACGAAGTTGTGGCGATCGAATTCGCTAAAAGTGTAAAAATGAAGAAATTTGGAAAATTAAGGTTTTGATCTTCAAATATGTGTTTATGTAATGTTTATGTATTTGGAATGGTGTATAGCATGTTTATTGATGTTATTAGATAAGTTTAGATGTTAAGTTTCATGAATATCTGTAGGGATTGGGTTGGTTTTGGGAGTCAGACCTGAATCAGAGCTGCTGCCGGTTTTGTCTGTGTCCGGCAAAACTGCGCCAGTACCACAGCCAGAAACGCGCCGCTAAACGCCAATTGTTCTTCCAGCGAGTCTGCACCACGCAGCTGCGCCGGTGCCAATGCTTGGGCAGCGCAGCTGCCCATGCCTAAAGCCAGGCAGAGAATCTGTCTATTTGAGATATCAAGCAAGGGTCTATATAGTTTAGCATGCAAGATAATGAATTTGGAGACATAAGTGAGAACTAACCACATGTTAAGTACCAATTAAAAGAAATAACTTGAAAGTATAAAATAAAATTTAATAATGATAGGAAGGTTTAAGTTAATTATAACTAACTAATATACATCTAAAAGGATTTAGATGCAAAGATTGTAGAACTTACTAATGTTATGTAACCATGTGAATGAAGTAATTTTAAAAAAAAGCATGAGATGGAAGTTGATATTAATTAACTTTAATGAAGAAATACAATTATATAAGTAATATCAAACTATGATGACTTAACCCACCCAAATGCTAAGTGTAGACTAAAAGAGAAGTATAAAGAAATACAGACTAAGGTTAACTAAAATGATGTTATCAGTCATTATATGCTAATTGATATAAGGCAAGGTTAAGACTTACCTGAAATTCAATTGTCATTAAGAGTGGAATGTACTTAGAAGGGAAAAAGGAATTTTAATGTAGTTAAAACTGATTGATAAAAGATGCGTAAAAATACTAAACACTAGAAATTTAGCATCTGTGACGATTAAAGGAAATATTTTGAATAAAAGGATAAGAGGGAAGAGTCAATGTAATCTAATTGATTTTCATTGTTTATATGTAAACTGATGCATGTATAATGAACTTTTAAATTACTGTAGATAACGCAAAGCAGTAAGCTGTAGTTGGTAAAGGCAACGATCAGGCAGTCTTTTTCATTTCCTATTTGTCTATTGAACTTGATGATTAAATCTTTATGTCAAGCATGATGGTTTATATAAATGTTTGCGAGTAGGAAATGTTAAAGTCAACTTATGACTACGTGATTTGAATAAATGCATCTGATTGAGTAAGGAACTCAATCTTATACTTGTTATATGAACTGTGGCACGTATTTATGTTAGTCCAATTTTTAAATTAGATTATATGTTGTGCATGTTTTTATTAGTTTATGTGGTGCATAAAACTGTTAGATTTTTGCTGAACTGTCGAGCTCAACCTTGCAAATAACCATTTTGCAGGTAAGGATGAAGGTACAACTGTGCTATTTGAATGGACGTGGTCAGAAAGAATACACGAAGATAACATTTTTATTCTAAAGTTGTTATTCCTTTAGTAAACCATGATTAGATTCAGGAGATATATATTGTTTTATGGGATGTATATTTTTATGTTTAGTTGTAAGCTAAGTGAGAGTTAGCTGATATGTAAGCTATTCAGATTGAAATGTAAATTTTATAGAACAACGTGATTAAAAAAGTGTAATCATAAAATAAATGATTTCAAAGACATGTAGATGATAAAGTTTTGATTCAGGGAATTAAAGTAAAAAGACATAAAATTTTAAATTATTCTGTATTTTATAAAGTTTAACATAGAATAATGATGTAAAATTAGAAGTTAGACGTGTTATTAATGACCGAAGTCGATAATTGAATTGTGTGAAATTTGGGGTCGTTACAAAACCCCTAAATCTTATCGAAGACGTTCTTCTAGAAAGTCTTCTTATAAAAAAACCCTTGAAAAATCTACTAAGAATAGGAAGAATAGTAATAAAAAAGATAAATCTAAAGTAAAATGTTATAAATGTGGTAAAACATGACACTTTGCTAATAAATGCAAATCAAAAATAAAACAGAAACTTAATGAAATGTCCCTTGATGAGGATATTCAACAACAAATTCTAAATTATTTATCTAGCAGTAATTCAGAACCAAGCTCAGATAATGATTTAGCAGAAATCTATTTTGAACCTGACAATGATTCTGATAATAAACAATGCCAAACCTGTATAATGAATAATTGTAATACCATTACTGAAGCTGACTATTGGAAAGTTATCGTCAAGATGAATGGTTTAGATATTGGAGGACCCAATATCATTGTCTTAACTGACACAAAGAGATCACTTCTTGACTTAGCTGATTAAATTAAAGATCTAGAAATTCAATTAAAATTTTTGGAAATTTGTTATAAAAACTAAAAAAATAGAAGAAATTCTTTCTGCTGATCAATATAGCATGGGGGGAGTAATGAAACACAAGCAAAATGTTTCTACCACAGAAAAGCCACTACTATTCAGGATCTTAAAATTGAAATAAATATTTTAAAATCTGAAATAAAACAATTAAAAAATATTAATGTTATCATTTTCCAAGATCTGGATAATATTAAACACTGGTTAAATCATAAACAGAATGATAATGCAAAATCCACTAAACCAGGATTCTCTGAACAATATTTGATGCTTATGAATCAAATAGTTTTTCAGAAGTGGTATATTGTTGATCGATTTCGCAATCAATGAATACGTGCAAGTATACACGGTCAACAAGTAATAAAGTGATAAGAAAAGTATCGTTCCCACGAGGAATTATTTAATAAAAATCACCAAGTACTAATTCTTACCAACTAATTTTATTAAACAATCTTAAATTATTTTTTTTCTATTAAGGAAACTAAATTAAAACATTAGAACTAAGATTTTAACGAATGAATTCAAATAAATAAGATTAAGACTTCAATATCCCCAATTATGAATTAATAAATCAATTATCCAATTTACCCCCAATTATTATGCCTACTAATTGTAACAGGAATCTCAAATGCCAAAGTCCTTTTCCAAGTGATCAATTGCTTCTATTTAATCCAGATTAATTTTTGCTATAAATTCCTATGCAAAACAATTGAATTAAACTCTTTTAATTCCAATTCATTAGTTGTTACTGATGCGGTGAACAGATAATTTCCATTCAGTTTACAAACCTATTATTCACTATGCAAATAATAAGTCACATGATCATCCCAGGTTCTAACCCTAGAATCCTCTTCCAATTCCTCTAGAGTAACAAAGTAATTATTTGATCCATATAATTAAAGCATATCCAAGACAGATAAACAACTCACTTTACATAAATAAATGGAATAAATAATGAATAACTAATTCTTAGCCATAAAAAGTATCATTGAAAGCCTTAATAAAAAAAAAGTTAGTTTCATAATTAATGATTTAGAACCAAGAATCACAATTGCAGTATACTTAAAAAGTAAAAGTAATATGAGAAAAAGAGAATAGAATCTGTTGTCAGCAAATCTATGCCCCCTCTTGCTCTTGCTCTTTATCTCATTATCTCCAAGTTGCTTCAATCTCCAAAACTAATAAGAACTAGGGTTATGTCTAATCTAATGGAGTGGCATCCCCTAATCTAAGAAGCTATGTAATCTCCAAGCTAGCTATGTAATCCCCAAGCTAACTATGTAAATCCCCTCTTATTTATGCCTTACATCATATATTTATAGGTTATAAGTCTAATTTTTTAGCTTAGGAACAAACCTCAATCCTATTGTTGGAGTCAAAAGGGGTGTCAAATTCGCCAAAACGCGTCCAGGCCCGCACCAGACCCTTCCCCCAGCACCCCGGCGCCTGGCACGGCACTGGGATTTCCTGCCCCCCAGCGCCCCGGGCTGGAATGAACTACAAATGGGCGGCGCCCCGGCGCTGGAAATGAACTCAAATGGGATGGGCGCCCCGACGCTGGTACAAATTTCTAACATTTTCTGCTCTGCGTCCTTTGGGAAAATGCCATAACTTCTTCGTTCGAACTCCGATTTAGAGATTCGAATGTTCTGGAAAGAGGAAAGTAGATCTACAACTTTAATTCTTAAAGTGTTTCGAATAATATCTAGAGCTATAGTCAAATTGGCTCTAAAGTGACTGTTGTGTAAATGACAAGCCGAAAAAAACGCGAATCGGTAGGCCACAACCGAACGTCGATCATGCAACTTTTGGGTCCCAAAAATCCTACAAAACATATAAACATGCTTGCATAACAACAAACACATAGAAAACATCCTAAAAGACTTGAGAACCAATAAATTAAGCCCGAATGTATCCAATTTATTGTATAAAACTCACTCATCAAATACCCCCAAACTTTAACCGTTGCTTGTCCTCAAGCAAAAACACCAAAAGTTATCAAATGCATGTAATGAAACTCATCTATATGCCTACGAATCCAACAGTAATGAAGAACAGTCCTATTAACCGGCCTTAGAGAAATCAAGTAAAACAATGATAATACACATATTAATAAATCATAATTTCCCAGATCAACATCAAATATTAGACTGTTTCACTGATATAGTGCTGTTGGCTCCCACAATGTTAACTGATATAAAATCAAATGTTAAGAACATAATAGATTACTTCGAAGGTCATCCAGTGAAAACTCACAAAAATTCATGAACAAACCTAGATCCAACAAAGTCCAAACATCCACCAAGTTTCAAGAGTCAATCTGGGATACTTATGATGCTTTACTTTTTCATTAACGGGGGCTTTTTGCTCTTTTCCCCCATTTTATTGTTTTTTAAACAGGACTGGTGTGCAATGCTCATTCCATGTGGCTAACATGTCACCCCTAGCGAGTTTTCGACACGACCTCCAGAACCATATAAGGTACCTTAGGGCCTAGTTTTTAAGATAACCCCTTCGGCGTACTTACTCAAGTAACAAAGGCCCGAAACAAACTGTCACGGTAAATTTTTTTTTTCTTTTTTTTTTTGATAGATGGTTGGTGATGCGTTTTTACCTCCATCTCAACTGCTTGGGTTTTATGGGGAGTGTTTCCTCCTCAACCCCACCACAGACCAACTGCACATGTTTTTTTAAAGCTTTATACCGCCAAAATTTCCCCCCAAACTTAGTTTTTATCAAAATTGTAGCCATCTTCGCCTATTCATGTCTTTTCATTTCCTTCACACTAGTATTATCCGTAAAAATCCATTATGTATCAATTTAAACTTAATCAGTCAACATGGCTATTATTAACGTGCTACCTTAATTATACCAGTGTTCAAACATGAAAAGATTCAATTCATAACAAGAAATCACATCAAGCCTGAATATTCAATACTATACTTATCTACTTAACTCAGTCTCATCATTGGCCAAAATAGACTTTTATTATCTAACAGTTGGAATCATGCAAATATAAACTAACTGCAACAAACATATTAAACTAACTACTGTTTTTGCGATTTTAAAAAAAAATTTAACAAAAAAACTTAATGCAAAAACTAAATGTAAATAACCTGAAAACATAACGAACTACAATGTAAATAACTAACTATATGCAATACGACACTAAAATGGCCCCAAACTTAAACTAGACATTGTCCTCGATGACTGAAATAAAAAAAATTAAAGCAGAGGACTTCCCTGAAAATATAGCAATCTTCCTCCTTGCCTGCTAAGTTTGGAGAATAGGCTAAGCACATGGAACAAATAGGGCACCACACTTGAATTTGACTTGAATAACCTGTAAAACCATGATAGAAGCAATTTTATTAAATCCTAAAATAAATGCAAATTCAAACTACTAATATAAAACTTAATAAAAACTAAAAATAAAAAATAAAAATTAAACTTGGGTTGCCTCCCAATAAGCGCTTGTTTTATAGTCTCAGCCTGACTTTGTCTGGTCAATGCTATCCAATTCCTCTTCGAAAGTTGAGGAACCCTCCATCCATCGGAAATAATATAGCTTTTGGTAGGTTCCCATTTATGATAGCCATTGTGTTAAAGTCACCTAGCATGCTTTCTTTAGATAAGATCACATTCAAGAACGTCCAGCATCTAGGTGGTTTCTCCATTGTGTCTGCGAATATATTCTGGCATTGAGGCTGGTCAGACACAACAATTTCTTCTTCTATCTTCTCCAGCTCATCGCACCATGGTTTCGAAGGTGTACTTGCATTTACATCACAAAGAGTATTGTCGATGACATGACTACCAATCGGACAAGGTTTTGCAAATCTAACCGGACTCTTGAACTGTGGAGGAGAAGGAACTTGAGGCATAAACAACATTGGCTCATCATCATTGGGTCTCACAATTAGTTCTTCACCGACCTTGTTGTCATTATCCCCACTTGTCTCCTCTTTTTTATCTCGTGGCTCATCCAGTTGTAGATTTGACTCGGGCTCACCATCAGTCTCGGAATCCATGTCATAGGGCCAGGTGTATTGAGGACGGTTGTTCAACGCATGTGCTATCTGTTCCACTTGATTTTCCAGATTCTTGATCAACGCCCCTTGGCTTTGCAAATTCAGCTATACTTAATTCATTTTCTTGTCTTGTTCCTCATTCCTTTTTTCAGAAGCTTTAATAAATTTTTCCAAGGCTTCCTCCCAATTTGAATGTTCTTCCTGTTGTAGTGGAGGTGGACACAAGAAATCATGTGGGTTTGTTGGACTTGGAGCATAAAATTGATCTTGATTGTTACTCCATGAAAAATCTGGGTGATACCCCCAATCCTGATGATAGTTATTGAGATAGATATAATTATTGGGGTAATCACCACTATACTGTATCGGCTCGAAACTGATGGCGCATTGATGACTCATATGATTTCCAGCACAATAATCACAAGTAACCGCCATACTTTGACGACGCTGAGCTTCAAAAGCTTCAAACATCCTCGAAAGTGTCTCAATCTATGCAGACAATGCAGAAAGTTTCTCGAGTCTTTCAATCTCTGCTCCCCTTGGTTGAGTCATGTTCGTGTATGGCCATTGATACACAAAGTCATCCATGGTACCTGAAAAGAAAGAAATATAGAAAGAGAATTAAAAATAAAAATAAAAATATTTAAATTAAGACTAATTTGATTGAAATTAATATTGGTAAATAATTATTAAATTAATTCCCCGACAACGGCGCCAAAAACTTGTTGATCGATTTCGCAATCAATGAATACGTGCAAGTATACACGGTCAACAAGTAATAAAGTGATAAGAAAAGTATCGTTCCCACGAGGAATTATTTAATAAAAATCACCAAGTACTAATTCTTAACCAAACTAATTTTATTTAAACAATCTCAAATTGTGTATTTTCTAATTAAGAAAACTAAATTAACCAATTAGAACTATGATTTTAACGAATGAATTCAAATAAATAAAGATTAAGACTTCAATATCCCCAATTATGAATTATAAATTAATTATCCAATTATTCCAATTATTATGCCTACTGAATTGTTAACAGGAATTCTCAAATGCCAAAAGTCCTTTTCCAAGTGATCAATTGCCTTCTATTTAATCCAAATTAATTTTGCTATATTCCTATGCAAAACAATTGAATTAAACTCTTTTAATTCCAATTCCTTATGTGTTACATGCGGTGAACAGATATTTCCATTCAATTTACAAACCTAATTATTCACTATGCAAATAACTAAGTCACATGATATCATGCCCAGTTCTAACCCTGGAATTCCTCTTCCAATTTCTTCTAGAGTAACAAAGTAATTATTGATCATATAATTAAGCAATATGCACAAGACAAGATAAACAACTCACTTTAACATAAATAACTGGAATATAATGAATAACTAATTCATAGCCATAAAAAGTTCAATTGAAATCTTAATAAAAAAAGTTAGTTCATAATTAATGAATGGAAACAAAGAATCCACAATTGAATAGACATTAAAAGATAAAAGTAAGATGAGAAAAGAGAATAGAATCTGTTGTCAGCAAATCTGATGCTCCCCTCTTGCTCTTGCTCTTGATCTTCAATGATCTCCAAGTTGCTTCAATCTCCAAAACTAATAAGAACTAGGGTTATGTTCTAATCTAATGGAGTGTATCCCTAATCTAAGCTATGTAATCTCCAAGCTAAGCTATGTAATCCCCAAGCTAAGCTATGTAATCCCCTCTTATTTTATGCCTTACATCATATATTTATAGGTTACAAGCCTAATTTTTAGCTTAGGAACAAACCCAATCCTATTTGGAGTCAAAAAGGTGTCAAAATTCGCCCAAAACGCGTCCAGGCCCGCACCAGACCCTTCCCCAGCGCCCCGGCGCTTACCTACTTCTTTTGTTCTAATCCGTAATATGAACCAAAGTATACTTTTAGGCACTCCTTTCTGTGTCTTCTTATGCCAATTTAAAAAATTGATACTTTGGGGATTCATACTACTCTTAACAACAAGCATATTGTATTTGAATTTATTACAGAACCTTATACAAAAGAATTAAATCAAGTTAAGCACATGATTTAATTTTTTACTACATAACAGAGAATCTTACAGCCTTCTTTACAGGAGAAAATAATTTTAATTCATAAAACTCTTTTAGTTGAAATATGTAGTGATGTTCTTAATGCGTTCTGGAATAGGAAGAAACATATTATTTCTCTTCCTTATATTCTTAATTTCAACGGGAAAAATATTCCTACTAAATCTCGACCTAGTCAGAGGAAGAAGAAATATTTAATTCTTTGTAAAACTGAAATTGAGTTTCTTAAACAGAAAAATTTAATAAAGCCTAGTACTTCTCCCTGGAGTTGTACAACCTTTTATGTTAATAAAAATTCAAAAATTGAACGAGGAACACCCAGACTCGTTATCAATTATAAACCGCTTAATGAAATCCTTCAATGGATAAGATATTCAATCCATAATAAAAAAGATATTCTTGACAGACTTCATGATGCCACTATCTTTTCTAAATTTGATATAAAATCAAGATTTTAGCAATTTCATATCAGAGAACAGGATACTTAAAAAACTGCTTTTACAATAATCTTTGGCCATTATGAATGAAATGTTCTTCCATTTGGAGTAAAAAATGGACATTCAGAATTCCAACATATTAGGAATGATATCTTTAATCCTTTTATTGAATTTATTATCTGTTATATTGATGATGTCTTAATTTTCTCTTCATCTATTGACTAACATATTAAACATTTAAATATCTTTAAAAATGTTATTATAAAAAATGGTTTGGTAGTTTCTGCTCCTAAAATGAAACTTTTCCAAACTAAAATCATATTTCTTGGACATAATATTTCCGATGAACTATTATTCCAATTGACAGATGTATTGAATTTGGATTTAAATTACTGGATGAAATTAAAGATATTAATCAACTGCAAAAAAATTTAGGAAGTCTTAATTACATTCGAAAATATTATCCGAATCTTTCTCGCGATGCTTCTATTTTATATACTCGATTACAGAAAAATCCTTTGCCATGGACAACTAAACATACTAATATTGTTAGAAAAATTATTATAATAATAATAATAATTATTATTATTATTAATTAATTAATATGAATAATATTATTAATATTATTAAAATAAATTTTCACGGTAGTTTTACTTTCCCGTTATTATATATATTTCAATCCCCAGGGCAACATCATAGTTGGGCAGAGGACATTTCTTCTCCCATTTCCTTTTCTAATTGGAATGTCCCAATACTTAACTCACTTTCTTATTTATGGTGCTATTTGATTTTATCCTTTATTTCTCTTAATTTCGCGTGGACTAATATTCTATTTAGGCAATCAATTATTCAAAGTGGACGGTGGCATGTAAGTAGTCAAAATATTCAAAGATCTGTTGTCATATAGGCACTAACATTCAAAAAAATTCTGCTATTTAACTCTTAATGAGTTTATATCCCTTTCATTGGTCCACGTGGTGAACCATTTTAGGTACCAACACCTACTATATGATTCAACTACAGTATTAGATTAAAAAATAAAAAATAATTAATATAGTTAATATATATATATATATATATATATATATATATATATATATATTTAACACAATATCAAAATATCAAAATCTTATAATAAGACCTTGTTTGCAAGTTTACATATAATCAGAAGAAAATCGTTAGATTTATCCACAGTTGACGCATAAATTACTAAGACTCGTATAACATATATAATTAAATTTATACTGAATAATAACATATATTACAATAATGTACATGTTCTTCACGTCATGCCTCCATTCATTTCTCTTCTTTAACAAATCTTAGTTTTCAAATCCGAAAAATACAAACCCAAAAGAATTAGTGAGAGAAGTGGAGCAGACTTTTCTTACACAAATCTTAATTTCCAAAATAAAATTAAATAAATGAAGAAAAAAGGAAGTAAATGACCATCAAAATTACCTTTTTAACTCCTGTTCGACTGTCCCCATCGAGTGCACAGGTTCTAATCCTTCGCCTAACTTCGCATGGGATTTGGATTCCGTTCAAAATGGACAATACTATAAAAACAAATTGTATTTGTCTAAATGAGAGTAATAATTATATATATTACTTTGTAAAAACAAAGATCTTAAAAAAGCTCTCTTAATTACAAGTGCAATTCATTTTAATAGAATGCCCATTTATAAACTATCTAGAATCATGACTCGGCATTAATAATGACCCGGCATGTGCGGCCAATTTTGAGAACGGGCATGAATACCCCATGGAAAATCTTCACAATTGATTAACTCATAATCTTACCGACTACGATAATGAATATCAGAATCTAATTCCGAATCCATCAAAATGCTACTCTCACATCTATTAAGGTATTTCTTATTTTCATTCCCTCCACAAACTATTGTAAATTCACATCCATATGCATTTCCAAAGCAAGAAAATAGTCCGGGGCCGCCGCTGCCACCACTACCACTGCGCCGCCTCCTAGGAGTATTTTTGGGCGTAGTCTTTTTAGAACTCCTAGGGGTAACCTTTTGGAAATTCTGACGGTCATACATACGAGGAACCTCCATCCTCCATCTATCAATCTTCGATTTTAATCCTTCAACGCTTGATTCTTCTACCGTCCAATCCCCCAATATGGAGCTCCCTGCCTGATGTGGCACCGGGAGTTGCGTAGGGTACAAGCCCCTGGCCACCGCAGCCGCCACAATCGATGGCGACGGGCCTAAATCGGAGATTACAGATCCACCTTTAACCGGCATCCCAATTTCGGAGCCGTTAACCATTGATCCGCCATTAATAAGTGAGCCACCGTTCACTAACGAATTTGGTACGGAACCATTAAAGATCGAACCGCCCGGTCTACGAATTGCATTCTTTTGAATTGACGAGCTGTTGAGATCCGTTCTATCGCTACGTGATCGCCATAATTTGATGGTCTCTATCGGCTTATCCTCTTTTTCATCAACATTTTCCTCGACCTTGTCCTTTTCCTTCTTTTCGCTTTTTACGGCTGATTTTTCACCCTTTTCGCCTTTATCATTACTGTGAAGATTATTTTTGTAGGCTTTTCCATCCATAAGATCACGATATCCAACGGCTGATATACTTAATTCGGTATACAGAGGCATGCTCCGCATTGTATTATCAAGGAGCGTGACGCCCATGTTTAAAATCCCTTGCGGACGGCCAGACGGACGGCGAATCTGAAGTGCGACAAACCGACGGTTCGAATTGTTTTGCTCGCGGATCGATGGAGGGATGAGGTTGCTAATAAATACACGTACGGCTCCAACTTGAATGTCACGCAACCACCCCAACGCGTATATCTCAATCATCACGGATGATGTATCCGAATCTAGAAACTTGTCTTCCACACGAAACACAAATTTGTCATTCCATGTAGGGTTGATTTGGCCTTGTTGATCAATTCGGGTGCGTAGTTTACGCTCCGGATTGATCCATGCGACCGCATAGGTGCGCATGTTTCTTGAAACTGATGCTAGGTCTTGGGCGGATATGACATTGAGCTCCAAGAGCTGGAAGGGAACTTGAGACATTGTAATAAATATTTGGAACAAAAGTCGTGACAATATTTGCATATGATTAAGCTCTCACTCGCCGTCCGAGAGGAGGACGACGAGAGAGGAGAGAGAGATGGGGTTTTGGGATAACAGAGGAAGAGAGAGAAAGATATTGTTGCTAGCGACGGAGAGAGATTTGGGATTCTAGGAAGCAAGAAAGAGGTAGGGATGGAGAGAGTTTTGTGGTCTTGCTAGGATCATATGATGGCGAGACCATAAGGAAATGTTAAAGCTTTGTGTTTATTTGAGGGCTGTGTATATATGAGCTTTTTGTATATTTGAGGTTTGTGAACCACCTTTTCAGTTTTTGTAGGGGCCGTAAGCGGATTTGTCTCTTTTCCATCAAGCATTTATTTTGTTTATTTATTTGGTATGGATTAAAAATGTACATAACAACTCTATTTCAATATAAATTTAACTAGCTTGAATGCCGGTTCAAAACATGGGATGCCTTAAGTTTATTCTTAATTGTTTAAAAAAACAATTTTTTATATTAGCTAAAAGTAAGTATCCAAAATAAGGAAGAGGGCTATGGAATATGTGATAACCGATATTTTTTATATAAAAAAAGAAAATAAATAAATAATAATAATTTTATTATGTTAAATATTGATGTAGAATACGTGTGTGAATGTATGTAATTCTATATGTATATGATTGCAAGATGACAAATATATTATTTATATAAATTGTTAAAAATAATTTATTAAAATAAAAGAAAATAAATATATTTTAAATTATAATAAATAAAGAGTATTAAAATAATTTGTAATATTAAATTATTTTAATATAAGAAATATATTACAATAAATATTTTATTTTTATTTAATATATAGCTTCTATTTTTATGAAAAAGATTTTTTGGACATTACATTTTATTGGATGCGATATGTATGAAATGTATAAAATAAGTATGAGTGTAATATATGTAGCGAAATTGAACAATCCATCTTACATCAATTCATCACCAATGCAGCGCACACATGTGTAGCCTGACCCAATAAGCATGTTGGACAACCTCCTTACCTAAAAGGTTAACCTCTATCCAATGTGGGATTCATGTGAAATATCTCAACAATCTCCACCTTTCACTTGAATACCCATCACACGTATCATACTAGAGTATTCACCATTAAGCACACCTTCTTTGAATCCTTCAAGAGCTCTGCTCAACTGTAATACTACTTCATCACGCCAGCGGCAAACGTGTAACGACCCGAAAATTCGGATCGTCCAGAATTTAAGTTTAAAGAATTAGTTATTAATAAATTAAATTTTTATTAATAATATTATGTGCTATATGTTTATTAATCGTTCTAGAACCTAGGATGATTATAAGTCGGGAGGATTCTGGCTACGAACTAGACTAAGTGATTAAGAATTTTCAAGAAAAAAATGAAAATTTTCCGGGAACAAAAATATTTTTGGGGAAAAAGATGAAATAGGCACTATTCACCCGATGAAACCTAAGGGTTAGGATTTGAATAACCTAAGTCTTTTCGAGAGTTCGGTATATCGAAATGACAATCCGTCGAAAGATTTGACGATAAAATATCATGAAAAGTTAAGTAAGTCGATAAAAGTTTTTCTCGAAAAACGTGTATAAATCGGACGAAATAAAATGACTAAAAGTATTGTTAAGTACTTTTCATTCATTTAGCTACGTTAGGGTAAAACGTGAAGGAAAACGCTTAACGTCAAAAAGTGTTTTCAGTTTTTCGGAAATGTAAAGAATACGTAAAATATAATCGGTAAAGGAAAGATGAAATATTCAAAAATATTTGGATTCCGAGAATCACAGTTTTTAAAACTGTCGGACGAAAATCCGAAAGACGGAACCACGTAACTTAAAGGCTAAGTAGACTTAAGGGCTAAGTTGACATAACACTTAAGTCATTAATAGTAAAGAGGTGTGAATAGTAAGGAGGTTAGGGGTGAAATGACTATTTTGCCCTAGCTTTGGAAAATCTATAAATAGGAAGCTTATTTCATTTAAATGGGATTTTGAAAATCCTACACTAGAGAGAGAGAGGATTCAGATGGAGAGGGAGAAAGAAGAGCATGAGCATGATTGATCGGATCAAAAATGTTCGTGAAATAAAAAAGCTAGCAAATCGCCGGTTTTGTCTAGAGAAAAAAAATAAAGAGGAAATGTATTAAAACCTAACTTCTATGTTAGATTTTCTTTAAGTTTTATATGTCTAAAACATAACTTAATGAGAATAAGAAGTATATGATGTTAGGGATGATTTCATATGGTTGAAATCATGAGAAATAAAGAAAATAAGACATTAGAAGTTTAGTTGTAAATTTCTTAAGGAAGTGTTCGATTCATAATGAATTAGAACGATCCGAATGAATTATATGAATGAGTAGATGAAATAAGTAAGGAATAATGTTTTATAACATCAAATTCCAATAAAAAGCGAAATCGTAATCCAAAATATCGATTAAAAATGAAGAACGAATGAAGAACACGAAGAACACGAAGAACATTGTTGATGGACAAATTTAAAACCATCGTAGGATATCTGTTATAGATGGAAAAGTTTAAAACCATCGCGTATAAGTTAGATGTATATTGCTTGGTTAGGAACGGTAGAAATATTCATGCAGAACGGATTAAAGCTTAGCTATAACGAAGTTATGACAAAAATTTCGTAAAAGACAAATGAGAATTAGAAAGTTAGTAAATGAACTCAAATGTGTAGGGTTTCAGAAGAATGTAAGAGAACATAGAAAACGTGAGTCGTGGACTCAAGAACAAATGAATTCTGAGTTTGGATGATCGAATTACGGACGAACGAACGAAGAGCGTTAAAACGTAAAACGAATAAAGGGTGAAGATCAAGCCAATCGAATGACACATTAATGGATTCAGAATAAAGTTATATCTGGGGGGTATTGAATTACATAAGATAAAGAAGAGAATGGCTGTGGAACGAACTCGTTCTGAGTTATAACGACGTAGTTATGAAATCGGGAAGTAGCGTCTCAAAATGAAGTTTACACTTCGAAGAATTTTTCAAGAATTAGGACTTGGCGCCGCGGCGCCAACCATGCCTTGTAAGGTGGTGCTGCAGCGCTAGACCAGGGAGCCAGGTACTGCAAACACGCGCCACGGCGCGAGAGATAAAGAAGAGAGTGGCGCCGCAGCGCCAGTGTAAGGAAAAATCTAGAGAAGGGCTTTTAACTACTCAACTCTTAGGGGAAACGTACGGGAAGATAAAGAACATAATGTTCAACTAATATAACACTTAAATAAGTGAATTAAACATTTAATAAAGGTCGAACAAAAAGATTAAATGAGAGTAAAAGAGAATGAATGTAAATGCGGATTACAGAACCGATATCTAGGGACCGTAGTTACGATAAACGAACGTGGAGGATTATTATGGTTGTGATTCCTTAAACGTTGAGTGACGAGGGTATGAGTAGCATTTTTATGTTATGTCATGATAGTGAGAGATAAGTGTAAAGCGTATAGATGCTACAAACGCAATGCTGTTGCAATAAATGAGCGGTCTTATCATACAACAAATGGTATGGCTTAGACATTAAGAATGACTAATGAACATGGGGTTCAAGTAATGGATAATGAAAGTAATAAGTAAGACATGAATGGTATTAAGAAAGCCGTAATGAACGGTAATAAGATTAATGGAAGCCGAATGTGAGTCGGATGAGAACGTTAGAATAAAATGAATGCGTTGAACACTTTAACCGACATGAAGGTTGAGGATAAGAAAATATTAAACGAATAGAACCTACACCCCGTGTATGGTTTGATCGTAAGATGATGAAGATCAATGATTAAACCGTGAACGGTAAAGAAGTTGAATTAAAGATAATAACGTTTAACGTAACGAATTCGAGTTAAGGATTAAAGGGAATGATCGCTCTGAGTATACAAAAAAAACTGTATGACTTAGACGATAAAAAGTGAATACCGAGGTGTGTCATTTAGTTGCCAGGAAGCCATAAGAAATGAGAAATTAACTTAACGAACATATAGTTTAATAGTTCGTATAGGTTAAGATAAGTTAAGTTGTAGTACAATCGTAACCTTTGATGGTTGACATATGGGAGCTGGGCTAAACAATTCCTTTAGAGAGCGAAGGTATATACAAAACTGGCAACCAATCTAACTTACTGTTATGGGCATTGTAGACGAGACGGGAACTTGTTTGTTGGTTGTTTGTGGGAAACCACTCAGAGTACCATATGGACTACTAGCAGAGAAGCGATGTGTTCTGAGTCCTAGAGAAGTTTTAAGAAAAAGATAAGATATAAAACATCAAAGATGATGAACGTAAAAGTAAGACATCTCTGTACGTTATGAAGCCGTAGAACGGTAATGAAAGTGGTCGCGTAAACTTAGGTTACAAGAACGCAAACCCTAAGAAGTAAAATTAAGCAAACTAATGCATAAGTTAAATATACATGACTAATTAGTGTATGTATTATTTTTCTTATGTGCTACATAGGAACTGGAATGAGCAGTTCAGCGTAAGCTGTAGCTATGCATAAGGCAAGTTTCCTAACTTCATTCATATTTCAAATGAATGCTAGTTTCTTAAACTTCTCAGATGTTGAACTTGAGAAGTTCCGTTTATGTGCTAATGTGCGATATTTGTACAAGGTGGTAGAATGTATAAGGCCTTGTGCCACAATGTGAACACTTCGGTGTTTCTATGAGATGAACTGTTCTGTGATTTAACTGTTCAATAAAAGAATGCTCTATTCATACATGATCCATTATTGTTAAGTATGTGCTAATGATTCTAGCTAGACAGAATGTGTTTGAAAAAGGTAGAAGAATGAAAGTATTTTAAAATGAAAGTGAATATTGTTTTAAAATGATATGAATCAAGATTATTCCTATTATTCAAGCTACTTCATAACCTTTGTTCGGTTATTGAAGTCCTAAAAGAATGTTTGAATTCTTGAAGATGTTTGTTCAACTGTGATGACTTGTTGGGCAATTAAATGCTCACACTTTTTTTAAATGAAAAACATTTTCAGCGAGCGATGTTAGACGACCTTAAGGATCCCGTAAAGATCAAGCTGACGGTATCCAGATGAAGTGCCATTCAAAATGTGAATGAGCGAGAAGATCAAGTGAAGACTTGTAATATAGAGATATGAAATTAAACTATAGACTAGTTTAAGAAACTGTTATGTATCCTTGGTAACGGATAAAAGTCACTCTTGTAAGATGAAATGAATAATGTATTTATCATTATTTATAATGAAAAAGGTTATATGGTTTTTAGAACCTGGGATTTGAGAGTGTATGTTGTTATATTTCAGTATATAATGATGTATGTTTGGAAGAAGATGGGATCGTGACGTACGGAATCTGGGTGTGAAGATAGACCGGATTTCGGGGTGTTACAAAATGTGACTGAGCAACTTTCCTAGAGCCATCCTGAGCCCACTTGTAAGACCCTGAATTTTATGAAATGAAAGTATTCAATTTTCTTATAATTCTATTTAGTAAATAGTTAAATTGATAAAAAGGTTAAAATTAAGGGTGATATGTGAAATTTTTTGCAAAGTAAGCAAGTTGTAATAAAATATTTGTTGTGTCGGGGAATATTCGTTTGGTCGGAGAATATTCGTTTTAACAGGGAATATTCGTACGACGGCACAATTATTGGTGGACCCCACAACGGAATAACTGTCGGAGTTAGAAAATGACATAAATAACCTTTTATAAAAATAACGACAAAAGTTTTACCGTTAACTGTTGAAATATCCAGTGACAAAAATACAGTAATACGCGTGGTTGCAACTATACACGGTATTGCACAGTATCTCTGATTATTGATGCTTGCGTAAAAGCACATAGTTTTTTCGATTATTGCAACAGTAATTGCTGCATAGTATCTCATATTATTGATTCAATTATTGTCAAAGTATCATCTGCACTATATTTTATATTATTTAATCAATAATTGAGAATACACATTTATTCATATGATTATTTACATTATTGACAATGTCTAGAAAGTTCTATCTAGAAAAGAGGTTTTGTCACCTAATTGCGCGCCAATAAGGAAAAATTTTTATCGGAAAGCTCCCTCTTACCTTGTAATGATCTGGTTGTCAATATTGTAAGTAATAATATTAATAATGAATAATTGTTAATAGATTAAAAATGTATTTATTAAAGATAAATGATTTGTGGTAAATATTTATTCAATTTTTGATATAAATATAGGGATTTATTATGAGGCATTTGTTATAAGTTTGACTTAGTATTTGTAATACCCGAAAATTTCCATGTCTTATGAATATATTAATGACAATAAATATTTATTTGAATATAAAAATTTCGTATTATGAGACGAGTTAACTCAATTATATTAAAATGATTAATGTGGAGTTGATATGAACTTGTTGAAATCATTGTGTGGCACGGTGGTGGGAAATATTAATAATAATATTAATCGACGAAGGAATTATTAAGTGAGCAATTAATTAATATTAATTGTTAATTGTTATTGTAGAATATTGATTAATTGTTAATGGTAATTAATTAATGATATGTGATTATTATTGTTAGCAACATGTCTATAAATATAATAAGAATTATATAGATAATTAATTATTATAGAGATCCATAATTACATTAATCAATGAGGAATGGATTAATTAATATTGGTGTTAATTAATCAAGAAAGTGAGTAATTTATTTATTTGACATAAAACAAATAAGTAAGTTATTAGTATAATAAGATTATATTGACTGTTATGTGTAAGTGTGCAATAATTAAAAAAATATAAAATACAATTATATTATATAGTGTAGTGTGACATTTATGTGACTATACTATATATAACAACCCTATATTACGTCTTATTAAACTATATTGTATTAAGTAATGTTATTGAGCATATGGGAACTATATGTTATAAATATATTATGAAATGTCTATGTGACAATATGTATGTAGGTATACATTAAAATAAAATGTATATGGATTATACGTATGTTGCATAATATCTACTATCTTCAAATATCAATTATGTAAATTATATTGTGACATTATGATATAACCAATGTATGTATGATATGTATATAAAATATAACATAAGAGTAGGAATTTGTACATGTGTTGCAAGAATGCTGAGTTAATTGGCTTGTCCCAAATTTAGTGTCCAATTGCTTCTCATTTCTCAGTCACGTGAATCACATAAAGGCTAAGGCCTATTTTCTTTTTCTTCTTCCAAGCTCTTTCTAGCTAATGATTATAGGGGGAGTGGTGGTTATGATGATCTTCAACTAACATCTAACAACTCTTTGATAACCTTCATGTAATCCTTCAATCCATGAGTTTGATTTAGTGGGGAATTCTATTTTCTTTATAATAGTTTCTCTATAAATACAATCCATCTCCTTCTAATTTGAATTGCTGAGAATTTCATTGAGTCTGTGAATTGTGAATTGAGAGCATACAAGTATTCTAAGGAATTGGGAGTTCATTTAGTAGCAAGCTCTTTCATATTACAGAGGTATAACCCCTCTTCCATGCTTTCCATTTTCATTCTCTATCAAAAGAGTTCTTGATTTTTTGAATTTTAAATTCTTTATTATATGGAGTTAAATGATAATGGAGTTGGGTAATGTCCATATAGTTGTTATATAACCATAGAAGCATATTTTAACTGTTATATGATTAATTAAAAATGAATTCATGAATAATTTCTGCGGTTGGGCTGAAGTTTTGCCGAAGCAGACTATTCCTGGCTCGAACCAGACATGGCGCAGCTGCGCCGGTATAACACTAAGGCGCAACGCAGCTGCGCCGACCTTTTTGTTCAGTTTTGCTTTCTGTTTTAAAATCTGATCAGTGTTGGTAAAGTACTATGACTTAAAATAGCATGCAAGCATGTGTAATGTGTATGTACAAGTATATTAACCTAATGTGAGCATGTTTTACTAGATTAGCATACATGATTAATGAAAGTGTGTAGTTAAAATGAATTTAGAAACTTCAGAAATGAACTTGATGGGTATGTATGCCATGTTCATATACTGACTTTGCAAGCATGTTAGTATGATTTAGAAAAGCAAAAATAATCTGTTAACTTATGTTTATATGATTCGTAAGGGAGCATGAACATGTTGAACGTATTAGTAAGCTTTACTAATGAAAATACGAACTTTGAACGAGAATGTTAACATACTAATTTGAGAGTTAAAATCTGATATTTGTGATATGTTTGATGATGCTCTTAGACTCACTCATGTAGTATATGTAAGAACCCACATTTTTAGAAAATATTAAAATAAAAATTTAATATATAAAATTCTTAAGGCGTGTGGAGGGTTCAAATAAGAATATATATATATATATATATATATATATATATATATGTTATGTAAGCTATATGGTATGGTGTTGTATGGAGTAATATAAACTATGCAATAAGTGATTTATGTGTTTAATAAATATATTGTTATTATATATTTGTTGTTTATTAAAGAGGCGAGTTATTTGAAGGAAAGAAGATGGATAAAAATTTATCTATCGGTATTAAATAATTTATGTGAAATTATTTTATCATAGCAAGTTGGTGACATTAAATGTCTTTGATAATCACCAATTTCTTGAGTATATGTACGTTGTTGACGAGAAAAGAAAGTCGATATATCTTTAGATAAATATTGGTTAGAGATTTATTGATTAATATCGAGATATGGTTAAATGTATAGATTAAAGAATGGAGTTGAGATAATTTATAGAAAGGAAAGAAAAATAATTATGGTATATTTCTAA
Organism: Panax japonicus; assembly: GCA_020205505.1. Lineage (NCBI taxonomy): Eukaryota > Viridiplantae > Streptophyta > Magnoliopsida > Apiales > Araliaceae > Panax > Panax japonicus. The sequence goes on along the minus strand of CM035102.1, from coordinate 43,854,898 downwards.
TAAAGGATATTAAAATAAATTGTAGCATTTGATGATTTCAATAAAAAGGGGAATATTATTTTGAAATTACCTTATAGGTAATGTGTGTGATTAAGTAATATGGTAAATATATGAAAACCTATTTGCTATATAAGTTGATGGAAACAATTTATCATAATAGGAAATAAACTTATTTTTTATATATAGTGTGTACGTGTGTCGTGCATGTAAATATTTTAATAATACATAGGTATTATATTAAGACTAATATCTTGAAAAAATGAGTAAATCTTTTTATTATGATTAGTTCCTATATTAGAGAAAACATGATAAAAGCATCTTATTTTATGTTATGGCAAAATACATAATAGTAATGCATTTCCAAGAGGGTTAAAGTTAAAAGAAAATTAAGTTATTTGAATTTAATAATTAAATTGAGTTATTATATTCCTGCGAATGTTATAAAGAATATTTAAATATCTCCATTCACGATATATTTATATATGCGAACCTTGTGATATTATAGTTCGATGTAAATTGAACATATCTTAAATAGTAATGTGCTGGGAAATGAATAAGTAATGAAAATGAGAATAAGCTTAATGTAAGCTTGTGAGATATGCCTAGTGTGGCAAAGTGATGGAATAAGCATTTCATTAAATAATTTAATGAATGAATAATTGAAGAAATTAAATTGTATGCGCAATGATTATATATTATAGCTACATCTAAATGGTATGAAATGAAATGTGACACTTCAATGGTAACTTTATAATATATAAAACTATATACTAAAATTAAATGAGTTACAAGCTACATAAATAAAGCTTATGTGACAATAAGTATGTGTGGGAACATTAAAGATGTACTATATAAAAGAATTACAAGTTATTTCAATAAGTGAGTCTAATTTGAATAATAAAGTTTTAAGAGATATTGAATTATTAGTGGCCAATTAAATTGAGTCCATATATGTTATAAATTGGACTAGATTAAAGTACTTGAATTATATGATGTGGGTGTACATATATGTTTGTACCCATAATTTTATATAATGTAGCAATATTAAGCTATGAAAATTTACTAGATGAGCCTAAGAAGAATTAACTTTAATAGACTGGGGATTATTTTACTAATAAGTGATGAGGTAATATTACTTGTCCCATATTCATAGTCCCAATTTATTTTCAGTCGTGTATAGGCCATTGGCCTACCCCTCTATTTGCTTAAGCTTAATGATGGTGATGATGGCCAATGGTGTGGGTTGAAGGGAGTGGTTATAACCTTTTCACTAACTCCTTCTTGTCCATTGTTCTCTTCCATTATCCACTAAATTAAACCATGGTGCAAGACCATGAAATGGATAATCCTTTCTTTATAAATAGAGTCCCCTTTTCTATTTCCTGTTGGTTGAGTTGTCTGAGAAATGGGTTATGAAAGTTCAGTAGAACTGAGAGCAATTGGTGGATTGAAGTTCTATAGTTAGCAAAGTTAAGCTTCAAGAGGTAATAATTGTATACTTACATGTTCTTGAATTCAAAGTTCTTCAATTACTAGAAAAGAATAATGAAAAACTTGCTTTTGAGTCACAAAATTTATGGCTAAGGATTGTTATAATCCATATATTGTTGTTAGATATTGTTAATATAATCAAATGCGAAAATAACGAAAGTTAAACTAACCAAATTGGTTGAGAAACGAATCCGCAGTGAAGAGAATCGCTAAATGTGCTAAAATTTGAAAAAATGGCATAAATCTTGAATTGATTCTTGAATTTGAGTGTTTGCATGTTTGGAATTGTTAGAAGCATGCTAGGGAAGTTTAGTAATAAGTTTATATCAAGCGAGTATCATTACATTGCTGTTTGTCCGAAATTTTGGCATGATGGTTCATAACAGGGAATAAAATTTTGAGTTGCAACAACTAGGCTAGTCCCGGTGGTCTATTTTTAGGCAAAACCCCCACCCCGGCGGGGGGGGGGGGGGTGGTCTGATGTATAGATGTTGAGAAAATCTGACCAAACATGGTTTACTAAAATAGCCATAACTTTTTCATATGAACTCCGATTGAGGAGATTGAAGATGATTCGGAACGAGAACTAATATACCTAAAACTTTTGTTCTTTATGTGTTTCAATTTGAGGTCGTTTGAAGGGGTCAAAACAGTAAGCTTTGTGACTGTTACGTATTTGGAGACAATTGAAGGGCGTCGATCTAGCACATACGAAAGTAAAGTGCTCTCAATGATGGAATATGTTATTCTAAGTGATAAAAAAGAAATATGCATGATAATAGACATGTCATATAGCTACGATTTCTTTACTCACAATGGAATGTGTTAGTTCTTGGAGGCACAATAGATATCTAGAAGGAGGGGGGGTTGAATAGATAATTAAAAACTTTTCTTTAAAACTAGTTAGTATGATGGTGATTAATGCACATCGGAATGAGTATTTGATAAACCTTCTTTTAGATATCTTGAATTAATGAGAGTGAGGCAGTTATGACAGTTATAGCAGTTATAATGGACACAACAGTTTTAAGTGGTTCAGAGCACTTAAAGCTCCTAATCCACTCTTCTACTCATTGAGTAGGAAATCCACTAAGGATGTCTGTTACACTTCATGAATCTCACAGATTCCTTTTAGACCAGTAGTCCAGGCACCTCTTAGTTCACTCTTGAACTCTTCAAGTCCAGCAGACTTGGTTCTTCACAGTTCTCTTAGAACTCTTCAAGTCCTTCAGACTTGGAACTCTCACTTCAGTTGATTGGTTGTTGTTGAGATCGTGATTGGTGATACTCAGTTGCTATTAAGCACTTGTTCGAAAGAACTGAGTAGCTGAGCAAGCTTTCTCTTTTTATCAGATCGTAGAGTTTAGCGTTGAGTGTTCTTGTGCATTTTTGTTCAATGATTGCTTGCTTCTCTCATCTGTCGGTGTTCTGTATATATGTGATCCTTTTAAATCTATCCGTTGAAGTTATTTGATGAGGCATTAAATGAGTTTAACATTTTTGAGCTTTGATGGAGACTTTTCTGTACATCTTCTGAATTGCAATCTGGCCCACTGACACAACAGACTTCTTTCTCACCTAAAACCTGAAAAGGTGTTTTCCTCTGCCCAATGGTCCTTTTCTTATCTTCTTGAATACATTCCTTTTGATCAATACAAAGGATATCTTTTATACCGTTGGGACTGGTGAGTGCTTAAACATTCAAAACCCATTCCACATTTGTTGGAATTTGTTTCCAAACAAAAGATAGGGCTCGATGCTTCTGACACAAGACAGATGATACTCTACGATGCATATCGTGGTGTCTTGTCATATTTGTGCTTGGTCTGAATAGAACACTATGATTTCTTTTAAGGGTTTTTATGCTACGATCTTTCCACACTACGATCTTTTTTGCTCATCTTACAGACTCTATGTTTTCGAGAGCACACTACGATCTCTGAGTTAGCTTTGGCAAACGTCTGGACCACTCTACGATTTCTGGAGAGGCCCTTCGAGGCAGATACACTACGATCTTCTAAGCTCTACGATCCTGCCTTAACTTTTGTATTCAGTTGATCAGCTGCATAGGCTGCAATTCTCTTCAAGGCCTATCTATTTCTTTCTAATCATAGATCAACCTAACATTTTTGATCTCTTTATCTATACAAGTGAACATTAAAGGCTAAGATCAACCTAACAATTTTGATCTATCACTAAGTCCTTGTACATATATTCCTTGAAGGACTTACATATAATCATGAGCATTTACTTTAAAACATCAAATCAAAATATGAATTCTTCCAACAATCTCCTGCTATTTGATGTTGACATAACCAAGGAGATTTGTTGTCATGATTATTAGATTTTGTATGCAGTTGCAGCAAAGTAAACATAACTTAGTATTTCAATGAGCAGCTGAAATTTCTAGAGAATAAGCATGAATTTATTGATGTATGAAGACAGATATTACATTTAAGTTTGACTACATCAATACGACTAAAAATTCAACTTATCTTTATTTCTTCGGCCTTTTGCTTCTTGGAGGATTTGCATATTCCTCAGCTCTCCTTTTTCTGCTTGCTTCATCTCTTCTGGCTAAATCTTCCAGCTCACTTGAGCTTAGTCTAGGATTGTGATTATGCCTATTCATGAATGCAGGATCTCTAATTGGCATTCTTAGGCCTGTTGTTGTCACCTCATGAGAGCTGGTAGTTGGCCCTAGACTCCTTAATGGTTGAGACATTAAAACTTCTTGCTAATTAGCTCGTTGGGTCTGATGGCTGGATCGTGGAGTCTGTTGGTAGACTTGCCTTGCAGAAGGATTCCTCAAGGAGTGAGTTTGGAATTTACCTATGCCTCTGCCCTTGCCTTCTTGATCTCCTTTCCCTTTATTCTCCCCCTTTATGTCAGCATCAAGGGTTCGAATGTCTTTAGTGAGGTGAGTGACTCCTGGACAAGCTCGTTGAGTTGACTCTGAGTTTGAGCAATGTCCTCACAATTTTCTTGGATCAAAGCATCAGAACTAGTTTCACATTGTTGAAGGATGTTTAGGACAGTTTCAGTCTGCTGTATTTGACCCATGGAGAAGTCTTGGAATTTCTTAACTGCAGTTTGGAGACTTGTGATACTCTTTATCATTAGTCCGTTCTGAGATTCTTGAGTCTTTTGCAAGATCAAGACAACATCCCTATGTCTTTTAGCTGCGAGAAAGTGGATGTCATCCCTGTCCTTTATGCTTTGAAGCATTTCTTTGATGATCTCTTTAAGCGTTTTAGAGAGCTCGGAGCTTAGGGAGCTTGAGAGATTATTTGCAACATTGATCATTGATGTTAATCTCAGTTGAATAAGTGCAGTGTGATCTTCAAGACTCTCATCGAGTTCCTTGATCACTTTCGCAGATATTGCTAACAAATCAGCCTTTATGGATAACTCTAAAAGAATTTCATTGAGTTGGGGAATTTGTGAAGGAGGTGGTGTGCTGTTGAATTGATCTTGCAATGAGTAGAGAACAAGATCAAGATTGAAGTATTCATTTTTGGATAAGGAGGGAATATCTGATGGAGGGGCCTGGGTTTGGATGTTTAAGTTTGGTGGCTCTACGATTTGAGGTTGAGATTCTACAATGGAGCTGGAGTCAGTGATCGTAGAGATGGTGGGATGTGGGACCATTATGAAGTTGATCTTATTTGGTTCCTCAGTTACAGAATTTTGGGATTCTGCAACTGGAAATTAGTTTAGTGGATGGAGAATTACTTCCAACCATCATGGTAATTCATAAAACTGATTAAATGAGGATAATGGCAAGTGATTAACTCTGAAGAGGGTTGGGATAGATAGTACCTCTGGTGTGACACCCCCAAAATAGGTATACATCACCTATTCTGAGTCGCCAAATACATGGTACAGAATACAAATACAATCTTTAATATACAACAAGAAAGCTGTGAGTTTTAATACAAATATTATCTTCTAGACAATATCCACTCTCAGAATAAGTCCTTATTACATTTATTGTCACACTATTTAACAGAATAGTGAGGACTACTAATACTATCATCTGGACCGTCACTCCTTTCCCGACTAGTCCCGAATACGTTCTCATTTCCTAAAGAGAATAGTGAAAGAAAGGGTGAGCTCAACTAGCCCAGTAACAAATAATATGACTAAGATAATGCAGAATAATTTATCATTAGTCTTCAACAATGTTAAACTGATAAAATACAATAGACATCAAGTTTAACTGCAGCGGAACATACAATCTATTAAAAGAGTCAAGTAGAGAATAAAATCTACTATCTTTTATGATTTAAAAAGTTTTTCATCACTTTTATCACTGGGACTCAACTTAATAAATAATCCACATCATCCCTGCACTACGGCCAAGGATATTCATAAGTATCACAACCACAAATTATCCATGCACTACGGGCCAAGGATATTCGTGTATTCATCAATGGTCATGATCATGCCAACAACTGTCCATCAATGCACTACGGGCCAATGAGGACCTTTACCACATCATTAGTAACATTACGGTCATGATTACACCGAATAATCCATGGTCATAATCATAGCAAGTTCATCTATGCACTACAGGCCACATATGACTTTCAATAAAATATAAACATGAGGATGATGACAATGATCTAAGAATTCAATAAAACAAGTTTAAGAATTAATTTATCCAAGAACTAATAAATTCCAAATTGTCAACATGATACTTCTTTGTAGAGTAAAATTCAAGAATTCTTAGAAGAATATTTCCATGTAAAGATATTAGATGAAGCGCAAATATCAAAGATATTTCACTAATTTCACGGAGTATAGAAGTCAAAACTTTAACCAACTGAGTATAATAAAGAATGGAATAACAAAAGAAATCACCATGCATGCGGTACTTCGCATAGACAGGTTATTCTGACAGAATAATAAATAACAGAACCAGGTCAGGCGTAATACGCACCGACAGGATATTCCAACAGAATAATAAAGAATGGAATAACAACAGAAATCACCATGCATAGGTACTTCGCATAGACAGGTTATTCCAATAGAATAATAAATAACGGAATCAGGTCCGCCGTAAAATGCACAGAAAGGATATTCCAATAGAATAATAAAGACGGAACCAGGTCCGGCGTAAAACGGATTGACATGATATTCAAACAGAATAATAAAGACGGAACCAGGTCCGGCGTAAAACGGACAGACATGATGTTCCAACAGAATAATAAAGAATAAAATAACAACAGAAATTACCAAGTATAGGGTAGACCGCGTATACAGGTTATTCCAATAGAATAATAAAGAATGAAATAGCAAACGTTCTCTTCATGAATATAAAAAAAATAATACCCCTTACCTTATAAAGAAGAGTACTCCGACGGTAGGGCGGGGATATACTTGAAGAAACTTGCACTACGCTCAAAGCTTTTTTAAACGCTAAAGAAATACGCTCAAGATTATAGAAGAATAATTCTCTCTACAGTTTCTCTCTCTAGAGTTTCAGTGAATTTGTAAGAAATAATGAAGGAATGAACTTCTATTTATAGAAGAATGAACTAAATAGTAACCAATCCATGAACGGTCCAGATCGATTTACTTTAAACGGACGGTCCAGATTGGTTTAAAATAAAATAAAATATATTCTTTATAATCTAATAAAACGATTAACTTTTAAAAAGATTTTACTATGTAAACACTATGCAGGCACTATATAAATACTATGTATAATAAAATATAATATAATCTAATTATTGTCTAATAAAATAGATAACTTTATAAAAGTATTCTGTTTTATATAAAAAGATTTTACTATTAGCCTAATAAAATGAATAACTTTATAAAAGTATTTTGTTTTATATAAAAAACGTTTCTATTTTATTATATTAATAATACTAATAAAACAAAACTTCATCATCATTATTATTATTCACACTATTAATCGACCAGGTCGTTCCCGGGAAAGAGGGGGCTTTCTAATAAGGATTTCTCCCTATTGGCGCGCAATTAGGTGACCAAACCTCTCATTGGCAGAAATTCTAGACATCGTTAATATTGCAAATAATAATATTAATAACTCTGTCATCTCAATTATTGATTTAATAATATATAAAAATATCGATAATAATTGAATAAAACTAAATAACTTCTCACATAAGCATCAATAATCAATACCGTGTGCTACTGTACAACCACGCGTATTACTGTACTTTTACTACCGAGTAGTTCAACAGTATTAACGATAAAACTTCCGCCATTATTTTTAATAAAATATTTTTGTCGTTTTCTCAATCCGACAATAATTCTGTTATGGGGTCCATCAATGATTTTGTCGTCGTACGAATATTCTCTGTTAAAAGTAATATTCCCCGACCAATCGAATATTATATAACAACTTGCGTACTTTGCAAAATTTATAAATATTACCCACAACTATAACATTATATCAAATTTATTCCATAATATTCAAAAATGATATTTATAGAAAATTCATTTTTATTCATAAAAGTTGGGGTCTTACAATCTCCCCTTTTTATGAAATTTCGCCCTCAAAATTAAGGTACGTACTTGGTATGTCAAAGAGGTAACGATACCTTGATTTCATTTTAGATTCTAACTCCCAGGTCATTTCCTCAACATCGTGGTTCCTCCATAAAACTTTGACTTGAGGTATAACCTTGGAGCGTAGAATATATTCCTTCTTATCCAAGATTTGAACAGGAACCACTTCATACGTTAAATCTTCCGCTATTTCGTTCGGTTCTAACTCAATAATGTGGTTCGGGTCTTTCACATATTTACGTAACATGGATATATGAAAAATGTTATGAACACGAGATATACTTGGCGGTAAAGCAAGTTTGTAGGCTACAATCCTTACTCGATTGAGGATTAAACATGGGCCAATGAATCGAGGATTGAGCTTTCCTCTCTTTCCAAATCTCGTAACTCCTTTCCATGGAGCAACACATAACAACACATGATCTCCAATAACGAATTCCACGTCCTTTTGATGAAGATCAACATAACTTTTTTGTCGGTCTTGTGAGGTTTTTATACGTTGTCGGATCGTTTGAATCTTTTCCGTAGTCATACGTACCAACTCCGGTCCCAACAACTTTGCTTCACCCACCTCATCCCAGCATACTGGAGAACGACACTTTCTTCCATACAACGCTTCGAATGGAGCCATGCCAATGCTTGCTTGATAACGGTTGTTGTAGGAAAACTCCACTAATGGTAAGAACTTGTCCCAACTTTCCTTGAAGTCAAGGACACAGAGTCTTAATAAATCTTCAAATGTTTGAATAGTCCTCTCTGATTGTCCGTCTATGTGAGGATGATATGCCGAACTAAATCGTAAATCCGTGCCCATAGCTTTTTGCAAACTAACCCAAAATTGTGAAGTGAACTTGGATCTCGATAAGAAACTATGGGTACTATCATACCATGTAATCTTACAACCTCGTTTATGTACATACGAGCAAGACGTTCAAGTGTATAAGTTTCTCGTAGAGGTAAAAAATGAGCAGACTTGATCAATCTATCAACAATGACCCAAATTGCATCTATACCCTGAGAAACCTTGGGAAGACCAGTAACGAAATCCATGGTAATGTGCTCCCACTTCCATTTTGGAATTTCAAGTGGTTGCAATGGAGCTTTTGGTACTTGATGCTCCGCCTTAACTCGTTGACACGTTAGACACCTTGAGATAAATAGCGCTATCTCTCTCTTCATATTGCCCCACCTAAATGTATGTCGAAGATCATGATACATTTTAGTACTCCCAAGATGGATTGCAAATGGTGTGTTGTGCGCCTCCAACATGATTTTATACTTTAACTTAGGGTCGTTAGGAACATAAAGTCTGGAGTTAACTCGAAGTATTCCTTCTTCATCGATTCTTGCTTTCGGCATAACACTTTCTTGTACTTTCTTCCTCATATGCATCAGCTCCAGGTCTGTAGCTTGAGCAGTTTTAACTTTATTGATTAAAGTCAGTTCCACTCGTATATTCTCCATTATTACTTGGGTCCCTGGAGTCTTTATCTCTATCTCCATCCTTTGCAAGTCATACAAAATTGGCCTTTGCGTTGACAATATCGCACTCGTACCCGCATATGATCTTCTACTCAATGCGTTAGCTATCACGTTCGCTTTTCCAGGATGGTATTGGATGGTATGATCATAATCATTCAACAGTTCAAGACAACTTCACTTTCACATGTTTAGTTCCTTTTGAGTGAAGAAATATTTGAGGCTTTTATGATCTGTACAGATCTCCACTTTCTCCCCATACAAGTAATGCCTCCAAATTTTAAGTACGAAGACAACAGCTGCCAACTCTAGATCGTGAGTAGGATAATTCCTCTCATATTCTTTGAGTTATCGAGAGGCATAGGCTATGACTTTTCCATTTTGCATGAGAACACATCCTAACTCTTTGTCTGAAGCATCACTGTAGATGACAAATCCCTCCGAGCCAGATGATATTGTCAGAACAGGTGCTGAAATGAGCCTCCTCTTGAGTTCTTGAAAACTCTTCTTGCATTCCTCACTCAAACCGAATTTTGTATCTTTCTGAGTCAGCTGAGTTAAGGGAATAGCGATTCGAGAAAACCCTTCCACGAATCTCCGATAATAACCAGCTAAGCCGAGAAAGCTACGTACTTCGGTCACTAATTTAGGTTGATCGCAGCTTTGAATAGCTTTAATCTTTGCTGGGTCAACAGATATTCCATGACTTGATACCACATGCCCAAGGAATGCTACTTCCTTAAGCCAGAACTCACATTTCATCAACTTAGCATAAAGCTTATATTCACGAAGCTTTTGGAGTATCAGCCTTAAGTGTTGCTCATGATCTTCACGGCTTTTGGAATAAATAAGGATGTCATCAATAAAGACGACCACAAAGTGATCCAAATATTCCTTGAATACTCGATTCATCATATCCATGAAGGCAGCAAAAGTATTAGTCAATCCAAAAGACATGACTAGGAATTCATAATGCCCGTACCGAGTTCTGAAAGCTGTCTTTGGAATGTCATCAGTTCTAATCTTCAATTGGTGATATCCAGAACGAAGATCAATCTTGGAAAAGAATTTGGCGCCTTGCAACTAGTCAAACAGGTCATCAATACGTGGCAATGGGTACCTATTTTTGATGGTAACATGATTCAACTCCCGATAATCAATACAAATTCGCATACTCCCATCTTTCTTCTTCAAGAATAGAATATGAGAACCCCAAGGAGAAGTACTAGGACGAATGAAACCGATGTCTAAAAATTCACGCAGTTGGGTCTTTTACTCCTGAAGTTCAATAGGAGCCATTCGATATGGGGCTTTGGAAATAGATTTTGTACCAATTTCAAGGTTAATACAAAATTCAATTTCACGCTCTGGGGGTAGGCCAGGAAGTTCTTTAGGAAATACATCAGGAAATTCATTAACAATAGAAATATCATTCAAAACTGACGTATTTTTGTTTAGATCCATGACATGAGCTAAGAAAGCTTGACATCCGTTTTTCAATAAATGAATAGCTTTATGGCTTGAGATGACATTGATTGATTTTAATGGGTTGGTTGTTTGAATTCGCATTATAGGTTGATTAGGAATATGAAAGCTAACAACCTTATGAAAATAATCAATTTTTGCATGATGAGTGGTTAACCAGTCAATCCCTAGAATTACGTCAAATGCAAGTATTTTCAATGAAATAAGATCGACAAGTTATGTGAGGGTACCGATTTGAACCAAACAAGACTTATAAATAGTGGATGTAATGAAGGTTTCTCCCAACGGAGTTTCAACAGATAAGTCAAAGTCCAATTTCTCTGGAGTCAAATTTAAACGTTGAGCGTAAGTAGGAGAAATAAAGGAATGGGTAGAATCGGTATCAAATAAGGTATATACTTCTCTAGAGTTTATGATAAACTTACCCGTGATGAATTCATTTGGGTTCCTTGTTTTTTGGGAGGTCACGCCAAACGCTCTCCCTTGCACTACTGGCTTTGACTTTTCTGGGGCGTCCTTTGGTGCCTCCATCCTAGCTGAGCTTGTCTTTGGTGAATGAAAAAATCATGCTAGGTGACCTTCTCTTCCATAATTATAACATGCTTTGGACGGCATCGCACAGTTTGGACAGATGTGTCCCTCCCCTCCGCATTTGAAGCATATGATAGGTGGTCGTTCTCCTTCCTTAACAACACGTGCTGATGCAGACGTCTTTCCATCATTGTTGAATCTCCTCTTCTTGAAATATCCATTCTTATTGCTTTAGCCATGATTACCACTGAAGTTGTTACCATTTCTGGCATGTTGATTCCCTCCATGCTTATCGTCACCGCTTCGATGACTGTTATCACTAGTATTATCATTTTGTCGGCTGCTCTCTTTTGGTTGGGTTGACTCATTATTGCGCTCCAATAACTGAGCCCTATTAACAACATCTGAATACAAACACAGTTTATGAGGGATAAGATATTGACGTATCTCAGGTTTTAAATCACTTAGAAACATTCACGTCATTCTCTCCTCATTATCAACCAAATGGAACTCCAACTGGGACAGCTAGGCAAACTTGGCTTCGTACTGCGACACGGTCATGTTGTTTTGCTCTAGTTTAATGAACACTACCTCTTTCATGTGACGAATACTTTCGGGAAAGTACTTATCGTTGAACAGTTCTTGAAACTTTTCCCAAGACATCGTCAGTGCGGCAGGTTGAGTACGCTTTATAGATTCCCACCAGTAATCTGCCTCTGCCTGCAACATGAAGGTGGCAAAGGGAACCTTTTGCTCCTTGGAGCAACCCAAGATATCAAATATCTTGTTGATTTGTTTTATCCACGTCTCCGCCTTAAGTTGTTTTGGTTCTCCAAATAACTCCAGTGGTCCCAGCTCCTTGAACTATTTAGTGGTGACCGTTCGAGAGTTGCCAGTGTTTCCACCTGCATTTTGGACATGAGCCTCTCTCGACTGATGTTGCATGAATTGCATGAAGCCGCGGAACATTCCATCATTCATCATTTGGTTAGTGTTGTTATTTGCCTGAGGATTGTAGCCTTTCTGATGCACATTATCCTGATTATTGATTTGTGGAGACTCAACGGTCTCTTGTGCTCCATTGATGTTCTCAACATTCTTGGATGCCATTTTCAAACACTGCCACAAAACAAGGGTTAATTAACATATAATATATTATCCCTATACTCTGACCGACCAATTAAATATCAAATAGACTTAGGTAGGTCATACTAGCGAAGGAATTCCCCGTCTCTCCCCTCCTAGTTCTTGTCTCATATCTCAGCCAGGGATCATATCCCTAAGCTTTGATACCAACTGTGACGCCCCCAAAATAGGTATACATCACCTATTCTGAGTCTCCAAATAAATGGTACAGAATACAAATACAATCTTTAATATACAACAAGAAAGCTGTGAGTTTTAATGCAAATATTGTCTTTTAGACAATATCCACTCTTAGAATAAGTCCTCATTACATTAATTGTCACACTATTTAACATAATAGTGAGGACTACTAATACTATCATATGGACCGTCACTCCGTTCCCCGACTAGTCCCGGCTACGTTCTCATTTCCTGAAGAGAATAGTGAAAGAAAGGGTGAGCTCAACTAGCCCAGTAAGAAATATTATGACTAAGATAATGCAAAATAAATTATCATTATTAGTCTTCAACAATGTTAAACTGATAAAATACAATAGACATCAAGTTTAACTGCAGCGGAACATGCAATCTATTAAAAGAGTCAAGTAGAGAATAAAATCTACTATCTTTTATTATTTAAAAAGTTTTTCATCACTTTTATCGCTGGGACTCAGCTTAATAAATAATCCACATCATCCCTGCACTATGGCCAATGATATTCATAAGTATCACAACAACAAATTATCCATGCACTACGGGCCAAGTATATTCTTGTGTTCATCAATGGTCATGATCACGCCAACAACTGTCCATCAATGCACTACGGGCCAATGAGGACTTTTACCACATCATTTGTACATTACGGTCATGATTACACCAAATAATCACTGGTCATAATCATACCAAGTCCATCTATGTACTACAGGCCACAGATGACTTTCAATAAAATATAAACATGAGGATGATGACAATGATATAAGAATTCAATAAAACATGTTCAAGAATTAATTTATTCAGGAACTAATAACGTCCAAATTGTCAACATGATACTTCTTTGTAGACTAAAATTCAAGAATGCTCAGAAGAATATTTCCATGAAAAGATACTGGATAAAGCGCAAATATCAAGGATATTCCACTAATTTCATGGAGTATAGAAGTCAAAACTTTAACCAACTGAGTATAATAAAGAATGGAATAACAAAAGAAATCACCATGCATGCGGTACTTCGCATAGACATGTTATTCTAATAGAATAATAAATAACGGAACTAGGTCAGGCGTAATACGCACCGATAGGATATTCTAACAGAATAATAAAGAATGGAGTAACAACAGAAATCACCATGCATACGGTACTTCACATAGACATGTTATTCCAACATAATAATAAATAACGGAATCAGGTCCGGCGTAAAATGCACAGATAGGATATTCCAACAGAATAATAAAGACAGAACTAAGTCCGGCGTAAAATGCACAGACAGGATATTCCAACAGAATAATAAAGACGGAACTAGGTCCGGCATAAAACGCACAGATAGGATGTTCCAACAGAATAATAAAGAATGGAATAACAATAGAAATCACCAAGTATAGGGTAGCCCACGTATACAGGTTATTCCAACAGAATAATAATGAATGGAATATCAGAAGTTCTCTTTATGAATATAAAAAAAATAATACCCCTTACCTTATAAAGAAGAGTACTCCGACAGTAGGGCGGGGATATACTTGAAGAAACTTGCATTACGCTCAAAGCTTTCTTAAACGCTAAAGAAATATGCTCAAGATTATAGAAGAATAATTCTCTCTACAGTTTCTCTCTATTGAGTTTCAATGAATTCATAAGAAATAATGAAGGAATGAGCTTCTATTTATAGAAGAATGGATTGAATTGTAACCAATCCATGAACGGTCTAGATCGATTAACTTTAAACGGACGGTCCAGATTGATTTACAATAAAATATAATATATTCTATTTATAATCTAATAAAATGAATAACTTTTTAAAAGATTTTACTATGAAAACACTATGCAAGCACCATACAAACACTATGCATAATAAAATATAATATAATGTAATTATTGTCTAATAAAACATATAACTTTATAAAAGTATTCTGTTTTATATAAAAAGATTTTACTATTAGCCTAAAAAAATGAATAACTTTATAAAATTATTCTGTTTTATATAAAAATCTTTTCTGTTTTATTACATTAATAATACTAATAAAACAAAACTTCATCATCATTATTATTATTCACACTATTAATCAACCAGGTCGTTCCCAGGAAAGTGGGGGCTTTCCAATAAGGATTTCTCCCTATTGGCGCGCAATTAGGTGACAAAACCTCTCCTTGGTAAAACTTCTAGACATCGTTAATATTGCAAATAATAATATTAATAACTCTGTCATCTCAATTATTGATTTAATAATAAATAAAAATATCAACAATAATTGAATAAAACTGAATGACTTCTCACGTAAGCATCAATAATCAATACCGTGTGCTACTATGAAACCTCGTATATTACTATACTTTTACTACCGAGTAGTTCAATAATATTAACGATAAAACTTCCACCGTTATTTTCAATAAAATATTTTTGTCGTTTTCTCAATCCGACAATAATTCTGCCGTGGGGTCCACTAATGATTGTGCAATCGTACAAATATTATCTGTTAAAACGAATATTCCCCGACCAATCGAATATTATATAACAACTTGCATACTTTATAAAATTTATAAATATTACCCACAACTATAACATTATATCAAATTTATTCCATAATTTTCAAAAATGATATTTATAGAAAATTCATTTTTATTCATAAAAGTTGGGGTCTTACATCGGGTTTATTCTTTGAGGAAGAGTTGTTTGTGAGTAACTTCTTGGCAAAGTTGAACCTTCCCGGGAATCCATTAGCTAGCACTAAGATGGCCGGATACTCTTTGAAGATCCAAAACATGTGACTCCAAAAGTTTAGAATTTGAGCTTGATGGAAAGGCATTATAATTAGATATGCAAACAGTTGCTCATAGTTGGCTCTTCTGTACCCATCAATGCCCACAGCTATAATCTCGACCTCGTCCCCTTCATCCTCTTTTCTCCTTTCATTGGAGGATTCCATTATCTCAATAGCCTCATAATGTTCTTGCACTGGTTCTTCTTCATTTCTTGCAGGGACCTCTTTTTCTATCATAGAGATGTCATGAGCCTCCCCCTTAACTTGATCATCTTTTTGTACTATCAATAGCTCCCCCTCAACTGGAGCACTTTCTAAGATGGGAGCTTCAGGCATCTCCCCCTCAGTAGGTGTATTCTCTATCAGATCTTCAGTTGTGTCCCCCTCAGTTTGAGCTTTGACTTTTTGGCTTTCATTTGTTGGTTCCTTTTCAGCAACCAATTCTTCCCTCTTTAGTACTTCTTCATTGACAAGAATATATTTCTTGACCAGTTTTCTTCTAAGGTTTTCTAGGCTAAGCCACAGCCTCAGGACTTTCTTGAACTTCTGTTTTGTCCTGCTGACTAGCCAGAATGTTTAATTCAGCTACTTCCTTGCTTGATGTATTTGGTCTGGTCTCTACGATCGGTAGAGACTCTACGATCGAAGAGATGGATGGCCTTTTGGACTTGTGGCTGATTTTATTCTTCTTCAACAGCTGAGATATGATAACTCTATCTTCTTCTGCCTCAGCCTACCGTTGCTTTCTTCTTAGGATCCTTAGAGTCTCAATGTCCGAGGACTCTACGAGCTTATTGGTAATGGATCCTTGAGGCTCTTCTGTAATTCTGGCTTTCAGCTTTCTTTTGCCTTTGCTTTTTCTGATCAAAGCAATGGGTTCTTCCTTGTTAGCTTCTTCTTCTTCTTCTTCAGTTTCTCTGACAACTAATATATTTCCTGGCACTTTTGATTCCTATATTTCACCAGTTCTTCCACTGGATTCAGACATCATTCGCACATTTTCAGCTGGATTCCTTCTCTAGTTCTCGAATAGTTGTTGAGTCATTCGACGGTTTGGATTAATGGCTTCTCCTTCATCGTCCTCAATTAAGTCACCCAGAGTAGCCTGTAAGATGATGCTTATAAATCGCCCGTAGAGCATCTTTTTAGAGCTCTTTGTCTTCCTTGAGCTGATTAACCACTTCCCAATTCATTCAAGTAATAGAGCCCCATAGTTAAGTTGTATTTCATAACATATGGCGGTCATGAGCTTGAGTTGCACCTCATTTACAGAGTCATGATAAGAGCTCTTGCAACATATACATTTTCCAACAATATCAACTAGAAATTCATACCTCTGTGGAAACTCCTTCTTCTTATATCCTTTGACAGATGGTGATTTCTTGTGATGCATCTTTTTGAGTCCCTTATTGAAGTCTATGCCATCTATGGACGGATACCCTTCAAGTTTGAGACCTAGGGCTAGATTGATGTCCTCAGCCTTTAGTTTGATTTCTATGTTCCTGACTTTCGCAGTGATATTGTTGTTTTCAAATACAGCATTATTATAGAATTCTTTTACCAGCTTCTGGTAGATCAATCTGTCTGTACCCAAAGCTTATTCGAGACCCGCCTTCTTCAGTAACGACAGAGTCTTGTGAAATTTGGGTTCATCTGTTTTGAATTTGTCAAAGCAAAGTCTATAGCCAGAGATGACGTTGGAAGCCGCCATTGATTTTCTTGCAGGAAGTGTGACTGACTGAGCTTTCTTCTGGTTTAGGGTTTTTGCTTGAGAGAGGAAGAGATAGATGATCTTTTGAACTTCAGATTTCACAAAGACGATTTTAATTTGTACTTGTAACTTCCCTCTCTCTATTTTGCTTAGTATGAAAGGTGTCAAGTTTTGCTTGGCTCTACGAATTCTTACTTAGGAGGATTGTACTGATTTGCCCCTTAACTTCTTCTAAGCTAATATATTCTTCGGGAGGACTACGATCGTGGGATGGTCCTTGGAGTCGTCGATTCTGTTCTACCATCGTTGAGTTTGTTCAGCAATTTTCATGTCTGAGCTACAATCGTTGAGTCTGACCTGTGATCGTCGAGTCTAAATATCAATCGTCGAGTCTAACCGAGTCCTTGTGATGAATCTTTTGACTTATCATTCTTCTTGGTTTAAGATAGCTCAGCAAGGGCCAACCTCATTGAATGAATCAAGGGTTAGGTTTGTCCCTAAGGCTTTTATCAGAGAGATTTCTTTGTTTTGTACTTGATCATCATAGGGTGCTCTTTTGGTTTTGTTGATGAAGCTTTGTTATCGTTGAGTCTGTACTGTGATCGTTCTCTTATGACATTTTAGCTATACGATCGTGGACTTCATTTTATCATGTCTATGATTTCGAATATAGCCTTTAAATCTGCATGATTAGGACAAACTAGATCATATTTCATGGTTGCAGGTTAAGCATGCCTAGCTCACTTATTAATTTGTTAAATCTGGATTCATCTAGAGGTTTTGTAAAGACATCTGCAAGTTGATTTTTAGTAGGGATATATTGTAAAGATATAATTCCATTTTTCATATGATCCCTAATGAAGTGATACCTTATTTCTATATGCTTAGTCCTAAAATGCATGACAGGATTATGAGTTATAGGAATTGCACTTGTTTTATCACAGTGAATAGGTATGGATTTAAATTCAAACCCATAATCTGCTAGTTAAATTTTCATCCAAAAGATATGAGCACAGCAACTGCCAGCAACAATGTATTCAGCTTCTGCAGTTGAAGTAGATACTGAATTTTGCTTCTTGCTAAACCAGGACACAAGTCTATTTCCTAGTAATTGATAGGTGCCACATGTACTTTTTTTATCAATTTTGTAGCCTGCAAAATTAGCATCTGTGTATCCTGTTAGCACAAATGAGGTCTCCTTGGGATACCAAAGCCCCAAGTGGGGTGTACCTTTGAGATACCTGAAAATCCTCCTTATAGCTGTTAAATGAGATTCTTTAGGACTAGCCTGAAATCTAGCACAAATGCATGTTGCAAACATTATATCTAGTCTACTGGCAGTTAGATATAAAAGAGAGCCTATCATTCCTCTGTATTGAGTTATATCAATTCTATTTTCCTTTTTCATCTTTGTCGAGCTTGGTTGCAAGAGCAATTAGAGTTTTTATGGGAGAGGCTGACTCCATGCCATACTTCTTAAGTAAGTCTTTAATGTACTTGGCTTGGTTGATGAAGATTCCTTTATCAGTCTTCTTTACTTGCAGTCCAAGGAAGAAGTTCAGCTCACCCATCATGCTCATTTCAATCTTGCTCTGCATAAGATTGGAGAATCTCTTGCATAGCTTTTCATCAGTAGATCCAAAGATAATATCATCAACATATATTTTAACTAATAGGACTTTGTCTTTATGCTTTCTAAGGAATAGTGTGGTATCTACTCTATCTCTAGTGAATCCATTTTTAATAAGAAAGCTAGTTAGTGTTTCATACCATGCTCTAGGTGCTTGTTTAAGACTATATAAGACTTTTTCTAATCTAAAGACATAATTAGAAAGAGATGGATTGTTGAAACCTGGAGGCTGTTCTACATAGAGTTCTTCTTAAAGTTCACCATTCAGGAATGCACTTTTGACATCCATCTGAAAGACCTTAAATTTCATGTGAGAAGCAAAGACAAGGAATATTCTGATGGCTTCTAGTCTGGCAACAAGTGCAAATGTCTCATCGTAGTCAACGCCTTCTTTCTGAGAGTAGCCCTTGGCCACTAGTCTTACCTTATTCCCGGTGATGACTCTGTCATCATCCATCTTATTTCTAAAGACCCACTTTGTTCCAATAACAGGATGATTATTTGGTCTTGGAACCAGTCTCCAGACTTTGCTTCTTTCGAGCTGATTAAGTTCTTCTTGAATGGCCAGTATCCAGCTGGAGTCTTCCATAGCATCCTCTATCTTCTTTGGTTCCATTTGTGATAAGAAGCTTAGATAAAAGCATTCATTTTGGGTAGCAGCTCTTGTTTTTACTCTTGCACTTTTATCTTGAGTGATTAGATCTTGAGTGTGATCTTTTACCCATCTGCTTCCTGTTGGGACATCAGTTCTAATGCCTTTTTGTCTTAGATCTTCAAGATCTATTTCTTCTTCTTGGTGTGGAGGCTCGTTGTCTGGCATAGGCCTCTCCACGATCTCATTTCCTTGCTCAATAATTTCACTATCTGGTACTACGATTGTAGGATTGAGCTCGACGACCTCGTTCATAGTGTCTGAACTATTGGTTACAGTGTCTAAGGCATTATTTTGTTTAAGTCTGTCTCATCAAAGATGATGTGAATTGAGACTTCAACACTCAGTGTCTTCTTGTTGAACACTCTATAGGCCTTACTATCTATGGCATATCCAAGAAAGATTCCTTCATCTGATTTTGGTTGAAACTTTGTCAAGTACTGCTTTCCATTGTTGAGAATATAGCATGCACAACCGAAAACATGAAAATAGCTGACACTTGGTTTTCTTCCTTTCCACAGTTCATAAGGGGTCTTCTTAATAGTAGAGTGTATGAGTGATCTGTTCTGAGTATAGCATGCAGTGTTGACAGCTTCTGCCCAGAAGTACTCAGGTAGAGGGGTTGCTTCTAGTAGAGTCCTTCCAACCACTATTAATGTCCTGTTCTTTCTCTCAGCAACTCCATTTTATTGAGGAGTTCATGGAGCTGAGAAGTTGTGACTAATGCCATTGTCTATGCAGAACTGGTCCATTTCTGAGAAGTTGAACTCTCTGCCATGATCACTCCTTATAGCCTTGATTTTCTCTCATTTCACGTTCATCGTCAGCTTGAACATCTTGATCAGTTGGGAACTTATCTCATCTTTTGAGGTTAGAAAGAACACCCATGTAAATCTGGTGAAGTCATCGAATTCGACCAGATAATATCTCTTTCCTCCAAGGCTCGTCATTGGAATTGACCCAACAAGATCCATGTGTAGCAACTGCAGAGGCTTGTCAATTGAATTTGCAGTTTTGCTCTTGAATATGCTTCTGGTATATTTTCCAAGTTGACAGGCATTGCACAGCCTTTCTTTAACGAAGTTTAACTTGGGTAGGCCTTCAACTAGATCTTTTGAAACTAATTTGGACATGTTTTTGAAGTTGAGATGAGATAATCCTCGATGCCATAGCCAACTCATTTCTTCAGATGCTTTAGCCAGAAAGCATATTGTCTCGTCTGAGCTGAGTTGTCCAAGATTTACTGTGTAAAAATTTCCTTCTCTTGTTCCGGTTAGCTTCACAGCGGATGTCTTCAGGTCTCAGACTTGAAATTGATTGTTGAGGAATGTTACTTAATGACCCTTGTCACAGAGTTGGCTAATGCTTAGAAGATTGTGATGTAGTCCTTCCATATAGGCCACTCTACTGAAGGATACTACACCATTTCCAGTTGACCCATATCCTCTTATTTTGCCAGAGATGTTGTCTCCAAAGATGACCGAGGGACCATCCTTCTCTATGTAGTTAGACAGAAGAGCTTTGTTTCCAATCATGTGCCTTGAACATCCACTGTCCAGATACCAGGTTGTGTTTGTGCAGCTCTTTTCCTGAGGTAACATTAAACCTTCATTTTGGTGCCATTACTTGCATGGGTCCTATTATGTTAGTACCCTTGGGGACCCAAATTTGCTTGATTTTTGGTCTAACATGCATGGAATTATAATGACATTTTGTGTAAGACCCCGAATTTTATGAAATAAAAGTATTCAATTTTTCTTATAATTACAATTCAGTAAAGGGTTAAATTGGTAAAAGGTTAAAGTTAAGGGTGACATATGAATTTTTTTTCAAAATAAGCAAGTGATTATAAAATACTCATTGTTGTCGGGGAATATTCGTTTGGTCGTGGAATATTATTTCTGTCGGGGAATATTCGTACGACGGCGCAGTCTTTTGTGGGCCCCGTAAAAAAATAACTGTCGGATGAAGAAAACGACAAATTAAAGTTTTTATAAATAACGGCGTAATCGTTACTGTTAACACTGTTGGAATACCCGGTGGGTAAAGTAAAGTAATACGCGTTGTTGCACAGTAGCACACGGTATTGCACCAATTATTGACTCTTACGTAAGAAGGCACTACTCAATAATTGTTACAGTAATTACTGTTCAGTATTTTATTTTATTGATTCAATAATTGATGCGTTGATATTTTATATTGCTGTTGTTGTCATTACACAGTATTTTTTATTATCGAAGCAATAATTCATATTATCTGAATAATATTATTAGATAACATTATTGATAATGTCTAGAAAGTTCTGTCTAAGGAGAGGTTTGGTCACCTAATTGCGCGCCAGTAAGAAGAAATTCTTATTGGAAAGCCCCCTCTTTCTTGGGAACTGCCTGGTTGTCAATATTGTGATTCTGTAATATTATTTGTGAATAATTAATTATATGATGAGGAAAATATTGATTTTATGTGGATATAGATGGAGAAAATTTTTATTGTGACAATTATTGAAAATTAATATTTTATCTTTTTCTGATAAAATAATTCATTTAAATATATTATTTTAATAATATATTAACGGTGATATTTTTACGATGAATGTGGGGTATATGAGTATATGTGGAGGAGGAGTATTTTTGTTACCAAAAATATTTAAAGCATGTTTTATGTGTCGGTAGACCCTATTTATTGACTGAAATTTGATTATAGCCTGTAAAATCGCCTGTTTATGGATTTCGGTCAATTTCTGTTTGGAATTTGAAAAAACTTTCTTCTGCAAAGTTGTAGAGAATTGAATTTCCTATAAAAACTCGCGAGATTCGAATTTTCTAGCAAAAGGGCTATTTATTGTGAATTATTGAAGTTTCGAAGCTCCAAAATAATTGATTTTTGAAAGTTTAAAATTATTTAAATTAGAAAAATGTTTTTATTACTTTTCTAGAAGGTTTGCATGTGTGGTTGATGGCTGAATTCAGTTGGCATACGTAGGAAAATTTAGAAATAATAATAATAATATTAAATTAAATTTTCTGCTTTGGTGTTCTAAGCAATTTCCTATAAATAGGTGCTTAGGTTAGAATTGAAAATCACACCAGAAACTGAAGTTTTCTCTCTCTATATTATCGAGCGTATTCTTGTGAGTATTTTGAGTATACTTTGAGTATTGCTATACGGTGCAAGTTCGTTCAGCGTTATTCCAGTCAGAAGTACTGCTCTTTTGAGGTAAGGGATAATAAGGGATTTTAAGGGTTATTATTTCGAAATTCTTCTGAATCTTCAAAAATTCTGGAAAAATTTGAAATGATATTTTGATGAGTTTTGTAGATTGTGTCCAAAAATGGCGATTTTTGGATGTATAGATTAAGAGTTATGAATTTTATGAGGAAAGACTATTTTAAAAGTAATCGCTTATAACTTTTTGTGGTTAACTCCAAAATTGATGAAATTTTTATTGTGAGTACATCTATATGATATCAGTATACCCTGTGAATTTCAGAATTTTTGGATAAAAGTACAATTTATGATAAATGTTTAAATATTCGGTGGTTTTGGCCATGTGAAAAATAGTAAATGACTTTTAAAAATTCTGAGAAAAATATATGTTCAATATAGGACTATATTCTGCTAAATCCCAGAAAAGAAATATTTTTGGAACTGATTAAGTATTTTTCATGAAAATATTCTAGTTATGAGTAAATGAATTAAATATGTTATGTGAAGTAAGAAAATTAGAAAATATGATTTTATGCCTTGAGAATCATATATGAAGTATATGCAAATTTTTGATGAGGGTTTTGGTTATTGGTGATGAAATCTTATGAGTTTGGCATTTTAGAATGATTAAATGCATTATTTAGTAAAGTGTAAACAATTAAAATAAATTGTTTATAAGCTTTAAAAAAATATTATTCTTTCAATATCATTATACTGAAATATTGGTATGAATTTTATTGTGGAATTTCTACCTTTCTGAGTCGGGTTTACTATTCACGAGTTACTATTCACGAAGTTACTATTCATGAGTTACTATTCACGAGTTACTATTCACGAAGTTACTATTCATGAGTTACTATTCATGACAAAATTGGTTTCTTTTTCTAACCAAATTATAGTTGATTTATGAATATTACTCTGGAGATTAAAACTATATATTGATTATATTGATTTTATTATCATATATAACATTTTTATAACCCTGATGTTGAAATTCTCTTTCACTGGAGTGTAAAGATGGGTAGATTATTGGTATGATCATGACTATGGTTCTCTTTGGCCAATAGTGAAAAGTTGAATTGTGACTGGTATGATCATGACCATTGAATTTATAATTGAATATCTTTAGCTTAAGTGCAAAGGTGAATTGATCAACATATATGGTTATAATTATGGTTTATATAAATTCTGAAATGATTATGTATTTCTTTGAGATATGAATATCTTTGGCCTGTAGTGCAAAGATGACTTGTTGATGAATATCTTTGGCCTGTAGTGCAAATATGACCTGTTGTTGAATATCTTTGGCCTGTAGTGCAAAGATGACTTATTGATGTATATCTTTGGCCCGTAGTGCAAAGATGAATTTATTAGTATGATTATGAACAGGAACTGTGATTTGGTATAACCATGATCTTTGATATTTCAGGTAAAGACAAGTGATGAAAATTATCTTCGTCCTGAATGAGAAAAGGAATTTAAAACAACAATTACGATTATGAGTTATACATGTGATTGTGGACAGGAATTGTTGATTGATGTTACAGGGATAAAACATTGTTGATGGACTTTTAACATGGAGAAGATAATAGACTTTATAGTCTATTTGACTCTTCTAATGGATTGCTCGTTCCGCTGCAACTATGGTTGAAATTTTTTATCATCTACCATATGTTCTAAATCTCTGATTTATTATTGATGAAGGCTATTGATAATTTAATTATCTTTAGTCATGACATTCTTTACTGAGCTAGTTGTGCTCACCCTTTTGCTTCACAATTCCTTTCAGGTAATACGAGTGTAGCTGGGTCGAGCGGGGGAATAACAAGGGAATAGAACGGTGGTCTATAGATGTTGAGGGTGAGGTGAATTTAACTTGGAAGGGTGTTTTGCCACTGTCATACAAGATGTCTAATGACATACCACCTCGTGTCATCATAAGACATGGATGTGCTCATCCACTTGCTGAGTATATCTACCAGCACTATCTATATGATCTTGGAGTCTATTTGGAATATAACTCTCAATTAGAGACAGTTGAGATAATGATATGTCAGGAGAAGACTTGCCATTGGGAAGAATATGATAGTAATCTTCTTGTTTTTCTTTGGGGTCTATTGGGTCAACCAAGGATAATTCTGTGGCCATATGATATCTATAATAACCTAGACGCATGGCCTCCCATGTACGTAGGTTTCCTTGAGCACTTCCCAAAGATTCTAATTTCTAAAATAGTTTTCGACTATACCTTTATGTAAGGTGTCATTATGAGGTGCTGTTCACGGTTGGGACATGAGTCACAGTTGATATATATTTGTATACAAACTCACAGCATATGTGTTGTTGTATTTTGCACGACAATTGTTGTAATAAAGTTGTAGTTGTTTTCTGTACCATGTATTTGGCGACTCAGAATGGGTTGGATGGAATGGACCTATTTTGGGGTTGTCACAGTTGGTATCAGAGCCATAAGTAAAGAGCCCAGAGCCTCTATCTGGTGACTTCCTGTTGATGGGGATGCACCGAAGCCAGACTCTCCGTAGGGGACGCCGTTCTGCGGTGGCAAACTGATAGGTATCACTTGTGAGGTGCTGACACATGATGGTGTCCAGTGTCACAGTTGGTATCAGAGCTTAGGGATATGATCTCTGGCGGAGATCGGGGAATAGAACTAGGAGGGGAGAGATAAGTAAAACCTTCGCTAGTGTGTCCTACCTAAGCTTATTTGTTGGTTAGTCATAATATCGGGATATTATGTGATATGTTAATTTGTTCAATTAACCCTTATTTTGAAGCTGTATTCTAGAATGATATCTGAAATACAGGAGATGAGCATTGGAGAAATTATGATGACAGGGAAGATGGAATCTAAAATGAAAGCAAGGTATTCTCAACTTTTCGAAATACCAGGTACGTAAATTTCGGGGACGAAATTTCATAAGGAGGGGAGATTGTAAGACCCCGAATTTTATGAAATAAAAGTATTTAATTTTTCTTATAATTACAATTCAGTAAAGGGTTAAATTGGTAAAAGGTTAAAGTTAAGGGTGACATATGAATTTTTTTTCAAAATAAGCAAGTGATTATAAAATACTCATTGTTGTCGGGGAATATTCGTTTGGTCGTGGAATATTATTTCTGTCGGGGAATATTCGTACGACGGCGCAGTCTTTTGTGGGCCCCGTAAAAAAATAACTGTCGGATGAAGAAAACGACAAATTAAAGTTTTTATAAATAACGGCGTAATCGTTACTGTTAACACTGTTGGAATACCCGGTGGGTAAAGTAAAGTAATACGCGTTGT
Source organism: Panax japonicus (assembly GCA_020205505.1). Taxonomy (NCBI): domain Eukaryota; kingdom Viridiplantae; phylum Streptophyta; class Magnoliopsida; order Apiales; family Araliaceae; genus Panax; species Panax japonicus. The sequence goes on along the minus strand of CM035102.1, from coordinate 43,828,765 downwards.
TGCACAGTAGCACACGGTATTGCACCAATTATTGACTCTTACGTAAGAAGGCACTACTCAATAATTGTTACAGTAATTACTGTTCAGTATTTTATTTTATTGATTCAATAATTGATGCGTTGATATTTTATATTGCTGTTGTTGTCATTACACAGTATTTTTTATTATCGAAGCAATAATTCATATTATCTGAATAATATTATTAGATAACATTATTGATAATGTCTAGAAAGTTCTGTCTAAGGAGAGGTTTGGTCACCTAATTGCGCGCCAGTAAGAAGAAATTCTTATTGGAAAGCCCCCTCTTTCTTGGGAACTGCCTGGTTGTCAATATTGTGATTCTGTAATATTATTTGTGAATAATTAATTATATGATGAGGAAAATATTGATTTTATGTGGATATAGATGGAGAAAATTTTTATTGTGACAATTATTGAAAATTAATATTTTATCTTTTTCTGATAAAATAATTCATTTAAATATATTATTTTAATAATATATTAACGGTGATATTTTTACGATGAATGTGGGGTATATGAGTATATGTGGAGGAGGAGTATTTTTGTTACCAAAAATATTTAAAGCATGTTTTATGTGTCGGTAGACCCTATTTATTGACTGAAATTTGATTATAGCCTGTAAAATCGCCTGTTTATGGATTTCGGTCAATTTCTGTTTGGAATTTGAAAAAACTTTCTTCTGCAAAGTTGTAGAGAATTGAATTTCCTATAAAAACTAGCGAGATTCGAATTTTCTAGCAAAAGGGCTATTTATTGTGAATTATTGAAGTTTCGAAGCTCCAAAATAATTGATTTTTGAAAGTTTAAAATTATTTAAATTAGAAAAACGTTTTTATTACTTTTCTAGAAGGTTTGCATGTGTGGTTGATGGCTGAATTCAGTTGGCATACGTAGGAAAATTTAGAAATAATAATAATAATATTAAATTAAATTTTCTGCTTTGGTGTTCTAAGCAATTTCCTATAAATAGGTGCTTAGGTTAGAATTGAAAATCACACCAGAAACTGAAGTTTTCTCTCTCTATATTATCGAGCGTATTCTTGTGAGTATTTTGAGTATACTTTGAGTATTGCTATACGGTGCAAGTTCGTTCAGCGTTATTCCAGTCAGAAGTACTGCTCTTTTGAGGTAAGGGATAATAAGGGATTTTAAGGGTTATTATTTCGAAATTCTTCTGAATCTTCAAAAATTCTGGAAAAATTTGAAATGATATTTTGATGAGTTTTGTAGATTGTGTCCAAAAATGGCGATTTTTGGATGTATAGATTAAGAGTTATGAATTTTATGAGGAAAGACTATTTTAAAAGTAATCGCTTATAACTTTTTGTGGTTAACTCCAAAATTGATGAAATTTTTATTGTGAGTACATCTATATGATATCAGTATACCCTGTGAATTTCAGAATTTTTGGATAAAAGTACAATTTATGATAAATGTTTAAATATTCGGTGGTTTTGGCCATGTGAAAAATAGTAAATGACTTTTAAAAATTCTGAGAAAAATATATGTTCAATATAGGACTATATTCTGCTAAATCCCAGAAAAGAAATATTTTTGGAACTGATTAAGTATTTTTCATGAAAATATTCTAGTTATGAGTAAATGAATTAAATATGTTATGTGAAGTAAGAAAATTGGAAAATATGATTTTATGCCTTGAGAATCATATATGAAGTATATGCAAATTTTTGATGAGGGTTTTGGTTATTGGTGATGAAATCTTATGAGTTTGGCATTTTAGAATGATTAAATGCATTATTTAGTAAAGTGTAAACAATTAAAATAAATTGTTTATAAGCTTTAAAAAAATATTATTCTTTCAATATCATTATACTGAAATATTGGTATGAATTTTATTGTGGAATTTCTACCTTTTTGAGTCGGGTTTACTATTCACGAGTTACTATTCACGAAGTTACTATTCATGAGTTACTATTCACGAGTTACTATTCACGAAGTTACTATTCATGAGTTACTATTCACGAGTTACTATTCACGAAGTTACTATTCATGAGTTACTATTCATGACAAAATTGGTTTCTTTTTCTAACCAAATTATAGTTGATTTATGAATATTACTCTGGAGATTAAAACTATATATTGATTATATTGATTTTATTATCATATATAACATTTTTATAACCCTGATGTTGAAATTCTCTTTCACTGGAGTGTAAAGATGGGTAGATTATTGGTATGATCATGACTATGGTTCTCTTTGGCCAATAGTGAAAAGTTGAATTGTGACTGGTATGATCATGACCATTGAATTTATAATTGAATATCTTTAGCTTAAGTGCAAAGGTGAATTGATCAACATATATGGTTATAATTATGGTTTATATAAATTCTGAAATGATTATGTATTTCTTTGAGATATGAATATCTTTGGCCTGTAGTGCAAAGATGACTTGTTGATGAATATCTTTGGCCTGTAGTGCAAATATGACCTGTTGTTGAATATCTTTGGCCTGTAGTGCAAAGATGACTTATTGATGTATATCTTTGGCCCGTAGTGCAAAGATGAATTTATTAGTATGATTATGAACAGGAACTGTGATTTGGTATAACCATGATCTTTGATATTTCAGGTAAAGACAAGTGATGAAAATTATCTTCGTCCTGAATGAGAAAAGGAATTTAAAACAACAATTACGATTATGAGTTATACATGTGATTGTGGACAGGAATTGTTGATTGATGTTACAGGGATAAAACATTGTTGATGGACTTTTAACATGGAGAAGATAATAGACTTTATAGTCTATTTGACTCTTCTAATGGATTGCTCGTTCCGCTGCAACTATGGTTGAAATTTTTTATCATCTACCATATGTTCTAAATCTCTGATTTATTATTGATGAAGGCTATTGATAATTTAATTATCTTTAGTCATGACATTCTTTACTGAGCTAGTTGTGCTCACCCTTTTGCTTCACAATTCCTTTCAGGTAATACGAGTGTAGCTGGGTCGAGCGGGGGAATAACAAGGGAATAGAACGGTGGTCTATAGATGTTGAAGGTGAGGTGAATTTAACTTGGAAGGGTGTTTTGCCACTGTCATACAAGATGTCTAATGACATACCACCTCGTGTCATCATAAGACATGGATGTGCTCATCCACTTGCTGAGTATATCTACCAGCACTATCTATATGATCTTGGAGTCTATTTGGAATATAACTCTCAATTAGAGACAGTTGAGATAATGATATGTCAGGAGAAGACTTGCCATTGGGAAGAATATGATAGTAATCTTCTTGTTTTTCTTTGGGGTCTATTGGGTCAACCAAGGATAATTCTGTGGCCATATGATATCTATAATAACCTAGACGCATGGCCTCCCATGTACGTAGGTTTCCTTGAGCACTTCCCAAAGATTCTAATTTCTAAAATAGTTTTCGACTATACCTTTATGTAAGGTGTCATTATGAGGTGCTGTTCACGGTTGGGACATGAGTCACAGTTGATATATATTTGTATACAAACTCACAGCATATGTGTTGTTGTATTTTGCACGACAATTGTTGTAATAAAGTTGTAGTTGTTTTCTGTACCATGTATTTGGCGACTCAGAATGGGTTGGATGGAATGGACCTATTTTGGGGTTGTCACATTTTGCACCCTTGTGGCCAACTCTGTAGCACACAAAACATTTGATATGATGCATGTTTGTGTGTGTGTGAAAGTTCTTCCTCCATTTGAACTTTTGTGGGTTATTGGTCATTCTCCTGCTAGGCTGATATTTCCTTATCCATGTGTTCTCTTATTTCATGACTTGTGAGGAGTATTTCTTACTTCTACTATACCTTCCTGGTTGGTTCGTAGAGTTCATTTTATTGGACTCTACGATCCTTCGAGGTTGATGAGTAATAGCTAGATTACTCTTCTCTTTTCTGAAACCTAGACCCGCATAAGATCCCTTACTCCTGGGAATATGAATTGAATCAACTGAGCAGGGTTTGACAGGCTCATCCTTTTGTGAGGATTTCATAAATATAATGCCTCTACTAAAACCTGAGGCATTACCAGTGCTAATTTCCTTTGCTTTTTTCATACATGACTCTGAGGTAGTTTCCCCAAAGCCTAACCCTTTTCTATCAGAGACACTTCTTTGGTTAAAGATTAAGGAGTCCATGGATGAAGATGATTTATTCCATGTAGAGACTGTCTTTTCTAGATCCTCAATCTTGGAGGTTAGACTAGACTGTCATTTGCTTATCTCAAGAACTAATTCTTAGCTTCAAACTTGGAGAGAGAATTAGTACTGAGAAGGGCTGTTTCCAGTTCTTCTTGAACTTTTTCTTTCTCTTTTTGAAGAAGTGAATAATATTTAGACAAAACTCTAAACCGCTTCATGTATTGATGCAGATCAAATGTTATGGCATGTAATGCAGTTCTAAGGTCATCAATATCTACATCAGGAGAGTTGAAGTCAAATAACTCATCGATACTTACTTCATGAATGTTGGAGTTCTATTTGTCCCTTTCATTTTTGGCCATCAAGCAGAGATTTGCCACTTGAGGTAGTTCATCATCTCTAGATTTCGGAGTTGAGTCATTGTCTAAGTCACTCCACGATCCTCCAGCTACAAGGCCTTTGTCTTTCTTCAGTGGCCTTTTGTTACCTTTGTATTCCTTCTTTTCATGTGATTTCTTCTTGAGTTCTTCTCATAGAGGTTTGTTGCAGTTGGCAATGAAGTGGTTAGTTTTCTTGCAATTGTAGCATAGATCATTCATTTGCTCCTGGCTGTTGTAGTTGCTGACTTTCTTTGGCTTTCTAGTTTTGCCTTGTCGCATGAACCTTCTTAGTCTTTTCACCAGCATTACAAGGTCCTCATCATCATCTTCATTGTAGTCAGAATCAACTTCAGTGCTGACTTTGGAGGTGTTATCAGTTGCTTTGAGAACAAAACCTTTATCCTTCTTTCTTCCTTTAGACAAGGTTTCTGGTCGTTGAGTCAGCTCCAGTTCGTATGTCAAAAGGTTGCCATATAACTGTTGGACAATCATTTCATGTAATTTCTTTTGATTCTCTAATGGTAGTGGTTTTGTCATCCCACTTGCTTGGTAAGGCTCTCATGAACTTTATGATTAGATCTTTGTTTGTGTAGATCTTCCCATAGGCTCATAGAGAGTTGAGCAAAAAATTAAATCTTTTGTAAGTGGCAGTGACGTTCTCTCCTTGAACGTGAGCAAACATCTCATATTGCTGAGTCAAGAGAGATTGTTTGTTTTCTCTGACTTCTTCTATTCCTTCATGCATAATGAGTAGTGATTCCCAAACCTCCTTTGCAGTTTTTTTGTTAACCACATTTTCAAACAGATCATCTTCTAAGGATTGGAACAAGATATTTTTGGCCTTTTTGTCAAGCTGGACAGCTCTCTTCTCGTTCTCTGTCCATTCTCCTTTAACCTTGATCTGTACTCTGTCTGGGTCGTCTGTAGTTGGTGCAAGCTTTGTAGGAACATAGGGCCAATTCTGAACAGTTTCAAATAGATCTTCATCTATTGAATCCATGTAAGCTTGCATCCTAACTTTCTAGTTAGCAAATTTATCTTTGTTGCACATAGGTGGCTTGCTGCCTCCTCCAGTCTTTGATTCGCTTGGTAAGTGTGCCATTAGATCTACTCAAGCTTTGTAGGCTATATTATAGAACCTACTGTGATACCAATTGTTAGTATGATGGTGATTGAATAGATAATTAAAAACTTTTCTTTTAAACTAGTTAGTATGATGGTGATTAATGCACAACAGAATGAGTATTTGATAAACCTTCTTTTAGATATCATGAATTAATGAGAGTGAGGCAGTTATAACAGTTATAGCAGTTATAGCAGTTATAATGGACACAACGGTTTTAAGTGGTTCAGAGCACTTAAAGCTCCTAATCCACTCTTTTACTCCTTGAGTAAGAAATCCACTAAGGATGTTTGTTACACTTCTTGAATCTCACAAATTCCTTTTAGACCAGCAGTCTAGGCACTTCTTAGTTCACTCTTGAACTCTTCAAGTCCTGCAGACTTGGTTCTTCATAGTTCTCTTAGAACTCTTCAAGTCTTTCGGACTTGGAATTCTCACTTCAATTGATTGGTTGTTGTTGAGATCGTGATTGGTGATACTCAGTTAATATTAAGGACTCGAAACAACAGAGTAGCTAAGCAAGATTTATCTTTTTCTCTGATCGTAGAGTTTAACATTGAGTGTTCTTGTGTGTTTTTTTTCAATGCTTGCTTGCTTCTCTCATCTGTATGTGTTGTATATATATATATGATCCTTTTAAATATATCCGTTGAAGTCATCTCATGAGGCATAAAATGCGTTTGACATTTAAGAGCTTTGATGGAGACTTTTCTGCACATCTTCTGAATTGCAATCTGGCCCACTAACACAGCAGACTGCTTTCTCACCTAACACCTGAAAAGGTGTTTTCCTCTGCCCAATGGTCCTTTTCTTAGCTTCTTGAATACGTTCCTTTTGATTAATACTAAGGATATCTTTTGTACCGTTGGGACTGGTGAGTGCTTCAACGTTCAAAACCCATTCCACATTTATTAGAATTTGTTTCCAAATAAAAGATAGGGCTTGAAGCTTCTGACACAAGACAGATGATACTCTACGATGCATATCATGGTGTCTTGTCATATTTGTGCTTGGTCTGAATAAAACACTACGATTTCTTTCAAGGGTTTTCATGCTACGATCTTTCCACACTACGATCTTTGAGTTAGCTTCGGCAAACGTCTGGACAACTCTACGATTTCTGGAGAGGCCCTTCGAGGCAGATACACTACGATCTTCTAAGCTCTACGATCCTGCCTTAGCTTTTGCATTCAGTTGATCAGCTGGATAGGCTGCGATTCTCTTCAAGGACTATCTATTTCTTTCTAGTCATAGATCAACCTAACATTTTTGATCTCTTTATCTATACAAGTGAACATTAAAGGATAAGATCAACCTAACAATTTTGATCTATCACTAAGTCCTTGTACATACATTCCTTGAAGGACTTTACATATAATCATGAGCATTTACTTTAAAACATCAAATCAAAATATGCATTCTTCAAACAGAATGTTTTAACATTATTTTCTAAAAGAAAACTTAAAGTTTTTGAGAAACGGAAGTTGATGAATTTGGTGTCCTTTGAGTTTTGACCTTGGACCCTATGTACGCATATCAACGGACATGAAATGTAGTTTTAAAGTTACCTTGCATATACTAGATTGATATAGCTTGGTTTAAAGTGTTTTGAAAGAAAAACTTGAAGTTTTGAAAATGAAACTTGACGAACTTTGTGTCTTTTAAGTTTCGACTTTGGGAACATGTGATTGTGGCCTAGTTATGTGCACGGATGGACAAGGAATGTAATTTCAAGATATATTGCACATAAAAGGTTGTCAAACTCAATTTAGTATGTGTTTTAAAGAGAAATTTAAAAGTTTTAGAAACTAACTTTGATGAGCATTGTATTACTTGCATTATGACCGTATAAGCAAGCATGATAGAGTTATCTATGCCCTTGAACATGAATGATATGTGCACTCAACTAGTCAAGTATGAACTATGCTATGTCTATGTAAATGAGATAGATACATGTGAGGATGCTATTAGAGGTTTATTAATACAAATATATGGGTTAAAAGTTTTAACATCGAATCTTGTTAAAGAAAGTTGTTAATCCTTATTGATTGAAATAAATCATTATAGAGCTAAGTAGTTTGAATGTGAACTTAAAAATAAATCACAACCTATTTGATGTCAAGTAAGGATGGTTAAGATATACTTATACATGCCTAGCTATTCTAAGAGTATGATTGAGAAAGTGAAATGAAGGTTTTATAAACCTAGTTAGGAAACGATGTAATATTTATTATTATATTATGAGAGTATGAAATGTATGACTGATGGATATAAATCCATGATTATATAACTGTGTAGGAATACATGCAGTGAAGATAAGCTTTAAGCAGTTAAGTCGTAGTTGATAAACTACGAATCAGGTAAGTCTTTCAGTTCCTATTTGATATATGAATTCGATAACTGTTAGTTGAGCTATATTGTACTATGATAATGTTGATGTATATATATGAAATGCATATGAGATATATATGAAATTTGAAAGTTGATCTGTGACGATATGCTTGTGATGTAAATCTATATGCCTGTTATATGAGAAGTAACATGTGTAGTAAATATTAATTGATTATGAATGCATGAACTGAGTATGTTATTATATGTTATGTGATGCATGAAAACTATTAGAGTTGTTGGGTTGTTGAGCTCACCCTCGCAAATAACCATTTTTTCAGGTTAATGACTCACTGTAAAGATTACGTGCTACTTGATTGATAAAGTTCAATAGTATCTGTGACACCCCCAAATCCAGGTACTTCAATTCACGGGATTTGTTGTTCACTGTACAAATATCATCTATCTATCTACCCATAATAAATGCAAACCATGCAATAGATAGAAATAAATCCTCCCCTTATGGGGTTACAACATCTGAATAATAAATACAATCTTAGGTCAAATTAACCTTAAACATTTATGCGGAAACATAAACAAATAAAAGTCTTAAACAACATCAAGTCTCGACAATAACATTCTTAAAATTAAATAACAAAGCTAAAAGGAATAAGAAATTGACTTAACGAACATTATAGTTAATAGTTCGTATAAGTTAAAGATAAATTTAGGTTGTGGTACAATCATAACCTTTGATGGTTGACATATGGGAGCTAGGCTAAACAATTCCTTCAGAGAGAGAAGGTATATATAAAACTGACAACCAATTTAACTCACTATGATGGCAAGTGTAGATGAGACGGGAACTTGTTTATTGGTTGTTTGTGGGAAACCACTCAGAGTAACATATGGACTACCAGCAGAGAAGCGATGTGTGCTGAGTCCTAGAGGAGTTATAAGAAGAAGATAAGAATATAAATCATCAAAGATGAAGAACGTTTAGAGTAAGACATCTCTGTATGTCATGAAGCCGTAAACCAGTAATGAAAGTTAGTCGCGTAAAATTATACTGCACGAACGCGAACCCTAAGAAGTAAAGTTAAGTAAACCAATGTGTAAGTCAAGTATATGACTAATTGGTGTATGTGTTATTTCCTTATGTGTTATAGGGATTGGAATGAGCAGTTCAGTGTAAGCTAAAGCTATGTGTAAGGAAAGTTTCCTAACTTCATTCATATTTTAAATGAATGCTAGTTTCTTAAACTTCTCAGATGCTGAACTTGAGAAGTTCTGTCTATATGCGAAAGTGCGATATTTGTACAAGGTGGTAGAATGTATGAGGCCTTGTGCCATAATTTGAACACTTCAGTGTTTCTGTGAGATAAATTATTCTATGATTGAACTGTTTAATAAAAGAATATTCTGTTTATACATGAACCATTATTGTTAAGTCTGTGCTATTGATTCTAGCCAGATAGAATGTGTATGAAAGAGAGTAGAGAATGAAAGTATTTCAAAGTGAAGGTGACTAATGTTTTAAAATGAGAGGAATCGAGATTATTCTTATTGTTCAAGCTATTTCATAACCTTTGTTCGGTTATCGAAGTTCCAAAGATATGTTAAACTCTTGAAGTTGTATGTTCAACTGCTAAGACTTGTTGAGCAATTGAATGCTCACACTTGCTTTAAATGAAAAACATTTTTAGTGAACGATGTTAGAAGAACTTAAGGATCCCGTAAGGATCAAGCTGATGGTATCCAGATGAAGTGTTATTGAGAATGTGAATGAGTGAGAAGATCAAGTGAAGACTTTTAATGTAGAAAGATGAAAATTAAACTATAGACTAGTTTAATGAACGATTATGTATCCTTGGTGGCGGATAAAAGTCACTCTTATAAGATGAAAGGAATAATGTAATTATCATTAGTTGTAATAAGAAAGGTTATAAGCTTTTAGAACCTGGGAATTTAGAATGTATGTTATTATATTTCAGTATATAATGATGTATGTTTTGATGAATGATGTACTCGTAATGTACAGAATCCGGATGTGAAGATAGACCAGATTTTGGGGCATTATAGTGGGTCTGAGCTCCAATGGTACGAGGGAACCACCAATGCTGTAACATCTCCTGAGTGCAGGGACCCTTTGACAGTGTGAAATTGTCAAACCCTAATAATGGGATATTAATGATGGGTGACTACGAACAGGCCAATAACGCCAGGTAGGAGGCAATATCGACATACGAATCTCTCCTGTTGTGATCCTGATAGCACGCTCTCCTAAATAGTGATCTCATCCTCCATTTGTGAAGAGAGGAATCCTACGGGTGGAAATAACGTACTTAACTCTAGTCGGGTACCCATCCTCAAATCCAACACTCAAGTGTTCCTAAGAATAGGAAACCCCTGTGATGACAACCACTGCTAACAGCTCCAGTTGTAGGCGACAATGAGTGAAACCCTCAGCTACAGGGACCTCCACCAGTATGGAATGATGCAATCTCTGTCTTCATTGATAGGTGTCTAAACCTAACATGCTCACATGACACAAATATGGAAGCCTCTCATAGGCCCAAAACTGCCAACAGAAAGGCAAACATCTGTTATCAGTCAACACTCTTAACATGTGCATGGGAAAAGACAAGAAAAATACTAACCAGCAGAAATGGGTAGAATCCTAACCAAGCCTCGGTCAAGCCCTGCGATCGCATGTGCATTCCCCTGAGAAATTAGGCAATGGTGTAGGAACCCCAATCATACTCTCCTATACGGTCCACGTGTCGAGTGGCGCTGATCAAAGCGAAGGACACCGTAGAAGAGTTATCTGCTATGAAGCAGCCCCTAATAATCATCAGGAACAATCGCCGAAGAATGTGATCCCTTACTCTCACATCATTAGGCATAAGCTCACTCAACAGCCCGATCATAGAATCTACGCTCAAAGGACCTGTACGAACATTCGTACCCTTGAGCGCCTCCGCCGGAACTCCTAATAAGGATTTGATGGAAGTAGGTGTAATATCTGTCGTGCAAGGCACTGGATCCCCTCCAAACTCCATACCTGTGATAAACTGCCAATCCATCAACGTCATCATCACCTCACAGTCCAACAAATGGGTGAAACCACCTCTCAGACAATGCCATGAGGTAACCCTAGGGACAGTGACGGGAAAGAATGGAAAAGAACGTCCCGAATCCCCAGCCATGTACAATCTCTCTATAGTCAACATGCAAAGCCTGATACATAGAGTGGATGCTGAACCAGTTCCCTCGAGGCTGTGTAAAGCCAGGAACCTACATCAAATACAGATCAACATCAGAACCCTTTACTCCTCATCAATAGGAAACAAGGAAGATTAAGATCTAACTTCATACCTCATTTGCGTGCAGGTACACTGAAGGATGCTGACTCAAGTCACCCAGAAGATCTGGGTTCGCCACTTGAATACCTGGAAAATCCTTATGGGAACACGTGCAGTAGGAGCAGGAACCTCAACCAGTACATCCTCCTCCTCGTCCTTAATATCCGGCACTTCAACCCAGATAGGACGTATCACCCCTTCCACCAAACCACGAGGCTGTCTAAAAGAACGGGGTCGAGGTACTTCAGAAGCCCTTCTTCGTACACCAGAAGTGGTCCTGAGGGAACTACTCGGTTGATCTGGATCCATAATATCTGGACAACAAGTCTCCAAATCGCCTCAAAAAGGGTGTGGTAAATTCTTACCTGGAGCTTTTCAAAATGCATTTTATGATTACATGCATGCATGCATTATTTTAACTTACATCTACAATAGACTTAAAAATGCATGATTACCCAATGCCTACATTTTGGAAATTTTTTGCCATAGCCCCCTTTGTAAATGGGACTATCCACATGCACATAGGCATGACTAGGTGGCCATTCACTAGCACACCTACCAATAGTCATATACATCCTAAATACATTTAATACATCACAGTAAAAAATTCGTAAGTGTAGTTTACTTACCAGGATTATTTTACTTTTCGAACTTTACTCATTTGTCCTCAAATAGGATAAAAAATGACAGTAAAAGGTACCAATTTGACTGTTTCAAAAGTTAAATTTTTTTCACATCATTATGTTTAGCATGGTTTAATACTAACATTTACTATGTTGAATATTTTTTATCATATCATATCAGCATGCATATTCACTACTATGTGTCTAAACACATTTCATATGATAAGTCATTTTCCAACGGATAGAAACTGGAAAAGAATACATGAATATGTTACCAGGACAGTGAAGAACGCTTGTACAGTGATAGAATATGAAAAAAGTTGACCGAAATTAGTAGGTCTGAAGAGAAGCTCTCATATTGAGTGTTTGCTCTTTTTAAACACCTGTTAACTCACATATAGCTTTACATTTTACCGACAGGAGCTAAGTGTTTATCCATATAGAGTCATAGAAGTCTGCATTAGCAGCCCATTGTAAGCCTTCTCACTCTCTATAAAGCCTTTCTCTTAATCTTTGCACACACTATTCTACACATTAAGAGTCGTGTTGTGTGCGTATGCCCGGACTTCGGTTCGTGGTTCATTTCAATCTGTATATATATACTTATATATGTATATATTTATATATGGACTAACATTATCGAGTTATGCCTCGATTGAGCCTAGACTTATGTGTGGAGTGTTTACTTGCCTATATATATAATTGTTGTTAGACATATCTTATGAGCCTGAATTTTACATCTGGAGCGTTTACTGCTTATACATATATGTATATATATATATATATATATATATATATATATATATATATATATATATATATATAGAGTCCGGATCAGGTCCGGACTCCCGGATTTTGTTAAAATCCGGACTTTTTTTTTTTTTTGCTTTTTTTTTTGAAACAACTAATATTTTTTTTTATGGAATTGGAATTTTTACATTATACAGTATTTTGGGCGTGATTTGGATGCCTATAACAAAATATGTCTGTACAGTCTGGGCAGACTGTACATACATTGGTTGGTGTAGGTATTAAAAACACACCCAAAACACTGTATTATTGAAAAATTTCAGTTCCATAATTTTTTTTTTTAGTTGTTTCAAAAAAAAAAGCAAAAAAAAAAAATAAAGGTCCGGATTTTACTCCCGTACGGGAGTCCGGACCTGATCTATTTTCTATATATATATATATATATATATATATATTTACATTTAGTCCCGCCTGGAGTTTACTTCGTGGCGGTTGATCGTCTTTACTGCTTTATTTACTTTTCTGATCCCCCATGGAGTCGCTTCGTGGTGGTCGATCATGTCCATATATATATATATATATATATATATATATATATATATATATATATATATATATATATATATATATCACTTTTATATATTTACATTTTCGATCCCCCATGGACTTGCTTCGTGGTGGTTGATCTTATCTGTATATATATATATATATCTACAGCTTATATATATATAACTGATTACTGATTTCCATACAAACTGCGGTATCATGTGAGCCTAGGAATCATGTGATCACAGATTCAGTCTACTAAATCTAGATTCAGTTCCTGTGATGGACATTTTCAGCTGTAAGCAGCTTGTACATTATTTACGGTGTCTGAATTTCCTTGGATGGCTATCATGCCCATAAGGAGTTCGGCACTGCTGTATATTATTTTCTCGAAGATGCCTCACATCTCGAAAATAAAAGCAAACAAGTCGAACATTTTAATAATAAAATGGAAGTATGAAAAGGTCTCAATTCCTATTGAGCACAAGGTTTGAAAAACCTCTTTTTACAAAACTTCATTGTTATATCTTTCTTAAAACTGAATTTTCATATAAATTCAAACCCTTTGTATATAAGTGCGAACGAGGCCTCACACTACTTTCAAATAATTGCACATTGAACCACACACACAAAAACACACACACACACACATATTCATATTCATATAACAGTTTCTTAAAAAGTGGTCGTCACCGTGGCAACACAGATGTCGGGGGGTGCCTAACACCTTCCCTCCGCATAATCAAGCCCCCGAACCCAAATGAATCTCAGTTTCACAGACCCATTTAGCAGTGTCACATCACTGGGTCAATGTGCAAACCTTTTTCGGTTGCGTTGGTGCAACTAGTTAAAAACACCAACTGACGACTCTTAAAGTCAAATCGTCGACATTATACATGTCGGACCTTTTTCACTTGTTTTTTCAAACAAATTTCACATTAACACGAAAACACCAAAGAACAAGTTATGAAAAGGGACAACTAAAAATCCTGACGTCGACATTTATTAATTATCTAATTAATTATTAAATTAATTAAAATAATATTTGGATTATTAAATATTTCTTTTAATTCAATAAGCTCACATAATTACATACTTTGAATAATAAAAATTTTCCACATTAATTTAATAAATATAACACATATAATTAAATTAATATACCACAACTTAATGAATTAATTATTTAATCTAATAATTAAATCATCAAAAAATATTTATTTAATCCAATAAATATTAAAATTAAATTACAAAATCTCGTTTATCACAGTATCAAAGGAGATTGATTCATTTGTATAAATATATACTCTTGAACCATGTTTAGGTTCTAGGAAATGTACATTATAGTAGTTTATGATGTGTAATACATGTTAAGTTGTACCATGTTATACATAGATGAGTTTGAATCGAGATGTAAAGATTTATATAGTAATTTGAATATACTGAATCATAACATAATTTGATTCAAGGATATGTAATTGATTCAAACTAAGAAATCAATAAAAGATTATTTTTTAAAGGAGATTGAAAAAGTTTAAATTATTCCGCATATTTATATAACATCGAATATGATGTAAGACAGGAATGGTAAATGACAAAGATTAGAAACTTATAAAATTTTGGGGTCATTATACAGATCATGGAAATTGAAAGAATTTGTATTCTAAATTGTAATAAGCAAAGATGTTTTCATTAAGTTATGAATAAAAGATATAAATAGTTTGACGATAGTAGTATCACGATGGACCGAATCCGAATTTCCAAATCAGTCGGATTTGGGGGCGTCATCGTATATATATATATATATATATATATATATATATATATATATATATATATATATATATATATATACAATGCTTAGATATCGTAATTCAAGTAAAGCATAAACGAAGCATATTTTTGACCAAAATAATGTTAATTATACATATGTGATATGAATACTCATAAGTATGCCTAATATGAGTTATATGACTACATTGTGTGTTTAAAAAACAAGCATGTAAGACTTCGTGGTTACATGACCTTAAATGGCCTTAACTCATTGAAATGTTTAACTTAGAACCATGTTATGAAAGAAGGGAACTAGATTGATTTAAGGACCTTTGGCATAATAATATATTATTTATGAATGATTGGTTCAAGCTGGACAGAAACCACAAGGCAACAGTTGAGTCTTGGCTTGGCCAGAGGGCTGGGCAGCTGCGCCGACTCTAGGCTTAGCCATGGCGCAACTGTGCTAGTCTGGAATCTGGGATCATGCAATCTGATTTTTGGTCATTTAACTTATATAATTCCTATATTGCTAAAAATGGTTTAAACCCTACTGATACATGTATATATGTGATGATTAAGTATTATGATAGTAATTTCCTTGTATAAGGAAAGTCCATGGGTAAAAAGGTCTTAACCTTGAGCATTATGAATTTGCTTATAAAGTAACTAGGTATTTGATTTAATGATAAACATATGAGCTGATTTTTTGTCATATGTGTATACTTCAAATATGTCAAACTTGAATAAAGGATATGTTAGCAAATGAGCATCTTGTACTTATAATACGCTATAAATAGGATTCGAAAGTGTTGATTTATTAACGTGGATAAACTAAGCTTAAGGCAAGTATCCTAAACCCTTGCATTACTTTATTCAACGAATACCGTAAGCAAGTATCTAAACCTTATCTCCCTGAATGCAAGTTATCTTACTTACTCGGTTAGTTGAGCTAGTATGTTTAAACTCTTGTGAAAACTATTATTCATGTTGAACTTTTTATTGTTCTTAAATATTATGAAAGGGTCTATGCCATTGATTCGGCTAGATTATATGCATGTTTATAAAACTGTCCAAACCAATTATTTATGATATTATTCTAAGACTCTGAGACTATACTTTGATATATTTAACTCCTGCTTCAATACTCATCACCCTTGTTGTATATTACTTATTGGGCTATTGGTGCTCATTCTTTCTTATTTAAAAATTTTTAGTTAAGGCAAAACAGAGAAGTGTCTCTGGGAAAGACAAGGGCAAGGGCAAGGCTACCGACTAGCTTGTTCCTTTATGGATTAAAATTTATTATGTTGTATTAAGACTATTTTCAGACAATGTTTAAGCTTACGTAGGATTATGTAATAAGTCTTTATTCGATATTATTATGTAATCTATTAAGTACTGTAGGTTGCGAGACTTGGGGGAATAATTATAATAAAACATTGTATATTATTCTAAATTAGATATTCCGCTGTAAATGTGTTATTTTAGTTATTATTGTATTACGATGAACACGTGATGAACCAAATTCGAGTGAGCAAGTGGCGGTCCAAATTTGGGGGCGTCATAGGTTGGTATCAAAGCCGTAGTTATAAACCTTAGGAGCGAATATCCTTAGATTATAACTCAGGAGAACTTAGTAGTTAGGAAGGAGATAAAACTCATTTAGAGTTTTCCTTGAGAGACTTAGTGTGTTATGAAATGTATCTTCATTTTATACAATGAACTTATGTTTATTTAACATTCTGATGGAGTCGTTGTTTTATTTGTGTTGTGTTGGTGATTGTAGGATGACCGACATAGGAGGACCTAGCCGAGTAGTAGAGGAGCCGCGTGAAATCCACGTGGTATTTGAGACACCCTTGATAGTGGAGCCTATATCAATAGTGGACCCTATCGATGACAATGAAGAGGAAGAAGAGATGGAGCCATCACCCGAGGAGTCTGATCCGGAGGAGGAACCTGAGACTATGGAGGACTTCGACGAGGCTAATTTTAAGGATCGGATGCTAGGGGAGTATGAGGAGCAAACTTTAGAGTTAGGGTGTACAGGAGCTAGAGATTGAGGATAGGAGAGGGAGTATGAGTTTCAGAAGTTGAGGGATGAGGACCATCAGAGGAAATTAGCAATGCAGGAAATGGAGGTTGAAATTGCTCACCGTAAAGAGGCAGGGATCCAGATGGGGACTTTATTTCACCAAGCGGTGGTTAGGAACGTTGAGTTGGCAGGGAAGATGGAGGAAATATTGCAACGAGTTTTGAGTGAGAGGAAGGAGAAGGAGGCTCTCCGAACTCAGTTAAAGATGGAAGTAATGGATAAGATTCACTTCGAGGAGAAGTAGGAGGAAGCCAATGATAGGGCAGATGATCTAGAGGAAGAGGTACTATGCAAGAGAATGAAGATGAACAAGATAGGTTATGCCTTATGCACGACCATGAAGAGATTGATCGATGGGGTAAATCATTACCCAGCTGAGCAAGGACAGACCCGGTATACCATAAGTCGAGATTTGATGGTGCACATTACTCAGAAGGAATATTAGAGCGTCGTGGAGCATGGGATTTTAGATTAAGTTTAGAGGTTGAAGTCTGGTAGTTGTAGTATTTTATTTATATGTTGTTTAAATTGTTGTTGTTAAATCTCAGTCTTTTGTGTAAGATGTGAGATAGTAGTAAACCCCATCTTTTGAAAAGTGTTAGAAGGGTAGTAAGCTAGTGTTATCCCCGTCTTTTGTGATAACACGGGATATGTGTTATCATTTATAGCATTATGCTAGAAGAAAACTTGTATTCTAACCCTTTGGCATATGAATATAAATGATCTTATTTCAGGAACGTGGTATAAACTTTTAGTTCTTTTCAATTGAGAAATGTCTAAGTATTATAATTAGATGATAAAATGAAAATTTGATAATATACAAAAAATTCCACCCAAACGTAGAATAACTGTCCCAGAAGAGTCAGTTAATGATCAGAGAGGACCAGTAGATCCGATGCAGAGACTTTTAGATTTATTGGGAGAATCTTTGAGGGGAAGAAATGAATCAGTACCACCCGTTCCCCAAGCTGTCCCAGTAACATCATTCAAAGATTTTAAGAGTGTAGGACCCCCAGAGTTCGAGGGAACTACTGACCCAATAGTTGCACAAACCTAGATCAAGGATATCGAGAAGGCCTTCACTATATCTCGTGTGGGTGAAGACCAAAACACAATATTTTCCACATACATGATGAGAGGCAAAGCGAACTATTGGTGGGAAGCTAATCAGTAGAGAGCGGGAGAAAGAATAATAACATGGGAGAGGTTTACGACGTTGTTCTTTGAGAACTATTTTCCAAAGAGTATGAAGAGTAGTATGGAAGTGAAGTTCCTAGAGTTAAAATAAGGAGATATAGCAGTGGCACAATACACAACTAAGTTTGAAGTCGTGGCTCTATAATTAGGTATCAGTCTTCCAGATTAATTCCTTTACGACATTGTTAAAGAATGCAATCATTGCAGAAGGAGACAATGAGGCCTTAAGTCTATATCATAAGGAGAAGAAAAATAAGAACACTGGTAGTGAACATCGTGGAGGAAGCAGCAGCGGAGGGAGTAACTCTGAAAAGAGAAAATGGGAAAACAACAAAAAAAACAATAATCAAGGTGGGAGTCACCAGGGAAATTTCAAGGAAAGGACTAAAACTTGTAAGAAGTGTGTAAGAAATCATCAGGGAGAGTGCTGGAAAGGAAATAACCATGTTATAATTGTGGCCAAGAGGGGCACATATCACCAAATTGCCCAAAACCAAAGAAGATCAGGAGATGTTTTTCTTATGGATCAACATAGCACCAGATAAAGGATTACCTGAAGAAAGGAAGTCGTGGAGCTGGCGGAGGCCTGGGAGGAGGAAACAAGTTAACAATTGGTGGACCTGCGCAACACAACTGATCGACCGCCCGAACCTTTAACATAACTGTAAAGCCCCCAAATCCAGGCAATTGAAACCCAAACTTGGTGCTTCACGATACCATTTCTATGAGCGGAATAATACTAATAATAATAAGATCAACTTAATTTACATATCATTAGAGTCTAATCCCTAAGTACAAGACCTTTAATCATTCATTACATAGCATGATAGATAATATATATCATTGTCATAATAATATCAAACTATTACATAAACTACCACAAATCTTATTTGGTTGGCTTTCCTTTTCCTTTGTTTCTGCATGAGCCTTCTAGTTCTTCACACTTAGTTGAAAACATTTAAATTAAGCAAGGATGAGCATTTGAGTGCCCAACAAGTATTAACACTTATATATATATATATATATATATATATTTATGCTGAAAGAATTTAAATGTTTTCTTTATACCATCCTTCTACAACAAATCAATAGTTGTGAAGTAATCTGAACCAATAATAATAACATAACAATCCTCTTTCAAATTTTTGAAGCTACGTACTGACTATAAATAGGGTTAAAGTGACATATTATAAACATTATTTTCAATTTTTGAATAGGTTAAACAGAACTTCATCTGTAAATCGTCATAACTTACGAGCACAGGGGTGATCAACCCGTTGTACCTTGTATTGATCAATACTACATGTAAGAATGATGTTATCGTTAACTATGTCCACCTTGGGTGCATAAAAAGTTTTCCCGTGCATGGGATGTTCATACTTGTCGGGGTTCCAAAACAAAGCAATTCGGTTGGATAATAATAAGGTTTTATCGTGTTCAACAATAATCTATAATTCAACATATATATCTACGGGTAATTAACAAAGGTGTATCAATATGTGATTAAATACAATGATTATCCAAGTGGGGATACTTGTATAACCATTTATAGAAATTAACGAACAAAATATATATCTTAATTACCATATGCTAACATACTGATAATCAATGAGCGTATAATATATATATGTATATATATATTACAATAGGGTTAATAATCTGTACAGTACTAATATAATTCGGAAACATTCTTACTCATGTACATTGCATAAAGAAAATGCAAAGATAGGATACTTGCTTGATGCGCCGCTTACAATTCGCAACTTAGTTTTATCTTTTATGTAATCACCTATCAGTAATAAGATCATTTTACTGATTAGAATAATATATCATAACACATAATACTGCCTATTGCAGTTAGCACAAAACCTAATCACCTTGTCACACATATCCAACACTCATTGAATCACAAACAAACATTAATACAATTAGAATATCTAAGTCCATATCAATTTCTGAAACATATTGGTGTACCGACAACTTTATCGGGTAATTATCGAGACTAAAACTTTATTCTATAGCTCCATATCTGTAAGTAACAGTCATATTATTTTTAAATGACTTATAATAATTTTTATAACATTTATTATGATTTATCATGAATTTTCAAACATCAGAATCATTATTAAATAATTTAAATATCAAATAATTCTATTATTATTAATGTTTAATTAATATTAAACTATTAATGAAACCATTGTCAAAATATTAAAATTATTTAAAATAGCTCAAAATATTTTATAGTATTAATATTACCCTTAAATGATTTTTAAAACATTTAAAATTATTTTTAAATAATTAGCATTAATATTTAAATATTAATGTACTATTCCTCATAATATTAAAAGTCATTAAGTATAACTTCAAATATTTTTAATTCACTTATATCCTTTTTAAATGATTTTTAAATTAATAAAACAAATTTTAAACATATTATTTAATATAATTATTAAAACAATTAATATCATTAATGTTAAATAAATATGATTAATATTAAATTATTAATAAAATTATCATTTAAATATTAAAAGTTATATTTTATAACTTAAAATATCTTTAGACACTTTATTTTTATTTAAAATAATTTTTATAATATTAAAATTATTTTTAAACTAATTTATTTAATATATTTATTAAATAACTTTAATATCTATAATAAAAATTAATTAATGAAATTTAACTTTAAATATTGAAAGTTATATTTTATAACTTAAAATATTTTTAAATACCTTATTATTATTTAAAATGAATTTTAATAAATTAAAATCATTTTTAATTTATTTATTTAATTCATTTATTAAATAAATTAATTATCATTAATATTAATTTATTAAAGAATTTCATCACAAAATATTAAAAGCCATTAAACATAACTTCAAATATTTTCTTATATCATTATATAATTTTAAATGATTTTTCAAATATTAAAATCATTTTTAAATAATTTATTTAATATAAAAATTAATTAAATTAAATAAATTTAATATTTAAAAATATTAAATATTTATGAAATATATTAAAAATAATTAAAAACTAATTTTCAGACTTTAAAATAATTTTTAATAATTTATTTTGTTTTTTTATTAATTAAAAACTAATTTTCTATAATTAATTAATGAAAATATAATTTTTTTTATATAAACTATCGCTAAAGACCACTTATAGCGACAAAACCATCGCTATAAGTGTTCTTCATGTTCTTGGATAAACCCAGAACATCATATGCAGTGACCGGGCTGGCTACTTTGACCAACGATTAAACACTAATCAATTAGTTTATGGACTTTTTCTTGGTCAAATCGTGTAGTACAAATGCAACACTACAAGACCCAACAACAAACATGATCAAAACATGCACCAATTGAAAGATCTATGAGCCTAAACTAGCTATCAGAGATGTTCTTCATTTCTGGGTTTGCCCAGAAATGAAGAACAGTAAGACTTGTCTACTTTGGGCTTCCACAACTTGCTTTTCATGAAATTATTTTGTGATCTAATGCTTCCAGGTTGTAGTCAACATGTAAATGAAAAGATCTAACACCTAAAACACATCTAAAAATAACACATCAAGAAGATATAGCCCGATCAAAGCATGTTAGAGGACACGTTCAAACGTTTACTAGGTTACCCAGAAAACGTGAACTGTGATCAACTGAGCTGTGACTGGTCACTGAATCCAGTATATTTGATATATAGAGGTTCTAAAAGCATGAATATAAAGTTAACATAACATACTACAACTTAGACTCAAGATTCATAACAGAACATCAAAGTACTATCAGATCTAATGCTTAACAAATCTTGTCAGACGCTGCAAACTACTTTCTAGGTTACCCAGATTTCCTCTGGTCATGCCCGGTCAACGAGTTTTGACCAAAAATAACTTACGATCTAGACATGTAATCACAGTGGGTCCAATTCCAGATAAAAGACCACATAACAAGATATAGATTACAACTTTAAAACTTCATAAATCAAAAACAGGTAGAGATCTACAACCACCGACATTCATTGTTAGACCACAAAACAAATTTTTTACAGATTTTGCAAAACTTCAAATCCGAGCCTCTAGATGTTATGGATCTAACATCTAGCAACCCACATCATCATTATACAACATATTTAACACATAAAAACTAGCATCTAACACATTGATCAAGATCAGATTTCAAGCTAGGGTTTTATACCTTCTACGATCAATTTCTGATTCTGGCTTCTAAATCTTTTAAAGGTGTTTGTGGGGCTTGATTTTGTGACTGTAAAATTTATAATTTTTGTGGGTTTTAGTGAGAGAGATGATTGGTTGGGTGTTTGAGCAAAATGAGCAAAATATGGCTTTCTCACTCTCTCTTTGATCTTTATATAATACTAGTATGCAATGTATATGTCTGGAAAATGGGCTGATGTGTAAAGTTTGTAGCACATGGCTAGGTTTAGGGTGGTTTACCAACTCCAATAGGTTAACATCTACAAGCTAGCTTCGATAATACAATAAGGGCATATTGGTCATTTAGCTTTTGATTTTAATGGCACATTGGTCAATTAGCAAACTATTAGGGTTTGACCTTTAGGGTTTAACCCTAAAGTTTAGCATAAAAATGAATTTCTAGACATTCATTTAGGGTTTAAAATAAAATAAAATTAGTTTTTAAAATTTGTAATTAGGGTTTCCTAATTAAGTTAGGTTACCTAATCACTTAGGTCTTGCACATTAGGATTTAACATTTACTAATTATTATTAAGCATTCAAATTTAGCAATTAAGGTGCCAAATTTATCAATTAGGGTTTATAATTAATAATTAGGGTTAACAAATTATAATTAGGGTTTCTAATCACATTATGCATGATCATTATGGTTTATAGTTCACTAATTAGCATTAAACATTCTACATTAGCAATTAAGGTTTTCTAATTTGATAGTTAGGGTTCCAAATATAAAAAAAATTAGAGTTGATAAATATTAATTAGGGTTTTCAAAAATTAGGGTTTCCCTAATTAAGGTTAATATCTATAATTCCAGTCATTAATCACATTATCTTGATTACATAACAATCTTGTACTCTAATTTGAGTTTCAAATTAGGGTTTTCCATAGTAATACTAGGGTTTGACATAATACAACATAATTGACCAACCATTGTCAGTCTATATATACAGTACATATTTATAGCACTGAAAAATTAAAATATAATTAATATTATATTATTATTCTCACTCCTTGATCAAAATACAAAATTAGGATTTGGATTCCATATCTGATTTATCTGCCATACTTAACATTATTAATTAAGTTAAATAATTTACTTAATAATATGTGCTAAAATTCATATAATAAAAGAATTATTATAATTATTCTAAAAATCATTTCATATATTATTTAAATAATATATAATTTCATTTTCATGGAAAATAATTAATAAAAACATTTCTACTACGAAATTAGTTATTATCAGAATATAATTTATAAAGATTAATAATTCTAAAATAAATTTACTTGTAAATATTCCTGTAATAAATATATTTTTATTTATCACATAATTACATAAATATATATACACATTATCTTGGCACATATTTCCCAATATTTATTTTAATAATAATAATAATAATAATAATAATAAATTATACGCAAAATTTTTTATTTATTTGTATAGAAAATATCGGGTTGTTACATTCACCCTCCCTTATAAAGATTCCGTCCCTGGAATCATCGTTTTAAAACCTATACATACAAGGGTACATAACATACACAATCATTGCAAATAGATCTCGATCATAAATGATCGTACTTATCTTTGATAATTCATATAAAACTTGTTTATCAAATTAAACGGAAATTTGATTTCTAATAGAACTCAAATTTCTCCATCAAAATTTCTTTTTATAAAATAATTTACTATATATAGGAAAATCATGTATATAAAAAAATAAATTTATATGAATAATACATGGAGTGCCATCGCTAGCTACCGCTGTATCCTGGACCGTCATATTAAAAACCCTTTCTATTGATTTTATTGGTTTGTTCGATGACGTTGGTCCCGTGATTGCCAGATTTTCGCTGCCCATTCTAGTATTCACACTCCCTGCCTTCGTCCTCCTCTTCGGACAATCCTTTACCTTATGCTCAGTCGATCCGCACAGAAAACACCCACAACTTATCCTAGGATTGGGGCAGTTGGGAGAGATATGGCCCACCTTCTCGCACTCGTAGCATACAAACTCCACCTTTAAACACTCACCTGAATGGTTCTTTCCACACTTTCCACACTGCACAGCTTGCTTCTTAACTCCTTCCTATTTTACCTGCACACTTCCATAATTGCTCCCCTTCTTCTTGCTACTACCACTTATACTTCCACTATTAAATCCTGTCTTCCCAGCTCCTTCGACCTTACCTTTGTTCTTCCTCTCCTTGTTGTAAAGGCTCATGGCCTCACTCCCCTCCTCAGCAATTATAGCCTTTTCCATGTGTGTTGCAAATGTAGGAATTTACAACACTGCCACCTTGTTGTAGAGCCAGGGTTTTAATCTCAGTTCAAACCTTCTTGCTTTCCTAGCCTCTGTATCAACTTGATCTGGAGCAAACCTTGCCAACTCATTGAACTTTGTGGCATACTCCGCAACAGTTATATTCTCCTGCTTCAACTCTAAAAATTTTACCTCCATCCTAGCCTGCATACTAGCTGAAAAATAATTTTCGAAAAATAGTGTCTTAAACCTATCCCATGTAACTACACCTTCTCCTAACCTCGCTTGATTCTCTTCCCACCAAACATTTGCCTCACCCTTCATCATGTAGGTGGCAAAAGCGGTCTTTTGCCCCTCGGCTACCCTAGCTATTACAAACGCATTCTCAATCTCCTTAACCCAAGTTTGGGCTTCTATATGGTCAGTTGTACCTTTAAATTCTGGCGGTCCTACAGCCTTAAAATCTTTGAAATTCCCCAAGTGATTATTCGCTAGTTCCCTGCGACTGGTATTCCTTGTTTCATAGCCTGAACTACCATATTCGCAAAATGCTGCATCGGGTCTGCTTGTTGTTGTCCCTCAACATTATTGACAGATTTTTCTGTCCATTGGTTTTGAGTTTGACGTCTTGGCGGCATTATCTGTTTAAATAAACATGAATTTAACTTACATTCTAAATCTTATCATATAAGTTTAATATATTAAACTTGTTTGATTTCTCAAACTTAGATTCATATTCATTCAACTATTTCAAAATACTTTACATATCATAGCACATATTTCTTTAAACATCAGTTATCCCTTTGTGACTACAAAAGTTAGGATTTACAACCTTAATTATTACAAATGTTTTAGAATTTTACATTACACGGGCATACTAAGCACACATATTATATTAAACACGCCTACACAACAGAACTTATACTACCTATTTACTAAGCCTTTTTTCTTGGACAACCCTTCTCCTGATGATCTTCCATTCCACAAACAAAACATGCACCTAGTTTATAGTCGGGATAATACAGAGTGGTATGCCCCATATAGCTATAAAGATAACATATTCTTTTTCTTTTCTTCTTATCAGGTTTTCCTAAGTTGTGATTTTATATCTTTCTTTTCCGCTTATTTCTCGGAGCTACACACGATGTGTTGCTTGAGGCTCCCATCTGATCAATTTGGATTTTAAACTTATCCTCCTCTTCCATTGTTTCTATTAATGCCTGACGCAGTTGACTATTAAACAGCTTTTCTATCTTCCACAACCTTTCTAGAGAAGAAACCTTGTTCCTCAGATTCTGCACTTCCATTGATGCTTGTTCAGCTTCAACTTTAGAGTCCGAATCACTATCTGTCAGTTCCACCATTTTCGGATCTGGTACTACATTTTCCACGATAACCACCTCGTCCAAGTTGGTTTCATTCTGAGCCTCTATTTCAGCTATTGGCCACAATATTAGCTCGGGGGTATGGATTTAATCCTTCTTCATGCTATAAGCATATAACAAGCCTTTTCCACCAGACATCTACACACATATATTATCCTGATTATCATTTAGTATATACACATAACAAACGATAATTTTGTATAGGTTATCTTTTATTTTGTTTGACAATAAATTTACCCAATCCATCTCTTTTTAAACTCTATATGAGTTATTTATATTTTCATTGTTTCCCTCTGTTCTAAGGTTATAGCCTAAGGTTTATCCCACCTAAGGTTTCTAACCCTAAGCTTTGATACCAACCTGTAAAGCACCCAAATCCAGGTACTTGAAACCCGAACTCGGTGCTTCACGATACAATTTCTATTAGTGGAATAATAGTAATAATAATAACAATAATATAAAGATCAACTTAATTTACATATCATCAGAGTCTAATCCGTAGGTACGAGACCTTCAATCATTCATTACATAGCATGATAGATAATATATATCATTGTCTTAATAATATCAAACTATTACATAAACTACCACAGATCTTATTTGGTTAGCTTTCATTTTCCATTGTTTCTGCATGAGCCTTCTGATTCTTCAAACTTAGGTGAAAACATTTAAATTAAGCAAGGATGAGCATTTGAGTGCCCAACAATTATTAACAATTATATATATATATATATATATATATATATATATATATATATATATATATAAGCTGAAAGAATTTAAATGTTTTCTTTATACTATCCTTCTACAACAAATCAATAGTTGTGAAGTAATTTAAACCGATAATAATAACATAACAACCTCTTTCAAAATTTTGAAACTACGTACTGACTATAAATAGGGTTAAAGTGACCGACTATCACTGCTAGTAAAACAAGAATACGTGACAGAATTTTGTGACAGTTTTTAAAAACAATCACAAAAGATAGTAATTTGTGATGGACTTTTTAGGCAATCACACAATAATAGTATATATGATTTCTCTTAGTGATGACTTATTTTGCCATCAATGTATTATAATTGTGATGGTCATATCAATCACACTAATTTTTTTACGCAAAATAAATTTTCTTTTTGTGACACACTAAGTCATAACTTATAGATATACCCTTTTTCGTGATTGCATTTAAGCTATCACTAATATTTTATTATAAGAAATAATCAAAATAATTTTTTATGATGGTCGGGTACAATCATTAAAAAGATAGATTTTTGTGACGACTTTTATTTGCAATTACAAAAAGAAGGTATTTTGTGAAGGAATTTTCAAGCCGTCACAAAACAATAAAATATATGATTTCTCTTACTGACAACTAATTTTACCATCATTTTATAGTATTTGCGACTGCCATTGCAATCACCAAATCCTATTTGGAAGTAATTTTGTTTAGTAAGTCAACTCACATATGTTTGCTTTTATATTTTAAAAAAAAATTATAATCATGATCTGGACTTTGGTGTAGTGATAATATTGGTTATTTAGTTTGCAAATGGGAGAGAGTTCGAATTCTGCAAGTATCATTTGATATAATTAATATAGATATAATTAATATAGTGAAATAAATTATACGTAAATAGAGATTCACATTCTTATATTTGATCCCTAAAGTCTTGTTTTTTTATGATGACTTTGACAATCATAATAGATTATATGTTAATGTGATTGTATTATTCATCACAAAAGCACTAAGCGTTTGCGTGATTGCCAAAACCATCACGTAAAATCATTAATGGTGGGCGTATACAAGACGGTAATTATGATGCTTAAAGCCATCACGTAAACCTTTCGTGATGATTTTCCTACTTTTTGTGATGGATTTTGGCCATCACAAATGACCATTTTTTTAGTAGTGTATGAACATTGTTTTCAATTTTCGAATAGGTTAAACAGAACTTCATCTGTAAATCGTCATAACTTACGGGCACGGGGGTGATCAGCCCGTTGTACCCTGTATTGATTAATACTACGTGTAAGAACGATGTTATCGTTCACTCTGTCCACCTTGGGTGCATAAAAAGTTTTCCCGTGTAAGGGATGTTCATACTTGTCGGGGTTCCAAACCAAAGCAATTTAGTTGGATAATAATAAGGTTTTATCTTGTTCAACAACAATCTATAATTCAACATATATATATATACTGGTAATTAACAAAGGTGTATCAACATGTGATTAAATACAACGATTATCCAAGTAGGGACACTTGTATAACCATTTATAGAAATTAACGAACAATATACACACACACACACACACACACACACACACACACACACACACATATATATATATATATATATATATATATAACTATAGGGTTAATAATATGTACAATACTAATATAATTCTGAAACATTCTTACTCATGTCCATTGCATAAAGAAAATGCAAAGGTAGGATACTTACCTGATGCGCTACTTACAATTCGAAACTTAGTTTTATCTTTTATGTGATCACATATCAGTAATAAGATCATTTTACTGATTAGAATAACTTATCGTAACACATAATACTGCCTATTGCAGTCAACACATAACCTAATCACCTTGTCACAGATATCCAACAGTCATTGAATCACAAACAAACATTAACACAATCAGAATATCCAAGTTCAGATCATTTTTTGAAACATGTCGGTGTACCGACAGCTTTATCGAGTAATTATCGAGTCTAAAACTCTATTATGTAGCTCCATATTCATAAATATAGTGATATTATTTTTAAATGACTTATAATAATTTTTAAAACATTTATTATAATTTATCATGAATTTTCAAACATCGGAATCATTATTAAATGATTTAAATATCAAATAATTCTATTATCATTAACGTTTAATTAATATTAAACTATTAATGAAACCATTGCCAAAATATTAAAGTTATTTATAATAACTCAAAATATTTTTAAAGTATTAATATTACTCTTAAATGATATTTAAAATCATTTATAAATAATTAGCATTAATATTTAAATATTAATGTACTATTCCTCATAATATTAAAAGTCATTAAGTATAATTTAAAATATTTTTAATTCATTTATATCCTTTTTAAATGATTTTTAAATTAATAAAACCATTTTGAAACCATTTATTTAATATAATTATTAAATAAATTTAATATCATTAATGTTAAATAAATATCATTAATATTAAATTATTAATGAAATTATCCTTTAAATATTAAAAGTTATATTTCATAACTTAAAATATCTTTAGACACTTTATTTTCATTTAAAATGATTTTTATAATATTAAAATCATTTTTAAACTAATTTATTTAATATATTTATTAAATAATTTTAATATCATTATTAATAAATAATTAATGAAATTTACCTTTAAATATTGAAAGTTATATTTTATAACTTATAATATTTTTAAATACCTTATTAATGTTTAAAATGATCTTTAATAAAATAAAATCATTTTAAATTTTTTTATTTAATTTATTTATTTAATTCATTTATTAAATAACTTAATTATCATTAATATTAATTTTGTAATAAATTTTATCACAAAATATTAAAAGTCATTAAAAATAACTTAAAATATTTTTTTATATCATTATATAATTTTAAATATTAAAATTAATTTTAAATAATTTATTTAATATAATAATTAAATAAATTAAATACCTTTAATATTTAAAAAATATTAAATATTTATAAAATATATTAAAAATAATTAAAAACTAATTTTTAGAGTTTAAAATATTTTTTAATAATTTATTTTCTATTTTTAATTATTAAAAACTAATTCATCACAAAATATTAAAAGTCAATAAAAATAACTTAAAATATTTTCTTATATCATTATATAATTTTAAATATTAAAATTATTTTTAAATAATTTATTTAATATAATAATTAAATAAATTAAATACCTTTAATATTTTAAAAATATTAAATATTTATAAAATATATTAATAATAATTAAAAACTAATTTTTAGAGTTTAAAATAATTTTTAATAATTTATTTTCTATTTTTAATTATTAAAAACTAATTTTCTATAGTTATTTAATGAAAATATAATTTTTATATATAAACGGTCGCTAAAGACAACCTATAGCGACAAAATCGTCGATATAGGTGTTCTTCATGTTCTTGGCTAAACCCAAAACATCATATGCAGTGACCGAGCTGGTTACTTTGACTAATGATTAAACACTGATCAATTAGTTTCTGGACTTTTTCTTGGTCAGATCGTGTAGTACAAATGCACTACTACAAGACCCAACAACAAACATGATCAAAACATGCACCAATTAAAAGATCTATGAACCTAAACTAGCTGTCAAAGATGTTCTTCATTTCTGGGTTTGCCCAAAAATGAAGAACAATATGACTTGCCTACTTTGGGCTTCCACAACTTGCATGCTTTTCATGAAATGATTTTGTGATCTAATGCTTCCAGGTTATAGTCAACATGCAAATGAAGAGATCTAACACCTAAAACACATCTAAAATCAACACATCAAAAAGATATAGCCTGAACAAATCATGTCAGAGGACACGTTCAAATATTTTCTGGGTTACCTAGAAAACGTGAACTGTGATCAACTGAGCTGGTTTGACCGGTCACTGAATTCAGTATATTTGATATATAGAGGTTCTAAAAGCATGAATATAAAGTTAACATAACATACTACAACTTAGACTCAAGATTCATAACAGAACATCAAAGTACTGTCGGATCTAATGCTTAGCAACTCTTGTCAGACGCTGCAACTACTTTCTGGGTTACCTAGATTTCCGGTGGTAATGCCCGGTCAACGAGTTTTGACCAAGAATATATTACGATCTAGACATGTAATCACAGTGGTTTCACTTCCAGCTTAAAGACCACATAACAAGATACAGATTACAACTTTAAAACATCATAAATAAAAAACATGCAGAGATCTACAGTCACTGAAATTCATTGTCAGACCACAAAACAAACTTTTTCCAGATTTTACAAAACTTCAAATCTGAGCCTCTAGATGTTATGGATCTAACATCTAGCAACCCAGGTCATCGTTATACACCATATATAACATATTTAACAAATAAAAACTAACATCTAACACATTGATCATGATCAGATTTCAAGCTAGGGTTTTATACCTTCTATGATCAATTTCTGATTCTGGCTTCTGAATCTGTTAAAGGTGTTTATGGGGCTTGATTTTGTGACTGTAAAACTTACAATTTTCGTGGGTTTTAGTGAGAGAGAGGATTGGTTGGGTGTTTGAGAAAAATGAGCAAAATGTGGCTTTCTCTCTCTTTTTGATCTTTATATAATACTAGTATGCAATGTATATGGCTGACAAATGGGCTGATATGTAGAGTTTGTAGCACATGGCTAGCTTTAGGGTGGTTTTCCAACTCCAATAGGTTAACTTCAACAAGTTAGCTTCAATAATACAATAAGGGCATATTGGTCATTTAGCTTGAGATTTTAATGGCATATTGGTCAATTAGCAAACCCTTAGGGATTAACCCTTAGGGTTTAGCAGAAAAATGAATTTCTAGACTTTCCTTTAGGGTTTTAAATAAAATAAAATTTGTTTCTAAAATTTGTAATTAGGGTTTCCTGATTAAGTTAGGTTACCTAACCACTTAGGTCTTGCACATTAGGATTTAACATTTACTAATTACTATAAAGCGGTTAAATTTAGCAATTAAGGTGTCAAATTTATCAATTAGGGTTTATAATTAATAATTAGGGTTTCTAATTACTAAATTAGGGTTAACAAATTATAATTAGGGTTTCTAATCACATTATGCATGAACATTAGGGTTTATAGTTCACTAATTTGCATTAAAC
This sequence comes from Panax japonicus, assembly GCA_020205505.1. Lineage (NCBI taxonomy): Eukaryota > Viridiplantae > Streptophyta > Magnoliopsida > Apiales > Araliaceae > Panax > Panax japonicus. The sequence continues at coordinate 43,796,697 of CM035102.1, read as the reverse complement.
ATTCTATATTAGCAATTAGGGTTTCCCAATTTGACAGTTAGGGTTCCAAATATAAAAAAATTAGAGTTGATAAACATTAATTAGGGTTTTCAAAAATTAGGGTTTCCCTAATTAAGGTTAATATCTATAATTACAGTCATTAATCACATTATCTTGATTACATAACAATCTTGTACTCTAATTTGAGTTTTAAATTAGGGTTTTCTATAGTAATACTAGGGTTTGACGTAATACAACATAATTGACCAACCATTGTCAGTCTATACATACAATACATATTTATAGCACTGAAAAATTAAAATATAATTAATATTATATTATTATTCTCACTCCTTGATTAAAATCCAAAATTAGGGTCTGGATTTCATATCTGATTTATCTACCATACTTAACATTATTAATTAATTTTAAATAATTTACTTAATAATCTATGCTAAAATTCATTTAATAAAAGAATTATTATAATTATTCTAAAAATCATTACATATATTATTTAAATAATATATAATTTCATTTTCATGGAAAATAATTAATAACAACATTTCTACTAAAAAATTAGTTATTATCAGAATATAATTTATAAAGATTAATATTTCTAAAATAAAATTATTTGTAAATATTCATGTAATAAATATATTTTTATTTATCACATAATTACATACATATGTATACACAATATGTTGGCACATATTTCCCCATATTTATTTTAATATAATAATAATAAAAAAAATTATACGCAAAATTTTGGATTAATTTGTATAGAAAATATAGGGTTGTTACAATGACCGTCCAGCACGCAGTAGCTGCAACGGACGTGGTGTCAGGTATAATCACAATCAATAATATAAATGCTTATGTATTATTTGATTCGGGTACCATCTGTTCTTTTGTATCTGAGGAGTTTGCTAGTAAATTTAGTACAACCCGACAACGTTTGGAAGATCCTTTGATCATAGAAGTTACGAATAAGGAAATAATCTTTATAGAATACGTTTATCAAAACTTTCGCGCAAATATTAGAGAACATGAACTGAGAGTAGACTTGATTCCTATTAGACTAAGAGAATTTGACGTAATACTGGGAATGGATTGGTTATATAACCATGCGACGGTAATTGACTGTCAGAACAAGTGTGTGAACCTTCAGACTCCGAGTAAGTCTAAGGTAGTGTTTATGGTAGCTCATCTCTTAAGCAATCGTGTTGCGTTATGATGATGCAGGTCAAGAAACTGTTAAGGAAATGATGTGTAGGTTATTTAGCTTACATCGTAGATACTCAGAAAAATTGAGTAGAAATTAAAGATATACCCGTAGTGAATGAATTTCAAGATGTGTTTCCAGAAGATCTGTCTGGCCTTCTGCCAGATAGAGAAATCGAATTCATAATAGACTTAGCACTGGGAACAACACCGATTTTGAAAGCTCCATATCGTATGATGCCAGTAGAAATAAAGGATCTGATGATACAACTTCAAGAGTTATTAGATAAGGATTACATTCGACCGAGTGTGTCTCCTTGGGGAGCACCAGTGTTATTCGTTAAGAAAAATGATGGATCGATGAGGCTCTGTATCGATTATCGAGAATTGAATAGAGTAACAATCAAGAACAGATATCCACTACCGAGGATAGTCATCTTATTTGATCTACTGAAAGGAGAAAAATGTTTGTCGAAGATCGATCTACGGACGTGATATCACAAACTGAAAGTGCAGGATGAGGACATACCAAAGACTGGGTTTTGAACCCGTTATGGACATTACGAGTTTTTGGTAATGTCATTTGGTTTGACTAATGCTCGGGAACCATTCATGAAATTGATGAATCGATTTTTCTAGCCATACTTGGGCAAATTTATAGTTATTTTCATCGACGATATTTTGATCTACTCGAAGACAGAGAAAGAATACGCCCAGCATCTAAAGATTGTTTTGGAAGCACTACGAATGCAAAAGATGTATGCAAAATTTTCAAAGTGTGAATTTTTGATGAAGAAGGTTCAGTTCTTAGGCCACATGGTGGATGAGAATGGAATCTAAGTAGACCGCGAAAAAGTCGAAGTAGTAAGTAATTGGGAATAACCGAGAACCCCGATGGAGGTGAGAAGTTTCTTAGGGTTATCTGGGTACTATCGAAGATTTATCCATGATTTTTCTAATATTGTGAACCCGTTGACTAATCTGACGAGGAAGATGGTGAAATTTGTATGGATTGACAAATGCAATCATGTAGACTTTGTGGTTACATGACATTGAATGACCTTAACTCGTTGAAATGTTTAACTTAGAACCATGTTATGTAAGAAGGGACCTAGATTGATTTAAGAAGGACCTTTGGCATAATAATATATTATGTATGAATGATTTGTTCAAGCTGGACAAAAACCACAAGGCAACAACTGAGTCTTAGCTTGGCTAGAGGGCTACGCAGCTGCGCCGGCCCTAGGCTTAGACATAGCGCAGCTGCGCCAGTATGGAATCTGGGATCATGCAATCTGATTTTTGGACAGTTAACTTATATAATTCCTATATTGCTAAAAATAGTTTAAACCCTATTGATACATGTATATATGTGATGATTAAGTATTATGATAGTAATTGCCTTGTATAAGGAAAGTCCACGGGTAAAAAGGTCATAACCTTAAGCATTATGAATTTGCTTATAAAGTAACTAGGTACTTGATTTCATGATAAACCTATGAGCTGATTTTGTACCATATGTGCATACTTGAATTATGTCAAACTTGAATAAAGGATATGTTAGCTAATGAACATCTTGTACTTATAATACGCTATAAATAGGATTCGAAAGTGTGACGTCCCGAAAATAGGTATACAACACCCATTCTGAGTCGTCAAAATACATGGTACAGAAACAACTACAACTTTATTAATACAACATAAAAACTGTGAGTTTAAATACAAATATTTTCATCTAGACAATATCCGCACTCAAATAAGTCCTTATTACAATTATTGATACACTATTTTACAAAACTGTGAGGACTACTAAAATAACTGTCTTGAACCATCACTCCATACCCCGCCTAGTTCCCGCTATATTCTCGTCTCCTGAAAAGTAATATGGAACAAAAAGGAAAATAGTGAGCTCAACTAGCCCAGTAAAGAATATTATGAGTAAGATAAATTACAACAAATTATCCTTAGTCTTCAACAGGGAAAAATCTGATAGAATACAATAGACAACAAGTTTTAGATCAACAACTGCAGCGGAAATAACAATTAATTAGAAGATTTAATTAGAGAATGAAATCTACTATCATCTATGAATTTAAAAGTCCATCATCAATATTTTATCCCTGTAACACCAATCAATATACATCATAAATCAAATATTCATCTTTGCACTACAGGCCAAAGATATTCACCTGTTGGTCATGTTCATCTCAACACCTGTTCATCTTTGCACTACGGGACAAAGATATTCATCAGTTGGTCATGTTCATCTAAACACCTATTTATCTTTGCACTACGGGCCAAAGATATTCATCAAAAAATCATTCATCTTTGCACTACAGGCCAAAGATATTCAGTTATATCATCATTTAGGACTGAGGATGATGAAAAATATTTTAAAAAAAACGAATCCAGTGAAACAAAAGAACAAATATTAAGGATTCGTACTTTAAACAATCCAAGTTCAAAAATACTTCATAAATAATCAGAATGGGGTAAAATTCAAGAATGATCAAAACATGGATACAATCAAAGCTAGTTTCTAGAATAGATATTTTGGACAAAAAGAAAAAATTTCATTTTTCGGTGAATAGTGTTGTATTCGTGAATAGTGCCGTATACGTGAATAGTAACTCCGAAACTAAAATATAGAAATTTCACAAAAAACATCATCACGCTTCGTGAATAGTACTCGTGAATAGTAACTCATGAATAGTAACCCCGGCGTGTAAAAGTTACAAATTTGATAAAAATTTCCAACCAATATTTCGGGATAATGATATTAAAGAAATAATATCATTTTCGAATAAAGTAACATCCCTTACCTCAGATAGAATAGTACTTCTGACTGGAATACTGGATATAGTGCTGAAAGAACTTGCACCGTATATCAATACTCAAAGTACTAAAATACTCACAAGAATGCGCTCAATATATCGAGAGAGAAAGAGAGAGAAAACTTTAGTTTCTGGTGTGCTTTTTAATTCTAACCTAAGCACCCTATTTATAGGAAAATGCTTAGAACACCAAAGCAAAAAATTGAATATAATAATATCATATATAAAACAAATCCCTACGCCGACTTTGAAATTTGATTTCAGCCATCTAGCACATGTTAAAGATGTCCACAAACATTTAAAAACGTTTTTCTTTTAAAACATAAATAAAACTTCCAAAAATTAATTATTTTGGAATTTCGGAACTTTAATAATTCATAATAAATAGCCCTTTTATCAGAAAATTCAAATCTTGAAACTATTTATAGGAAAGTCAATTCTCTATAACTTTGCAGAAGAAAGTTTTTCCATATTCCGAACAGAAATTGACCGAAATCCATAAACGGACGATTTTACAGGCTATAATCAAATTTTAGTCAAGAAATGGAGTCCACCGACACACAAAACATGTGTTAAACAACTTTTGCAACAAAAATACTCTTCCTCCTCATATACTCATATATCCAACATTCATTGTATAAATATCACCATTATTATATTATAATAATATAATAAAATATTATTTTATCAGAAAAGATAAAATATCAATTTTTAACAATTGTCACTTTAAAAATTTTCTCCATCTATATCCACATAAAATCAATATTTTCCACATCATATAAATCAATAATTAATTATTTACAAATAATATTACAGAATTATAGTACTGGCAACCAGGTCGTTCCCAGTAAAGAGAGGGCGTTCCAATAAAGATTTCTCCTTATTGGCGCGCAATTAGGTGACCAAACCTCTACTTAGACAGAACTTTCTAGACATTGCCAATAATGTTATCTAATAATATTATTAAGATAATATGAATTATTGCTCCGATAATGAAAAATACTGTGTAGTGACAATTATTGAAATAACAGTAATATAAAAAAATCAATGCATCAATTATTGAATGAATAAAATAAAATACTGAACATTAATTACTATAACAATTATTGAGTAGTGCCTTCTTACGTAAGATTCAATAATTGGTGCAATACCGTGTGCTACTGTGCAATAACGCGTATTACTGTGTTTTAACCACCGGGTATTCCAACAGTGTTAACGGTAACAACTACGCCGTTATTTGTAAATAACTTATACTTTTCGTTTTCTTCATCCAATCGCTTTCCGTTATGGGGCCCACACAAGGCTACGCTGTCGTACGAATATTCCCCGACAGCAAGAATATTCCACAGCCAAATGAATATTCTCTGACAACAATGAGTATTTTATAACCACTTACTTATTTAAAATATTTGCGCATTTTACCTATAACTAACCATATTAATCAAATCAACCCTTTATTATTTCAAAATAATAATTAGAGAAATTAAATCTTTATTTATAAAAAGTTGGGGTCTTACAACCTCCCCTCCTTATGAAATTTCGTCCTCGAAATTGACGTGCGTAGGACATGCTCCTTCCTATCCAAGATCTTGACTGGCACCTGCTCATACATTAAATCTTCTGCTATCTCGTCCGGTTCTAACTCAATAATATGGTTCGGGTCATCCACATATTTACGTAACATCGATACGTTAAAAACGTTATGAACACGCGTCATACTTGGCGGTAAAACGAGTCTATAGGCCACAGTTCCTATTCGATCGAGGATTTCAAATGGACTACTAAATCGAAGGTTTGAGCTTTCCTCACATCACCGATTCTCGCTTTTGGAATAACGACTTCTTGCATCTTCTTCTTCATATTCATTAACTCCAAGTCTGTAGCATGAGCAGCTTTAAATTCATCGATTAAAGTCGATTCTAATCGTATATTCGTTATCTTCACGCATGTTCTTGGAATCTTTAACTCTATCTCCATCTTCTGTAAGTCATACGAAATGGGTCTTTATGTTAACAATATCGCACTCGTAACCACATACGATCTTTTACTCAACGCGTCAGCTACCATGTTCGTTTTTTTTCCAGGATGGTATTCAATCGTATGGTCGTAATCTTTCAACAGCTCGAGCCAACGACGTTGCCACATGTAGAGTTCTTGGAAGCTCTTTTCATATTCCTCGCTCCATTCGAATTTTGTATCTCTACGAGTCAGCTGAGTTAATGGAGTAGCAATTCGAGAAAATCTTTCCACGAATCTCCGATAATAACCAACTAAGCTTAGAAAGCTACGTATTTCGTATACTGACTTAGGTTGCTCTCAACTATGACTCATATCCCAATCTTGGATAGCACGTCACAATGGTACCTATCAGTTTATTATCACACAAATATGGTGTCCCCTACGGAGAGTCTGGCTTCGGTGCATTCCACAAAGGAAGTCACCGGATAAAGGCTCGCGTACAAACTTCTACAATTGAATTTTTAACTCCTAAAGTTCAATAGGAGCCATGAGATTTTAGAAATGGGTTTTGTACCGGGTTCAAAGTAGATACAAAATTCAATATCACGCTCTGGGAGTAGGCAAAGAAATTTTTCAGGAAATACGTCAGGGAATTTACTAACAACAGAAATATCATTCAAATCTGACGTATTTTTGTTCAAGTCCATAACATGGCTTAGAAAGCTTGACATCCGTTTTTCAATAAACGAATGCCTTTATGGCTTGATATAAAAGAGTTTGACTTCAATGGTTTGGTTGCTTAAATTCGAATAACAGGTTGCTTAGAAGTATGAAAACTAACAACCTTACAAAATCAATCAATTTTAGCATGATGAGTGGTTGACCAATCAATCCCTAAGGTCACATCAAATGGAAGAATTTTTAAAGAAATAAGGTCAACAGGTAATGTGATGGTGCCAACTTGGATCAAACAAGATTTATAAACAATGGATGTAACGAAAGTTTCTCATAACGGAGTTTCAACAGATAAGTCAAAGTCTAATTTTCTCCAGAGTCAAGTTTAAACGTTGAGTATAAGCAGGAGAGATAAATTAATGGGTAGAACCAGTATCTAATAAGGTATAAACTTCATAAAAATTTATAATTAACTAACCCGTGCTAACTTCGTTCGGGTTACTCGCTTTTTGAGAAGTCACGAAAAATGTTGTTCCAAGAACCCATGACTTTGACTTGTCCGGGACATCCTTTGGAGTCACCATCCCCACTTGACTTTGTTTCGCTACAGGATAATCTCGAGCTATATGACCGTCCTTTCCACAACTAAAATATAACCTGGAAGTTTGTGAACAATTGGACTTATGTGTCCCTCTTCTCCACATCTGTAGCATCTAACTGGTGGACATTCTCCTCCCCTAGAATTCGTTGCTGGTGTTGGAGCCGACGTCTTCCCATCATTGTTGAATCTTCTCTTTTTGAAATTTCCACTTGACTCACCTTTCCTATTATCTTGACCATGATTACCACCGAAGTGGTTACCATTTCTGGCATGATAATTTCCTCCATGATGGTTATCATTGTTCCGATGACCATTACCACTGGTACGATTATCATCGATTTGTTGGTCATTATTCTTCAGTTGAGCCGACTCATTATCGCGCTCCAATAACTGAGCCCTATTCACAACATCTGAATATAAACAAAGTTTGTGAGAAATGAGGTATTGCCATATTTTGGGTTTCAAACCTCGCAGAAACATTTGTGTCATTCTCTCCTCATTATCAACTAAATGGGATGCAAATCAAGACAACTCGGCAAACTTAGCTTCGTACTGCGACACGTTCATATTGTTTTGCTCTAGCTTGATGAACTCTACCTCCTTCATGTGACGAATACTTTCGGAAAAGTACTTGTCGTTGAACAATACTTGGAACTTCTCCCAAGATATCTTCAGTGCGGTAGGCTGAGTACGCTTTACGGATTCCTACTAATAATCTTCCTCTCCTCGTAATATGAAAGTGGCGAAATGAACCTTTTTCTCCTCTGAGCATCCCAAGACATCAAATATTTTAGTGATCTGCTTTATCCACGTCTCTGCCGTAAGTGGTTTTGGCTTTCCGAAAAACTCTGGCGGTCCTAACTCCTTGAACTGCTTAGCGGTGACCATCTGTGAGTTGTCAGTGTTTCCGTCTACATTTTGAACAGCAGTCTTTCTCGTTTGGTTTTGCATGAATTCTAGAAAGTTTCTAAACATACCATCGTTCGTCATTTGGTCGGTGTTATTATTTACAAGAGGAACATTGTCAGCCTATTGCACGTTCTCCTCGTTGGTGAGTACATGTGTCTCCACGGTCTCATTTACTCCACTGTTAACATTCACAATCGACATTCTTAAATACTGCCATAAAACAAGGGTTAATTAAGGAAATTGATATATCACATAATATCCCTATATACTGACCAACTAACCAATAAGCTTAGGTACGACACACTAGCGAAGGATTTACTCATCTCTCCCCTCCTAGTTCTATTCCCCGATCTTCGCCAGAGACCATATCCCTAAGCTTTGATACCAACTGTGACACCCCCAAAATAGATATACAACACCCATTCTGAGTCGTCAAAATATATGGTACAGAAACAACTACAACTTTATTAATACAACATAAAAACTGTGAGTTTAAATAAAAATATTGTCATCTAGACAATATTCACACTCAAATAAGTCCTCATTACAATTATTGATACACGATTTTACAAAATAGTGAGGACTACTAAAACAACTGTCTTGAACCATCACTCCACACCCCGCCTAGTTCCCGCTATATTCTCGTCTCCTAAGAAGAAAAATGGAACAAAAAGGAAAAGGGTGTGCTCAACTAGCCCAGTAAAGAATATTATGACTAAGATAAAGTACAACAAATTATCCTTAGTCTTCAATAGAGAAAAATCTAATAGAATACAATAGACAACAAGTTTTAGATCAACAACGGCAGCAGAAACAATAATTCATTAGAAGAGTTAAGTAGAGAATGAAATCTACTATCATCTACGAATTTAAAAGTCCATCATCAATATTTTATCCCTGTAACATCAATCAATATACATCATAAATCAAATATTCATCTTTGCACTACAGGCCAAAGATATTCACCAATTGGTCATGTTCATCTCAACACCTGTTAATCTTTTCAATGCGAGCCAAAGATATTCATCAATTGGTCATGTTCATCTAAACACCTGTTTATCTTTACACTACGCGCCAAAGATATTCATCAAAAAATCATTCATCTTTGCATTACAGGCCAAAGATATTCAGTTATATCATCATTTAGGACTGAGGATGATGAAAAATATTTTAAAGAAAACGAATCCAGTGAAACAAAAGAACAAATATTAAGGATTCGTACTTTAAATAATCCAAGTTCAAAAATACTTCATAAATAATCAGAATGGGGTAAAATTCAAGAATGATCAAAACATGGATACAATCAAAGCTAGTATCCAGAATAGATATTTTGGACAAAAAGAAAAAAATTTATTTTTCGGTGAATAGTGCCGTATTCGTGAATAGTGCCGTATACGTGAATAGTAACTCCGACACCAAAAGATAAAAATTTCACAAAAAACATCATCACGCTTCATGAATAGTACTCGTGAATAGTAACTCATGAATAATAACCCCGACGTGAAAAAGTTCCAAATTTGATAAAAATTTCCAACCAATATTTCGGCATAATGATATTAAAGAAATAATATCATTTTTGAATAAAATAACATCCCTTAACTCAAAAATAATAGTACTTCTGATTGGAATACTAGATATAGTGCTGCAAGAACTTGCACCGTATAGCAATACTCAAAGTACTAAAATACTCACAAGAATACGCTCAATATATCGAGAGAGAAAGAGAGAGAAAACTTTAGTTTTTGGTGTGATTTTTAATTCTAACCTAAGCACCCTATTTATAGGAAAATGTTTAGAATACCAAAGCAGAAAATTGAATATTATGATATTATATATAAAACAAATTCCTACGCCCACTTTGAAATCTGATTTTAGCCATCTAACACATGTTAAAGATGTCCACAAACATTTAAAAAAACGTTTTTCTTTTAAAACATAAATAAAACTTCCAAAAATTAATTATTTTGGAACTTCGAAACTTTAATAATTCATAATAAATAGCCCTTTTATCAGAAAATTCAAATCTCTTGACTCTATATAGGAAATTCAATTCTCTACAACTTTGCAGAAAAAAGTTTTTCCAAATTCCAAACAGAAATTGACCGAATATAACCATATACTCATATATCCTACATTCATTGTAAAAATATCACCATTATTATATTATAATAAAATATTATTTTATCAGAAAAGATAAAATATCAATTTTTAACAATTGTCACTTTTAAAATTTTCTCCATCTATATCCACATAAATCAATATTTTCATCATCATATAAATCAATAATTAATTATTCACAAATAATATTACAGAATCACAGTACTGGAAATCAGGCCATTCCCAAGAAAGTGGGAGCTTTCCAATAAAGATTTCTTTTTATTGGCGCGCAATTAGGTGACCAAACCACTCCTTAGACAGAATTTTTTAGACATTGCCAATAATGTTATCTAATAATATTATTCAGATAATATGAATTATTGCTTCGATAATGAAAAATACTGTGTAGTGACAATTATTGAAATAACAGTAATATAAAAAAATCAACGCATCAATTATTGAATCAATAAAATAAAATACTGAACAGTAATTACTGTAACAATTATTGAATAGTGCCTTCTTACGTAAGAATCAATAATTGGTGCAATACCGTGTGCTACTGTGCAATAACGCGTATTACTGTGTTTTAACCACCGGGTATTCCAAAAGTGTTAACGGTAACAACTATGCCGTTATTTGTAAACAACTTATACTTGTCGTTTTCTTCATCCAATCGCTTTTTGTTATGGGGCCCACACAAGGCTGCGCCGTCGTACGAATATTCCCCGACAACAAGAATATTCCACGACCAAACGAATATTCTCCGACAACAATGAGTATTTTATAACCACTTGCTTATTTAAAATATTTGTGCATTTTACCCATAACTAACCACATTAATAAAATCAACCCCATACTATTTCAAATTAATAATTATAGAAATTAAATCTTTATTTATAAAAAGTTGGGGTCTTACATAAAGTGTTAATTTATTAACGTGGATAAACTATGCTTAAGGCAATTATCTTAAACCATTGCATTACTTTATTCAACGAATACCGTAAGCAAGTATCTAAACCTTATCTCCCTGAATGCAAGTTATCTTACTTACTCGTTCAGTTGAGCTAGTATGTTTAAACTCTTGTGAAAACTATTATTCATGTTGATAAGTAGGTTTTATACCTATGAATCCGATATTATTAAACTTAATTATTGTTATCTTTTATTGTTTTTTAGTATCTTTTTATGTGTTTTGTGTTTATTTGTTGTAGGTTGGAGCTGGAGGGACAAATTGGTCATTTCGTAGAAGAAAAAGGTCAAAAATCATGAAAATTAAAGCTGAGTGGCATTTTTGTAATTACGTGGTCCTGGTCAAGCGCCTAGGCGCTTGGAAATGGCCTATGTTGAGCGCCTAGGCGCTCCTGTGCGGAAAAAGATGCGTTTTTCAACTGCCAAGTGGGTTTTTGAAGCCAAATAGGAGTCTGAATGAGGGCAGAGACCAATACAAATAGGAGAAAACTTTAGAAAAGATGGATTAACTAATTTTTCAAGAGATTTGCAGAGAGAACAAGGAAGAAAAACACGAAGGAGAATTGCAAAGGCTGAAGATCAAAGAGAGAGTTTTGGATCAAATTCAGAGTTTCTTCTTCTCTTCTCTAGTTTTATCTTTTGTAACTATTTGGGATGTTTGGATTATTAATTTGGATGATGTTTTTCTTTATTATTATCATGAACTAAATTTTAATTAAGATTGCAACGGAACTTGGTATATAGTTTAAATTGCAAGCTTCCCATTGAATGAAAGTTAGTTTTTATTGAATTGTTTATTATATCTTATGTTTATTGATTAATTGTTTGGCCAACAATTACTGTGATAATCTATATAAAATTTGAAGATGGAGTATAGATTGAGATCTGGATATGATAACATCTGTTCATATAATCTGAATAGGGTTAATATGATTAGCGTGTAGGATAGGAATATACCTATGTGTCTTTTGTATCCATTGAAAGAATTTGTGCGTAAACCCTAATTAACTTTATTCACATAGGAATATAGTGAGTTGATTAATTGGGATGTTCCTTGTAATTCCGCGTCTTAAAGATTGGATTTAGGAGGATTTGTTCACGTGTCTTTGGAAGAAGTGCGTGAATATTCATAAAGCATTCTTGGATAATGATTCATATTAATTGATTTATTTTAAATGGGAAGTAAGTTAGTTTAAATGAAATACCAAGGGAAGTTGTAATCTTAACATGTTAAATCTGCAGTTATTCTTGTGAAATTTTGATTTTTAATCATTAGTTTTGTTAAGTTTAAATTTCAAATCACAAACAAAATTTTCGTAGTTTAAAATAGGATTAATTGCATTAGAGTTAGTAATTGATAAATATTAGTCTATTTCCTCGTGGGAACGATATCCTTGCTTGCAGAATATTACAATTGAACGTGTATACTTGCGTGGTAAAGTGCTATTAAAAATTTAGGCAACACATGTTGAACTTGGTATTGTTCTTGAATATTGTGAAAGGGTCTATGCCATTGATTCAGCTAGACTATATGCATGTTTATAAAACTATCCAAACCAATTGACTGGTGTGGAAATCATGAAAATTGAGTTGAACAACCCTTATGGTAAGGGGAGTGTATGTTGTTGGAAACCCCAACACATGAGTAGATATTACTATGGAGTTATGCATAACATAGAGTATTGCAAATTGATCATCTATAGTACTTAATTCTTTTGGGTTATCAGTTTAATATTGGTAATTCTAGTAGATGTTCAATAGTCCTTAGTTACTACTCAGTATAAATTGTTTTAGCCAGTTGGATACGTTAATTGCCTTTGAATTCATATATACCTATTGATCTATATTAAATCATCCTTTCATATCCCATAGATTTGATTCAAGAATTGTTGGTACTCATTGTTCATGACATTATTCTAAGACTCTGAGACTATTTCTTGATATATTTAACTCGTGATTTAATACTCATCACCCTTGTTGTATATTACTTGTTAGGCAATTTGTGCTCATTTTTACTTATTTAAAACCTTTCAATTAAGGCAGAACAAGGAAGTTTCTCTTGGAAAGACAATGGCAAGGGCAAGGCTACCGACTTGCTTGTTCCTTTATGGATTAAAATTTATTATGTTGTATTAAGACTGTTTCCAGACTATGTTTAAGCTTAAGTAGGATTATGTAATAAGTCTTTATTCAATATTATTATGTAATCTATTAAGTATTGTAGGTTGCGAGACTTGGGGGAATAATTATAATAAAACAATGTATATTGTTCTAAATTAGATATTCAGCTGTGAATGTGTGATTTTAGTTATTATTGTATTACTATGAGCACATGATGAACCAAAATTCGAGTGATCACGTGGCAGTCTGAATTTTTGGGCGTCACAGTATTCCATGAGAAGATTTACTAATTTTATGCACCGTCGGTAGTGATTTTAATAGTAAACCAATCTGGACCATTGATGGTGGTTTCAATAGTAAATCAATCTAGAACGTCGGTGGTGGTTTTAAAAGTAAATCAATCTGGACCATCGGTTGTGGTTTTAAAAGTAAATCAATCGGGACCGTCGCTTGTGGTTTTAATAGTAATCAACATGGACCGTTCGTTCTAATAGTAAATTAATCTGGACCATTCGCGAGTTAGTTACTATTTAGTCCATTCTCCTATAAATAGAAGCTTAATTCTTCTTTCATTCTCGCCAATTCATTAAGACTCAGAAGAGAAACTATAGAGAGCAAGAAGAAGAGTATTCTTCTACTTCACTATTGCAGTATCCAGTCCTTGACTAAGGTAAGAAGTACTATTTCTTTTGATATTCTTAAATCTAAACTTAATATGGTAAATATTGCTTCTATAATTCCTGAAATTAGTAGAATATCCTTGAGCTTTGTGTTTCATCTAGTATCATTTCATTGGAATATTGATCTGAACTTTCTTATTAAATTTCAATATATTCACCTAGGGTACTATTCACGGGTTACTATTCACTCAATTACTATTCAATTGAATATTATTCACTCGGGGATTTGGGGTACTTTTCATGCTGAAGTACTATTCACGAGTTACTATTCATGGGTTACTATTCACTTGTGTACAATTCACTCGAGTATTATTCACTCGGGAATTCGGGGCACTTTTTATGCTGGGGTACTATTCACTCGGGTACTATTCACCCAGAGTACTATTCATGACAAAAATTAATTTCTTTTCGGGTCCAAATCATTTTTGATACAATATTATTCTTTAATTTTACTCCACAAAGCAGTATCATGTTGACAATTTGGATATTATTGAATTCTGCATAAATTAAATTATAAATCTTTAAAATTTATAATTTCTTTCATTTAATTGATTTCTTATATCATTGTCATCATCCTCATGCTTATATTGTGATGAAAGTCATCTTTGGCAGTAGTGCATAGACGGACTGTTGATTGCTATGATTAGGACCAGGGATTATTTGGTATAATCATGACCCATAATGTTACAAATGATGTGGTAAAAGTCCTCATTGGCCTGTAGTGCATTGATGGACAAATGTTTGTATGATCATAACCATGCGTTCTCTTCGACCAAGGGGGCAAAGATGAGTTGTTGTTTGGCATGATCATGACCATTGGTGAAAACACAAATATCCTTGGCCCGTAGTGCGTGGATAATTCGTGGTTATGATACTAATGAATATCTTTAGCTCGTAGTGCATGGATAATTCAGTGATGTGGATTATTTATTAAGTTGAGTCTTAGTGATAAAACTGATGATATACTTTTAAATCATAGAAGATATTAGATATCATGCTCTACTTGACTCTTCTAATGGATTGCTTATTTCGCTGCAGTTGTTGATCTAAAACTTGTTGTCTATTGTATTTTATCAGTTGTTATACTGTTGAAAGCTAATGATAATTTATTCTGCATTATCTTAGTTAAAATATTTCTTACTGGGCTAGTTTAGCTCACCCTTTTCTTTCATTGTTCTCTTCAGGAAATAAGAATATAGCTGGGACGAGTCGGGGAATGGAGTGATGGTCCAAGATAAGTGGCTATAGTAGTCCTCACTATTCTATGAAATAGTGTGATAATAATTGTAAGGAGGACTCCATTGAGTGTGGATATTATCTATAAAATAAAAATCGTGTTAAAACTCTAAGCTACACTTTTGTCGTATTGTATAAAAGAAATTTATATTTAAATTCTGTACCATATATTTGGCGACTCAGAATGTGTGATGTATACCTATTTTGGGGGCATCACAGCACTCCACCCTATTCATCATACTTCATCTTTGAGTCCTTCAAGAGATTTTCCTGACTCTAATACTACTCCACCATGCCCAAGGCAAACGTGTCTGTGCAACTTTCCCAGAGTCATCCTGAGCCTGCTCCACTCGACTCAAATCATCCCGTGCTCCACCTTATTTAACTCTATTTGCTCCATCCACGAGGCTTGTGAATTCACCCTCGCAGTCCCCTCGCACCCTAGAGTTAATACTTGGACTCTATTTGCTCCACCCACGAGGCGTGCGAATTCACTCTCACACCCTGGAGTTAATACTTGGGCCCATCAAACTGATGAGTCAGTTTTATACACATGAATTGGATACATTCGGGCTTAATTTATTGTTGTTCTCAAGTCTTTTAGGATGTTTTTATGTGTTTGTGTCTATTCATGCATGTTTTATATTGTTTTGTAGGATTTGGGACAAAAGTTACATGGATCGACGTTTGGGGTGGCTAGATTCGCGTTTTCGGCTTTTCATTTACACAGCAGTCACTTCAGATCCAATTTGACTATATCTCCGTACATTATTTCGAAACAGTTCAAGAATGAAAGTTGTAGATCTACTTCTCCTCTTTCCGGATCATCTTGAATCATCTAAATCGGAGTTCAGACGAAGAAGTTATGGCCGTTTTCCCAAAGGACGTCGGAGCAGAAAATGCCAACTTTTGGGCCAGCGCCGGAGCGCTCGTTTTTGGCTTGATACCAGCGCTGGGGCACTGGGAGGCAGAATGCCAGCGCCGTGCCCAGCGACGGGGCACTGGGGAAGGGCCTGGTGCGGGCCTGGACGCGTTTTGGGCGAATTTTGACACCTTTTCGACTCCAAATTGGATTGGGTTTGTTCCTAAGCTAAAAGTTAGACTTGTAACCTATAAATACATGATGTAAGGCATAAAACAAGAGGGGATTACATAGCTTAGCTTGGGGATTACATAGCTTAGCTTGGAGATTACATAGCTTAGCTTGGAGATTACATAGCTTAGATTAGTTATACACTCCATTAGATTAGAACATAACCCTAGTTCTTATTAGTTTTGGAGATTGAAGCAACTGGGAGACCATTGAAGAGCAAGAGCAAGAGCAAGAGAGGAGCATCAGATTTGCTGACAACAGATTCTATTCTCTTCTCTCATCTTACTTTTATCTTTTAATGTCTATTCAATTGTGGATTCTTGTTTTAATTCATTAATTATGAACTAATTTTTTTATTAAGATTTCAATTGAACTTTTTATGGCTATGAATTAGTTATTCATTATATTCCAATTATTTATGTTAAAGTGAGTTGTTTATCTTGTCTTGTGCATATTGCTTAATTATCTGATCAGTAATTACTTTGTTACTCTAGAAGGAATTGGAAGAGGAATTCTAGGGTTAGAACTGGGCATGATATCATGTGACTTAGTTATTTGCAAAGTGAATAATTAGGTTTGTGAATTGAATGGAAATATCTGTTCACCGCATGTAACACATAAGGAATTGGGATTGGAAAGAGTTTAATTCAATTGTTTTGCATAGGAATATATCAAGATTAATCTGGATTAAATAGAAGGCAATTGATCACTTGGAAAAGGACTTTTGGCATTTGAGAATTCCTGTTAACAATTCAGTAGGCATAATAATTTGGATAATTGGATAATTGATTTATAATTCATAATTGGGGATATTGAAGTCTTAATATTTATTTATTTGAATTCATTCGTTAAAATCATAGTTTTAATTGGTTAATTTAGTTTTCTTAATTAGAAAAAACACAATTTGAGATTGTTTAAATAAAATTAGTTTGGTTAAGAATTAGTAATTGGTGATTTTTATTAAATAATTCCTCGTGGGAACGATACTCTACTTTCACTTTATTACTTGTTGACCGTGTATACTTGCACGTATTCATTGATTGCGAAATCGATCATCAAGTTTTTGGCGCCGTTGCCGGGGAATTAATTTAATAATTATTTACCAATATTAATTTCAATCAAATTAGTCTTAATTTAAACATTTTTATTTTTATTTTTAATTCTCTTTCTATATTTCTCTCTTTTCAGGTACCATGGATGATTTTGTGTATCAATGGCCATACACGAACATGACTCAACCAAGGGGAGCGGAGATTGACAGACTCGAGAAACTTTCTGCATTGTCAGCACAGATTGAGACACTTTCGAGGATGTTTGAAGCTTTTGAAGCTCAGCGTCGTCAAAGTATGGCGGTTACTTGTGATTATTGTGCTGGAAATCATATGAGTCATCAATACGCCATCAGTTTCGAGCCGGTACAGTATAGTGGTGATTACCCCAATAATTATGTCTACCCCAACAACTATCATCAGGATTGGGGGTATCACCCGAATTTTTCATGGAGTAACAATCAAGATCAATTTTATGCTCCAAGTCCAACATACCCACAGGATTTCTTGTGTCCACCTCCACTACAACAGGAAGAACATTCAAATTGGGAGGAAGCCTTCGAAAAATTTATTAAAGCTTCTGAAAAAAGGAATGAGGAACAAGACAAGAAAATGAATCAAGTAGAGCTAAATTTGCAAAGCCAAGGGGCATTGATCAAGAATCTGGAAAATCAAGTGGAACAGATAGCACATGCGTTGAACAACCGTCCTCAATACACCTGGCCCTATGACATGGATTCCGAGACTGATGGTGAGCCCGAGCCAAATCTACAACTGGATGAGCCACGAGATGAAAAAGAGGAGACAAGTGGGGATAATGACAACAAGGTCAGTGAAGAACTAATTGTGAGACCCAATGATGATGAGCCAATGTTGTTTATACCTCAAGTGCCTTCTCCTCCACAGTTCAAGAGTCCGGTTAGATTTGCAAAACCTTGTCCGATTGGTAGTCATGTCGTCGGCAATACTCTCTGTGATGTAAAAGCAAGTACACCTTCGAAACCATGGTGTGATGAGCTGGAGAAGATAGAAGAAGAAATTGTTTTGTCTGACAAGCCTCAATACCAGAATATATTCGCAGACACAATGGAGAAACCACCTAGATGTTGGACGTTCTTGAATGTGATCTTATCTAAAGAAAGCATGTTAGGTGACTTTAATACAATGGCTATCGTAAATGGGAACCTACCAAAAGCTATATTATTTCCGATGGATGGAGGGTTCCTCAACTTTCGAAGAGGAATTGGATAGCATTGACCAGACAAAGTCAGGCTGAGACTATAAAACAAGCGCTTACTGGGAGGCAACCCAAGTTTAATTTTTATTTTTTATTTTTAGTTTTTATTAAGTTTTATATTAGTAGTTTTGAATTTGCATTTATTTAGTATTTAATAAAATTGCTTTTATCATGGTTTTACAGGTTATTCAAGTCAAATTCAAGTGTGGTGCCCAATTTGTTTCATGTGCTTAGCCTATTCTCCAAACTTAGCGGACAAGGAAGAAGATTGCTATATTTTCAGGGAAGTCCTCTGCTTTAATTTTTTCTATTTCAGTCATTGAGGACAATGTCTAGTTTAAGTTTGGGGGCATTTTAGTGTCGTATTGCATATAGTTAGTTATTTACATTGTAAGTTCGTTATGTTTTCGGGTTATTTACATTTAGTTTTGCATTCAGTTTTTTGGAAGTCTATTTTGGCCAATGATGAGACTGGAATTAAGTAGATAAGTATAGTATTGAATATTCAGGCTTTGATGTGATTTCTTATTATGAATTGAATCTTTTCCTGTTTGAAACTGGTATAATCAAGGTTAGCACGTTAATAACAGCTATGTTGACTGATTAAGTTTAAATTGATACATAATGGATTTCTTAAGGATAATACTAGTTTGAAGGAATGAAAAACATGAATAGGCAGAGAAGGCTAAATTTTGATAAAAACTTAAGTTTGGGGGGAAATTTTGGGGTATATAAGCTTTAAAAAAAACATGTTGAGTCTTGTGGTGGGTTGAGGAGAAACACTCCCCATAAACACAAGCGTGAGATGGAGCGTAAAACGCACTCACCAACCATCTATCAAAAAAAAGAGAAAAAGAAAAAAAAATTACCATGGCTAGTTTTGTTTCGGGGCCTTTGTTACTTGAGTAAGTACGCCCGAAGGGGTATCTTAAAACCTAGCGCCCTAAGGTCTTATATGGTCTGGGAGTCGTTGGTCGAAAGCTCTCTAAGGGGTGACACTGTTAGCCTAATGGAATGAGACATTGCACAATCATGGTTAAAAAAAAACAATAAAATGGGAAAAGAGCAAAAAGCCCCCGTAATGAAAAGTAAAGCATAAGTATCCCAGATTAGACTCTTGAACTTGGTGGATGTTTGACTTTAGTTGGATGTAGCTTGTTCGTGAATTTTGTGAGTTTTCACTGTATGATGCCTTCGAAGATATCTATTATGTCTTAAATTTGATTTTATATCAGTTAACATTGTTGTGGAGCACACACGCACTATATCAGTGATAACAGTCTAAGATTTGATGATTGATTGGGAAATTACTAATTTGTTTTAATATGATGTATTATCATGTTTACTTGATTTCTCTAAGGCCGGTTGAATAGACTTGGTTCTATCATTACTATTGGATTCGTAGGAATATAGATTAGTTTCATTACATTGCATTGCATAACATTTTGGTGTTTTTGCTTGAGGACAAGCAAAGGTTTAAGTTTGGGGGTATTTGATGAGTGAATTTTATACACATGAATTGGATACATTCGGGCTTAATTTATTGTTGGTCTCAAGTCTTTTAGGATGTTTTTATGTGTTTGTGTCTATTCAAGCATGTTTTATATTGTTTTATAGGATTTGGGACAAAAGTTGCATGGATCGACGTTCGGGGTGGCTAGATTCGCGTTTTCGGCTTGTCATTTACACAGCAGTCACTTCAGAGCCAATTTGACTATAGCTCCGAACATTATTTCGAAAAACTTCAAAAATGAAAGTTGTAGATCTACTTCTCCTCTTTCCGGATCATCTTGAATCATCTAAATCGGAGTTCAGACGAAGACGTTATGGTCGTTTTCCCAAAGGACGTTGGAGCAGAAAATGCCAACTTTTGGGCCAGCGCCGGGGCGCTGGGGGGCAGAATGCCAGCGTCGTGCCCAGCGCCGGGGCACTGGGGAAGGGCCTGGTGCGGGCCTGGACGCGTTTTGGGCGAATTTTGACACCTTTTCGACTCCAAATTGGATTGGGTTTGTTCCTAAGCTAAAAGTTAGACTTGTAACCTATAAATACATGATGTAAGGCATAAAATAAGAGGGGATTACATAGCTTAGCTTGGGGATTACATAGCTTAGCTTGGAGATTACATAGCTTAGATTAGATATACACTCCATTAGATTAGAACATAACCCTAGTTCTTATTAGTTTTGGAGATTGAAGCAACTGGGAGACCATTGAAGATCAAGAGCAAGAGCAAGAGGGGAGCATCAGATTTGCTGACAACAGATTCTATTCTCTTCTCTCATCTTACTTTTATCTTTTAATGTCTATTCAATTGTGGATTCTTGTTTTAATTCATTAATTATGAACTAATTTTTTTATTAAGATTTCAATTGAACTTTTTATGACTATGAATTAGTTATTCATTATATTCCAATTATTTATGTTAAAGTGAGTTGTTTATCTTGTCTTGTGCATATTGCTTAATTATCTGATCAGTAATTACTTTGTTACTCTAGAAGGAATTGGAAGAGGAATTCTAGGGTTAGAACTGGGCATGATATCGTGTGACTTAGTTATTTGCAAAGTGAATAATTAGGTTTGTGAATTGAATGGAAATATCTGTTCACCGCATGTAACACATAAGGAATTGGGATTGGAAAGAGTTTAATTCAATTGTTTTGCATAGGAATATAGCAAGATTATTCTGGATTAAATAGAAGGCAATTGATCACTTGGAAAAGGACTTTTGGCATTTGAGAATTCCTGTTAACAATTCAGTAGGCATAATAATTGGGATAATTGGATAATTGATTTATAATTCATAATTAGGGATATTGAAGTCTTAATATTTATTTATTTGAATTCATTCGTTAAAATCATAGTTTTAATTGGTTAATTTAGTTTTCTTAATTAGAAAAAACACAATTTGAGATTGTTTAAATAAAATTAGTTTGGTTAAGAATTAGTAATTGGTGATTTTTATTAAATAATTCCTCGTGGGAACGATACTCTACTTTCACTTTATTACTTGTTGACCGTGTATACTTGCACGTATTCATTGATTGGGAAATCGATCAACACAAACCATGAGCTCTGATACTATTTGTAGCAAGATTATACAATCTATCCCACATCAATTCATCTCCAATGCAACACACACATGTGTAGACTGGCCCAATAAGCATGTTGGACCACGTCTTTACCTAAAAGGTTAACCTCTATCAAATGTAAGATTCATGTGAAATATCCCAACAATATATGTGTAGACTAATATTGGATATATGATATATGAAGCACGAGATGTATCTAAAAGAGCTAAGTAAGGGGATAATAATCCGTAGCTGGAAAGCTAAGGAAGAAAAAGACTCACACCTTAGCCATTTTTAAAACGTATGGAGCAAGACTAAGAGAAATGCAGTGCACTCCAAGCATAAGAAGCTCTCTCTCTCTCTCTATATATATATATATATTTATACTAGCCTTGTCAAAATTTCTCATCCATTTCATTACAACTAAGTTCATCCATTGAAATCACTATAAAAATATCTATGTAGCTGAACTGAGAAAGGATTTGAGTATAAGTATTATCCTAGAGGAAGATTTTAGCGAGAGGAGGTTATCAATTATAGAGGTAATATATATGGTTATATATTATGTGATCAAATTTGCTATGAAAATGATATTGAAATATAATTGTTTGGTTGTGATTGCTTGTTTAGGAAATATAGGCTAATTCTTATATAAAGAACTCTACAAATTGTGAATTTATTGTATTCCCTTTTCATGTTGGTGAAATTTTTTTAATGGATGTTCTTAACTAAAAATGAAAGAATTGATTTAAGTTTTATGAGGAATATGATACCTATTGGAGTTATAGTTTAACTTAAGTGTATAGATGTTGTTAAACTAAACAAATAAGTCATATTTTGTAAAGGAATAACATCAAGAACTGTGCCTGCTGAAACAAGGGAATAGAATGAGGGTCTATGATTGTTGAAGCTTCTCAATACATTATAAAATAGCATGACAATATAAAATTGTATTAAGGAATTAAAATTTGTGTGTCATATTTTATACGTCACTTAATAATTGATTTTGGTGAACAACAATAGGTTGATGAGAACCCGACTTTGAAAGCGTCAAAAGTGCACAACATTAGAATGAGGAGGACAAGATTGTACTGAGAGTTTAAAGGGTGTGTTGTCACTATCATACATGATGTCTAACCATATACAAACTCGTGTTATCATAAGATATGGTTGTGCACATCCACTTGCTAACTATATCTATGAGCATTATATATATAATCTTGGAGTATGGTTAGAATATAACCCTCAGTTTGAGACAATGGAGATAATTATATGGCAAGAAGATACACACCATTGGAATAAACAGGATAGTAATCTCCTCATTCTTCTTTAGGGTCTATTAGGTCAACTAAGGTTAATGCTCAAGTTCTATGATATCTATTATAATTTAGATGCATGGCCTCTCATGTATGAAGGATTCCTTGAGCATTTTCCAAAGATTTTAATTCCTAAAATAGTTATCGACTGTACCTTTATATAGAGTATCATTAATTTGGAGTGTGAGTACTGTTATTTGTATTGAAACTCACAGATTATGTGTTATCTTATTTTGCACGACAGTTTAATAGTTGTATAAATGAATTTTGTATTTGAATTATGTACCGTATATCTAGTGAATCAAAATGGGTTGTGTGGACCTATTTTTGGGGGGTCAAAGTTGGTATCAAAGCTATAAGTAAAGAGCCCTGAGCCTTTCGCTGGTGACTTCCTTGTGTAAGATGCACCTAAGCCAGACTTTCTATAGGGGATGCCATGAATAACGGTGGCAAATTGATAGGTATCAATGTGAGGTGCTATCTCTCGACATCGGGATTTTTAGGTGTCCCTTTTCGTTACTTGTTCTTTGGTGTTCTCATGTTAATGTGAGATTTGTTTGAAAAAACAAGTGAAAAAGGTCTGACATGTGTAATGTCGATGATTCGACTTTAAGAGTCGTCAGTTGATGTTTTTAACTGGTTGCACAAACGCAATCAAACAGGTTTGCACATTGACCCAGTGATGTAATACTGCTAAACAGATCTGTGAAACCGAGATTCATTTGGGTTCGGGGGCTTGATTTTTTAGATGGAAGGTGTTAGGCACCCCACGGCATCCGTGTTACCACGGTGACTGCTACATTTCAAAGAAAATGTTATATGAATGTGTGTGTGTGTGTGAGTGGATCAATGTGCAATTATTTGAAAGTACTGCGAGGCCTCGTTCGCACCTATATACTCAATGTTTGAATTTATAGAAAAATTCAGTTTTAACCAAGATATAACAATGACGTTTTATAAAAAGTGGTTTTTCAAACCCTGTGCTCAATAGGAATTGAGACCTTTTCATACTTCCATTTTATTATTATTATGTTCGGCTTGTATGCTTTTATTTTCGAGATGTGAGGCATCTTCGAGAAAATAATATACAGCAGTGCCGAACTCCTCATGGACATGACAGCCATCCAAGGAAATTCGTACACTATAAATAATGTATAAGTTGCTTACAGCTAAAAAAGTCCATCACGGGAACCAAATCTAGATTCAGTAGACTAAATCTGTGATCACATGATTCCTAGGCTCACATGATACTGTAGTTTGTATGGAAAGAACTAAGCAGTTATATATATAAAAGTTGTATATATATATATGTGTGTGTGTGTGTGTTGGTGTGTGTGCATGATCAGCCACCACGAAGCAACTCCATGGGGGATCAGAAATGTAAATAAAGCAGTAAATGCTATCAACCGCCACGAAGTAAACTCCGGGTGGGGCTTGAATATAAATAAAGTTGTAAAAGCGAGCAACCACCACGAAGTAAACTCCAGGCGAGACGAAATGTAAATAAAACTGTAAAAGACCACGAAGTAAACTCCAGGCCTGACAGAAATGTATATATATATATATATATATATATATATAAGTAGTAAACACAGCGGATGTAAAATCCAGGCTCATCGGATATGTCCGACAATAATTATATATACATACAAATATATATAAAAGCAGTAAACGCTCCGGATATAAAATCCAGGCTCATCAGATATGTCTAACAACAATTATATATATAAGTATATATATATATATATAAAAGAGAGTAAACGCTCCAGACATAAGTCTAGGATCAATCAAGGCATAACTCGATAATGTTAGTCCATATAAAAATATATACACATATAAGTATATATATATATATAGTCAGAAATGAAAACCACCGACTGAATTCCGGGCATACGCACACAACACGACACTCAATGTGTAGAATAGTGTATGAAAATATGAAGAGAAAGACTTTATAGAGTATAAGAAGGCTTATAGTGGGCTTCCAATGCAGGCTTCTATGACTCTAAATGGATAAACACTCAGCTTCCGTCGGTAAATATATAACTGTATATGGGCTAACATGTGTTTAAAATGAGGAAACACTCAATATAGGGTGTGTACAGAGCAAATTAGACAGGGCTTCCTCGCCTTTTCTTTTTTTTAAAAAAATGGTTACCCCAAGCCCACTATTTATAGAGGGGGGAGATGCAGGTGTACCTGCGGTAGCCGCAGATGCACCTGCGGCTGGCCCGGGATGCCATAGGTTCTGCGAGTCCCGTCGTCTCAAAATACGTGTACTCGTGCACTATAATGTTCGCTCAAACTTGTAGAACTTCAATCTAAGCATCTGAATGAGGTATATATGACCTTCTTCAGGCTGCTTGTGTCGAGAGTTATGCAATGACATACATTAGAGGTTGTACGAAGTCAGGAAGAGGGGACCATGCCCATGGTCTTCAAGCTTCAAATTCTATCAGGTGTACTGCCACGCGTAATAGTCAATCGGGATTGGGACTCCTTGGTTCTTGTAGGACATTGTTGTATGTATGTATGTCTGAAGTGTTGAGACAACACGCAAGTGTTGAGGTAGCAACACGACATGTGACTCCTCATTGGGGATATCGCCGATTTGAGTTGAAAGCAGACGTTGCTCAGGGTTACATCTTAGATTGGACTGCTTTTTTGAATGCCGCAATGTCATCTGTGAGAATGCCTATCTGCCCGGTGTTAGCACCTGATCTGAGGTATGAGTGCCTCGACAGGAGGTCTGATTGAAGCTGATCGCATGCATTTGAAACAAGCATTTTTGGGGTTGTCGCCGGAACTGCAACAACATTCCTTGGTGTTATCGCCAAGGATGAAACTCGGGGTTATCTCTGAGGTTGGAAATGATCCTTCCGGCGTGTGTTTAGGGGTTGGAAATGATGTTCCCGGTGTGTGTTCTGGGGATAGGACTGAACTTCCGATAGTATCCGGAATTGATGTGAGCTGTCTTCCAGGGTTATGTCCGGAAGACGAATTTGCCCTCCTATAATTTTAGTAACAGGTGTGCAGAATCTTTATCATATTCATGCAAAGCAAGGCATGTAAAGGATAAAGAATCCTAGACACTTGAAATGCAACAAGATAAACATGATGCTATGTGCAGCAATATAATACAAATGTATGATGCCTGATTTGAATGATTATCGTCTAATCCTACTGGGATGATAATCACTGATGTCTTGGACATGCGATCCAAGTCTTCAAGGATGTTGACATTGGGGTTATCACCAAAGTCGTGAATCCTAGACACGGACTTCATTCTCCATAGAGGTGCCTCTTGTGTACAAGAGATATGTGGGGATAAAGCTTTATCTGCTTGAGGATGTGTATAACATATCCTATCATCTTGTCGGCGTTATTGCCAATAGTATGCACTTTTCAGGGTTTCCTGACCTTCGTTGATGTGTGTTTCACCGGATAGATCCCTGTTGGGTGCATTATCAAGACTGCTTGACCTTCATTGATTTATGTATCAATGGTTGGATCGCGTTGTGACCCTTGCTGGGGAAGGTTGCTTCGATGGGTTTACTTGTCATCGACTGATATAACGTCAAGGTTTCTTGACCTTCATTGATGTGTGTATCAATGCCTGAATTGCGTTGTAACCCCCGCCGAGGATACGTGGATAATTTATAGCTTTGGCGTTGTAACCCTCGCCGGGGATACTTCTAGGGTTGTGACCCTGCACTGACGGCATCGGACCTTTGTGAGGTATTGTCGAGCATGATTTATAAAAGCTGAGGCCATTGGTATAGTATACCTTGTACACAGACGAATACCAATGAGAGAGATGGGGCCAGATTGTGGCCCATGAAAACCAGGATTCCAGGCTAATCCGCTTAATCGCGTAGCATTTTTATTTCTGATTTGGCCTTTTCATCTTGAGAGACCTCCTTTGCAACTCTAACTGGAGCGAGATAGAGGTGTGGGACCCGAGAGTTGACTCCTACTTTGCAGGAGTATGCACTGTTGACGATGCTGCCATTGCACAGACCATGCGTGCATATGGCGATCGGAGACATGAGTAGACAGTTCATGACCCTCACTGGATTGAGGCGTAGAGTGGTACAGGATGAGATTACATCTGGCCACATGATATCCCAGTATTTTCTGTTTTACAGATTTGGCTGTGAGGATAGTTATGCATGATATTTTGGGGATTTCACCACACCGGAGGATCTGTGGCGTTTGGCCAGAGTGGATGTACTACTGCTGTGCGTATTGTCATACGTCTACCTACCATTGTACATGGATGAGTTGGACATCGACGTCATTATGGTAGTGAGAGCTCTCTGGGAGGGTCACACCATCCTACCGATGATTATGGAAGAGACTCTAAGGTCAGCCATATATTGCTGCACTTATCTGGCAGAAGTGTTCACAGGCAGCTCGGTCATGCTGTACGTGTGGTTTATGTCACACTTGGTATCAATTGGCACATTCAGACGACATGGATATTATTTTACCCATGATATAGCCACGTCGTACTCCTTTCAGCCTCTGGTGTATACATATGATGCAGCTTGGTCAGCTTTCCTGGCAGGGATCGGAGATCCATTCGCTATATTGCCGTATATGGGGCTTAGCTCTCCCTACAACTTCATTACTCATGCTTTGGGCATTGATTATCTTCCTCTAGCTGGTTTGAGAGGGATGATCACTTACCACCCACTGGCCATGATGTGTCAGTTTGACCAGTTTTAGGATTTCCACCTATTTGAGGGGGAAGTGATTCAGAATTTTGCTTCTCGCCACTTATCATCAGCAGACAGATCCAGGTTGTATTCCTATTGGGACCAGCGAGAGCTAGCTGATTTTTTTATCAGTCATCCGGGTTATTCTGCAGAGTATTCAGAATGGATGGAAACAGAGACTGCATCAACTATGGTAGTATCCACAGTGCAGGATATAGATTTCGACGATGAGGAGCCTATGGAGGAGGCTGACATTCCTATCAATGGGGACTTGACTGCTGGGCTGCCAGCATTTGTGATGGATTCTCCCACCCCGAGTGCCATTGTTATTCAGTATTCAGCACATCATTTGGAGCAAAGCTTACATCTGATGACCAATGATAGAGATCATGCTAGGGCCGCGATGTTGATAGCTATTGATGGGAGAGAGGCCGCTCTGTTAGAGAGGGATGAGGCTAGATCAGCCAGGGATGCATTGATTGTGGAGCGGGATGCCGCCCTATCTGTAGGGATGTGACCATTACAGATAGTACCTCAGTGAGATCCCTTACGACTGGCATCCTTGCCGATATGAGTGCTTAAATAGATGAGCATCATGCCACCATGAAGTTAGCCTTTGATTTGCTGGCTCGTGTAGATGCCATTGGGCAGGAACTTGCAACTTTACCTCCGTCTTCAGAGAGGGATGTTATGTTGGATCTGATAGTTCGCATACACACAGATTCATAAATAGCTTTGTATTTTTCTGCAAAGACTAGCTTAGCCATTTTTTCATGTACAACAAAGATGTATATATAAAACAATAGTATATATGGCAGAGAAATATATTTTGATTTACTTCCCTTTCAGTTATGCCTTGATACTTGCTTAATATTTGCCTGTTTCTTCAGGGCCTTGTGATCTCGATGCATTCTGAACTTATCCTTGATGTGTGGACATTGAGCCATCACATGATCTCTCAGAACGGATTATTGAACTGTATGTATCCCTACCATCTTTGGTGTCTTGGGACTGGTATTTGTATGGAAATATGGAGAGCATTGTGGCTTTTCTTCTCTGAGATTGACCGCACCACAGATGTTCACCAGTACTTCATTTTGTTAGAAGAATAGTTAATTCCATCTCTTATGGATTGGTGTTGCTCTTCGAGGCACAACTACAGCTTAGATGGTCACTAAATCTTCTATTTTTGAGGAGTGGTTGGGTAATTCCATCCCTTTGGTTTAAAGCCGATGAAATGTGGTAGATTGAAGGTTAATCCCAGTACCGTGTGACAAGCATTTTTGTTCTGGTAGAGGTTAGACTAAACCATAAATGGATTCCTACGTACTCCTATCGAAGAGGAGATAAAGTCTGTGTAGTTCGAACCTGGTGTAAGAGGTTCAACGCTGAATGTGAAATGCAGATGGGTGTAGAAGTATTTTTGTTGTTTTTGTTTTTTGTAGAGGAAGGACAAAAATGTTTTTGTTGTTTTTGGTTTATTGCGACCGGGCCTTATAAAATATGGTTGCCTGCGTACTCTTGGGTATCAGGGAGATCAGGTCGACATAGTTCGCCCCTCATGACGAATTTGCAGCCAACGAGAAGTGTGAATCCCATGTGCAGGCTATACTACTGGGAGAAGAAATTTTAATCCCATAATGGGGATAAACTGCAGGTGTGGAAAAAGTTTAATCCCGTCTTCAGGACAAACTGCAAGCATAGAAAAGTTTAATCCCGTCTTTAGTATAAACTGCAGGTGTGAAAAGTTTAATCCCGTCTTCAGGATAAACTGCAAGTGTAGAAAAGTTTAATCCCTTCTTCAGGATAAACTACAAGCATGAAAAGGTTTGAAATGAAATTAAACCAAGCTGCTGGTTTGAAATGTATGTTTCCCTAAGGGGCAGAAGAGTTTGTAAAAAGAGAGGGTTCAAAACTGGAATGACTGGTGATTGGGTGATCAATACCAAGATGTTGGTTTGATGGTAACTTTAGATATAGTACTGTTTCACTGGTGTCTGAGTTGATTAGCTGTGGAAATTCATCGCCATCTATTTCCTGTAGTCTGAGAGTGCCTCCTGTCAATACCTCCTTGACAACAAACGGGCCTTCCCAGTTAGGAGCGAATTATCCCTTAGATTGATCTTGGTTGTCAATAATCTTCTTCAAAACAAAGTTATATTGTTTGAACTGTCGTAGTCAGATTTTTTTGTTGTAGGATCGTACGATCCTTTGCTGACATAACTGACCATGGAAGATAGTCGTGGTTTGCCTTTCGTCTATTAGAGACAATTGGTGATACCTGTCTTGTACCCATTGGTCTTCATCCAACTGAGCATCCATCAACACTCTGAGGGATTCCATTTCCACCTCTATGGGGAACACTGTTTCCATCCTATAGGGTAATAAGTAGGGGGTTGCCCCAGTGGAAGTACGCATTGAAGTTCTGTAGGCTAATAAAGTCAGAGACAAGAGGTCATACCATCCTTTGTGATTGGCAGAAATTTTCTTCATGATCTTCTTGATATTTTTATTAGCCGCTTCAACAGCACCTTTCATCTTTGGATGGTAGATGACGGAGTTAAGGTGTTTGATGTGGAATTTACTGCATAACTCCTCCATCATCTTGTTATTGAGGTTCTTAGCATTATTTGACACAATGATCTATGGTTGTCCATATCGACAGACTACATTATTTATAATGAAAGCAATGATTACTTCTTTGGTAACCCTGGGGAAGGAGGCTTCTTCTACCCATATGGCGAAGTACTCAATCATGGTGAATATGAATCGATGTCCATTACTGGCTTTGGGTTCGATGGCCCCGATCACATCCATTCCCCACATTGAGAAGGGCCATGGCGAACTCATATTGTGGAGTTCCCTTGGAGGGGCGTGGATAGCATTCCCATGAATTTGGCATTGATAACATCTCTTGACGTGATCATCATAGTCAGCTTTGAGTGTAAGCCAATAATGCCTTGTTCTGAGAATTTTCTTGACAAGTAAGGGGAAGCTCATGTATGGGCCACATACTCCACCATGGATCTCATCCATGAGCCTCTGAGCTTAGTCTTTGTTCAGACATCTAAGGAGACCTAATCCTCCATCTCTTTTTTAGAGTGCATCTCCGCTCAGGTAGAATTTCATAGCAAGTCGACAGATCCGCCTCTTCTCAGTTAGGCTCGCCTCAGCGGGTGTAGATCCATCTCGCAGATACTCCTTGACATGTTGATACCAAGGGTTTTAAATGAGAGGTAGCTCATCCGATACTTCTCCAACATAGTTCCCATAAGTTGGGGCCTTTTGTAGAGAAAATGTGATGCTTAGCATATTTTCCCTGTCAGGTATGTGAATCAAGGAGGCCAACGTAGCTAGTGCATCCGCAATATCATTCCTATTACGAGGAATGTGTAAAAAGGAGATTTCTTTGAACTCCAAAGCCATCTGTGAAACTTGCCGATGGTAAGGCAGCAAATGTAATTCTTTGGTTTGATAAAATCCTATGGATTATTTGATTACCAATTCGGAATTCCCAAAGACTGTTAACTACCTGATGCCCATTAAACGAGCAAGTTTTAGCCCCATGATACAGCCTTCATACTCAGATGTGTTGTTGGTGCTGACAAACTATAATTTGACGGCGATGGGATATTGCTCCCTCGTATCTGATATTAAAACTGCTCTGGCTCCAGATCTTTCTGTATTAACAGCTCCATCAAAATATATTTTGCATGTATGGCATGCATCGTACTGATGGTGTTGATGAACTGTTATTACCCCTTCATTGGGAAGTATGTTTCTAAGGGTTTATAATCCCCTGCAGGTGCGGCGGCCAGTTGATCCACAATTCTTTGACCTTTGACATACTTTTGCGTCACATAGACGATGTCAAATTTTTGTAGGATCTACTGCCATCTAGACAACCGATAATTCAGTATGGGCTTACTGAACACATACTTGAGAGGATCCACGCGTGATATGAGATGGGTTGTATAACCATGGAAGTAATGGTGTAACCTCGTGGAAGCCCATGCTAAAGCACAACAAGTCTTCTCAATCAGCATATACTTATGTTCACTGATGCTGAATCTTTTGCTGAGGTGATAGATAGCTCGTTCTTGGCCTCTATCATTTTTTTGCCCCAGTATATAGCCTATGCATTATCATTAATGGATAGGTACATGAACAGGGGAACATCATCCCTGGGTGGTACCGAAACAAGAGCGTTAAACAGTTGTTCTTTAATGGTAAAGAAGGCTTTCTGACACTCATCGTTCCATTTCATGGAGGAGTTCTTCCTTAACAGCTTGAATACGGGCTCACAGGTTGCTGTGAGTTGAGAGATGAACCTGCTAATGAAGTTGATTCTTCCGAAAAATCCCCGTATTTCCTTCTCTGTCTGAGGAATGGGCATTTCCTTGATGGCCTGGATTTTGGTAGGATCCAGTTTAATCCCTTTGTGGTTGACTAGGAAACCTAGCAAATTTTCTGATTTGACATCAAAGGCGCACTTGGCTGGATTCAACTTCAAGTTGTACTTATGCAAACTATTTAATAGATTTCTGAGATGGTCCAAGTGGTCTTCCTCCTTTCGGGACTTGATAATGATGTCATCTACGTAGATCTCTATCTCTTTATGCATTAAATCGTGGAAAAGAGCCATCATAGCTTGCTGGTAGGTTGCCCCAGCATTGATGAGGCCGAATGACAACCATTTGTAGTAAAAGGTTCCCCAAGGCGCGGTCTTCCTCAGCAACCATAATATAATGGTATCTTGCGAAGTAATCCACAAAGGAGTACATGCCGTATTGAGCAGTATTATCAATAAGAATGTGGATAAAGGGCACAAGAAAGCTATCTTTAAGGCAAGCTTTGTTCAGATCCCGATAATCCACGCAAACTCGCACCTTTCCTCTAGGTTTAGGCAAGGGAACAATGTTAGATATCCACTCCGGATATGTAGACACCATGATAATTCTAGCTTGAAATTGTTTCACAATTTCTTCTTTGACTTTTAAACTCCATTCAGGTTTCAATCACCTGAGCTTTTGCCTAACTAGCTTGAATCCTGCTTTAATGGGAAGGCGATGAAGAATAATGTTAGTGCACAAACCCACCATGTCTTCATGAGAACATGCAAACACATCCTAGAATTGGGTTAATAATGCAACCATGTCATTCCGTTGTTTTGGGGTGAGGTCTGAACCAATCTGGATTAGCTTAGGGTTTTCTAAGGTTCCAAGATTGAAAGAAGTGGTTGGTCAAGGTTGGGTATAGTCTTATCTGTGACCCATTCCTTAATCTCTTAAGGTGTCTCAATATCCTCTTGTATGTCCATCAAGTCTGAGTCCAACTTTGCATCAAAGTTACAGCCCTTGTGGAGAGAATGCACCTCATCAGCAAGTACATGCACATCTAAATTCAGAGTCCTGAAATCAAAAGATGCTTTCACTTAATATATGAAACTATTTAATCATTCAAAGTGTTAGGATGTACTGATAAAATAACTGCTAATATTGTATAGAAAAGAAAACAATTAAAGTTATCTACAAGGCAGAGGGATTTTCTGCCCGTTTTACCCTTGTCGACCAATGCATGGAGTGCTCCTCCAATTATCGAGGGCAAAGTCCTGATGAACTGCAGTGATGGAGGGGTTGACATTGTCCTCCTTCTCCCGAATGATAACCATGACATCTGAGTAATCATCGTCTGGGGTATATCTATTTGTATGTTCATCATGAACAATGACGCGTATGCCTGATATCATCAAAGCGATGTTATGTTTACGTTTTCGCTCCTTTTCTTCCACTTTGGGATCAGGAATCAGTAGCTCTTTTGCTTTGAATGGTATTGTCTTGGGAAACAACATAGCCATTACATGGGCTGACATCTATACTAGAGACTGTATTAGCTCATGCGGTGCAGATGGAAGAAATCGACATGTGGCGGAAGCTTGAGGAACCTTTTTATGCTTATGAGGATTCCTATGACTAGAACTAGCAGCATAGCCTAGTCTGGCTACTCCAATTTGACTGGACACTTGAATAGGGTGCTTAATACCCTGTTGATTTTTACCAAGGCCTTGTCAAGGCTGATGATTTAATGACATCATTTCATTAGTGGCCGACATAACCTCAGCAGAAATATTGGGTACGAGAAGTGGTACTCCAATAAGATGGTATTGAGTGTTACTCACTTCCAAGGTATGAAAACTGGTTAGCTCAACTTCTGAGTTGAAGCTAATGATTTGTAGATCTCCTTGTTCAGGACATTTCGGCTCAGCGTTAACAGTGACTAGACTGTTGTTGATAATGTATTTGAGTTGCTGATGTAGCGTGGAGGGAACAACTCCAGCCATGTGTATCCATGGTCTCCCCAATAATAGGTTGTATCCTGAATCTATCCTGAGGACGTGGAAGGATACATTGAATGTATTTGGACCAATCTCAATTGGCAACTCAATCTTTTTGATGGAATTTCGTCGGGATCCATCAAAAGTTTTAATAACCGTATGACTGCTTTAGATCCGTTTGAGATTGACATTCATATTCACCAAAATGAGATTTAACTTCTTAGAAAGCTTAAAACTAAAATAGTTCCCAATCGGTGGATTATTAAATTGGGAGATTAGTGAATCCGGAT
The DNA here is from genome assembly GCA_020205505.1 of Panax japonicus. Classification (NCBI taxonomy): domain Eukaryota; kingdom Viridiplantae; phylum Streptophyta; class Magnoliopsida; order Apiales; family Araliaceae; genus Panax; species Panax japonicus. The sequence goes on along the minus strand of CM035102.1, from coordinate 43,762,308 downwards.
AGATTGTTACATACGTTGCTTGCTCGTTGGACGAGGATGATTAATCTCATGATCATTTGTGTGGAGACACTAAAGCAAGTATGTAGGTGATTATTGGAGAATAAGTATACTGAACGTGGCTCACTAAGGAATACCTAATAGAGTTTTACTTGCCTGTAAATAGGAATTTCTGTAGTGATATTATTACAAGTGATCCTTGGACTTGAGATCATCATAGTATCTTGTGTATGATGAGTTATACTTTGACTTATTACTTAAGACCCTAAGGGTATATCAAAAGGGATGCTTGGGTATAATAAGTTGTACATGGAGATAATGTATGATCAATAAAGAATTTGCCGCTTCTAGTAAAAGAAGAGAAATGTCCTATGTGATTCGATAAATGACAACCCAATAGTCCTTGGCTAAGGTAGAATGAAATTAGAAAAGAGTTTTTAATTTGCATTATTTGGAGTTGTGCATTTAAGAATCGAAATATATATAATTAAATAAAATAAGACTTTATAGTAATTCCATGTCTTATATTTAATTGGAACATTGTATGGTGGAAGGATTGAATTATACGATAACTATTTACTCAAATGTTCTTTTGTGATTAATGTTGAAATCTATATTATCTGGAAAGTCGTTTATCTCTAGGAGGCATATCCCTAATATAGAATAAATATTATTTATTTAAATAAATTAATAATTTATTTATTTTAATAAGATTAGAATTATTCTAATTGATTTATTCACAACAGGATTAATATGGAGAACCTAAAGGGTCACACCATAAAATAAAGAATAATTATTTAAGAAGTTAATGGCATAATCGTAATAATAAGTTAAGTATATTTAATTTAATCTATGGTGCTAGAATAAATTAAATAACTTAATATTTATTATTTAATATTTTGGAAATATTAAATATAAATTAATAAGAGGAGTCTTATTATTATTATTATTATTATTATTATTATTACTATTATTATTATTTAATTCCTAAAGGAGTTTGGGAATTAATTAATAAAAGCACTCTCATATATCCTAATTAGAGTAGGAAGCTAATTAATTAAAAGAGTTTAATTAATTATATCTAATAAGATTAGGGAGCTTAATTAGTTAAAGGAATTTAAGTAATTAAAATAAAACCCCAATTAGGAGGGTTACTGTAAGACCCCAACTTATTATTAATGAAATTTAATTTTTTCTATTTATTATTTTGAAATAGTAAGGGTTGATTTGATTAATGTGGATAGTTATGGGTAAAATACGCAAATATTTCAAAATAAACAAGTGGTTATAAAATATTCATTGTTGTCGGGGAATATTCGTTTGGTCGTGGAATATTCTTGCTGTCAGGAAATATTCGTACGACGACGCAGTCTTTTGTGGGCCCCATAACGGAAAGCAATTGGATGAAGAAAACGACAAATATAAGTTGTTTAAAAATAACGGCGTAGTTGTTACCGTTAATACTGTTAAAATACTCGGTGGTTAAAACACAGTAGCACACGGTATTGCACCAATAATTGATTCTTACGTAAGAAGGCACTACTCAATAATGGTTACAGTAATTACTGTTCAGTATTTTATTTTATTGATTCAATAATTGCTGCGTTGATTTTTTTTATATTACTGTTATTTCAATAATTGTCACTACACAGTATTTTTCATTATCGAATCAATAATTCATATTATCCGAATAGTATTATTAGATAACATTATTGGCAATGTCTAGAAAGTTCTGTCTAAGGAGAGGTTTGGTCACCTAATTGCGCGCCAGTAAGGAGAAATTCTTATTGGAAAGCCCCCTCTTTCATGGGAACGGCCTGGTTGTCAGTACTGTGATTCTGTAATATTATTTGTGAATAATTAATTATTGATTTATATGATAAGGAAAATATTGATTTTATGTGGATATAGATGGAGAAAATTTTTAATGTGACAATTGTTGAAAATTAATATTTTATCTTTTTATGATAAAATAATTCATTTAAATATATTATTATATTTTAATAATATAATAATGATGATATTTTTATGATGAATGTGGGATATATGAGTATATGTTAAGGAGGAGTATTTTTGTTATCAAAAATATTTAAAGCATGTTTTATGTGTCGGTGGACCCCATTTCTTGACTAAAATTTGATTATACCTTGTAAAATCGACCGTTTGTTGATTTCGGTTAATTTCTATTTGGAATTTGGAAAAACTTTCTTCTGCAAAGTTGTAGAGAGTTAAATTTTCTATAAAAACACGCGAGATTCGAATTTTCAGACAAAAGGGCTATTTATTGTGAATTATTGAAGTTCTGAAGTTTCGAAATAATTGATTTTTGGAAGTTTTAATTGTTTTAATTAACAAAAACGTTTTTTGTTTTTGGTTAGCCTCATTAAACACATGCAAGTTGCTGAATTCAGATGGTTCTAGGTGCGTAGATAAATTTATATATATATATATATATATATATATATATTATATTAAATTTTCTACTTTGGTGTTCTAAGTATTTTCCTATAAATAGGGTGTTTAGGTTAGAATTGAAAATCATACCAGAAACTGAAGTTTTCTCTCTCTATATTATCGAGCGTATTCTTGTGAGTATTTTGAGTATACTTTGAGTATTGCTATACGGTGCAAGTTCAAGTCATAGCTTATATCCGATGTTTCAACTAGAAGTACTGTCTTTCGAGGTATGGGTTATTTGTGACAACCAGAAAATTTTTAAAATCTTGAATGATTAGAATAAAGGTTAAAGAATAAAACCTAGATGAGAATTTGAGGATTTGTTTAAATTTTTCAAGTAAAACCTATATGGTTTGATATTCGAATGTGAATAGAGAAAATATGGGTTACAAAATTTCTAAACCCTAGAAATGAATTAATATGTACTTGAAGGAATATCAAGGATAAGGTATTACGATACCTGTAAATTCGATGTGAACTTAATAGTCTAAGAAATGTTTTATAAGTACATATGGAAATTTTATTATTGGAGATAAGATTTCACATGAAGAGATGCTATGAGGTTAAACGAAGATAAGTATATGTATAGAAATATATATACTTAGTAAGGTGCTATATATTTTAGTAAGAGGAATGATGAATCGAGTTTATGATATTAAGGATCCGGATAAAACTATGTTAGTAATTAACATAGCTTGAGTGTTGGCCTTGACTGACAAATAAGAATTTGAATAAGTATAAAGTCGTTAGTTAATACGATTAGTAATGAAAATGGAGTAATTTAAAATTCAAAATTTGAATTAGAGATAGAATTTTAAAGCATGGACTGCTCGGTTGCGTCCGGAATGTCATGTGTAGTCAGAATGGACAGTAAACACAAAATATGTAAAGGTTGACATTTGGTCAAAGTCAACAGTTGACTTTTATGGAGAAAAGTCAAAATTAGTGTGAGAAGTGAAATATGTTATGATTATGTGAATTATGGATATGAGTAAATAAATATACATTATATAATGTGAATACATTTATTTTGTATATAGGAGTAAATTAAGAATTAAGTTATGTAACCTAATATATATATTAGGTGTGATAATTAAATAACCTAAATGGTTATCGTTATTAGTGGTCCTAATATTTTATTTTTATACTAGTGACCTAATTTAAGAGAATTGTGGAACATGTCATAATTTATTAAATTATTTTGTTCAAATAGGTGAGTAAAGGAATATGAAGATTATTTGATGGTTTATATTTGTTTATTATTTAAACAAATAAAAGAAACTAATGTTATCCTAATTATATATTAGGAATGAAGAATTAAATAACTTAATGGTTATGAGATGAGAGAATTATGGTATTTAGAATATATACCAATTATAAGAGATTTATTTTATACATCTCAGTTAATTAATTTTATATCCTAATTTAATGACAAGGGTAGAATAGAATTAAAGTAATGAACTATAATAAGGTCATAGCCCAATTAATTTGAATAGAGTCCAAGAGAAGTGGATTAATGGACTAAGGAGGTTATATTATTTAAACAAGCCCAGTTAATTAATTAAGTATGGGACTTGTAGATAAATAATTAAGGGCCTAGACTAAGCCCCACTTGTGGGAGAATAATAATATTAAAAATAATATTAAGTTAAGAGATATATTTTTATTATCTCGAGTTATTAATTTTATAACTTAATTAAAATAAGTTTGATTGGGTTATAAAAATTTAGTGTACTAGAGTGATGATTTAAATTCTAAATATTTGAAATGGATACCTTAATTAAATATTTAGGGTGAGATAAGATAGAATGATTGGACTATGTATATATTGTATGGCTCAAAGGATTATTGAAAGCCCAAAAGATTTAATTAGTTGCCCAATTTATTTTAACCCAATTAGTGATGATGGGCATGGTGGTCATTTAATAAAGCAATTTAATGAAAACAATTAAATTAACCAACATGTGGTAATTTGGTGGCCAATTGTTCGGCAATTAAAAAAAAAAGAAGAGAGGATCAGCTATTAAGAAGAAAAAGTGAAAAAGAAAGAGGAAGAAAAAAAACGGGAGAAAGAGAGGGAGAGGGAGAGAAGGAGAAGTGGCCGAAGCCAAGGGAGAGAAGAGGAGGGGGCGGCAGCCCTTGTGTGGGAAGAGGAGGAGATAGAAGATCCTCCATGAAGAGAAGAAGAACAATGAGAAGCAAGGTATAATTTCTTTTCTTTGTTTCTATTTTTTTTTAAATTGATGGAAGGGGGTTTTTGGTGTATGAAGCTCAAACCCTATGATTTATATGTTTTTCTTTAATTCTAGTATGGATCCACCCATGATGGGTGTTGATTTGGTTGGAAACCAAAAGAAGAGAAAAATAAATTTTTTCTAGTTTAGAAACCCAAAATTTCTATGTACTTTAAAAATCCACCGTTTTAAATCTATAACTTCTTTTTGTGATCCGTCAAAAATTAGTGCTAGATATATGTGTTGGCTAGTAAATCCAAGTGGTAGAACTCAAAATTCACGTTTCTAAAAGTCATGGTGTTGATTTACGTGAAAACAGTCCCGGTTTTATGGACAGTTTCGGATCAGTCTGAAACGGGGGAAATTTCGTCCAGTTTTTTTTGCTTTAAAACTTCTGGGCTTTAGATATGTTGTAGTACACTGATTAAGCTTTCCATAGACTCTGGAACGGACTAATTCCGGCTCCGGATGAGGTAGTTATGGCGTTCGGAATGTGTGTAATCAAAACTGTTCACCAATCCCGAACAGCCTTCTTTGTTTAAATTTTTGGACTGATGTGTTCGGATTTTGGGGAAACATCGTGAGACAAAAGTTGTAGCCCTGGAAGTTATCTTCGCGTGGGCTCAAGAATTGCTCGAAAATGTTTTAAAACGCGAGAGTTATGGCTGTTTTAGCGAGGCTGGGTAAGATCCAAAAAATAATATTGAAAATCAAATTGTCCAAAAATAGGAAAAATGCGATTTATGATGTGACACCCTTGAGCATGGCGTTTGCAAGTTCGTAATGAAGTTTTGGGTCGGGTTTGAGGTGTTGTGATGTTTGTGACATTTTAGAATGCTTAAACGAGTTTATTAATTATGAAATAGAAAACAATTGAAATAAATTGTTTATTTATGTGATTAATGACTTGAGTTATTTTTATATGACTAATAGTATTGTATTGATATATTATTAGTAGTATTTAAGGGAAATGTTATTAAAAGGTTAGTAACCTTAGTATAAAATATTATTGCATATTAATAATATTCGACGGGAGATTAAAATAAGAGATTTATGTTATTTCTCAACATAATTGAATCTACAAGCTAAAAGCTAAGCTTGGGGCTGTTGAGCCAAGTTTGGGTTGCTATTATTTTGTGGGGCTATTTAGTACTGCTTGGAAACATGATGGGTTAAAAAAAAAATATAAAAATTATTTATATTAAAGGAATAATATAGTAAATTGAATTTTACTATAAAAGTTATTTATTAGCTGTTTAAGTCCTGAATTAATGAGTAAAGACATAAGATATTACTAAAGCGGAATATAAATGATTGAATCTTCAAAATGTAAAATATTTATATACTCAAATGTGAGGGACCTTTATTTGGTTTAGAAAGGTTAAAATGAATTAAGTTTCTAAATAAACTAATATTCGTTTTGAGTAAGAATATGTAATATTAGTTTGTATAAAACTAATAATCGTTATTGATGAATATACATGCATGTTTTGTAACATATTCGATTATCTAATATGTGTGTGCATGTAAATATAATTCTGTAGGAATTGTGGAGAAACTCTAAGTTAAATTTTGTGGTAATCTCCAATCAAGGCAAGTTTTTCGGTTCTATGATGTTTGTAGATTAAATGTGATTATGTGGTGAGTTACATACCATGCTTTATGAATTGTTAAAGTCAAAATATGACTAAGTTAATTGGGTTATGGAACTCAATTTATATGTGATATGTGATAGCACATGTTGTATAATATAACTCGATAAATTAGAAATGTATAATGCATGAATGTATGCTTTGTAAGGAATTATTGTTGCATGTAGGATATGCATAGTAAAGAATACATGTTGCTGGAAGATATGCATAAATAAGGAAATATAGTGCATATGGAATTGTGTGCTATGTGAAACATGATAGACTGTTAAATTTGCTGGGTTGTCGAGCTCAATCTTGCAAACACAAACTTTTTGCAGGTTAATGATGTTATGCAATATTACTTGCTATACGGATGATGAAGATTGAACGATGTGCAAAAATGAATACATTTTCTTGAATTAGAAATGGTATAAATCTATGATTGATAGTTGTGTCAAATATAATTTGTAGTTATGTATAGTTTGAAATGTTGAATGGTTAAAGAATGTTTATTCTGAAATGAGAATAGATATGATTCTAAAATGAATGAATCATCAATATAAAAGATATGAAGTATTGAGACTTAAGCTTTTAATACATTTACACGGATTATACAAATCATATAATAAATATGATTTTAGTATAAGAAAGAATTATAAAGGTTACGATTCAGGGAATTGATGACTAAAAAAAATTTAATTATTCCGAAATTTTTAGCTATTTTAACATTAAATAATATTCTAAAGCTAGAACAAGGTAGTATTAACGAACAAGATCGGGAAGGAAAATAGTCTCATTTTGGGGGCGCTACAGTATTATTTTCTTCAAAAATGATATTATTTCTTCAATATCATTATGCCGAAATATTGGTTGGAATTTTTATCAAATTTGGAACTTTTTCATGTCGGAGTTACTATTCATGAGTTACTATTCACGAGTACTATTCACGAAGCATGATGATGTTTTTTGTGAAATTTCTATCTTTTGGTGTCGGAGTTACTAGTCACGTATACAGCACTATTCATGTATACGGCACTATTCACGAATACGACACTATTCACCAAAAAATAAAATTTCTTCTTTTTGTCAAAAATATCTATTATGGATACTATCTTTGATTGTATCCATAATTTGATCATTCTTGAATTTTACTCCACTCTGATTACTTATGAAGTATTTTTGGACTTGGATTGTTTAAAATACGAATCCTTAATATTTGTTCTTTTGTTTCACTGCATTCGTTTCCTTTAAAATATTTTTCATCATCCAAAGTCCTAAATGATGATATTACTGAATATCTTTGGTCTGTAGTGCAAAGATGAATGATTTCTTGATGAATATTTTTGGCCTGTAGTGCAAAGATGAATGATTTCTTGATGATTATCTTTGGCCTGTAGTGCAAAGATGAACAAGTGTTCAGATGAACATAACTGACTGGTTAATATCTTTGGCCCGTAGTGCAAAGATGAATAGGTGTTTAGATGAACATGACCAACTGATGAATATCTTTGGCCTGTAGTGCAAAGATGAATATTTGATTCCAGATATATATTGATTGATGTTACAGGGATAAAATATCGACGATGAACTTTTAAATTCATATATAGAAGATAGTAGTTTGCATTCTCTACTTAACTCTTCTAATGAATTGTTGTTTCCGCTGCAGTTGTTGATTTAAAACTGGTTGTCTATTGTATTCTATTAGATTTTCCCTGTTGAAGACTAACAATAATTTGTTGTATATTATCTTAGCCATAATATTCTTTACTGGGCTAGTTGAGCTCACCCTTTTCCTTTTTGTTCTATTTTTCTTCTCAGGAGGCGAGAATATAGCGAGTACTAGTCAGGATATAGAATGAAGGTTCTAGAGAGAGTTGTTTAGTAGTCCTCACCATTTTTGTAAAATAACGTATCAATAATTATGATGGGGATTTATTTACGTGTGGATATTGTCTAGACGACAATATCTGTATTTAAACTCACAGTTTATATGTTGTAATAATAAAGTTATAGTTATTTTTGTACCATGTATTTGGCGACTCAGAATGGGTTGGATGGAATGGACCAATTTTGGGGGCGTCACAGTTGGTATCAGAGCTTAGGAATATGATCTCTGGCGGAGATCGGGGAATAGAACTAGGAGGGGAGAGACGAGTAAATCCTTCGGTAGTGTGTCCTACCTAAGCTTATTTGTTAGTTGGTCAGTATATAGGGATATTATGTGATATATTGATTTCCTTAATTAACCCTTGTTTTATGATAGTATTTGAGAATGTCGACTGAGAATATTAACAGTGAAAATGAGACCGTGGAGACGCCTGTACTCACCAACGAGGAGAACGTGCAACAGGCTGGCAATGTACCTCCTATGAACAACACCACTGAGCGGATGATGAACGAGGGGATGTTTAGAAGCTTTTTGTAGTTCATGCAAAATCAAACGAGGGAGACTCGTGTTCAAAATACAGGAGAAAATGATAGCAATTCACGTGTGGTCACAACCAAGTAGTTCAAAGAGTTGGGACCACCAGGATTCTGGGAAAAGCTGGATCCGATTAAGGCGGAGACGTGGGTCAAACAAATTACCAAGATATTCGATGTCTTGGGATGCACGGAGGAACAGAAGGTTCCATTCGCCACCTTTATGTTCTGTGGCGAGGCAGACTACTGGTGGGAGTCTGTGAAGCGTACACATCCAGCCACACTCAGCATGTCATGGGAGACGTTTCAGAAACAGTTCAATGACAAGTACTTCCCTGAAAGTTTTTGTTATATGAAGGAAGTGGAGTTTATTAAACTGGAGCAGAATAACATGACGGTGTCCCAGTACGAGGCGAAGTTCACCGAGTTAACCAGGTTTGCACCTCATTTAGTGGAGAATGAGGAACGTATGACGCGAATGTTTCTGAGAGGTTTGAAACCCGGCATACGTCTGTATATCATTTCTCATAAATTTTCTCTCTATTCAGATGTTGTCAACATGGCTCAGTTGTTAGAGCGAGATAACGAGTACGTTCAACCGAGGGACCATAACCAGGATCATACCGAAGATAGCAGTCATCAGAATAACGATAACCAGCAGAGAAAGAAGAATACAGACAAAGGCGGTAACCACTCTGGTGGTAATCGTGGCCATGAAAATAGAAGAAGCGAGTTGGGAGGAGATTTTAAAAAGAGGAGATTCAACAACGACCATGTGAAGACGTCAGCGCCAGTAGCAACTGCTTCCAAGGGAGGAGAGAGACCATCGGTCGTATGTTACAAATGCGGGAAAGAGGGACATATCAGCCCAAACTGCCCACAACAGTTTAAGGTATTCTATAATTGTGGAAAAGAAGGACTTATTGCTCGAGATTGTACGGTATCGAAACCCAATTCAGCGGGAATGATGACTCAAAAGGATGTCCCAGAAAAGTCAAAGTCAACGGTTCCTGGAAGAGCGTTTGTCGTGACTGGTCAAAATGAGAGGAACCCGAACGAAGTTAGCACGGGCTAGTTAATTATAAATTCTTGCGAAGTTTATACCTTACTAGATACCGGTTCTACCCATTCTTTTATCTCTCTTGCTTGCGCTCAATGTTTGAATTTGACTACGGAGAAATTAGACTTTGACCTATTTATGGAGACTCCGTTAGGAGAAACTTTCATTACATCCGTTGTTTAGAAATCTTGCTTGATTCAGGTTGGCACTATCACATTACCTGTTAACCTTATTCTATAGAGATATTTACTTTTGATGTGATTTTAAGGTTAACTACTCATCATGCCGAAATTGATTACTTTCGTAAGGTTGTTAGTTTTCATATTCCTAAGCAACCTGTTATTCGAATTCAAGCAATCAAACCATTGTAGTCAAACATTTTTATATCAAGCCATGAGGTCATTCGTATATTACGGATGTCAAGTTTTCTTAGTCCATGTAATGGATTTGAATAAAGACACATCAGATTTGAATAATATTCTTGTTGTTATTGATTTTTCCTGACGTATTTCTTGAAGAATTTCTTGGCTTACTCCCAAAGTCTGATATTAAATTTTGTATCGACTTTAAAACCCGGTACAAAACTCATTTCTAAAATCTCATATCGAATGGCTCCTATTGAACTTCAGGAGTTAAAAATTCAACTATAGAATTTGGTACCTGAGCCTTTATCTGGTGACTTCCTTTGTGGAATGCACCGAAGCAAAACTCTCCGTAGGGGACAATATTCGTGCGATAGTAAACTGATAGGTGTCATTGTAACATGCTATCCAAGGTTGGGATATGAGTCACAGTTGAGAACAACCTAAGTCGATAATCGAAATACGTAGCTTTCTAGGTTTAGTTGGTTATTATCGGAGATTTGTTGAAGGATATTCTCGAATCGCTATTCCATTAACGCAACTGACTCGTAGAGATACAAAGTTCGAAAAGCAAGGAATGTGGGAAGCGCTTAGAAGAACTCAAGAGGAGACTCATTTTAGCACATGTTCTGATCATGCAATCCTGGAAAAGCGAACGTGATAGCTAACGTGTTGAGTAGAAGATCGTATACAAGTACGAGTACGATATTGTCAAAGACTCATTTCGTATAATTTACAAATAATAGAGATGAAGATGAAAACTCTAGGTACCCACGTGATGATATACGAGTATAATCGACTTTAATCGATAAAGTTAAAGTTGTTCAAGCTACACACCGGAGCTGATGAATTTAAAGAAGGAGGTGCAAGAAGTTGTTATTTTAAAAGCGAGAATCGGTGAGGTGAGGAAAGGTCAAACCTTCTATTTATTAATCCATTTGAAATTCTCGATCGAATAGGAACTGTGGCCTATAGACTCGTTTTACCGCCAAGTACGACGCGTGTTCATAACATTTTTCACGTATCGATGTTACGTAAATATGTGGACGACTCGAACCACGTCATTGAGTTAGAACTGGATGAGATAGCCGAAGACTTAACGTACGAGGAGGTACCTGTCAAGATCTTGGATAGGAAAAAACATGTCCTATGTACCGAGGTTATACCACAAGTTAAAGTTTTGTGGAGAAACCATGCTATTGAGGAAATGACCTGTGAGTTGGAAACGGAAATGAAAGTGAGGTATTCTCATCTTTTCGAAACACCAGGTACGTACATCAATTTCGATGATGAAATTTCATAAGGAGGGGAGGTTGTAAGACCCCAACTTATTATTAATGAAATTTAATTTTCTCTATTTATTATTTTGAAATAGTAAGGGTTGATTTGATTAATGTGGATAGTTATGGGTAAAATACGCAAATATTTCAAAATAAGCAAGTGGCTATAAAATATTCATTGTTGTCGGGGAATATTCGTTTGGTTGTGGAATATTCGTACGACGGCGCAGCCTTTTGCGGGCCCCATAACGGAAAGCGATTGGATGAAGAAAACGACAAATATAAGTTGTTTAAAAATAACGGCGTAGTTGTAATCGTTAATACTGTTAAAATACTCGGTGGTTAAAACACAGTAGCTCACGGTATTGCACCAATTATTGATTCTTACGTAAGAAGGCACTACTCAATAATGGTTACAGTAATTACTATTCAGTATTTTATTTTATTGATTCAATAATTGCTGCATTGATTTTTTTTTATATTAATGTTATTTCAATAATTGTCACTACACAGTATTTTTCATTATCGAATCAATAATTCATATTATCTGAATAATATTATTAGATAACATTATTGGCAATGTCTAGAAAGTTTTGTCTAAGGAGAGGTTTGGTCACCTAATTGCGCGCCAGTAAGAAGAAATTCTTATTGGAAAGCCCCCTCTTTCCTAGGAACGGCCTGGTTGCCAGTACTGTGATTCTGTAATATTATTTGTGAATAATTAATTATTGATTTATATGATGAGAAAAATATTGATTTTATGTGGATATAGATAGAGAAAATTTTTAATGTGACAATTGTTGAAAATTAATATTTTATCTTTTTATGATAAAATAATTCATTTAAATATATTATTATATTTTAATAATATAATAATGATGATATTTTTATGATGAATGTGGGATATATGAGTATATGTGAAGGAGGAGTATTTTTGTTACCAAAAATATTTAAAGCATGTTTTATGTGTCGGTGGACCCCATTTCTTGACTAAAATTTGATTATAGCTTGTAAAATCGACCGTTTATGGATTTCGGTTAATTTCTGTTTGGAATTTGGAAAAACTTTCTTCTGCAAAGTTGTAGAGAGTTAAATTTCCTATAAAAACTCGCGAGATTCGAATTTTCAGACAAAAGGGCTATTTATTGTGAATTATTGAAGGTCTGAAGTTCCGAAATAATTGATTTTTGGAAGTTTTAATTGTTTTAATTAACAAAAACATTTTTTGTTTTTGGTTAGCCTCATTAAACACATGCAAGTTGCTGAATTCAGATGGTTCTAGGTGCGTAGACAAATTTGTATATATATTATTATTATATTAAATTTTCTACTTTAGTTTTCTAAGCATTTTCCTATAAATAGGGTGCTTAGGTTAGAATTGAAAATCACACCAAAAACTGAAGTTTTTTTTCTCTCTATATATTATCGAGAGTATTCTTGTGAGTATTTTGAGTATACTTTGAGTATTGCTATACGGTGCAAATTCAAGTCATAGCCTATATCCGGTGTTTCAACTAGAAGTACTGTCTTTCGAGGTAAGGGGTGTTATTTTCTTCAAAAATGATATTATTTCTTCAATATCATTATGCCAAAATATTGGTTAGAATTTTTATCAAATTTGGAACTTTTTCATGTCGGGATTACTATTCATGAGTTACTATTCACGAGTTACTGTTCATGAGTTACTATTCATGAGTACTATTCACGAAGCATGATGATGTTTTTTATGAAATTTCTATCTTTTGGTGTCGTAGTTACTATTCACGTATATGGCACTATTCACGTATACAGTACTATTCACGAATACGACACTATTCACTGAAAAATAAAATTTCTTCTTTTTGTCCAAAATATCTATTATGGATACTAGCTTTGATTGTATCCATATTTTGATCATTCTTGAATTTTACTCCACTCTGATTACTTATGAAGTATTTTTGAACTTGGATTGTTTAAAATACGAATCCTTAATATTTGTTCTTTTGTTTCACTGGATTCATTTCCTTTAAAATATTTTTCATCATCCTCAGTCTTAAATGATGATATTACTGAATATCTTTGGCCTGTAGTGCAAAGATGAATGATTTCTTGATGAATATCTTTGGCCCGTAGTGCAAAGATGAACATGTGTTGAGATTAACATGACCGATTGATTAATATCTTTGGCCCGTAGTGCAAAGATGAACAGGTGTTTAGAGAACATGACCAACTGATGAATATCTTTGGCCTGTAGTGCAAAGATGAATATTTGATTCTAGATATATATTGATTGATGTTACAGGGATAAAATATCGACGCTGAACTTTTAAATTCATGTATAGAAGATAGTAGTTTGCATTCTCTACTTAACTCTTCTAATGAATTATTGTTTCCGCTGCAGTTGTTGATTTAAAACTTGTTGTCTATTGTATTCTATTAGATTTTTCCCTGTTGAAGACTAACGATAATTTGTTGTATATTATCTTAGTCATAATATTCTTTACTGGGCTAGTTGAGCTCACCCTTTTCCTTTTTGTTCCATTTTTCTTCTCAGGAGGAGAGAATGTAGCGAGTACTAGTCAGGGTATGGAATAAAGGTTCTAGAGAGAGTTGTTTAGTAGTCCTCACTATTTTTGTATAATAATGTATCAATAATTATGATGGGAATTTATTTACGTGTGGATATTGTCTAGACGACAATATCTGTATTTAAACTCACAGTTTATATGTTGTAATAATAAAGTTGTAGTTATTTTTGTACTATGTATTTGGCGACTCAGAATGGGTTGGATGGAATGGACCAATTTTGGGGGCGTCACAGTTGCCCACATCTATAAATAAGATGAGTCTTATTATGGGTGAAGGGGGTTGACGTTTTCACAGAATACGTAATTATAATAGTTGTGAGAGTACACCCTTTTTTTATGAGAGATAAAAAAACTAGGATTTTGTCAAATACCCATCTTCTTGAATCTTTCTTCTTCCTTTGTAGATCACCTCTAGAGGCCAAACACTTGAGTGGCTAACGTTGATCAAAGGAAGAAACAAAACCCGGCGGATTCAAGTTGAACGCGAAAAGGATTATAGGTGAACTTGTACCTGAGGAAGCTCGAATCTTTAAGGGTATGATTCTTGTTCTTCATATCTTTTCGTTTAATTAATAATTGTGCATAAAGGATGATCTGGGTATATGCTTTGTAAAATTTTAAAACTCTAATTTTCCACGTTTCTGTTTTTTTTATACAATTTGATTGCGTTCATAAATATTACAAACCTAACAGTGGTATCAGAGCCAAACCTTTATGCGAATTATTAATTATTTTAATTTGATATGTATATTGATATGTGTTTAGAATAATTTAATTGGGCATGATTTATTGTATAAAAAAATCGCGAAACAATTACGTACTAAAATTCATCTTTTTCTCTAATCCTGTAAAAAATGAATGATTTGTTTTTTAAAGTGATTCACGGATTCATGTATATATATATATATATATATATATATATATATATATATATATATATATATATATATATATATACGAGAAGCTTCAAAAGCATAATTCTTAAATAGCATAATGCCTTAAATAGCATAATTTTATCAAAACGACGTAGTTTTGTAAATACGCGGTGGCATTTTTGTAAATACCATGCCACCGCGTATTTACAAAAATGCCACCGCGTCCTTACAAAACTACGTCGTTTTGGGTGTGTTTTTAATACCTACACCAACCAATGTATATATAGTCTGCCCAGACTGTACAGATATATTTTGTTATAGTTATCCAAATCACGCCCAAAACACTGTATAATGTAAAAATTTCAATTCCATAATATTTTTTTTTAGTTGTTTCAAAAAAAAAGCAAAAAAAAAAAAGGTCCGTATTTTAGTACAGTCCGGGATCCCGGACTGGATCCGGACTGTATATATATATATATATAAACAATACAACCTTTTCTTATATATAAGGATTCATTTCCTGGATTCACGTGGCCCAAAGTTGATGCAGATTTCGTTATCATTATATGGTATATAAATATAATATGATTCCTGGATTCATGATTTCATTTATATATGTAGTTTATATATATATAAACAGATTAGACCCGTATGGTAATTATATATATATATATATATATATATAATTTATAATTAAAATAAAAAATTTATTTTAATTTTAAAATTAAATTTCTTGCTAACTAAGTAGAGTTGGAATTGGATTCCATGATAACTAATTGGAGTTGAAATTAGATTCCATGTCCCCTTAAATAAAGGAGTTTATTTAGATATGAAATAACATTTCATATTATTCAAAATAAAAGAGTTTATTTGTGAATAAGAAAAAAAATTAGTGTTTCCTTAAACAAAGGAGTTTATTTAGATATAGAATACGATTTCATATTATTCAAAATAAAGGAGTTTATTTGTGAATAGAAAATAGAATCCGTGTTCCTTTTAATAAAACTTTTTTTACTTGGAATTGGACTCCATAATTAATTAAAATAAATGATTTTATTTTGATTAAAGATTTTGATTAAAATAAAATAATTTATTTTATTCAAAATTGAATAAATTAAAATAAAAGAAGTTTATTTTGATTAAAATTTGGATTAAAATAAAGGAGTTTATTTTGATTCAAAATTAGATTTTATACTAACTAAATTTGCCCATTAAATGATATCAATATATATATTGAATATTTATTATTCATGAGATGAATGTTATTTATTGATGCATATGGTGATGTGTATATAATAAATGAGATTGATTATGAACTATTGACTAATGTGATTGGATTTTATTTTAGTTGGATGCATGAATGTATTAGTTTTATTAAATGGAGTCTGTGTACCTCGTCTTCTCTAATTTTTTTCTTAATGTAAATTCTATCGTCCTCCTATGTACTTCCTTTTGACTGTTGATCAAGTTTTTTATTTATTTTAAAATAGTTTGTAATAGGAATAGTTAGAATAAATTTTGAAGAATTAGAGATCAAGGGACAAAGAGTGCTTGAAGACCCATTTGTAATGGAGCACGGGTTTAAATGTAATAGTTATATTTAAATATTAATTCTTACACCCCTAAGTTTTGACATTTTGGTTCATTTGGTGGGTCTAGTGAACCAAACAAGAATAAGTCCATAATCAATCCAGGTAGAATATAGTATTCTATATGTGCGTGCTTATACTATATATATTATATATTATGCAAATATGATTCGCATGTTAATTAATATGAAACATATTATATATATATATATATATATGTGTGTGTGTGTGTGTGTGTGTGTGTGTGTGTGTGTGTGTGTGTGTGTGTGTGTGTGTGTGCATGCGCGCTAAACAAGATAAGACAAATTAATTACATGCAAGCCTCTCAAATTTTTTATATTAAGTCCTATGCGTTCAAAGATATTTGGAATATCGAACGTCGCCTTCTAGCATGATAAAAATAATAAAGTATCAATTAATTATTATAAGTTTGTTGTGTCACCAAAAGGCTTATCTTAATTCTTTGAGATGTTAATTTTATCAGCATTTGATGCTTATAAAGAAAATTAAACAATATTATTTTGTTGTGTCACCACAAGGACAATATTTTTCTTTTTTGAATATATGGAGTGCTAGGTTGGACTTAACTTAAATCATTTTAGTTCGGATGTGCACACACTTAACCATTATGATCTAAGAGGCAAAATACAAGGAGTTACATAGTTGATGTAATTGACAAGAGTAGTCTACCTATTTATTTATATATAGTTTGTTGTGTCACCACAATGCTATATACATTTGAAATGAGATCCTTATTCTCTCTAGCAAATCTTTAATTAGATTTTGTCGAACTATATAAGTGAGGGTAATATAGTTTGATGTAAATAGTGGGAGATACCAATTTAAAACAAGACCTAAATTATTTTGGTAATTAATAAAAGAATGTATGCTAAAATATTGTTAATTACAAATTCATTTACAAAATTTTACAATGTCTAAAATTACTATCACTGCGTAGCATATTAGGTGCTAAATTAACCAAACCAAATTAAACAGATTGGTTAAGGAATTTGAGAATAGTTCTCATGCCTGAAATGCTATCTTATGTCCTTAATATGCCTATCCCTGCAATGGTTGTAGATAATACCTCTGAGGAAGAGATTGCTACTTTTAGAAAGTGGCAAGATGATTCACAGATGGCCCAATGCATCATGCTCGCATCCATGAGTAACGAGCTTCAGCATCATCATAAAACTATGGATGCTCCTACTATACTCTTGCACGCCAAGTAGTTAATGGTGATGAAAGTAGGACTGATAGATATCAGATATCTAAGGAGCTCTTCCGATCTAGAATGTCTGATGACACTACAGTACAGACAAAAGTTCTCAACATAATCAATTTGATTGATCAATTAGGACAGCGCATTTTGTCATGGATGGAGAATTGAGCCAAGATTTGATCTTTCACGCACTCCCGGACTCCTTACACAATTGTTGTGAATTTTTTATATAAACAAGCTAGATATCAGCCTTGCTAATTTGCTTAACATGTTGAAAATGTTGAGAGTCACTTTCCAACCAAGAAAGACCATGTCTTGCTGGTAGGGGCCAAAGGATCTTCTAAAAAGAAGAACGATTCAAAGAAGGTAAATAGAAAGGAAAAAACAAAGGATAATAAGAACAAAACTGATACGGATAGCAAAGGAGTTTGCTTCCACTACAATAACCCTGGACACTAGAAAGAAATTGCGAGAAGCATCTTGCATATGCTAACCAAAGAAGCTTAGTGAAGTTTCGGTTACAAATACTAATTTGTTAATGAATTAAAATAATTTTTTCATTAAGTCAAGGTTCTACTTGGGTATTGGATACCGACTTTGGTTATCATAAATATAGAATTATGAAGGGACCAAGTAGAAGTAGAAAGCTAAACAAATATAAGTAATCATGTGTGGAAATGACGCAAAGGTTGCCACATTAGCCATATAAACTTATAGTTTAGCAATGCCTATAGGCAAATCCATTAAATCAATAAATTGTTATTGTATTCCAATTCTCATTAGAAATATTATTTCTATTTTGTTGTTAGACAATAAAATCTATGGTATTATATTTAAGAACAATTGTTGTTCTATTTATAATAACAATTTTTTTGTATAGAACTAGAATATTACTTAATGGATTTTATATGTAACACCCCCAAATACAGGTACTTGAAACCCGAATTCAGTGCTTTACGATACCATTTCTATGAGCAGAAATAATACTAATAATAATAACAATAATATAAATATCAAACTTAACTTACATTTATTAGAGTCTAATCCCAAGTAGGCAACCTTTACTATAATTCTTTACATGATATAAAATATATATCATTATCTTAATACAACTTAACTATTACAAAAGATACCATAAAACATATTCTATTTGCTTTCATTTCCACTTGTTCTTGTCTGAACCTTCAGGTTGATCACACTTAGCTGAAAAAATTTAAATTAATCAAGGATGAGCATTTGAGTGCCCATCAAGTAATAACAATTATAAATATAATTAGTTGAAAGAATTAAATGTTTTCTCTGTACAACACTTTTACAACAAATCAATAATTATGAATTAAACTAAACCAATCATAACCATATATTATTTCTATATCAAAGTTTTTGAAACTACGTATTGACTATATATATAGGGTTGTCAACAAATTATGAACATTATTTTCCGTTTTTGAAAAGGTTAGACAGAACTTCATCTGCAAATCGTCATAACTTACGGGCACGAGGGTGTACATCCCATGGACCCTGTATTGATCAATACTACATTACAAGAACGATATTATCGTTCATCCTTTGTTCGCCTTGGCGCATAAATTTTTTTTCATGTTCGGGATGTTCATAATTAGTCAGGAATTCGAACCAAAAAAATTTAATTGGATACAAAAGAGTTTTATCATATTCAATGATATTTTTTAATCTGTGTCTAGCTATGTCAAATAGCTTAGATGACTTTTACAGTATTCATACTGGGGATAAATATATATATATATATATATATATATATATATATATATATATATATATATATATATATATATATATCAACATGTGATTAAATATAATGATTATCCAAGTGGGGACACTTGTATAACCATATTTAAAATTTAACGAACAAAATATATATCTGATTTTTTTAATATAATATCATGTTGATAAACAAAGATCGGATATAGAATATATCATAATAGGTTTAATAATCTAGCATAATAATAATACAATTCTGATACATTCTTACTCATGTCCATTGCATAAAGAAAATGCAAAGGTAGGATACTTATCTGGTCTGCTGCTTACAATACGCAACTTAGTTTTATCTTTTATACAGAAACATATCATTCATAAGATCATTCTATCGATTAGAATCACATATCATAACGTATAGTACTACTTATTGCAGTCAGCACATAACCTAATCACCTTGTCACACATATTCAACATCCATTGAATCACAAACAAACACATTTACAGACACATTATATAAGTCCAGATCAATTTCTGAAACTTGTCGGCGTACCGACGGCTTTATCGAGTAATTATCGAGTCTAAGACTCTATATCGAAGTCCAATAACTATTTAAACTGTTTAAATAACAGTCGTATCATTTTTAACTGATTGACAATAATTTTTAAACATTTATTATAATTTATCACAAATTTTTAAACACCGGAATCATTATAAAAAGATTTAAATATCAAATAATTCTATTATCATTAATATTTAATTAATATTAAACTATTAATGAAACCATGCCAACATATTAAAGTTACTTATAATAACTTAAAATACTTTAAAAGTAATAATAGTACACTTGAATGATTTTTAAAAAATTTAAAATCATTTTTAAATAATTATCATTAATATTAAAATGTTAATGTACCATTTATCCAAATATTAAAAGTCATAAATTATAACTTAAAATATTTTAATTCATTAATATCCTTTTTAAATGATTTTTAAATAAAATCATTTTTAAATTATTTATTTAATATAATTATTAAATAAACTTAATATCATTAATATTAAATTAATATTATTAATACTAAATTATTAATGAACCTATCCTTTAAATATTAAAAGTTATATTTTATAACTTAAAATATTTTTAAATATTTTATTTTTATTTAAAATGATTTTTATAATATTAAAATCATTTTTAAGCTAATTTATTTAATATAAAAATTAAATAAATCTATTATCATTATTTTTAAAATATTAAAAATTTTAATGACAAAATATCAAAAGTTATATTTTATAACTTAAAATATTTTATAATACTTTAAATCATTTTTATATGATTTATAAATTATTTATTCTATTTTGTCAAAATTTATTTAATACATTTATTAAATAACTTAATTATCATTAATATTAATTTATTAATTAAATTTCATCACAAAATATTAAAAGTCATTAAAAATAACTTCAAATATTTTCTTATAACATAATATAATTTTAAATGATTTTTGAAGTATTGAAATCATTTTAAAATAATTTATTTAATATAATTATTAAATAAATTAAATACTTTTAATATTTCAAAAATAATAAATATTTATGAAATATATTCAAAATTATTAAAAACTAATTTTCAGACATTAAAATAATTTTTAAGAATTTATTTTTTATTTTTAATAATTTAAAACTATTTTTTCTATTTATTTACTAAAAATAATAATTTTATAAATAAAGTGTCGCTATAGGTGCCTTAGGCGACAAAACTGTCGCTAAATGTGTTCTTGAGTGTTCTTGGGCCAAACCGAGATCTTCATGTCAGATAACAAGTGCACTACTTTGACCAACAATATCAAACAGATCATAAAGTTTCTGGACCATTTTAGACATTGATCATGTAGTATTGATGTAATACTACATGATCCAACCTTTATTTAGGTCATACCATCAGTCCAATTCAAGATCTAAGCTGCAGAAGTTATTGTCAGACATGTTCTTGAGGTTCTGGGTTGCCCAGAAACTCAAGGGTTCTACTTTGATGCTTTATATCATGCACTACAAGGCTGGTTTATGTGATCTAACACTTTAAGTGTGTAGATGACATATAAATGAAGAGATATAATACATAAAACACATATAACATCAAAAGAATTTCAAGATAAAAGCCAGTCAAAGTACCTTCCCGGAACTGTTCTTGAAGATTTCTCGGTTTTCCAGAAATGTTCTTGAGCAGTTTCGTCAACTCATGTTTGACCAACACTCAAATCGATTCTGATAAGTATCTGGGTAATGTAAAAGCATGTGTATGTAGTACTCATGTCCGTCTACTAGTATGTAATAAGAACATGATTAAAACACTTAACAGAAAGGAAGATCAAAGCTCTGCAAAAACACTATCAGGCGTTCTGGGCAATTCTGAGCTGCCCAGAAATAGTCAGTTAATGGGGGTCAACGACTTTTGACCATCAATAACTTCCAATTGGTTCATGATCTGACTTCGATTCTTGTACCAAATGAAAGATCTCATAACAGACTACAATTACAAACTTTCAAAACACAAAATTAATTAAAGATCACAAAGATATAAGGCCTGACATTCGTTGTTGATGAGTGAGTTTTATACACATGAATTGGATACATTCGAGCTTAATTTATTGTTGTTCTCAAGTCTTTTAGGATGTTTTTATGTGTTTGTGTCTATTCATGCATGTTTTATATTGTTTTGTAGGAATTGGGACAAAAGTTACTTGGATCGATGTTTGGGGTGGCTAGATTCGCGTTTTCGGCTTGCTATTTACACAGAAGTCACTTCAGAGCTAATTTGACTATAGCTCCGTATATTATTTCACGAAACTTCAAAAATGAAAGTTGTAGATCTACGTTTCCTCTTTCCAGAACATCTTGAATCATCTAAATCGGAGTTCGAACGAAGAAGTTATGGCCATTTTCCCAAAGGACGTCGGTGCAGAAAATGTTGGAAAAAGGAGCAAGTGCCTAGGCGCTCCATACAAGCCTAGACCAAGCGCCTAGGCGCTCCAAGTCAGAAACATAATGCAGCCCAAGTGCCTAGGCGCTTGAAATTGCCCTATGATGAGCGCCTAGGCGCTCTAGTGCTTAGAAAGTTGCGTTTTTCTGCTGTCAAGTGGGTTTTTGAAGCCAAAGAGGAGTCTGAATGAGGGCTGAGACCAATACAAATAGGAGAGGACTCTAAAAAAGGGGGAGAACGAATTTTGCAAGCAATCAATCAATTTTTCAAGAGATTTGCAGAGAGACACGAGAAAAATTACAAAGAAAAATCTCAGTTTTTCTAGCGAGCATAGGATGAGTATTTCAAGGCGATTTTCAAGACGATTGCGATTCTAGGCTACGTGAGGGGTGTTTTTCAATATTCTTCATCTTAGTTTATTATTTGTAATTGAAAAGATGATTTCCATGATTTATTCAGTGTTTATTTAGTTTATTATGAACAAAATCACTTTTTAGGCTTATGATGGATCTTTTAAGTGAATCTATGGTTTTGTAAACTTTGATTTCCAATTTAATAAGCTATTTCCAGTTTATCTATATTAATTTGTGCTTGAATCTACGAATTGCTTGATCAACAATTCTTTGTGGATTTGGATGGAATCGAGAGAGGATATTCAAATCTAGACCTAGTTGATATAGCATGTGTTCAGGATTTTGTTAATAGCTTAAACTTGATGAGTGTTAAGGTAGAGATATGCTTGACATCGCATGTAATCGTATAGAGAACTTATTCTTCAACCTTCTTCAATTGTAATTCACATAGAGATATAGTGAGTTAGTTGCTTAAGGTGTTTAACGGATTTCTATCTTAATTGTGGATTGACGTTAATATGGTATTAGTGCATCGAGAGGTGGTTAATACTGTGAGACCCCAGATTTTATGAATAAATATTTAATTTTCTCGAATTATATTTTTGAAAATTATGGTGTGGATTTGATATAATATTATAGTTGTGGGTAATATTTATAAATGTTGCAAAGTACGCAAGTTGTTATAAAATATTCGTTTGGTCGGGGAATATTCTTTTTGTCGGGGAATATTCGTACGACGGTACAATCATTGGTGGACCCCACAATGGAATTATTGTCGGATTGAGAAAACGACAAAAATACTTTATGAAAATAACGGCGGAGGTGTTACCGTTAATACTGTTGAACTACTCGGTAGTAAAAGTACAGTAATACGCGTTGTTGCATAGTAGCACACGGTATTGATTATTGAGGCTTACGTGAAAAGTCATTCAGCTATACTCAATTATTGTTACAGTAATTGCTGCATCATATCTCTTATATTATTGATTTAATTATTGTCACAGTATCATCTGTATAATATGTTATATTATTTAAACAATAATTGAGACGACAATTTATAATGATTAATAATTGTTGAAAGATTAATTATGTGTTGATTAAAAATAAAATGATTTCTAGTAAATTTTTTTATTCAATCCTTGATGTATATAAAGAGTATATTATGAGACGTTGGTGATAAGTTTAATTATTTATGGGGGGGCCATATGTCGTCATCTAAGAGTCTCTTTCATAAATAGTAATTATTTTCGTAAATAGTAATTATTTTCGTAAATAGTAATTACCTTTGTAATAGTAATTACCTTTGTAAATAGTAATTATCTTCGTAAATAGTAATTACCTTCGTAAATAATAGTTACCTTCGTCAATAGTAGTTGTCCCTTCAATATTACCAAGAGTTAACTGCCTCTTCGGTGTTCCAAGGGTTAATTACCCCTTCACAAATAGTAGTTGTCTCTTCAATATTACCAAGAGTCATTTTGACCCTTCGTTAAAACTAAGAGCCACCCTCAGTTTTTCTATAAATAGAGGCCTAGGGCTTCATTATTTCTTACGAATTCGTTCAAGCTATAGAGAGAGAAAGTATAGAGAATAAGAGAGAAAGAAGAAGAGTTTTCTGCTACTTCACTTATATCCAGTTCTTCTAAGGTAGGGAATATTATTTGTTGTACTTCTTTCTTCTTGAAGAGAACTTATGTTATTCCATTCTTTGTTATTCTGTTGGAATAACCTGTAAAAGTGGCATACCCTATACATGACCTGTATACGCGGTACACCCTATACTTGGTGAAATCCTTATGTTATTCCATTCATTATTATTCTGTTGGAATAACCTGTATACGCGGTTTACCCTATACTTGGTGACATTCTTCTATTATTCTGTCGGAATATCCTGTCTGTGTGTTTTACACCGGACCTGGTTCCATTTACTATTCTGTCTTTACATTTCTGTCGGAATATCCTGTCTGTGCTATACGCCGGACCTGGTTCCATCATTTACTATTCCGCATTTATTATTCTGTTGGAACATCCTGTCGGTGTGAATTTCACCTGACCTGGT
Source organism: Panax japonicus (assembly GCA_020205505.1). Classification (NCBI taxonomy): domain Eukaryota; kingdom Viridiplantae; phylum Streptophyta; class Magnoliopsida; order Apiales; family Araliaceae; genus Panax; species Panax japonicus. Next base: position 43,737,487 of record CM035102.1, on the reverse strand, counting down.
TCCGTTATTATTATTCTGCTGGAATAACCTGTCTGTGCGGTCTATCGCATGCATGGTGATTTCTTTTGCTATTCCATTCTTTATTATACTCAGTTGGATAAAACTTTGACTTCTATACTCCATAAAATTAGTGGAATATCCTTGATATTTGCGCTTCATCCAGTATCCTTTCATGAAAATATTCTTCTGATCATTCTTGAATTTTACACCACAAAACAGTATCGTGTTAAAAATTTGGATGTTAATAATTTCTGGATAAAATAATTCTTGAACTTGTTTTATTGAATTCTTATAAAATTGTCATCATCCTCTTATTTATATTTTTGAAAGTCATCTGTGGCCTGTAGAGCATGGATGGACTTGGTATGATTATGACCAGGGATTATTCGGTATAATCATGACCGTAATGTTACAAATGATGTGGTAAAAGTCTCATTTGCCGTAGTGCATTGATGGACAGTTGTTGGCATGATCATGACCATTAATGAATACACAAATATTCTTGGCCGTAGTGCATGAATAATTGTGGTCGTGATACTAAAGAATATCCTTGGCCGTAGTGCGGGGGTGATTCGATGATGTGGAATATTTATTAAGCTGAGTCTCAGCTATAACGATGATGAAAAACCTTTTAAATCATAAAAGATAGTAGATTTTATTTTCTACTTGACTCTTTTAATGGATTGCTGGTTCCGCTGTAGTTAAACTTGATGTTTATTGTATTTTATCAGTTTAACACTGTTGAAGGCTAATGATAATTTATTCTGCATTATCTTAGTCATAATATTTCTTACTGGGCTAGTTGAGCTCACCCTTTCTTTCACTGTTCTCTTCAGGAAATGAGAATATAGCTGGGACGAGTCGGGGAACGGAGTGATGGACCAGAGAATAGTATTAGTAGTCCTCACTATTCTGTTAAATAGTGTGACAATAATTGTATTGAGGACACCTTTTGAGTTTGTATGCTCTCTAGTAGACAATAATTTAATTCAAACTCACAATTATGTTTTGTCGTATTGTACACGACAGTTGTATTAGTAAGTTGTATTTGGATTCTGTACCATGTATCTGGCGACTCAAGATGGGTGATGTATACCTAATTTTGGGGGCGTCACAGTTGGTATCAAAGCTTAGGGATATGATCCCTGGCTAAGATGTGAGAATAGTACTAGGAGGGGAGAGACGGGGAATTCCTTCGCTAGTATGACCTACCTAAGTTTATGTGCTATTTTATTGGTCGGTCAGAATATAGGGATAATATGTTACATGTCAATTAACCTTTTGTTTTGTGGCAGTATCTGAAAATGACATCTGAGAATGTTGAGATTGGCAATGGAGCACAGACGATCGTTGATTCACCACATATCAATAATCAGGATAATGTGCACCAGGAAGGCGAAAATCCTCATGCAAACAACAACACTGACCAAATGACGAATGATCAAATGTTCAGAGGTTTTATGCAATTCATGCAGCAGCAGGCGAGAGCAACTCCTGTCCAAAACGTAGATGGAAACGCGGGAAACTCTCGGGCGGTCACCGCTAAACAGTTCAAGGAGCTGGGACCACCAGAGTTTAAGGGAGAGCCAAAACCACTTATAGCTGAAACATGGATAAAGCAGATCACCAAGATATTTGATGTCTTGGGATGTTCCGAGGAGCAAAAGGTTCCCTTTGCCGCCTTTATGTTGCGCGGAGAGGCAGATTACTGGTGGGAATCGGTAAAACGTACTCAACCTGCTGTACTGAAGATATCTTGGGAGAAGTTCCAGGAGCTGTTCAACGACAAATACTTTCCCGAAAGTATTCGCCACATGAAGGAGGTGGAGTTTATTAAGTTGGAACAAAATAATATGACCGTGTCGCAATACGAGGCAAAATTTGCAGAGTTATCACGGTTTGCGTCCCATTTGGTGGATAATGAAGAGAGAATGGCGCGAATGTTTTTAAGAGGTTTGAAGCCGGAGATACGTCAACATCTTATTTCTCATAAACTGTGTTTGTATTCTGATGTTGTAAATAGGGCTCAGTTGGTAGAGCGCGATAACGAGTCAACGCAATCAAAAGAGAGCAGCCGGCAAAATGATAATACCAGTGAGAGCAGTCATTGAAGCGGTGACAACAAGCGTGGAGGACATCATCAGGCCAGAAATGGTAACCACTTCGGTGGTAATCAGGGCCAAAACAATAAGAATGGACATTTCAAAAAGAGGAGATTCAACAATGATGGAAAGACGTCAGCACCAGCACCCGTTGTTAAGGAAGGAGAAAGACCACCTATCATATGCTTCAAATGCGGAGGGGAGGGACACATCAGTCCAAATTGCGCGATGCCGTCCAAAGCATGCTATAATTGTGGAAGAGAAGGTCACCTAGCCCGATTTTGTCGTTCACCGAAGACAAGTTCAGCTAGGATGGAGGCACCAAAGGATGTCCCAGGTAAGCCAAAGCCGATAGTTTAAGAGAGAGAGCGTTTTTTTTCCGTGACGAGGAACCTGAATAAAATTATCACTGGTATGTTAGTCATAAACTCTTGCGAAATCTATACCGTGTTAGATACCGGTTCTACTCACTCTTTTATTTCACCTAGTTGTGTTCAATGTTTGTACTTAACTTCGGAGAAGTTAAACTTTGATTCATCTATTAAAACTCCGTTGAGAGAAACCTTCGTTACCTCCACTATTTATAAATCTTGTTTGATTCAAATCGACACTTTCACGTTACCTGTCGATCTTTTGTCTTTGAAAATACCTGTCTTTGATGCGATTTTAGGAATCGATTGGTTAACTACTCATCATGCTTTTCGTAAGGTTGTTAGCTTTCATATTCCTAACAAACCTGTTATGCGAATTCAAGCAATCAAACCACTAAAGTCAATCATTGTCATTTCAAGCCATAAATAAAGAGCCCAGTCCTTTCATTGTTGACTTCCTTATGTGGAATGCACCGAAGACAGACTTTCCGTAAGAGACGTTGTGAATAACGATGACAAGTTGATAGGTATCAATGTGAAGTGTTATCCAAGTCTTGGATGAGGGTCACAATTTTGAATGATATTTCTAGTGTTAATAAAATTTCTGACGTATTCTTGAAGACTTCTTAGCTTACCCCTAGAGCGTGAAATCGATTTTTTTTTATTGACCCCAGTACAAAACCCATTTCTTAAACCCTCAAATATTTTCTTCACCTAAAACGAACGTATAACGTGCCAAAGACGTTGGCTCGAGTTGTTGAAGATTACGATCATATCATTTAATATTATCGTGGGAAAGCGAACATGGTAGCTGACGTGTGAGTAGAAGATCGTATGCGTTTACAAGTGCAAATATACGAACTCACGTGAAGATAACGAATATAAAAGTAGAATCGACTTTAATCGATAAAGTTAAAGCCGCTCAAGCTACACACTCAGAGCTGATGAATGTGAAGAATTAAGAAGGTTCAAGAGGGCGTTATTCTAGAAGCAAGAATTGACGAATAGAGGAAGTCTAAACGCTCGATTTAGTTGGCCCATTTGAAATCCTCGATTGAGTAGGAACTGTGGCTTATAGACTCGTTTTACCGCCAAATATATTGCGTGTTCATAACGTTTTTTTTGTATCGATGTTACGTAAATATGTGGACGACCCGAACCACATTATTAATTTAGAACCGGACGAGATAGCGGATGATTTAACGTTTGAAGAGATACGTGTTACAATCTTGGATAAGAAGAATCGTATTAAACACTCAAAAGTTATATCTCAAGAGTTAGAATTTGAAGTGAAGTCAAGGTATCCTCACATGTTCGGCATACCAGGTACGTACGTAAATTTCGAGGGCGAAATTTCTTAAGGAGGGGAGATTGTGAGACCCCAGATTTTATGAATAAATATTTAATTTTCTCGAATTATATTTTTGAAAATTATGGTGTGGATTTGATATAATATTATAGTTGTGGGTAATATTTATAAATGTTGCAAAGTACGCAAGTTGTTATAAAATATTCGTTTGGTCGGGGAATATTCTTTTTGTCGGGGAATATTCGTACGACGGTACAATCATTGGTGGACCCCACAATGGAATTATTGTCGGATTGAGAAAACGACAAAAATACTTTATGAAAATAACGGCGGAGGTGTTACCGTTAATACTGTTGAACTACTCGGTAGTAAAAGTACAGTAATACGCGTTGTTGCATAGTAGCACACGGTATTGATTATTGAGGCTTACGTGAAAAGTCATTCAGCTATACTCAATTATTGTTACAGTAATTGCTGCATCATATCTCTTATATTATTGATTTAATTATTGTCACAGTATCATCTGTATAATATGTTATATTATTTAAACAATAATTGAGACGACAATTTATAATGATTAATAATTGTTGAAAGATTAATTATGTGTTGATTAAAAATAAAATGATTTCTGGTAAATTTTTTTATTCAATCCTTGATGTATATAAAGAGTATATTATGAGACGTTGGTGATAAGTTTAATTATTTATGGGGGGGCCATATGTCGTCATCTAAGAGTCTCTTTCATAAATAGTAATTATTTTCGTAAATAGTAATTATTTTCGTAAATAGTAATTACCTTTGTAAATAGTAATTACCTTTGTAAATAGTAATTACCTTCGTAAATAGTAATTACCTTCGTAAATAATAGTTACTTCGTCAATAGTAGTTGTCCCTTCAATATTACCAAGAGTTAACTGCCTCTTCGGTGTTCCAAGGGTTAATTACCCCTTCACAAATAGTAGTTGTCTCTTCAATATTACCAAGAGTCATTTTGACCCTTCGTTAAAACTAAGAGCCACCCTCAGTTTTTCTATAAATAGAGGCCTAGGGCTTCATTATTTCTTACGAATTCGTTCAAGCTATAGAGAGAGAAAGTATAGAGAATAAGAGAGAAAGAAGAAGAGTTTTCTGCTACTTCACTTATATCCAGTTCTTCTAAGGTAGGGAATATTATTTGTTGTACTTCTTTCTTCTTGAAGAGAACTTATGTTATTCCATTCTTTGTTATTCTGTTGGAATAACCTGTAAAAGTGGCATACCCTATACATGACCTGTATACGCGGTACACCCTATACTTGGTGAAATCCTTATGTTATTCCATTCATTATTATTCTGTTGGAATAACCTGTATACGCGGTTTACCCTATACTTGGTGACATTCTTCTATTATTCTGTCGGAATATCCTGTCTGTGTGTTTTACACCGGACCTGGTTCCATTTACTATTCTGTCTTTACATTTCTGTCGGAATATCCTGTCTGTGCTATACGCCGGACCTGGTTCCATCATTTACTATTCCGCATTTATTATTCTGTTGGAACATCCTGTCGGTGTGAATTTCACCTGACCTGGTTCCGTTATTATTATTCTGCTGGAATAACCTGTCTGTGCGGTCTATCGCATGCATGGTGATTTCTTTTGTTATTCCATTCTTTATTATACTCAGTTGGATAAAACTTTGACTTCTATACTCCATAAAATTAGTGGAATATCCTTGATATTTGCGCTTCATCCAGTATCCTTTCATGAAAATATTCTTCTGATCATTCTTGAATTTTACACCACAAAACAGTATCGTGTTAAAAATTTGGATGTTAATAATTTCTGCATAAAATAATTCTTGAACTTGTTTTATTGAATTCTTATAAAATTGTCATCATCCTCTTATTTATATTTTTGAAAGTCATCTGTGGCCTGTAGAGCATGGATGGACTTGGTATGATTATGACCAGGGATTATTCGGTATAATCATGACCGTAATGTTACAAATGATGTGGTAAAAGTCTCATTTGCCGTAGTGCATTGATGGACAGTTGTTGGCATGATCATGACCATTAATGAATACACAAATATTCTTGGCCGTAGTGCATGAATAATTGTGGTCGTGATACTAAAGAATATCCTTGGCCGTAGTGCGGGGGTGATTCGATGATGTGGAATATTTATTAAGCTGAGTCTCAGCTATAACGATGATGAAAAACCTTTTAAATCATAAAAGATAGTAGATTTTATTTTCTACTTGACTCTTTTAATGGATTGCTGGTTCCGCTGTAGTTAAACTTGATGTTTATTGTATTTTATCAGTTTAACACTGTTGAAGGCTAATGATAATTTATTCTGCATTATCTTAGTCATAATATTTCTTACTGGGCTAGTTGAGCTCACCCTTTCTTTCACTGTTCTCTTCAGGAAATGAGAATATAGCTGGGACGAGTCGGGGAACGGAGTGATGGACCAGAATAGTATTAGTAGTCCTCACTATTCTGTTAAATAGTGTGACAATAATTGTATTGAGGACACCTTTTGAGTTTGTATGCTCTCTAGTAGACAATAATTGTATTCAAACTCACAGTTATGTTTTGTCGTATTGTACACGACAGTTGTATTAGTAAGTTGTATTTGGATTCTGTACCATGTATCTGGCGACTCAAGATGGGTGATGTATACATAATTTTGGGGGCGTCACAAATACTACGTTCGTGTTCTTGATTAATAAACTGGAATAGTGAGTTGAATTGGAATAAAAGTGTTAAAATCAGAGTGAAGCTTAGGGTGAAATCATAAGTCTAATTATCCATTAATTGTTTAAAATTCTAGATTTTGATATTTGTGATTGGTTTGTGATAGTTTAATTACTTTTTAATTTAGAATAATTATTTTTAATCATTGAATTTGATTTGTTTAATAAAATTAGGGTTAATAGAAGATTGGTAATTGTAAGTTGAGATTTTTTCTAATAAGTCTCTGTGGGAACGATACTCTACTCATCAGTTTATTACTTGTTGACCACGTATACTTGCGTGTTGTGCGTAACTAGATTTTACCCAACAAGTTTTTGGCGCCGTTGCTGGGGACTATTTAGTATAAATCTTAATAGTTTTACAATATCAGTTTAATTAATCCAGTTTTACTTAGACATTATTTTTTTATTTTTTGTTTTGTTTCTTTTATTTCAGGTGTGAAAGCAGTTTATGCAAACTCGGTCTAAAAATCCAGATTTACTACCTTTTGACGACGACATTGAGAAAAGGTTTCAGAGGTTGAGCAAGTGGATCAAGGAAACGAGGCAAGAATTCGAAACATCTGAAAAAGAAGAGGTAACAGTAATGGCAGCCGAAGATCGAAAAGCATTAAGGGATTTCGCAACACCCAAGGTAACTGAACAGCAGTCAAGCATCACTAGGCCAGCAATAGCAGTAAATACGTTCGAAATTAAGCCTGGGATGATACAAATGATTCAGAATTCAGTTCAGTTTGGGGGGTTTTGCAAATGACGATCCGAATGAGCATCTGGTCAGCTTTCTGGAAATGTGCGACACTTTTCGGTTCAATGGGGTTTCGGATGATGCGGTGAGACTTCGATTGTTCCCATTCTCTTTACAGGACAAGGCGAAGAGTTGGTTTCATTCACTACCATCCGGTTCGATAACAACATGGGAGGATTTAGCTCAAAAATTCCTCGCAAAATTCTTTCCACCGGCAAAAACTGCGAAGATGAGGAACGAGATTACAATGTTTGAACAGCAACATGGGGAATCATTATATGAGGCTTGGGAGAGATACAAAGAACTGCTCAGAAAATGCCCGCATCATGGATTACCCCATTGGCTACAAATGAACACCTTTTACAATGGACTACATGGGAATCTGAGGACGAGTATTGATGCAGCATCAGGCGGAGCATTCATGGCTAAGAGTTACGAGGAAGCATATGAGTTGATTGAAACCATGGCAGCTAATAACTACCAGTGGCCCACAGCAAGAATAACACATGCAAAGGCAGCTGGGGTATTAGAAGTAGATAGCATGACAGCGATGCAAGCACATATATCTGCACTTACAAAGATGTTGGAGTCGGTGAAAGCAACACAAGCACAACAAACACAACAAGTACAGCAAATGGCAATAATATGCGAGTTGTGCGCTGGAAAGCACCCAACGGAGCAATGTGCAATTAATCCAGCAGCTGTGCAGTTCATTAGCAATTACAACAGAATTCCGCAAAATACATATCAGAATACATACAATCAAGGAAATAGAAATCATCCGAATTTCTCATGGAGAAACAACCAGCAAAATCAAGATTCAAGACAATCATATCCACCAGGGTTTCAGAACCAGCAGCAACCAACCCAATACCAAGAAAGGAAATCAGATCTAGAGGAGTTGGTGTCAAAATACATTACTAACAATGAAGCGGCCATGAAAAATCAAGCAACGGCAATTAAGAATTTGGAGAATCAGATAGGACAAATGGCATTGGCATTGAATAATAGACCACACGGGACATTACCAAGTGACACCGAGAGAAATCCGAAGGGTAATCATGAACAGTGTCAAGCAGTCACATTGCGGAGTGGGAAACAACTTGAGGGCAGTAACGCAGAAAATTCAGTGACTCCGAATGAAAAAGTTGATGATAGCAGAAAAATTGAAGTAAGCAAGGGTGAGGATAAACAAAGTGAGAAAACAAGTATGGACAATAAGCCAATTGTTTATCCACCACCACCATTTCAACAAAGAGTCCAAAAACAGAAATTAGACAAGCAATTTTCAAAATTTTTGGAAATTTTCAAGAAACTTCAAATCAATATACCATTTGCAGAGGCCCTAGAGCAAATGCCGAGCTACGCGAAATTTATGAAAGGGAATCTGTCAAGGAAAAAGAAATGGGAAGATTTCGAGACAGTTGCACTAACCGAGGAGTGTAGTGCGGTATTACAACAGAAATTACCACCAAAACTCAAGGATCCGGGGAGCTTTACTATCCCATGCACGATTGGGAATATGCATTTCAACAAGTGTTTATGTGAATTGGGGGCGAGTGTAAACCTTATGCCATTGTCAGTATACTTAGAATTGGGTTTTCCTGCACCCAAGCCTACAAACATTTCTTTGCAATTGGCGGATAGGTCAGTCACATATCCGAGAGGTATAGTAGAGGACATTCTAGTGAAAGTGGATAAATTTATATTCCCCGCGGACTTCATCATTCTGGATTTTGAGGAGGACAAGAACATCCCAATTATCCTAGGGAGACCATTTTTGGCTACGGGCAGGACACTCATAGACGTACAAAAGGGAGAACTCACTATGAGGGTCCAAGATCAAGAAGTAAAATTCAATGTGTTTAAGGCCATGAAATTTCCCACGGATGAGGAAGAATGTTTTCGAATGGATTTAATTGAGCAAATCATCGGTGAAGATATGAGCAAGAGTTTGGTTCACGATCCGTTAAAAATAATGTTATTGGGGGGATGAAGAGGTCGATGATCCAGAATTGGTGGAGTACTTGCAAATACTAGACTCATTGCCACGAGTTTCCAGATTTAGAACACCGTTTGAACCATTGCACGTGGAGGAAGTAGCCGCAGAAAAACTGAAACCATCATTGGAGGAACCACCAATTCTTGAGTTGAAACCACTCCCTAAACATCTCAGGTATGCGTATTTAGGTCAGTTAAATTCTTTACCTGTTATTATTTCTGCTGCACTAAACGAATTGCAGGAAGAAAAGCTGCTGCGAGTGCTTCGGGAACATAAATCGGCAATAGGATGGACAATAGCGGACATCAAAGGAATCAGTCCAACCTTTTGCATGCACAAAATTTTGATGGAGGATGATGCTAAACCGGTCGTGGAACAACAGAGACGGCTCAATCCGATCATGAAAGAAGTAGTCAAGAAGGAAATTCTGAAGTGGTTAGACGCAGGTATCATCTACCCAATTTAAGATAGCAAGTGGGTTAGTCCAGTGCAATGTGTGCCGAAAAAGGGAGGAATGACTGTGGTTCAGAACGAAAACAATGAGCTGATTCCAACAAGAACAGTGACCGGGTGGAGGGTTTGCATGGATTACAGAAAATTGAACAAGGCAACCCGAAAAGATCACTTCCCTCTACCTTTTATCGATCAAATGTTAGACAGACTGGCGGGACATGCGTACTATTGCCTATTGGATGGATACCCGGGCTACAATCAAATCGTCATCTCTCCTGAGGATCAAGAGAAGACTACATTTACGTGCCCATATGGTACGTTCGCATTCAGGAGGATGTCATTCGGCTTGTGTAATGCACCTGCTACTTTTCAGCGGTGCATGATGGCTATCTTCTCAGATATGGTGGAAAAGAATGTGGAAGTCTTCATGGACGATTTCTCTGTCTATGGAGATAATTTTGATGCGTGTTTGGAGAATTTGGTAATGGTTTTACAAAGATGCACCGATACAAATTTGATTCTTAATTGGGAAAAATGCCACTTTATGGTGGAAGAAGGTATAATCTTGGGACACAAAGTTTCGGCACAAGGATTGGAGGTCGATAAAGCAAAGCTGGAAACAATTGAGAAGTTGCCTCCGCCAAGTTCAGTCAAAGGAATTAGAAGCTTTCTAGGACATGCTGGGTTTTATAGGAGATTCATAAAGGACTTTTCTAAAGTGGCAAAACCCTTGTGCAGTCTTCTAGAGAAGGATTCGGTATTCAACTTTGATGAGGAGTGTAAGTTGGCCTTCGAGTTGTTAAAGAAAAAGCTGACTACAGCTCCCGTGATCGTCGCTCCGGATTGGAATATGCCGTTTGAATTAATGTGTGATGCAAGTGATTATGCAGTTGGGGCTGTTTTGGGTCAACGCCGAGATAAGATATTTCATGCTATTTACTATGCAAGTAAAACACTCACAGAGACTCAATTGAACTACACAACTACAGAAAAAGAATTACTTGCAGTAGTGTATGCATTTGATAAATTCCGGGCCTATTTGATCGGAACAAAGGTTATAGTCTACACGGATCATACGGCTATTCGGTATTTGATAGCGAAAAAAGATGCTAAGCCACGCCTTATCCGATGGATTCTCCTACTTCAAGAGTTTGATCTGGAAATAAAAGATAGAAAAAGGACAGAGAATCAGGTAGCCGATCACTTATCCAGGCTGGAAAATCAAGGGAAATTGAAAGAGGACAAATGTGAAATCAATGAATCATTCTCGGGTGAACAACTGTTTGGACTAAATGCAGAATTTCCTTGGTATGCAGATTATGCGAATTATCTTGTGAGCAACATACTTCCACCTGATCTCACGAGACAACAGAAAAAGAAGTTTCTTCATGACGTGAAATGGTACATTTGGGATGATCCTTACTTGTTCAAACAGTCCGCCGACAAAATGATTAGAAGGTGTGTGCCTTACAGTGAAGTGAAGAACATCCTGCATGAGTGTCACTCATCTGCATATGGCGGACATTATGGAAGTGAGAGGACAGCTGCAAAGGTGTTGCAATCTGGGTTTTATTGGCCTACACTATTTAAGGACGCCCACCATTTTGTTAAAACATGTGATAGATGTCAAAGAGTGGGCAATATTTCAAAACGGAATGAGATGCCTCTACAAACGATTCTAGAAGTTGAAATTTTTGATGTATGGGGTATTGATTTCATGGGGCCATTCCCATCGTCTCTGAACAATCAGTACATTCTACTTGCAGTGGACTACGTATCAAAATTGGTTGAAGCTGCAGCTTTAAAGACAAACGATGCCAAGGTGGTCCTCAAATTTCTACAAAAGAACATTTTCACAAGGTTTGGCACGCCTAGGGCAATTATCAGTGACGAAGGTAGTCACTTTTGCAACAAGTCGTTCACAGCTCTCTTGGCAAAGTATGGGGTCAACCATAAGGTAGCTACAGCTTATCATCCCCAAACTAGTGGACAAGCTGAGGTCTCGAATAGGGAAGTCAAGAGAATCTTGGAAAAAGTGATGAATCCGAATCGGAAGGATTGGTCGCTCAGGTTGGACGATGCATTATGGGCATACCGGACTGCGTATAAAACACCGATCGGGATGTCACCATATCAACTACTGTATGGAAAGGCTTGTCACTTACGGGTCGAATTACAGCATAAAGCTTATTGGGCAATTCAGAAACTCAATTTCGATCAAACAGCCGTAGGTGAAAAGAGACTACTTCAGCTAAATGAACTTGACGAATTCCGTCTTCAAGCCTACGAGAACTCTAAGTTATACAAGGAAAAGGTGAAAAGATGGCAAGACCAGAAAATTATGCAAAGAACGTTCGAGCCAGGGCAATCAGTCCTTTTGTTCAACTCACGGTTGAAATTGTTCCCAGGCAAGCTTAAGTCAAGATGGTCAGGACCATTTACAATAAAAAGGGTGTTCTCACATGGCGCCGTTGAAATCTACAGTCGGAATTCTTTAGAAACTTTCAAGGTCAACGGTCACAGATTAAAGCACTATTGGGGTGGCGAGTCTAACACGGACGTCATAGCTATCACACTTGCAGACGCACCATAAACAGGGAGTAGTCAGGCTGAACGACTTAAAATCAAGCGCTCATTGGGAGGCAACCCAATTTTATTTTTACACTTATTTTTTATTTCTTTCAGTTTTCTTTTCTTAAGTAATTTTATCCATGCTAGTTAAATGGTAGTTTAATTACAAAAAAAAAAAAAAGTTTGGGGGAGTGCCTACCAATAGTGTTCAAAATCTGTGCACACCAAGTATTCGATAATCCAGCTGCTGCTCCCTACCAATTTCCACCATTGTCTGCATACCCCCTGGCTGATGAAGAAGAATCAGAAGTAGAGGATACTGACGAGGAATAAAGCTTCGATTTTTCAGGGAAGTCCTCAGTGCTTAATTTCTTAAATTTTATTTGTTATATACAATGAGGACATTGCATCAGTTAAGTTTGGGGGTGTAATTTTCCAGCTCCAGTTCATGCATGTAGTATTCATCTAGTGCATTCATATAGTATTTAGTTGATAGTTTTTCATGTAGTTTGCATTCATAAAAAAAAAAAATTTGTAGTTTTTGCATGTTTCCAGCCGTTAGATAGTTTAAGTCTGTTTTGGCCAGTGATGAGTTTGGAATTGAGTAGACAAGTATAGTATTGTCTGTTAAGACTTGGATGTGATTTCTTGTCATGATTTGAATCTTTACCTGTTTGAAACTGGTATAATAAGGATAGCACAGTAAAAACAACCATGTTGACTGATTGAGTTTAAATTGACACATAATGGACTTCTAGAGGTTAATGCTAGTTTGAATGAATGAAAAACATGAATAGGCGAAAATGACTGAATTTAGATAAAAACTTAAGTTTGGGGGAAAAATTTGGGATATATAAGCTTAAAAAAAATAAAATAAAATAAAAATTACCGTGGCTAGTTTTGTTTCGGAGCCTTTGTTACTTGAGTAAGTACGTCCGAAGGGGTATCTTAAAACCTAGCGCCCTAAGGTCTTATATGGTCTGGGAGTCGTTGGTCGAAAGCTCGCTAAGGGGTAGCACTGTTAGCCTAATGGAATGAGACATTGCACAGTCATGATTAAAAAAAATGAAAAAAAAAATAAAAAAAAGAAATATAATAAAACGGGAAAAGAGCAAAAAGCTCCCATGATGAAAAGTAAAGCATAAGTATCCCGGATTGGACTCTTGAACTTGGTGGATGTTTGACTTTAGTTGGATCTAGCTTGTTCGTGAATTTTGTGAATTTGCACTGTACGATGCCTTCGAAGATATCTATTATGTCTTAAATTTGACTTTATATCAGTTAACATTGTTGTGGACCACACACGCACTATATCAGTGATAACAGTCTAAGATTTGATGATTGATTGGGAAATTACTGATTTGTTTAAATATGATGTATTATCATGTTTACTTGATTTCTCTAAGGCCGGTTAAATAGACTTGTTTCTGTCATTACTGTTGGATTCGTAGGCATATAGATTAGTTTCATTACATTGCATTGCATAACATTTTTGTGTTTTTGCTTGAGGACAAGCAAAGTTTTAAGTTTGGGGGTATTTGATGAGTGAGTTTTATACACATGAATTGGATACATTCGAGCTTAATTTATTGTTGTTCTCAAGTCTTTTAGGATGTTTTTATGTGTTTGTGTCTATTCATGCATGTTTTATATTGTTTTGTAGGAATTGGGACAAAAGTTACTTGGATCGATGTTTGGGGTGGCTAGATTCGCGTTTTCGGCTTGCTATTTACACAGAAGTCACTTCAAAGCCAATTTGACTATAGCTCCGGATATTATTTCATGAAACTTCAAGAACGAAAGTTGTATATCTACTTTTCCTCTTTCCAGAACATCTTAAATCATCTAAATCGGAGTTCGGACGAAGAAGTTATGGCCATTTTCCCAAAGGACGTCGGAGCAGAAAATGTTGGAAAAAGGAGCAAGCGCCTAGGCGCTCCATACAAGCCTAGACCAAGCGCCTAGGCGCTCCATGTCAGAAACATAATGCAGCCCAAGTGCCTAGGCACTTGAAATTTCCCTATGACGAGCGCCTAGGCGCTCTAGTGCGTAGAAAGTTGCGTTTTTCTGCTGTCAAGTGGGTTTTTGAAGCCAAAGAGGAGTCTGAATGAGGGCTGAGACCAATACAAATAGGAGAGGACTCTAAAAAAGGGGGAGAACGAATTTTGCAAGCAATCAATCAATTTTTCAAGAGATTTGCAGAGAGACACGAGAAAAATTACGAAGAAAAATCTCAGTTTTTCTAGCGAGCATAGGAGGAGTATTTCAAGGCGATTTTCAAGACGATTGCGATTCTAGGCTACGTGAGGGGTGTTTTTCAATATTCTTCATCTTAGTTTATTATTTGTAATTGAAAAGACGATTTCCATGATTTATTCAGTGTTTATTTCGTTTATTATGAACTAAATCACTTTTTAGGCTTATGATGGATCTTTTAAGTGAATCTATGGTTTTGTAAACTTTGATTTCCAATTTAATAAGCTATTTCCAGTTTATCTATATTAATTTGTGCTTGAATCTACGAATTGCTTGATCAACAATTCTTTGTGGATTTGGATGGAATCGAGAGAGGATATTCAAATCTAGACCTAGTTGATATAGCATGTGTTCAGGATTTTTGTAATAGCTTAAACTTGATGAGTGTTAAGGTAGAGATATGCTTGACATCGCATGTAATCGTATAGAGAACTTATTCTTCAACCTTCTTCAATTGTAATTCGCATAGAGATATAGTGAGTTAGTTGCTTAAGGTGTTTAACGGATTTCTATCTTAACTGTGGATTGACGTTAATATGGTATTAGTGCATCGAGAGGTGGTTAATACTACGTTCGTGTTCTTGATTAATAAACTGGAATAGTGAGTTGAATTGGAATAAAAGTGTTAAAATCAGAGTGAAGCTTAGGGTGAAATCATAAGTCTAATTATCCATTAATAGTTTGAAATTCTAGATTTTGATATTTGTGATTGGTTTGTGATAGTTTAATTACTTTTTAATTTAGAATAATTATTTTTAATCATTGAATTTGATTTGTTTAATAAAATTAGGGTTAATAGAAGATTGGTAATTGTAAGTTGAGATTTTTGCTAATAAGTCTCTGTGGGAACGATACTCTACTCATCA
This sequence comes from Panax japonicus, assembly GCA_020205505.1. Classification (NCBI taxonomy): domain Eukaryota; kingdom Viridiplantae; phylum Streptophyta; class Magnoliopsida; order Apiales; family Araliaceae; genus Panax; species Panax japonicus. The sequence continues at coordinate 43,722,073 of CM035102.1, read as the reverse complement.
CTTTATTACTTGTTGACCACGTATACTTGCGTGTTGTGCGTAGCTAGATTTTACCCAACAGTTGTCAGACTTCATTTTTAAATATTTCCATATTCTAGAAATCTTCAAATCTGAGCTTATAGATGTTATGGATTTAACATTTATCAACCCAGATCATTGATTAACACCTTATACAACATATTTAAACACTTAAACACCAAATCCAACTTAGCATACAAGATCAAAATTTTTAAGCTTAAGTTTATTCCTCTCATGATCAATCTTGATTCTGGGCTTCTAGATCTGTTACGGTGATAGTGGGGCTTGAATATGAGACTGGTCTACTTGTATATTTCAGATGCTTAGAGAGAAAAAGAGTTGGCTGAGGTAGGATAGCAAATGAGCAACTTTGTGGACTTTTTCTTCCTTTAATCTATAAAATACATAGATACATTTCATGTTGCTGAGCTAATAGGCTGATTTGCTGGATGTTTAGGTAATACAAAGTCAAAAGTTGGTGAACAACTAAATGTCTTGGCAAGATTTACAAGCAATCCTCAATTATGCAATAAGGGCAAAATGGTCAATTGGCTTTAAATTTTAATGGCACTTTGGTCATTTGGCAAACCCTTAGGGTTTAACCGTAAGGTTTAGCACAAAATTGTAGCATTTCTAGTTTAGGGTTTGTAAAATAAAATTAAAATTTTTAGTTTCTAAAAATTGTAATTAGGGTTTCCTAATATAGTTTAGGTTTCTAAATACATTGAACTTGTTAATTAGGTTTAAGTCCACTAATTAACATTAAGCATTTCAAATTTTGCAATTAGGGTTTCCCTATTTGACAATTAGGGTTCCAAATATAGAAATTAGGGTTTATAAATTTTAATTAAGGTTTTGAAAATTAAGGTTTTCCTAATTACTTTAAATTCCATAATACTTATCCTTAATCATGATAATACAATTATAAAATATTTTCAAACACATAAGAGAGTTTTAATTTAAAGTTTCACAATTTTAATGCTAGGCCTTGGTTATTATACATCATAATTGAACAACCATTAACAGTCCACACACATATACATTACATATTTATAGGACTGAAAAATGAAAATATAATTAATATTATCATCATTTCTTATTCCAAAACCAGAATTAGGGTTTATCAGTAACATTAAAACGGTTCCATACATTAACCTTACACACATAATACACATATCTATAACACTGACAAATAATAATATAATAATATTATTCTCATTCCTTGATCAAAAATCCAAAATTACAGTTTGGATTCCACATCTGATTTATCTGTCATATATAACATTATTAATTAAGTTAATTAATTAACTTAATTATTCTGAAATAACTTCAAATACTAAAATAATTATTATAATAATTCTATAATCATTTCATATATTATTTAAACAATATAAATCATATTTTCATGGAAAATAATTAATAAAAACATTTCTACTGTAAAATTAATTATTATAAGAATATACTTTATAATGATCAATAATTCTAAAATAAAATTATATAAAATTATTCATGTAATAAATAAATTTTTATTTATCAAAAATATACATACACATTATCTTGCACATATCCTTACCTTTAAAATAAAAAAAATTATACGCCAAAATTCTGATTAAATTATATAGAAAATACCGGGTTATTACATTGTATACTTGACTTATGTGAAAAATTATTTTACATATTGAACAAATTAGTATAAGAAAATGAGATGATCATTCAAAGAGTTGAATATTTGTATTTGATGAAATACAAGTGTGAATTATTTGAAAGGTTCAAAGAATTTAAAATTGAAATTAATTGAAAAAGTATTAGAATTCTTTGATTAGATCAAGGAATGAATGCTTGTGCAATAAGTTTCGAGATCATCTCAAATGGTTTTCTCATAATGGACGCCTCCTGATATACAATAATTGATTGATGTATCTGAAAGGAAAAATCGTACCTTATTGGACATGGTGCGGTCTATAATGATTTTACCGAAATTCTAGTATCCTTCTAGGATAATGTCCTAGAAATGGTTGCATATCTACGAAATGGTAACCTCAAAATTCGGCCACAAGACTCCATAAAAGTTATGGACATGAAGGATTCCTAATTTTAAGTAAGTTAAGTTAAGGGGTTGTCCAACTTTTGTGAAAATGTTTCAAAAAGGATAAGCTTGGGACAAGATTTGATAAGTACAGATTTGTGGGACATCCTAAAGTAAGTTTAGGATATATGTTCTATAATCCTACTTAGCAAAAGGTGTTTGTTGCGAAACACGCTGCCTTTTAAGTTAAAGATGTTTATCATTGAAGGGCCTAGTGGGAGGATAATACATCTTGTAGAGTTCAAGAATCACAAAACACTATAAGTCAAATAAGAGGAACTTGTAGATAGACCTATTGTACCACAACCGAATCGTAAATCTGGAATAGTACCGAAGATACCTAGAAGGTATGGATTCATCATAGATGATATGAGGTACAGATCATAGAAGATGATGAACCAGTTACATACGATGAGGTAAGAGTTGTAGACATTCAGAGAAATGGATTGAAGCAAGCTTCTCAAAAATGGAACATTCGTTTTGATGAAATAATCAAAAGAGTTTGATTTTATCACAAATAAGAATGAACCTAATGTGTACAAAAAGGTCCATGGGAGCACCGTGACAATCCTAATATTATATGTTGATATACTATGGATAAGGTGTGATGCCCCCAAAATAGGTATACAACATCCATTCTGAGTCGTCAAAATACGTGGTACAGAAACAACTACAACTTTATTAATACAACACATAAACTGTGAGTTTAAATACAAATATTGTCATCTAGACAATATTCACACCCAAGTAAGTTCCCATCACAATTATTGATACATTATTTTACAAAAATGGCAAGGACTACTAAAACAACTTCTAGAATCATTATTCCATACCCCGACTAGTACTCGCTACATTCTCGCCTCCTGAGAAGAAAAATGGAACCAAAAAGAAAAGGGTGAGCTCAACTAGCCCAGTAAAGAATATTATGACTAAGATAATATATAACAAATTATCGTTAGTCTTCGACAGGGAAAAAAAATCTGATAAAATATAATAGACAACAAGTTGTAGATCAATATTCGCAGCGAAAATAATAATTCATAGATGAGTTATGTAGAGAATGAAATCTACTATTATATATGAATTTAAAAGTCCATCATAAATATTTTATCTCTGTAACGTCAATCAATATACATCTGGAATCAAATATTCATCTTTGCACTACAGGCCAAAGATATTCATCAGTTGGTCATGTTCATCTCAACATTTGTACATCTTTGCATTATAGTCAAAGATATTCATCATAAAATCACATTAATCTTTGCACTACAGGCCAAAGATATTCAATAATATCATCATTTAGGACTGAGGATGATGAAAAATATTTTAAAGAAAAAGAATCCAGTGAAACAAAAGAATAAATATTAAGGATTCGTATTTCGGTTTATCATTGTCTAAAAAATACCTCATAAATAATCATAGTGGAGTAAAATTCAAGAAAGATTAAAACATGGATACAATCAAAGCTAGTATCCATAATAGATATTTTGAACAAAAAGGAAAAAATTCATTTTACGATGAATATTGTTGTATTCGTGAATAGTGTCGTATACGTGAATAGTGCCGTATACGTGAATAGTAACCCCGACAGAAAAAGTTTCAAATTTGATTAAAAGTTTAAACCAATATTTCGGCATAATGATATTGAAGAAAATAATATCATTTAAGAAGAAAATAACATCTCTTAACTCGAAAGAAATAGATATAGTGCTGAAGGAATTTGCACCGTATAGCAACACTCAAAGTATTAAAATACTCACAAGAATATGCTCTATAATATAGAGAGAGAAAGGGAGAGAAAACTTTAGTTTCTGTTTTGATTTTCAATTCTAACCTAAGCACCCTATTTATAGAAAAATGCTTAGAACAATAAAGTAGAAAATTTAATAAAATATTAATATATTTATATAAATTTTCCTTAGCCCACTTTTTTGGTCTAGACATCAGCCACCAACCCACCAAAATCACAATAAACATTTTTGTTAACAAAATTATTTAGAACTCCAAAAATCAATTCAGACCCAATATACCGGAACTTCAATAATTCACAATAAATAGCCCTTTTATCAGAAAAATTCGAATCTTATGTCCATTTCATAGGAAATTTAATTATCTACAACTTTGCAGAAAAAAGGTTTTCCAAATTCCAAACAGAAATTGACCGAAATCCACAAAAGGGCGATTTTACAAGCTATAATCAAATTTCAATCAAGAAATGGGCCCACAAACATGTTTAACATGTTTTAAACAATTTTATAACAAAAATATTCTTCGTTCTCATATACTCATATATCTCACATTCATTGTAAAAATATCCCCATTATTATATTATTAAAATATAATAATATATTTAAATGAATTATTTTATCGAAAAAGATAACATATCAATTTTCAACAATTGTCACATTAAAAATTTTCTCCATCTATATCCACATAAAATTAATATTTTCCTCATCATAAAAATCAATAACTAATTATTCACAAATAATATTACAGAAACACAATACTGACAACCAGGCAGGTCCCAAAAAAGAGGGGGCTTTCCAATAATAATTTCTCCTTACTGGCGCACAATTAGATAACCAAACCTCTCCTTAGATAGAACTTTTTTAGACATTGCCAATAATGTTATCTAATAATATTATTCAGATAATATGAATTATTGCTCCGATAATGGAAAATACTGTGTAGTGACAATTATTGAAACAACAGAAATATAAAATATCAACATAGCAATTATTGAATCAATAAAATAAAATATTGAACAGTAATTACTGTAACAATTATTGAGTTGTGCCTTCTTACGTAAGAATCAATAATTGGTGCAATACCGTGTGCTACTGTGTTTTAACCACCAGGTATTCCAAAGTTATAACGGTAACAACTACGCCATTATTAATAAACAACTTATATTTGTCATTTTCTTCATCCAATCACTTTTCATTATGGGGCCCACACAAGGCTGCGCCGTCGTACGTACATTCTCCGACAGTAAGAATATTCCACGACCAAACGAATATTCCCCAACAATAATGAATATTTTATAACCACTTGCTTATTTAAAATATTTGCGTATTTTACCCATAACTAACCACATTAATCAAATCAACCCTTACTATTTTAAAATAATAAATAGAGGAAATTCAATTTTATTTATAATAAATTGGGGTCTTACAAACTCCCCTCTTTATGAAATTTCGTCCTAGAAATTGACGTATGTACCTAGTGTTTCGAAAAGGTGAGGATACCTCGCTTTCATTTCTGTTTCTAACTCGCAGGTCATTTCCTCAATAACATGGTTTCTCCACAAAACTTTAACTTGTGGTATGACCTTTGTGCGTAGGACATGCTCCTTCCTGTCCAAGATCTTGACAGGTACCTTTTCCTACGTTAAATCTTCGGCTATCTCGTCCGGTTCTAACTCAATAACGTGGTTCGGGTCTTTCACATATTTACGAAGCACATATATGTGAAAAATATTATGAACATGAGACATACTTGGAGGTAACGCGAGTCTATAGGCTACATTTCCTACTCGCTCAAGAATCTGAAATGGACCAATAAATCGTGGATTGAGCTTTCTTCTCTTCCCAAATCTTGTAACTCCCTTCCATGGAGCAACTCACAATAATACATGATCCCCAATACTAAATTTGACGTCCTTTCGATGAATATCCGCATAACTCTTTTGTCGATCCTGTGCCGTTTGTATACGTTATCGAATTATTTGGATCTTTTTCATAGTCATACGTACCAAATCGGGTCCCAAAAATGTTGCTTCACCCACCTCATCCCAACATATTGGAGAGAAAAACTTTCGTCCATACAATGCTTCAAATGGGGCCACACCTATATTTGCCTGATAACTATTGTTGTAGGAGAATTCCACCAATAGTAAATACTTATCCCAACTCCCTTTGAAGTCTAAGACACAGAGTCTTAATAGATCTTCAAGAGTTTAAATAGTTCTCTCTGATTGTCTGTCCGTTTGAGGATGGTACGTCGAACTAAATCGTAAATCCGTGCCCATAGCTTTTTGCAAGCTAACCCAAAATCTTGAAGTGAATCTTGGGTCACGATCCGAAACTATGGATACTGGCATTCCATGCAATCTTACAATCTCATTTATGTACATATGAGCAAGATGTTCAAGGGAATAACTCTCCTATATTGGCAAGAAATGAGCAGACTTGGTTAATCTATCAACAATAACCCAAATAGCATTTATGCCTTGAGAAATCGTGGGAAGACCCGTAAAAAAATCCATGGTAATGTGTTCCCACTTCCTTTTTAGAATCTCAAGTGGTTGCAATGGACCCTTAGGCACTTAATGCAAAGCCTTTACACGTTGACAAGTTAAACACCTCGAGATAAACTTCACAATCTCTCTCTTCATATTGTTCCACCAAAATGATTGTCGAAGATCACGATACATTTTGGTACTTCCAGGATGAATTGTAAATGTTGTATTGTGTGCCTCCATCATGATCTTATATTTTAGATCAGAGTTGTTAGAACACAAAGTCTGGAGTGGACTCTAAGTATTCCTTCTTCATCGATTCTTGCTTCTGGGATAACACCTTCTTGTACTTTCTTCTTCATATGCATCAGCTCCGGGTCTGTTGCTTGAGCAACTTTAACTTCATCGATTAAAGTTGGTTCTATGCGTATACTTGACATCATCACATGGGTCCCCGGAGTCTTGAATTCTGTCTTCATCTTTTGTAACTCACACAAAATGGGCCTTTGTGTTCACAACATCGTACTCATTCCCGCATATGATCTTCTACTCAACGTGTCATCTACCACGTTCGCTTTTCCAGGATGGTGTTGAATGGTATGGTCGTAGTCTCTCAATAGCTCGAGCCAACGTCGTTGCCGCATGTTGAGTTCTTTTTAAGTGAAGAAATATCTGAGGCTTTTATGGTCTGAATATATCTCCACTTTTTCTCCATATAGATAGTGCCTCCAGATCTTTAACGCGAAAATGACTGCTTCCAACTCTAGATCATGAGTAGGATAATTCTTCTCATACTCTTTAAGTTGTCGCGAGGCATATGCTATGACTTTCCCACGTTGCATGAGAACACATCCTAACCCTTTGCCTGAAGCATCGCTGTAGATAACAAATCCATCCGAACCAGATGGTATTGTTAGAACAGGTGAAGAAATGAGTCTCCTCTTAAGCTCTTGAAAACTCGTCTCGCATTCCTCACTCCATACGAATTTTGTATCTTTTCAAGTTAGCTAAGTTAATGGAGTTACGATTCGAGAAAACCCTTCCACGAATCTTCGATAATAACAAGCTAAGCCCAGAAAGCTACGTACTTCAGTTATCGACTTCGGTTGCTCCCAACTTTGTATTGCTTCAATCTTCACTGGATCAACAAATACTACATGTTTTGACACCACGTGCCCAAGGAATGCCACTTCTTCAAGCCAGAACTCACATTTCTTTAACTTGGCATATAGCTTGTTTTCATGAAGCCTTTGGAGTACCAGCTTCAAATGGTGCTCATGATCTTCACGGCTTTTGGAATATATGAGGATGTCATCAATAAAGACAACAATGAACTGATCTAAATAATCCTTGAATACTCGGTTCATCATATCCATGAAAGCCGCATGAGCATTAGTCAATCCAAAAGACATGACTAGGAATTCATAATGCCCGTACCGAGTTCTGAAGGCAGTCTTTGGAATATCCTCAGTTCTAATCTTTACCTGATGATATCCAGTACGAAGATCGATTTTTGAAAAGAATTGTGCTCCTTACAACTGGTCAAACAGGTCATCAATACGAGGTAGCGGATACCTATTCTTGATGGTGACATTGTTCAATTCCCGATATTCAATACAAAGTCGCATACTCCCGTCTTTCTTCTTTACAAATAAAACAGGAGCACCCGAAGGAGATGTAGGAGCACTCCTGAAGTTCAATAGGAGCCATTCGATATGGGGTTTTAGAAATGGGATTTGTATCAGGTTCAAGGTCAATAAAGAATTCAACTTCATATTCTAGGGGTAGACCGGGAAGCTCTTCGGGAAATTCTTCCAGAAATTTACTAACAATAGGAATATTATTAAAATCTGATGTGTCATTATTCAAATCCATAACATGGGCTAAGAAAGCTTGACATCCGTTTTTTAATAAACGAATGGATTTATGGCTTGATATAACAGTGATTTATTTTAGTGGTTTAGTTGTTTGAATTCGAACAATAGGTTGATTAGGAATATGAAAACTAATAACCTTACAAAAATAATCAATTTTGGCATGATGAGTAGTTAACCAATCAATTCCTAAAATCACATCAAAAGCAAGTATCTTTAAAGAGATAAGATCAACAGGTAATGTGATGGTGCCAACTTGGATCAGACAAGATTTATAAACAGTGCATGTGATGAAAGTTTCTCCAAACGGAGTCTCCAAAGATAAGCCAAAGTCTAATTTCTCCGGAGTCAAATTTAAACGTTGAGCACAAGTAGGAGAGACAAATGAATGGGTAGCACCGGTATCTAGTAATGTATAAACTTCGCAAGAATTTATGATTAGCTTACCCGTGATCACCTCGTTTGGGTTCCTTGTATTTTGACCAGTCACGACAAACGCTCTTCCAGGAACTGTTGACTTTGACTTTTCTGGGACAGCCTTTTGAGTACCATCCCCTCTGGACTTGGTTTCACAACCGTACAATCTCGATCAATATGTCCTTCCTTTCAACAATTATAACATACCTTGAACTTTTGTGGACCGTTTGGACTGATATGCCCCTTTTTCCCGCATTTATACCATACGACCGGTGGTCGTTCTCCTCCCTTAGAACTACTTGCTACTGGCGCTGACGTCTTCACATGGTCGTTGTTGAATCTCCTCTTTTTAAAATTTCTTCCCGACTCGCTTCTTCTATTTCATGGCCATGATTACCACCAGAGTGGTTACTGCTCTTGTCCGTATTTTTCTTTCTCCACTGGTTATTGTTGTTCTGATGACTGTTATCACTGGTATGATCCTGGTTGTGGTCCTTCGGTTGAACATACTCGTTATCTCGCTCTAATAATTGAGCCCTGTTGACAACTCTGAATAGAGAGAAAATTTATGAGAAATGAGATATTGACGTATGCCGGGTTTCAAACCTCTCAGAAACATCCACGTCATACGTTCCTCATTCTCCACCAAATGAGGTGAAAACCTGGATAACCCTGCAAACTTCGCCTCATACTGGGACACCGTCATGATGTTTTGTTCTAGTCTAATATACTCTACCTCCTTCATATGATGAATACTTTCAGGAAAGTACTTGTCATTGAACAGTTTTTGAAATGTTTCCCAAGACATGTTGAGTGCAGCTGGATGGATACGCTTCACAGATTCCCACCAGTAATCTGTCTCATTACGGAATATAAAGGTGGCGAATGGAACCTTCTGTTCCTCTATGCATCCCAAGACATCGAATATCTTGGTAATTTTTTTAACCCACGTCTCCACCTTAATTGGATCCAGCTTTCCCCAGAATTCTGGTGGTCACAACTCTTTGAACTGCTTGGCTGTGACAAACCTTGTGTTGTTATCATTTCCACCTGTATTTTGAACACGAGTCTCCCTCGTCTGATTTTGTATGAACTGCAAAAAGCTTCTAAACATCCCGTCGTTCTTCATCTGCTCAATAGTGTTGTTCATAGGAGGAATATTGCCAGCCTGTTGCACGTTCTCCTCATTGGTGAGTAAAGGTGTCTCCACGGTCTCATTTACTCAATTGTTAACATTCTCATTCGACATTGTCAAATACTGCCATAAAACAAGGGTTAATTAAAGAAATCAACATATCACATAAAATCCCTATATACTGACCAACCAACAAATAAGCTTAGGTAAGCCACACTCGCGGAGGTTTTACTCGTCTCTCCCCTCCTAGTTCTATTCCCTGATCTCCGCCATAAATCATATCCCTAAGCTCTGATACCAACTGTGACGCCCCCAAAATAGGTATAAAACACCCATTCTGAGTCGTCAAAATACGTGGTACAGAAATAACTACAACTTTATTAATACAACACATAAACAGAGAGTTTAAATACAAATATCGTCATCTAGACAACATTCACACCCAAATAAGTCCCCATCACAATTATTGATACATTATTTTACAAAAATGGTGAGGACTACTAAAACAACTACTAGAACCGTTATTCCATACCCCGACTAGTACTCGCTACATTCTCGCCTCCTGAGAATAAAAATGGAACAAAAAGGAAAAGGGTGAATTCAACTAGCCCAGTAAAGAATATTATGACTAAGATAATATAGAATAAATTATCATTAGTCTTCAATAAGGAAAAAAATCTGATAAAATACAATAAACAACAAGTTTCAGATCAATATTTGCAGCGAAAATAATAATTCATAGATGAGTTATGTAGAGAATGAAATCTACTATTATCTATGAATTTAAAAGTCCATCATCAATATTTTGTCTATGTAAAATCAATCAATATACATCTGGAATCAAATATTCATCTTTGCACTATAGGCCAAAAATATTCATCAGTTGGCCATGTTCATCTCAACACATGTACATCTTTGCATTACAGCCAAAGATATTTATCATAAAATCACATTAATCTTTGCACTACATGCCAAATATATTCAATAATATCATCATTTAGGACTGAGGATGATGAAAATTATTTTAAAGAAAAAGAATCTAGTGAAACAAAAGAATAAATATTAAGGATTTGTATTTCGGTTTATCCATGTCTAAAAATACCTCATAAATAATCAAAGTGGAGAAAAATTCAAGAATGATCAAAACATGGATACAATCAAAGCTATTATCCATAATAGATATTTTGGACAAAAAGGAAAATTTTAATTTTTTGATAAATAGTGTCGTATTCGTGAATAATGTCGTATACGTGAATAGTGCTATACATGTGAATAGTAACCCCGACACAAAAAGTTCAAATTTGATTAAAAGTTTAAACCAATATTTCAGCATAATGATATTGAAGAAAATAATATCATTTAAGAAGAAAATAACATCCCATACCTCGAAAGAATAGTACTTCTGGCTGGACTACTGGATATAGTGCTGAATGAATTTGCACCGTATAGCAACACTCAAAGTATTAAAATACTCACAAGAATACGCTCAATAATATAGAGAGAGAAAGGGAGAGAAAACTTTAGTTTCTGGTGTGATTTTCAATTCTAACCTAAACACCCTATTTATAGGAAAATACTTAGAACACCAAAGCACAAAATTTAAAAAATATTAATATATTTATATAAATTTTCCTTAGCCCACTTTTTTGGTCTAGACATCAGCCACCAACCCACCAAAATCACAAAAAACGTTTTTGTTAAAAAAATTATTTTAAACTCCAAAAATCAATTCAGACCCAATATACCGAAAATTCAATAATTCACAATAAATAGCCCTTTTATCTGAAAAATTCGAATCTTATGTCCATTTCATAGGAAATTTAATTATCTACAAATTTTCAGAAGAAAGGTTTTCCAAATTCCAAACAGAAATTGACCGAAATCCACAAACGGGCGATATTACAGGCTATAATCAAATTTCAGTCAAGAAATGGGCCCACAAACATGTTTAACATGTTTTAAACAATTTTTGTAACAAAAATACTCTTCCTTTTCATATACTTATATATCTCACATACATTGTAAAAATATCACAATTATTATATTATTAAAATATAATAATATATTTAAATTAATTATTTTATCGAAAAAGATAACATATCAATTTTCAACAATTGTCACATTAAAAATTTTCTCCATCTATATCCACATAAAATGAATATTTTTCTCATCATAAAAATTAATAATTAATTATTCATAAATAATATTACAGAATCACAATACTGATAATCAGGCAGTTCCCAGGAAAGAGGGAGCTTTCCAATAAGGATTTCTACTTACTGGCGCGCAATTAGATGACCAAACCTCTCCTTAGACAGAACTTTCTAGACAATGCCAATAATGTTATCTAATAATATTATTCAGATAATATGAATTATTGCTCCGATAATGGAAAATACTATGTAATGACAATTATTGAAACAACAGAAATATAAAATATCAATATAGCAATTATTGAATCAATACAATAAAATTTTGAACAGTAATTATTGTAACAATTATTGAGTAGTGTCTTCTTACGTAAATATCAATAATTAGTGCAATACCGTGTGCTACTGTGTTTTAACCACAGGGTATTCCAACAGTATTAACGGTAAAAACTACGCCATTATTAACAAATAACTTATACTTGTCGTTTTATTCATCCAATCACTTTCTGTTATGGGGCCCACACAAGGCTGCGCCGTCGTATGAATATTCCCTGATAGTAAGAATATTTCACGACCAAACGAATATTCTCCAACAATAATGAATATTTTATAACCACTTGCTTATTTAAAATATTTACGTATTTTACCCATAACTAACCACATTAATCAAATCAACCCTTACTATTTCAAAATAATAAATAGAGGAAATTCAATTTTATTTATAATAAGTTGGGGTCTTACATAAGGAATGACATACTAATGCTACAATCAATAAAGATAAAGTAGTCTAAACATTCCTCCATGAATGATTTGAGAAGAGTATCTTTATTGGGGATACAAATCTATATAGATAGATTCAAGAGGATGATCGACTTAACCCAAGGAACGTATATTCATTATATGCTAAAGTCGTTTAGCATGTCAAACTCCAAAAGATGTCTTATGTTGATGAGCCATGGAGTGTATCTCTCTTAATAGTCTCCAAAGACTCCAAAAAGAAAGATCGCATGAGTAATTATCATGTATGCAATGAAATGAACGAGACCTGATGTTGATCAATCATATTCTGGAGAAGTTCACTATGAGTCAGTGAAGAAAATCTTATAGTACTTAACCGGCACTAAGGATGTGATCATATTTTTGGTGGGTTGGAATTAAAACTAGAGGGCTTAACAGACTCAAGTTTTTTTTTAGACAGACCAAGAAGACAACAACTCTACTTTAGGGTAAGGTGTTACCTTGAACGGTGGTGCAGTGAATTGAAAAGATTGCAAACAACAGAGAGTTGCTAGTTTAGTGAAAAAGACAAAGTATATAGCTGTAAATTAAGCTGCAAGTTGATTGTTTGGATAAAAGTTCATTACATAACTAGGAATAATTCCTAAGTCTCATCTTGGATCTAAACATGTGTTGTGGCACTTTCATTTGATTATTGGAATCATTGAAAGATGAGAAATCACTATAGAGATAGTGGACTCTCAAGAACAACATTGTATATCCATTAACTAAAGCTTATCCAACAACAGGATAATCGTCACTTAGAGAAGAAGTGTATGAGATACCATGGCGATTGGCTTTATTGCAACTGGGAGATTGAAAGTAGTATTCACACAAACCAATCATGTTTGATGATAAAACATATACTTTGTAACAAACTTATTCATTTATTACTAAAATAATTAATTTATTAAAGGCTTTTAATTATCTACATGATGTTGTTGTATAATATGCGGTAAACCCATAATTTTAAACAATGCTTTTAGAATAATGATGATGATCATTCTAATGAGATCTAAATTCTAATAAAGCTTAAAACTAAAATAGTTCCCAATCATTGGATTACTAAATTGGGGATTAGTGAATTCGGATATATTGGTACATACGTTGCTTGCTCATTGGATGATGATGATTGATCTCATGATCATTTGTGTGGACACACTAAAGCAAGTATGTATGTGCTTATTAGAGAATAAGTACACTAAACGTGGTTATCTAAGGAATACCTAATGGAGTTTTACTTGCCTGTAAATAGGAATTCCTGTAGTGATAGTAGTACAAGTGATCCTTGGACTTGAGATCATCATAGTATCTTGTGTATGATGAGTTATACTTTGACTTATTCCTTAAGACCCTTAGGGTATATCAAAGGGTATACTTGGGTATAATAAGTTGTACATGGTGATAATGTATGATCAATAAAGAATCTACCGCTTCTAGTAAAAGAAGAGAAATGTCCTATGTGATTCGATAAATGACAACCCAGTATTCCTTGGCCAAGGCAGAATGAAATTAGAAAGGAGTTTCTAATTTTCATTATTTGGAGTTGTGTATTTAAGAATCGAAATACATATAATTAAATAAAATAAGACTTTACAGTAATTCCATGTCTTATATTTAATAAGGACATTGTATGGTGGAAGGATTGAATTGTACGGTAACTATTTACTCAAAGGTTCTTTTATGATTAATATTAAAAATTTTATTATCTGAAAAGTCGTTGATCGCTAGGGAGGCTTATCCTTATTATAAACAAAATATAATTTATTTAAATAAATTAATAATTTAATTTATTTATTTAAATAAGATTAGAATTGTTCTAATTGATTTATTCACAACCGGTTTAATATGGAGAACCTAAAGGGTCACACCATAAAAGGAAGAATAATTATTTAAGAAGTTAATGATATAATCGTAATAATAAGTTAAGTATATTTAATTTAATTTATGGTGATAGAATAAATTAAATACCTTAATATTTATTATTTAATATTTTGGAAATATTAAATATAAATTAATAAGAGGTTTCTTATTATTATTATTACTATTATTATTTAATTCTTAAAGGAGTTTGGGAATTAATTAATAAAAGTACTCTCATATATCCTAATTAGATTAGGAAGCAAATTAATTAAAAGAATTTAATTAATTATACCTAATAAGATTAGAGAGCTTAATTAATTAAAGGAATTTAATTAATTAAAATAAAACCCCAATTAGGTGGGTTGCTCACATCTATAAATAAGAGGAGTCTTATTATGGGTGAAGGGGGTTGACGTTTTCATAGAATACGTAAATCTAATAGTTGGGAGAGTACACCCTTTTCTACGAGAGATAGAAAAACTAGGGTTTTGCCAAATACCCATTTTCTTGAATCTTTCGTCTTCCTTGATGGATCACCTCTAGAGGCCAAACACTTGGGTGGCTAACGTTTATCAAAGGAAGGAACCAAACCCGGTGAATTCAAGTTGAACGCGAAAAGGATTGGAGGTGAACTTGTACCTGAGAAAGCTCAAATCTTTAAGGGTATGATTCTTGTTCTTCATATATTTTTTTTTAATTAATAATTGTGCATAAAGAATGATCCGGGTATATGGTTTGTAAAATTTTAAAACTCTAATTTTCCACGTTTCCATTTTTTTATGCAATTTGATTGCGTTTATGAATATTACAAACCTAACAAGATAGAGATCCGCAATTCAAGTCAAACTTCTGGAAGAGTCTTCAGGAAAGAATGGGGACACAACTATGAATGAGTACTGCATATCATCCGTAGACCGATGGGCAAAGCGAGAGAACGTTCCAAACACTTAAAGACATGCTCCGAGCCTGTGAGATGGACTTCAAGGGTAGTTGGGAGGATCACCTTCCATTAGTAGAGTTCACGTATAACAATATTTATCACGCCAGTATTGGAATGCCGCCATATGAAGCATTGTATGGGAGGAAATGTAGAATGCCCTTATGCTGGGACGAAGTTGGAGAACATCAACTGTTGGGACCAGAGTTGGTACAACAGATAATAGAAATCATCAAAGTGATAAGAGCCCGACTAGTAGCAGCTCAAGATCACCAGACGAAGTATGCAGACTTACATCGCAAGAAGAAAGATTTTAAATTAGGAAACAATGCATTTCTGAAAGTATCTCCCTAGAAAGGGAAAATTCATTTCGGTAAGAAGGGAAAGTTGAGCCCTAGGTTCATAGGACCGTTCGAGATTCTAAGGCGATTTGGTGAAGTGGAAAATTAAGTATCGTTACCTCCTGAACTTGAGCACATTCATAATGTGTTTCATGTGTCGGTATTGCAGCCGTATAAACCAGACTACAAGCACGTTATCTCATATGAACCAATCCAAGTCAAGAAAGACTTATCGTACGAGGAAGTTCCTGTCCAGATACTAGATAGGAAGGAACAAAAGCTGAGGAATAAAATCATTAATTCCGTTAAGATTCTCTGGAGGAATCACGTTGTCGAAGAAGCTACGTGGGAACTAGAAGAGAAAATGAGAGCGAATTATCCGTTTTTATTTTAGTAACCTTATTTTTACAATTTCGAGGATGGAATTTTTATAAGGGGGGAGGGATGTATTGACCATGAATTTTAAACTCCTAATTAAATAAATATGTTATTAAATTTTTAATGAGTTAGTTTTGTTAGTCTATTTAAACCTTATGTGGTTATTTAAATTTATGAAATGATTAAAGGGAGTCACTAATATTTTATTTAAATTAGTGGACTAACCCTAAGACTTTAATATCAAAGAATTGATAGGATTATTTATGAAATGATTTAGCTTGGTTTGTGTTGAGGCTCTGGAAATGCAGAGCCATTATTTTTCATTCTGCTCGAAGTGGCGCAGCCGCGCCACTTCTATAGTACATGACCGCGCGACCACGCCAGCTGCCAGTAATGTGTACTAATTTTTTTGTAATCTTTTTCCATTCTGAGCATGCTATTTTGGTTAGTAAACGCTTATAAAAAACCTTAACCCATGGAATGAGGATGCTATGGATATAGTGAGTCGTGATTAGTTGTTTTAGTTTGATTATTCAAAGAGGACTTAAAGAGTTAGAAACTAGTTTTGATAAACCTTTTTCAAAAACAAGTTCTGACCATGGTTGTGAGTGTATCAGGTTCTGATATACATTAAAATGTAATCAATATGTTAATTTACATTTTTAGAGATGGTATAGTTTATTCAAGCATGAATTAAAAAGGAAAATGCAAGTAAAAGATCATAATAGCTATGGGTAAATGAAATAAGTGTACTCTTACATACTTATGTGAACTATGATAAGGTTATGGAAGCATGATATGGGATGTGTGAACTTACCTTGCATGCTTGAAGAAGTTTTACTAATGGAAGCTTTAGGATTCAAAAACAAACTTGATAAACTATATACGCTTTGAGTTAAGATTTGTGAGCATGCTTATGTGGTTTAACTTGTGTATGTGAGACATCATGATTAGGTGTGTCGTGCATGTAAAAGTGATTAATATGAATGCCTAGTGAGTTATATTCATTGTGAAACTAGTTAAGTGTGGTTGAGAGTAAGCATAAATGAAGTTGAACGTCATAATTTGAGATACTTGATTTAACAAATACAAGCATGTGAAGTAGAGGCCTATGAACCATATAGCATGTGTTTGACGTTTAAACGTAAGAAAATTAGGAAATGAACACTTAAAGTATTGATTTAATGAGAATGGATAATGACCTATGTTAAAGATGGAATGTAGGGTCAAACTTAGTTATCCACACACTAGCATATGTGTTTGACATGATTATTCATATATGTGCAAGACGTGTGTACACTAGTTTTCTGCAGGAGCAGCCATGTCTTGGTTTGCACCAGGAAGAGCGCGGCCACGCCACTCCTCAGTATAAACCAAGCGCGGCCGCGCCGTCCTGCATTGAGGTCTGAGTTCTGTTAATAAATTAAGAACTGATGTATGCATATATGGTTACTTTAATCTATAATACTTGTCCAGTATAGATATCATTATCTTTGCTTCTAATATTCATATTGTTTAATCCTTCAGATATTCATATTGTTGAATTCATTGTCAGATATTTTCCATTCATCATGATATATCCTTATTGTTGTATTTAAACTTGCTGAGCAAACTTATTGCTGCTCTTTGCTATATCATGAATTATATTGTGGCTAAGCCCGAGACCTCAGGAAAGGACAAGGGTAAAGGAAAGATGTAGAATAGTTGCAGGAGCAAACTTTACTTTATGCCTAGTTTAAATTAATAATATGTAATATGAACCCTAATGACTATTTTATGGTATGTTTGTAAGATTGTATTAAGGTTATCGAATCTTGGGCATAGTAACACCTTTTGAGTGAACAACATACGTTTATTATATTCCGCATTTTAGTTATCGTATGTTGTTTAGAGGTGGATGTTTGTATTTTATCGTGATGACCAGACCAGGGTCAGAGGACTCGGATTCGGAGGGTGTCACATCTAACATTCATGTTAGCCAAGTTTTATGTGATTCATGTTCTGAGATGCATGAATTATTTTATGAAAGGGTTGATGCCAGTTTTAAATCGGCTAGACTAATCTTAAAATTTAGATTGATTTTTTTCCAAGTCTTTTGATATAGAATTGTTAACGCTATCCTATGCCAAGTATTTGGTACGGATTGAAGGTATGCTAGAGTATGAACATACAAATGTATTTTACATCGATTATTTGATGGGCACGTGAGGTTGCCAAAACTTAAATGTAACCACGTTTAATGGATGAGTGTTGATCAACATAGAGTACTATAAACTGATCACCTAGAAGTGCTCGTAAGATATATCAAACTTACGGACTTAGTGTCGGGTTGTCCTTTTTCATGAATGAAAATCAAAAGAGAATGTTCATGGTCTTTTTCACCAGCTCAGAATTCCTAAGTTACTATATGTACTCTTGAATTATTTTATGAAATGAAAAGTGTTATTTAATGTTTCATAGTACTTCATATCTACTTGTTCAATTATTGAAGATAATCATATAATTCTTGACGTGGTATTTGTACTATTTATTGGTAGACTTGTTGAGCTTGTTATGCTCACTTCTTGCTTGAATTATAGGATTGTAGCTAAGGTTGAAAGAACTGAAGATCCCAATAGGGATAAAGGCAAGGCTAAGATGGATAAGTAGATTATCCTGTAATAAACTGTTATGTTTGTAAGAATCATATTGGTTACAGAACCTGGGAAATGATTTATTATTATTATTGTAATAAGAATGTAGTAATTATATTCATTTTGATGTTATTTCAATGAAATGAATGTATAGTGATGAGTACCATGTAGCATCATATATGTGGGTTGAAAGTACCAGGATTTGGGGGCGTCACAGCTTGGTATCAAAGCATTAGGTTATAAAACTTTAGGGGGGAAGAACCCTAGGCTAATAACCTTGTTAGTAAATGAGAAGTTAGAAATAATTGAAATCGAGTAGAATGAGTTAATTAAGTATTGAGGAAACTCTGTACCGAAAGATTTAAAAAATAAAAATTAACCATAAATAAATTAATGTGAATTGTGCTAATATTATTGTGTATTATATACTAATGAACATGTTATGTGTTATTGTAGATGTCCATCAATAGCTCCATGTATAGGGATATACACGTGGTGAGCGAAGAATTCGTTAATCGGGTAGAACATGTACCAATGCTAATGGCGGGGGTACCAGTAGTGATCCTAGAAGAGTCTGAGTCAGGGGAGGACTATTCAGAGGAAGATTATTCCGAGGGGGATATGGAAAACTTGGGATCGACATCATATCTCAATATGGGGGTCGATGTGGATGGGGAGATTAAGGTAGCATCATTTAATACTGTTGTACCTGAACTAGAGCCAACACCTCTAGACACAATGAGGGCATTTTATCTAGCGGTGCTTGACCGAAATGTGCAACTGCGCACTGTTGTGCAGAACCAGAATGAAGAGATTAGTGATCTCTATGAAGTGTAGGAGTCTGTAGAAGAAAATTTTGAATTAGAGCATGACGAGAAGGTGCTCATGACAGATAAGTCAAGGGATTATAAGAATGAGGTAGCAAAGCTTCATTAGGAACTGGTTGAGAAAAACTAGAAGATAGCACGGATGTCTTACATCCATGAGAGTTCTCATGAGGATTTCAAGCTGAAAATTGATTTTTATTCCATTGAGTCCGGACAAGCTCGACATACTATTTGTCGAGATATTGTGTCAATTCTTACGAATCAGAAGCATGAGAATGCTGTCATGTAGTATTAGTATTAGATGGAGGAGGCATAGATCAGTAGATCTTTTTGTATATGTGTAGTGACGTAAAACCCTCTTTTGTATAATTAAAGGGTAATGTTTTTGTAAATCCCAATTTTTGTAGAAGTCAATTGCGGGATAGAAATAGAATAGCTTTGGCTATGGAATCAAGTTCTAAATAGTTTTAAACTATGAAACAAGCATATTAATATAATGAAGTTTTTATTAATTGTGCTTTGTGTGGTAAGAGTTGTTGTTGAATGATAACTAAGTAAATAGCTAATGATGAAACTTTATTTATTTAATCAGAATAATGCCGTCAAGAAGAAGATAACATAATCAGGAAGCTGAACCACATAACGATAACCAAGGGGTCTGAATAAAGCTATACAAGAGTTCATTAATTTATTAAAGGCTGCATTTAATCAAACTGGGGGTAAAGCACCCGCAGTACCTAGGGTAGCCAGAACGACTACCTTTAATGAATTTAAGAGCGTAGGTCCGTCGGAGTTCAAATGAACTACGAACCCAATAGAGGCCCAGACATGGGTGAAGGAAATAGAGAAGGCGTTTGTTATTACAAACATAGCATAGGCAGAAAAGACTTCTTTTGTGACCAATATGATGAAAGGAGAAACCAACTTCTGGTGGGAGGATCATCAGGGTGGGGCTAGAACTGATGATGTTACGTTGGAACAGTTTAAGAAGGTTTTCTTTAAGAACTATTTTCCTACAAGCATGTAGGGGAGAATGGAGATTAAGTTTTTGGAAATTAAACAATTGGACATGACGGTTCCCTAATATGTGGCCAAATTCAATGAATTTGCAAGGTTTTCTCCACACCAAGTGGACACTGAGGAGAAGAAGGCTCGTAGGTTTGAGCAGAGACTGAAACCCCAACTCTATAGTAGGATTTCTATTTTCCATAGTGCATCATATGGAACCATCACGAAAGTAATTATTGCAGAGGGTGGTAGTTAGGCTTTGAGCCAATACCACATAGAAAGAAAGAATAAGGGCAAAAAAGAAGGAGGACCGAAGGCGGAAGGAGCTAGTGGCAGTGGGAATATGCCAAAGAGAAAGAATTTTAAATCCGGGAATACTAGAGTAAAAGAAGGGGATACTAAATGTAGGATCAAAGCATGCAAGACATGCAGAAAGACTCATCTAGGAGTCTATCTGAAAGGGAAGTCAGTTTGTTATAACATTGGGTAGGAGGGTCACATATCACCCAATTGTCCAAATCCTAAGAAGAACCAGGGTTTTTTTGTTTGTGGGCCGATGGACCACATGGCAAGAAATTACCCAAGAAGGGGTCAGAGGGTAGCAAGGGTACTGGTAGTTGTAAGTTAGCTAGTAGTGGACCCACACCATCGTCGGGTAGACCAACGTCCCATACTTTTAATATGACTATCCAAGATGCGGTTGCATCAGTGGATATAGTAGCAGGTATCATTCCAGTCAAGGAAATAAATGCTTATGTGTTATTTGACTCGGGTGCTACTTGTTCTTTTATAGCATATGAATTTTCTAAGCTATTAAGTTTACTCCTGGAAGGATTAGAAATACCTTTAGACGTTAAGGTAGCAAACGAAGAGATAATTCCCATTGAACACATTCATTGGAATTGCTGCATTGATATTAGAGGTAACAAATTATCGGTAGATTTAGTACCAATAAGGTTGAGAGATTTTGATGTAATTCTCGGCATGGATTGGTTTATTAACCATAAAGCTATAATAGATTGTCATAGGAAAAGTGTAAACCTTTGGCTTTCTAAGAAAACCAAGGTAGTGTTCTACGGTAGTAAATTACCGAGATGCTCTTGTTGTCTAACCACGACACAAGCTAGGAAGATGTTGAGGAAGTGGTGTATAGGATACATGTGCCATGTTGTGGATACCCAAAGAGTGGAAGCGTCATTTGAATTGATACCTAAAGTACAAGAGTTTGCAGATGTATTCCCAGATGAATTACCAGGTCTTCTGCCAGATAGGGAGGTCGAGTTTGTGATTGATTTGTTGTCGGGTATGGCACCAGTTTCTAGGGCACCATATAGGATAGCGCCCGTAAAGATGAAGGAGTTAATGTTTCAATTACAAGAACTATTAGATAAGAAATATATTCAACCGAGCGTGTCTATGTGGGGAGCACTAGTATTGTTTGTAAAGAAAAAGTATAGGTCGTTATGACTTTGTATTGACTATCGAGAGTTGAACAAGTTAATGATTAAGAATGAATACCCATTACCCGTGATCGGTGAAATATTTAATCAGTTAACAGAAGCAAAGTATTTTTCTAAGATAGATTTGCGTACGGGGTAACATCAGTTGAAAGTAAGGAAGGATGATGTACCTAAGACGGCGTTCAGAACTCGTTATGGTTATTAAAAGTTTTTGGTTATGTCATTTGGGTTGACTAATGCGCCAACTGCATTTATGGATATGATGAATAGAGTGTTCAAACAGTATTTGGACAAGTTTATCGTAGTGTTCATTGATGATATTATAGTCTATTCAAAGATGCTAGAAGATCATGCTAAACATTTAAGGATAATGTTGGAAATACTACGGAGGGAGAAGTTGTATGTGAAATTCACTAAGTGTGAATTTTGGCTTGAAAGAGTGCAGTTTTTAAGACATGTTATTGATAAAGATGGAATTTCTGTGGATCCAGCGAAGGTAGAAGCAATTAATAATTGAGAACAACTGAAAAATGCCAACTGAGGTTTGGAGGTTTCTGGGGTTAGCGAGATACTATAGAAGGTTCATCCAGGACTTTTCTAAAATAGCTACTCTGTTGACGAATTTAATGAGGAAGTCAGTGAAGTATGTGTGGACTGAGAAGTGTGAGAATAGTTTTTAGGAACTAAAAGAAGGATGGATGTTAGACATCGGTTTCATTCGTCCTAGTACGTCTCCTTGGGGTGCTCCTGTTCTATTCGCAAAAAGGAAGGATGGAAGTATGCGACTTTATATTGATTATCAGGAGTTTAATCATGTCACCATCAAAAATAGGTACCCATTGCCTAGCATTGATGACCTATTTTGACTAGTTGCAAGGAGCCAAATTCTTTTCAAAGATTGATCTTCGTTCCGGATATCATCAGTTGAAGATTAAAACAGATGACATTCCAACGACTGCTTTCAGAACTCAGTACGGGCATTATGAATTCCTAGTCATGTCTTTTGGATTGACTAATGTTCCTGCTACCTTCATGGATATGATGAACTGAGTATTCAAGGAATATTTGGATCACTTTGTGGTCATCTTTATTGATGACATCCTCATATACTCCAAAACTTGCGAAGACCATGAGCAACACTTGAGGCTGATACTCCAAAAGCTTTGTGAAAACAAGCTTTATGCCAAGTTGAAGAAATGCGAGTTCTGGCTTGAGGAAGTTGCATTCCTTGGGCACGTGATATCAAATCATGGAATATCTGTTGATCCGGCAAAGATTGAAGCAATTCAAAGCTGGGAGTAACCTAAGTCAGTGACCGAAGTACGTAGCTTTCTCGGCTTAGCTGGTTATTATCGAAGATTCGTAGAAGGGTTTTCTCGAATCGCTACTCCATTAACTCAGCTGACTCGAAAAGATACAAAATTCAGTTGGAGCGAGGAATTTGAAAAGAGTTTTCAAGAACTCAAGAGGAGACTCGTTTCAGCACCTGTTCTGACAATACCATCAGCCTCGAAAGGATTTGTCATCTACAGTACTGATGCTTCAATCAAAGGGTTAGAATGTGTTCTCATGCAGCATGGGAAAGTCATAGCCTATGCCTCTCGACAACTCAAAGAATAAGAAAGGAATTATCCTACTTATGATCTAGAGTTGGAAGCAGTCATTTTTGCGCTTAAGATTTTGAGACATTACCTATATTGAGAGAAGGTAGAGATCTATATGGATCATAAAAGCCTCAAATATTTCTTCGCTCAAAAGGAACTCAACATGTGGCAACGACGATTGCTTAAATTGTTGAAAGATTATGATCATACCATCCAATACCATCTTAGAAAAGCGAACGTAGTAGCTGACGCATTGAGTAGAAGATCATATGCGGATACGAGTGTAATATTGTTAACGCAAAGACCTATTTTGTATGACTTGGAAAGGATTGAAATAGAATTAAAGACTCCAGGGACCCATGTGATGATAGCGAATATACGAGTGGAACCGACTTTAATCGATAAAGTTAAAGTTGCTCAAACTACAGACCTAGAGCTGATGCGTATAAAGAAAAAAGTGCAAGAAGGTGCTATTATAGAAGCAAGAATCGATGAAGAAGGAATACTTCGAGTCAACTCCAAACATTGTGTTCCTAACAATTCTGACTTGAAGTATAAAATCACGATGGAGGCGCACAACACACCGTTTCCAATCCATCCTGGGAGTACCAAAATGTATCATGATCTTCGACATACATTTTGGCGGAGCAATATGAAGAGAGAGATAGCAGGGTTTACCTCAAGGTGTCTAACTTGTCGACGAGTCAAGGTGGAGCATCAAGTGCCAAAAGGTCCATTGTAACCACTTAAAATTCTAGAATGGAAGTGGGAGCATATTACCGTGGATTTCGTTATTTTTCTTCCCAAGGTTTCTCAAGGCATAGATGCGATTTGAGTCATTGTTGATAGATTGACCAAGTTTACTCTTTTCTTACCGATACGAGAAACTTTTACAATTGAATGTCTTGCTAGTATGTATATAAACGAAATTTTAAGATTGGATGGTATGCTAGTATCCATAATTTTTGATCGAGACCCTAGATTCACTTCAAGATTTTGGGTTAGTTTGCAAAAAGCTATGGACACGGATTTATGATTTATTTTGGCATATCATCCTCAAACGAATGGGTAATCGGAAAGGACTATTCAAAATTTTTAAGATTTATTAAGACTCTATGTTCTTGACTTCAAGGGAAGTTGGGACAAGTTCTTATCATTGGTGGAGTTTTACTAACAACAGTTATCAAGAAAGTATTGGCATGGCTCCATTTGAGGCTTTGTATGGAAGAAAGTGTCGTTCTCCAGTATGCTAGGATAAGGTGGGTGAAGCAACATTGTTGGGACCAGATTTGGTACGTATGACTACGTAAAAGATTTAAACGATCCGACAACGTACAAAAACCTCACAAGATCGACAAAAGAGTTATGATGATCTTCATCGAAAGGACATGGAATTCAATATTGGAGATCATGTGTTGTTACGTGTTGCTCCATGGAAAGGAGTTACAAGATTTGGAAAGAGAGGAAAGCTCAATCCTCGATTCATTTGGCCATTTTTAATCCTCGATCGAATAGGAATTGTGGCCTATAGACTCGCTTTACTGCCAAGTATGTCCTATGTTCATAACATTTTTAACATATCTATGCTACGTAAATATGTGAAAGACCCGAACCATATTATTGAATTAGAACTAGACGAGATGGAGGAAGATTTAACGTATAAAGAGTTACTTGTTAAAATCTTGGATAAGAAGGATCATATTCTACGCTCTAAAGTTATACCTCAAGTCAAAGTTTTGTAGAGAAACCACGATGTGGAGGAAATGACATAGGAGTTAGAATCCGAGATGAAATCAAGGTATCCTCACCTCTTCAACATACAAGGTACGCACCCTAATTTCAAGGATGAAATTTCATAAGAAGGAGAGGTTGTAAGACCCCAACTCTCATATTATTGATTCGATTATTATCACAGTATCATCTGCATAATATGATATATTATTAAATCAATAATTGAGATGAAAAATTTATTCATATTATTAAACTGCAATATTTACAATGTCTAGAAGTTTTGTCAAGGAGTTGTTTGGTCATCTAATTACGCGCCAATAAAGATAAATCCTTCTCGAAAAGCCCCCTATTTCCTGAGAACCACCTGATTATTAAATATTGGGAGTAATAATATTAATTAAGAATAAGTTCGTGTTGATTAAAGATGAAATTGATAGGTCCATTGTGTTCGAATTATTAGTATTAGTGGAAATCGACATTTATTTCGATATTAATTGATGTCTGGAAGTTATACTAACCAGTCGGGTAATTAACTGGTTAAATGAGCAATTAATTGCTATTAATTCACATGATTATAACTATTTGTTCACATGTGTGTACTATTGATTCACTCTTGCACTATTAGGGGAGTTGGTGCAAGATTGATAATACTTGCATGACTAAGTTAAAAATAGTGGTATAGATGGAGGTACAATACTGTATTTCGTATTTTCACATGATTATAACTATTGATTCACATGATTGAACTATTGATTCACTTTATTTACTATTGGGAGAGATGGTGCAAGTTTGATAATACTTGTAGGACTAAATTAAAAAAGAAAGAAAAGTTGAAGGTATTGTACTGTAATATTTTGAGTCCCAAAACATACAATTATCGAAAATATATTTTCCTATAAATAGAAGCTCATTCTTTCTTAATTTCTCACCAATTCACTAAAGCTATAGAGCAAGTATTATAGAGAGAAATTATAGAGAAAAAGAAGAAGAGAAGTCTGCTACCTCTTTACTCCAGTATCCAGTTTCTTTCTAAGGTAAGGGGTATTATTTTTTTGGTATTCATGAAGAGAGCTTCTGTTATTCTATTCTTAATTATTATATTGGAATAACCAGTCTATGCGAAGTACCGCATACATGGTGAAATTCTTGTGTTATTCTATTCTTTATTGTTCTGTTGGAATAACCTGTCTATGCGGTCTATCGTATGAATGGTGAATTCTTTGTTATTCCATTCTTTATTATTATGTTGGAATATCATGTCTGTGTGGATTATGTTAGACCTAGTTCCATTATTTATTATTCTATTGGAATAACCTGTTTGTGCGGTCTATCGCATGCACGATGAATTCTTCTGTTATTCTATTCTTTATTATTCTGTTGGAATATCCTATCTGTGCGGATTACGCATGACCTGGTTCCATTTTTTATTATTCTGTTGGAATAACCTATCTGTGTGGATTATCACATGCATGAGGAATGATCCTTCGAATTCATTCCTTATTAAATTGCGGAAATGATCTGCCTACGTGGATTATCGCATTGCGGGTGAAAATCCATTTGAAGTTTCATATATTCTATGATACTCATTTGGTTAAAGTTTTTCGCTTCTATACTCCATGAAATTAGTAGAATATCATTGATATTTGCGCTTCATCCGGTATCTTTTCATGGAAATATTCTTCTGAGCATTCTTGAATTTTACTTCACAAAGCAATATCATGTTGACAATTTGGACATAATTGATTTCAAGATAAATTAACTTATAAATCTTTAAAATGTATTCTTGAACTTTTTTTATTGAATTATTATGTCATTGTCATCATCCTCATGCTAATATTGTGATGAATGTCATCTTTGGCTTACGTGCATAGATGGACTTGGTATGATTATGACTAGAGATTATTCGGTATAATCATGACCTGTAATGTTATAAATGATGAGGTAAAAGTCCTTAATAGCCTGTAGTGCATTGATGGACAGTTTTTAGTATGATTATGACTAGGAATTATTCTGTATAGTCATGACCATTGATGATTTAATGAATATCCTTGGCCCGTAGTGCAGGGATGACTCGATGATGTGGTTTATTTATTAAGCTGAGTCTCAACAATAAAAATTGATGAAAACATTTTAAATCATAGAAGATAGTAGATATTATGCTCTACTTGACTCTTCTAATGGATTGCTTATTCCGCTGCAGCTAAACATGATATCTATTGTATTTTATCAGTTTAACATTATTGAAGACTAATGATAATTTATTCTGCGTTATCTTAGTCATAATATTTCTTACTGGGCTAGTTGAGCTCACCCTTTCTTTCACTATTCTCTTCAAGAAATGAGAACGTAGCCGAGACTAGTCGGGAAACGGAGTGATGGTCCAGATGATAGCATCAGTAGTCCTCAGTATTATGTTAAATATTGTGACAATAAATGTAATGAGGACTCAATTAAGCGTGGATATTGTCTAGATGACAATATTCTTATTAAAACTCTTAGATTATGTTTTGTCATATTTTACACGACCGTTGTATAATTAAGTTGTATTTGAATTTTGTACCATGTATTTGGTGACATTAAGATGGGTATTGTATACCTATTTTGGGGGCATCACACTTCACATAGAGGACTTAGTTGCGTGCTCATGCAGCATGTCAAAGTCATTGCGAATGCGTCACACAAGTTGAAGGATTATGAGAAGGTATATCCTACTCATGACCTAAAATTGGTAGATGTAGTTTTTGCCTTAAAAATATGGAGACATTATTTATACGGGTAGAAGTGTGAGATATACACGAGCCATAAAAGTCTAAAATATATCATCACACAGAAGGAGTTGAATATGAGGTAGAGAAGGTGGTTAGAGTTGATAAAAGATTACGACTGTGATATCTTATATCATCCAAGAAAGGCAAATGTAGTAGCCGACGCGTTAAGTAGGAAGGGTAGAGAATCTATCAATGTTAACGACTCAAAATGAGTTAATAACGAAGATGGGAAGAATGGAGCTAGAAGTTAAATTACTGAATTAAGCTATAGAGATGTTATTTACAATGGAGACTCAACCAACAATAATGGAACGAGTTATAGAAGTACAATTAGGTAATGAAGAATACGAACGAGTGAAGAAGAGGATGGAGGATGAAGAGCAGACTAAGTATAACCTCGATAAAGAAGGATTACTTCATTTTGAAGGAGGAATTTGGGTTCCAGATAATTCCGAGTTAAAAGAAGAGATAATGAGTGAAGTCCATAGTTCGAGGAACTCAATACATCCAGGTAGTACTAAGATGTATCAAGACCTTCAACAGAACTTTTGGTTTCCAAACATGAAGAGAGAGATAGCCGAATATGTTAGTAGGTGCTTAACTTGTCAAAACGTTATGGCTGAACACCAATGACCGACTGGATTATTGCAATCACTAGCAATTCCAGAGTAGAAATAGGAGCATATCACAGTGGAGTTGGGACGAACATCTGTCTTTAGTGGAATTCGCGTACAATAATAGTTTTCACGCTAGTATAGGCATGTCGCCTTATGAAGCGTTATATGGGAGGAAGTGTCGAACTCCTTTGTGTTGGGATGAAGTAGGTGAATGTCGGATGTTGGTACCTAAGATGGTACAACAGACGACGAACATGGTAAAGTTAATACGTTCTCGATTGGTAGCGACTCAAGATAGACAAAATAAGTAAGCAGATCCTAACCGGGAGAAGAGGGAGTTTAAGGTAGGGTCGTATGTCTTTCTGAAAGTATAGTCTTGGAAAAGGAAGATACGTTTTAGAAAGAAAGATAAGTTAAGTCCATGGTTGGTTGGACCTTTTAAAATTTTAAGAAGGGTAGGAGAGGTAGCTTATGAAGTAGCTTTACCTCCAGAGATGGAACGAATACACAATGTATTTCATGTGTCAGTGTTATGTCCTTATAAAGTGGACTACAAACACATAATAGAGTATGAATCTGTTCATATAGAAAAAGATTTAACGTATGAAGAACTTCAAGTTCAGATTGTTGATAGGAAGGAACTAGTCTTGAGAAATAAGATAGTACCTTCGGTGAAGGTAATTTGGAGGAACCACAATGCCGAAGAAGCAACGTGGAAAATCGGATTTTTATGTGAATTAAATTTTTATTTGATTATTTTAATTAAATGAATTTAATTAATTCTTTATGTGAGTAAGCTGTATGAAGGTCGTTCTATGACCTAGAATGTGCGGATGTGGTCAGGATTCTAGCTATGTGCTAGGATTAAATGTTTTGAATTTTCAAGATGAAAATAAAAGTTTTCCAAGAAATATCTGTAAAAATACTATTCATCCGTTTTTGCTTGGGAAAGTATTTTGAATTTATTAGAAACGTGTAATGATAGAATTCTAAGATGAGTGGAATATCTAATAATATTTAAGTTATGGCAAACGAAGTTTTTGCTTGCGGACATAAAATCTAAAGGTTAGGGAAAATGAGTTTCGAGAAGGAAATGAATATGTATAATGATTAGGGTTATTATATTAAAAAATATGAGTATGGTACTAGTTATTATACGAGTATAATATGAAGATTATTCCGACATATAATACCAATATCGTATGAATAGTATACGAAGAGAATACTTGAGCTTTACGAGTAGAATACAATTAGTTATTAATCGACTTTTAATAATTGGACTTTATCAATTCCAATTGGACTTGGATTATGATAAGCCCAAAGCTTTGTAAATGAAGCCCAAGATTGAATAATGTTAAAGCCCGATGTTAGGTTAAATCAAGCCCGACCCAAGAAACCGAACCGTGGATCGACCTGATAGATCATCACATGGGTAAAACCCATGAGGGAAACCCATCTGGGACCCAAAATGGCATGTGGGTCGACCACTTGGTGGCCAAGTAAAGTGTTTTACTTGGTTGCAAAGTAATAAATAGTAACGAGGTGGGACATTTTACCATTTTACCCTGTACTTGGTTTTTCTATATAAGGAAAGATAGCTTGGTTCATTGGTTTGTTTTACAAACTTGACCAACATATATAGAGAGAGAAAAGTGAGATAACAAGTAATCAAGTGAGTTTGAAGCAAAACATCCAAGTTTTAATCAAGAACGCGAAGAACGTTAAGGTAATAATTTATAAAACCTTAGTCTTCGATCTTTTTATATTTATTTTTCGTAGAGAATCATGAATTGGTGGAGAATGTCTCTTTCGGAGTAATAAGGATGGCTATTAGTGAATTAAACATTGATAAGCCATGTATAAGTAAGAATCATAAGCGTTTAAGTTAGTTTAATCGCGAAAAAACCATTAATCATTTATTGGTTGTTGATTGACAAATTGAGAACCATCATTTATAGGGTATGTAAGACCCCAAATAATTAATAAATGAAATTTAATTTCCTTTAATTATTATTTTGAATAGTAAGGGTTGATTTGATTAATGAGGATAGTTATGGGTAAAATACGCAAATATTACAAAATAAGCAAGTGGTTATAAAATATTCATTGTTGTCGGGGAATATTCGTTTGGTTGTGGAATATTCGTACTGTCGGGGAATATTCGTACGACGGCGCAGCCATGTGTGGGCCCCATAACGGAAAGCGATTGGAGGAAGAAAACGACAAATATAAGCTGTTTAAAAATAACGGTGTAGTTGTTACCGTTTACACTGTTGGAATACCCGGTGGTTAAAATACAGTGATACGCGTTGTTGCACAGTAGCACACGGTATTGCACAGTATTTTGAATTATTGATCTTTACGTAAGAAGGCACAACTCAATAATTGCTACAGGAGTTACTATTCATTACTTTATTAATTCAATAATTGCTGCGTTGATATTTATATTATTATTGTTTTAATAATTGTCATTGCACAGTACTTTCCATTATCAGATCAATAATTCATATTATTTGAATAATATTATCAGATAACATTATTGACAATGTCTAGAAAGTTCTGTCGAGGAGAGGTTTGGTCATCTAATTGCGCGCCAGTAAGGAGAAATCCTTATTGGAAAGCCCCCTCTATCCTGGGAACGGCCTGGTTGTCAGTACTGTGATTCTGTAATATTATTTTTAATAATTAATTATTGATTATTATGATAAAGAAAATATTTATTTTATGTGGATATAGATGGAGAAAATTTTTAATGTGACAATTGTTGAAAATTAATATTTTATCTTTTTCTGATAAAATAATTCATTTAAATATATTATTTTAATAATATATTAACGATGATATTTTTACAATGAATGTGGGATATATGAATATATGAGGAGGTAGAGTATTTTTGTGGCATTAAATGTTTAACACATGTTTTGTGTGTCGGTGGACATAATTTTTGACCGAAAATTGAGTATAGACTGTAAAATCACCCGTTTGTGGATTTCGGTCAATTTCTATTTGGAATTTGGAAAAACTTCCTTCTACAAAGTTGTAGAGAATTGAATTTCCTATAAAAAGTCGTGAGATTCGAATTTTCTGACAAAAGGGCTATTTATCATGAATTATTGAAGTTTCGGAGTTCCGAAATAATTGATTTTTGGAATTTTTAATTATTTTATATAAGAAAAACGTTTTTGTGGTTGTTGGCACATGGGTGGCGGATGTTTTTGACCAAAGAAGGCTTGCTAGAATTTTCAAAACATGTGGGTAAGAATTTTGAATAAATAATAATATATTTTATTAATTTAGTCTCATTTGGCGTTCTAACATTTTCTTATAAATAGAGGGCTAAGTTAGAATTGAAAATCACACCAGAAACAAAGTTTTCTCTCTTTCTCTCTCTATATTATCGAGCATGTCCTTGTGAGTATACTTTGAGTTTTGCTATACGGTGCGATTTTCTGTCAGCACTATACCGAAATTCAGTCAGAAGTACGGCTATTTTGAGGTAAGGGATGTTATTTTCTTCTTAAATGATATTATTTTCTTCAATATCATTATGCCGAAATATTGGTGAACATTTTTATCAAATTTGGAACTTTTTGTGCCGGAGTTACTATTCACGTATACGGTACTATTCACGTATACGGCATTATTCACAGAAAAATTATTATTTTTTCTTTTCGTCCAAAATATCTATTGTGGATAGTACCTTTGATTGTATCCATGTTTTGATCATTCTTGAATTTTACACCACTTTGATTATTTTTGAGATATTTTTGGACATGGATAAAACAAAGTACGAATCCTTAATCCTTAATCCTTAATCCTTGTCATTTTGTTTCACTGGATTCGCTTATTTAAAAATATTTTTTTTAACATCTTTAGTCTTAAATGATGTTACTATTGAATATCTTTGGCCTGTAGTGCAAAGATGAATGATTTCTGATGAATATCTTTGGCCCGTAGTGCAAAGATGAACAGGTGTTTAGATGAACATGACCAACCGATGAATATCCTTGGCCTGTAGTGCAAGGATGAATATATGATTCAAGATGTGCATTGATTGATGTTACAGGGATAAAAATACTGTTGATGGACTGTTAAATTCATAGACATTAGTAGATTTCATCCTCTACGTAACTCTTCTGTGAATTAATATTTTCCACTGCGAATATTGATTTAAAACTTGTTGTCTATTGTATTCTATTAGATTTTTTCCCTGTTGAAGGCTAACGATAATTTGTTGTATATTATCTTAGTCATAATATTCTTTACTGAGCTAGTTGAGCTCACCCTTTTCCTTTTTGTTCCATTTTTCTTCTCAGGAGACGAGAATATAGCGAGTACGAGTCGGGGTATGAATTGATGGTCCTTGAGAGAGTTGTTTAGTAGTCCTCACCATTTTTGTAAAATAATATATCAATAATTGTATTGAGGACATAGTTGGGTATGTATATTGTCTAGATGACAATGTTTGTATTCAAACTCATAGTTTATGGGTTGTAACAGTTGTAGTTGTTTCTGTACCATGTATTTGGCAACTCAAAATGGGTTGGATGGAATGGACCTATTTTTGGGGCGTCACAGTTGGTATCAGAGCTTAGGGATATGATCTCTGGCGGAGATCGGGGAATAGAACTAGGAGGGGAGAGACGAGTAAATCCTTCGCTAGTGTGTCCTACCTAAGCTTATTTGTTAGTTGGTCAGTATATAGGGATATTATGTGATATATTGATTTCCTTAATTAACCCTTGTTTTATGACAGTATTTGAGAATGCCGACTGAGAATATTAACAGTGGAAATGAGACCGTGGAGACGCCTGTACTCACCAACGAGGAGAACGTGCAACAGGCTGGCAATGTTCCTCCTGTGAACAACACCACTGATCAGACGATGAACGACGCAATGTTTAGAAACTTTTTGCAGTTCATGTAAAATCAGACGAGGGAGATTCGTGTTCAAAATACAGGAGGAAATGATAACAATTCACGGGTTGTCACAGCCAAGCAGTTCAAAGAGTTGGGACCACCAGAATTTAAGGGAAAGCCACATCCGATCATGGCGAAGACATGGGTCAAGCAAATTACCAAGATATTCGATGTCTTGGGATGCACGGAGGAACAAAAGGTTCCATTCGCCACCTTTATGTTCCGTGGCGAGGCAGACTACTGGTGGGAGTCTATGAAGCGTACCCATCCAGCCGCACTCAGCATGTCTTGGGAGACGTTTCAGAAACTATTTAATGACAAATACTTTCCAGAAAGTGTTCGTCATATGAAGGAAGTGGAGTTCATCAGATTAGAACAAAATAACATGACGGTGTCTCAGTACGAGGCAAAGTTTGCAGAGTTATCCAGGTTTGCACCTCATTTGGTAGAGAATGAGGAACGTATGACGCGGATGTTTCTGAGAGGTTTGAAACCCGACATACGACAATATCTCATCTCTCATAAATTTTCTCTCTATTCAGATGTTGTTAACAGGGCTCAATTGTTGGAGTGAGATAACGAGTACGGTCAACCGAGGTACCACAATCAGGATCATACCAGAGATAGCAGTCAACAAAATAACGATAACCAGTGGAGAAAGAAAAAGACGGATAAAAATGGTAACCACTTTGGTGGTAATCATGGCCATGAAAATAGAAGAAGCGAGTCAGGGGGAGATTTTAAAAAGAGGAGATTTAACAACGACCATGTGAAGACGACAGTGCCGGCAACAACTGGTTCTAAGGGAGGAGAAAGATCACCGGTTATATGTTATAAGTGCAGGAAAGAGGGACATATCAATCCAAACTGCCCACAACAGTTCAAGGTATGCTATAATTGTTGAAAGGAAGGACATATCGCTCGAGATTGTACGGTAGCAAAACCTAGTTCAGCGGGGACGGTGAATCAAAAGACTGTCCCAGAAAAGCCAAAGTCAATGGTTCTTGGAAGAGCGTTTGTTGTGACTGGTCAACATGCGAGGAACCCAAACGAGGTGATCACGGGTAAGCTATTTATAAATTCTTGCGAAGTTTATACCTTACTTGATACCGGTGCTACCCATTCATTTATCTCTCCTGCTTGCGCTCAACGTTTAAACTTGACTCCGGAGAAATTAGACTTTGACCTATCTGTGGAAACTCCGTTAGGAGAAACTTTTATCACATCCACTGTTTATAAATCTTGTTTCATTCAAGTTGGCACCATCACCTTACCTGTTGACCTGATCTCTTTAAAGATACTTGCTTTTGATGTGATTTTAGGGATTGATTGGTTAACTACTCATCATGCCAAAATTGATTGTTTTCGTAAGGTTGTTAGTTTTCATATTCCTAATCAACCCGTTGTTCGAATTCAGGCAACTAAACCATTAAAATCAATCACTGTCATATCTAATCATAAAGCTATTCGTTTATTGAAAAACGGATGTCAAGCTTTCTTAGCCCATATTATGGATTTGAATAAAGACACGTCAAAATTGAATAATATTCCTGTTGTTATTGACTTTCCTGACGTATTTCCTGAAGAACTTCCCGGTCTACCCCCAGAACGTGAAGTTGAATTCTTTATTGATCTTTTAACCTGGTACAAAGCCCATTTCTAAAACCCCATATCGAATGGCTCCTATTGAACTTCAGGAGTTAAAAGTCCAACTACAGGAGTTATTGGACATCGGTTTCATTCGTCCTAGTACATCTCCTTGGGGTGCTCCTGTTTTATTCGTAAAGAAGAAAGACGGGAGTATGCGACTTTGTATTGACTATCGGGAATTGAACCATGTCACAATCAAGAATAGGTATCCTCTACCTCGTATTGATGATTTGTTTGACCAGTTGCAAGGAGCACAATTATTTTCAAAAATCGATCTTCGTTCTGGATATCATCAGCTGCAAATTAGAACTGAGGATATTCCAAAGACTGCCTTCAGAACTCGGTATGGGAATTATGAATTCTTAGTCATGTCTTTTGGATTGACTAATGCTCCTGCTGCTTTCATGGATATGATGAACCAAGTATTCAAAGATTATTTGGATCAATTCGTTGTTGTCTTTATTGATGACATCCTCATATATTCCAAAAGCCGTGAAGATCATGAGCACCATTTAAAGCTGGTACTCCAAAGGCTTCGTGAAAACAAGTTATATGCTAAGTTGAAGAAATGCGAGTTCTGGCTTTAGGAAGTAACATTCCTTGGGCACGTGGTGTCAAAAAATGGAGTATCTGTTGACCCGACGAAGATTGAAGCAATACAAAGTTTGGAGCAACCGAAGTCGGTCACTGAAGTACGTAGCTTTTTGGGCTTAGCTTGTTATTATCGGAGATTCGTGGAAGGGTTTTCTCGAATTGCTACTCCATTAACTCAGCTAACTCGGAAGGATACAAAATTCGTATGGAGCGAGGAATGTGAGAAGAGTTTCCAAGAGCTTAAGAGGAGACTTATTTCGGCACCTGTTCTAACAATACCATCTAGTTCGGATGGATTTGTTATCTAAAGCGGTGCTTCATGCAAAGGGTTAGGATGTGTTCTCATGCAACGTGGGAAAGTCATAGCCTATGCCTCGCGAAAACTTAAAGAGTATGAGAGGAATTATCCTACTCATGATCTAGAGTTGGCAGCAGTAGTTTTCGCGCTAAAGATCTGGAGGCACTATCTATACGAGGAGAAAGTGGAGATATATTCAGATCATAAAAGCCTCAAATATTTCTTCACTCAAAAAGAACTCAACATGCGGCAACGACGTTGGCTCGAGTTGTTGAAAGATTACGACCACACTATTCAATACCATCATGGAAAAGCGAATGTGGTAGCTGATGCATTGAGTAGAAGATCATATGCAGGAATGAGTACAATGATGTCAAGTATACGCATAGAGCCAACTTTAATAGAAAAAGTTAAGGTTGCTTAAGCCACCGATCCGGAGCTGATGCATATGAAGACGAAAGTACAAGAAGGTGCCATTCCAGAAGCGAGAATTGATGAAGAAGGAATACTTCTAGTCCACTCCAGACTTTGTGTTCCTAATGATTCTGATTTGAAGTACAAGATAATGATGGAGGCACACAATACACCGTTTGCAATTCATCCTGGAAGTACCAAAATGTATAGTGATCTTCGACATACATTTTGGTGGAACAATATGAAGAGAGAGATTGTAAAGTTTATTTCAACGTGTTTAACTTGTCAACGTGTAAAGGCGGAGCATCAAGTGCCAAAGGGTCCACTGCAACCACTTGAGATTTCAAAATGGAAGTGGGAACACATTACTATGGTTTTCGTTACGGGTCTTCCTACGGTTTCTCAAGGCATCAATGCTATTTGGGTTATTGTTGATAGATTAACCAAGTCTGCCCATTTCTTGCCGATACGGGAGACTTATTCCCTTGAACGTCTTGCTCAAATGTACGTATATGAGATTGTAAGATTGCATGGCATGCTAGTATCCATAGTTTCGGATCGTGACCCAAGATTTATTTCAAGATTTTGGGTTAACTTGCAAAAAGCTATGGGTTCGGAGTTACGATTCAGTTCGGCATACCATCCTCAAACGGACGGACAATCAGAGAGGACTATTCAAACTCTTGAAGATTTATTAAGACTCTGTGTCCTAGACTTCAAGGGCAGTTGGGATAAATATTTACTATTGGTGGAATTCTCCTACAACAACAGTTATCAGGCAAGCATTGGTGTGGCCCCATTTGAAGCATTGTATGGATGAAAGTGTCGCTCTCCAGTATGTTGGGATGAGGTGGGTGAAGCAACATTGTTGGGACCCGAGTTAGTACGTTTGACTACGGAGAAGATCCAAACGATTCGACAACGTATACAAACGGCACAAGATCGACAAAAGAGTTATGCGGATCTTCATCGAAAGGACGTAGAATTTAGTGTTGGGGATCATGTATTGTTGCGTGTTGCCCCATGGAAGGGAGTTACAAGATTCGGGAAGAGAGGAAAGCTTAATCCACGATTTATTGGTCCATTTCAAATTCTTGATCGAGTAGGTAATATAGCCTATAGACTCGCGTTACCTCCAAGTATGTCTCGTGTTCATAATGTTTTTCATATATCTGCGCTTCGTAAATATGTGAAAGACCCGAACCACGTCATTGAGTTAGAACCGGACGAGATAGCCGAAGATTTAACGTATGAGGAGGTACCTGTCAAGATCTTGGATAGGAAGGAGCATGTCCTACGCACGAAGGTAATACCACAAGTTAAAGTTTTGTGAAGGAATCATGCTATAGAGGAAATGACCCGGTAGTTGGAAACGAAAATGAAAGCGAGGTATCCTCACCTTTTCGAAACACCAGGTACGTATGTCAATTTCGAGGACGAAATTTCATAAGGAGGGGAGGTTGTAAGACCCCAAATAATTAATAAATGAAATTTAATTTCCTTTAATTATTATTTTGAATAGTAAGGGTTGATTTGATTAATGAGGATAGTTATGGGTAAAATACACAAATATTTCAAAATAAGCAAGTGGTTATAAAATATTCATTGTTGTCGGGGAATATTCGTTTGGTCGTGGAATATTCGTACTATCGGGGAATATTCGTACGACGGCGCAGCCATGTGTGGGCCACATAACGGAAAGCGATTGGAGGAAGAAAACGACAAATATAAGCTGTTTAAAAATAACGACGTAGTTGTTACCGTTTACACTGTTGGAATACCCGGTGGTTAAAATACAGTGATAAGCGTTGTTGCACAGTAGCACACGGTATTGCACAGTATTTTGAATTATTGATCCTTACGTAAGAAGGCACTACTCTATAATTGCTACGGGAGTTACTGTTCATTACTTTATTGATTCAATAATTGCTGCGTTGATATTTATATTATTATTGTTTTAATAATTGTCATTGCACAGTATTTTCCATTATCAGATCAATAATTCATATTATTTAAATAATATTATCAGATAACATTATTGGCAATGTTTAGAAAATTTTGTCAAGGAGAGGTTTGGTCATCTAATTGCGCGCCAATAAGGAGAAATCCTTATTGGAAAGCCCCCTCTATCCTGGGAACGGCCTGGTTGTCAGTACTATGATTCTGTAATATTATTTTTAATAATTAATTATTGATTATTATGATAAAGAAAATATTTATTTTATGTGGATATAGATGGAGAAAATTTTTAATGTGACAATTGTTGAAAATTAATATTTTATCTTTTTTTGATAAAATAATTCATTTAAATATATTATTTTAATAATATATTAACGATGATATTTTTATAATGAATGTGGGATATATGAATATATGAGGAGGTAGAGTATTTTTGTGGCATTAAATGTTTAACACATGTTTTGTGTGTCGGTGGACATAATTTTTGACTGAAAATTGAGTATAGACTGTAAAATCACCCGTTTGTGGATTTCGGTCAATTTCTATTTGGAATTTGGAAAAACTTCCTTCTGCAAAGTTGTAGAGAATTGAATTTCCTATAAAAAGTCGCGAGATTCGAATTTTCTGACAAAAGGGCTATTTTTCATGAATTATTGAAGTTTCAGAGTTCAGAAATAATTGATTTTTGGAAGTTTTAATTATTTTATATAAGAAAAACGTTTTTGTGGTTGTTGGCACATGGGTGGCTGATGTTTTTGACCAAAGAAGGCATGCTAGAGTTTTCAAAACATGTGGGTAAGAATTTTGAATAAATAATAATATATTTCATTAATTTAGTCTCCTTTGGCGTTCTAACATTTTCCTATAAATAGAGGGATAAGTTAGAATTGAAAATCACACCAGAAACAAAGTTTTCTCTCTTTCTCTCTCTCTATATTATCGAGCGTATCCTTGTGAGTATACTTTGAGTGTTCCTATACGGTGCGAGTTTCTGTCAGCACTATACCGAAATTCAGTCAGAAGTACGGCTATTTTGAGGTAAGGGATGTTATTTTCTTCTTAAATGATATTATTTTCTTCAATATCATTATACTGAAATATTGGTGAAAGTTTTTATCAAATTTTGAACTTTTTGTGCCGGAGTTACTATTCACGTATACGGCACTATTCACGAATACGACACTATTCACAGAAAAATTATTTTTTTTTTCTTTTCGTCCAAAATATCTATTGTGGATACTAGCTTTGATTGTATCCATGTTTTGATCATTCTTGAATTTTACACCACTTTGATTATTTTTTAGGTATTTTTGGACATGGATAAAACAAAGTACGAATCCTTAATCCTTGTCATTTTGTTTCACTGGATTCGCTTCTTTAAAAATATTTTTTTTAACATCTTCAGTCTTAAATGATGTTACTATTGAATATCTTTGGCCTGTAGTGCAAAGATGAATGATTTCTGATGAATATCTTTGGCCCGTAGTGCAAAGATGAACAGGTGTTTAGATGAACATGACCAACAGATGAATATCTTTGGCCTGTAGTGCAAGGATGAATATATGATTCAAGATGTGCATTGATTGATGTTACAGGAATAAAAATACTGTTGATGGACTGTTAAATTCATAGACATTAGTAGATTTCGTCCTCTACGTAACTCTTCTATGAATTAATATTTTCCGCTGCGAATATTGATTTAAAACTTGTTGTCTATTGTATTCTATTAGATTTTTTTCCCTTTTGAAGGTTAACGATAATTTGTTGTATATTATCTTAGTCATAATATTCTTTATTGAGCTAGTTGAGCTCACACTTTTCCTTTTTGTTCCATTTTTCTTCTCAGGAGACGAGAATATAGCGAGTACGAGTCGGGGTATGAATTGATGGTCCTTGAGAGAGTTGTTTAGTAGTCCTCACCATTTTTGTAAAATAATATATCAATAATTATATTGAGGACATAGTTGGGTATGTATA
The DNA here is from genome assembly GCA_020205505.1 of Panax japonicus. Classification (NCBI taxonomy): domain Eukaryota; kingdom Viridiplantae; phylum Streptophyta; class Magnoliopsida; order Apiales; family Araliaceae; genus Panax; species Panax japonicus. The sequence goes on along the minus strand of CM035102.1, from coordinate 43,681,397 downwards.
TTGTCTAGATGACAATGTTTGTATTCAAACTCATAGTTTATGGGTTGTAAAAGTTGTAGTTGTTTCTGTACCATGTATTTGGCGACTCAAAATGGGTTGGATGGAATGGACCTATTTTGGGGGCGTCACAGGGTATGTGCATATTGCTTGGTTAGGTTATAGACAATGAATCAATGGATTGGTTCCATTTGATTTGGCATATAAAACACAAGTAACGAAGTTATGGCAAAATTTACGAAATTAGGTGTTAAACGTTAAAATCTTATAATTTCCGGATTATTAGTCAAAACTTGTCGTTTAATTTGAAAACTCTAGTTTGTGAAGGCGTAGCGTAGAACAATGTATTCAAGAGTCGTGGACTCAAGAATGGTCGAATTTCTGACTTTGAATGAAGAAAATGAGTTAAGAACGCTCAGAATCGTTAAACGAATACGTAATAGAACGTTAAATAGTGAATTCATTGTTAACGAATTTAAAAACTACTTTTATCAAGATGAAATTGAAGTACATGAAATGTGTGAGAAAATGGCTTTTGAACGATCTAATTTCAACTTAAAACGACTATTTTATGAGTCCGGGAAGAATCGAATTGGAAAATGTAATAAAATCTCTCAAGGGCTCAAGGTCGGCGCCGCAGCGCCTCCCAAGCACATAATACTCGCGCCGCAGCGCCGAGTCTAGATGAGTGGCTACTGCTTAGTTGCGCCACAGTGACACTAGTATGTACGAGTCTCGCGCCGTAGCGCCGAGACGATGGTTTAGATACTGCATTGTGGCGTCGCAACGCCAATGGTGAACGTGAGAATGGCGCCGCAGCGCCGATAAGGAAGATTTGTTGATCAAATTATTTTCCAAACCCTGTTATTGTGAGACAATTATGGGGCATGTATATACTTATTACACATGATAAAACTAATCTTAAATGATATTGATAGTGGTGACTATAGGAATTAAACGATGGTTATTAATAATTTAATGAAGAACGCAAAGTATGAGAATGCAAATCGTATTTAACATTGTTACTTAACCAATGATGGTTGAGTATTGGTTTAGTGATGTAAGAACATTAATAAGCTGTAATAGAAGATAGTTAAGTCGAAACAACTTTTATTAATGAAATAATTTCAATTAAGATATAGAAGAGAAAGAAGTTGGTAAAAATAATGTGATTAGATTGTTTGGTAGCTAATTATAGTGTGCTATGTGAATATATCATGTAGAGACTGTAAAGACCAAGAACTGTTGAATTTTATTTGAAGACGCTTAAAGCCAAGTTTTCTTAACGATTGTCTAACCTTCGTGTTAGCCATGTTTTCTGTGATTCATGTTCTGAGATGTATGAATTGTTTTATGAAAGAGTCAATGCCAATTTTAACTAGGCTAAACTAATCTTAAGAGTTAGATTGATTTTCTTACAAGTCTTTCGATATAGAACTGTTTACACTATCCTATGCCAAGTATTTGGTACGGATTCAAGGTACGCTTGAGTATGAACAAACAAATGTATTTTACATCGATTATTCGATGGGCACGTGAGGTTGCCAAAACATAAACGTAAACACGTTTAACGGATGAGTGTTGATCAACATAGAGTATTACAGGTTGATCACCTAGAAGTGCTCGTAAGATATATCGAACTTACGGACTTAGTGCTGGGTTGTCCTTTTTCATGAATGAAAATACAAGGAGAATGTTCATGGTCTTTTGACCAGCTCAGAATTCCTAAGTTACTATATGTTTTCTGGAATTATTTTATGAAATGAAAAGTGCTATTTAATGTTTCATAGTACTTCATAGCTACTTGTTCAGTTATTGAAGATAATCATATAATTCTCGACGTGGTATTTGTAGTATTTATTGCTAGACTTGTTGAGCTAGTTATGCTCACTTCTTGCTTGAATTATATGATTGCAGCTATGGCCGAAAGAACTAAAGATCTCGGTAGGGATAAAGGCAAGGCTAAGATGGATAAATAGATTTTCCTTTAATATACTACTATGTTTGTAAGAATCATATTATGATAAACATAGAATGTATCGGTTACAGAAACTGAGAAGTGATGAGTACGATGTAGCAGTATACCTTTGGGATGAAAGTACCCGAATTTGGGGGCGTCACAAATGTCTTTGGCACATGTTACGTTCATTCTAGATGAAGAAATATTTGAGGGTTTTTTATCGGGTTCAAGGTTGATACAAAATTAGATATCATGCTCTGGGGGTAGGACAAGAAGTTCTTCAGGAAATACGTCAGGAAATTCACTAACAGCAGAAATATTATTCAAATCTGACGTATTTTTGTTTAAATACATAACATGGGCTATAAAAGTTTTGACATCCGTTTTTCAATAAACGAATGGCTTTATAGCTTGATATGACAGTAATTGACTTTATTGGTTTGGTTGCTTGAATTCGCATAACAGGTTGGTTAGGAATAAGAAAACTAACAACCTTACGAAAATAATCAATTTTACATGATGAGTGGTTAACCAATCAATCCCTAAAATCACATCAAATGAAAGTATCTTTGAATAGATAAGATCAACAGGTAATGTGATAGTGCTAACTTGGATCAAGCAAGATTTATAAATAGTGGATGTAACGAAGGTTTCACTCAACAGAGTTTCAACAGTTAAGTCAAATTCTAATTTCTTAGGAGTCAAACTCAAAATTTGAGCACAAGAAGGAGAGATAAAAGAATGGGTAGACCCGAAATCTAATAAGGTATAGACTTCACAAGAATTTATAATTAACTAACCCGTGATAACTCGCTCGGGTTACTTCAGTACAGTTTGGGGGTGCTGCTACAGCAGCCAACACTTTCAATCCGTGATAACTCGCTCGGATTATAGTCAAGTATAGTTAGACCAGCTATAGAAGCCAACACTTTCAAGATAAAGTCGGGGACTATTCAAATAGTGCATAATTCGGTATAGTTTAGGGGTGCTGCTACAGATGATCCAAATGAGCATCTATTGAGCTTCATTGAAATATGTGACACCTTCAGATATAACGGGGTGATAGAAGATGCGATCAGACTTAAACTATTTCCATTTTCATTACAGGGATAAAGCAAGAAGTTGGCTACACTCATTACCTTCAGGATCTATCACCACATGGGAGGATCTAACACAAAAATTGTTAGCCAAATTTTCCCCAATGGCTAAGACTGCGAAGATGAGGACATCAATTTCCCAGTTTGAGCAGCAACATGGTGAATCTCTATATGAAGCATGGGAAAGATACAAGGAGATGCTAAGGAAGTGTCCACACCATGGCATGCCGGATTGGATGGAGATTAATATGTTCAATAATGACTTGGGATGGCAGTCAATGTGACGCCCCCAAAACAGGTATACATCACCCATCTGGGGTCGTCAGATACTTGGTTCATAACTCAACTAAAAACTTAATTATACAACTATCATGTAATATACAACAAAACATAAGCTTAGAGTTTTAACACGAATATTATCTGCTAGATAATATCCACACTCAATGGAGTCCTCATTACATTTATTGTCACACTATTTTATAGAATAATGAGGACTACTAAAACAACCATCTGGACAGTCAATCCATTCCCCGACTCATCCCATCTATATTCTCATTTCCTGAAGAGAACAGTGAAAGAAAGGGTGAGCTCAACTAGACCATTAAGAAATATTATGACTAAGATAATGCAGAATAAATTATCCTTAGCCTTCAACAGTGTTAAATAGATAAAATACAATAAACATCAAGTTTAACTGCAACGGAATAAGCAATCCATTAGAAGAGTCAAGTAGAACATAATGTCTACTGTCTCCTCTATATTCAAAGTTTATCATCAATTTTATCCTGTAATACCCATTAATAGTTCTTTATTATACCCAAGATAAAGAGAACTTTCATCACTTGTCTTCACCTGAACCACCAAAGATTATAGTTAACACTGATCATACCAATCAATTGTCTATCTTTCCACTACAGGCCAAAGATATTCAACTATAAAACCAATGATCATGATCATACCAATCAATTATCTGTCAGTTCTCTACGGCCAAAGACATACAACTGTTAACTAATGGTCATGATCCTAGAAATCACATTATCGAATTATCCATGCACTACAGGCAAAGGATATTCGTTAGTATCACCAATAGTTATGATTATGTCATACACATGTCCATCTTTATACTACGGGCCAAAGCTATCAATCAACATTTCATCATTGCGCGTAAGCCAAAGATATACAATTGTAAAATCAATAACCAAAAGTCCATCTTAACACGTAAGCCAACGATATAAAACTGTAAAACAAATAATCAACAGTCCATCTATACACGTAAGCCAAAGATGACTTTCATCACAATATAAGCATGAGGATGATGACAATGATATAAGCCTTAATTAAACGAAATCAAGGATAAATATTAAAGACTTTAAATTTATCCAGAGTTTAATAATATCCAAATTGGCAACATGATACTGCTCTGTGGAGTAAAATTTAAGAATAATATTCATGTACCAAAAATAATTTGGACAGAAAAGAAATATATTTTTAGGTGAATAGTACCCCATGAATAGTACTTCGGGAATAGTACCCCGTGAATAGTACCCCGACATGAAAAGTGCCTCAAATACCCGAGTGACTGATACTAGACTGAATAGTGATTGGGTGAATAGTAACCCGTAAATAGTAACTCGTGAATAGTACTCCGGCACAAGAAGTGCCCCGAATACCCGAGTGAATAATACTAGAGTGAATAGTAACCGGGTGAAAGATAACCCATGAATAGTAACTCGTAAAAAATACCATAAAAAATGATATTCCATGATGAGTACAAAAGAAATGATACCTCAGAAGAGTATAATAGAATATACGAAATTGCAAATGGATTTTCACCCGCCATGCGGTAATCCACGTAGACAGATCATTTCCAAAATAATATAAAGAATGAATACGAAGGATCATTCACCATACATGCGGTAATCCACATAGACAGGATATTCCAACAGAATAATAAAGAACGGAACATGTTTATGCGTAATCCGCACAGACAGGATATTCCAACGGAATAATAAAGAATGTAATAACAACAGAATTCACCAGGCATGCGATAGACCACACAGACAGGTTATTCCAACAGAATAATAAAGAATGGAATAACAGAAGAATTTCACAATGTATGTGGTATTTCGCATAGACAGGTTATTCCTATATAATAATAAAGAACGAAATAACAGTAGAATTTCACCATGTATACGGTTGTCCGTGTATACATGTTATTCCAACAGAATAATAAGGAATGAAATAATAATAGCTCTCTTCATAAATACGAAAGAAATAATACCCTTACCTCAAAAGAAGACTGGATACTGGAATAATGAGGTAGCAGACTTCTCTTCATCTTTCTCTCTATAATTTCTCTCTATAATAATTCTTCTATAGCTTTAGTGAATTGGTGAAAAATAATGAAGGAATGAGCTTCTATTTATAGGAAAATAAATTTTCGATAATTGCACGTTTTGGGACTCGAAATATTATAGTATAATACCCTCCTTTTTTTTCTTCATTTTTAATTTAGTCCTGCAAGTATTATCAAACTTGCACCACCACCCCTAATAGTAAATCATGTGAATCAATAGTTCTAGATATGTGAAAATACGAATTACAGTATAGTACCTCCATTTTTAACTTAGTCATGCAAGTATTATCAATCTTGCACCACCTCCCCTAATAGTACAAGAATGTGAATCAATAGTACACATATATAAACAAATAGTTATAATCATGTGATTTAATTGCAATTAATTGCTAATTTATCCGATTAATTACCCGATTGGTCAATATAACCTCTAGACATCAATTATTATCGAAATAGATGTCAATTTCCACTAACACTAATAATCCCAACATAATGAAAATATCAAATTCATCTTTAATCAACACGAACTTATTCTTCATTAATATTATAACTCACAATATTTAACAACCAGGTCGTTCCCAGGAAAGAGGGGGCTTTTTGATAAGGATTTCTCCATATTGGCACGTAATTAGATGACCTAACCTCTCATTGACAGAACTTCTAGACATTATCACTATTGCAAATAATAATATGAATAATTGTGTCATCCCTATTATTGATTTATTAATATAAAATATTGTAACAATAATTGATTAAAATTGAGTAACTTCTCATGTAAGCATCAATAATCGAAGATATTATACAATACCGTGTGCTACTATGCAACCACGCGTATTACTATACTTTTATTACCGATTATTTTATAACAACTTGCTTACTTTAAAAATTTTTCAAATATCACCCTTAACTTTAAACTTTTATCAATTTAACCATTTACTAAATAGAATAATTATAAGAAAATCGAATACTTACATTTCATAAAATTCAGGGTCTCACAATCTCCCCTCCTTATGAAATTTTGCCCTCGTAATTTTTATACCTGCTAATTCGAAGAGATGAGAATACCTTGCTTTCATTTCGGATTGTACCTTCCCGGTTATTTCCTCTCTATCATGATTTTCCAATTTCTCATCTCCTGTATTTCAGATATCATTCTAGAATATAGTTTCAAAATAAGGGTTAATTGACATATCAAATATTATCCCTATACTCTAACCGACCAATTAAATACCAAATAAACTTAGGTTAGTTATGCTAGCAAAGGAATTCCCCGTCTCTCCACTCCTAGTATTATCTCACATCTCAGCCAGGGATCATATCGATAAGTTTTGATACCAACTGTGACACCCTCAAAACAGGTATACATCACCCATCTTGAGTCACCAGATACTTGGTACAGAACTCAACTACAAACTTAATTATACAACTGTCGTGTAATATAGGACAAAACATAAGCTGAAAGTTTTAACACGAATATTGTCTTCGAGACAATATCCACACTCAATGGAGTCCTCATTACATTTATTGTCACACTATTTTATAGAATAGTGAGGACTACTAAAACAACCATCTGGACCGTCAATCCGTTCCCCGACTCATCCCAGCTATATTCTCATTTCTTGAAGAGAACAGTGAAAGAAAGGGTGAGCTCAACTAGCCCAATAAGAAATATTATGACTAATATAATGCAAAATAAATTATCTTTAGCCTTCAACAATGTTAAATTAATAAAATACAATAAACATCAAGTTGAACTGAAGCGGAATAAGCAATCCATTAGAAGAGTCAAGTAAAACATAATATCTATTATCTCATCTACATTAAAAGTTTATCATCAATTTTATCCTGTAATACCCATTAACAGTTCTTTATTATACCCAAGATAAAGAGAACTTTCATCACCTGTCTTCACCTGAACCACCAAAGATTATAGTTAAACTCACAATTCATATTTATAATCATGTAAATCAACAGTTTCTCCTTGACACAAAGGCTTAATAGAACTTTTACTTAATATCCTTACCCCAAAGGCTAAAGATATTCAAATGTAGTAAACACTGATCATGCCAATCAATTGTCTATCTTTGCACTACAGGCCAAAAATATTCAACTATAAAACCAATGATCATGATCATACCAATCAATTATCTGTTATTGCTCTACGGCCAAAGACATACAACTGTTAACTAATGGTCATGATCCTGCCAATGACATTATCGAATTATCCATGCACTATGGGCCAAGGATATTCGTTAGTATCACCGGTGGTCATGATCATGTCATACACCTGTCCATCTTTGCACTACGGGCCAAAACTATCAATCAACAGTTCATCTTTGCGTGTATGCCAAAGATATATAATTGTAAAATCAATAACCAAAAGTCCATCTTTGCACGTAAGCCAAAGATATAAATCTATAAAACGAATAATCAACAGTCCATCTATGCACGTAAGCCAAAGGTGACTTCTATCACAATATAAGCATGAGGATGATGACAATGATATAAGCATTATTCAAACGAAATCAAGGATAACTATTAAAGACTTTAAATTTATCCAGAGTTTAATAATATCCAAATTGTCAACATGATACTGCTCTGTGGAGTAAAATTTAAGAATAATATTCATGTACCAAAAATAATTTGGACAGAAAAGAGATATATTTTTCGGGTGAATAGTACCTCGTGAATAGTACTTTGGGAATAGTACCCCGACACGAAAAGTGCCTCAAATACCCGAGTGAATGATACTAGAGTGAATAGTAATTGGGTGAATAGTAACTCATGAATAGTACTCCGACACAAAAAGAACCCCTAATACCCGAGTGAATAATACTAGAGTGAATAGTAACCGGGTAAATAGTAACTCATGAATAGTAACTCGTAAAAAAATACCAAAGAAAATTATATCCCATGACGAGTACAAAAGAAATGATATCTCAGACGAGTATAATAGAATATACGAAACAACAAATAGATTTTCACCCGCTATGTGGTAATCCACGTGCACAGATCATCTTCACAATTTAATAAAGAATGAATACAAAGGATCATTCACCATTCATGCGATAATCCATATAGACAGGTTATTCCAACAGAATAATAAAGAATGGAATAACAGAAAAATTCACCATGCATACGATGGACCGCATAGACAGGTTATTCCAACAGAATAATAAAAAATGGAACCAGGTCATGCGTAATCCGTACAGACAGGATATTCCAAAAGAATAATAAAGAACTGAAGCAGGTCATGCGTAATCCACATAGACAGGATATTCTTACAAAATAATAAAGATTGGAATAACAACAAAATTCACCAGGCATGCGATAGACTGAATAGACAGGTTATTCCAACAAAATAATAAAGAATGGAATAACAGAAGAATTTCACTATTTATGCGATACTTCGCATAGACAGGTTATTCTAACATAATAATAAAGAATGGAATAACTGAAGAATTTCACCATGTATACGGTAGTCCACGTATACAAGTTATTCCAACAGAATAATAAGGAATGGAATAACAATAGCTCTCTTCATGAATATGAAAGAAATAATACCCATTACCTCAAAAGAATACTGGATACTGGAATAGTGAGGTAGCAGACTTCTCTTCTTCTTTCTCCCTATAATAATTGCTCTATAGCTTTAGTGAATTGGTGAAAAATAATGAAGGAATGAGCTTCAATTTATAGGAATAGTTTCAATAATTACACATTTTGGGGCTCAAAATATTACGGTATAATACCTTCCTCTTTTTTTCATTTTTAATTTAGTCCTGCAAGTATTATCAAACTTACACCACCTCCCCTAATACTAAATCATGTGAATCAATAGTAAATCATGTGAATCAATAGTTCTAGACATGTGAAAATACAAATTACAGTATAGTACCTCCATCTATACCTCTATTTTTAACTTAGTCATGCTAGTATTATCAATCTTGCACCACCTCCCCTAATAGTACAAGAATGTGAATCAATAGAACACACATGTTAACAAATAGTTATAATCATGTGAATTAATAAAAATTAATTGCTAATTTATCTGATTAATTACCTGACTGGTCAATATAACTTCTAGACATCAATTATTATCGAAATAGATGTCAATTTCCACTAACACTAATAATTCCAACATAATGGAACTATCAAATTCATCTTTAATCAACACGAACTTATTCATCATTAATATTATAACTCACAATATTTAACAACCAGGTCATTCCTAGGAAAGAGGGGGCTTTCCGATAAGGATTTCTCCTTATTGGCGCGCAATTAGATGACCTAACCTCTCCTTGACAAAACTTCTAGACATTGCCAATATTTCAAATAATAATATGAATAACTGTGTCATCTCAATTATTAATTTAATAATATAAAATATTATGACAATAATTGAATAAAATTGAGTAACTTTTCACGTAAGCATCAATAATCAAAGATATTGTACAATATTGTGTGCTACTATGCAACCATGCGTATTACTATATTTTTATTACCGAATATTTTATGACAACTTGCTTACTTTGAAAAAATTTTAAATATCACCCTTAACTTTAAACTTTTATCAATTTAACCATTTACTAAATAGAATAATTATAAGAAAATTGAATACTTTTATTTCATAAAATTCGGGGTCTCACAGTCAAGACCTATTGTAGATGCAGCTGTAGGAGGAGCTTTATGGGCGAAGAGCTATGAAGAGGCCTATAATATTATTGAGATGATGGCAGCAAATGATTTCCAAAATCCTACAGCTAGGATGCCACAGCCCAAAGTCGCAGGTTTGTTAGAGGTGGATGTTATCACTCAATTGTCAGCATAGATGGCATCCATGGTGAAGAAGATTGATTCTTAGGCAGAGATTAAGGTGAAGACAGTTGCTTTCGTGTGTGAGATATGTGTATGGTCACATTTAAGTGACCAATGTGCTATCATTTCGGAGTCTGTACAATATGTTAACAACTATCAGAAAGATCAAAGTCAGTTTCAGAACACATACAACTCCAACAACCGGAACCATCCAAATTTCAGTTGGTCAAATAACCAAAGAAATCATCAAAGTCAGTTTCAACCACAAAATCAATTTCAGTCACAATCATCTCAGCAACAATTTACACCAAGACCACCCTATCCACCTGGATTTTGTGACAACTCGAGAAATTAGACAATTTATTAAAATCTTAAATGATTGATTTAAGGTCAAATAATAGATCTAGACAGAAAATGAGTGTATGCGTTTGATGTTATTGGGATGAAATTTTGAGGATTTCAAAATTCCGTGAAGGCTTTCAGGTGAATTATTCAGGATTAAGGATTTATGTGACTATGTTCTGTGAATATGGTTATGTATGTGTACTGAATGTGGTTAAGGGTCAAGGGTTGACCAGATTAATTATATATGTGTCAAACCCTAATCGTATATTAAGAACACCAACGTTCAGTTAGAAAACCCTAACGTCTGATAAGAAACCCTAGAAATCGGTTCTGGAAACCCTAGTTTCGGTTTCTGATAAATTGAAGCCTTAATCTGGGAATAGAAAGGATAATTATAATGCTTATATGGTATTAATTATACTATTAATTAGGAAAAAGCTTAATTAATTAGCAAACCCTAATTTCAAATTTAGAAAACCCTAATTTCGGGATTTGAAACCCTAATTTTATAATTAGGGAAAACGAAAGTGTTAATTTAATACTTTTAATGTTAATTAGGAAACCTTAATCCTAATTTTCAATTTATGAGTAATTAGAAAACCCTAATCTAATTACGAAAATTTAATTTCTATTTTAGAAAATTTATTTTTCTATTAGAAACCTTAATTAGTGGTTTATAAACCCTAATCTGTGATTTTGACCCTAATTACGTAATTAGCAATTATAATTAGGAAATATTAATCCTAATTAGCAAGATTTAAGTATGATTAATGAATTTAAATGTAATTAGAAAATTCTAATTATAATTTAGAAATTCTAATTTTCTAATTTTGAAAACCTAAATTGGAAATTTTGGAGATTTAGTTGTCAAAACCTAAAGGGTTAATCCCTAAACCCTAAATGCTCTAAACCTTAAACCCTAACAAACCCTAAACCCTAAGGGTTTGATTAAAAGTCCAAAATGACATTAAAATATAAGTCAAAATGACTAAATTACCCTTTTTGCAATTCATTAATTGGTAGCTTGCATATCTTGCCATACTTTGGGTTGGTGAGCAAACCCTAACCCTAGACTTAGCTATGTGTCATTTATCAGCCACAATTGCCAACTAGATACATTGAATTAAAAATTTAATAAGATTTAAGTAAGTAAAATGACTTACTTTATCTAGCAAACTTGCCAACCTTTTCTCTCTCATCCATTTCGAAATTTTAGAGTGAGATGGAGTGAGAAGTTAGATCATGAACATCTGATAGCTTTCCAAGAACATGATCTATGATCAGAAATCAAAGATCAAAGCTAGAAAGGTAAACAACCCTAAATTTTGAAATCTCTTGATCTTATGTTATATATTGAAATTGATTGGTTAAAGATGTGATTAAAGGTGTCTATAAGTGATCTGGGTTGATAGATAATGGATCTATAACATCTAGATGGACGATTTAGAAGTTTTCTGAAATCTGGAAAAAACATTAAATAGTGGCCTGACAGTCATATGTCAGGGCCCATAGGTTGTTATCTGTTTTTTGATTTGTTATATTTTAAGTTATACATGTGTTCTATGTCATGTCGAATGTGCTCTGAAACAAGAAACACGGACAGATCATGAATAGACTAAGAGATATGACCGGTCAAAGACCGTTGACCATTCACGAAAATGCAATTCTGGGCAGCCCAGAATTCATGACGTTCTCTGACAAGGTTTTTCAAAGCCTCTGATCTTGTTACTGACTCGTGTTTTGGCCAAGTTGATGTTTGATATGTGTAGTCTTGTACATGAACTACAAATAAATGTCATTATATCACTTTAATTAACATCAGAATCAAAGATAATTCTGGTCAAACCTTGTTGACTGATCTTCCTCAATGACGATCTGGAAAACCCATATTTGTCAAGAACACGTTCTTAACAGCAACATTGATCGGTCTAGATCTTTCGTATGTGATGATGTTATGTTGATATAAAGTAGTAAAGTTGTACTATGTCTTCTGTTCTACAAGATTAACTCACTATATTACACAAACAAAGCTGGGGGATGTGGATATTAAAATGATCAAAGTAGCACCCACGTCTGTTCTTCATTTTCTGGAAAACCCAGAAAATGAAGAACAACGTTGTCAGACATTTGGATAGCTTAGATCTTGCTGTGATGTTGTGTTATGATCGAGATGTTGGTTGTGTGTTGTAGTGTTACATATATACTACACGATTACACTTCAAACTAGCCCAGAAAACCTTAAGAACACTGAATTAGAATCGGTCAAACATGCCTACTTAGCCACTGACATGAAGGTCTGAAGAACACTCAAGAACACGTGAAGAACACTATTAGCGACGGATATGTCGCCTATAACGCCTTTAGCGACAGATAATTAATAAATTAATTATTAATTTCTGAAAATTAATTAAAATTAGATAAAAATGGTTTTTAATTATTAAAAATACATAATAAATCCTGAAAAATTATTTTAAATTCTGAAAAATAATTGTTAATTATATTTCATAAATATTTAATATTTTTGGAATATAAAAGGTATTTATTTATTTAATTATAATATTAAATAAATTATTTAAAAATAGTTTTAATTCATAAAAAATCATGAAAAAATTATTTTATGGTGTTAGAAAATATTTTAAGTTATTTTTGATGACTTTTGATATTTTGTGATGATTTTCATTAATTAATCAATATTAATGATAATTAGTTTATTTAATAGATATATTAAATAAATTATGGAAAATAGAATAAATAATTTAAAAATCATATAAAAATAATTTAAGTGTTATAAAAATATTTTAAGTTATAAAATATAACTTTTGATATTTTATCATGAAAATATTAATATTCTAATATTAATAGCAAATTAGCAATTATCGGATAATGGATTTAAGTGTTTAAAAATCATATAAAAATGATTTTTAAGGTATTAAAAATATTTTGTGATATTATAATTATATTATAATATTATGTAATGATTTTCATTAATATTTTATATTAAATGAATATTAATGATTAAGGAATTATGTGGTATTTAATTTATTTAAATACAGTTTTAATGATTGAAAATTTTTGATAAATGATATTAATTATCTAAAAATTATTATAAGTCTTTAAAAATTATTTTGACTGATAAGATAATTATCTGGGATATTTGTTAAGCGTTTAAGCAGAGTTTAATTGAACTTAAACTAGAGTAATGTCTGACTAGACCGTCGGGATGATAGAATTGTGTCGGTTTCAAGTCAGACTTAAATAGTTTGACCTGATACTAAGTTTTATGTGTGTTATAGACTGATAGGGTTATGTGCTATGTGTTTAGGTTATTCTATGTATATATATATAATAGTATTATATTGTGATGATATTATTCTAATTATTGGAGATCTATATTATTAATATTAGGTCTTCGGGTAAAGCGTTATTAATTGCGTTGCGGTAATCAACGGTTCAGACAAGTTTCTTTTTACTACACTCTACTAAGAGTATTTTATCCAAGGTTATGGTTAATCATTGCTGATTGCCTCGAAAATTGTACTCTGCACATCTTGCATGTATAAGTCAGGTATGAAAGGCTGATCACCTTCATTACCAGTTGGTTTAGAAATATTTGTTCATGTTTAATACTTGTTCAGTCAAAAGCTTGTTCATGCTAATTCTCAACTATATTGATGAATTATAGCCAACTTATTATTCATACTCTTCAAGCATGATATATCGTTATATTGTTGTATTTAAACTTGCTGGGCAACTTTCATGCTCACCTTTGCTATATCATGATAAAACATTGCAGATAATGCGAATGCATTCGGATACAAGAAAAGGTTAAGCCAAGTTCAACTTGGGATAAAACGTGCGGCTATTTTGTAATAGTATAGTTTGATAAAGATGTTATGTGTTAGAAAAGTTATGAAATGTGTATTAAGTTAAGGTTACTCGACCTTGGGGATTATGTGTAAGTTTAATGTATAAACAATTTATGTTTATATCTCCCGCAAATAGTGATAGTAATAGTATACCGGATCCGCGGTGATTTGGGGCCCGGATTTGGGGCTATCACAGTTGGTATCAGAGCTGTTGGTTATAAAGCTTAGGTAGGAATACCTGAGACCAATAACCGCAGTGATTAGGATAAGATCTAACTCACATAGAGTTAGTTGGTCGGTAAGATTCAAAGATGAATCTCGGTGAGTGTAAAGACACAGAGTTCCTTAACTCTGATAATAAAGTTGAACAGTAACGGTGAATAGATCGAGTCTAAAAGACTGAAAGTGCAGGGATAGGAGATCGTAAAAAAACGATCATAGTGCATAGAATTGAATCGTAATATATACGATAAGATCACCCTGTGATCTGATAAGGTTATGACAACCGGAAAGGATCAATCTGATGATCGAAAAGTTTACAGCAAGATGTTGTGTATCAGTTGTACTATGAAATGGTACTATAAAAACTCATAAAAGAGTTATGGATTATGAATACGGATTAAATGAAATTCGTGTTGAAAAAGGGGTTTAAGATTAGGTGGGGATTTCAATGAGGACTCGTGTTAGCAACTGAGTTGTATGATTTCATGTATGGGCGGGGAATTGTACTTGATGTAAAAACTACTTAGTTGGTGGCATGGGTAATAATTGAAATGTTGTGTCCCGCTAGTTATTATATACAGATAAATAGGTCATAGGTAGAGAATATAGGATTAAGTACGAATTCTTAGAACTCATACTTATGTGACATTCTTGACTCATAGTTATATGAAATGTTTATGAGCCCCTCAGCGAACGGACGCCAAAGGTCAGACTAGGGTAAGTTCGTAAACTCATATAATTGTGGCTAGGCTATGAACTCATAAGTGTGGTTTTATGAATTGGGTATAGTTGAGTTTGAATGGAGTATTAAGGATTATAGGAACAGATAGAATGTTTAAGCAAATGATTTGAAATATCAAAATTTGTTTTTAATTATCACTCATGTACCATGTAACCTGGTGCAGAGATGATAAAAATGTGATGGAGTTGTAAATACAGGAATACTTAGTGTGAATTTGACCTTTGCAAGTGTTTTGAGTATCTTTGATAGATACCCGAGAAATTTGCGTATGTATCAAAGTAAATCTTTGATAGATACCCGAGAAATTTGCGTTTGTATCAAAGTAAATCTTTGATAGATACCCGAGAAGTTTGAGTATCTTTTATAGATACCCGAGAAGTTTGAGTATCTTTGATAGATACCCGAGAAGTTTGAGTATCTTTGATAGATACCCGAGAAAATAAGTTCAAGATCTTGTGTGACCGCTCAGTATAAATGGTGTAAGGTGCACGGTATAAAGTGTAAAGTGAATTTCAGGGACGGAATTCTTATAAGGAGGGGTGAATGTGACAACCCGAGAAATTAGACAATTTATTAAAATCTTACATGATTGATTTAAGGTCAAATAATAGATCTAGACAGAAAATGAGTGTATGCGTTTGATGTTATTGGGATGGAATTTTGAGGATTTCAAAATTCCGTGAAGGCTTTTAGGTGAATTATTCAGGATTAAGGATTTATGTGACTATGTTCTGTGAATATGGTTATGTTTGTGTACTGAATGTGGTTAAGGGTCAGGGGTTGACCAGATTAATTATATATGTGTCAAACCCTAATCGTATATTAAAAACGCCAATGTTCAGTTAGAAAACCCTAACGTCTGATAAGAAACCCTAGAAATTGGTTCTGGAAACCCTAGTTTCAGTTTCTAATAAATTGAAGCCCTAATATGGGAATAGAAAGGATAATTATAATGCTTATGTGGTATTAATTATACTATTAATTAGAGAAAAACTTAATTAATTAGCAAACCCTAATTTCAAATTTAGAAAACCCTAATTTTGGGATTTAAAACCCTAATTTTATAATTAGGGAAAACGAAAGTGTTAATTTAATACTTTTAATGTTAATTAGGAAACCTTAATCCTAATTCTCAATTTATGAATAATTAGAAAACCATAATCTAATTACGGAAATTTAATTTCTATTTTAAAAAATTTATTTTTCTATTAGAAACCTTAATTAGTTGTTTATAAACCCTAATCTGTGATTTTGACCCTAAATGCGTAATTAGCAATTATAATTAGGAAATATTAATCCTAATTAGCAAGATTTAAGTATGATTAAGGAATTTTAATGTAATTAGAAAATTCTAATTATAATTTAGAAATGTTAATTTTCTAATTTTGAAAACCTAAATTAGAAATTTTGGAGATTTAGTTGTCAAAACCTAAAGGGTTAAACCCTAAACCCTAAATGTTCTAAACCCTAAACCCTAACAAACCCTAAACCCTAAGGGTTTGATTAAAAGTACAAAATGACATTAAAATATAAGTCAAAATGACTAAATTACCCTTTTTGCAATTCTTTAATTGGTAGCTTACATATCTTGCCATACTTTGGGTTGGTGACCAAACCCTAACCCTAGACTTAGTTATGTGTCATTTATCAGCCACAATTGCCAACTAGATACATTGAATTAAAAAATTTATAAGATTTAAGTAAGTAAAATGACTTACTTTATCTAGCAAACTTGCCAACCTTTTCTCTCTCATCCATTTCGAAATTTTAGAGTGAGAGGGAGTGAGAAGTTAGATCATGAACATCTGGTAGCTTTCCAAGAACATGATCAATGATCAGAAATCAAAGATCAAAGCTAGAAAGGTAAAGAAGCCTAAATTTTGAAATCTCTTGATCTTATGTTATATGTTGAAATTGATTGGTTAAAGATGTGATTAAAGGTGTCTATAAGTGATCTGGGTTGATAGATCATGGATCTATAACATCTAGATGCATGATTTAGAAGTTTTCTTAAATCTGGAAAAAACTTGAAATAGTGGCCTGACAGTCATATGTCAGGGCCCATAGGTTGTTATCGGTTTTTGATTTGTTATGTTTTAAGTTATACATGTGTTCTATGTCATGTCGACTGTGCTCTGAAACAAGAAACACGGACAGATCATGAATAGACTAAGAGATATGACCGGTCAAAGACCGTTGACCATTCACGAAAATGCAATTATGGGCAGCCCAGAATTCATGACGTTCTCTGACAAGGTTTTTAAAAGCCTTTGATCTTGCTACTGACTCGTGTTTTGGCCAAGTTGATGTTTGATATGTGTAGTCTGGTACATGAACTACAAATAAATGTCATTAGATCACTTTAATTAACGACAGAATCAAAGATAATTCTGGTCAAACCTTGTTGACTGATCTGCCTTAATGACGATCTGGAAAACCCAGATTTGTCAAGAACACGTTCTTAACAGCAACATTGATCGGTCCAGATCTTTCGTATGTGATGATGTTATGTTGATATAAAGTAGTAAAGTTGTACTCTGTCATGTGTTCTACAAGATTAACTCACTATATTACACAAACAAAGCTGGGGATGTAGATATTAAAATGATCAAAGTAGCATCCACGTCTGTTCTTCATTTTCTGGAAAACCCAGAAAATAAAGAACAGCGTTGTCAGACATTTGGCTAGCTTAGATCTTGTTGTGATGTTGTGTTATGATCGAGATATTGGTTGTGTGTTATAGTGTTACATATATACTACACGATTACACTTCAAACTAGCCCAGAAAACCTTAAGAACACTGAATTAGAATCGGTCAAACATGCCTACTTAGCCACTAACATGAAGGTCTGAAGAACACTCAAGAACACATGAAGAACACTATTAGCGACGGATATGTCGCCTATAACCCCTTTAGCGACAGATAATTAAGAAATTAATTATTAATTTCAAAAATTAATTAAAAATAGATAAAAACGATTTTTAATTATTAAAAATACATAATAAATTCTGAAAAATTATTTTAAATTCTGAAAAATAGTTTTTAATTATATTTTATAAATATTTAATATTTTTGGAATATAAAAGGTATTTATTTAATTATAATATTAAATAAATTATTTAAAAATGGTTTAAATTCATGAAAAATCATGAAAAAATTATTTTATGGTGTTAGAAAATATTTGAAGTTATTTTTGATGACTTTTGATATTTTGTGATGATTTTCATTAATTAATCAATATTAATGATAATTAGTTTATTTAATAGATATATTAAATAAATTATGGAAAAATAGAATAAATGATTTAAAAATCTTATAAAAATAATTTAAGTGTTATAAAAATATTTTAAGTTATAAAATATAACTTTTGATATTTTTTCATGAAAATATTAATATTCTAATATTAATAGCAATTATCAGATAATGGATTTAAGTGTTTCAAAATCATATAAAATTGATTTTTAAGGTATTAAAAATACTTGGTGATATTATAATTATATTATAATATTATGTAATGATTTTCATTAATATTTTATATTAAATGAATATTAATGATTAAGAAATTATGTGGTATTTAATTCATTTAAATACAGTTTTAATGATTGAAAAATGTTGATAAATGATATTAATTATCTAAAAATTATTATAAGTCTTTTAAAATTATTTTGACTGATAAGATAATTATCTGGGATAATTGTTAAGCGTTTAAGCAGAGTTTAACTGAACTTAAACTTGAGTATTGTCGGACTAGACCGTCGGGATGATAGAATTGTGTCGGTTTCAAGTCAGACTGAAATAATTTGACCTGATACTAAGTTTTATGTGTGTTATAGACTGATAGGGTTATGTGCTATGTGTTTAGGTTATTCTATGTATATATATAACAGTATTATACTGTGATGATATTATTCTAATTATTGGAGATCTATATTATTAATATTAGGTCTTCAGGTAAGCATTATTAATTGCGTTGCGGTAATTAACGGTTCAGGCAAGTTTCTTTTTACTACACTCTACTAAGAGTATTTTATTCAAGCTTATGGTTAATCATTTCTGATTGCCACAAAAATTGTACTCTGTACATCTTGCATGTATAAGTCGGGTATGAAAGGCTGATCACCTTCATTACCAGTTGGTTCAGAAATATTTGTTCATATTTAATACTTGTTCAGTCAAAAGTTTGTTCGTGCTAATTCTCAACTATATTGATGAATTATAGCCAACTTATTATTCATACTCTTCAAGCATGATATATCGTTATATTGTTATATTTAAACTTGCTGGGCAACTTTCATGCTCACCCTTGCTATATCATGATAAAACATTGCAGATAATACGAATGCGTTCGGATACATGAAAAGGTTAAGGCCAAGTTCAGCTTGGGATAAAACGTGTGGCTATTTTGTAATAATATAGTTTGATAAAGATGTTATGTGTTAGAAAAGTTATGAAATGTGTATTAAGTTAAGGTTACTCGACCTTGGGGATTATGTGTAAGTTTATTGTATAAACAATTTATATTTATATCTTCCGTAAATAGTGATAGTAATAATATACCGGATCCGCGGTGATTTAGGGCCCGGATTCGGGGCTATCACAGATTTTCTCAAAAACAAACTCACACACCACCTGCACCTCAGCAAGAGAAAAAGTCGGAGATAGAGGAGATGATGAAGAAGTACATGGCAAATACGAAAGTGATGATTAAAAGCCAAGCAGTGGCCATTAAAAATTTCAAAGCTCAAATGGGTCAGATGGCTAGTTTGCTTAACAACAGACCACATGCTTCATTGCCAAGTACAACAGAGGCCAATCCAAGAAGGGAAGGGAATGAAAAATGTCAGGCAATTAAACTTAGGTCTGGGAAACAAGTTGCAGGAAATCAGCGCGCGCCACATTTGCAAAGGGAAGGCGCGCGGTTGCGCGGTCATGAAATTTTGTCTGGTGAGAATTTTAATAATGAAGATTCTGAACAACAACAAGAAGAGAAGAATAAAGAAGGTTCTTTTAAGAAGCCCGTGAATAAGATACAAATAGTTCACCCTCCTATTCCGTATCCACAAAGATTACATAAGCAGAGGGAAGACAATCGATTTAGTAAGTTTTTTGAGGTATTTAAAAAGCTGCTGATTAACATACCCTTCGCTGAGGCATTGGAACAGATGCCTAGTTATGTAAAGTTTGTGAAGGGAATCTTGTCAAGGAAAAAGAGGTTAGAAGAATTTGAAATAGTAGCCTTGATGGAGGAATGTAGTGCAGTGCTTCAACGCAAATTACCTCCAAAGGTGAAGGATCTAGGCAGTTTCACAATACCATGCACAATTAGAAAGATGATTTTCAGCAAATGTTTGTGTGATCTTGGGATTGGTAACAATTTGATGCCCTTGTCAGTATTTAATCAGTTGGGATTGCCGGCTCCAAGGACGACAAATATTTCTTCACAGCTAGCTGACAGGTCTATCACTTATCCACGGGGGATTGTAGAAGATGTATTAGTTAAAGTGGATAAATTCATCTTTCCGGCTGATTTCATCATACTAGACTATGAAGAAGACAAAAGTATACCGATAATCCTTGGAAGACCAATCCTAGCTACAGGAAGAAACTTGATAAACGTTCAGAAAGGGGAACTAACAACACGAGTTCATGATCAAGAAGTTACTTTCAATGTATTCAAGGTAATGAAATTTCTGACAAATGATGAAGAATGCTTCACGGTTGATTTGGTGGAAAAGGTTTAAAATGATGAAGTAGAGAGCTTGGTGAATCAAGAACCTTTGAGAAATGGTATTGTGGGAAATTCAAAAATAGATGATGAGGAGACTGAAGAACTTATGCATTTTCTTAAAACAACTCCACAATTAATAAAATTCAAGACTTCTGTTGAGCCATTAAAGAAAGTTGGAGAGTCATCAGTGAAGTTGAAACCATCTCTCTAGACACCTCTAGAACTTGAGTTAAAATCACTTCTAGATTATTTGAGGTATGCGTTTTTAAATGAAAATTTAAAATTACCTGTGATTATTTCTTCTGCACTAACATCTTTTTCAGGAAAAAAAACTGCTAAGAGTTCTAAGAGAGTTTAGGTAAGCTATTTGATGGACTATAGCAGATATAAAAGGGATCAACCCATCTTTCTGGATGCATAAGATCCTACTAGAAGATGATAGCAAGCCTTCAGTGGAATAACAAAGAAGACTTAATCCAATCATGAAGGAAGTGGTCAAGAAGGAAGTATTAAAATGGCTGGATGCATGCATTATATATCCAATTTTAGATAGTTCATGGGTGAGCTCGGTACAATGTGTACCGAAGAAGGGTGGTATGACCATCGTCTCTAATGAGAACAATGAGTTGATTCTGACAAGAACAATAATTGGGTGGAGAGTCTGAATGGAATACCACAGACTTACCAAAGTTACAAGGAAAGATCACTTCCCACTGCCATTTAGCAATCAGATGTTGGATAGACTACCAGGTTATGAGTTTTATTGCCTTCTGGACGGATATTCATGCTACAATCAAATTGTTATAGCTCCAGAGGACCAAGAAAAGACAACCTTTACATGTCCGTATATCACTTTTGCTTTTAGAAGGATGTCTTTCGGTTTGTGCAATGCCCCAACCACTTTTCAGAGATGTATGATGGCTATCTTTTTGGATATGGTAGAGCAAAATGTGTAGGTATTTATGGATGATTTTTTAGTATTTGGGGATTCCTTTGATCTATGTTTGGAAAATTTAGTTATGGTTTTAAGAAGATGTGTTGAGATGAACTTGGTATTGAATTAGGAAAAGTGCCATTTTACGGTAAAAGAAGGAATAATTATGGGACATAAGGTGTCGAAAAAGGGACTTGAGGTGGAAAGAACTAAATTAGAGACTATTGAGAATTTGCTGCCACCAATTTTAGTAAAAGGTGTTTGAAGTTTTCTAGGACATGTAGCTTTTTACCACAGATTCATTAAAGACTTCTCCATGATAACAAAACCACTTTGTAATTTATTAGAGAAAGATGTACAGTTTAAGCTTGATGAGGATTGTACATCTTCATTTGAGCATTTGAAGAGGAGTTTAACTTCTACACCAGTAATTACAGTATCAAATTGAGACCTACCATTCGAATTGATGTGTGACACCGGTGATTATGCTGTGGGGGCTGTTTTGGGTCAACGAAAGGAAAAGTTTTTTCATGTGATATACTATGCAAGCAAGATTCTTACTGATGTGCAGTTAAACTACACCACCACAGAGAATGAATTATTAGCAGTTGTGTATGCTTTTGACAAGTTTCGAGCGTATCTGATTGGTACAAGGGTGATAGTGTACACAAATCATGAAGCAATTCGACACTTAATGGCAAAGAATGATGCAAAGCCTCATTTGATCAGATGGATACTTCTATTGCAAGAATTTTATTTAGAAATTAAGGGCAGAAAGGGAACTGAGAACCAAGTGGCGAACCACTTATCTCGACTGGAGAATCCGGGAAGGGAAGTAGATGACAAAACTGTGATTAATGTGTCCATTCTAGATGAACATTTATTTGTGGTAAAAGGGGAAGTTCCATGGTTTGCAGACTATCCGAACTACTTGGTGAGTAGGATGGTCCCATCTGACTTAGTTTGTCATCAAAAGAGTAAATTTTTGCATGATGTGAAGTGGTTTGTATGGGATGAACCATATTTGTTCAAATAATGTCCTGATCAAGTGATAAGGAGATGTATCCCAAATAGTGAGACAGAGGGGATTTTGCAGGATTGTCATGCTTCATTATATGGTGGTCACTACAGTGGAGAGAGAACATTTGCTAGAGTGTTACAAGCAGGATTCTACTGGCCGACGATTTTCAAGGATGCTTATAGTTTTGTCTAGAGATGTGACAGATGTTAAAAAGTTTGGAATATTTTGAAAAGAAATGAAATTCTATTGAACACGGTCCTCGAGGTGGAAATATTTGATGTTTGGGGGATAGATTTTATGGATCCTTTTGTTTCTTCTTGTGGAAATCTATACATCTCGTTAGCAGTTTACTATGTTTCAAAGTGGGTGGAAGTGGCAACTCTTCCAATGAATGATGCCAAAGTGGTCCTAAGATTTTTACACAAGAGTATTTTTATAAGGTTTGGGACTCCACGAGCTATCATTACTGATGAAGAAAGTCATTTTTCTAATAGGTAGTTCACAACTTTGTTGGTTAAGTATGGGGTAAATCATCGCATTGCTACAGCTTATCATCCTTAAACTAATGGCCAAGCAAAGGTTTCAAATTATGAAGTCAAAAGAATTCTAGAGAAATTTGTGAACCACACAAGAAAGAATTGATCATTAAAGCTTGATAATGCTGTATTAGCATATAGGATAGCTTATAAGACTCTGTTGGGCATGTCACCTTTTCAGCTAGTTTATGGCAAGGGCTTGTCACCTTCATATGGAGATTGAGCATAAGGCATATTGGGCAATTCGAAAGCTCAATTTTGACTTGAAACCTGTAGGAGAAAAATGCCTACTCCAACTCAATGAGTTGGACGAATTCAGATTACAGGCATATGAAAACTCTAAACTGTATAAGGAAAAGGTGAAGAAATGGCATGATCGCAAGATTATAGAAAGGGTATTTGAGCCAGGACAAAGAGTCCTGCTGTTTAATTCAAGACTTAAACTTTTTTCCTGGGAAGCTCAAATCAAGGTGGTCAGGGCCATTAACAGTGAAGACAGTTTTTCCACATGGTGCAATAGAAGTGTTCGACAAGTTCCTGGACAAGTTGTTCAAAGTGAATTAATAGTGGCTAAAGCATTATTTTCGTGGCGAGGTTGACAGATATAAAGTAACCTCTATTCTTTCTTCAACATGAAGTGTCAGAGATAGTCAAGCGATTTAACTATAACTTACTTCTTGATGGGAGGCAACCCATTATTTCTATCTTTATATTTTGTTTATTCTGTTTAGATTGTATTTGTTAGTTCATTTTCATGTTTAGTGTTATATCTTGTTGATGTTTGTGGAGGTGTATTAGAGTAGATTCATCACTATTTTCGTAAATTTGAGATGCAGATTGGTAGTGCAGATTGGTCGCGTGCCATTGTAGCTATACAAAACTGTGCGCCCGCGCTATAAGTCTGTGTAGTACGAGCAATCGCGCGCCCGTGCCATGTCCCCATTCAGAACACGCGCGGCTGCACCTGAGACCGAGTTTTGAAAAAATTTTAAGATTTTAAAGACGTGTCTTGTCCCATCTCTCATAACAGTTGAATTAGAAGAGTGTGTATCCATTTTCTCTCCACAGCGTGCACAATTCTTCCTTCCGAAACCGTTCCAATTTAAAAAGTTGTAACGTCTCATCCCATTACGCGTATAGCGCATCTGTTTCCTACCCAAGTTTAAATTCTTCACTGATAAAGCAAGGGTTTTTCGATGGGTGCGTGAAATACAAGTTTGGGGGTTCTTTGTTTATCAGATATTACACCCACAATTCCATCAATCGGGTTTCTATTAATTTTCATCATTAAAAATGGGTCCAAAGCATACTCGCTCTCACACTCCGAAATCATCCTTTGATATTAGCCAAAGTTGTGATAATGTTGATTTCTCTAAGTTTGTTAGATTGGATGTACGTATAGAGTACTACCACATTGTGGGAAAATCATTTGTACGAGAGCGTGGATTCATACTAGATGGACTAGATGGCTAGTTAGTTCAGATGATAATGGAAAAAGGTTGGCCTGGTGTTTATTCTACGCCAATGGCTGTACCTATGGCCATTGTGCGGGAATTTTATGCAAATGCACGGGAGACAATGAATGGTTTTTTGTTCGTTCGAGGGATTCAAGTGGATTATAGATCGAGGGCAATTAGTGGAGTATTCAATTTACCCTACGCTTCGACTAGACGTACGAATTGGGTTGAGGCAGAACGCATGGAGACAGACTTGGATGTTATGATTACTGATTTATGTATCACGAGGATACAATGGATTTGCACACCAGGTACTAATCAGCCAAAGACATTTTCGGCTTCAACTCTAAACCGCAATGCAAAGGATTGGAATTTATTTATGTGTGCAAAACTCATGCCATCATCTCATCAGCATGATATTACAGTTGAACGGTGAATTATATTATGGGGGATTATTATGGGAAAAGATATTGACGTAGGTCACCTAATTAATCAGAATATGATGAAATACATGCGGGGAAGTACTATGGGAAGTATACCACATGCATCAATCGTGACTCATTTGTGTGCCAACGCAGGCGTTAGGTGGATGGATGAACAGTTGTAGTACCCAAGCCAAGATATTACCCATGCCACAATAGCGAGATTCGAAGATTGGCAAGTGGTTACTCCGCGCCAAAGAAGAAAGGGTTTCATCCTTCGTCCCGTATCATCTACGCCATCATTGCAGCCTACCAAGACGAATGAAGTAAGAACATCAACTCAAGCCACTGCTGCTACTAAGGATCGACAGCTCCGAAGGTTAGAGTGGAAGGTCGATGCTATGTACGATAATGTTGAAGCATTTGCTACGGATTTGACGAGGTCGCTAGCGGAGGCGTTCACACAGCAAGGGACTATGCTCGAGTGGCCACAATTTGGGACAATCGTGCAATTTCCACCACTGGATTCACCACCTGAAGAGGGTGGCGCAGCTAATCAGTAGGGGAGTTCTTCTAACCTTATACCTTCATTCATTGGGACAATGAATATATTAAGTTTGAGGGTATTGGGTAGTAGGGTAGATGCATGTAGATTTTGCATGTTTAGTTTAAATCTTGCATGTTTGCATGTTTCTGTGGCAGTTCATAATTGTAGAAATTTTTCTGTTGTTAGTAGTTATTATATATGTTAGTTATCTGTTTAGTTGTATGTCTAAAATTTCTAGCGTTGTGGAGTTTAAGTTTAGCCAATGATGAAACTGATTTTTGAAGGATTTTTGAATTTAATGGATAACATGAGCTTAGATATAATGTTTTACATGATGTAATCCATGGATGTTGTTTAAATGCTTTCAATTTTCACTTACGTGTTCACAAATGCTTGTAAGTATAAGAGTTATGTATTTTTATTGCTTAAAAGAAAATGTGGTTTTTAAAAAATAGAATTATATGGAAAATTAACTTAGGCTATGAAAACATTGATAATCAAGCTTTGGGAACACATGGGTATGCTTATTGTATAAAAAAAAGGAAAATATATCTTGAAACCTTCTTGAACTGAATTATTGAATCTTTGGAAGGGGCGAGATGGAGAGTAAAACACACTCGCTGTATAAAGAAATTAGCAATAAACACTGCGGGAAAGAGCGAAAATCGCCCTCGTGAGTAAACATAAAGAAGTTTAAACCCATTGTTGAACCTTAGTTTGTATCGATGTGTTAGATTAGTTTTTGTTGCATTAGTATACATGGATCTTGATTTAGACTGCAATTTTCTGTTTTGAGCAGTTTAACATGTGTATTCTTTATCTTAGTCAAGTTTTTGGTGAACACAACACAAACACACAACATCTTTATATCAAATATGGGTTATTTGATTGTATGATATTATGTTTATAGTTTAGTTTAAAATTTTATTCTTGAATCTGGATAATTCACTGAGGCACATTGGATTAGAATTTCAACTTAGCTGGAAAGAATTGGGACGCATTTGCATCGTAATTTAGTTGCATTTCATTGTTTAATGCCATATGCATTG
Source organism: Panax japonicus (assembly GCA_020205505.1). Lineage (NCBI taxonomy): Eukaryota > Viridiplantae > Streptophyta > Magnoliopsida > Apiales > Araliaceae > Panax > Panax japonicus. The sequence continues at coordinate 43,654,299 of CM035102.1, read as the reverse complement.
CTTGAGGACAAGTAATAGTTCATTTTATTATGTTTTTATGCATTTTATGTTTGTTTACCATTTTTTGTAGTTGAACTCCTAAAGTAAGGAAAGACGTGGAGTGGCATAGTGACATGAGCTAACAAGGACGATGCATGATCGACATGGGTAGATGATGAACTAAAGCAGTGGATGAGCTTTATGCAAAAAGGCAAGATGAAGGACAAACAACAGAACAACAAGAAGTAGCAGCAGAACATCAGAATACAGGGCACAAAAGCAGCGCGGCTGTCTGCAGAAGCTAAAATCCAAAACACGCGTGGCCGCACCTAAAATAAGAAGGCACATCGCACGTCCGCGCTGGAGACTCAATAGACATTTACATCTCGCGCCCGCGCCCGTTATATACTAGGATTACGCGCGGCCGCGCAAGTAGTCTGATTTTTTTGTTGACTTAATTTTTAAATTTGAAATGTGAGCGCTTGATCTTTTCTAAACTATTCTGGTTGGAACCAGACATGGATTTTTTTTTTCTAGTTTTCATATAAGTAATTAGGGTTCTTAGCTTTTAGAACTAGTTCTAGAGAGGGTTGGATCAAAGTTTGAGATATTCTACATCTTCTCTTAAATTTAGTTATTAAATAATTAATCATTTCATTTTCCTGGAGATTATTGGTGATTTGGACAACACTTTGGAACAAATTCTGCAATTGGGTTTAATCAATTCTATATTCTCTCTCAATTGTGCTATTTAAATTCCATGTGTTACTACAATCCCATAATGGTTTTCGGTTCAGAAATGAACTAAACTCCGTTATGGGATTCTAACAGATTTTGATATATAGTATATAATTATTTGCCCGATTGTTTAATTATATGTTTATCATTGGATTGTCTATTATGATTGAACGTAATGAATGAATGTTTGATCACTATTCACCTTGTATACTTATATGGAATTGAAAAATGATATATGTGTATGATTATAATCATAATAGCATACGTTTATGAGGCTGAAATGTTTAGCTTTGTATTTCGTAAACCAGATGGAAATATATTGTTTCACCGTATGTAGTAATGTAAGAGCCTGCACTTTTATTCATTATTGCTATAATTTCATATAGAAATATAGTAATTTTGGTAATATTGTCGATTACATGATTTCTATCATATGTGGAGGTTATGTAAATAGGTCATAATTCATTGAAAAATGGTTATGTCTACTTTTGTGCTCTTGGCTAATTTTCCATGATGATTATATAAGCTTACCTGATGATAATATTTAGATGAAGTATGAAATGAAGTAAGAATCACATTCTTTCCAAATTTGATTCATTTTTGTAGTATTATATTTTTATTCATTATTTGATTTTAGATAAATTTAAAATTGTGAGTATCCATTTAAGCATATGAAAATAGTGATACGACTGGTGTATGATAATTTAACTTTAAAACCTTTCTCCATGGATCGATACTTTTCTTACTCTGTACTACTTTTTGACCCATGTATGCTTGCACGAGTTAGAGTCCTTTTATTAAAACTAAAAAGGAGGCAACAGTGCCACCGTCCAAGCTGGACTTGATTCGCTACAGAACAAAACTGAGCTATGTGACCGTCTTTTTCACAACTAAAACATACCTTGAAAGGCTGTGAATAGTTTGGACTTATGTTTCCCTCCTCTTCGCATCTGTAGCATCTAACTGGCGGTCGTTCTCCTCTCCTAGAATTTGTTGTCGGTGCTGCTGGTGCTGCCGACATCTTCCCATCATCGTTAAATCATCTCTTCTTGAAATTTTCACTTGAATAATTTCTTTTATTATCTTGGCCATGATTACCACCGAAGTGGTTACCATTTATGTATGGTTATTTTCCTCCCCACTGGTTATCATTACTCTGATGATTGATATAACCGGTATGACCCTGGTTGTGGTCCTTCATTTGAACATACTCATTATCTCGCTCTAATAATTAAGCATTGTTCACAACATCTAAATATAGAGAAAATTTATGAGAGATAAGGTATTAACGAATTTCTGGTTTCAGACCTCTCAGAAACATCCGCGTCATACGTTCCTCATTCTCTACTAAATGAGGTACAAACATGGATAACTCCGCGAACTTAGCCTCATACTTGGATACCATCATGTTGTTATATTCCAGTCTAATAAACTCTACCTCCTTCATATAACGAATACTTTCAGGAAAGTACTTGTCATTGAACAGTTTCTGAAATGTTTCCCAAGACATAATTAAGCCATGTTCCCACCAATAATCTGCCTCACCATGGAACATAAAGGTGGCGAATGGAACCTTCTGTTCCTCTGTGCATGCCAAGACATCAAATATCTTGGTAATTTGTTTAACCCACGTTTTCGCCTTAATCGGATCTGGCTTTCCCAAAAACTCTACTGGTCCCAACTCTTTGAACTGCTTGGCTGTGACAAGGTGCGCGTTGCTATCATTTCATCCCGTATTTTGTACACGATTCTCCCTCGTCTGATTTTGCATGAACTACAAAAAGATTCTAAACATCCCATCATTCATCGTTTGTTCGGTAGTGTTGTTTATAGGAGGAACATTGTCGTCTTATTGCACGTTCTCCTGGTTGCTGATTAAAGGTGTCTGCATGATCTCATTCACTCCATTGTTAACATTTTCAGCTGCCATTCTCAAATACTACCACAAAACAAGGGTTAATTAAAGAAATTGACATACCACATAATACCCCTAAATTTTGACAGACCAACAAATAAGCTTAGGTAGGACACACTAGCGAAGGATTTACTCGTCTCTCCCCTGCTAGTTCTATTCTCCGATCTCCGCCAGAGACCATATCCATAAGCTCTGATACTAACTGTGATGCCCCCAAAATAGGTATACACAACCCATTCTGAGTCGCCAAATACATGGTATAGAAAATAACTACAACTTCATTATTATAATTGTCGTGTAAAATACGACAACACATATACTGTGAGTTTTAATACAAATATTGTCTTCTAGACAATACCCACACTTAAATAAGTCCTCATTACAATTATTGATACACTATTTTATAAAATAGTGAGGACTGCTAAAACAACTGACTTAAAACATCACTTTACACCCCAACTAGTTCCCGCTATATTTTCGCCTCTTGAGAAGAAAAATGGAACAAAAAGGAAAAGGGTGAGCTCAACTAGCCCAGTAAAGAATATTATGACTAAGATAATGTAGAACAAATTATCGTTAGCCTTCAATAAATAAGATAAAATATAATAGACAACAAGTTTTATATCAATATTTGTAACGAAAATAGCAATTCATTAGAAGAGTTAAGTAGAGAATGAAATTTACTATCTTCTATGATTTAAAAGTTCATCATCAATATTTTATCCCTATAACATCAATCAATATACATCTTGAATCAAATATTCATCTTTGCACTATAGGCCAAAGATATTAATCAGTTGGTTATGTTCATCTCAACACATGTCCATCTTTGCAATACACGCAAAAGATATTTATGATGTAATCATTCATCTTTTTACTACATGCCAAAGATATTCAGTAATATCATCATTTAGGATTAAGGATGATGAAAAATATCTTACGAAAATAAATCCAGTGAAATAAAAGATCAAAGATTAGGGATTCATACTTTAATCTATTCAAGTTCAAAAATACTCCATAATAATCAATTGTGGAGCAAAATTCAAGTAAAAAGATCAAAATGAGGATATAATCAAAGATAGTAACCATAATAGGCAATTTGGACAAAGAAAAAATAATAATTTTTTTGTAAATATTGTCGTGTAGATGAATAGTGCCATATATATCATGCCCCGAAATCCGGTCTATCTTCACACCGGAATTTCGTGCGTCACGAGTACATCATTCTTCCAAACATACATCATTATATATTGAAATATAGCAACATGCATTCTCAATTCCAAGGTTCTAATACCTTATAACATAGTTCATAACAAATAATGATAATTAAGTTATTCTTTACATCTTACACAAGTGACTTTCATCTGTAACCAAGGATACATAACAGTTCATTAAACTAATCTATAGTTTAATTCTATCATTCTACAATACAAGTCTTCGCTTGATCTTCACACTCATTCATCTAATGAATGACACTTTTTCTGGATACCAATCAGCTTGATCTTTATGGGATTCTTAAGTTCTTCTACTCGTACGCTGAAAATGTTTTTCATTTAAAGCAAGTGTGAGCATTCAATTTCCCATCAAGTCATAATAGTTGAATAAACAACTTTCAGAATTCAAACATTCCTGTATAACTTCGATAACCGAACAAAGGTTATAAAACAACTCGAATAATAGGAATAATCTTGATTCTTATAATTTTAAAACATTATTCACTTTCACTTTGAAATACTTTCATTCTTCTACCTTTTTCATACACATTTTGTCTGGGTAGAATCATTAGCACAAACTTAACAATAATGTTTCATGTATAAATAGAACATACTCATACTGAATCAATTCAATCACAGAACAGTTCATCTCATGGAAACACCGAAGTGTTGACATTGTGGCACAAGGCCTCATACGTTCTACCACCTTGTACAAATATCACACATTTGCACATATACATGAATTCTCAAGTTCAAAATCCGAGAAGTTTTAGAAACTAGCATTCATTTAGAATATGAATGAGGTTAGAAAACTTGCCTTACAGACAGCTACAACTTACGCTGAACTACTCTTTCCAATCCCTATAACACATAAGGAAATAATACGTACACTAATTAGTCATTCCTAATTCTTCTTAGCATACAAGTTCTACAACTACTCACTTCTCTAACAATTGAAGAGAGGGAGAATCATGGTTTAGGATCTTAATCTTGAAGATTACTTGATTAATCTTTGTTCTTCTTCTTGTTCCTTGAATTAACAAAGTCTAACTTTTTTAGCTTTTCTATTTTTTTCTCTTTAACCAATAAGCACTTATAATGTTGGATGAAATACAACAACCAACAAAAGAACTAGCATTCCTTCTATTTATAAAAAAACCAAGGTTAGGGTAGTTTAGACATTAAACCAATCCCATCTCCTTAATTAACCTCCTTACTATTCATTACTTAGCCATCAAGTTTACATGGTCATCACATAACTTATCCTTTGCTTAGCAACTATGTATAAGCACTTAACTTGGCCATCACTTTCAGTCACCCATGGGTCGCCCCATGGGTTTTAACCATCCGGTAACCCATCGGTTTGATCTGTGGTTTAGTGTCTTACTTTGGGTCCTAGCATTAATTATCAATGGGCCTATCTTGGGATTGTCTTAACATAACTTTGGGCTTTAAGTTAAATTAACTTACTTATGATTTGGACTTTCATTTAACAAACATTAGCTTGTTCATTATTTCACATTGGAATTAAACATTCCTACCACTGGCTTGCACAATTCCAATTGGACTTTACAACTTCCTACACAATCCTACAAGTCCAGAACATATGGCTTAAAGCCTTAGAACATATTGTCTACGTATTAATCTTGTATTCCAACTCGTATACTTATTCAGCATATATGATATACCATCATTCATATATACTCGTATAATACCTCATATCATACTCGTATTCATTACCACGTACAATATTTATGTATCATAAAATATCATCGTTTAATTCATTAACACATTACTTCTCTTAACGTTCTCAAATTAAGTTTGCATGTGAAAAACTGCGTTTTCCATACGTGAATTATTATTACATAATCCATCTCACCTCGATATCCTATCATAAAGTATTTCTCGAAATTTCAAAAATAATTCCCGAGCAGAAATCAGTGAATAGTATTTTTACGGAAATTTCTCGAAAAACTTTTATTTTCATCTTGAAAATTCAAACGCTTTAATTCTACCACATAGCCAGAATCCTAACCACATCCACTCATTCTAGGTTCTAGAACGACCTTCACATAGCTTACTCACATAAATAATCAATTAAATTCATTTAATCTACATAATCAAATAAAAAATTAATTCTCATAAAAATGCAATTTTCCCGGGCGTTACACGTTCAGTCTAGCTCGTAGCCTGAATCCTCCCGATTAATAATCATCCTAAGTTCTAGAACGATTAATAAACACATAGCACATAATAGTATTAATAAAAATTCATTTTATTAATAACTAATCATTTAATCTTAAATTTTGGACAATCCGATTTTCTGGGTTGTCACATTCTTCCTCCCGTATACAAATTCCATCCTCAGAATTTCTTAAAACCACACCCATTCGTGGGTCATCACATGCACCGATTCTTCAAAGAATTTCGTCAAAATTCTAATCTACCCTTCTTCTCAACTTCTTTTCAAATAAGTTCTTATCATTCAAATATTCCCTCACCTTCATAACTTATCAAGAATTATGAAGTAGAATGAAAGAGGAATATAAGAATTCCTTTAAAACATTTTATACTTTTGCTGAGGGGTCAAATTGACCATGAACTCTTACTAGGTTTAACAGCATGACGCCGTAAACCTTCTTCCACAGTCAGTTTACAATCACACAGAAAGTAAACAACCTCTTCCATACGTAGGCGATCGACCCATTGTATAACCCCATTTTGGGGTGTGTTCACCTCAGACTTAATCATTAGATTTCGTACCAAAACAATTTGGTTTGGCACAACTTCTTCAAATAAAGCTCGATTTTCTTTTAATCTTGACATACCATTCGTCTTAGCAAAATCTAGTAGCTTAGACCATACCAATAAATTAGATACCAACTTGAAACATTCGTCCAGTTAAATCAAATGACTTCGACTACTTCTTTAAATTCCTTTTGTAATACATCAAAACGTTTTATGACGTCATGATATTGTACCTTTCATAGTACGTTGAGGACTTCGTCATTATATATCATACCATAGCGGGTTGTTGATCCTAAGATCACATCCAACACCAGGTTCAATTGGATTAACTACTCCATCTCTTTACCATCCTTGCATCAAATGCCTTGATGATATAAAATTCATTTTGATATTTTAAATCAATTTTTGTTTAGCCAAAACAATTAGCATAGACATAACAAGAATACTTCTTTTAAAATCCATTGGTTTCAAAAGTTGTACCAACTCTTTCCTTTTCAAAACGCGCACACATAAGCACGATTTCAAGAAACTTCAAAATCTAGCATAGCTAGATGACTTGGAATATCCTATTCTCCATCTTCCTTCATTGTCTTACTTGCAAAAATATTTAATCTTCTCTAGCACCTTCAATTTTAATTCTACTGAAAATAACTTATTTTTAGTCTAAATATCAATATACCTTAGTATAGTCCATCAACTTATCACACATTATGAGTTCAGGAACTTTCCACAATAACTTGAGTTTAAGAACTATCGCAGTCAGACCATAGGTGTCCATTCGATGAGAAGTTCAAAAATATACCATATCATTATGAGTCACGAACCTACGATAAGTATGAGTTTCAAGAACTCACACCTAACTTATCGTTCTCTACCTATCATGTATATACATGAGAAAAAGACTCACCTTCTCGTCATATACATCTTGATAGCGCGATAAATTCCAATGATTATCACTATAATAAACTGAGTGGTTGTTACACCAAAGCACGGACCTCTGTCCATAACAAAGATTCATACAACTCAGCCATCACATGAGTCCTCAATTAAAATTTTACAACTTCTAAATTTCTTTTTACTTAATACGAATTTTCTTTAATTCGTATGCTATCCTTTATAACTCAATATGAGTTCTTCTTCCCGTACTACTTTATAGTACCATTCATTCATAGAATTAGCTATAAATCATTCATCGTTTCACAAATCATCTGTTATTACGATTTACTATGAGCACGTGGTGATCTTCTTCCCTAATCGTTTAACTCAACGATCTTCTTATCATTCTCTCTACGATTATAGTCTTAGGTACTCATACCTAAGATTTATAACCTATCAGTTCTGATACCAACTTGCCACACCCTGAAACACGGTCTATCTTTACACCAGGATTCCCTGCGTCACGAGTACATCATTCTTCAAAACAGACATTATTATATATTGAAATATAATAACATACATTCTCAATTCCCAGGTTCTAATACCTTATAACCTCGTTCATTACAAATAATGATAATTACATTATTCTTTACATCTTATACAAGTAACTTTTATCCGCCACCAAGGATACATAACAGTTCATTAAACTAATCTATAGTTTAATTCTATCATTCTACATTACAAATCATCGCTTGATCTTCACACTCACTCATCTAATGAATGACACTTCTCCTAGATACCGATCAGCTTTATCTTCTACTCGTAAGCTGAAAATGTTTTTCATTTCAAGCAAGTGTGAGCATTCAATTGCCCAGCAAGTCATAATAGTTGAATAAACAACATTATGAATTCAAACATTCATGTATAACTTCGATAACCGAATAAAGGTTATAAAGCAGCTCGAATAATAGGAATATTCTTGATTCCTATCATTTTAAAACATTATTCACTTTCACTTTGAAATACTTTCATTCTTCTACCTTTTTCATACACATTTTGTCTGGGTAGAATCATTAGCACAAACTTAACAATAATGTTTCATGTATAAATAGAACATACTCATACTGAATCAATTCAATCACAGAACAGTTCATCTCATGGAAACACCGAAGTGTTGACATTGTGGCACAAGGCCTCATACGTTCTACCACCTTGTACAAATATCACACATTTGCACATATACAGAACTTCTCAAGTTCAAAATCTGAGAAGTTTTAGAAACTAGCATTCATTTAGAATATGAATGAGGTTAGAAAACTTGCCTTACAGACAGCTACAACATACGTTGAACTACTCTTTCCAATCCCTATAACACATAAGGAAATAATACGTACACTAATTAGTCATTCCTAATTCTTCTTAGCATACAAGTTCTACAACTACTCACTTCTCTAACAATTGAAGAGAGGGAGAATCATGGTTTAGGATCTTAATCTTGAAGATTACTTGATTAATCTTTGTTCTTCTTCTTGTTCCTTGAATTAACAAAGTCTAACTTTTTTAGCTTTTCTATTTTTTTCTCTTTAACCAATAAGCACTTATAATGTTGGATGAAATACAACAACCAACAAAAGAACTAGCATTCCTTCTATTTATAAAAAAACCAAGGTTAGGGTAGTTTAGACATTAAACCAATCCCATCTCTTTAATTAACCTCCTTACTATTCAATACTTAGCCATCAAGTTTACATGATCATCACATAACTTATCCTTTGCTTAGCAACTATGTATAAGCACTTAACTTGGCCATCACTTTCAGTCACCCATGGGTCGCCCCATGGGTTTTAACCATCCGGTAACCCATCGGTTTGATCCGTGGTTTAGTGTCTTACTTTGGGCCTTAGCATTAATTCTCATTGGGCCTATCTTGGGCTTGTCTTAACATAACTTTGGGCTTTAAGTTAAATTAACTTACTTATGATTTGGACTTTCATTTAACAAACATTAGCTTGTTCATTATTTCACATTGGAATTAAACATTCCTACCACTGGCTTATACAATTCCAATTGGACTTTACAACTTCCTACACAATCCTACAAGTCCAGAACATATGGCTTAAAGCCTTAGAACATATTGTCTACGTATTAATCTTGTATTCTAACTCGTATACTTATTCAGCATATATGATATACCATCATTCATATATACTCGTATAATACCTCATATTATACTCGTATTCATTACCACGTATAATATTTATGTATCATAAAATATCATCGTTTAATTCATTAACACATTACTTCTCTTAACGTTCTCAAATTAAGTTTGCAGGTGAAAAACTGCATTTTCCATACGTGAATTATTATTACATAATCCATCTCACCTCGATATCCTATCATAAAGTATTTCTCGAAATTTCAAAAATAATTCCCGAGCAGAAATCAGTGAATAGTATTTTTACGGAAATTTCTCGAAAAAATTTTATTTTCATCTTGAAAATTCAAACACTTTAATTCTACCACATAGCCAGAATCTTAACCACATCCACTCATTCTAGGTTCTAGAACGACCTTCACATAGCTTACTCACATAAATAATCAATTAAATTCATTTAATCTACATAATCAAATAAAAAATTAATTCTCATAAAAATGCGATTTTCTCGGGCGTTACACGTTTAGTCTAGCTCGTAGCCTGAATCCTCCCGATTAATAATCATCCTAGGTTCTAGAACGATTAATAAACACATAGCACGTAATAGTATTAATAAAAATTCATTTTATTAATAACTAATCATTTAATCTTAAATTTTGGACAATCCTATTTTCTTGGTTGTCACATTCTTCCTCCCGTATACAAATTCCATCCTCGGAATTTATTAAAACCACACCAATTCGTGGGTCATCACATTCACCCATTCTTCAAAGAATTTCGTCGAAATTCTAATCTACCCTTCTTCTCAACTTCTTTTCAAATAAGGTCTTATCATTCAAACATTCCCTCACCTTCATAACTTATCAAGAATTATGAAGTAGAATGAACGAGGAATATAAGAATTCCTTTAAAACATTTTATACTTTTGCTGAGGGGTCAAATTGACCATGAACTCTTACTAGGTTTAACAGCATGACGCCGTAAACCTTCTTCCACAGTCAGTTTACAATCACACAGAAAGTAAACAACCTCTTCCATACGTAGGCGATCAACCCATTGTATAACCCCATTTTGGGGTGTGTTCACCTCAGACTTAATCATTAGATTTCGTACCAAAACAATTTGCTTTGGCACAACTTCTTCAAATAAAGCTCGATTTTCTTTTAATCTTGACATACCATTCGTCTTAGCCAAATCAAGTAGCTTAGACCATACCAATAAATTAGATACCAACTTGAAACATTCGTTCAGTTAAATCAATTGACTTTGACTACTTCTTTAAATTCCTTTTGTAATACATCAAAACGTTTTATGACGTCATGATATTGTACCTTTCATAGTACGTTGAGGACTTCGTCATTATATATCATACCATAGCGGGTTGTTGATCCTAAGATCACATCCAACACCAGGTTCAATTGGATTAACTACTCCATCTCTTTACCATCCTTGCATCAAATGCCTTGATGATATAAAATTCATTTTGATATTTTAAATCAATTTTTGTTTAGCCAAAACAATTAGCATAGACATAACAAGAATACTTCTTTTAAAATCCATTGGTTCCAAAAGTTGTACCAACTCTTTCCTTTTCAAAATGCGCACACATAAGCACGATTTCAAGAAACTTCAAAATCTAGCATAGCTAGATGACTTGGAATATCCTATTCTCCATCTTCCTTCATTGTCTTACTTGCAAAAATATTTAATCTTCTCTAGCACCTTCAATTTTAATTCTACTGAAAATAACTTATTTTTAGTCTAAACATCAATATACCTTAGTATAGTCCATCAACTTATCACACATTATGAGTTCAGGAACTTTCCACAATAACTTGAGTTTAAGAACTATCTCAGTCAGACCATAGGTGTCCATTCGATGAGAAGTTCAAAAATATACCATATCATTATGAGTCACGAACCTACGATAAGTATGAGTTTCAAGAACTCACACCTAACTTATCGTTCTCTACCTATCATGTATATACATGAGAAAAAGACTCACCTTCTCGTCATATACATCTTGATAGCGCGATAAATTCCAATGATTATCACTATAATAAACTGAGTGGTTGTTACACCAAAGCACAGACCTCTGTCCATAACAAAGATTCATACAACTCAGCCATCACATGAGTCCTCAATTAAAATTTTACAACTTCTAAATTTCTTTTTACTTAATACGAATTTTCTTTAATTCGTATGCTATCCTTTATAACTCAATCTGAGTTCTTCTTCCCGTACTACTTTATAGTACCATTCATTCATAGAATTAGCTATAAATCATTCATCGTTTCACAAATCATCTGTTATTACGATTTACTATGAGCACGTGGTGATCTTCTTCCCTAATCGTTTAACTCAACGATCTTCTTATCATTCTCTCTACGATTATAGTCTTAGGTACTCATACCTAAGATTTATAACCTATCAGTTCTGATACCAACTTGCCACACCCCGAAACACGGTCTATCTTCACACCAGGATTCCCTGCGTCACGAGTACATCATTCTTCAAAACAGACATTATTATATATTGAAATATAATAACATACATTCTCAATTCCCAGGTTCTAATACCTTATAACCTCGTTCATTACAAATAATGATAATTACATTATTCTTTACATTTTATACAAGTAACTTTTATCCGCCACCAAGGATACATAACAGTTCATTAAACTAATCTATAGTTTAATTCTATCATTCTACATTACAAATCATCGCTTGATCTTCACACTCACTCATCTAATGAATGACACTTCTCCTAGATACCGATCAGCTTTATCTTCTACTCGTACGCTGAAAATATTTTTCATTTAAAGCAAGTGTGAGCATTCAATTGCCTAGCAAGTCATAATAGTTGAATAAACAACATTATGAATTCAAACATTCATGTATAACTTCGATAACCGAATAAAGGTTATAAAGCAGCTCGAATAATAGGAATATTCTTGATTCCTATTATTTTAAAACATTATTCACTATCACTTTGAAATACTTTCATTCTTCTACCTTTTTCATACACATTTTGTCTGGGTAGAATCATTAGCACAAACTTAACAATAATGTTTCATGTATAAATAGAACATACTCATACTGAATCAATTCAATCACAGAACAGTTCATCTCATGGAAACACCGAAGTGTTGACATTGTGGCACAAGGCCTCATACGTTCTACCACCTTGTACAAATATCACACATTTGCACATATACAGAACTTCTCAAGTTCAAAATCCGAGAAGTTTTAGAAACTAGCATTCATTTAGAATATGAATGAGGTTAGAAAACTTGCCTTACAGACAGCTACAACTTACGCTGAACTACTCTTTCCAATCCCTATAACACATAAGGAAATAATACGTACACTAATTAGTCATTCCTAATTCTTCTTAGCATACAAGTTCTACAACTACTCACTTCTCTAACAATTGAAGAGAGGGAGAATCATGGTTTAGGATCTTAATCTTGAAGATTACTTGATTAATCTTTGTTCTTCTTCTTGTTCCTTGAATTAACAAAGTCATACTTTTTTAGCTTTTCTATTTTTTTCTCTTTAACCAATAAGCACTTATAATGTTGGATGAAATACAACAACCAACAAAAGAACTAGCATTCCTTCTATTTATAAAAAAACCAAGGTTAGGGTAGTTTAGACATTAAACCAATCCCATCTCCTTAATTAACCTCCTTACTATTCATTACTTAGCCATCAAGTTTACATGATCATCACATAACTTATCCTTTGCTTAGCAACTATGTATAAGCACTTAACTTGGCCATCACTTTCAGTCACCCATGGGTCGCCCCATGGGTTTTAACCATCCGGTAACCCATCGGTTTGATCCGTGGTTTAGTGTCTTACTTTGGGCCTTAGCATTAATTCTCATTGGGCCTATCTTGGGCTTGTCTTAACATAACTTTGGGCTTTAAGTTAAATTAACTTACTTATGATTTGGACTTTCATTTAACAAACATTAGCTTGTTCATTATTTCACATTGGAATTAAACATTCCTACCACTGGCTTATACAATTCCAATTGGACTTTACAACTTCCTACACAATCCTACAAGTCCAGAACATATGGCTTAAAGCCTTAGAACATATTGTCTACGTATTAATCTTGTATTCCAACTCGTATACTTATTCAGCATATATGATATACCATCATTCATATATACTCGTATAATACCTCATATCATACTCGTATTCATTACCACGTATAATATTTATGTATCATAAAATATCATCGTTTAATTCATTAACACATTACTTCTCTTAACGTTCTCAAATTAAGTTTGCAGGTGAAAAACTGCTTTTGCCATACGTGAATTATTATTACATAATCCATCTCACCTCGATATCCTATCATAAAGTATTTCTCGAAATTTCAAAAATAATTCCCGAGCAGAAATCAGTGAATAGTATTTTTACGGAAATTTCTAGAAAAACTTTTATTTTCATCTTGAAAATTCAAACGCTTTAATTCTACCACATAGCCAGAATCCTAACCACATCCACTCATTCTAGGTTCTAGAACGACCTTCACATAGCTTACTCACATAAATAAACAATTAAATTCATTTAATCTACATAATCAAATAAAAAATTAATTCTCATAAAAATGCGATTTTCTCGGGCGTTACACGTTTAGTCTAGCTCGTAGCCTGAATCCTCCCGATTAATAATCATCCTAGGTTCTAAAACGATTAATAAACACATAGCACATAATAGTATTAATAAAAATTCATTTTATTAATAACTAATCATTTAATCTTAAATTTTGGACAATCCTATTTTCTGGGTTGTCACATTCTTCCTCCCGTATACAAATTCCATCCTCCGAATTTATTAAAACCACACCAATTCATGGGTCATCACATTCACCCATTCTTCAAAGAATTTCGTCGAAATTCTAATCTACCCTTCTTCTCAACTTCTTTTCAAATAAGGTCTTATCATTCAAACATTCCCTCACCTTCATAACTTATCAAGAATTATGAAGTAGAATGAACGAGGAATATAAGAATTCCTTTAAAACATTTTATACTTTTGCTGAGGGGTCAAATTGACCATGAACTCTTACTAGGTTTAACAGCATGACGCCGTAAACCTTCTTCCACAGTCAGTTTACAATCACACACAAAGTAAACAACCTCTTCCATACGTAGGCGATCAACCCATTGTATAACCCCATTTTGGGGTGTGTTCACCTCAGACTTAATCATTAGATTTCGTACCAAAACAATTTGCTTTGGCACAACTTCTTCAAATAAAGCTCGATTTTCTTTTAATCTTGACATACCATTCGTCTTAGCCAAATCAAGTAGCTTAGACCATACCAATAAATTAGATACCAACTTGAAACATTCGTCCAGTTAAATCAATTGACTTCGACTACTTCTTTAAATTCCTTTTGTAATACATCAAAACGTTTTATGACGTCATGATATTGTACCTTTCATAGTACGTTGAGGACTTCGTCATTATATATCATACCATAGCGGGTTGTTGATCCTAAGATCACATCCAACACCAGGTTCAATTGGATTAACTACTCCATCTCTTTACCATCCTTGCATCAAATGCCTTGATGATATAAAATTCATTTTGATATTTTAAATCAATTTTTGTTTAGCCAAAACAATTAGCATAGACATAACAAGAATACTTCTTTTAAAATCCATTGGTTCCAAAAGTTGTACCAACTCTTTCCTTTTCAAAACGCGCACACATAAGCACGATTTCAAGAAACTTCAAAATCTAGCATAGCTAGATGACTTGGAATATCCTATTCTCCATCTTCCTTCATTGTCTTACTTGCAAAAATATTTAATCTTCTCTAGCACCTTCAATTTTAATTCTACTGAAAATAACTTATTTTTAGTCTAAACATCAATATACCTTAGTATAGTCCATCAACTTATCACACATTATGAGTTCAGGAACTTTCCACAATAACTCGAGTTTAAGAATTATCTCAGTCAGACCATAGGTGTCCATTCGATGAGAAGTTCAAAAATATACCATATCATTATGAGTCACGAACCTACGATAAGTATGAGTTTCAAGAACTCACACCTAACTTATCGTTCTCTACCTATCATGTATATACATGAGAAAAAGACTCACCTTCTCGTCATATACATCTTGATAGCGCGATAAATTCCAATGATTATCACTATAATAAACTGAGTGGTTGTTACACCAAAGCACGGACCTCTGTCCATAACAAAGATTCATACAACTCAACTATCACATGAGTCCTCAATTAAAATTTTACAACTTCTAAATTTCTTTTTACTTAATACGAATTTTCTTTAATTCGTATGCTATCCTTTATAACTCAATCTGAGTTCTTCTTCCCGTACTACTTTATAGTACCATTCATTCATAGAATTAGCTATAAATCATTCATCGTTTCACAAATCATCTGTTATTACGATTTACTATGAGCACGTGGTGATCTTCTTCCCTAATCGTTTAACTCAACGATCTTCTTATCATTCTCTCTACGATTATAGTCTTAGGTACTCATACCTAAGATTTATAACCTATCAGTTCTGATACCAACTTGCCACACCCCGAAACACGGTCTATCTTCACTCCAGGATTCCCTGCGTCACGAGTACATCATTCTTCAAAACAGACATTATTATATATTGAAATATAATAACATACATTCTCAATTCCCAGGTTCTAATACCTTATAACCTCGTTCATTACAAATAATGATAATTACATTATTCTTTACATCTTATACAAGTAACTTTTATCCGCCACCAAGGATACATAACAGTTCATTAAACTAATCTATAGTTTAATTCTATCATTCTACATTACAAATCATCGCTTGATCTTCACACTCACTCATCTAATGAATGACACTTCTCCTAGATACCGATCAGCTTTATCTTCTACTCGTACGCTGAAAATGTTTTTCATTTAAAGCAAGTGTGAGCATTCAATTGCCCAGCAAGTCATAATAGTTGAATAAACAACATTATGAATTCAAACATTCATGTATAACTTCGATAACCGAATAAAGGATATAAAGCAGCTCGAATAATAGGAATATTCTTGATTCCTATCATTTTAAAACATTATTCACTTTCACTTTGAAATACTTTCATTCTTCTACCTTTTTCAAACACATTTTGTCTGGGTAGAATCATTAGCACAAACTTAACAATAATGTTTCATGTATTAATAGAACATACTCATACTGAATCAATTCAATCACAGAACAGTTCATCTCATGGAAACACCGAAGTGTTGACATTGTGGCACAAGGCCTCATACGTTCTACCACCTTGTACAAATATCACACATTTGCACATATACAGAACTTCTCAAGTTCAAAATCCGAGAAGTTTTAGAAACTAGCATTCATTTAGAATATGACTGAGGTTAGAAAACTTGCCTTACACACAGTTACAACTTACGCTGAACTACTCTTTCCAATCCCTATAACACATAAGGAAATAATACGTACACTAATTAGTCATTCCTAATTCTTCTTAGCATACAAGTTCTACAACTACTCACTTCTCTAACAATTGAAGAGAGGGAGAATCATGGTTTAGGATCATACTCTTGAAGATTACTTGATTAATCTTTGTTCTTCTTCTTGTTCCTTGAATTAACAAAGTCTAACTTTTTTAGCTTTTCTATTTTTTTCTCTTTAACCAATAAGCACTTATAATGTTGGATGAAATACAACAACCAACAAAAGAACTAGCATTCCTTCTATTTATAAAAAAACCAAGGTTAGGGTAGTTTAGACATTAAACCAATCCCACCTCCTTAATTAACCTCCTTACTATTCATTACTTAGTCATCAAGTTTACATAATCATCACATAACTTATCCTTTGCTTAACAACTATGTATAAGCACTTTACTTGGCCATCACTTTCAGTCACCCATGGGTCGCCCCATGGGTTTTAACCATCCGGTAACACATCGGTTTGATCCGTAGTTTAGTGTCTTACTTTGGGCCTTAGCATTAATTCTCATTGGGCCTATCTTGGGCTTGTCTTAACATAACTTTGGGCTTTAAGTTAAATTAACTTACTTATGATTTGGACTTTCATTTAACAAACATTAGCTTGTTCATTATTTCACATTGGAATTAAACATTCCTACCACTGGCTTATACAATTCCAATTGGACTTTACAACTTCCTACACAATCCTACAAGTCCTAGAACATATGGCTTAAAGCCTTAGAACATATTATCTACGTATTAATCTTGTATTCCAACTCGTATACTTATTCAGCATATATGATATACCATCATTCATATATACTCGTATAATACCTCATATCATACTCGTATTCATTACCACGTACAATATTTATGTATCATAAAATATCATCGTTTCATTCATTAACACATTACTTCTCTTAACGTTCTCAAATTAAGTTTGCAGGTGAAAAACTGTGTTTTCCATACGTGAATTATTATTACATAATCCATCTCACCTCGATATCCTATCATAAAGTATTTCTCGAAATTTCAAAAATAATTCCCGAGCAGAAATTAGTGAATAGTATTTTTACGAAAATTTCTCGAAAAACTTTTATTTTCATCTTGAAAATTCAAACGCTTTAATTCTACCACATAGCCAGAATCCTAACCACATCCACTCAATTCTAGGTTCTAGAACGACCTTCACATAGCTTACTCACATAAATAATCAATTAAATTCATTTAATCTACATAATCAAATAAAAAATTAATTCTCATAAAAATGCGATTTTCTCGGGCGTTACATGTTCAGTCTAGCTCGTAGCCTGAATCCTCCCGATTCATAATCATCCTAGGTTCTAGAACGATTAATAAACACATAGCACATAATAGTATTAATAAAAATTCATTTTATTAATAACTAATCATTTAATCTTAAATTTTGGACAATCCGATTTTCTGGGTTGTCACATTCTTCCTCCCGTATAGAAATTCTATCCTCGGAATTTCTTAAAACCACACCCATTCGTGGGTCATCACATTCACCCATTCTTCAAAGAATTTCGTCGAAATTCTAATCTACCCTTCTTCTCAACTTCTTTTCAAAAAAGTTCTTATCATTCAAACATTCCCTCACCTTCATAACTTATCAAGAATTATGAAGTAGAATGAACGAGGAATATAAGAATTCCTTTAAAACATTTCATACTTTTGCTGAGGGGTCAAATTGACCATGAACTCTTACTAGGTTTAACAGCATGACGCCGTAAACCTTCTTCCACAGTCAGTTTACAATCACACACAAAGTAAACAACCTCTTCCATATGTAGGCGATCAACCCATTGTATAACCCCATTTTGGGGTGTGTTCACCTCAGACTTAATCATTAGATTTCGTACCAAAGCAATTTGGTTTGGCACAACTTCTTCAAAGAAAGCTCGATTTTCTTTTAATCTTAACATACCATTCGTCTTAGCCAAATCAAGTAGCTTAGACCATACCAATAAATTAGATACCAACTTGAAACATTCGTCCAGTTAAATCAATTGACTTCGACTATTTCTTTAAATTCCTTTTGTAATACATCAAAACGTTTTATGACGTCATGATATTGTACCTTTCATAGTACGTTGAGGACTTCGTCATTATATATCATACCATAGCAGGTTGTTGATCCTAAGATCACATCCAACACCAGGTTCAATTGGATTAACTACTCCATCTCTTTACCATCCTTGCATCAAATGCCTTGATGATATAAAATTCATTTTGATATTTTAAATCAATTTTTGTTTAGCCAAAACAATTTGCATAGACATAACAAGAATACTTCTTTTAAAATCCATTGGTTCCAAAAGTTGTACCAACTCTTTCCTTTTCAAAACGCGCACACATAAGCACGATTTCAAGAAACTTCAAAATCTAGCATAGCTAGATGACTTGGAATATCCTATTCTCCATCTTCCTTCATTGTCTTACTTGCAAAAATATTTAATCTTCTCTAGCACCTTCAATTTTAATTCTACTGAAAATAACTTATTTTTAGTCTAAACATCAATATACCTTAGTATAGTCCATCAACTTATCACACATTATGAGTTCAGGAACTTTCCACAATAACTTGAGTTTAAGAACTATCTCAGTCAGACCATAGGTGTCCATTCGATGAGAAGTTCAAAAATATACCATATCATTATGAGTCACGAACCTACGATATGTATGAGTTTCAAGAACTCACACCTAACTTATCGTTCTCTACCTATCATGTATATACATGAGAAAAAGACTCACCTTCTCGTCATATACATCTTGATAGCGCGATAAATTCCAATGATTATCACTATAATAAACTGAGTGGTTGTTACACCAAAGCACAGACCTCTGTCCATAACAAAGATTCATACAACTCAGCTATCACATGAGTCCTCAATTAAAATTTTACAACTTCTAAATTTCTTTTTACTTAATACGAATTTTCTTTAATTCGTATGCTATCCTTTATAACTCAATCTGAGTTCTTCTTCCCGTACTACTTTATAGTACCATTCATTCATAGAATTAGCTATAAATCATTCATCGTTTCACAAATCATCTGTTATTACGATTTACTATGAGCACGTGGTGATCTTCTTCCCTAATCGTTTAACTCAACGATCTTCTTATCATTCTCTCTACGATTATAGTCTTAGGTACTCATACCTAAGATTTATAACATATCAGCTCTGATACCAACTTGCCACACCCCGAAACACGGTCTATCTTCACACCAGGATTCCCTGCGTCACGAGTACATCATTCTTCAAAATAGACATTATTATATATTAAAATATAATAACATACATTCTCAATTCCCAGGTTCTAATACCTTATAATCTCGTTCATTATAAATAATGATAATTACATTATTATTTACATCTTATACAAGTAACTTTTATCCGCCACCAAGGATACATAACAGTTCATTAAACTAATCTATAGTTTAATTCTATCATTCTACATTACAAATCATCGCTTGATCTTCACACTCACTCATCTAATGAATGACACTTCTCCTAGATACCGATCAGCTTTATCTTCTACTCGTACGCTAAAAATGTTTTTCATTTAAAGCAAGTGTGAGCATTCAATTGCCCAGCAAGTCATAATAGTTGAATAAACAACATTATGAATTCAAACATTCATGTATAACTTCGATAACCGAATAAAGGTTATAAAGCAGCTCGAATAATAGGAATATTCTTGATTCCTATCATTTTAAAACATTATTCAATATCACTTTGAAATACTTTCATTCTTCTACCTTTTTCATACACATTCTGTCTGGCTAAAATCATTAGCACAGACTTAACAATAACGGTTCATGTATAAATAGAACATACTCATATTGAATCAGTTCAATCATAGAACATTTCATCTCATAGAAACACCAAATTGTTCACATTATGGCACAAGGCCTCATACGTTCTACCACCTTGTACAAATATCACACATTTACACAGATACAAATTTTCTCAAGTTCAACATCTTAGAAGTTTAAGAAACTAGCATTCATTTATAATATGAATGAAGTTAGGAAACTCGCCTTACGCACAGCTATAACTTACGCTGAACTGCTCATTCCAATCCCTTTAACACATAAGGAAATAACACGTACACCAATTAGTAATTCGTACTTCTTCTTAGCATACAAGTTTTACCAATACTCACTTCTCTAATAATTGAAGAGAGGGAGAATCATGGTTTAGGATCTTATCCTTGAAGATTACTTGATTAATCTTTGTTCTTCTTCATGTTCCTTGATTTAACAAAGTCTAACTTTTCTAGCTTTTCTAGTTTTTTCTCTCTAACAAATAAGCACTTATAATGTTGGATGAAATACAACAACCAACAAATGAACTAGCACTCCTTCTATTTATAAAAAAACCAAGGTTAGGGTAGTTTAAACATTAAACCAATCCCACCCCCTTAATTAACCTCCTTACTATTCATTACTTAGCCATCAAGTTTACTTGATCATCACATAACTTATCATTTGCTTAATAACTAAGAAATAAGCACTTTACTTGGCCATCACTTTGGGTCACCAATGGGTCACCCCATGGGTTTTAACCATCTGGTACCCCGTTGGTTCAATCCGAGGTTTAGTTTCTTAGTGCCTTAGCATTAATTCTCATTGGGCCTATCTTTGACTTGTCGTAACATAACTTTGGGCTATAAGTTTAATTAACTTACTTATGATTTGGGCTTGCATTTAACAAACTTTTACTTGTTCATTAATTCACATTGGACTTAACCATTCCTACCATTGGCTTTCACAATTCCAATTGGACTTTACAACTTCCTACACAATCCTACAAGTCCATTACACATGGATTAAAGCTTTAGAACGTATTGTCTACGTATTAATCTCATATTCCAACTCATATACTTATTCATCATATACGATATAACATCATTCATACATACTCGTATAATACCTCGTATCATACTCGTATTCATTACCTTGTACAATACTTACGTATCATACAATATCATCGTTTAATTCATTAACCTTTTACTTCTCTTAACATTCTCGAATTAAGTCCGCAGGCGAAAAACTGCGTTTTCCATACGTTAATTATTATTACATAATCCATCTCACCTCGATATTCTATCATTACGTATTGCTCGGAAGTTCAAAAATAATTCCTGAGCAGAAATCAGTGAATAGTGTTTTTACAAAAATTTCTCAAAAAACTTTTATTTTCGTCTTGAAAATTCAAATACTATAATTCTACCACATAGCCAGAATCCTAACCACATTTGCTCATTCTATGTCATAGAACGACCTTCACATCACATAAATAAACAATTAAATTCATTTAATCTACATAATCAAATAAAAATTTAATTCATAAAATTCTGATTTTCTCGGGCGTTACACGTTCAGTCTAGCTCGTAGCCAGAATCCTCCAGATTAATAATCATCCTAGGTTCTAGAATGATTAATAAACACATAGCACATAATAGTATTAACAAAAATTTATTTTATTAATAACTAATCATTTAATCTTAAATTCTGGATAATCTGATTTTTCGGGTTGTCACAGTATATGTGAATAGTAACCTCGACAAGAAAAGGAAGAAATTTAACACGAAAAATCATACTTCGTGAATAGTACCCGTGAATAGTACCATATTCGTGAATAGTATCGTATACGTGAATAGTAATCTCGATAAGAAAAGGTAAAAATTTCATAATAAAATTCATACCAATATTTTCGTATAATGATATTGAAAGAATAACATTATTTACGAAGAAAATAACATCCCTTACCTCAAAAGAATAGTACTTCTGGCTGAAATATCGGATATAATGCTGAAGGAAACGTGCACTGAATATCAACTCTCAAAGTATCTAAATACTCACAAAATACGCTCGATATTATAGAGAGAGAAAACTTCTGATTCTGGTGTGATTTTCAATTCTAACTAAGTACCATATATATAGGAAAATGTCAGAACGCCAAAGTAGACTAAAATTTAATAAAATAATATTTTATAAAATAATTCTCTCATGCCACTTGACCAAAACTCTGCACTCCACAAGTGGGGCCCACCAAATTCACTAATTTTCCACAACAACCAAAAGTGGGGACCACCAATATTTTTAATAAAAATATTTATTTTTGAAACATCAATAATTCATAATAAATAGTTCTTTTATCAGAAAAATACGAATTCTATGTCCATTCCATAGGAAATTTAATTCTCTACTTCTTTGTTGAAGAAAACTTTTCCAAATTGCCAAACAGAAAATTACCGAAATCCACATATGGATGATTTTTAATACCTCCATTTCGACAAAATACTAATAAAACACTTCAGCATTAATTCCTTCATTTATATCAGCATAAAATAAATATTTCCTTATCATATAAATCAATAATTAATTATTCATAAATAATATTACAGAATCACATTAATGAGAACCAGGTGGTTCCTAGGAAAGAGGGGGCTTTCCGATAAGTATTTCTCCTTACTGGCGTGCAACTAGATGACCAAACCACTTTCCTAGATAGAACTTTCTTAGATATTGCCAATAAAACTAACTAATAATATTATTCAAATAATATGAATTATTGATCTGATAAAGGGAAATACCGTGAAGTGACAATTATTGAAACAACAATAATATAAAATATCAACGTAGCAATTATTGAAATAATTAAATAAATATTGAACATTAATTACTATAAAAATTATTGAGCACTGCCTTCTTACGTGAGAATCAATAATATAAAAATACTGTGTAATACCGTGTGCTACTGTACAACCACGCGTATTACTGTATTTTAACCACCAGGTATTCCAACAATGTTAACGGTACTAACTACGCCGTTATTTAGAAAAATTAAACCTTGTCATTTTCTTCATCCGACAGTTTTCTTTTATGGGGCCCACAAATGGTTACGTTGTAGTATAGTTATTCCCCGACAATAAGAATATTCCACGACCAAACGAATATTCCCCGACAACAATGAATATTTTATAACCACTTGCTTATTTTGCAAAATTTTACATTTTACCCATAACTAACCACATTAATCAAATCCACCCCTAACTATTTCAAAATAATTAATAGAGGAAATTCAATTTTATTTATAAAAAGTTGGGGTCTTACATAGATGGTCACCAATTCTCCCATTTGTGTGGGGAGATCAGTTAGTTCCATCCCTTTGGTCTGAAGCCGAGGAAATGTGGTGGATTTAAGGTTGATCCTAGTACCATGTGATAAGTTTTTATGTTTTGGTAGGGGATAAGAACGAACCATAAATGGCTGCCTACGTACTCCTATTGAATAGGAGATCATGTCTGCGTAGTTCGAACCTAGTGTAAGAGGTTTAATGATGTATGTTAAAGGGTGTAGAAAGGTGTAGAAATGTGTTTTTGTTTTTTATGGTGTCTTCGGGCCATTAATAAAATGGTTGCCTACGTACTCCCGTGTATTGGGGAGATCAGGTCGACGTAGTTCGCCCCATGTGCAGGATAGAAATACAACTAAAAAGTTTGATCCCATGTTAAGGACAAACTGCAGGTGAAAAGCTTGATCCCATATACAGGACAAACTGTAGGTATGAAAAGTTTTGTCCCTGGTGGGACAAAACTGTATGTGTGAAAGGTTCAATCCCTGGTAGGATAACCTGAAAGGTTTGAAACAAACTGGAGTGATAGATCTGATGATCTAAAAACCAGGCTACTGGTTTAAAAAGAGTGTTGTCCCTAATGTGGCAGATGGGTATGAAGAAGGGTTGTATGTAGTGAAGGGTTAGAAAACCTGAAGTGACTGGGGATCTAGTAATCCAAAACTAGGTTGTTTTCTTAATGGTAACCTCAGACATAGTACCGTTTCATGGTGTCTGAGTTGATGAGTTGTGGAAATTCATCGTCGTCCATTTCCTATAATCTGAGAGCACCTCCTGTCAATACCTCGTTGACAATAAATGGGCCTTCCCAACTTGGGGCAAATTTTCCCTTGAATTGATCTTGGTTGTCAATGATATTCTTCAAAACCAAGTCATGCTGTTTAAATTGTTGTAGCCGGACTTTCCTGTTGAAGGATCTAGCAATCCTTTGTTGGTATAATTGACCATAGAAGATAGCAGCGGTTCGCCTTTAGTCTATTAGAGATAATTGGTGGTACCTATCTTGTAACCATTGTTATTCATCCAGCTGAGCGCCAATAAACACTCTGAGGGATTCCATTTCTACCTCTATGGGGAGAACTGCTTCCATCCCATAGGTTAATGAGTAGGGGGTTGCCCTAGTGGAAGTACACATTAAAGTTCTGTAGGCTAATAGAGTCAGAGGCAAGAGGTCAAGCCATCCTTTGGGATTGGCGGACATCTTTTGTATTATTTTCTTGATGTTGTTATTAGCCGCTTCAATAGCTACATTCATCTTTAGACGATAGATGACGTAGTTGAGGTGTTTGATGTGGAATTTACTACATAACTCCTCCATCATTTTGTTGTTGAGGTTATTAGCATTGTCTAAAATAATTACCTCTAGTTGTTCATATCGATAAATGACATTATTTCTGATGAAACAAATGATGACTTTTTTGGTAACCCTGGGGAAGGAGGCTGCTTCTACCCACTTGGTGAAGTAGTCGATCATGGTGAAGATAAACCGATGCCCATTACTAGTTTTGGGCTCGATGGGCCTAATCACGTCCATTCCCCACATTGAGAATGGATAGGGTGAACTCTTATTGTGGATCTCCCTTGGAGGGGAGTGGATAGCATTCCCATGAATTTGGCAATGATAACATCTCTTGACATAATCATCACAGTCATCCTTGAGAGAGCCAGTAATGCCCTGTTCTGAGGATCTTTTTGACAAGTAAAGGGCTGCTCATGTGTGGGCCACATACTCCACCATGGATTTCATCCATGAGCCTCTGAGCTTGGTCCTTGTCCAGACATCTAAGGAGACCTAGTCATGTATCTCATTTGTAGAGTGCATCTCCGCTCAGGTAAAATTTCATATCCATTCGATGGATCCTTTTTTTCTCAGCAGAACTCGCTTCAGCGGGTGTAGCTCCATCTCGTAGATACTCCTTAATGTGTAGATACCAATGGTGTTGGATGGGAGGTAGCTCATTTGATACTTCTCCGATGTAATCCCCATAGGTTGGAGCCTTTTGCAAGGAAAATGTGATGTTTGGCATGTTTTCCTTGTCAAGTATGTTGATTAAGGAGGATAAAGTTGCTTGCGTATCCACAAAGTCATTCTTATTCCGAGGAATATGGAGGAAGGTTATTTCTTCAAACTCCGAAGCCATCTGGAAAATCTGTCGGTGGTAAGGCAGCAAATGTAGTTCTTTTCTGTGACAGATTCTCGTGGTTTGTCTGATTACAAATTTGGAATCTCCAAAGACAGTTAACCGTCTGATGTCCATTGATTGGGCAAGTTTCAACCCCTTGATATAGCCTTCATACTCAGCTATGTTGTTGGTGCTAACAAACTGTAATTTGACAGCGTCGGGATACTGCTCCCCCATATTGGCTACTAGAATTGCTCTAGCCCTAAAACCTTCCATATTTACAACTCCATCAAAATACATCTTCCACGTTTGGTGTGCATTGTACTGATGGTGTTGTAAAACTGTCATTACCCCTTCATCGGGGAAGTATATTTCCAAGGGTTTGAAATCCCCTGAAGGTGCGACAACCATTTGATCTGCAATTCCTTGACCTCTGATAGAATTTTACGTCACGTAGACGATGTCAAATTGTTGTAGGATCAACTGCCATCTGGACAACCGATAATTTAATGTGGGTTTACTGAACACGTACTTAAGAGGATCCACGTGGGATATGAGATAAGTTGTGTGACCATGGAGGTAATGATGTAACCTTATGGAAGCCCATGCTAAAGCACAACAAGACTTCTCAATCAGAGTGTACTTGTGTTCACTGCTACTAAATCTTTTGCTGAGGTAGTAGATAGCTCACTCTTGGCCTCTATCGTCTTTCTGTCCCAGCATGTAGCCCATGGCATTGTCATTGATTTATAGTTACATGAATAGGAGAATAGCTTCCCTAGGAGGTACCAAAATAGGAGCTTTAACTAGCTATTATTTTATTGTATGGAAGGCTTTCTGACACTCATCATTCCATTTCATGGAGGATTTCTTCCTTAACAGCTTAAAGATAGACTCACAGGTTGCTGTGAGTTCGGAGATGAATCGGCTGATGAAGTTGATCTTTCCCAAAAATCCCTGTATTTCCTTCTCTATCTGAGGAATAGGCATTTTCGTGATGGACTGGATTTTGGTGGGATCCAGCTCAATCCCTTTTGTGGCTGACTATGAAACCTAGCAACTAAGCTGATTTAATGCCAAAGGCGCACTTGGTTGGATTCAACTTCAACTTTTACTTACGCAACCTATTGAAGAGCTTTATGAGATAGTCTATGTGGTTTTCTTCCGTTTGGGACTTGACAATGATGTCATCCACATAGATTTCTATCTCCTTGTGCATTAAATCATGAAAAAGAGCCATTATAGCCCATTGATAGGTATCTCTGTTATTAATGAGACCAAATGACAACCGTCTATAACAAAAGGTTCTCCAAGGCGTGATGAATGCAATTTTCTCACGATAATCTTCAGTAACCATGATTTGATGGTACCTCGTACAATAATCAGTAAGGGAGTATATGTCGTATTGAGCAGTATTGTCAATGAGAATGTGGATAAATGGCACGACAAATCTATCTTTAACGCAATCTTTATTTAGATCCCTGTAATCCACGTAAACCTGCACCTTTCCTCTCGGTTTAGGCAAGAGGAATATGTTGGATAGCCATTCAGGGTATGTTGACACCATGATGATACCAGGTTGAAATTGTTTCAAAATTTCTTCTTTAACTTTTAAACTCCACTCAGATTTTAATCGCCTGAGCTTCTGCCTGACTGGCTTGAATCCCTCTTTAACGGAGAGGATATGAATGACAATGTCAATGGACAAACCCACCATGTCTTCATGAGACCATGCTAACACATCCTAAAATTGGGTTAATAGAGTAACCATGTTATTCCTTTGGTTTGGAGTAAGGTTCGTACTAATCTAGATTAGTTTGGGGTTTTCTAAGGTTCTGAGGTTAAAAGAGGAGGTTTGATCAAGGTTTGGCTTGGATTTTTCCTCGACCCATTCTTTGATCTCTTGAGGTATCTCATAGTCCACTTGTACTTTCATCAAGTCTGAGTCAAACTTTACATCAAAGTTATAGTCCTTGTGGAGAATAAGCACCTCATCAGCAAGTTTAGGCACATCTAAATTCAGAGTCCTGAGAATAGAAATGCTTTCACTTAATATATGAAATTGTTCAATCGTACAAAGTGTTAGCATGTAATGACAAAAAAATTCTAATTATGTACAAAAAAGTAAGCATTTATTGCTATGTACAGGGCAGAGGGAGTTTATGCCCTTTTTACCCTTTGTCGACTAACACATGGAAAGCTGCTCCAATTACCAAGGGTGAAGTCCTGTTAGACAACATTAATGAAGGGGCTGTTGTCATCCTCCTTCTCCCAAATGATGACCATGATATCTGGACAATCATAATCTGGGATGTCTCTATTCATGCCCTCAGTATGGACAATGATGTGTATGTTTGACAACCGCCTGGAAATGTCTTGTTTACGTCTCTATTCCCTTTCTTCCACTTCGGGATCTAGAATCAGGACGTCTTTTCCTTTGACCGATAATGGTTTAGGAAATAACATAGATATTATATGGGCAGGCACCTTTACCGGAGACTGTACAGGTTCAGGATCTATAGGTTGAGATAATTGTCGTATAGCTGAAGCTAAAGGAATTTGTTTGTGCTTATGAGGATTCCTGTGACTGGAACTAGCAGAATAGCCTAGTCCGGTTGTCTCGATTTGACTGAGAATTTAAATTAGGCACTTAATTCCCTGATGATCTTTGCCCAACCCTTCTCTAGGTTGATAACCCAATGACATCATCTCTTGAGTTGCCGACATTACCTCGGTAGAAATCTTGGGTATCAGAGGTGGCACCCCAATAGGAGGATAGTGAGCGTTGTTCACCTCTAGGGCATGGAAACTTACCAGTTTAACTTATGAATTAAAGCTGATGAGTGGTATGTCACCTTGTTCAGGACATTCTGGCTCAGCCTTAACAGTGACTAGGCTATCGTTAATGATGTATTTGAGTTGCTGGTGAAGAGTGGAAAGAATGGCTCCAGCCATTTGAATCTATGATCTTCCTAAAAGTATGTTGTATCATGTGGCTATTTTGAGCACGTTAAAGGATACGAAGAAGGTATGTGGACTAATCTCTATAGGCAGTTCAATCTCTCCGATAGCATTTCGTTAGGATCCATCAAAAACCTTGATAATTGTATAGCTGCTTTTGATCCTATTGAGATTGACGTTCATCTTCTCCTAAGTGGCATAATGGCAAATATTTAAAGATGATCCTCCATCTATCAGAACTCCTCCCACCATATATCAGGAGGACAGAACCACTATATGTAATGGCTTGCAATAACCAGTCCCTTCAGGAGGTATGTCATCATCAGTGAAAGATATCACATTATTGTTGAAAATGTGATTAACCAGGTGCTGGAATTTTTTGACATCCACTGATTTCAGCAATTTGGCTTCTTCCAAAACCTTTAGCAAGACCTTTTTGTGATCTTTGGAAGAGAAAACCAAGTCCAGTATGGAAATTTGTTGTGGACTAATTCTCTCAAGCTTAAAACCACCTTGGCTTCATTATGGCCAATAGTACGGAGGAACTCTTCATCTTTCTTCAAGGGAACTTTCCCCTTTGATCTGATGGTAGGCTTCATCACCCGGTGGGGAAGATACAATGGATTCTCCTTCACCACTGTAGCAGTTATGTGGGATGTGGATCCTTCAGCCTCTCCATAATTCCATGGCACTTTTTTTAGGCTAACAACAGGATACTGTGGTCTATATGGCAAGAGAACTGACTTTGGTGAAACCACTTTAAAGGATTGTCAACACCTTTGAGTTGAATTGCTTGTACTGTGAGTGGTCTGGCAGCCAAATCATCCTCAACGGATATAACTTCTATGACTTCCTTCCATTTTGTAGGAAATATGTCCCCACTCTTGAGTAACATTGTGTCATTGTCTGCCAACTGCAGGACACCGCTGTTAATAAGGTTCTCAATAAGATGGTGGAGTGCCTAGCATTCTTCAGTGTTGTGTCCGCGAGAGTGGGAGTGATACTGAAATACTCTATTAGAATTGAACTATCTTAAACGAAGATTGATTGGAGGTAGCAAAGCTATGATTCTTCCTTCATTGATTAGCATCTGAAAGATCTCCTCCATCGGTTAGCCTAGATAGGTAAATTCCCTCTTATTGGAAAAATCCCGATGTGCTCCACCACTTGCTCTTTTTGCAACTTTATCCTCCAGAGTTTCAATTTCTAGAGTCAATGGAATATTCATAACAAGAGGAAGGAGATTGGCATGCTCCTGACTGACTAATTGGCGTGTGACTTGGTGCTGATGGATCACTAGTTCTACAAATTGGTTAACTTGCTCACACAAAGCCTTCATTTTTTGTTCCATCATAAACTAGAACTGTGTATAATCCCATTTGTCAACATTATCCTTGCTGGTTTGGGAGGATTCACCACCATAATTGGAACTCTGTCCATTACTCCAATTAATCATATTAACCTCCTCTTCTTTGTGTTGGAGAAGAGGGTTGTCTTGCACATGGGATTGGTCAGGTTTAGTCACCATGATCTCACCGTTATCAATTAAATTTTGGATCTTATGTTTCAAGGCCCAGCAATCCTTAGTATCATGTCCTGGAGCTCCAACATGATAGGCACACTTCCTGTTCGTATTGAAACCCTTCCCATTCGGGTTGGCTGGTGGAAGAAGATGGATAATTTTCTTCTAAGTTATTAGAAGATTAAGAATGTTCTCGAGTGAGTCCCCTAGGGGTGTGAACACTCGAGTGCGTCTGATTTCTTAACATTTTGGCTATGGAGGGTTTGAAGATTGTGTTTGAAAGGGGGAGTAGTTTCTCCTCTGAATTGACATGTTCTGACTGCCTTTCTGGCCTTGTAGTATCAAGGAAACATCCTCCTCTTTCTTTTTATGGACCCCCATGGGGTTGTTTCCATAACTTCTAGATTGGATGTGCTCAACAACAGCTTTCAGAGCGGCTAGGTCTTGAATCTTTCCTGACTTCAAACCCATCTCAGCCATCTCTCCATGTTTAATCATTTCAAAATATGGTTTTCCAATTCCAGCTAAGACACTCTCATAAAATGGAGCTTCTTGTATGTCTATGAAGGTCATAACCATTTCAGACTCAGTCATAGAGGGAACAACTGAGTAGCAAGGCGCATCCACCTTTGAGCATACTCTCTAAAAGACTTGTTGGCTTATTTCTTGACCATGGTAATTTGGTACTGGTCTAGAGCCTTAAGAGACTAGAAACTGTACTGATTGAGGAAGGCATGACCTAGCTCTTCCTAGCTATGAATCTTAGAATTATCTACTCTGGTGTACCACGATCGGGCTTCTCCAGTCAGACTTTTCTGGAACAACTGCATTTTGAGCTTCTCCTCCTCGGCATAAGATCCGAGTTCTCCAATGAATATCTTCAAATATGTGTGAGGATCCCTCAACCCATCATACTTTTCAAAGTCAGGAGTTTTGAATTTCTCTGATAATGAACACCAAGGAATATACAAAGGTCAGCATATGAAACACTCCCATGTGCTCTAATCCCTTTGATAGACTGAATGGTATCTTCCATTTGAAGGACTTTTTTCCTGATATCACCAGTGCCTGGATCTTCCTTGAGATGGGTAATTTCAGGGGTTTTGTTGGTTTTGTCCAACTAACACTCAGGTACTAGAGTTTCTTTGTCCGGACCCTAATTTCCTCCCCGTGCGGAGGATTTTGTATGTACGGGTATTAGTGGACCCTGAGAGACTGGTGTAGTTCTTTAAGCAGAACAACCAAATCTGTAATTATTTAATTAATCCTTTAAACTCCTCGCAGGAGACAGGAGTAGGGTTAGACTTGTCAGATGAAGACATAATTGGCTGTAGACTTGTTCTTTTTTGGACTTTGAACGGGTAATAGGCACAATTGTTTCCCTACAAAAAACATATATAGTTTAGTCTTTAGGGAATGTATAAATGTTGCATGCTATATAATGTTTTCATTTTAGGAGTATTATCCTGCAAAACGGATGTTAGCTGTTTGTAAGATAGCATATCAAATTTTAATATAAAAGGGAATGCATGCACACATATTCCTTCATATTTTCCATTACAATGAGATTGACATGGAATGAAATTACAAGTAATTGAATTTACAAGTACTTGAAATGGGAGAGTATGAAGAAACTTTCCTCCGCGTTTGGTTTATCAAAGGCTGACCTATCTTAGGTTACTCTAGCGGCTTTTTGACATGAAGGTTCCCAAATCATCACAATTTATTTGACGGGAAGTTAATCTGATCTTTCAACTAGAGCGAATCTAGGTGGTGCCTTTCCTAAGCCTCGTTGGAACTAGTCTCCCTACGAGTCCAGTAATCAAACACCGATACGATAGCCTCCTGGTGGAGGGAACACTCAGTATACATTCACATACAACGTGTCTCACCAAATGAAAAATGATGATATGTGTGAAGAACTTTAATATGACAAGCAAATACAGTGCGAAGCACTAAGTGCAGTAAGTAAATGCATTCATACACATTTTTAAATGTAAATGTAACATCCAAACACAAGCAAATAATAGTTTGAAAAGTTTGTAGTAGCGGCTTAAGCCCTCTTACTGGATATCCCCAGCAGAGTCGCTACCTGTTACGTCGGGATTTTTATTGTCCCTTTTCTATTCTTGTCTTTTGGTGTTCTCATGTTAGGTGAGATTTATTTGGAAAAAAAGTTGTGAAAAGGTTCGACATGTATATGTCGATGATTGGACTGTAAGAGTTGCCAGTTGGTATTTTTAAATGGTTGCATCAACTCAACCAAGAAAAGGTTTGCACCTTAACCCAATAATGTGACACTATTTAACAAGCATGTGAAACCGAGATTCGTTAGGGTCCAGGGGCTTGATTATGCTGAGGGAAGGTGTTAGGCACCCCCCGACATTCGTGTTACCACGGTGAGCGCCACTTTTCAATTAAACTATTATATAAATGTGTGTGTTTGTGGGTTAATGTGCAATTATCTGGAAGTAGTGTTATGCCTCGTTTGCACCTATATACAAAGGGTTTGAATTTTGTATAAAATTTTAGTTTTAGCAAGATATAGCAATTACAATTTGTAAAAGAGGTTTTTCAAACCCTTATGCTCAATAGTAATTGAAGCCTTTGATACTTCCATTTTATTATGTGTTTGGCTTGATTGCTTTTATTTTCGAGATGCGAGGCATCTTCGAGAAAATAATATACATAGCAGTGTCGAACTCCTTGTGGGCATGAGAGCCATCTAAGGAAAGTCAAACACCGTGAATAATGTACAAGCTGATTACAACCAAAAATGTCCATCACGGGAACCGAATCTAGATTCAGGAGACTGAATCTGTGATCACATGATTCCTAAGCTCACATGATGTTGCAGTTTGTATGAAAGCTATAAGTAGTTAAATATATATGCAAACCCTAAATATATATATATAAGCAGTAAACACTCTGGATAAAAATCCAAGCTCATGGAACAGAGTTTGACAACCGTTTATATATATATATATATATATATATATATATATATATATATATATATATATATATATATATATATATCAGTAATAAGTAGATGCACCTGCCACTACTCGGGGTGCCCGGGCTCTGCGGGTCCTGCCGTCTCAAAGTACGTGCACGCATGAAAGGCAATATCCTCAGAAGTTCAATCCGGGCATCCAATTGAGGTTTATATGTAAGACCCTAACTTTTTATAAATAAAATTGAATTTCCTCTATTTAATTATTTTGAAATAGTAAGGGGTGGATTTTAGTAATGTGGTTAGTTATGAGTAAAATGTGCAAAATTTGTGAAATAAGCAAGTGGTTATAAAATATTCATTGTTGTCGGGAAATATTCATACGACGGTGCAGCCATTTGTGGGCCCCGTAATAGAAACAGTCGGATGAAGAAAGCGACAAGGTTGAGTTTTTATAAATAACGGCGTAGTTGTTACCGTTAACACTGTTGAAATACCTGGTGGTTAAAGTACAGTAATACGCGTGGTTGCACAGTAGCACACAGTATTGCATAATATTCTTGGATTATTGATTCATACATAAGAAGGCACTACTCAATAATTGTTATAATAATTAATTTTCAATATTTTATTTTATTGGTTCAATAATTGCTACGTTGATATTTTATATTATTGTTAATTCAATAATTATCACTACACAGTATTTTTCATTATCAAATCAATAATTCATATTATTTGAATAATATTATTGATAACATTATTTATAATGTCTAAGGAAGTTTTGTGTAAAAAAGCAGTTTGGTCATCTAATTGCACGCCAGTAAGGAAAAATCCTTATCGGAAAGCCCCCTATTTCTTGGGAACGACCTGGTTCTCAGTATTGTGATTTTGTAATATTATTTATGAATATTTAATTATTGATTTATATGATAAGGAAATATTTATTTTATGTGGATATAAATGAAAAAATTAATATTGGGTGTTTTATCAGTATTTTATAGGAATGGAGATATTAAAAATCATCCGTATATGAATTTTGGTCATTTTCTGTTTGTAATTTGGAAAAACTTCATTCTACAAAGTTGTAGAGAATTAAATTTCTTATGGAATGGACATAGAATTCATATTTTTCTGATAAAAGGGGCTATTTATTATGAATTATTGGAGTTTTGGAAATAAATGTTTGTATTAAAAAATGGGTGGGCTCCACTCTTGTCCTTTGTTGGTGAAATGTGCTCAAATATTTTTCAAAAGTGGTGGGCTGATTTTTCAAAGAAGGAATGCATTGGAAGCCACCAGTAACATGTTAGTCTACTATGGCGTTCTAACATTTTCCTATAAATAGGGTGCTTTGTTAGAATTGAAAATCGCACCAGAATCAAAAAAAATTCTCTCTATAATATCGAGCGTATTTTTGTGAATATTTAGATACATTGACAGTTGATAAGCAGTGCAATTTTTCATCAGTATTATATCTTATATTTAATTCAGAAGTACTATTCTTTTGAGATAAGGGATGTTTTTTTCTTCGTAAATAATGTTATTTCTTTCAATATCATTATACCAAAATATTAGTATGTAATTTATTGTGAAATTTTTACATTTTCGTATCGGAATTACTATTCCCGTATACGACACTATTCACGTATATGACATTATTCATGAATACGACACTATTCACCAAAAAATAAAATTTTCTCTTCTTTGTCCAAGATGTATACTATGGTTACTATCTTTGATTGTATCCATGTTTTGATCTTCATTCTTGAATTTTACTCTACTAGGATTTATTATGGACTATTTTTTAACTTGGATTATCTAAAGTATGAATCCCTAATCATTGTCCTTTTATCTCACTAGATTCGTTCTTTAAAATATTTTTCATCATCCTCAGTTTTTAATGGTGATAATTGATGAATATCTTTGGCCTGTAGTGCAAAGATGAATGATTACCTAATGAATATCTTTGGTACGTAGTGCAAAGATGGACAGGTGTTGAGATGAACATGACCAACTAGTGATACAAGTGAATATCTTTGACCCGTAAAGCAAAGATGAATATTTGGTTCAAGATGTATATTGATTGATATTACAGGGATAAAATATTGATGATGGATTTTTAAATCATAGAAGACAGTAGATTTTATTCTCTACTTAACTCTTCTAATGAATTGTTATTTTCGCTGCGAATATTGATCTAAAACTTGTTGTCCATTATATTTTATCTAATTTGTTGAAGGATACGATAGTTTGTTGTTCATTATCTTAGTCATAATATTCTTTACTAGGCAAGTTGAGCTCACCCTTTTCTTTTTTGTTCCATTTTTCTTCTCAGGAGGCGAGAATATAGTGGGAACTAGTCGGGGTATGGAATGATGATTCTAGATAGTTGTTTTAGCAGTCCTCACTATTTTTGTTAAATAATGTATCAATAATTGTAATGAGGATTTAATTGAGTGTGGATATTGTCTAGAAGACAATATTTGTATTTAAACTCACAGTATGTGTTGTCGTATTTTGCACGACAATTGTAACAATAAAGTTGTAGTTATTTTCTGTACCATATATTTGGCGACCCAAGATGGGTGATGTATACCTATTTTAGGGGTGTCACAATATAAGACCTTTTTGGAATGCTGTTGTTGAGAGTTACTTAAAGGTAATGGTATTAGAGGTTATACGAAGTCAGGAAGATGGGACCATGCCCAGGTCTTCAGGCTTCAAATTCTATCCGGTGTGTTGTCTTGTATAATAGTCACTCGGGATTGGAGTTATGGTTCTTGTAGCTGTGTAGAATGTATGTTGAAATGTTTTTGAGACGGCGCAATGCGGGATCTAGCTGGAAAAATGACGATTTTTCCCCTCACCAAGGTTATCTCTGAGATTGGGCTGTTGTGAGTATTCAAGGTCCTCAAAGTTGTCTTTGAGGTTTGCTTGTCCTCCCGGGGCTATCTCTGGGGTTGTAATTGAGTTCCTTGGGGTTATCTCCGAGGTTGAAGCTGACTTCAAGGGATTGAAATGAGCTTTTCCGGAGTTATCTCTGAAACTACAATTGCATTCCTCGAGGTTGTCTCTAAGGTTAAAACTGGACCTCCTGGGGTTATCTCCGAGACTGAGTATTTCGGGGTTATCTCCGAAACTGGAACTGCATTCCTCGCGGTTATCTCCGAGGTTGGAATTGGAACTCCCAGGGTTATCTCCGGGACTGGAACTGGTTATCTCAGGGTTGTCTTCGAGATAGTAAAATTGATAATTCTGGGGATGTCTCCGGAATTGGAGTTTCTTTGTCCTCCAGGGTTATCTCTGAAAGGCGATTTTGCCCTCCTACAATGTTAGTAATAGGAATGCAAAATTTTGAGTGTCTATATATGGTATGTTATGTGATTATGTATTGTAGAAGCCTTAAAGACTCAAAAGAAAAGTGTTTTAATAGTAGAAGACGCTGAAGGCAAGTATTCTAAACCCTTTTCTATGATTTTTTTGGACAAGTTTTTGTGATTCATGTATCTTACACATGAATTGCTGTATAATGAAGTCGAAGCCAATTCCTTCTACTAGACTTAATGTGTTTTGTAGATTTCCTTACAATCTATCAAAATATAATCAATGTTGTTATCTTTTGCCAACAGTTTTGGTATGGATTTTAAAGAAAGATTGAGTATGATTAAACAAATGTTTTGTCATCAAACAACAGGCACGTGAGGTTTCCAAAACTTAAACATAGATTCGTTTAATGAAGTAGTGTTTTACAACATAGAGTACTATAGGCTGATCACCTAGACGTGCTCGTAAGATATGCCAGACTTACGGACTTGGTTTCGGGTTGTCTTTTCAAAGAAAGAATGAAATGCTCAAGGTCTTGGACCAAAATCGATGTTTAACTAATGTTGTTCATTATTAAATGTTTTTAAAGAAAAGAGAGGTACTATTTTGAATTATATATAGTACTTCATAACTATTGATTCAGTTATAGAAGATATACAATTCATATGATTCAAAACTATTGTTTAATAAAATTATCATACTTGGTGAGCAAGTTATGCTCACTCTTGCTTAAACCATATGAATACAGCTAAGACCGAATGAACTGAAGGATCCAGTAAGGATAAAGGGAAGGCTAAGGTAGACCAATAAGTAGTCTTTGTAATAGTATAGCATGAACATTGTAATTATTAAATATTATGACAAAGAACACTTGTAATGGTTACAAAGAACCTTGGAAGGGAAATATTTTTTGGAATATATAGCAGACATATTCACTCTTTTGAGGTTTTTCAATTGAATGTATGTGTGAACTATAGCACCGTGTAGCACCATATATCGGGTTGTAAGATACCCGAATTTGGGGGCG
Source organism: Panax japonicus (assembly GCA_020205505.1). Classification (NCBI taxonomy): domain Eukaryota; kingdom Viridiplantae; phylum Streptophyta; class Magnoliopsida; order Apiales; family Araliaceae; genus Panax; species Panax japonicus. The sequence continues at coordinate 43,616,102 of CM035102.1, read as the reverse complement.
TCATAGGTTGGTATCAGAGTTCTAGGTTATAAAACTTAAGGGGGGGAAAAGAACCTTAAGCCATAACCTTAGGAAGAGTTAAAGAAGTAACAGATGAAGTTAACCCTAAAAATGCATTAAATGTGATATATGTTTTTAATATTCTAATGATGTGTACTAATCAAACTAATTTGTTTTGTTGTAGATGTAAGGAGCTAACGTGATGTACAGGGATATACATTTCGTTAGTGAGGAGTCTGTGAATCAAGTCAAAATTTTACCGATCCCTGTAGCTGAGTTTCCTGAAGTGGTGGTGGTTGAGTCAGAAGACTTGAAAAATTTAGAATTCATGTCCTTGTTTGATGGCATGTCAAAGGAGGAGGTGGAGGTGGTGTCATTTAATATGATAGCACCTGCAGAACAGATGACTCCAAGGGAGTCAATGAAGGCATTATTTATGACAGTGCTGGATAGAAATATCCAGTTGGGGAAAGAGGTGAAAGAGTTGAAGGAGGAGATCCATGACATCTTGGTAAACAAGAAGGTCATGGAGACGATGTGGGAAGAGAAGCACGACGAGAAGGTTTTGGCGAAGGACAAGGTCCATGAGCTAAAACACGAGGCCTTTGAGCTTAGACATGAGTTAAAGGCTGAGAAATATAAAATTAGTAGAATGTCCTACATACACAAGAGTCCTCACAAGGATTTTCAGCAGCAAGTGGTTGAGTATCATGTTGAGGCAGGGCAGGCTCGGCATACTATCAGTCGAGATGTAATAGTCGGTCTTACCAATGCAGATCATGAGAATGCCATTAGGCAAATGTAATCTATTTAGTAGCTAGAGTAGAGTTAGATATGTAAATATTTGTATCTATGTAGTGATGTAAAACCCTTTTTTGTATATCAAATGGTAGTCTTTTGTAAATCCCAAATTTTGGAAAGTAATTGCGAGAAATTAATGTAATCAGCTAAGGCTGTGTAAAGACGAATGGTGTAGTATTATACTACAAGTAAGAAGAAAATCAATATAAGCCTTTTATTGAACATGTTGTGCAATGAGTTTGAGTTATTGTTTAATAATGAATAATAACTAATTAACAAGAAGAAAATAATAATGAAGTGTTATTTATTTTAACAGAAAGATGCCGCTAAGAAGAAGACAACGAAATTAAGAACCGAATGTTAATCAACCGGAAGGGGGACCGGTTAATCTAATGCTTAATTTACTAATGGTTACCTTTAATCAAACTGGGGCTAATATACCCATAAATCATGCGGTAGTACGTGCTACTACGTTTAAAGATTTTAAGAGTGTAGGTCCGTTGGAGTTCAAAGGAACTACAGACCCTATAGAAGCCTAGACTTGGGTAAAAGAAATTGAGAAGGCATTTGTTATTGTAAATGTTGATGAGGGGTAAAAAGTTTCTTTTGCTACCTATATGATGAAGGGAGATGCCAACTTCTTGTGGGAAGCAAACCAGGCTAGGGTTGGAGTTAAAAGCATAACGTGGACACAGTTTAACGAGATTTTCTTCGAGAACTACTTTCCCATAAGTATGTAGTGGAGGATGGAGATGAGGTTTTTAGAACTGAAACAAAGGGAAATGATTTTTCCCTAATATGCTACCAAGTTCAATGAACTGGAATGGTTTGCTCCACATCAGGTGGATACAGAGGTTAGGAAGGCTAGGAGATTTAACCAGGGCTTGAAACCTTGGCTCTATATTTGGATACCAGTGTTTTAAAGTAATTCCTTTGGAACAATTCTGGAAAAGGAAATAATTGTCGAGGGTGGTAATGAGGCTTTAAGCCAATAACACAGAGAGAAAAAAGAAAAATAATAAGGTAATAGGGGGAGTGAAAATTGAGGGAGCCAGTAGGAGTGGCAATGGGCAGAAGAGGAATGGTTTTAACTCTGGGAATACCGGAGTAAAACAAGGAGATCCTAAAAAGAGGATGGAGGTGTGCAAAAACTGTGGGAAGACTCACTTACGAGTTTGTCTCAAGAGAAAAGCGGTATGTTACAATTGTGGACAGGAGGGGCACATTTTGCCTATTGTCCAAGTCCGAAGAAGAATCATGGATGCTTCGTGTGTGGATTAACTAATCATATGGCGAAGAATTGCCCAAAAATGGGATGTATGGGAATAAGTGCGCTAATAGTGGTAAGTTAGCTATTAGTGGTCCAGCTCAGATGAGTAGGTCGATGGCCTGCACCTTTAACATGACGGTCCAAGATGCAGTTGCATCAGGGGATGTCGTTGTAGGTATTATCCCAATCAACGATATATATTCTTATGTGTTGTTTGATTCGGGTCCTACCTGTTCTTTCACAGCATGTGATTTTGTTAGACGATACCTTTAAATATTAAGGTGTCAAATGAAGAAATAATTCCTATTGAAAATATTCATAGGTGTTGTTGTATAGAAATACGAGGTTATTAATTATCGATAGATTTAATACCGATAAAGTTGGGAGAATTCAATGTTATTCTCTGGATGGATTGGTTGTTTAACTATGGTGCAATTATAGATTGTTAAAAGAAATGTGCAAATATTAGAACGTTGAGACAACCTCATGTAGCGTTTTACGAAAGTAAATCGCAGGGACGTTTGTGTTGTCTTAACATGACACAAACTAGGAAATCGTTGAGGAAGGGATGTGTAGGTTATTTGTGTCATGTTGTTGATACCCAGAGAGTGGTAGAAATGAAGAAACAAATACCTATAGTTAAAGAATTCGTGGATGTATTTCAAAGTGAATTATCGGGTCTTCCACCAGATAGGGAGATCAAATTCATAATAGATATTGTGCCAGGAATGGCACCAGTTTTAAGGATATCATATCGTATGACACAAATAGAGATGAAGGAGTTGATGGTTCAATTATAAGAACTATTGGATAGAAAATATATTAAACCGAGTGTTTCACCGTGGGGAGCACCGGTACTATTTGTGAAGAAGAAGGACAGATAGTTAAGACTTTGTATCAACTACTGAGAGTTGAACAAGTTAAGGAGAAAGAATAAATACCCATTGCCCAGGATCGATGATCTTTTTGATCATTTGAAAGGGGCAAAGTAATTTTCTAAGATATATTTGCGAATGGGGTATCATCAGTTAAAGGTTAGAAAGGAGGATGTACCTAAAATAATATTCAGAACTCGTTACGGCCATTACGAGTTTTTGGTGATGTCATTTGGGTTAACAAATGCATCAGCTGCATTTATGGATATGATGAACAGAGTATTCAAATAATATTTGGACAACTTCATCGTAGTGTTTAACGATGATAATCTAGTCTATTCTAAGACGCCAGAAGATCACGTTGAACACCTAAGATTGGTGTTGGAGACACTAAGGAAAGAAAAGTTATGCGCGAAATTAACTAAGTATGAATTTTGGCGAGAAAGGGTACAATTTTTAGGATATGTTATCAACCGGAATGGAATTTTAGTAGACCTAGTGAAGGTCTAAGCAGTAATTAATTGGGAACAACTGAAAACACCGACTGAGGTATGGAGTTTCCTAGGGTTAGCGAGACACTATCGAAGATTTATCCAAGATTTTTCTAAGATAGCTACTCCGTTGACTAATTTTACAGGGAAGACAGTGAAGTACGTGTGGACTGAGAAGTGTCAGGAACTAAAGAAAATGTTGAGTAAAGCACCTGTATTATCTTTACCCGATGATACAGGGAATTTTGTAGTTTATAATGATGCTTCACATAAATGACTAGGCTGTGTGCTCATGCAACATGGCAAGGTCATTGCGTATACATCATGACAATTAAAAGATTATGAGAAAGTTTATCCTACTTATGATCTAGAACTGGTCGCAGTAGTGTATGCCTTAAAGATATAGAGGCATTACCTATATGGAGAGAAATGTGAGATATACACAGACCATACGGGTCTAAAATATATCTTAATACCTAATGTGGTATGTTATGTGATTATATATTATAGAAGCCTTAAAGACTCAAAAGAAAAGTGTTTTAATTGTAGAAGACGCTGAAGACAAGTATTCTAAACCCTTATTTATGATCATTTTGGATAAGTTTTTGTGATTCATGTATCTTACGCATGAATTGATGTATAACAAAGTCGAAACCAATTCATTCAGCTAGAATTAATGTGTTTTGTAGATTTCCTTATAATCTATCAAAATATTATCAATGTTGTTTTCTTTGGCCAACTATTTTGGTTTAGATTTCAAAGAAAGACTGAGTATGAATAAGCAAATATTTTGTCGTCAAACTACAGGCACGTGAGGTTGCCAAAACTTAAATGTATATACATTTAATGAAGTAGTGTTGTACAACATAGAGTACTATAGGCTGATCATCTAGACGAACTTGGTGTCGGGTTGTTCTTTTCAAAGAAAAAATGAAATGTTCAAGGTCTTGGACCAAAATTGATGTTTAATTAATGTTGTTCATTGTTAAACATTTTTAAAGAAAAGAGAAGTACTATTTTGAATTATCTATAGTACTTCATAACTATTGATTATGTTATATAAGATATACTATTCATATGATTTAAACCTATTGTTTAATGAAATTGTCATACTTGCTGAGCTAGTTATGCTCACTCTTGCTTGAACTATATGAATGCAGCTAAGACCAAGTGAACTGAAGGGTCCAGTAAAGATAAAGGGAAGGCTAAGGTAGACCAATAAGTTATCTCTGTAATGCAATATTATGAACGTTGTAATTATTTGATATTATGACAAAGAAAACTTGTAATGGTTACAAAGAACCGGGGAAGGGAAATATTTTTTTGGAATACATAGCAGACATATTCACTCTTTTGAGGTTTTTCAATTGAATGTATATGTGAACTGTAGCACCGTGTAGCACCATCTGTCAGGTTGGAAGATACCCGGATTATGGGGCGTCACAAAAGTTCTCTTTGTCTTGGGTACAATGAAGAACTGTTGATTAGTGTTACATTAATTAAATATTGATGATGGATATTTAATTTGGAGAAGATAGTAGACATTATGTTCTACTTGAATCTTCTAATGGATTGTTAATTCCGCTAAAATTATGGTTGAAAACTTTTATCTTCTACCATATGTTCTAAATATCTGATTTATTAGTGATGAATGTTATTGATAATTTAATTATCTTAAATTGTGAAATTTTTTACTGGGCTATTTGTGCTCACCCTTTTTCTTCACAATTACTTTCAGATAATAAAATTATAGCTGGAACTAGCAGACAGAACATGGGTATAAAGTGGTGTTTTGAATTAGTCACAATCCTAATCAAGTTATGAAATGGTGTTGCATAATAATTGTACTGAGAACATAAAATTTGGGTGTCGTATTTTATACGTCATTTAATATTTAATTTTGGTGAACCAAATAGGGGGATACTATAAGACCCCAAATTTTATGAAATAAAAGTATTCAATTTTCTTATAATTATTATTCTATTCGGCAAATGGTTAAATTGATAAAAAGTTAAAGTTAAGGATGATATGTGAAAATTTTACAAAGTAAGCAAGTAGTCATAAAATATTCGTTTTGTCGGGGAATATTCTTTTGTCAGGAAATATCCGTATGATGGCGCAATCATTGGTAGACCACACAATGGAATGACTGTCGGATATAGAAAGTGACATAAATATCCTTTTTATAAAAATAACGACAAAACTTTTATCGTTAACTGTTGAAATATCCGGTGATAAAAGCATAATAATACACGTTGTTGCATAATAACACAGGTATTGCATAGTATCTCTGATTATTGATGCTTACGTAAGAAGTCACTCAAATTCATTCAATAATTGGTATAGTAGTTGCTGCATAGTATCTCATAATATTGATTCAATTATTGTCATTGTGACAACATGATATTTTCTATATAAATAAATCATAAATTTTGCGTATAAATTTTTTTTAAAATAAATATGAATGATATTTGTCAAGGTAATGTGTAATTATAATTATGTGTGATAAATAAAATTTATTTATTAAATTAAGTATTGCAAATAAATTTATTTTAGAATTATTGATCTCTATAAATTATATTCTTATAATAAATAATTTTACAGTAAAAATGTTTTTAATATTTATTTTTCATGAAAATATGATAATTATATTATTTAAATAATAGATGATATGATTATAGAATTTTTATAATACTTACTTTATTATATGAAATTATTTCAAAATAGTTAAGTTAATTATTTTAACTTAATTAATAAAGTTATATGTGAAAGATAAATCAGATATGGAATACAAACCATAATTTCGGGTTTTGATCAAGGAATGAGAATAATAATATTATATTATTATTTGTCAGTATTATAATTATATATGTTATGTGTGTAATGTTAATGTGGGGAACAGTTTTATTATATCACTATCAAACCCTAATTATGGGTCTGAAATAAAGAATGATGATAATAATATAATAATAATAATTATATTTTTATTTTTCAGTGCTATAAATATGTACTGTTTATGTGTGAACTGATAATATTGGTCAAATTTTGTGTATAATGTCAAAACCCTGGGTATTATAAAACCTAAATAATATTTGTGGACCAAAATAATTGGAAGCCCTAATTTAAAAACACAATTATGAGTTTGAGGTTATTATGTAACTGTGTTATTATGTTTAAGGTTGTGTATTATCGAATTAAATATTAATTAGCAAAAACCTAATTAATATACATTTTTTTAGAAACCCTAATTTCAAAAAGTTAATTAGAAACCCTAAGTTATAAATCCTAATTGTGATTTGATAATCCTAATTATCAAAAGTATAAACCCAAATTGCTATTTTAGCATGGTTAAGTGTAATTAGCGATTTTAAGATCTAATGTTCAAGTAATTGAATTAGAAAACTAATTATATTTAGAAAACTCTAATTTATATTTTTGGAAAATAAATTGTTATTTATTTTTAAATCCTAATTTTGGAAATTTTTGAAATTATTTTTAAACCCTAAAATGGTCCAAACCCTAAACCTTAACCAAAACCTTAAACCCTAAGGGTTTGCCAAATGACTAGAATGCCATTAAATTAAAAAAATAAATGACAAAAATGCCCTTCTTATATAATTGAGGCTAAAATATAGGTTTTGACAATAGGTTAAGTTGTTGAACCACTTCAACTACCACATGTGACACATAACAACTGATCAGCCACCTAGCAGCCATATTCATTGCATCTAACTAGTATATAAGATCAAAAGGAGAGAGAAAATGTCATTTTGTTGGTCAATTATTCACCAAGCTCATCCTAGACCCTCTCTCTCTAAAAGCCACGAAAATATATAGTATATCAGTCATAGATTAAAGCCCCACGAACACACTTAACCAATTCAGCAGCAAGAATCAAGAATTGACCATGAGAGGTATAAAATCTAATGTCAGGGCCTTTAGATCCTTGTGTGTTATGTGTTTTGTGTGTTTTATGTTTTGGATATGTTCTATGTTATGTGATCTTTACTTTGCCACTTGAATCAAGCTTAGATCATGTATAGATCAAAAGTTATTAATTGTCAAAGTGCATTGACCGATCACAAAATCTAAATCTGGAAAACCCAGAAAATCTCCACATTTTCAGAAATTCTTACAAACAAATGTCAGTCATTATAGACCTTTGGTTGTTATGTGTTTTTCTTGTTTTAAAGTGTTAATCTATAGCCTGATATGTTATCTTTGTTCTCGAAGTGAAATGGCAGCTTTTTAATTGCTAGATTACAAGTTATACTCGGTCAAAGTCGGTTAACCGACCATGACCGAGGATAATCTGGGTAAACCCAGAAGGTATGAACACCTTCTGAAAAGTTATTTGAAGGTCTAGATCTAACTGATTTATGGTTGTTTGATGTTTTTATTGCATTAAAGTTGTTGTCCTGCATGTATACTTTAAGATCAATGTTTAATATGGCATAGAAACACTTCGAGTTGAGAATTAAACTCGGTCAAAGGGATCAACTTGAACACTGACTGTCAGTGTTCTTGGTGCTCAAGAATACCAACAGTGACACTTTCTGTCGTTAAAGACCTTCAGCGACAGTTTCTATTATTCTTAATTTCTAATTTTCTGGAAATTGCTTAAAAATAGACAATAAATTATAAAAAATTACAAAAATGGTTTTAAAATTTATTTTAAATTATGAAAAATAACTTTTAATTATTTGGGATATTTTTCATTAATATTTATAATTATTTAAATATTAATGATATTTAATTTATTTAATTAGTGTATTAATTAATTAGAGAAAAATAATTTTAATTATATAAAAAATCATTTTAAATATGAATAAATTGTTTAAAAATATCTTTGAGTTATTTTTGATAACTTTTAATATTTTGTGATGAATTTTAATAATTAATATTAATGATATTAAAAATAGATTTAATGATTTAAAAATCAAATAAAAATGATTTAAAGTATTATAAAAATATTTTAAGTTATAAAATATGACTTTTCATATTTTGACATGAAAAATATTAATATTTTAATATTAATAATATTATATTTATTTAATAAATTAGTTTAAAAATGATTTTATTATTTTAAAAATCATTTTAAATTAAAATAAAGGTATTTATGAATATTTTAAGTTATAAAATATAACTTTTAATATTTAAAGGATAATTTCATTATTAATTTATTATTAATGATATTAAGTTAATATAAATGATATTAAATTTATTTAATAATTATATTAAATAAATAATTTTAAAATAGTTTTATTAATTTAAAAATCATTTAAAAAGGATATAAATGAATTAAAAATATTTTAAGTTATAATTAATGACTTTTAATATTTGGATAAATAGTTCATTAATATTTAAATATTAATGGTAATTATTTAAGAATAATTTTAAATGTTTTAAAAATCATTTAAGGGTAATATAAGTACTTTAAAAATATTTTGAGTTATTATACATAACTTTAATATTTTGGCAATGGTTTCATTAATAATTTAATATTGATTAAATGTTAATGATAACAGGATTGTTTGATATTTAAATCATTTAATAATGATTCTAATATTTCAAAAATTGTGATAAATGATAATAATTATTTCAAAAATTATTGTAAGTCATTTAAAAATGATATGACTGTTACTTAAATAGTCTAAATGAATATTAAGGTACAGGATAGAGTCTTAGACTCGATAATTATCCGATAAAGTTGTCGATAGACCGACATGTTTTAAAAATTGATCTGGATTTACATATTGTGTCTGTATATGTATTTGTTTGTGATGTGATGACTGTAAAATGTATGTGACAATGTGATTAGGTTATGTGCTGACTGCAATAAGCAGTATTATGTGTTATGATGTGTAATTCTAATCGATAGAATGATTTGATTAATGATAGGTCGTGATAGAAATGATAAATCTAAGTTGTGTAATTGTAAGCAGCGCATCAGGCAAGTATCCTACCTTTGCATTTTCTTTTGCAATGGACATGTGTAACAATGTTTCAAAAATTATACTATTACTGTACAGATTATTAAACCTATATTATATACGCCCATTGATTATCAACATGTTAGTATATGATAATTTAGATATATATTATGTTCGTTAATTTCTATAAATGATTATACAAGTGTCCCCACTTGGATAATCATTGTATTTAATCACATGTTGATATACCTTTGATATATATATATATATATATATATATATATATATATATATATATATATATGTTGAATTATATAAGACCTTTGTTATGAAAACTCGACAGGTATGAACATCCCGGTAATGGGAAAATTTTTATGCGCTACGGCGGACAAAGAATGAACGATAATATCGTTCTAGCAATGTAGTATTGATCAATACAGGGCCCATGGACTGTACACCCTCAGGCCCGTAAGAAATGTCGGTTTACAGATGAATTTCTGTTTAACCTTTTTGAAAATGAAAACAATGTTCATACTATGTCACAGAAACCCCATGTATAGTCAATACACAGTTTCAAAAATTTGAAAGAGGGTTTTTATGTTATTATTATTGGTACAGATTACTTCACAACTATTGACTGGTTGTAGAAGAATATTATAAAGAAAACATTTAAATTCTTTCAGCTTATATACATATATAATACTTGCTGGGCACTCAAATGCTCATCCTTGCTTAATTTAAATGTTTTCAGCTAAGTGTGAAGGACCAGAAAGCTCATGTCAAAACAAGTGAAAAGGAAAGCAAACAGAATATGTTATTGGTATCATTTGTAATAGATAAATTGTAATAAGTTAATGATATATATTATAAATCATGTAAAGAATGTAGTAAAGGTTGCGTACTTTGGATTAGACTCTGATAAATGTAAGTTCAGTTTAAAATTTATATTATTGTTATTATTATTAGTAATATTTTCTCTCATATAAATGGTATCATGAAGTACCGAGTTCGGGTTTCAAGTATCCGGGTTCGAGGACTTTACAGAATGGTATCAGAGCTATAGGGTTAGAAATCTTAGGTGGGTTAGACTTTAGGCTATAAAATTAGAACATAGGGAAACGTTGAAAATACAAATAACTCATATAGAGTTTAAAGATAGATGAATCGGATAAATTCATCGTCAAATAAAATAAAAGATAATTTATAAAACTATTATGTGTTGTGTGTATTTATTATTTGCTAGTCAAGATAATTTTTGTGTGTAGGTGTTAGAAAGGAACAGAATTAGGATACCCTTAAGTAGTAAAGAATAAGTCAACCTCCATGACCGAGCCAATTTCAAAGTCAATAACTGCAATAAAGGCTCACATTGAAAGCTACCTCAAAGAGGTGGTTATTTTGGAAAGTACAGTATCGGATTAAGAAATGATCAGTATAACTGATAGGAAAAGTATATGTGACGACCCCCAAAATAGGTCCATTCCATCCAACCCATTCTGAGTCGCCAAATACATGGTACAGAAATAACTACAATTTTATTATTACAACATATAAACTATTGCCGTCTAGAAAATATCCACATACAAATAAATCCCCGTCATAATTATTGATACATTATTTTACAAAAATGGTGAGGACTACTAAACAACTCTCTCTAGAACCATCATTACATTCCCCGACTCGTACTCGCTACATTCTCGTCTCCTGAGAAGAAAAATAGAATAACAAGAAAAAGGGTGAGCTCAACTAGCCCAGTAAAGAATATTATGACTAAGATAATGTACAACAAATTATCCTTAGTCTTCAACAGGAAAAAATCTGATAGAATACAATAGACAACAAGTTTTAGATCAACAACTGCAGCAGAAACAATAATTCATTAGAGGAGTTAAGTAGAGAATGAAATCTACTAACATTTAGGAATTTAAAAGTCCATCATCAATATTTTATCCCTGTAACATCAATCAATATATATCTCAAATCAAATCAAATATTCATCTTTGCACTACAGGCCAAAGATATTCATCAGTTGGTCATGTTCATCTAAACACCTGTTCATCTTTGCAATACGACCAAAGATATTCATCAGAAATCATCCATCTTGGCACTACAGGCCAAAGATATTCAGTAACACCATCATTTAGGACTGAGGATGATGAAAAATATTTTAAAGGAAACGAATCCAGTGAAACAAAATAACAAGTATTAAGGATTCATACTTTAAACAATCTGAGTTCAAAAATACTTCATAAATAATCATACCGAAGTAAAATTCAAGAATGATCAAAACATGGATACAATCAAAGCTAGTATCCACAATAGATATTTTAGACGAAAAGAAGAAATTTCATTTTTCGGTGAATAATGTCGTATTCGTGAATAGTAACTCCGACACCAAAAGATAGAAATTTCACAAAAAATATCATCACGTTTCGTGAATAGTACTCGTGAATAGTAACTTGTGAATAGTAACTCAAGAATAGTAACTCATGAATCGTAACCCCGAAATAAAAAAGTTTCAAATTTGATAAAAATTTCAAACCAACATTTCAGCATAATAATATTGAAGAAATAATATCATTTGAGAAGAAAATAACATCCCTTACCTCGAAAGACAGTACTTCTAGTTGAAATACCGGATATAGGCTATGACTTGAACTTGCACCGTCTAGCAATACTCAAAGTATACTCAAAATACTCACAAGAATATGCTCGATAATATAGAGAGAGAAAACTTCAATTTCTGGTGTTATTTTCAATTCTAACCTAAGCTTCCTATTTATAGGAAAATGCTTAGAACACCAAAGTAAAAAATTTAATATAATAATAATATATATTTAAAATTCTTACGCCCACTTTTTCAGATATGATTTCAGCTCAATAACATGTGCAAATTGTGCCCAAAAATGTAAAAAACGATTTTGTTATTAAAAACAATTAAAACTTCCAAAAATAAATTATTTCGGAGCTTCGGAATTTCAATAATTCATAATAAATAGCCCTTTTGTCAGAAAATTCAAATCTCGCGCATTTTTATAGGAAATTCCATTATCTACAACTTTGCAGAAGAAAGTTTTTCCAAATTCTAAATAAAAATTGACCGAAATCCACAAATGGTCGATTTTGCAGCCTATAATGAAATTTTCAGTCAAGAAATAGGTCTACCGACACACAAAATCTGTTTTTAATATTTATTGCAACAAAAATACTCTTTCTCCTCATAAACTCATATATCCCACATTTATCGTAAAAATATCATCATTATTATATTATTAAAATATAATAATATATTTAAATGAATTATTTTATCAAAAAAAAATAAAATATTAATTTTCAATAATTGTCACATTAAAAAATTTCTCCATCTATATCCACATAAAATCAATATTTTCCTCATCATATGAATCAATAATTAATTATCCACAAATAATATTACAGAATCACAATATTGTCAACCAGGCCGTTCCTAGGAAAGAGGGGGCTTTCCAATAAGAATTTCTCCTTACTGGCGCGCAATTAGGTGACCAAACCTCTCCTTAGACAGAACTTTCTAGACATTGCCAATAATGTTATCAAATAATATTATTCAGATAATATGAATTATTGCTTCGATAATGGAAAATACTGTGTAATGACAATTTATTGAAACAACAGTAATATAAAATATCAATACAACAATTATTGAATCAATAAAATAAAATACTGAACAATAATTACTGTAACCATTATTGAGTAGTGCCTTCTTACGTAAGAATCAATAATTAGTGCAATACCGTGTGCTACTATGCAACAACGCGTATTACTGTGTTTTAACCACCGGGTATTCCAACAGTATTAACGGTAACAACTACGCCGTTTTTTATAAACAACTTATACTTGTCGTTTTCTTCATCCAATCGCTTTTCGTTATGGGGCCCACAAAAGACTACGCCGTCGTACGAATATTCCCCGACAGCAAGAATATTCCACGACCAAACGAATATTCCCCGACAACAATGAATATTTTATAACCACCTGCTTATTTAAAATATTTGCGCATTTTACCCATAACTAACCACATTAATCAAATTCACCCTTACTATTTCAAAAAAAACAAATAAAGGAAATTCCTTTTTATTTAAAAATTTTTGGGGTCTTACAACCTCCCCTCCTTATGAAATTTCGTCCTCGAAATTGACGTACATAACTGGTGTTTCAAAAAGGTAAAGATACCTCGCTTTCATTTCCGTTTCCAACTCCAATGTCATTTCCTCTATAGCATGATTCCTCCACAAAACTTTAACTTGTGGTATGACCTTCGTGCGTAGGACATGCTCCTTCCCATCCAACATCTTGACAGGTACCTCCTCGTACGTTAAGTCTTTGGCTATCTCATCCGGTTCTAACTCAATGAAGTGGTTCGGGTCGTCCACATATTTACGTAACATCGATACGTGAAAAACGTTATGAACACGTATCATACTTGACGGTAAAACGAGTCTATAGGCCACAGTTCCTATTCGATCGAGAATTTAAAATGGATTAATAAATCGAAGGTTTGAGCTTTACTCACATCGCCAATTCTCGCTTTTGAAATAACAACTTCTTGCACCTCCTTCTTCAAATTCATCAGCTCCAGTGTGTAGCTTGAACAACTTTAACTTTATCGATTAAAGTCGATTATACTCGTATATCATCGCGTGGGTACCTAGAGTTTTCATCTCCATCTCTATTATTTGTAAATTATACGAAATGAGTCTTTGACAATATTGTACTCGTACTTGTATACGATCTTCTACTCAACACGTCAGCTACCACGTTCGCTTTTCTAAGACGGTATGGTCAGAACATGTGCCGAAATGAGTCTCCTCTTGAGTTCTTCGAAGCTATTCCCACATTCCTTGCTCCATTTGAATTGTGTATCTCTACGAGTCAGCTGCGTTTATGGAGTAGCGATTTGAGAATATCCTTCAACGAATCTCCGATAATAATCAACTAAGCCTAGAAAGCTACGTATTTCGATTACCGACCTAAGTTGTTCTCAACTGTGACTCATATCCCAACCTTGGATAGCACGTTACAATAACACCTATCAGTTTACTATCGCACGAATATGGCGTCCCCTACAAAGAGTCTGGCTTCTGTGTATTCCACAAAGGAAGTCACAAGATAAAGTCTCGGGTATCAACTTCTACAGTTGGGTTTTTAACTCCTGAAGTTCAATAGGAGCCATTCGATATGAGATTTTAGAAATGGGTTTTGTACCGGATTCAAAGTCGATATAAAATTTAATATCACGCTCTGGGAGTAAGCCAATAAATTCTTCAGGAAATACATCAGGAAATTTACTAACAACAGAAATATTATTCAAATCTGATGTACTTTTGTTCAAGTCCATGACATGGGCTAAAAAAACATGACATCCATTTTTCAATAAACGAATGACTTCATGGCTTGATATAAAAATGTTTGACTTCAATGGTTTGATTGCTTGAGTTCGAATATCAGGTTGCTTAGGAATATGAAAACTAACAACCTTACAAAAGTAATTAATTTTGGCATGATGAGTAGTTAACCTTAAAATCACATCAAAAGCAAATATCTATATAGAAATAAGGTTAACAGGTAATGTGATAGTGCCAACTTGAATCAAGCAAGATTTCTAAACAACAGATGTAATGAAAGTTTCTCCTAACGGAGTCTCCATAAATAGGTCAAAGTCTAATTTCTTCGTAGTCAAGTTCAAACGTTGAGCGCAGGCAAAAGAGATAAAAAAATGGGTAGAACCGGTACCTAGTAAGGTATAAACTTCGCAAGATTTATAATTAACTAACTCGTGCTAACTTCGTTCGGGTTCCTCGCATTTTGACCGGTCACAACAAACGCTCTTCCAGGAACTGTTGACTTTAACTTTTCTGGGACATCCTTTTTAGTCACCATCCCCGCTGGACTTGGTTTCGCTACCGTACACTCTCGAGCGATATGACCTTCTTTTCCAAAATTATAACATACCTTGGAAGGCTGTGAACAGTTTGGACTTATTGTCCCTCCTCTCCGCATTTGTAACATCTAACTGGCGGTCGTTCTCCTCCCCTAGGACCAGTTGCTGCCGGCACTGTCGTCTACACATGGTCGTTGTTAAATCTCCTCTTTTTAAAATTTCCTCCTGACTCACTTCTTCTATTTTCATGGCCATAATTACCACCAGAGTGGTTGCCACCT
The DNA here is from genome assembly GCA_020205505.1 of Panax japonicus. NCBI lineage: Eukaryota > Viridiplantae > Streptophyta > Magnoliopsida > Apiales > Araliaceae > Panax > Panax japonicus. The sequence continues at coordinate 43,600,531 of CM035102.1, read as the reverse complement.
TTGCCCGTATTCTTCTTTCTTCGCAGGTTATCGTTATTCTGATGACTGCTATCTTCGGTATGATCCTGGTTATGGTCCCTCGGTTGAACATACTCGTTATCTCGCTCAATCAACTGAGCCCTGTTGACAACATCTGAATAGATAGAAAATTTATGAGAAATGCGATACTGACGTATGCCGGGTTTCAAACCTCTCAAAAACATCCGCGTCATACATTCCTCATTCTCCACCAAATGAGGTGCAAACCTGGATAACTCCGCGAACTTCGCCTCGTACTGGGATACCGTCATGTTATTCTGCTCTAGTCTAATAAACTCCACTTCCTTCATATGGCGAATACTTTCAGGAAAGTATTTTTCGTTGAAAAGTTTCTGAAACGTCTCCCATGACATGCTGAGTGCGACTGGATGTGTACGATTCACAGACTCTCACCAGTAGTCTGCCTCGCCACGGAACATAAAGGTGGCGAATGGAACCTTCTGTTCCTCAGTGCATCCCAAGACATCGAATATCTTGGTAATTTGTTTGACCCACGTTTCCGCCATGATCAGATCCGGCTTTCCCCAGAATTCTGGTGGTCCCAACTCTTTGAACTGCTTGGCTGTGACCACCCGTGAATTGCTATCATTTCCTCCTGTATTTTGAACACGAGTCTCCCTCGTCTGGTTTTGCATGAACTGCAAAAAGCTCCTAAACATCCCGTCGTTCATCGTCTGCTTAGTGGTGTTGTTCACAGGAGGTACATTGTCAGCTTGTTGTACGTTCTCCTCATTGGTGAGTACAGGCATCTTTACGGTCTCATTTACTCCACTGTTAACATTCTAAGTCGACATTCTCAAACACTGTCATAAAACAAGGGTTAATTAAGGAAATCAATATATCACATAATATCCCTAAATTATGACTGACCAATAAATAAGCTTAGGTAGGACACACTAGCGAAGGATTTACTCGTCTCTCCCCTCCTAGTTCTATTCCCCGATCTCTGCCAGAGATCATATCCCTAAGCTCTGATACCAACTGTGACGACCCCCAAAATAGGTCCATTCCATCCAACCCATTCTGAGTCGCCAAATACATGGTACAGAAATAACTAAAATTTTATTATTACAACATATAAACTATTGCCGTCTAGACAATATCCACATACAAATAAATCCCCATCATAATTATTGATACATTATTTTACAAAAATGGTGAGGACTACTAAACAACTCTCTCTAGAACCATCATTACATTCCCCGACTTGTACTCGCTACATTCTCGACTCCTGAGAAGAAAAATAGAACAACAAGAAAAAGGGTGAGCTCAACTAGCCCAGTAAAGAATATTATGACTAAGATAATGTACAACAAATTATCCTTAGTCTTCAACAGGGAAAAATCTGATAGAATACAATAGACAACAAGTTTTAGATCAACAACTACAGCAGAAACAATAATTCATTAGAGGAGTTAAGTAGAGAATGAAATCTACTAACATTTATGAATTTAAAAGTCCATCATCAATATTTTATCTCTGTAACATCAATCAATATATATCTCAAATCAAATCAAATATTCATCTTTGCACTACAGGCCAAAGATATTCATCAGTTGGTCATGTTCATCTAAACACTTGTTCATCTTTTCACTACGGCCAAAGATATTCATCAGAAATCATTCATCTTTGCACTACATGCTAAAGATATTCAGTAACACCATCATTTAGGACTGAGGATGATGAAAAAATATTTTAAAGGAAACGAATCCAGTGAAACAAAATAACAAGTATTAAGGATTCGTACTTTAAACAATCTGAGTTCAAAAATATTTCATAAATAATCATACCGAAGTAAAATTCAAGAATGATCAAAATATGGATACAATCAAAGCTAGTATCCACAATAGATATTTTAGACGAAAAGAAGAAATTTCATTTTTTGGTGAATAATGTCGTATTCGTGAATAGTAACTCCGACACCAAAAGATAGAAATTTCACAAAAAATATCATCACGTTTCGTGAATAGTACTCGTGAATAGTAACTCGTGAATAGTAACTCGTGAATAGTAACTCAAGAATAGTAACTCATGAATCGTAACCCCGAAATAAAAAAGTTTCAAATTTGATAAAAATTTCAAACCAACATTTCAGCATAATAATATTGAAGAAATAATATCATTTGAGAAGAAAATAACATCCCTTACCTCGAAAGACAGTACTTCTAGTTGAAATACCGGATATAGGCTATGACTTGAACTTGCACCGTCTAGCAATACTCAAAGTATACTCAAAATACTCACAAGAATACGCTCGATAATATAGAGAGAGAGAGAAAAACTTCAGTTTCTGGTGTGATTTTCAATTCTAACCTAAGCTTCCTATTTATAGGAAAATGCTTAGAACACCAAAGTAGAAAATTTAATATAATAATAATATATATTAAAAATTCTTACGCCCACTTTTTCAGATATGATTTCAGCTCAATAACATGTGCAAATTGTGCCCAAAAATGTAAAAAAACGTTTTTGTTATTAAAAACAATTAAAACTTCCAAAAATAAATTATTTCGGAGCTTCGGAACTTCAATAATTCATAATAAATAGCCCTTTTGTCAGAGAATTCAAATCTCGCGCATTTGTATAGGAAATTCCATTATCTACAACTTTGTAGAAGAAAATTTTTCCAAATTCTAAATAAAAATTGACCGAAATCCACAAATGGTCGATTTTGCAGCCTATAATCAAATTTTCAGTCAAGAAATAGGTCTACCAACACACAAAATCTGTTTTTAATATTTATTGCAACAAAAATACTCTTTCTCCTCATAAACTCATATATCCCACATTCATCGTAAAAATATCATCATTATTATATTATTAAAATATAATAATATATTTAAATGAATTATTTTATCAAAAAAAATAAAATATTAATTTTCAATAATTGTCACATTAAAATTTTCTCCATCTATATCCACATAAAATCAATATTTTCCTCATCATATGAATCAATAATTAATTATCCACAAATAATATTACAGAATCACAATATTGGCAACAAGGCCGTTCCCAGGAAAGAGGGGGCTTTCCAATAAGAATTTGTCCTTACTGGCGCGCAATTAGGTGACCAAACCTCTCCTTAGACAGAACTTTCTAGACATTGCCAATAATGTTATCAAATAATATTATTGAGATAATATGAATTATTGCTTCGATAATGGAAAATACTGTGTAATGACAATTTATTGAAACAACAGTAATATAAAATATCAATGCAGCAATTATTGAATCAATAAAATAAAATACTGAACAGTAATTACTGTAACCATTATTGAATAGTGCCTTCTTACGTAAGAATCAATAATTGGTGCAATACCGTGTGCTACTGTGCAACAACGCGTATTACTGTGTTTTAACCACCGAGTATTCCAATAGTATTAACGGTAACAACTACGCCATTTTTTATAAACAACTTATACTTGTCGTTTTCTTCATCCAATCGCTTCCGTTATGGGGCCCACAAAAGACTGCGCCGTCGTACGAATATTCCCCGATAGCAAGAATATTCCACGACCAAACGAATATTCCCCGACAACAATGGATATTTTATAACCACCTGCTTATTTAAAATATTTGCGCATTTTACCCATAACTAACCACATTAATCAAATTCACCCTTACTATTTCAAAAAAAACAAATAAAGGAAATTCCTTTTTATTTAAAAATTTTTGGGGTCTTACAGTATAGCTAGAGGATTATAAGTGGTCAATGTCGAGTTCTTAAACTCATATGTTGGTGAGGAGTTCTTAAACTCATAAGTTGTTGAAAGTTGTGATAAACTGGATATAGTTATGTGTAAATGGATATTGAGGATAATGGAAATAGATAGGTTACTAAACAATTGATCGTTAATAAATGTGTAAGGAATAGGTAGTATTAGTATTAGTTGGATATGTATGATTTTAGGTGGTATATATGATAGGTATGTTGGTGTAATGTAATGTTTTGTATAAGTTATGGCAGCGATTCCCGACTTTCGAGTCACAAAGGGATATCGGATGTTTAAAGCAGTGTGTGCTAAGGCATGTCAAGTGGTATAAATATGAGTTTATGTTGGATTAATGGGATAAATTGGTATAAAGATAGTAGATATTTATTTGGTCACTGGTTATTACAGTAGACCGAGTTTTCAAAATATAATATTTTGAGTACATGATTATTTGAATAGAAAGTTTTGCGTTATATGTTAAGCGTTTACGATAAGGCTTAGAATATAAGAATAATTTATGATAATGCCGTCAAAACAAAAACGAAACCAAAGGAAGAAGAACCTGTCAACAAAGCTGGAAGACAACTAGACCCGACACAGAATTTTGCGAATACGGACGATCAAGCTATGCAGAACGAAATACCAGTCGCGGGAAATCAACTAGACAATCGATCGACAAACTTCAAAGACTTCAAGACAACCGGACCGCCAGGATGTAGAAGATCAACCGACCCTGTTAAACCGTATATGATAGCTAGGATAACGGTGGGGCAAAAGACAACTTTCGTCACCTATATGATAAAAGAAGATAATATCAATAAATAAGCCAGGAATGTGATTAAAAGGAAAGTTTGTGTGTGGAAAGTAAGGACAGAAGGGATATATATTTTTCCAAAATGTCCCAATCCAAGAATGTATAGTGAATGTGTTGTGTGCGAATCAATAAAGCATAAGGTGAAAGACTGTCTAAGAAAGGAAATGGAAACAAGGAATGCGAATACGGAACAAGGCAGTAGGACATTGGCGATAACGGGATCAACTTCAACAAACAAACCAACGAAATCAACCATAAGCGTCTTCAGCGGGACTGTTCGGGATTCGGTAGCAGCCAGGGATGCAACTCCAGGTATTAATCTAACCAATTTTTATTTTCTTATTATTTTTTATATATAGTAAATTATTTTTATAAATTATTTTGAAGGAGGAATTTGAGTTCTCTTAGAAATCAAATTTCTGTTTAAGGAGATAGATAAGCGTTATGCTGAATAGTTAAAGATCAATTCGATCAATTATGATCGAGATCTAATTGTAATGATTGTGTATGTTATGTACCCTGGTATGTATAGGTTTTAAAAGATGATTCCGGGGACGGAATCTTTATAAGGGAGGGTGAATGTGACAACCTGATATTTTCTATATAAATAAATCATAAATTTTGCGTATGAATTTTTTTTTAAATAAATATGAATGATATGTGTCAAGGTAATGTGTAATTATAATTATATGTGTGATAAATAAAATTTATTTATTACATTAAGTATTGAAAATAAATTTATTTTAGAATTATTGATCTCTATAAATTATATTCTTATAATAAATAATTTTGTAGTAACAATGTTTTTAATATTTATTTTCCATGAAAATATGATAATTATATTATTTAAATAATTGATGATATGATTATAGAATTTTTATAATACTTACTTTATTATATGAAATTATTTCAGAATAATTAAGTTAATTATTTTAACTTAATTAATAAAGTTATATGTGAAAGATAAATTAGATAACCCTAATTTCAGGTTTTCATCAAGGAATGAGAATAATAATATTATATTATTATTTGTCAATATTATAATTATGTATGTTATGTGTGTAATGTTAATGTGGAGAACAATTTTATTATATTACTATCAAACCCTAATTATGGGTCTGAAATAAGGAATGATGATAATAATATAATAATAATTATATTTTTATGTTTCAGTGCTATAAATATGTACTGTTTATGTGTGAACTGATAATATTGGTCAAATTTTGTGTATAATGTCAAAACCCTGGGTATTATAAAACCTAAATAATATTTGTGGACCAAAATAATTGGAAGCCCTAATTTAAAAACTCAGTTATGAGTTTGAGGTTATTATGTAACTGTGCTATTATGTTTAAGGTTATGTATTATCGAATTAAATATTAATTAGCAAAAACCTAATTAATATACATTTTTTTAGAAACCCTAATTTCAAAAAGTTAATTAGATACCCTAAGTTATTAACCCTAATTGTGATTTGATAATCCTAATTATCAAAAGTATAAACCCAAATTGCTAGTTTAGCATGGTTAAGTGTAATTAGCAATTTTAAGATCTAATGTTCAAGTAATTGAATTAGAAAACTAATTATATTTAGAAAACTCTAATTTATATTTTTGGAAAATAAATTGTTATTTATTTTTAAATCCTAATTTTGGAAATTTTTAAAATTATTTTAAACCTTAAAATGGTCTAAACCCTAAACCCTAACCCAAACCCTAAACCCTTAGAGTTTGCCAAATGACTATAATGCCATTAAATTGAAAAACTAAATGACAAAAATGCCCCTCTTATATAATTGAGGCTAAAATATAGGTTTTGACAATAGGTTAAGTTGTTGAACCACTTCAACTACCACATGTGGCACATACCAACTGATCAGCCACCTAGTAGCCATATTCATTGCATCTAACTAGTATATAAGATCAAAAGGAGAGAGAAAATGCCATTTTGTTGCTCAATTATTCACCAAGCTCATCCTAGACCCTCTCTCTCTAAAAGCCACGAAAATATATAGTATATCAGTCATAGATTAAAGCCCCACGAACACACTTAACCAATTCAGCAGCAAGAATCAAGAATTGACCATGAGAGGTATAAATCTAATGTCAGGGCCTTTAGATCCTTGTGTGTTATGTGTTTTGTGTGTTTTATGTTTTGGATATGTTCTGTGATATGTAATCTTTACTTTGCAACTTGAATCAAGCTTAGATCATGTATAGATCAAAAGTTATTAATGGTCAAAGTGCATTGACCGATCACAAAATCTGTTTCTGGAAAACCCAGAAAATCTCCAGATTTTCAGAAATTCTTACAAACAAATGTCAGTCATTATAGATCTTTGGTTGTTATGTGTTTTTCTTGTTTTAAAGTGTTAATCTATAGCCTGATATGTTATCTTTGTTCTGGAAGTGAAATGGCAGCTTTTTAATTGCTAGATTACAAGTTATACTCGGTCAAAGTCGGTTGACCGACCATGACCGAGGATAATCTGGGTAAACCCAGAAGGTATGAACATCTTCTGACAAGTTATTTGAAGGTCTAGATCTGATTGATTTAAGGTTGTTTGATGTTTTTATTGCATTAAAGTTGTAGTCCTGCATGTATACTTCAAGATCAATGTTTAATATGACATAGAAACACTTTGAGTTGAGAATTAAACTCGGTCAAAGGGATCAACTTAAACACTGACTGTCAGTGTTCTTGGTGCTTAAGAACACCAACAGTGACACTTTCTGTCGCTAAAGACCTTCAGCGACAGTTTCTATTATTCTTAATTTCTAATTTTTTGGAAATTGCTTAAAAATAGACAATAAATTATAAAAAATTACAAAAATGGTTTTAAAATTTATTTTAAATTATGAAAAATAAATTTTAATTATTTGGGATATTTTTCATTAATATTTTTAATTATTTGAATATTAATGATATTTAATTTATTTAATTAGTGTATTAATTAATTAGAGAAAAATGATTTTAATTTTATAAAAAATCATTTTAAATATGAATAAAGTGTTTAAAAATATCTTTGAGTTATTTTTGATAACTTTTAATATTTTGTGATGAATTATATTAATTAATATTAATGATATTAAAAATAGTTTTAATGATTTAAAAATCATATAAAAATGATTTAAAGTATAATAAAAATATTTTAAGTTATAAAATATGACTTTTGATATTTTGACATGAAAAATATTAATATTTTAATATTAATAATATTAGATTTTCTTTATAAATTAGTTTAAAAATGATTTTATTATTTTAAAAATCATTTTAAATGAAAATAAAGGTGTTTATGAATATTTTAAGTTATAAAATATAACTTTTAATATTTTGAAGGATAATTTTATTATTAATTTATTATTAATGATATTAAGTTAATATAAATGATATTAAATTTATTTAATAATTATATTAAATAAATAGTTTTAAAATGGTTTTATTAATTTAAAAATCATTTAAAAAGGATATAAATGAATTAAAAATATTTTATGTTTTAATTAATGACTTTTAATATTTGGATAAATAGTTCATTAATATTTAAATATTAATGATAATTATTTAAGAATGATTTTAAATGTTTTAAAAATCATTTAAGGGTAATATAAGTGCTTTAAAAATATTTTGAGTTATTATACATAACTTTAATATTTTGGCAATGGTTTCATTAATAATTTAATATTGATTAAATGTTAATGATAATAGGATTGTTTGATATTTAAATCATTTAATAATGATTCTAATATTTCAAAAATTGTGATAAATGATAATAATTATTTCAAAAATTATTGTAAGTCATTTAAAAATGATATGACTGTTACTTAAATAGTCTAAATAGATATTAAGGTACAAGATAGAGTCTTAGACTTGATAATTCTCCGATAAAGTTGTCGGTAGACCGTCATATTTCAGAAATTGATATGGATTTACATAATGTGTCTGTATATGTATTTGTTTGTGATGTGATGACTGTAAAATGTATGTGACAATGTGATTAGGTTTTGTGCTGACTGTAATAAGCAATATTATATGTTATGATGTGTAATTCTAATCGATAGAATGATTTGATTAATGATAGGTCGTGATAGAAAAGATAAATCTAAGTTGCGTAATTGTAAGCAGCGCATCAGGCAAGTATCCTACCTTTGCATTTTTTTATGCAATGGACAAGTGTAAGAATGTTTCAAAAATTATACTATTACTGTACAGATTGTTAAACCTATATTATATACGCTCATTGATTATCAACATGTTAGTATATGATAATTCAGATATATATTCTGTTCGTTAATTTCTATAAATGATTATACAAGTGCCCTCACTTGGATAATCATTGTATTTAATCACATGTTGATATACCTTTAATATATATATATATATATATATATATATATATATATATATGTTGAATTATATAAGACCTTTGTTATGAAAACCCGACAGGTATTAACATCTGATAATGGGAAAATTTTTATGCGCTACGGCGGATAAAGAATGAACGATAATATCGTTCTAGCAATGTAGTATTGATCAATACAGGGCCCATGGACTGTACACCCTCAGGCCCGTAAGAAATGCCGGTTTATAGATGAATTTCTGTATAACCTTTTCGAAAATGAAAACAATGTTCATAGTATATCACAGAAACCCCATGTATAGTCAATACACAGTTTCAAAAATTTGAAAGAGGGTTGTTATGTTATTATTATTGGTACAGATTATTTCACAACTATTGACTGGTTGTAGAAGAATATTATAAAGAAAAAATTTAAATTCTTTTAGCTTATATATATATAATACTTACTGGACACTCAAATGCTCATCCTTGCTTAATTTAAATGTTTTCAGCTAAGTGTGAAGGACCAGAAAGCTCATGTCAAAACAAGTGAAAAGGAAAGCAAACAGAATATGTTATTGGTATCATTTGTAATAGATAAATTGTAATAAGTTAATGATATGTATTATAAATCATGTAAAAAATGTAGTAAAGGTTGCGTACTTGGGATTAGACTCTGATAAATGTAAGTTAAGTTTAAAATTTATATTATTGTTATTATTATTAGTAATATTTCCGCTCATAGAAATGGTATCGTGAAGTACCGAGTTCGGGTTTCAAGTATCCGGGTTCGGGGACTTTACAGTCATAGTATCATCTGCACAATATTTTATATTATTAAATCAATAATTGTGACGACATAATTCATATTATTATTTACATTATTGACAATGTGTAGAACATTTTGTCGAGAAAATGTGTTAGGTTATTTAATTGCGCGCCAATAAAGAGAAGTCCTTATTGAAAAGCCCCCTCTTTCCTGGGAATGATATGGTTGTCAATATTGTGAGTTATAATATTAATGATGAATAATTGTTGAAAGATTAAAAAATATTTTTATTGAAGATAAGTGATTTGTGATCAATATTTTTTCAATTTTTGATATAAATAAAGGGGTTTGTCATGAAATATTTGTTGTAAGCACCGACAAAGCTACATGTTAACCAGTGGGGGAAATTGCACCCACTGGATTTTTTTTAATATATGATAAATAATTTTTTTTGTGGGTTAAAACAGTCAATTGCACCCACTGAAATTGGGTTTGGGTATTACCCTTTACTCTTGCACCCACTCTTTTATTCATGCCAGTCAGATGCCTTCAGGCCTCATACACACATTTTACTTCATCTCGATTCTCGCTTGTTCGCTGAGTCCTGAGAGATTGAGAGTTAGCGAGACTGCCGAGTGCCAAGACATCAGACACGGACCGAAGGTCTGAACTCTGAAGCTACCGAAAAGAAATCATCAGGCCATCGTCTTCGGCTCTTCCCCAAGAGTCAAGACGGCAAGACCCCAACCCCAAAGGCCAAAGCCATCTACAGCTGGTAAAATTTATGCTTTTAGGGTTTTTCATAATCATATGTTTTATGTGTAAATATCAAATTGTTGAATGGTTTATGAATTTTTGATAGTTTCCATCCTTTGAGAGGGTAACTATGTATTGGGTGAGGAATAATAGTAGAATTATAATTGGGGGTTTTCCATGATTTTTTGTCTAATTGGGTTTTTTTTGTCTGTCACTAAGATAGTAGAATATCATATTTATGCTCTGTTTGCATTTTTCTCTATCAAATTTATGCTCTGTTTGTCTAATTGCTCTGTTTTTTGTGTGAGTTGCTCAAATTTATGCTCTATTTGTATTACTCGATTTCTTGCTCAATAAATAGAATAACTGCTACTACATTATATTTATATGGTATACATCTACACAACAGTAAAGAAAAATGAGTTAACATTAATAACCAAAAATTAATATGGCAAAGATTAACACCCCAAATCCCATCTTTCCACCATTTCAAAGATTTATCTAAATTTACCAATGAGGCAATGACTAGAAAACTATAAATCATAGGCATGTCTAATAAAGATGATCAACTTGAAGTGTCAGACCTTCCTCCATCACTAGAGCTTGTAGTTCTATTTTATTAATTTATTGTCTTCTTATACCACATTCTTTTAGCAGACAACTACTATGGACAAATTTGTATTCAAAAAAGCTTCTGCATTTGAAGGATCATGTTCTAACAAAAATCAGAAAGGGGATGATGATAAAGTAGATTTGGGAAATCTTGAAGCAGACCCCGAGTTGCGAAAGAAAATATCAACGTATCATCCTAATATTCAAGATGACGTAAGAAAAGCATTCATGATAAAGGGTCCTTGTCAGCCGCTCAAACATAACTTCCCACATACACAAATTGGGAGTTACCTACGTAGATTTAATCCTTCTTGGTTTAAAGAATATAGAAATTGGTTGGAGTATAGCATAGCTATTGATGCAGCATTTTGCTTATGTTGCTATCTATTTAGGCAGGACATTGGAAAACAAGCGGGTGGTGATTCTTTTAGTACTAATGGGTTCACAACATGGAGCAAGAAAGAGAGATTTGATATTCATGTTGGAGGGCCTAATAGTACTCATAACCAAGCTTGTATTAAATGTTAAGATCTGATGAAACCAAAGCAAAACATTCAGAATGTTTTTATTAAACATTCTGAACAAACGAGACTTGAATATAGAATTCGCTTAAATGCATCAGTTGATTGCATAAGATTTTTTTGCGTCAAGGGTTATCCTTTCGTGGGCACGATGAAGATGATGATTCAAGTAATAGAGCAAATTTCTTACAGCTTCTACAATTTCTTGCTGATCACAATGAAAATATCAACAATGTTGTGTTGCAAAATGCTCCAAAAAATCTGAAATTGGTGTCAAGTGATATTCAGAAAGATATTATAAATTGTGTTGCATTAGAAACTACCATTGATATCATTAGTGATATTGGAGATGATGTATTTGCAATATTAGTTAATGAGTTACGTTGTGACGCCCCCAAAATAGGTATATATCACCCATTCTGAGTTGTCAATACATGGTATAGAAATAACTACAACTTTATTATTACAACAGTAAAACTGTGAGTTTGAATACAAACATTATCTTCTAGACAATATCTATACTCAAATAAATCCTCATCACATTTATTGATACATTATTTTACAAAAATGGTGAGGACTACTAAACAACTCTCTCTAGAACCTTCATTCCATACCCCGACTTGTACTCGCTATATTCTCGCCTCCTGAGAAGAAAAATGGAACAAAAAGGAAAAGGGTGAGCTCAACTAGCCCAGTAAAAAATATTATGACTAAGATAATATACAACAAATTATCATTAGTCTTCAACATGGAAAAAATCTAACAGAATACAATAGACAACAAGTTTTAAATCAATATTTGCAGCGGAAATAATAATTCATTAGAAGAGTTAAGTAGAGAATGCAAACTACTATCTTCTATGTATGATTTTAAAAGTTCATCGTCTATCTGTTATCCCTATAACATCAATCAATATATATCTGGAATCAAATATTCATCTTTGCACTACAGGCCAAAGATATTCACCAGTTGGTCATGTTCATCTAAACACATGTTCATCTTTGCACTACGGGCCAAAGATATTCATCAGAAATCATTCATCTTTACACTACAGGACAAAGATATTCAATAATATTATCATTTAAGACTGAGGATGATAAAAAATATTTTTAAAGAAACGAATCTAGTGAAACAAAATGACAAGGATTAAGGATTAAGGATTCATACTTTGTTTTAACCATGTCCAAAAATACCTCAAAAATAATCGTAGTGGTGTAAAATTCAAGAATGATCAAAACATGGATACAATCAAAGCTAGTATCCACAATAGATATTTTAGACGAAAAGGAAAATTTTCATTTTTCGATGAATAGTGCCGTATACGTGAATAGTGTCGTATACCTGAATAGTAACTCCGACACAAAAAGTTCCAAATTTGATTAAAAGTTTAGATCAATACTTCGGCATAATGATATTAGAAGAAATAATATCATTTTTAAAAAAAAACAATATCCCTTACCTCGAAAGACAGTACTTCTAGTTAAAACACCAGATATAAACTATGACTTGAACTTGTACCGTATAGAAACAATACTCAAAGTATACTCACAAGAATACGCTCGATAATATAGAGAGAAAATTTCAATTTCTGGTGTAATTTTCAATTCTAATCTAAACACCCTATTTATAGAAAAATTTTTAAAACACCAAAGTAGAAAATTTAATATAATAATATTATATATATTACAAATTCTCTACGCACATTTTGACAACTGATTTCATCTTATCTTGCACATGCTAGGGCTGCCCACAAAACAAAAAAAAATGTTTTTCCTATTTTAAATATTTTAAACTTCCAAAAATCAATTATTTCATAGCTTCGGAACTTCAATAATTCATAATAAATAGCCATTTTATCAGAAAATTCGAATCTAACGATTTTTATAGGAAATTCAATTCTCTTCAACTTAGTAGAAGAAAGTTTTTCCAAATTCCAAACAGAAATTGACCGAAATCCATAAACGAGCGATTTTACAAGGTATAATCAAATTTCGGTTAATAATTGTGTCCACCAACACACTAAATATGTGTTAAATATTTAATGCCACAAAAATACTCTTCCTCCTAATATACTCACATATCCCACATTCATTATAAAAATATCACCGTTAATATATTATTAAAATAATATATTTAAATGAATTATTTTATCAGAAAAAGATAAAATATTAATTTTCAACAATTGTCACATTAAAAATTTTCTCCATCTATATCCACATAAAATCAATATTTTCCTCATCATATAAATCAATAATTAATTATTCACAAATAATATTACAGAATCACAGTACTGGCAACCATGCCGTTCACAGGAAAGAGGGGGCTTTCCAATAAGAATTTCTCCTTACTGGTGCGTAATTAGGTGACCAAACCTCTCCTTAGACAGAACTTTCTAGACATTGACAATAATTGTATCTAATAATATTATTCAGATAATATGAATTATTGCTTCGATAATGAAAAATACTGTGTAATGACAATTATTGAAACAACAGCAATATAAAATATCAATGCAGCAATTATTAAATCAATAAAATAAAATACTGAACAGTAATTACTGTAACCATTATTGAGTAGTACCTTCTTACGTAAGAATCAATAATTAGTGCAATACCGTGAGCTACTGTGTTTTAACCACCGAGTATTTTAACAGTATTAACGGTAACAACTACGCCGTTATTTTTAAACAACTTATATTTGTCGTTTTCTTCATCCAACTACTTTCCGTTATGGGGCCCACACATGGTTGCGCCGTTGTACGAATATTCCCCGACAGTACGAATATTCCACGACCAAACGAATACTCCCCGACAACAATGAATATTTTATAACCACTTGCTTATTTTGAAATATTTGCGTATTTTACCCATAACTATCCATATTAATCAAATCAACCCTTACTATTTCAAAATAATAAATAGAGAAAATTAAATTTCATTAATAATAAGTTAGGGTCTTACAACCTCCCCTCCATATGAAATTTTGTCCTCGAAATTGACGTACGTGCCTAGTGTTTCGAAAAGGTGAGGATACCTCGCTTTCATTTCCATTTCCAATTCCCAGGTCATTTCCTCTATAGCATGATTCCTCCACAGAACGTTAACTTGTGGTATGACATTTGTGCATAGGACATGCTCCTTCCTATCCAAAATCTTGACAGGTACCTCTTCGTACGTTAAGTCTTCGGCTATCTCATCCGTTTTTAACTCTATAATGTGGTTCGGGTCTTTCACATATTTACGAAGTACAGATATGTGAAACACATTATGAACACGAGACATACTCGGAGGTAACGCGAGTCTATAGGCTACATTTCCTACTCGGTCAAGAATTTGAAATGGACCAATAAATCGTTGATTGAGTTTTCCTCTCTTCCCAAATCTTGTAACTCCCTTCCATGGAGCAACTCGCAACAATACATGATCCGCTATACTAAATTTCACGTCCTTTCGATGAAGACCCGCATAACTCTTTTGTAGATCTTGTACCATTTGTATACGTTGTCGAATCATTTGGATCTTTTCGGTAGTCATACGTACTAACTCGGGTCCCAAAAATGTTGCTTCACCCACCTCATCCCAACATATTGGAGAGCGACACTTTCATACATATAATGCTTCAAATGGAGCCACACCTATACTTGACTGATAACTATTGTTGTAGGAGAATTCCACCAATGGTAAATACTTATCCCAACTGCCCTTGAAGTCTAGGACATAGAGTCTTAATAAATCTTCAAGAGTTTGAATAGTACTCTCTAATTGTCCGTCCGTTTGAGGATGGTATGCCGAACTGAATCGTAAATCCGTACCCATAGCTTTTTGCAAGCTAACCCAAAATCTTGAAGTGAATCTTGGGTCACGATCCGAAACTATGGATACTGACATGCCATGCAACCTCACAATCTTATTTACATATATACTAGCAAGACATTAAAGGGAATAAGTCTCCCGTATTGGTAAGAAATGAGCAGACTTGGTTAATCTATCAACAATAACCCAAATAGCATTGATGCCTTGAGAAACCGTAGGAAGACCCGTAACGAAATCCATGGTAATGTGTTTTCACTTCCATTTCGGAATCTCAAGTGGTTGCAATGGACCCTTAGGTACTAGATGATCCGTCTTTACACGTTGAAAAGTTAAACACATCGAGATAAACTTTGCGATCTCTCTCTTCATATTGTTCCACCAAAACGTATGTCGAAGATCACAATACATTTTAGTACTTCCAGGATGGATTGCAAATGGTGTATTGTGTGCCTCCATCATAATCTTATACTTCAAATTAGAGTCATTAGGAACACAAAGTCTAGAGTGGACTTGAAGTATTCCTTCTTCATTAATTCTCGCTTTCGGAATAGCTCCTTCTTATACTTTCTTCTTCATACGCATCAGCTCCGGGTCGGTGGCTTGAGCAACCTTAACTTTTTCTATTAAAGTTGGCTCTATCCGTATACTTGACATCATCGCACTCGTTCCTGCATATGATCTTCTACTCAACGCGTCAGCTACCACGTTCGCTTTTCCAGGATGGTATAGAATAGTGTGGTCGTAGTCTTTCAATAGCTCGAGCCAACGTCGTTGCCGTATGTTGAGTTCTTTTTGAGTGAAGAAATATTTAAGGCTTTTATGGTCTTGATATATCTCCACTTTCTCCCCATATAGATAGTGCCTCCAGATCTTAAGCGTGAAAACGACTACTGCCAACTCTAGATCATGAGTAGGATAATTCCTCTCATACTCTTTAAGTTGTCGCGAGGCATAGGCTATGAATTTCCCACGTTGCATGAGAACACATCCTAACCCTTTGCCTGAAGCATCGCTGTAGATGACAAATCCATCCGTACCAGATGGTATTATTAGAACAGGTGCTGAAATGAGTCTCCTCTTGAGCTCTTGGAAACTTTTCTCGCATTCTTCGCTCCAAACAAATTTTGTATCCTTTTGAGTTAGCTGGATTAATGGAGTAGCGATTCGAGAAAACCCTTTCACGAATCTCCGATAATAACCAGCTAAGCCCAAAAAGCTACGTACTTCAGTCACCGACTTCGGTTGCTCCCAACTTTGTATTGCTTCAATCTTCACCGGATCAACAGATACTCCATGTTTCGACACCACGTGCCCAAGGAATGCTACTTCCTCAAGCCAGAACTCACATTTCTTCAATTTGGCATATAGTTTGTTTTTACGAAGCCTTTGGAGTACCAGCTTCAAATGGTTCTCATGATCTTCACGACTTTTGGAATATATGAGGATGTCATCAATAAAAACAACAACGAACTGATCTAAATATTCCTTGAATACTCGGTTCATCATATCCATGAAAGCCGCAAGAGCATTAGTCAATCCGAAAGACATGACTAAGAATTTATAATGCCCGTACCGAGTTCTGAAGGCAGACTTTGGAATATCCTCAGTTCTAATCTTCAGCTGATGATATCCAGAACGAAGATCGATCTTTAAAAAGAATTGTGCTCCTTGCAACTGGTCAAACAGGTCATCAATACGAGGTAGAGGATACCTATTCTTGATGGTGACATGGTTCAATTCCCGATAGTCAATACAAAGTCGCATACTCCCGTCTTTCTTCTTTACGAATAAAATAGGAGCACCCCAAGGAGATGTACTTGGACGAATGAAACCAATATCCAACAATTCCTATAGTTGGGCCTTTAACTCCTAAAGTTCAGTAGGAGTCATTCGATATGGGGTTTTAGAAATGGGCTTTGTACCAGGGTCAATATCAATAAATAATTCAACTTCACGTTCTGAGGGTAGACCGAGAAGTTCTTCAGGAAATACGTCAGGAAAGTCAATAAAAATAGGAATATATTCAAATTTGACGTGTCTTTATTCAAATCCATAACATGGGCTAAGAAAGCTTGACATCTGTTTTTCAATAAACGGATAGCTTCATGATTAGATATGATAGTGATTGATTTTAATGGTTTAGTTGCTTGAATTCGTACAACTGGTTGGTTAGGAATACGAAAACTAACAACCTTACTAAAATAATCAATTTTGGCATGATGAGTAGTTAACCAATCAATCCCTAAAATCACATCGAAAGCAAGTATCTTTAAAGAGATAAGGTCAACAGGTAAGGTGATGGTTCCAACTTGAATCAAACAAGATTTATAAACAGTGGATGTGATGAAAGTTTCTCTTAACCGAGTTTCCACAGATAGGTCAATGTCTAATTTCTCCGGAGTTAAGTTTAAACGTTGAGCACAAGCAGGAGAGATAAATGAATGGGTAGCACCAGTATCAAGTAAGGTATAAACTTCGTAAAAATTTATAAATAGCTTACCCGTGATCACCTCGTTTGGGTTCCGCGCATTTTGACCAGTCACAACAAACGCTCTTCCAAGAACCATTGACTTTGACTTTTCTGGGATAGTCTTTTGAGTCACTGTCCCCGCTGAACTAGCTTTTGCTACCGTACAATCTCGAGCGATATGTCATTCCTTTCCACAATTATAGCATACCTTGAACTGTTGTGGGCAGTTTGGACTGATATGTTCCTCTTTCCCGCATTTATAGCATATGACCGGTGGTCGTTCTCCTCCATTAGAACCAGTTGCTGCCGGCACTGTCATCTTCACATGGTCGTTGTTAAATCTTCTCTTTTTAAAATCTCCTCCTGACTCGCTTCTTCTATTTTCATGGTCATGATTACCACCAGAGTGGTTACCATTTTTGTCCGTCTTTTTCTTTCTCCGCTGGTTATCGTTGTTTTGTTGACTGCTATCTCCGGTATGATCCTGATTGTGGTCCCTCGGTTGACCGTACTCGTTATCTCGCTCTAATAATTGAGCCCTGTTTACAACATCTGAATAGAGATAAAATTTATGAGAAATGAGATATTGTCGTATGCCGGGTTTCAAACCTCTCAGAAACATCCGCGTCATACGTTCCTCATTCTCCACCAAATGAGGTGCAAACTTGGATAACTCTACAAACTTTGCCTTGTACTGAGACACCGTCATGTTGTTTTGTTCTGATCTGATGAACTCCACTTCCTTCATATGACGAACACTTTCAGGAAAGTATTTGTCATTAAATAGTTTCTGAAATGTCTCCCAAGACATGCTGAGTGCGGCTGGATGGATACGCTTCACAGACTCCCACCAGTAGTCTACCTCGCCACGGAACATAAAGGTGGCGAATGGAACCTTCTGTTCCTCAGTGCATCCCAAGACATTGAATATCTTGGTAATTTTCTTGACCCATGTTTCCGCCATGATCGGATCTGGCTTTCCCTTAAATTCTGGTGGTCCCAACTCTTTGAACTTCTTGGCTGTGACAACCCGTGAATTGCTATCATTTCCTCCTGTATTTTGAACACGAGTCTCCCTCTCCTAATTTTACATGAACTGCAAAAAGCTTCTAAACATCTCCTCATTCATCATCTACTCAGTGGTGTTGTTCACAAGAGGAACATTGTCAGCTTGTTGCACGTTCTCCTCATTGGAGAGTACAGGCGTCTCCACGGTCTCATTTCCACTGTTAATATTCTCAGTCGACATTCTCAAATACTGTCATAAAACAAGGGTTAATTAAGGAAATCAATATATCACATAATATCCCTATATATACTGACCAACTAACAAATAAGCTTAGGTAGGACACACTAGCGAAGGATTTACTTGTCTCTCCCCTCCTAGTTCTATTCCCCGATCTCCGCCAGAGATCATATCCCTAAGCTTTGATACCAACTGTGACGCCCCCAAAATAGGTATACATCACCCATTCTGAGTTGTCAATACATGGTACAGAAATAACTACGACTTTATTATTACAACAGTAAAACTGTGAGTTTGAATACAAACATTATCTTCTAGACAATATCTATACTCAAATAAATCCTCATCACATTTATTGATACATTATTTTACAAAAATGGTGAGGACTACTAAACAACTCTTTCTAGAAACTTCATTCCATACCCCGACTCGTACTCGCCATATTCTCGCCTCCTGAGAAGAAAAATGGAACAAAAAGGAAAAGGGTGAGCTCAACTAGCCCAGTAAAGAATATTATGACTAAGATAACATACAACAAATTATCATTAGTCTTCAACAGGGAAAAAATCTAATAGAATACAATAGACAACAAGTTTTAAATCAATATTTACAACGGAAATAATAATTCATTAGAAGAGTTAAGTAGAGAATGCAAACTACTATCTTCTATGTATGAATTTAAAAGTTCATCGTCTATCTTTTATCCCTATAACATCAATCAATATATTCCTTACCTCGAAAGACAGTACTTCTAGTTGAAACACCGAATATAAGCTATGACTTGAACTTGCACCGTATAGCAACAGTACTCAAAGTATACTCAAAATACTCACAAGAATATGCTCGATAATATAGAGATAGAAAACTTCAGTTTCTGGTGTAATTTTCAATTCTAACCTAAGCACCCTATTTATAGGAAAATGCTTAGAACACCAAAGTAGAAAATTTAATATAATAATATTATATATATTACAAATTCTCTACACACATTTTGAAAACTGATTTCAGCTTATCTTGCACATGCTAGGGCTGCCCACAAAACAAAAAAAATGTTTCTCCTATTTTAAATATTTTAAACTTCCAAAAATCAATTATTTCGGAGCTTCGGAACTTCAATAATTCATAATAAATAGCCCTTTTTATCAAAAAATTCGAATCTAGTGACTTTTTATAGGCAATTCAATTCTCTACAACTTTGCAGAAGAAAGTTTTCCAAATTCCAAACAGAAATTGACCAAAATCCACAAACGGACGATTTTATAGGCTATAATCAAATTTCGGTCAATAATTGTGTCCACCAACACACAAAATATGTGTTAAACATTTAATGCCGCAAAAATACTCTTCCTCCTCATATACTCACATATTCCACATTCATTATAAAAATATCACCGTTAATATATTATTAAAATAATATATTTAAATGAATTATTTTATCATAAAAAGATAAAATATTAATTTCAACAATTGTCACATTAAAAATTTTCTCCATCTATATCCACATAAAATTAATATTTTCCTCATCATATAAATCAATAATTAATTATTCACAAATAATATTACAGAATCACAGTACTGGCAACCAGGCCGTTCACAGGAAAGAGGGGGCTTTCCAATAAGAATTTCTCCTTACTGGCGCACAATTAGGTGACCAAACCTCTCCTTAGACAGAACTTTCAAGACATTGCCAATAATGTTATCTAACAATATTATTCAGATAATATGAATTATTGCTTCGATAATGAAAAATATTGTGTAATGACAATTATTGAAACAACAGCAATATAAAATATCAACGCAGCAATTATTAAATCAATAAAATAAAATCATAAACAGTAATTACTGTAACCATTATTGAGTAGTGCCTTCTTACATAAGAATCAATAATTGGTTCAATATTGTGTGCTATTGTATTTTAACCACCGAGTATTTTAACAGTATTAACAGTAACAACTACGCCGTTATTTTTAAACAACTTATATTTGTCGTTTTTTTCATCCAACTGCTTTCCGTTATGGGGCTCACACATGGCTGCGCCGTCGTACGAATATTCCCCGACAGTACGAATATTCCACGACCAAACGAATATTCCCCGATAACAATGAATATTTTATAACCACTTGCTTATTTTGAAATATTTGCGTATTTTATCAGATAACAATCGTTTTACGGAAGCAAGTACCGACTTGTTTTTATCAGTGGCATGATTAAATCCTATTGATTGTTTTGCTAGTTTTGATAAGGATAAATTGATTCATCTCGCTAGCTTTTATTTGAATGACTTTTCTCAAATAGATATTATGAAACTTGATAGTCAACTAGATAATTACATTTTTGATATGCGGACAAATCAAGAGTTTTTGGAAGTTCATGGGATTAGCGGTCTTGTAAGAAAGCTCGTAGGTACTAAGAACACTACTAAAAAATCGACCTATAGCTACGGTCGGCGACCGTCGCTATAGGCCTAAAGACCGTCGCTATAGGCTTTAGCTACGGTCG
Source organism: Panax japonicus (assembly GCA_020205505.1). Classification (NCBI taxonomy): domain Eukaryota; kingdom Viridiplantae; phylum Streptophyta; class Magnoliopsida; order Apiales; family Araliaceae; genus Panax; species Panax japonicus. The sequence goes on along the minus strand of CM035102.1, from coordinate 43,578,944 downwards.
CCGACCGTCGCCACAGAAGTCGTCGGTAAACTCTATAGCAATGGTCTTTAGGACTATAGCGACGGTCGGCGACCGTCGCTATAGACGTTTTAGATTTAAAAAAAATTAATTAATAATGTACATAAAAAAATATTATATACATCATTTAAAATCATTCACATTACAACTCAAGACTTAATAATTGCTTAATACAAGTGCTGTCAGATTTTATGATAGTAATAATGGCGTAAGAGTTTTCAATCTTTCTAAAATAAACTTATAGGCTAGCCTTCCCTTTGATCCAACGGCAAGCTCTGCAACAAACAAACAAGTTTCTATTTGGTTAATAGTGGTCCCTGTATAAAAACAAAAAATTGTTAGTATCTTTTTGATGGGGATGATCTAAATTCTAAGGGTGGGTCATATTGCTGCAAGCAAAACTATGATTATCAAACCATCCACTACACATAAACCCCTTACGCATTTATATCCTAAAATTTTATCTATGGCAATACTCGCAATAGAGATGAAATTCTACACTGAAGCACCACCACTATATTAGACAAATAATTCTTGATGATATTTCAAGATAAAGGAAGAATCAAACAATGAAATAATAACTAGGAAAAGGATGACCTTGCATTCAAAGAACCAAGTAAACTATCTTAGAAGCCAAACCCCCATATAAACACAAAAGTCTAGTTCCATTGTTGACAATTAACTAACCCTGCAAGAGAATGGGAACTCGTAATATTTCAATATTATAAATAGTGAACAAAATTGATCACACAATAAGTTTAAAAATTTATCTGCAACATAAAAACGTTTAAAAATAATAAGAAAGACTCTTACCTTCTTCACTATTCACAAACTCTGCAAGGGCTTCAGCGGTGCGAGCGCCTTCATACATTTTGAGTAAAGGAATTAATTAAATGGAGCAAAGGATAAATTAGAAGAGTATTAGGGGATGGAATCATACGTAAAGCAAGTGCACTAACAAATTGTCGGTTGTGTATCTAATAACACCTACACTCACTTTTTAGGCTACAAAGACCCCTTTGGAAACCATGAAATGGTGGGGTACCCAGAAACTCCGAACTTGCTGCAAACTCCCTTATGTTCATCACAATCTACCTGCATAAAACATCATCCAATCATATGAAAAACATCTTGACAGTTTCATGATCCAGAATAGAGAGAAACAAATTCACTAATTTGCAGTGAAGAATACTATTCAGAAAGTAGGTCATGGACAAGGATAACAAGAACTAACCTTTCCAATCAAAATAGATTTTTCCTTCTTGGAACTTGCACCAAGCTTTTCATACTCTAAGCAAGCTTTTTACAGTGCCCGCACCAGAAACAAGACACAAAATCAGATTTCTAGTGACGATATGATATAATTCATTTTAAAAAACTGTGTCAATAAGATAAGTGTGGAAGTAATATTATTAGTCTTGGGTTGGTGGAAAGGCAGAGATGATCTAACTGTATCAATGTGGCAATTAATGGTAATGAGCCTTGATAATTCTGCGTTTGTTCGGTACTTGGGAAATGGCCAGGATGAAAAGGGCTTGGGTAAGTGTTCTAAATTACTCAAAGAGGGAAATCAAAGAAAGGAGAATCCAATATGCGAGCAAATTCCTCATTTGGTGATTTGAATTTGTCTCAATTGCCCTAATTGAAGCATATCTGTCCATAAACAAAACAATTAATATTAACACCGCCGAAATGTAATTAGATATACTAATATGCAACACTAAGTAAACAAAACTAAATTTATGACCAAGCTTTACAAATTAAATGATAGAAGACTATAAAAATGCTTCACCACTCTACAGTTTGCATCAAATGACTGACTTACGAAGGATAACCCAAAGCAAATAAAGGCCTGCAACTAAATTTAGTAAAAGACAAGAACATGAGTAGATTAATACACTAATATATATATTTATCACCAGCAAAAGGAATGAAGAGAAATACATTTGTAGCTATCAAAACAAGATAGTAATTGCAACTGTAAAGTATAATAGTGAATATATTTGTTTCACTGCTTGATTAAAACATCCATATTCTTTTCCATAAAACAATATTTTTAGTTTCTTCTTTAGTTTTTCTTCATAAATAATTCATAAAGGCCAAAAGAACAGAATGCAATCAAACTTACAATAATCCATAAAGGCCAAAAATTGAACAGGTTCATAGCTATTAGCCCAAGCCCTCTGCTCCCACCCACCACTAAACCTCAACTTTCTTTTCCATTGTGTTGCACACACTATTTCAGGTCAAAACATTAGTTGAATCCAAGTTAAGAATTTGAGACACACATAACCCAAATTGAACTTTTCTATGTCAATATGTTGTGACCAAAACACTAATTGGGGGAAAAAATTAAAGCTTTGACTTACATAATTAAGCATTTATGACTCTTAGTAACCACTAAAATAAAATATAATCCCCAATCCATAAATGACAAATATGAACCACTCACTAGTATATCTAGCTTTCCAAATCTCTGTGCAAACCAAGAAGCAAATAATTTGATTAAATTCGGATCTGATACATCCAAGCAAAAAAACTGTACATTTAGCCCTAATCATTTTAGTTTAGCAACTGCCTTTACTCCCCTTTCATTATCCCTAGTCGTTAAGATCACCGTTAGCCCCGACAACGCCAACCGCCTCACCATCGCATATCTTATACCCTTGTTTGCTCCTGTCACGATTGCCACCGTCTCCTTAGACCACCATCTGCACCAAACGTAATTGTGATATCTGATTATTGAATTGCAAAAAGCTTATATATATATGGAGAAAAAGAGAGAATAGAACCTCGGATCGTAGTCGAGAGAGAAAGAATGAAATACTGAAATGATTTGGGGAAAGTGGGAGGTTAACTTAAAAAACCTCTATACCGACGGTTCCTCGTCGACCGTCGCTATAGATATCATATAGTGACGGTTCCGTGTCGACCGTCGCTATAGCTCGTCGCTTTATTTGAAATTTCTAGTAGTGGAAACATATTGTATTTTCTTTGGTATATCGGCTTCTAAAGTTGGCATTAATCTTACCTGTTGCAACTGCTACTGTTGAAAGAGCTTTTTCTGCGATGAAGATAATTAAGTGTAGGTTGCGCAATTCGATGGAAGATCAACTGGTGAATGATTGCTTGATTACATACATCGAGAAGGATGCATTTGATTGCATTGACAATGAAAGTATTATGCAATGATTTCAACGAATGAAAACGCGCAGAGGATAATTATAATTGTTATATTATACTAGTTATTTTTTGTGTATAAGTTTGATGGGTACAACAATGACATATATTATATATTTTTGGTTATATATTTAAGTCGTTTTTTGTTGCTATAATTATTAATTTTGATTTATTGTTTGATACTCTAATAATTGCCCCCACTGTCAATAATTCCTGGCTTCACCACTGGTTGTAAGTTTGGCTTATTACATGGACCCCCAGTTACTCATTTTTCAAAATCGGCGGTAGAAAGTTGTCTCAGTTTTATTTTATTATTATAATAGTAATAAAACAGAAAACTTTTTATATAAAATAGAATATTTTTTATATTATATATAAAGTTATTTGTTTTATTAGATTAGAAATAGAATATAATATATTTTATATAAAATTTTTGTGTTATTAGAATATTGTATTGCATAGTGATGAATAGTAAAAATAAAAAAAAAAGACGAATTTGTCGAACGCCCATGAAAATTTTCTTTTGTTCACCCGTGATTATATTCAAATAATACCATGCCATTCTTCTATAAATAGGATGCTCCGTTAAGAAATAAAAATCACACCACAATCAGAAAATTCTTCTTCTATAATATTGTGTGTATTTCTATTGAGTATAATGATACTTTAAGTATAGCAAATAGTGCAAGTTTTCTTCAAGAATATCTTTGCTATACCAGTCAAATTTAGTCTCCTATTAAGGTAAGGGTTATTATTTATTTCATATTCGTAAGAGATATTATTTTTCGTATTCGTAAGGAATATTATTTTCGTTCAATATTCGTAAGGGATATTATCTTCGTTCAATATTCTTAAAGAATATTATTTTTGTTCAATATTCGTAAGAAATCTTATTTTCTTTCATACTCTATAGTATATAGGTAATATTATTTCATTTCATATTCTAAAATCTACACTTATTTTGACAAGTATTGCTTCTATACTCCCTGAAATTGGTAGAATATCCTTGAGTTTTGCAGTTCATCTAGTATCATTTCATTAAAATATTAGTCTGAACTTTCTTATGAAGTTTTAATATTTTCATTTGAGATACTATTCATGGAGTATTCTTCACTCGGGGTACTATTCATGACAAAATTAGTTTCTTTTCTATCCAAATTATTTTTGATACATGAATATCATTCTTAAATTTTACTCCGCAATAAATTATCATATTGACAATTTAGACATTCTTAAACCCTGGACAAATTAAATTATAAATCTCTAATATTTATCCTTGATCTTACTTGATTGATTCCTTATATCATTATCATCATCCTCATGCTTATATTATGGTGAAAGTCATTTTTGGCCAATAGTACATAAATGGACTATTGATTAGTATGATTATGACCAGGAATTGTGTATGGGTATGATCATGACCTGTAATGTTACAAACAAATGTTGTGGTAAAAGTCATCTTTGGCTCGTAGTGCATAGATAGACTGTTGATTGGTATGATTATGATCATTAATTGTGTATGGGTATAATCATGACCTTTAATGTTACAGACAAATGTTGTGGTGAAAGTCTTCTTTGGCCCGTTGTGCAAAGATGGACTGTTGATTATTGGTTTTACAATTGAACATCTTTGGCCCATAGTGCAAATGTGGACTGTTGATTATTGGTTTTACAGTTGCATGTGTTTGGCTCGTAGTGCAAAGATGGACTGTTGATTATTGGTTTTACAGTTGTATATTTTTGGTCCATAGTGCAAAAAAGGATTGTTGATTTACATACTTATAAATATGAATTATGAATTTAACTATAATCTTTGGTGGTTCAGGTGAAGACAGGTGATGAAAGTTTTCTTACTCTTGGGTACAACAAAGAATTGTTGATGAGTATTACAGGAATGAAATATTAATGATAGACTTTTAGTTTGGAGGAAATTGTAGACATTATATTCTACTTCACTCTTCTAATGGATTGTTGATTCTGCTGCAATTATGTTTGAAAACTTTTATCATTTACTATATGTTTTAAATATCTGATTTATTACTGATGAAGGTTATTGATAATTCAATTATCTTTAGTCATAATAATCTTTACTGGTCTATTTGTGCTCACCCTTTTAATTTACAATTCCTTTCAGGTAGTAAGAGTGTAGTTGGGTCGAGCGGGAATAACAGTGGAATATTGTGATGGTCTAAGACTTTGAAAGTTTCTCAATAAATTATAAAATAACATGACAATATATAATGGTATTGGGGACTTAGATGTGTGTGTCGTATTTTATACGTCACTCAATAATTAATTTTCGTGAACAACAATAGGGTGATGAAAATCCGACTTAGAAAGCACCAAAAAATGCACCACATTAGAATGAGGGGGGCATAATTGTACTAAGAGCTTAAAAGGCGTGTTTCCATTATCATACATGATGACTGACCTCATACAAACCGTGTTTTCTATCGATATAGTTGTGCACATGTTACAACCTGAGAATTTAGACGATTATTAAAATCTTAATTTATTGAATAAAGGTTCAATAATAAGACATAGACTGTGAAGTAGAATATTGAGTAAGAATTCTGTGAAGGATTTGTATGGATTTAAAAGTTTTATAAAAAACTTATAGGGATAAGTGTATGAGTGTATATGATTTTTTGTATATGTTATATATGTGTATAGTATGTGGTTAAGTGTCAAGTGTTGAGCATATAAGTATAACATTAGCAAACCCTAATGTTATGTTAAGAACTTCGATGTTCAGTTAGTAAACCATAATGAATGGTTAGAAATAGTAATTCCATTTTTGGAAACCCTAATTTCAATTCTGGGAAACCTAAACCCTAATTGTAGATTTCAAACCCTAATTCAGGAACCCTAATGCTAAGTATAAAGACTTAAGGGTTAAAAGTTATGTGTTATATGTGAAAAGACCAAATTACCCTTCGAATTGTAGGGGAAATAACCAAAATACCGTTAGTAGGTGCGAAATGACTAAATGCCCTTTTACTTAAACTTTAAGTAAAAGATTTCACAAATCTTGGTGACTCACCAAGCAAAGTTTATCCCATGTGATTAAAATCTCACCAAATCAGATTTCTTGCCACCTTGCTACCACTAAATACATTGAATCAATGATTTGGGAGATTATAGGTAAGAAAATATCTTACTTTAGTTTTCAAAATCCAAGACCTTTCTCTCTCTCTAACCTTCGAATTTGGGGAGTGAAAATGAGTGTTATAATAAGCTAATATCTACCCTTAACTCTCCAAGATCAGAATTAAGATTTGAGCATTAAAGAGGTATAAACCCTAATCTATGTAAATCTTTATGATTTATGTTAATGATGTGTTTTGATGTTTAGATATGTGTTAGAAGATGTTATTTAGTGATATATGAAGTTACATCATGGATCTATAAACATCTAAGTGCAAGAAAATAAGATTTTAAGAACTGATCATGAACCCTAATTTTGTGTCCTGACAGCCTAATGTTAGGGGCCATAGATCTTTGTGTGTTAATTTTTAGGACGGATTAGTGTATTCTTCATGTTTTCTGCCATGAGGAGAATAAACTGGAAATGGAATCAAGTCCATACCATGTCTAGATTTCAAGATATTAATGGTCAAACATGGTTGACCAGTCATGAAAATTGATTTCTAGAAAACCCAGATTTTTCCAGAATGTCTGATAGTGACTTTGCAGGGCTTGAATCTCTCTGATGTTAAATAGTTAAGCCATGTAAGTGTATAGGTTTTGTAGACTGACATATATACTACACAACCATGCCATTAGAACACTTAGACCATTAACAAAGTCAAAGATAATGATGGTCCAGGTAGGGTTGACCAACTGACTGAGAAGAATTCTAGAAAACACAGATTTCTTCAAGAACAGGTTTTTGACAAGCTTTGACTGGCATAGATCTTTCATTTGTAATGTTTTTAAGCTACAAAAGTGTATTAATTTTGTACCTTATCATATAAACTACATAGTTGTGACACTTAAACACATTGAGTAAGCCCAGAATCAAAGATTTAAAGGTTGGAAAATGGACCCTTGAACTGTTCTTATTTTCTGGGTAACCAAGAAAATGAAGAACAGTTCTGACAATAATTTTAATGCTTTATATCTTCATGATGTGAAGTAGTGTAGCCCTTAACTTAGTTTGTACATGTAGTATTACGTCAACACTACATAATCAGTACACTTTCAAGCCTAGAAAATAACATGAACATAGAATTTGAAGTTGTCAAATTAGGTACTCTGAACATGTACTTTGAATGTTTTTGAGGCTTAAAAACGCCTATAGCGACAGTTTTGTCGATATAGACCCCCTTTAGTGATAATTTTAATAAAAAATAATTATTTAATTTAAATAATTAGAATAAAATGAATAATAATTCTAAAAAATTCATAATTAATTTGTAAAAAATATTTTAAGATGTAAAAATTGATTTTTGATAATTTAAGATATTTCATTAATATTTTAATATTTTTAAATATTAATGATATTTACTTTATTTAATTATTATATTAAATAAATTACTTTAAAATGATTTTAATACTTTAAAATCATTTGAAATTATATTAATGTGTCAGAAAATATTTTAAGTTATTTTGAATGAGTTTTAATATTTTCGGATGAATTTAATTAATAACTAAATATTAATGATAATAATTTATTAAATAATTATATTAAATAAATTATGGAAAAATAGTTTTAATATTGAAAAATCATTTAAAAAATGATTTAAAGGTTATAAGAATGTTTTTAAGTTATAAAACATAACTTTTAGTATTTTGTCATGAAATACATTAATATCTGAATATTAATGGCAATTATTTAGTAATGGTTTTAAATACTTTAAAATCATTTAAAGATAATAATAAGGTATTAAAAATACTTTGAGATATTATAAGTAAATTACAATATTATGGCATGTATTTCATTAATATTTGCCATTAATTAAATATTAATGATAATTGATTTATATGGTATTTAAATCATATAAATTTTTTATTAATGATTGAAAAATCATTATAAATGATAATAATTATTTAAAAATTATTATGAGCTTTTGAAAAATGTTTTAATTAAATAATAAATTATCTAAGATAATATTAAAGCAATTAAGTAGAGTCTTTTTGATTATAGGCTCAATATTTATCCGATTAGGTAATCAGGATGTGGAAATAGTACCGAACTCATCTCAGACTAAAATAGTTTGACTTGATACCAGATCCGATTAGGCAATCAGGATGTGTAGGTAAGTTTCTAAAACTCACTTTTTGTGCAAGTTTCCTAACTCGAACTTGAGTTGTTATTGTATTCTATGCTCGTGGTTAATTATTGTTGATTACATCAGATCTTTGATTATTGATTTGCACGTTGTGCATGTTTCATATATTTATCAAGTATGAAAGGCTGATCACCTTCATTACCATTTGGTCCAGTTGATTTGTTCATGTTCATTCTTGGCCATTCATTTTTATTGTGTCGGTCGTTCAGTTATGAAAATTGGTTCATGTTCTTTCACAATGATTATATTGTTGAAAGTTTTAGCAGCTTATTACTTATTCTTTCAATCATAATATATCTTTCCTTGAACTTAAACTTGCTGGGCAAACTTGTTGCTCTCCTTTGCTATATCATGATAAATATTGCAGATTAGGACGAATACATTAGATACAAGTAAAGGCAAAAAACATTGTAAGTCCTTAGGAATTGAATTTGTGTATTACGTTAAGGTTATCGACCTTGGGGATTATGTTGTAAAGGTTAATGTAAAAATAATTTATGTTTATATCTTCAACAATAGTTATACAATTAGTGTACCAGGTTCGTGGTGATTAGTACCCGAATTTGGGGATGCTACAGTTGGTATCAAAGATGTAGGTTATAAACCTTAGGTAAGGTTACCTTAGGCTAATAACCGCAATGATAAGGATAAGGATTAACTTAAATAGAGTTAGTACGTTGATAAGATTCAAAGACGAATCTCGGTAAGTTATAAAGATATGGAGTTACCTAACTCTGATAATAAATATGAACAATAGTAGTGAATAGATAGAGTCTAAAAGACTAAAAATATACTGGGAAAAGAGATCATAAAAAAACGATCACAATATAGAAATAAATCATATTATAATACGATGAGATCACACCGTGATCTGATAAGGTCATAGTGGAGAGGAAGATTAATCTAATGATTGAAAATTTTATGACAAAATTGATGTGTGTTAGTTGTACTATGAATTGGTACGATGCCAACTTAGAAAAAGGGTTGGGGGTGATGCAATACGGATTGAAAAAAATTCGTATGGAGTAAGTATGGAGCTAGGATTATGTGGGATTTCAATTAAGGACTCATGTCAGCAGTTAAGTTGTATGATTCCTTATATGGGCGGGAAATTTGTACTTTGTTTTAGAAACACTTAGCTTCCTATATCGATATAGTGGTTAAGTTGAACAATTCTTTGTATGGGAGGAGAATTATCCTTGGTGTAACAAACTCTTAGCTTCCTATATTGATTAGTGGCTGAATTGACTAATTCTTTTTATGGGCAGGGGATTGTGTTTGGTTCGACAACCACTTAGCTTCTGATAGTGATAATCATTGAAATGTTTGTGTCGCGCTATTTTCTATATACTTGTTGAGAAGGTGATTCTTTTCTCATGTGTATAACGGATAGTAGATAATATAAGGTTAGGTGCGAATTCTAAAACTCATACTTATGGTTAGTTTTTGACTCATAATCGTATGATGTATTTTTGAACCCTAAGCGTATTGATAGTTACTGATTGGTTCTTGAACTACTTATTGCTAGGATAAGTTCCTAAACTCATATTATTGTCGAAAGCTCCTAAACTCATAATGTGTGGTAAGTTTGATGAACTGGGGTCTAACTAAGCTGTGAATGGAGTATTGAGGATGATAGGAATAGATAGACTTATTAAGCAATTGATTATTATAGAAGGCGGAGTTGATGGTGGAAGCATAGGTTTTCCAAATCTTCTAGCTATGCTAGACTTTGAAATTTTTGACATCAAGCTAAATACGCATTATGTGCTTTTTAAAAAAATAAATTTTTATTCTCAACGCATGGTGACCATTGTGTATGTTTGGAATTTGGGACACTGACACATCGTTACCTGTTGAGATATGATATAACTAAAATGATTTGCAAAAGTTTTTGAACTGTTTAAAGAATAGCCTATGCTACTTGTTTCAGCTAGACGAAAATGATTTGAAAAAATCAAAATTTATTTTATATCATTAATGCATCATGTAACCTGGTGCAAAGATGATAAAAATGATGGAGTTGTAAATGCAGAATTACTTACTGTTGGATGTGATCGAAAGATCATCAGCCCACTATAGTATGATGTATTATGATAAAGTCACCCCATGACGGAATCCTCAAACGGGCTGTAAACACAGTACGGTATCATGACGTCATAAAATATTTTAGAATTTTAAAGATAAATTGTTTCCAATGGGGTTTGTCCATACATACATGTTTTGATTGAAATTGAATTATTGGTATGAGTCTAAGCTATTTGATTAAGCTATACCAAAGTTTATGAAAATTCTAAGTATTCTTTGAAATTTTCCTGAACTAAATTGTTTTGGTGCGGAATCATATGATAAGACTGAGGTGAACATCCCAAAATGGGAAACTTTAGTGCGTCCAAGGTGACTATGATGAACAGGAAAAATAATTCTAACATGTAGTACTTGATTAGTACAGGGCATAATGACCTAATCACCCTTTGTGTTCGTAAGTCATGACGGTTTGCTGATGAATTTCTATAAAACCGTTTTGAAAATTAAAAATGAAAGTTCATGGTCTATATGACTCCTCAACATGATTTAAAAATTTTAACTCTTGGGAGTGATGTTTCGGGTATTATGTGATGATGTGTATGAAAGGAGTAAAGTGTAGTAGGCTGTAATTTTGGGAACGAAATTCTTAGAAGAAGGAGTGAACGTGACAACTCGAGAATTTAAACGATTATTAAAATCTTAATTGATTAAATAAAGGTTCAATAATAAGACCTAGACTGGGAAATATAATATTGAATAAGAATTCTGTGAAGGATTTGTACGGATTTAAAAATATTATGAAGAACTTATAGGGATAAGTGTATGAGTGTATATGATTTTGTGTATGTGCTTATATGTGTGTGCAGTATGTGGTTATGGGTCAAGTGATGAGAAAATAAGTGTAATATTAGCAAACCCAAATGTTATGTTATGAACTTCAATGTTCAGTTAGTAAACCCAAATGAATGGTTAGAAACCCTAATTCCAGTTTTGGAAACCCTGGTTTCAGTTTTATGAACCCTAAACCCTAACCGAAATTTTAAAACCCTAATTCAAAAACCCTAATGCTAAGTATAAAGACTTAAGGGTTAAAAGTTATATGTTATATGTGAAAAGACCAAATTACCCTTTCAATTATAGGGAAAATGATGAAAATACCCTTAGTAGGTGTGAAATGACTAAAATGCCCTTTTACTTAAACTTTAAGTAAAAGATTTCATAAATCTTGGAGAGTCACCAAGCTAAGTTTATCCCATGTGTTTAAAATCTCACCAAATTAGATTTCTTTCCACCTTGCAACCACTACATACATTGAATCAAAGATTTGGGAGATTAAAAGTAAGAAAATATCTTACTTTTAGTTTTCAAAAGAGCCAAGACCTTTCTATCTATCTAACCTTCAAATTTGGGGAGTGAATGTAAGACCCCAAATTTTATGAATAAAGATTAAATTTTTCTCGAAATTTAATTTTAAATATTATGGTGTGGATTTAATATAATTTTATAGTTGTGGGTAATATTTACATATTTTGCAAAGTAAGCAAGTTGTTATAAAATATTCGATTGGTCGGGGAATATTCATTTTAACAGGGAATATTCGTACGACGGCAAAATCATTAGTGGACCCCATAACAGAATTATTTTTGGAGTTAAAAAATGATAGAAATATATCTTTATAAAAATACCGACGAAAGTTTTACCGTTAATTATTGAAATACCCGGTGATAAAAGTACTGTAATACGCGTGGTTGCATAGTAGCACACAGTATTGATTATTGATGCTTACGTGAGAAGTCACTCAGTTATACTCAATTATTGCTACAGTAATTGCTGCATAGTATCTCACGTTATTTGATTCAATTATTGTCAATATTTTATATTATTAAATCAATAATTAAGATGACAAGTTATTCATATTATTTGCATTATTGATAATGTCTAGAAAATTCTATCGAGGAAAGGGGTTTGGTCACCTAATTACGCGCTAATAGGTAGAAATCCTTATCGGAAAGCCCCCTCTTTCTTGGGAATGATCTAGTTGTTACTATTGTAAGTTATATTATTAATGAATAAATTTTGTTAAAAATATTGAGTGAATTTTTTATGAAGTATTTGTTGTAAGTTTGGCGTATTATTTGAACCCCCACTTACCCATTTTTCAAAATTATCAGTAGCAGTTATCTCAGTTTTGTTATATATATATAGTTTTGAAAAAATTCCAGGGGTAGGGGGCTTTGTCTTGGGAGGAAGTAAGAATTTTTATTATATATATATTACAATAAGTTTTATTTTTTATGAAAAAATAGAATATATTATATTTTATTATGAATAGTGTTTGAAAAGTGTTTGCATAGTGACTGCATAGTAAAATCAGAAACTTTTCAGTCGAACGCCCGTGATTTTGTATAAATTATTGTGTAGTCCGTGATTTTTCCTAAATAGTATCCTTCCATTCTCCTATAAATAGGATACTTAGTTTAGAATTGAAACTCATACCAGAATCAGAAAATTCTTCTTCTATAATATTTAGCGTATTTCTTTAGAGTTTAAGGAAACTTTGAGCGTGGAAAACAATATAAGTTTTCTTCAAGAATATCACAGCCCTATCAGTCAAAAGTACTCTCTTTTTTAGGTAAGGGATATTATTTTTATTTAATACTCGTAAGAAATAATATTTTTTTTCCATACTCTATAGTATGTAAGTAATATTATTTCGTTTTACATTCCGAATTCTACACTCATTTTGTTAAAATATTGCTTTTACACTCCTTGAAATTAGTGAAATATCCTTAAAATTTGTATTTAATCTAGTATCATTCCACTAAAATATTTTTCGGGACATTCTTAATAAGTTTTAATTTTTTATATGTCGGGGTACTTGTGACGACCCCAAAAAAGGTATACATCGTCCATCTTGAGTCGCCAAATACATGGTACATAAATCAAATACAAACTTCTTTAACACAACTGTCGTGTAAAAATACGACAAAACATCTCTGACCGTCACTCTATTCCCTGACTAGTCCCGGCTACGTTCACATTTCCTGAAGAGAACAATGAAAGCAAAAGGGTGAGCTCAACAAGCCCAGTACGAAATATTATGACTAAGATAATGCTGAATAAATTATCACTAGCCTTTAACGGTGTTTAACTGATAAAAAACAAGAAACATCAAGTTTAACTACAGCGGAACAAGCAATCCATTAGTAGAGTCAAGTAGAGCATGATATCTACTATCTTCTATGATTGAAAAAGTTTTTCATCCACTTTATCTATGATGACCAGGGTATGGGTATGGTTTGAAGAAATTCCGAGGACAGAATTCTTATAAGGGAGAAAGGATGTGACAACCCAGAAATCCGGATTGTCCCGAAATTAAGATTTAAAGAATTAGTTATTAATAAAATGAATTTTTATTAATACAACTATGTGCTATGTGTTTATTAACCAGGAGGATTCTGGCTACGAGCTAGACTGAACGAATAGGAATTTTTAAGACGAAAATAAAATTTTTCCGGAGATAAAATATTTTTGCAGAAAAAATTGAAATAGGAACTATTCACCCGACGAAACCTAAGGGTTAGGGTTTGAATAACCTAAGCCTTTCCAAGAATTCGGTATGTCGAAATGACATTCCGTCGAAAGATTTGACTATAATATATCGTGAAAATTTAAGTAAGCCGATAAAAGTTTTTCTCGAAAAATGTGCAGAAATCGAATAAAATAAATATGACGAAAAGTACTGTTATGTACTTTTCACTTATTTAGCTACGTTAGGGGAAAACATGAAGGAAAATGCTTAACGTCAAAAAGTGTTTTTTAGTTTTTCGGAAATCCGAAGAATATGTAAAAGTTAATCGGTAAAGGAAAGACGAAATATACAAAAAAAAAATTGGATTTCGAGAATCGCAGTTTTTAAAACTGTCGAACGAAACCTGAAACTATGAAACTTAAGGGCTAAGTTAACTTAGTCCATAAGTAATGAATAGTAAGGAGGTTAGGGTGTGAAAAGACCAAAATGCCCTAACCTTGAAAATCTATAAATAGGAAGCTTAATCTCATTTGAATGAGATTTTGAAAATCCTATCATTTGAGAGAGAAAGAGAGAGAGTTCGGATGGAAGATGAAAGGGAGAAGAAAGAGGAAAAGTTTGCTCGTGAGCAAACTTTGTCCGACGGAAGGAATTTATGAATGAACGGTAATCCGAATCCTAGTTTCTTCTAATATTCTTTAAGTTTAATATGTTCAATACATAACTTAATGAAGATAAGAAGTAGATAATGTTAATAATGAATTCATATAGTTGAAATCATGAGAAAATGAAGAAATAAGAATTAGAAATTTAGTTTATAAATTTATTAAGGAAGTATAAGTTTCGTAAGGATTTTGAGCCATCCGAATGAATCTTACGAATGAGTAGGTCAAATAAGTAAGGAGTGATGTTCTATAACATCAAATTCCAAGAAAAGGTGAAATCGTAATCCAAAATATCAATTAAAATGAAGAACGAACGAAGAACGCGAAGAACACGCGAAGAACGCGAAGAAAGTTGTTGATGGACAAATTTAGAACCATTGTAGTGTAATTGTTGTTGATCGACAAGTTTAAAACCATCGTGTATAATTTAGATGCTTATTTCTTGGTTAGGAACGTTGGAAACGTACTTGAACAACGGATTAGAATTGAGCTATAACGAAGTTATGGAAAAAATTTCGTAAAAGAAGATCGAGAATTTGAAAGTTAGTAAATGAACCCAAACGTGTAGGGTTTTATAAGAATGTAAAAGAACGTATAAAACGTGAGTCTTAGACTCAAGAACAAACGAGGTCCGAGTTCGGATGACTGAATTACGGACGAACGAACGAAGAACGTTAAGATGAACGAAGGGTGAAGATTAATCCAATTGAATGGCATGTTAACGGATTAAGAACAAAGTTCTATCTGGGGGTAATCAAAGTATGTTAGATAACAAAAAAATGGCTTTGGAACGATCTCGTTCCAAGTTATAACGAAGAAGTTATGAGATTTCGAAGTACGCGTCTTAGAACGACCAAAGACTTCGAAAAAAATTTCGGGAAGAAGGTCTTGGCGCCGCGGCGCCAGTCATGCCTAGAATGGTGGAACTGCAGCGTCAGGCCGGAGGGACACGTATTGCTAACTCACACCGCAGCATGAGTCTTAGTGCTGAGAGTGGTGACGCGGCGCCAGTGCAGAGCAATGCCAGAAATGAGATTTTAAACTGTTCAATTTCTGGGGGATGTGCAAGAAAGAGATACGAACATGTAGTTCAACTAATGTAACACTTAATTGAGTGTTTTAAACCTTTAATGAAGGTTGAACGAAAAGATTAAACGAGATTAAAAGAATGTAATTACGGGTTACGGGACCGATAGCCAGGGACCGTACTCGCAATGAATCGAACGTGAGGGATTGCTATGATGGTGATTCCTTAGACGTCGATGGACGATAGTAATGTATAACATTTTGATGTTATGACATGGTAATGAGAGATAAATGTAAAGCATATAGACGCTGTGAACACAACGTTGTTGCAATGAATGATTGATCTTAGCATACAACGATCAGTATAGCTTTGACATTACGAAAGAATAATGAACATGGGGTTCATGGGATGGATAACGATCGAAAGTGATTAAAACCTTGAGTAAAGGTTGAATGAGAGATTAAGAGACGAGAAACGTAAACGTTGAATACGTAAATGATCCTTGTGAATCGTATTCGCATTGGACAAACGTTCTAAGTATACCATAGATGTTTGACTTAGACGTTGATGAAAGTAGTAAGTATGATACGAATGGTATCAAGAAAGCCGTATCGAATGGTAATAAGATTAATGAAAGCCGAATGTGAGTCGGATAAAAATGAATCCTAAGGTATGACATTTAATTGTCAAAAATCCATAAGGAATAAGAATTGTACTTAACGAACATTATATTTAATAGTTCGTATAAGTTAAGATAAGTTAGGTTGCAGTACAATCGTAACCTTCGACGGTTGACATATGGGAGCTGAGCTAAAAAATTCCTTCAGAGTGCGAAGGTATATACGAAACTGGCAACCGATCTAACTCACTGTGTGGGCAATGTAGACGAGACAGGAACTTGCTTGTTGGTTGTTTGTGGGAAACCACTTAGAGTACCATATGGACTACCAGCAGAGAAGCGATGTGCTGAGTCCTAGAGAAGTTATAAGAAGAAGATAAGAATGTAAATCATCAAAGATGAAGAACGTTTTGAGTAAGACATCTCCGTATGTCATGAAGCCGTAGAATGGTAATGAAAGTTTGTCGCGTAAACTTAGATTGCAAGAACGCAAACCTTAAGAAGCAAAGTTAAGTAAACCAATGCGTAAGTCAAGTATATGACTAATTGGTGTATGTGTTATTTCCTTATGTGTTATAGGGAATGGAATGAACAGTTCAGCATAAGCTGTAGCTGTGTGTAAGGCAAGTTTCCTAACTTCATTCATATTTCAAATGAAACCTAGTTTCTTAAACTTCTCAGATGTTGAACTTGAGAAGTTCTGTCTATGTGCGAATGTGTGATATTTGTACAAGGTGGTAGAACGTATAAGGCCTTGTGCCACAATGTGAACACTTTAGTGTTTCTATGATATGGACTGTTCTGTGATTAAATTGTTCAATAAGAGAATGTTCTGTTTATACATGAACCGTTATTGTTAAGTCTGTGCTATTTATTCTAGCCAAACAGAATGTGTATGAAAGATAGTAGAGAATGAAAGTATTTCAAAATGAATGTGACTAATGTTTCAAAATGATAGGAATCAAGATTATTCCTATTTTTCAAGCTGATTCATAACCTTTGTTCGATTATCGAAGTTTCAAAGGAATGTTAAACTCTTAAAGTTGTTTGTTCAACTGTTAAGACTTGCTGGGAAATTGAATGCTCACACTTGTTTTAAATGAAAAACATTTTTAGCGAACGATTTTAGAATAACTTAAGGATCCTGTATAGATCAAGCTGTCGGTATCCAGATGAAGTGCCATTCAGAATGTGAATGAACGAGAAGATCAAGTGAAGACTTGTAATGTAGAAAGATGAGAATTAAACAATAGAATAGTTTAATGAACGATTATGTATCCTTGGTGGCGGATAAAAGTTATTCGTGTAAGATGTAAAGAATAATGTAATTATCATTATTTGTAATGTGAAAAGTTATAAGGTTTTTAGAACCTGGGATTTGAGAGTGTATGTTGTTATATTTCAGTATATAATGATGTATGTTGGATGAATGATGTACTAGTGACGCACGGAATCCGAGTGTGAAGATAGACCGAATTTTGGGGCGTTACAAGTTGGTATCAGAGCTAATAGGTTATAATCTTAGGTATGAGTACCTAAGACTATAATCATAAATTGAAGGATAAGAAGATCAACACGTGATCACAGTAAATTTTAGTAACAGATGATCTGTTAAATAATGAATGATTCATAGCTAATGCTATGAATGAATTGTACTACGGAGTATTATGGGAAGAAGAACTCAAATTGAGTTGTAAAGGATAGTATACGGATTAAAGAAAATTTGTATTAAGTAAAGAAAAAGTTAGAAGTTCTAAGATTTCGATTGAGGACTCATGTGATAGCTGAGCAGTACAAACCTTCGAATGTGAGGGGGTTTGTGATTACTTAGTTATTACAGTGATAATCATTGGAATAATATGTCGTGATATCAATATGTATATGACGAGAAGGTGAATCTTTTCTCATGTATATAATTGATAGGTAGAGAGTGATAAGATAGGTGCGGGTTCTTGAAACTCATTCTTATGAAAAGTTTGTGACTCATAGTTATATGCTATGTTTCTGATCCCTAAGCATATGGATAGTCCTTGATTTGTTCTTGGATTACATATTGTGAAGATAAGTTCTTAAACACATATGGTTATGGAAAGTTCGAAAACACTTAAAGTGTGGTAAGTTGATGAACTATACTAAGGTATAGGGTTGTTTAGACTGAAAGTAAGTATTTTCAATAGATTTAGCATTGAAGGTGCTAGAGAAGATTAAGTATTATCGCAAGTGAGACAATGAAGGAAGATGGAGAATAGGATATTCCAAGTCATCTAGCTATGCTAGATTTTGAAGTTTCTTGAAATCGTGCTGATGTGCGCGTTTTGAAAATGAATGAATTGGTTCAATTTTTGAAACCAATGGATTTTAAAAGAACTATTCTTGATATGTCTATGCTAGTTGATTCGGCTTGACAGAAATTGATTTTAAATATCAAAATGAATTTTATATCATCAGCGCATTTGATGCAAGGATGGTAAAAGGTTGGAGTTATTAATGCAATTAAACCTGGTGTGGAATTTGATCAGAGGATCATCAACCTGCTACGGTATGATGCATAATGATGAAGTCATAAACTGACGAAGTCCTTAACGTACTATGAAGAGTGCGGTATTATGACGTCATGAAATGTTTTGATGTATTGCAAAAGAATTTAAAGAAGTAGTCGATGTCAATTTAGTTGGCTAGACGAATATTTCAAGTTGATGTCCAATTTATTGTTATGGTCTAAGCTACTTGATTTGGCTAAGATGAATGGTATGTTATGATTAAAAGAAAATAGAGCTTTCTTTGTAAAGTTATGCCAAACTAAATTGTTTTGGTGTGGAATCTGATGAGTAAGTATGAGGTGAACATACCCTGAAATGGGGTTATACGATAGGCCGATCGCCTACGTATGGGAGAGGTAGTTTACCTTCTTTGTGATTGTAAACTTACCGTGTAAGAAAGGTTTACGGCGAAAGGTTGTTTAACCTAGTAAGAGTTCATGGTCAATTTGACCCCTCAGCAAAAGAATGAAATATTTTAAAGGAATCTTTATATTCCTCATTATTCCTTTCACTTCATGATTCATGATAAGTTAGGAAGGGTAGGGAATGTAAGAAAGAGAAGAACTTCTTTGAAGAGAAGTTGAAAAGAAGAGTAAGTTAAAATTTTGAGGGCGAAATTCTGTGAAGAATGGGGTGAATATGATGACCCGGGTATGGGTATGGTTTGAAGAAATTTCGAGTACAGAATTTTTATAAAGGGGAAAGGATGTGACAACCCGGAAATCCAGATTGTCCAGAAATTAAGATTTCAAAAATTAGTTATTAATATAGTGAATTTTTTATTAATACTATTCTGTGATATGTGTTTATTAATCGTTCTATAACCTAGAATGATTATTAATCGGGAGAATTCTAGCTACGAGTTAGACTGAACGAGTAGGAATTTTCAAGACAAAAGTAAAGTTTTTCCAGAGAATAAATATTTTCGGCGAAAAAGACGAAATAAGCACTATTTACCAGGCAAAACCTAAGGGTTAGGGTTTGAATAACCTAAGCCTTTCTGAGAGTTCGGTATGTCGAAATAACATTCCATCGATAGATTTTATGATAATATATCGTGAAAAGTTAATTAAGTCGATAAAAGTTTTTCTCGAAAATCATGCAGAAATCGGATAAAATAAAAATGACGAAAAGTACTGTTATATATTTTTCACTTATTTAGCTACGTTATGGGAAAACGGGAAGGAAAACGCTTAACGTCAAAAAGTGTTTTTCAGTTTTTCGGAAATTCGAAGAATACGTAAAAGTTAATCGATAAAGGAAAGACGAAATATCCAAAAATATTTGGATTCCGAGAATCACAGTTTTTAAAACTGTCGAACGAAACCCGAAAGACGAAACTACAAAACTTAAGGGCTAAGTAAACTTGAGGGCTAAGTTAACTTAGTCCTTAAGTAATGAATAGTATGAGGTTAGGGTGTGAAAAGACCAAAATGCCCCTAGCCTTGAAAATCTATAAATAGGAAGCTTAATCTCATTTGAATGGGATTTTGAAAATCCTATCATTTAAGAGAGAAAGGGAGAGATTTCGGATTGAAGATGAAAGGGAGAAGAAAGAGGAAAAGTTGGCTCATGAGCAAATCCTAGTTTCTTCTAATTTTCTTTAAGTTTAATATGTTCAATACATAACTTAATAAAGATAAGAAGTAGATAATGTTAATAATGAATTCATATAGTTGAATTCATGAGAAAACGAAGAAATAAGAATTCGAAATTTAGTTTATAAATTTCTTAAGGAAGTATAAGATTCGTAAGGATTTTGAGCGATCCGAATGAATCTTAAAAATGAGTAGGTCAAATAAGTAAGGAATGATGTTCTATAACATCAAATTCCAAGAAAAAGTGAAATCGTAATCCAAAATATCGATTAAAAATAAAGAACGAACGAAGAACACGAAGAACGTGAAGAACACGCGAAGAACGTTGTTGGTGGACAAATTTAAAACCATCGTAGTGTAATTGTTGTTGATGGACAAGTTTAAAACCATCATGTATAAGTTAGATGCTTATTGCTTGGTTAGGAACGTTGGAAACGTTCTTGAAGAACGGATTAGAATTGAGCTATAACGAAGTTATGACGAAAATTTCGTAAAAGAAGGTCGAGAATTTGAAAGTTAGTAAATGAACCCAAACGTGTAGGGTTTTATAAGAATGTAAAAGAACGTATAAAATGTGAGTCGTAGACTCAAGAACGAACGAGTTCCGAGTTCGAATGACCGAATGACGGACAAACGAACGAAGAACGTTAAAAACATTAAAATGAACAAAGGGTGAAGATTAAGCCAATTGAATGTCATGTTAACGGATTCAGAACAAAGTTCTATCTTGGGGTAATCGAAGTATGTTAGATAACGAACAAAATGACTTTGAATGATCTCGTTCCGAGTTATAACGAAGAAGTTATGAGATTTCGAAGTATGTTGATGAGTGCATATTATTCATTTAATTTGATTCCATTATATTTAGTTTTATTGCATGTTTCATGTGTATATGAGCTTATTAAGGTGTTTAATGATTTCAAGAAGAATTGGAGCTGAAATGAGAAAAAAGAGAAAATTGCAGAATTTTTAGCATTAAGTTGGATGCATGTTCTTAGCTTGGGACTTGAATTTTATTGTAGAGCTCTTCTTTAGCTTTCTGAAACATCTTTAATCGTCCCAATCGGAGTTCATATGAAAAAGTTATGATATTTTTACTAAACAGACATTGAACCTCAAAGTTTGGAAGTTGTAATTTACACAGTAGTCACTTGGAGCCCGATTTCTACCTTTATTCAGAATGATTCTTTTGATTCTTAGAGAACTTAAGTTGTAGATCTCGTCGATATCTTCGTTTTGATAGGTATCAGGCCCCGTAACTCCTCCTGGATCAAAAGTTATGCTCGTTTTACCAAAGGACGTTGCAGTAGGAAATGAAAATTCGCCCCAGCGAATTTGAGCTGGAAAATCAGGAAATCATGGATTTTTAGAAAGTTTCTAAATGCAGATTTTGGTAGACTTCTACATGGAATTGGATTGATATTTCTATTAGCTTTAGGATTTCCTTTAGACTAAGATTTATTTCCAAATTGAATTCTATTTCTTTATGGAAACTAATTATGATTTGTAATTCCTTTTAGGATTTGGATTTCTACATCCTATAGGATTTAGGACTTTGTCTAGTACTACAAATAGGGGATGAGAGTCGAGGTTTTATTCATTTAATCATTTATTACATTCCCTTATCTACAATATTGCAGGATTGAAGACATGAGCTAAGCTCTTTTTATTCAGTTCTAAAGGGAGGTGAATCCTTGTTACAAGTAATTGATTAATTGAGTATTATTATTTATTCCTTCTTGTGTGAAATTTCTTTTGATAATCTGTTTTCATTGATTGCATGCTAATTGATCTAATTGATTTAATATGGCCAATTGAATTAGTTTGATCATTATCTTCTGCTAGATTAAGAATGGTATTACGTGTAATTGATATCTTTCTTCATCACAAGTAGTAACTTGGTAATAATAATTGTGGACAAGCTTTTGTTTATTGCTAAGATTATCAGAAAACAAGTTAAACAAATCAAGCTTATGTGTTTGTTGCTTGGATTAGCCTAATTCTCTATTTCTTAATGCTTCTATCATATTAAATCTAGAGAGCTTATTCTAGGTTGTATGCTAGTTAGAATCTGGTGGAGAGCTTGTTTCATACAGTGATAATCTAAGCAGAATTTCGGATAGTAGAGCTTATTGTTATCTAGGGCTAATAGTTTCATAGATGGAAAAATAATAATAACTTGATTAATTGATTGTTGTACTTGGTGAAACTGAACTGCAGAACTGAAGTTTTTACATCTTTAATTAATATTATCATTTAATTCTTGTTCTCTTAGTTTAAAAACAATTTTCAAAAACCCCCCATCTTTATTTTTCTATCAAAATAATAGAATAAATATAAAACAAATCACTCTCTGTGTGATCGATCCATGCTTACTACTGTGCTAATTTTTTGAATTTGTAAAGTGAAAGTGAGGTTAATTTAGGAGTTTAAACGACAGCTCCCAAATTTTGGCGCCGTTGCCGGGGAGTGTTATTTGTTTTTATTTATTCTTTGTTTTTATTTATTTTTATTATTTTCTTTTTGTTTTTGTTTTATGACTCAATCCTCTAACATTGTTGACTAAAAATTTGTTTAAGAGATAGAGAAAACTACAGATACAAAAGAAGCTCTTGTTCCATCACTTGAAGTGGTAGAGATGGCGGTGCCACACAATAACAGAACTTTGAAAGAACTAGATACTCCTAATCTGACTCAACCATCTTTTTGTATTGAGTATCCTACTTTAGATGTTTCTTTTGAACTTAACTCCATACTAATTCATCTTTTGCCTATTTTTCGTGGTCTTATAGGTGAAAATCCATGTAAGCATCTAAAGAAGTTCAATGTGGTGTGTTCAACGATGAAATCACAAGGAGTGACAAAGGAGCAGATAAAGCTTAGACTTTTTCCATTCTCCTTAGGGGATTTGGCTAAAGACAGGTTATACTATTTACCATCAAGATCAATACGACCATGGACTGATATTTAAAGGTTATTCCTGGAGAGGTATTTTCCTGCATCAAGAGTTGTTGATACAAGGAAGGAGATATCTGGAATCAGGCACTTCAATGAATAAACTCTCTACGAGTATTGGGAAAGGTTCAAGAAGTTGTGTTCCAGCTGTCCACCTCACGGAATTGATGAACATTACTTGATCCAGTACTTTTATGAGGGGTTGCTATCAATGGAAAGAAGCATGATTGATGCAATAAGTGGAGGAGCACTGGTAGACAAGACTCCAGAAGTTGCAAGGAACTTAATTGCAAACATGACAGCTAACTCACAGCATTATGGAACTAAGATGGATCACACACCACAAAAGGTAAATGGGGTAAACACGAGAGACTTGGAGCAGTAGATTTCTGATTTAACTGCTTTGGTTCAACAAATGGCTGCAAGGAATACGCAAGGTTTTTAGCAAGCTAAACCTCAGTACCACACAAAGAACCAAGAAGTACATGTCAATTCTAAGACATCTATAAAGAATATGTTTAAGGCATTCATGAACCAAACACAACAGTTCATGAGTCAAACACAACAATTCTAGCAGGAGACAAGAACTTCTGTTCAAGATCTAAGGGACCAAGTTGATCAACTTGCAACCACAGTAAGAAGGTCACTTTCTCAAACTATTGAAAATGTAAGTGTTATATGATTAAGATATGATGCAGAGCATCAACAGCAAGGAAAGTCAATACAAAGCAAGTCCGATAATAGTGAAACAAGTAGCAGTGATGTACTCAAGCCCAAATTTCCACCTCTTTCAGCTTATGAACCAAAACTACATTTTCCCCAAGTTCTAACAAGGAATTGGAAAGTTGGAAAGAATTCAACATGGTATACAGAGTCTAATGAAAATTTTTGGAAGAAATGGCAAATAGGGAACAAAAACTTAAAGATGATGAGGAGTTCACTAGTGGAAACCAGTTGGAAGTTCTTGAGGCTACTACTAAATTTGAAGAAGAAATAAGGTATTCAAAGTCTGAAAAGGATGAACAAAAAGACGAGGAGAACAACTGGATAAGTTTTATAGATCTTTACAAAGAGGATATAGGTGATACATCATTGCAAACAATAAAAACACTACATGATACATACCATAAGACCTTAACTATGGAATTGGATGAGGCACATGTCCAGTTCACCACATATGAGACTATAAGGTATCTTGGTATTGTTGATTTTGATTTTTCTACTGATGTTGTTGACTCTATAGTGCAGAAATCTTTTGATCAAGTACAATTATACGAGAAGGATTTGAGGGCTGGAATAAAGCAAAATCATGATCTAAAAGATGCTCTTAATGAAGAATTGAAATTGTTACCAGTCCACTTGAAGTTCACAATTCCAATTACCTAGAATGCGAAGGATGATGTCAAGCCAATGATAATAAATAAGGGCAGCTGCTTGGGAGGCAACCCAAGAACTCAAATTTGATCTCTCTATCCCTTTACTTATTAGTTTTTTAAGTTGCATGTTGTTTTTTCTTCTTTGCATGATTTTCTTACATTGGGGACAATGGTAAGGTTTATGTGTGGGGGGAAGATTTAGGTTTTTATTTTATTAGGGGATATTGATCCGATTTTGATGGGGAATTTGAAAAAAATAATGCTTTTGAAATTTTTCAAAATCTTGGATTTCATGATTCTATTTGCCTATGTGTTCGAAGGTTAAAGTCAAAGATTGAAAATTGATGCAAAAATTCAAAATCTTTTTATGCTTAATTTGTTAATGAATGATGACAACTAAGCCATGATCCATAGTAATTGATTTGAATTGAATTTGTGATACATGAGTACTTGAATATGAGAAGCATTGTCTATGTGCACTGATTTCATGACTTAGAATTGTTTAACTTGCTTATATTGTTACAGAACCATGTGGAAAAAAATGATGAATGAAGAAAAAAGGGAAAAAAAATAAGAAAATTGAAAATCTGGTTCAATGTCCATTGTGCAAAATAATTGGGTATCTAAGCCTCGGGAAGCATCGGTATTCATGCTAAAAAGTGCGATGGATAAAAGCAGCTTGACTAGTTGACTTTTGTGGCCTTTGTTACTTGAATAAGTAAGCCCTTAGGGGTGTATCAACACCTAGCGCCCTAAGATAATCTGATTTGGGAGTCATTGGTGGAAAGTTCGCT
Organism: Panax japonicus; assembly: GCA_020205505.1. Lineage (NCBI taxonomy): Eukaryota > Viridiplantae > Streptophyta > Magnoliopsida > Apiales > Araliaceae > Panax > Panax japonicus. The sequence goes on along the minus strand of CM035102.1, from coordinate 43,553,318 downwards.
AATGGGTAACTCTGAAAAGCCTAAGAAAAGGAGACATTGCACATGTCAAGAAAAAAAATACGAAAAAAAGAAGCATGAAAATACATTCATCTGTGCTAAAAAGAAGGTTCTATGAAAAAAAAATAAAAAGCAAGAAAAATTTGTTATTGGTTATGAGTCAGTGTGCACGGTTTTTGCTCCATGGTAACTAAGTTGAGTAAGTATGATGATTTTGGGAAAGTTACTTATGTGGCTACAATTTGATTTAATGAAATTCATTGGTGAAATGATAAAGTTGGTAATTGTGAGTTAATTGATAAGGCGTTGATTAGATTTCTGCAAATTTAGTGTTGATAGTCATTATTTATATCTTGAAATCTTTTGACACTATGGTTGAATAGAATTTTTTGGAAAACAAACTTTTGGTTTACATGAGGACGTGTAAAAGGCTATGTGTGGGGGAATTTGATGAATGCATATTATTCATTTATTTTGATTCCATTATATTTAGTTTTATTGTATATTTCATGTGTATATGAGCTTATTAAGGTGTTTAATGATTTCAGGAAGAATTGGAGCTGAAATGAGGAAAAAGAGAAAATTGCAGAATTTTTAGCATTAAGTTGGATGCATGTTCTTAGCTTGGGACTTGAATTTTATTGTAGAGCTCTTCTTTAGCTTTCTAGAACATCTTGAATCGTCCCAATCGGAGTTCATATGAAAAAGTTATGATATTTTTACAAAACGGACGTTGAACCTCAAAGTTTGGAAGTTGTAATTTACACAGCAGTCACTTGGAGCCCGATTTCTACCTTTATACGGAGCGATTCTGTCAATTCTTAAAGAACGAAAGTTGTAGATCACGTTGATGACTTCGTTTTGATAGGTAGCAGGCCCCGTAACTCCTCCTGGATCAAAAGTTATGCTTTTTTACCAAAGGACGTTGCAGCAGGAAATGAAAATTCGCCCCAGAGAATTTGAGCGGGAAAATCAGGAAATCTTGGATTTTTAGAAAGTTTTTAAATGCAAATTTTGGTAGACTTCTACATGGAATTGGATTGATATTTCTATTAGCTTTAGAATTTCCTTTAGACTAAGATTTATTTCCAAATTGAATTCTATTTCTTTATGGAAACTAATTATGATTTGTAATTCCTTTTAGGATTTGGATTTCTACATCCTATAGGATTTAGGACTTTGTCTAGCATTATAAATAGGGGATGAGAGTCAAGGTTTTATTCATTTAATCATCTATTACATTCCCTCATCTACAACATTGGAGGATTGAAGACACGAGCCTAGCTCTTTTTATTCAGTTCTAAAGGGAGGTGAATCCTTGTTACAAGTAATTGATTAATTGAGTATTATTATTTATTCCTTCTTGTGTGAAATTTCTTCTGATAATCTATTTTCATTGATTGCATGCTAATTAATCTAATTGATTTAATATGGCCAATTGAATTAGTTTGATCATTATCATCTGCTAGATTAAGATTGGTATTATGTGTAATTGATATCTTTCTTCATCACAAGCAGTAACTTGGTAATAATAATTGTGGATAAGCTTTTGTTTATTGCTAAGATTATCAGAAAACAAGTTAAACAAATCGAGCTTATGTGTTTGTTGCTTGGATTAGCCTAATTCTCTATTTCTTAATGCTTCTATCATATTAAATCTAGAGAGCTTATTCTAGGTTGTATGCTAGTTAGAATCTGGTGGAGAGCTTGTTTCATACAGTGATAATCTAAGCAGAATTTCGGATAGTAGAGCTTATTGTTATCTAGGGCTAATAGTTTCATAGATGGAAAAATAATAATAACTTGATTAATTGATTGTTGTACTTGGTGAAACTGAACTGCAGAACTGAAGTTTTTACATCTTTAATTAATATTATCATTTAATTCTTGTTCTCTTAGTTTAAAAACAATTTTCAAAAACCCCCCATCTTTATTTTTCTATCAAAATAATAGAATAAATATAAAACAAATCACTCTCTGTGGGATCGATCCTCGCTTACTAATGTGCTAATTGTTTGAATTTGTAAAGTGAAAGTGAGGTTAATTTAGGAGTTTAAACGACAGCTCCCATATGCGTCTCAGAACGACTAAAGACTTAGAAAAAGTTTATGGGAAGAAGGTCTTGGCGCCGCAGCGCCAGTCATGCCTAGAATGGTGGCACTGCAGCGCCAGGTCGGAGGGTCACGTATTGCTAACTCACGTCGTAGCACGAGTCTTAGTACTGAGAGTGGCGCCGCGGCGCCAGTGCAGAGCAATGCCAGAAATGAGATTTTTAACTTCTCAATTTCTGGGGGATGTGCAAAAAAGAGATACGAACATGTAGTTCAACTAATGTAACACTTAATCAAGTGTTTTAAACCTTTAATGAAGGTTGAACGAAAAGATTAAACGAGATTAAAAGAATGTAATTACGGGTTACGGGACCGATAGACGGGGACCGTAGTCGCAATGAATCGAACGTGATGGATTGCTATGATGGTGATTCCTTAGACATTGATGAACGATAGTAATGTATAACATTTCGATGTTATGACATGGTAATGAGAGATGAATGTAAAGCGTATAGATGCTGTGGACGCAATGTTGTTGCAATAAACGATCGGTCTTAGCATACAACGATCAGTATGGCTTCTATATTAAGAAAGAATAATGAACATGGGTTCATGGGATGGATAATGATCGAAAGTGATTAAAACCTTGAGTAAAGGTTGAATGAGAGATTAAGAGACGAGCAACGTGAACGTTGAATACGTAAACGATCCTTGTGAATCGTATTCGCGTTGGACGAACGTTCTAAGTGTACCCTAGTTGTATGACTTAGACGTTGATGAAAGTAGTAAGTAAGATACGAATGGTATCAAGAAATCTGTATCGAATGGTAATAAGATTAATGAAAGCTGAATGTGAGTCGGATAAGAATTAATCCAGAGGTATAACATTTAATTGTCAGAAAGCCATAAGGAATAAGAAATTGTCTTAACGAACATTATATTTAATAGTTCGTATAAGTTAAGATAAGTTAGGTTGTGGTACAATCGTAACCTTTAATGGTTGACATATGGGAGCTGAGCTAAATAATTCCTTCAGAGAGCGAAGGTATATACGAAACTGGCAACCGATCTAACTTACTGTGTGGGCAGTGTAGACGAGATGGGAACTTGTTTGTTGGTTGTTTGTGGGAAACAACTCAGAGTACCATATTGACTACCAGCAGAGAAACGATGTGTGCTGAGTCCTAGAGAAGTTATAAGAAGAAGATAAGAATGTAAATCAAAGATGAAGAATGTTTTGAGTAAGACATCTCCGTATGTCATGAAACCGTAGAATGGTAATGAAAGTTGGTTGCGTAAACTTAGATTGCAAGAACGCGAACCATAAGAAGTAAAGTTAAGTAAACCAATGCGTAAGTCAAGTATATGACTAATTGGTGTATGTGTTATTTTCTTATGTGTTATAGGGAATGGAATGAGCAGTTCAGCGTAAGCTGTAGCTGTGAGTAAGGCAAGTTTCCTAACTTCATTCATATTTTAAATGAATGCTAGTTTTTTAAACTTCTCAGATGTTGAACTTGAGAAGTTCTGTCTATATGCGAATGTGTGATATTTGTACAAGGTGGTAGAACATTTGAGGCCTTATGCCACAATGTGAACACTTCGGTGTTTCTATGATATGAACTATTCTGTGATTGAACTGTTCAATAAGAGAATGTTCTGTTTATACATGAACCGTTATTGTTAAGTTTGTGCCATTAATTCTAGCCAGACATAATGTGTATGAAAGATAGTATAGAATGAAAGTATTTCAAAGTGAATGTGACTAATGTTTTAAAATGATAGAAATCAAGATTATTCCTATTGTTCAAGATGCTTCATAACTTTTATTCAGTTATCAAAGTTTCAAAAGAATGTTAAACTCTTAAAGTTGTTTGTTCAACTGTTAAGACTTGCTGTCCAATTGAATGCTCACACTTGCTTTAAATGAAAAACATTTTCAGCGAACGATGTTAGAAGAACTTAAGGATCCCGTATAGATCAAGTTGTCGGTATCCAGATGAAGTGCCATTAAGAATGTGAATGAGCGAGAAGATCAAGTGAAGACTTGTAATGTAGAAAGATGAGAATTAAACTATAGAATAGTTTAATGAACAATTATGTATCCTTGAGGGCGGATAAAAGTCACTCGTGCAAGATGTAAAGAATAATATAATTATCATTATTTGTAATGAGAAAAGCTATAAGGTTTTTAGAACCTGGGATTTGAGAGTGTATGTTGTTATATTTCAGTATATAATGATGTATGTTGGATGAATGATGTACTAGTGACGCACAGAATCTGGGTGTGAAGATAGACCGGATTTCGGGGCGTTATATTGTCGCTAAGACTCAGCTTAATAAATAAACCACATCATCGAATCATCCCTGCACTACGTGCTAAGGATATTCATGTAATCATCAATGGTTATGATTATACCGAATAATCCTTGGTCATAATCATACCAACAAGTGTCCATCAATGCACTACGGACCAATGAGGATTTTTACCACATCATTTGTAACATTGCGGGTCATGGTTATACCAAATGATCCCTGGTCATAATCATACCAATCAATAGTCCATGTATGCCCGAAAGCCAGAGATGACTTTCATCTCAATATAAGTATGAGGATAATGATAATGATATAAGCATTAATCAAACAAAATCAAGGATAAATATTAAAGACTTAAAATTTATCTAGAGTTTGAAAATATCCAATTTGTCAACATGATAATGCTTTGTGGAGTAAAATTCAAGAATAATATTTAAGTATCAAAAATAATTTGGACAGAAAAGAAATATATATTTTTGGGTGAATAGTACATCGTGAATAGTACCTTGGTATGAAAAGTGCCCTAAATACCCGAGTGAATAATATTCGAGTGAATAGTAACTAGGTGAATAGTACTCTGGCATGAAAAGTGTCCTGAATACCCGAGTGAATAATATTTAAGTGAATACTAACTGGGTGAATAGTAACCCATAAATAGTAACTCATGAATAGTATTTTGGTATGAAAAGATCAATAATTATCAATTTAGCTCAACATAATTTTTTTATGAAAAGATACTGGATGAAGCGCAAATATCAAGGATATTCTACTAATTTCACAGAGTATAGAAGCAATACTTTAACAGAATGAGTGTAGAATTAGGAATACGAAACAAAATAATATTACTCACATACTACAATGTATGGAAGAAAACATTATTTCTACGAATACTGGAAAAAATAATATCCCTTACCTTAGAAGAAGATTGGATACTGAAATAGTGAAGTAGCAGACTTCTCTTTTTCTTTCTCTCTATATCTTCTCTCTCTATAATTGCTCTTGTGAGTCTTAGTGAATTGGTGAGAATAAAAGAAGAATGAGCTTCTATTTATAGGAAAATATAATTTTGATAATTGCAAGTTTTGGGGCTCGAAATATTATAGTATAATACCTTCATCTTTTCCATCATTTTTAATTTAGTCCTACATGTATAATCAAACTTGCACCACCTCCCCTAATAGTACATCATGTGAATCAATAGTACATTCTTGTGAATCAATAGTTATATACATGTGAAAAAAATAGTTACAGTATAGTACCTTCATCTATACCACTATTTTTAATTTAGTCATGCAAGTATTATCAATCTTGCACCAACTCCCCTAATAGTACATCCATGTGAATCAATAGTACATACATGTGAACAAATAGTTATAAGCATGTGAATTAATAACAATTAATTACTTATTTATCTGATTAATTACCCGATTGGTCAATATAACCTCCAGAAATAAATTATTATCGAAATAAATGTCGATTTCCACAAACACAAATAATCCCAACACCATGGAAATATCAATTTCAACTTTAATCAATACGAAGTTATTCATCATTAATATTATAACTCATAATATTTATCAACCAGATTATTCCCACAAAATAGGCTGTTTTTCGATAAGAATTTCTCCCTATTAGCGTGCAATTGGGTGACAATAATATAAAATATTATGCAGATAATATTGTGACAATAATTGAATCAATAATATGAGAGATATTATGCAGCAATTACTGTAGCAATAATTGAGAATAACTGAGTGACTTCTCACATAAGCATTAATAATCAATACCGTGTGCTACTATGCAACCACGCGTATTACTGTACTTTTACCACCGGTTAGTTCAATAGTTAAACGGTAAAACTTTTGTCGTTATTTTTATAAAAAGATATTTCTGTCATTTTCTAACTACGACAAAACTTCTGTTGTGGGGTCCACAAATGATTGTGCCGTCGTACGAATATTCCTTGTTAAAACGAATATTCCCCAACCAATCGAATATTTTATAACATCTTGCTTAGTTTGCAAAATTTGTAAATTTTACCCACAACTATAACATTATATTATATCCACACCATAATATTAAAAAATATATTTCAAAAAAAATATTCTTTATTAATAAAAGTTGGTGTCTTACAACCTCCCCATCTTATGAAATTTTATCCTCGAAAATAGGGTACATACCTAGTATGTCGAAGAGGTGAGGATACCTTGAATTCATTTAAGATTATAACTCCCAGGTCATTTCCTCAACATCGTGGTTTCTCCATAAAAATTGGACTTGGGGTATAACCTTGGAGCGTAGAATGTGATCCTTCTTATCCAAGATTTTAATAGGTACCTCTAAATACGTTAAATCTTCTGTTATCTCGTCTGGTTCTAATTCAATAATGTGGTTCGAGTCTTTCACATATTTACTTAACATAGATATGTGAAAAACGTTATGAACACGAGACATACTTGGCGGTAAGGCGAGTCTATAGGCCACAGTTCCTACTCGATCGAGGATTTCAAAGGGACCAATGAATCGAGGATTGAGCTTTCCTCTTTTTTCAAATCTTGTAACTCCTTTCCATGGAGCAACACGTAACAACACATGCTCTCCAATATTGAATTCCACGTCTCTTCGATGAAGATCAGTATAACTCTTTTATCGATCTTGTGAGGTCTTAATAAGTTGCCTAATCATTTGAATCTTTTTTGTTGTCATGCATACCAATCCTGGTCCCAACAACGTTGCTTCACCCACCTCATCCCAACATACTTGAGAACGACACTTGCGTCCATACAACGCCTCGAATGGAGCCATGCCAATACTTGTTTGATAACTATTGTTGTAGGAGAATTCCACCAATGGCAAGAACTTGTCCCAACTTCCTTTGAAGTCAAGGACACAGAGTCTTAATAAATCCTCAAGAGTTTGAATAGTCCTCTTCGACTGCCAGTCCAGTTGAGGATGATATGCCGAACTAAATCATAAATCTGTACCCATAGCTTTTTCCAAACCAACCCAAAATCGTTAAGTGAATCTTGGGTCTCAATTAGAAACTATGGATACTGGAATACCATATAGTCTTACAATCTCATTTATGTATAAACGAGAAAGACGTTCAAGTAAATAAGTTTCTCGTATTGGTAAGAAATGAGAATACTTGGTCAATCTATCAATAATGACCCAATTCGCATCTATGCCTTGAGAAACCTTGGGAAGACCAGTAACGAAATCCATGGTAATGTGCTCCAACTTCCATTATGGAAATTCAAGTGGTTGCAATGGACCTTTTGGCACTTGATGCTCCGCCTTGACTCGTTGACACGTTAAACACCTTGAGATTAACTCCGCGATCTCTTTTTTCATATTGCTCCACAAAATATATGTCGAAGATCACGATACATTTTAGTACTCCCAGGATGGATTGCAAATGGTGCGTTGTGTGCCTCCATCCTGATTTTATATTTCAAGTCAGAATCGTTAAGAACAAAAAGTCTGAAGTTAACTCATAATATTCCTTCTTCATCAATTCTTACTTCCAAAATAGCACATTCTTGCACTTTCTTCTTTATACGCATCTGCTTCAGGTCTGTAGCTTGACCATCTTTAACTTTATCGATTAAAGTCGGTTCTACTCGTACATTTTCCCTCATCACGTGCGTCCTTGGAGTCTTTAACTCTATCTCCATCCTTTGTAAGTCATACAAAATGGACCTTTACGTTGACAATATCGCACTCGTACCCGCATATGATCTTCTACTCAATGTGTCAGCAACTACGTTCACTTTTCTAGGATGGTATTGAATGGTATGATCGTAATCTTTTAATAGCTCGAGCCAACATCATTTCTGCATGTTGAGTTCCTTTTGAGTGAAGAAATATTTGAGGCTTTTATGATCCGTATTGATCTCTACTTTCTCCCCATACAAGTAATGCCTCCAAATTTTAAGCGCAAAAATGACTGCTGCCAACTCTAAATCATGAGTAGGATAATTCCTCTCATATTATTTGAGTTGTCGTGAGGCATAGGCTATGAATTTCCCATGTTGTATGAGAACACATCTTAAACCTTTGCCTGAAGCATCGGTGTATATGACAAATCCCTCTGAACCAGATGGTATTATCAAAACAGATGCTGAAATAAGTCTCCCCTTAAGTTCTTGAAAACTCTTCTCACATTCCTTGCTCCAATCGAATTTTTCATCTTTTCAAGTCAGCTGAGTTAATGGAGTAGCGATTAGAGAAAATCCTTCCACGAATCTCCGATAATAACCAGCTAGGCCCAAAAAGCTACGTACTTTGGTCACTAACTTAGGTTTCTCCCAACTTTGAATTGCTTAAATCTTCGCTGGGTCAACAGATATTCCGTGATTTGATATCGCGTGCCCAAGGAATGCTACTTCCTTAAGCTAGAACTAGCATTTCTTTAACTGGGCGTATAACTTGTTTTCACGAAGCTTTTGGAGAATAAACCTCAAGTGATGCTCATGATCTTCATGGCTTTTGGAGTATATGAGGATGTCATCAATAAATACAACCACGAAATGATCCAAATATTCTTTGAATACTTGGTTCATCATATCCATGAAGGTAGAAGTAGCATTAGTCAATCCAAAAGACATGACTAGGAATTCATAATACCCATACCAAGTTCTGAAAGCAGTTTTTAGAATGTCATCAGTTTTAATCTTAAATTGATGATCTCCAGAACAAAGATCGATCTTTGAAAAGAATTTAACGCCTTGCAACTGGTCAAACAAGTCATCAATTCAAGGCAACAGGTACCTATTTTTGATGATGACATGATTTAACTCCTGATAATCAATACAAAGTCACATACTTCCATCCTTCTTCTTTACGAATAGAATAGGAGCACCCCAAGGAGATATACTTGGACGAATGAAACCGATGTCTAACAACTCCTATAGTTGGATTTTTAACTCCTAAAGTTGGGTTTTTAACTCCTGAAGTTCAATAGGAGCGATTCGATATGGGGCTTTGGAAACGGGTTTTGTACCGGGTTCAAGGTCGATATAAAATTCGATTTCACGCCTTGGGGGTAGGCCAACAAGTTCTTCAGGGAATACGTCAAGAAATTTATTAACAATAGAAATATCATTCAAATCTGACGTATTTTTATTTAAATCCGTGACAGGGGCTAAGAAAGCTTAACATCCGTTTTTTATTAAACAAATAGCTTTATGGCTTGATATGATAGTGATTAAATTTAGTGGTTTGGTAGCTTGATTTCGCATAATAGGTTGGTTAGGAATACGAAAGCTAACAACCTTACGAAAATAATCGATTTTAGCATTATGAGTAGTTAACCAATCAATCCCTAAAATCAAATCGAATGTAAATATTTTTAAAGAGATAAGATCGACAGGTAACAGCGGTTACCAATTTGATCAAACAAAACTTATAAGCAGTGGATGTATTGAAGGTTTCTCCCAACGGAGTTTCAACAAATAAATCAAAGTCTAATTTCTCCGGAGTTAAATTTAAACGTTGAGCGAAAGTAGGAGAAATAAAAGAATGGGTAGAACCAGTATCAAATAAGGTATAGACTTAGCTAGAGTTTATGATTATCTTACCCGTGATCACCTCGTTTGGATTCCTCACTTTTTGGGATGTTACGAAGAACGCTCTCCCTTGAACTACCGGATTTGTCTTCCCTGAAATGGCCTTTAGTGCCTCCGTTCAAGATGGACTTGTCTTCGCTGCAAGACCAAATCGGGCTAGGTGACCTTCTCTTCCACAATTATAACATGCTTTGGACTGCATCGTGTAGTTTGGACTAATGTGTCCCTCCCCCTCGCATTGTAACATACGACCGGCGGTCATTCTCCTTCCTTAACAACAGGTGTTAGTGTTGACATCTTTCCATCATTATTGAATCTCATCTTCTTAAAATTTCCACTTTTATTATCTTGGCCATGATTACCACCGAAGTGGTTACCATTTCTGGCATGTTGATTCCATCCATGTTTGTTGTCACCGCTTTGATGACTGCTACAACTTGTATTATCAACATGCTAGCTACTCTCTCTTTGTTGGGTTGACTTATTATCGTGCTCAAATAACTGGGCCCTATTAACAACATCTGAATACAAACACAGTTTATGAGAAATGAGGTATTGACGTATTTTGGGTCTCAAATCTCACAGAAACATTCGCGTTATTCTCTCCTCATTATAAAACAAATGGGATGTGAACCTGAACAACTCGAAAAACATAGCCTCGTACTGCGACACGGTCATATTATTTTTCTCTAACTTGATAAACTCCACCTCCTTCATGTGACGAATACTTTTGGGAAAGAACTTGTCGTTGAACAGCTCTTGGAACTTCTCCCAATACATTTTGAGTGTGGCAGGCTGAGTACGCTTCAGTAATTCCCACTAGTAATCTATTTCTCCTCTCAACATGAAGGTGACAAAGGGAACCTTTTTCTCCTTCAAGCATCCCAAGACTTTAAATATCTTGGTGATCTGCTTTATCCACGTCTCCGCCTTAAGTTGTTCTGGCTTTCCCCAAAACTCCGATGGTCTCAGCTCCTTGAATTGCTTAGCGATGACCATCTGCGAGTTGCCAGTGTTTCCACCTGCATTTTGAACAGGAGCCGCTCTCGCCTGATGTTGCATTAATTTTATAAAGCCTCTGAACATCCCATCATTCATCATTTGATTGATGTTGTTGTTTACCTGAGGATTATTTTCTTCTTGTTGTACATTATCCTGGGTATTGATCGTTGGTGACTCAACGGTCTCATGTGCTTCATTGCTGATATCTACATTTTCAGATGTCAATTTCAAACACAGACATAAAACAAGGGTTAATTGACATGTCACATATTATTCCTATACTCTGACCGACCAATTAAATACAAAATAAACTTAGGTAGGTCATACTAGCGAAGGAATTCCCCTTCTCTCCCTTCCTAGATCTTGTCTCACATCTCAGCCAGGGATCATATCCCTAAGCTTTGATACCAACTGTGACGCCCTCAATATAGGTATACATCACCCATTTTGAGTCACCAAATACATGGTACATAAATCAAATACAAACTTCTTTAACACAACTGTCGTGTAAAAATATGATAAAACATAGTTGAGTTTTTACATGAATATTGTCTCATAGAAATTATCCAAACTCAAATTCAATCCTCAGTAAATTTATCATCACACTAAGTAGTGAGGACTACTAAAATAACCATCTCGGACCGTCACTCCATTTCCTACTAGTCCCGGCTACGTTCTCATTTCCTGAAGAGAACAATGAAAGCAAAAGGTTGTGCTCAACTAGCCCAGTAAGAAATATTATGACTAAGATAATGCAGAATAAATTATCACTAGCCTTTTATAGTGTTAAACTAATAAAATATAATAAACATCAAGTTTAACTGAAACAAAATAAGCAATCCGTTAGAAGAGCTAAGTAGAGCATGATATCTACTATCTTCTATGATTTAAAAAGTTTTTCATCCACTTTATCACTGAGACTCAGCTTAATAAATAAACCACATCGTCATATCAGCCCTACACTACGGGCCAAGGATATTCATGTAATCATCAATGGTCATGATTATACCGAATAATCTTTGGTCATAATCATACCAACAACTGTCCATCAATGCACTATGGGCCAATGAGAACTTTTACCACATCATTTATAACATTACGGGTCATGATTACACCGAATGATCCCTGGTCATAATCATACCAATCAATAGTCCATTTATGCACGTAAGCCAAAGATGACTTTCATCACAATATAAGCATGAGGATGATGACAATGATATAAGCATTTATCAAACGAAATCAAGGATAAATATTAAAGACTTTAAATTTATCCAGAGTTTAAAAATATCCAAATTTTTAACATGATACTTCTTTGTGAAGTAAAATTCAAAAATAACATTCATGTATCAAAAATAATTTGGACAGAAAAGAATATATTTTTTGGGTGAATAGTACCCCACGAATAGTACCCTGTGAATAGTACTTTGGGAATAGTACATGGGAAAAGTACCCTGACATGAAAAGTGCCCTAAATACCTGAGTGAATAATATTCAAGTGAATAGTAACTGGGTGAATAGTAACTCGTGAATAATACTCTGACATGAAAAGTGTTCTGAATACCTGAGTGAATAATATTCGAGTGAATAGTTACTTGGGGAATAGTAACTGATGAATAGTATTCCAATATGAAAAGATCAATAATTATCAAGAAAACTCAGAATATTATTTTCATGAAAAGATACTGGATGAAGAGCAAATATCAAGGATATTCTACTAATTTCATGGAGTATAGAAGTAATACTTTAATAGAATCTGTGTAGAATTAGGAATACAAAACGAAATAATATTACTCACATACTAAAGAGTATGGAAGAAAATATTATTTCTAGAAAATATTGAAAAAAAAAATATCTCTTACCTCAGAAGAAGACTGGATACTGGAATAGTGAAGTAGTAGACTTCTCTTCTTCTTTCTCTCTATAGTTCCTCTCTCTATATCTTCTCTCTCAATAATTTCTCTTGTGAGTATTAGTGAATTGGTGAGAATAAAAGAAGAATGTGCTTCTATTTATAAGAAAATATATTTTCGATAATTGCACGTTATGGGGCTCGAAATATTACAGTATAATACCTTCATCTTTTCCTCCATTTTTAATTTAGTCCTACAAGTATTATCAAACTTGCACCACCTCCCCTAATAGTACATCATGTGAATCAATACTACATTCATGTGAATCAATAGTTCTATACATGTGAAAAAAATAGTTAAAGTATAATACCTTCATCTATACCTCTATTTTTAATTTAGTAATGCAAGTATTATCAATCTTGCACCAACTCCCCTAATAGTACATGCATGTGAATCAATAGTACATACATGTGAACAAATAGTTATAAGCGTTTGAATTAATAGCAATTAATTGCTTATTTATCAGATTAACTAGCTATAACCCGTGCCTGAAGGCACGGTGTAACGAAAAATTAAATTAAAATTTGAAAAATATTACATTATCTAAAGACACATATCACCACAACAATTAATACATACTCAATCATCAATACATATCCAACCACCAAAACATCGAGCTAGTTAACATCAAGAAATTTCGGCAAAATTTCTTTTATAAATAAATATCCAGAAAATTCTAAACCTGTCTACAAAACTTATAATCATCATTACATATCCAAACCACAAAAAAAATTATCATTTCATACCCAAAATCATCATAACCATGTATAATTAGTTAACTTTACAAAATACGGAACACACAATCATCAACACATATCTAACCACCAAAACATCAAGCTAGTCGCTACTAATTTCAAAAAATTCGACAGAATTTCCTTTAAAAATAGATATCCAGACAAATATAAACATGTCTATAAAACTTACAATCATCCACACATATCCAAACCACTAAAAAAATAATCATTCCATACCCAAAATAATCATAACCATGCATAATTAGTTAAATTTACAAAATACAGAACACAAAAAAATACATATATGAAGAAATTAATACATACTCAATCATCAACACATCCAACCACCAAAATATCAAGCTAGTCGCTACTAATTTCAAGAAATTTCGGCAGAGTTTCCTTTAAAAATAGATATCCAAAAAAATCTAAACATGTTTGCAAAACTACAATCATCCATACATATCCAAACCACCATAAAAACCATCATTCCATACCCAAAATCATCATAACCATGTATAATTAGATAACTTTACAAAAGACGAAACACAATGAATACATACATGTAGAAAATAGAGAAACAACATGTTGAGTATAAGACCCTTTACTTTACAGCTTACACCATGTATCCTTCAATATATACTTGAAAATATTTGAAATTTAAAAATTATCGAAATATGTGAGTCAAAATTAAACAATTGTAAATCTGAAACATAATGAGAACACATATTTGTATGTAGGGGGAATGAGAGAGAGAGAGCTCTGTGTGTGGTAGAATAGATAGAGGGTTTGAAATTTGAATAAACTGGAATGAGAGAGAGAGCAGCTGACGTAAATTTTATGTGACATTTGTCTATTTTCTCTCTCCGCTCTGTTTTATATTATAGATTACTCGATTAGTCAATATAACCTCCAGAAATTAATTATTATCAAAATAAATGTCGATTTCCACAAACACTAATAATCCCAACACAACAGAACTATCAATTTTATCTTTAATCAACAAGAACTTATTCATCATTAATATTATAACTCACAATATTTAACAACCAGATTATTCCCAGGAAAGTGGGGGCTTTCCGATAAGAATTTTTCCCTATTGGCGCGCAATTAGGTGACCAAATCTCTCCTCAACAGAACTTTCTAGACATTGTCAATATTATAAATAATAATATGAATAACTTTGTCGTCTCAATTATTGATATAATAATATAAAATTTTATGCAGATGATACTGTGACAATAATTGAATTAATAATATGATAGATATTATGCAGCAATTACTGTAGCAATAATTGAGTATAACTGAGTGACTTCTCATGTAAGCATCAATAATCAAAACTGTATGCTACTATGCAACCACACGTATTACTGTACTTTTACCACTGAGTAGTTCAACAGTTTAACGGTAAAACTTTCGTAGTTATTTTTATAAAAAGATATTTCTGTCCTTTTCTAACTACGACAAAACTTCCGTTGTGGGGTCCACAAATGATTGTGTCGTCGTACGAATATTTCTTGTTAAAACGAATATTCCCTGACCAATCGAATATTATATAACATCTTACTTACTTTGTAAAATTTGTAAATATTACCCACAACTATAACATTATATCATATTCACACCATAATATTCAAAAATATATTTCGAGAAAAATTATTCTTTATTCATAAAAGTTTGGGTTTTATAGTACTATTCATGGGTATTATTCCCGAAGTACTATTCACCCGGGGTACAATTCATGATAAAAACTGATTTCTTTTCAGTCCAAATCATTTTGATACAATATTATTCTTGAATTTTACTCCACAAAAAAGTATCATGTTGATAATTTGGACATTATTGAATTTTGGATAAATTGAATTATAGATCTTTAAAAATTGAATTATAAGGATAATGTTACAAATGATGTGGTAAAAGTCCTAATTGGCTCGTAGTGCATTGATGGACAGTTGTTGGCTTGATCATGACTATTGTTGATAACACCAATATCCTTGGCCTGTAATGCATGCATAATTCATCGACGTGATACTAATGAATATCCGTGGCCCGTAGTGCATGGATAATTCAGTGATGTGGATTATTTATAGAACTGAGTCTTAGCGATAAAATTGATGATAAACTTTTTAAATCATAGAATATAGTAGATATCATGCTCTACTTGACTCTTCTAATGGATTGTTTGTTCCACTGCAGTTAAACTTGATGTTTATTGTATTTTATCAGTTTCACACTATTGAAGGCTAACGATAATTTATTCTGCATTATCTTAGTCATAATATTTCTTACTAGGCTAGTTAAGCTCACCCTTTTGCTTTCATTACTCTCTTCAGGAATTGAGAACATAGCCAGAACTAGTCGAATTGAGTTTGGATATTGTCAAGAAGATAATATTCGTATTAAAACTCTCAGCTATGTTTTGTCGTATTTTACACGACAGTTGTATAATTAAGTTTGTATTTGAATTATGTACCATGTATTTGGCGACTCAGAATGGGTGATGTATAACTATTTTGAGGGCATCACAGTGAAAATGAGTGTTATGGTAAGCTAAAATCAACCCTTAACTCACCAAGATCATATCATTAAGATTAGAATCAGGATTTGACCATTAAAGAGGTATAAACCCTAATCTATGTAAATCTTTATTGTAATAACCTAAGATTTCGAATAATCTGAATTTTAAGAAAAATAAATTTATTTAATATTGATATTGACTGTTAATATTTTGTTGTGTATCTGTGATATGAGTCTCGAGAAATAGACAATTTGTGTATTGATTGAAAAATAAGAGTAGAGTTTTGCTTAACAGCTTTAGAAACCCTAACCCTAATTATTGATAGGGATTTGATAGAAAATATAACTAAAAAAATTATATTGATAAGTACATGTTTGTACTGAAGAGAAATTTTGATCAATGATAGATCGGATAAGGTTTAAAATTAATAAACCCCAATAAGAGATTAGAAATCCTAACACGCAGTTAGAAACCTTAATCGTATGACGAGAAACCCTAATTTTAAAACCGAGAATCCTAAACCCTAATTAGGAAACCCTAATCCTAATTGTCAAGCCTAATGTGTTTATTAAACATTAATATGATTAGGAAAATCTAATATAATTAGAAAACCATAATTGTAATTTAGAAATTTTAATTTTTCTAATTAAAACCCTAATTAGAAATTTTAGAAATTAAAGTTGTAAAAACTAAGGGTTAGAACCTTAGGCTTAAACCCTATTGGTTAAACCCTAAAGATTTGGACAAATGTCAAGTTTACCATTAAAATTTCAAGATTAATGACCAAAATGCCCTTTTTACATTTTTAATTATGTAACTTGTATAATCTGCTAAAGCTTTAGTTGGTGACCAACCACATTGACTTTGTGACTTCAAATCTCCAGCAATATCAGTCCATTACTTCAGATTTTAGCAACATATCATAATATATATAGATTCGAGAGAGAGAAAGTCTAAAAATATAAGTCATTTGCTCTCAAGCTCTCACCAACTCTCTCTCTCTCACCAATACCTCCGAATTTCTCAAGTAGTTCAGTCACAAAACATCTCTCTTAAACACCTAGATCAAATTTGGAGAGCTAAGTTCTAAGATTTAAAGCTAGAAGGTATAACCTTAACTTTTATTTTGATCTTATATAGCAAGAAAAAGTTCGTGTTTTTGTGTTTATATTAGTGTTAAAAGATGTTTTTAGTTGATCTATGATGATCCATTATGGATCCATATCATTAAATGACTTTAAATTGGTGTTTTTCAAAAAACTGTTCTTGAACTCAAAAAGTAGTCTGACAACGTAATGTCAGGGGCTGTAAATCTTTGTCTGTTAGTGTTTTGTGTTGTTTTAAGTTTTGGATCGGTAGTTTGTTATGTTGTCTGTGATCTGGAACTATAAACACAGTTATCACATGTCTAAATTTCATTTTATTCTTGGTCAAAACCCGTTGACCGGGCATGACCAGTCAAAATCTAGGCAACCCAAAAATTTAAAAACCGAGTCTGACAACATTTTATAACAACCAGATCTGTCAAGTGCTATGTGATATATTGATGTTATGATATCTATGTTGTAGCCTGTTATATGTTCTTTGATTACATGGCTTTAGATCGTGTAGATAAACAACAGGTCGATCGTAGCAGGTGGTCAAAGTAGACCACTCGCAATGATTTTACGTTTCTGGAAAAACCCATAAATAGTTTGACCAATTTTTCTGACAAGATTTGACCGTGTCATAACCTGCGGAACTGTTGTTTTTGGACTGAGATCTTCATATGTCGTTGTTCCTTGTCAGGTATACTACTAGTATGAACCATAAATCCACCAAAATATTGAACAAAACTGAGATTAAATTGAACTAGAAAGAGGCACCACGAACTGCTGGGTTTCTGGAAAAATCCAGAAACGCTCTGACAGTAGGTTTGCAAGTCCAGATCTTCTTATTGGTTTGTTGTATGATTGAGATGATGATTGATTCATGTAGTGTTACATAAACACTACATGATCAAAAATGACCCCTTGATTAGCCGGCTGTCAGTGTTCTTGAGCTCAAGAACAGCTATAGTGACAGAGAGTGTCGCTATAGCCATTAGCGACGGTTTTGAATAATTCTAATTTTTGATTTTTCCTGAAAAAAATTAAAAATAGAAAATAAATTATAAAATTACAAAAATGGTTCTACAAATTATTTTAAATTATGAAAAATAATTTTTGACTACTTGGGATATTTTTCATTAATATTTATAATTATTTAAATATTAATGGTATTTAATTTATTTAATTAGTATATTAAATAAATTAGAGAAAATTGATTTTAATATTATAAAAATTAATTTAAATAAGAATAAAGTATTTAAAAATATTTCGAGTTATAAAATATAACTTTTAATATTTTAAGAGAATTTTTATTAATAATTTAATATTAATGATAATAAATTTATTTAATTATTATATTAAACAATTGATTTAAAAATGATTTTAATATAATAAAAATCATTTTAATGAAGAATAAAGTGTTTAAAAATATTTTTAATTATAAAATTTAATTTTCAATATTTTTGGAGAATTCTCATTAATAAATTAATATTTATGATATTAGATTTATTTAATTAATAAATTAAATAAATGATGGGAAAAGGATTTTATTAATTTAAAAATTATTTAAAATGAGAAAAATGATATAAAAATATTTTAAGTTATAATTAATGACTTTTAATATTTTGATAAGAATTTTATTAATATTTAAATATTAATGGTGACGATTTAAAAATGATTTTAATTATTTTAAAAATCATTTAAGTAGAATACTAATGAATTAAAAATATTTAAATTTATTAACAATAACTTTAATATTTTGACAAGTATAACATTAATATTTTTATATTATTAATTATTAATGATAATAAGATTATTTGATAATAAAATCATTTGAAAATGATTTCAGTGTTCAAAAAATTATTATAAATTATAATAATTGTTTATAAATTATTAACAGCTTCTAAAAAATATTATAAATGATATATGAATTATCTAATATAATATTGAAGCTTAGAGACCAAGTTTAATTGGCAATAAATATGTAAATTGTCGGATAGGGTGACCAGTACACCGAGAATAAGCCAAAGTCCAACAAGACTGAACTAGTTAGACTTGTTAAGTGTTTATATAGGTTATAAACACTTATGTGACTATGTTGTAATGTGCCTAGGAAAAGGTTTGACTGTAAATTACAGTGATACATGTTATAAATTATTGTGCTAATTGTGAGACCGATATCATTGGTTATAGGTCTTTCGAATGCCGATAAGTTTATTGTGTAGCAGTAATCAACAGAGAAAGCAAGTTTCCTAACTTAACATTGACTTATATCTATTTAAATACTATAGTGGTTAATAATTGTTGATTAGACCACGTCCAAGAATTTATTGTTGATTATTCGCAGTTAGTTCATGTTTATTAATTGAAATTGAATCAATGATTCTGAAAATATATATTCGTAGAATAACTGTTGTTGGATATTTAAATCCGTATAAGCTATTATTGACAATACAGATAATTCATGTCTATTGTCGAATTGTGTTGAGAAATGTCTTAGCTAATTTTTTTGGCTAGACGAACATTTATTAGAACTTGATAGGTTAGAGAACAGAATTCAATTATTATTGGCAGATTGATGCCAATTATTTCGGCTAGATCGAGAAAGTTACTAAATATTAAAATCATTGAATTTCATTGTTAAATCAAATCTTGATTCTGAGACTGAGAAAAACAACCTTTTAAACAAAGGGAACATTTTATTGGTCATATATTCGGCCTTTGCGCCCGTGTAAATATTATGCATAATATAGGGTACAAGGAGTTGGCCGCTCTAAGTACTTGCAGAGGGGTATGATTTAATCTTTATGGTTATCCTATACACCTGGGTATATCAAAGTCAAATCTTTGATAGTTACTCGAAAAGAGAAGTTCAAGATCCAATGGATCACTCAGCATAAATCTGGAAAACTTTCCACTTTATTAATGCGTAGAATTGATTCTTGATTATTCAATAGAATATCGTAGAAACTTTGAAAGCGTTGTACTCTTTTATTATAAGATTATTGTGTTCCATAGAATGTGAGAAGACTTGTTAATTAGTTATTAAAGCTTTGTTCAGCTTTTTCAAAGTTTGTCGAACTTTGGTATTATTCTATCAAATTATATAGTTTATTCTTATTGATTTGTATACATTTATTATATGTCTTAACTTGCGGGGCATATTTGTTGCTCACCCTTGCTAAATAAAACTTTTCAACTAGGGACGAAGTGGCATGAGGTGTTATGAAGTACAAGGGCAAAGGCATTGTAATAAATTAGTTATGAATAACATTATTATATGTTATGTTTGTAAACCCTTTTTGGTATATCTAAAGGGTATGTTTGTAATGTTAAGGTTAGATGACCTGGGACTGATGTATTAACAACATATGTTAATGTGGTATATATTACTATTTCTATATGAATGGGTAGTTAGATGTTATTATATTGTGGATCGTGAGCACCAAACTCGGGGGTCAGGTAACCCGGATTTGGGGGTGTCACATGTTGGTATCAAAGTTGTAGGTTATAAACCTTAAGTGGGGTGGGGAAAACCTAGGAATATAACCATGAGCGAGATAGAGAATACTCGTTTAGAGTACTAGGTGAGAGACTGATAGAGTGTATCGATAGTGAGATATGTGGACACATAGTGTGAGAATTTCGTACTGGTAAAGTACTAATCAAGTTTTTTAAATTGATTGTAGGATGTCGAGAGGAAATGAGATGAGTACGGAGAATCCAGCAGTTGTTGCACCAGTGCCAGTAGCCGAGGTGCCGGCACAAAGTGAGTCACTTGAAGAAGTTGGAAAAGATGAACCTATGATCAATCTCGGGAGTGATCATGATGATTATCCCGAGATGTATCTGAGTGGTGATGAGGAGGCGTAGTCTGAAGAAGTTAAGGTAAAGAAAGGGAATAAGACTAAAGTTGGAGAGAAAGATCAAGAATTTGCAGAAGTTGAAGAACTCTAGAGTAAATTATTTCTCTTAGAGGAGTTGTGGAAGACGGAGCGAGCGTTATGCAAAATGACTGAAGAACGGAACGAGCTGAAGGCGCAGGTGGAAAGGATGAGGACTAAAGGTGGAGGATCATCTAAAAGAACAATCAGGAAAAAGAAAAGGAAAAAATAAGAGAAAGAGAGACAACGACATCGATAATTCTAAAAATTCAAACCCGAAGAAGAAGCAAATCTGCAGCAAGTGTGGAAAGACTCACGTGGGGGAATGCATGATGTGGAAGAACGTGTGCTTCAATTATAAGCAGGAAGGATATATTTCTTTACATTGTCTTAAGCTAAATATGAGGAAGTGTTTTTAATGCGGGAGGACGGGTCACAGATTCAACAAGTGTCCCAACAAGAAGAAGACTTGTGAAGGGAGTGGACGGTAGATAGCTTAAGATTAAGCGGTAGTATCTTTTGGTTGTAGGTTATGATATTAAAGCTTGTAATATCGAGAACGATGTGTGAACATATGTAAATATATATGCTTGTATGAATGAAATCTTTATTTTCTATATGAATATAAGATTAAGATTAAGTTGTGAGTTCTTAAAACTCATACTTATGTTAAGTTTATGACTCATAATTATATGAAATGTTTCTGAACCCCTCAGCGAATGGACACCAAAGGTCTGACTAGGATAAGTTCATACACTCATATAGTTATGGCAAGTTCCTGAACTCCTAAGTGTGGTAAGTTTGACGAACTGGTAATAGTTATGTGTGAATGAAGAATTGCAACTTTTTGTCTAAAGTTGTGAATGTTAAATCCTGATATTTATGAAAAAAAGATAGTTATATGTGTTAAGTACTAAATGTATTATGTGCTATTTGAATAAATATGGGATTATATGAGAACTATGTGTTGAATTCTTATTGTGTTAAGAATTTGCGTAGAAAAAGAGAATTAATGTAAGATTTTTATTTAAATCAGATCATGCCGCCTAGACGACAAAATAAAAATCAAAGAGAAGAACGGTCACTGAATAGTGAAGGAGGTCAAGCGGACCCGATACATAATTTTGTAGATATGTTAGCCCAAGCTATGGAAAATAGAGCTCCAGCAGCAAAAGCAAGAGCGAGAGAATAGCCAACTGATAGATTGAAAAATTTTAAAGACTTTAAAGTGGTGGGACCGCCAGAATTCAAAGGAACCATGGATCCAATTGAAGCCCAAACTTTGGTGAAAGAGATGGAGAAAGCATTCATTATTGTGAGGGTGGAAGAAGAGCAAAAGATAGCTTTTATAACATATTTGATGAAGGGAGAAGCCAATTACTGGTGGGAGACTAATCAAGCGAGAGCTGGTACAGTAGTGGTGACTTGGACAAGATTCAAGGAGTTGTTCTTTGAGAACTACTTTTTGTCGAGTATGTAAGCTCGGATGGAATTTAAGTTCTTATAACTAAAGCAGGAGAATATGTCAATTTCTAAGTATGCTGTCAAATTCAACGAGTTAGCAAGATTTGCACCTCATCAAGTGGATACGGAGCTACGAAAGGCAAGAAGTTTTGAGAATGGATTGAAGCCGAGTATATACAACAAAGTAGCCGTATTACAGATAAATACGTTCGTGACTTTGTTGGAGAAAGTGTTAATTGATGAAGGAGGGAGCGAAGCTGCATCTCGATTTCATCAAGAAAAGAAGAAGAAGACAAATGATAGATGAAGCAGTGGTGGTAGAAGATAGAAGAGAATAGGAAAGGGAGGGAGCCATGTGCAACTTGTGGGAAGAATCATGCGGGAGTTTGTCTAAAGAAGAAGGGAGTTTGTTACAACTGCGGGCAAGAGGGACACATGTCACCCAATTGTCCCAATTTGAAGAAGATACAAGGTTGCTTTGTGTGCGAATCTACTGATCATATGCTTTGAAACTTTCCCAAGAGGAATGGGGAGAAGGAAAGTGTCAACAAGGGACCCGGTAGCAGAACCTTGGTGATTCGAGGACCTGCACAGCCAGGAAGAACAACGGCCCGTACATTCAACAAGACGGCGTAAGATGCAGTGGTTGCTCAGGAGGTGATAATAGGTAATTATTTCACTTAGAATTTAAATTACGCGAGTAATCTTGGTTAGATATTACTGTGAATTGTTTTCTTGTATAGATCCAAGGACGGTGATAATAATGAATTGCTGCTACAACTTTAAAAGATTGTAGAGAATAAGAAAGCGGTGATTCCTAGGACGGAATCCTTTTAAGGAGGGGTGAATGTGATAACACGAGATTTGGAATAATTCGAATTTTATGAATAATTTTTTTAAAATATTGATATTGACTGTTAATATTGTGTTGTGTATCGTGATACGAGTCTCGAGAAGTTGTCAATTTGTGTATTGACTGATAAATAAGAGTAGAGTTGTGCTTAACAGCTTTAGAAACCCTAACCCTAATTCTAGATAAGGATTTGATAGAAAATATAATTAAAATAATTATATTGATAAGTACTTGTTTGAACTGAAGAGAAATTTTGATCAATGATTGATCAGATAAGGTTTAAAATTAATAAACCCTAATAAGAGATTAGAAACCCTAATCTCATGATTAAAAACCCTAACGTGCCGTTAGAAACCCTAATCGTATATCGGGAAACCGTAATTTTAAAATGGGGAATCCTAAACCCTAATCCTAATTGTCAAGCCTAATGTGTTTATTAAACGTTAATATGATTAAGAAAATCTAATATAATTAGAAAACCCTAATTGTAATTTAGAAATTTTAATTTTTCTAATTAAAACCCTAATTATAAATTTTAGAAATTTAAGTTGTAAAACCTAAGGGTTAGAACCTTGGGGTTAAACCCTAAGGGTTTGGGCAAATGTCGAGTTTACCCTTAAAATTTCAAGATTAATTACCAAAATTCCCTTTTTACATTTTTAATTATGTAACTTGTATAATTTGCTAAAGCTTTAGTTAGTGACCAACCACATTGACTTTGTGACTTCAAATTTCCAGCAATATCAGTCCATTACTTCAGATTTTAGCAACATATCATAATATATATAGATTTGAGAGAGAGAAAGTCCAAAAATATAAGTCATTTGCTCTCAAGCTCTCACCAACTCTCTCTCTCTCACCAATACCTCTGAATTTCTCAAGTAGTTCAGTCACAAAACATCTCTCTTAAACACCTAGATCAGATTTGGAGAGCTAAGTTCTAAGATTTAAAGCTAGAAGGTATAACCCTAAATTTTATTTTGATCTAATATAGCAAGAAAAAGTTCGTATTTTGTGTTTATATTAGTGTTAAAAGATGTTTTTAGTTGATCTATGATGATCCATTATGGATCCATATCATCAAATGGCTTTAAATTGGTGTTTTTCAAAAAAACTGTTCTTGAACTCAAAAAGTAGTCTGGCAACGTAATGTCAGGGTTGTAAATCTTTGTCTGTTAGTGTTTTGTGTTGTTTTAAGTTTTGGATCAGTAGTTTGTTATGTGGTCTATGATCTGGAAATGTAAACACAATCATCACATGTTTAGATTTCATTTTATTCTTGGTCAAAACACGTTGACCGGGCATGACCAGTCAAAATTTGGGCAACCCAAAAATTTAAAAATCGAGTCTGAAAATGTTTTGTTACAACCATATCTGTCAAGTGTTATGTGATATATTGATGTTATGATATCTGTGTTGTAGCATGTTATATGTTATTTGATTCCATGGCTTTAGATCGTGTAGATAAACAACAGGTCGATCGTAGCAGGTGATCAAAGTAGACCACTCACAATGATTTTACGTTTCTGGAAAAACCCAGAAACAGTTTGAACAATTTTTCTAACAAGGTTTGACCGTGTCATAACCTGTGGATCTATTGTTTTTGGACTGGGATCTTGATATGTTGTTGTTCCTTGTCATGTATACTACTAGTATGAACCATAAATCCACCAAAATATTGAATAGAACTGAGATTAAATTGAACTAGAAAGAGGCACCACGAACTGTTGGGTTTTTGGGAAAACCCAGAAACGCTCTGATAATAGGTTTGCAAGTCCAGATCTTCTTGTTGGTTTTTTGTATAATCGAGATGATGATTGATTCGTGTAGTGTTACATAAACACTATATGATCAATGTTTAACATTGCCCAGAACATGTATGTATTAAGAACTAATCATGGTCAAATTTGACCCATTGATTAGCCGGCTGTCAGTGTTCTTGATCTCAAGAACACCTACAGTGACAGAAAGTGTCACTATAGCCATTAGCAATGGTTTTGAATAATTCTAATTACTGATTTTTTCGGAAAATAATTAAAAATAGAAAAAAATTATAAAAATTACAAAAATGGTTTTAAAAATTATTTTAAATTATGAAAAATATTTTTTGACTATTTGGGATATTTTTCATTAATATTTATAATTATTTAAATAGTAATGGTATTTAATTTATTTAATTAGTATATTAAATAAATTAGAGACAAATTATTTAAATATTATAAAAATCAATTTAAATAAGAATAAAGTATTTAAAAATATTTTGAGTTACAAAACGTAACTTTTAATATTTTTAGAAAATTTTCATTAATAATTTAATATTAAGGATAATAAATTTATTTAATTATTATATTAAATAAATGAGTTAAAAATAATTTTAATATTATAAAAATCATTTTAAAGAAGAATAAAGTGTTTAAAAATATTTTGAATTATAAAATATAATTTTCAATATTTTTGGAGAATTCTCATTAATAAATTAATATTAATGATATTATATTTATTTAATTATTAAATTAAATAAATGATGGAAAATGATTTTATTAATTTAAAAATTATTTAAAAATGTGAAAAATGATTTAAAAATATTTTAAGTTATAATTAATGAATTTTAATATTTGATAAGAATTTTAATAATATTTAAATATTAATAGTGATGATTTAAAAATAATTTTAATTATTTTAAAAATAATTTAAGTAGAATATTAGTGAATTAAAAATATTTAAAGTTATTAACAATAACTTTAATATTTTAAAAAGTATAACATTAAAATTTTTAAATTATTAAATATTAATGATGATAATATTATTTGATAATTAAATTATTTAAAAATAATTTCAGTGTTTAAAAAATTATTATAAATTATAATAATTGTTTATAAATTATTAAAAGCTTCCAAAAATATTATAAATGATATAGGTTATAAACACTAATGTGGCTATGTGGTAATGTGCCTAGGAAAAGGTTTGACGTTAAATTACAGTGATACATGTTATAAATTATTGTGCTAATTGTGAGTCTGCTATCATTGGTTATAGGTCTTTCGAACGCATATAAGTTTATTGTGTAGCAGTAATTAACAGAGAAGGCAAGTTTCCTAACTCAACCTTGAGTTATATCTGTTTAAATACTATGGTGATTAATTATTGTTGATTAGACCACGTCCAAGAATTTATTATTGCTTGTTCGCAGTTAGTGCATGTTTATTAATTCAAATTGAATCAATGATTCTGAAAATATATATTCACGGAATAATTGTTGTTGGATATTTAAATCCGTAGAAGCTATTATTGAAAGTACAGATAATTCCTGTCTATTATTGAATTATGTTGAGAAATGTCTAAGCTAATTATTCTGGCTAGACGAACATTTATTAGAACGTGATAGGTTCGAGAAGAGAATTTAATTATTATTGATAGATCGATGCCAATTATTTTAGCTAGATCGAGAAAGTTACTAAATATTAAAATCATAGTATTTCGTTGTTAAATCAAATCTTGATTCTGAGACTGAGAAGAATAACCTTTTAAACAAAGGGAACATTTTATTGGTCATATATTAGGCCTTTGCGCGCGTGTAAGTATTATACATAATATAGGGTAGAAGGAGTTGGTCGCTCTAAGTAATTGCAGAGGGGTATGATTTAGTCTTTATGGTTATCTTATACACCTGAGTATATCAAAGTTAAATCTTTGATAGTTACTTGAGAAGAGGAGTTCAAGATCCGATGGAACACTCAGCATAAATCTGGAAAACATTCCACTTTGTTAATGCGTAGAATTGATTCTAGATTATTCAATAGAATATCGTAGAAGCTTTGAAAGTGTTGTACTCGTTTATTATCATATTATTATGTTGCATAGAATGCGAGAAGACTTGTTAGTTATTAAAGCTTTGTTCAGCTATTTCAAATTTCCTCGAACTTTGGTATTATTCTATCAAATTAGATAGTCTGTTCTTATTGATTCATATACATTTATTGTATGTCTTAACTTGTGGGGAAAATTTGTAGCTCACCCTTGCTAAATAAAACTTTTCAATTAGGGACGAAGTGGCAAGAGGTGTTGTGAAGGATAAGGGCAAAGGCATTATAATAAATTAGTTATGAATAATATTATTATATATTATGTTTGCAAACCCTTTTTGGTAAATCGAAAGGGTATGTTTGTAATGTTAAGGTTAGATGACCTGGGACTGATGTATTAACAACATATGTTAATGTGGTATGTATTACTATTTCTATATGAATGGGTAGTTAGATGTTATTATATTGTGAATCGTGAGCGCCAAACTCGGGGGTCAGGTAACCCAGATTTGGGGGTTTCACATTTATAATTTATGCTAATGATGTGTTTTGATGTTTAGATATGTGTTAGAAGATGTTATTTAGTGATCTATGATGTTACATCATGGATCCATAACATCTAAGTGCAAGAAAATAGAATTTTAAGAACTGATCATGAAATCTAATTTTGTGTCATGACATCCTAATGTCAGGGCCCATAGATCTTTGTGTGTTAATTGTTAGGATAAATTAGTGTATTCTTCATGTTCTCTGCCATGAGGAGAGTAGACTAGAGCTGGAATCAAATCCATACCTTGTCTAGATCTCAAGATATTAATGGTCAAACATGGTTGACCAGTCATGAAAACTAATTTATGGAAAACCCAGATTTTTCTAGAATGTCTGATAGTGATTTTGCAGGGCTTAAATCTTGCTGATGTTAAGTAATTAGGCCATGTAAGTGTATAGGGTTTGTAGACTGACATATAGACTATAAAACCATGCCCTTGGAACACTTAGATCATTAATACAGTCAAACATAATGATGGTTAAAGTAGGGTTGACCAACTAACTCGGAAGAATTCTTCAAGAACAGGTTTTTGACAAGCTTTGACTGTCCTATATCTTCATCTGTGATGTTGTTTAGCTACAAAAGTGTATTACTCTAGTACCTTGACATACATACTACAAAGTTGTGACACTTTAACACACTGAGTAAGCCTATAATCCAAGATTTAAAGGCTAGAAAATGGACCCTTGAACTGTTCTTATTTTTTGGGTAACCCAAAAAATGACGAACAGTTCTGACAAGACTTTTGATGCTTTATATCTTCATGATGTGAAGTAGTTTGACCCAAACTTAGTTTGTACCTATACTATCTATTCAGTACACCTTTTTCTTGATCTTGGACAACCCTTCGCCTGATGACCTTCTATCCCACAAATAAAATAGACACATTGCTTTGGATTGGGACAATAAGGAGAGAAATTTCCCTCATATCCGCAATTGTAGCAAACATTTTCCCCTTTCACGCATACACCTTCATGTTTCTTGTCAGAATTTTCACACCTTTCTATTCAGTTAATTTTTCCTTAGTTGATATCAGGATTTCCTATATCACGGTCTATCATCTTTCTTTTTCCCTTCTTGTTCAGAGTTGCGCACGCTTTGTTGCTTTTAGCTCCAATATGGTCAATTTGGATTTTAAGCTTATCTTGTTCTTCCATTGTTTTTATTAATGCTTTCCGCAGTTGACTATTTAGTAGTTTTTCTATTTCCCATAACTTTTCCAAAGATGAAACTTGGTCCCGCAGATTCTGCACTTCGGTTGATGCTTGATCAGCTCTAACTTTAGTGTCTGAATCATTATCTGTTAGTTCCACAATTTCCAGATCTGGTACGACATTTTCCACAATAACCACCTCATCGAGGTTGCTTTCACTTTGAGCCTCTATTTCAGCTAGTGGCTTTGATATCGGCTCCTTCTTTACGATCCGAGGGTATCCTAATCCTTTTTTACCTAACATCTACAAACATAAATTATCCTAATTAGCATATAATATATACACATAGCAAATAATAGTTTTATATAAGTTATCTTTTAGTTTATTTGACGATGAATTTATCCGATTCATCTCTTTTTAAACTCTATACGAGTTATTTATATTTTTAACATTTCCCTCTATCCTAAGGTTATAGCCTAAGGTTTATCCCACCTAAGGTTTCTAACCCTATAGCTCTGATACCATGATGTGACGCCCCCAAATTCAGGCACTCAAAACCCAAACTCATTCCTTCACGATACCATTTTTATGAGCGGATTAATACTAATAAAAATAACAATATAGATTATCAAATTTAATTTACATATTATCAGAGTTTAATTCTTAAGTACGAAACCTTTAAATATTCATTACCATACATGATAATTAATATATATCATTTTTATCATAAAGTCGAACTATTACATAGGATAGCTTAAACATTCATTCAACGACCTTCCTTTTTCCCTTGTTCTTGGCAGAGCCTTAAGATTGTTCACATTTAACTGAAAACATTTAAATTAAGCAAGGATGTGCATTTGAGCGCCCAGCAAGTAATAACAATTAATAACAATTAGCTGAACAAATTAAATGTTTTCTTTGAACGATACTTCTACAACGAATCAATAGTTGTGAAGTAAGCTGAACCAATATTAAACGACATATCATTTTGATTTCAAATTTTTGAAACTACGTACTAACTATAAATGAGGATCAATCTAAAGACTATGAACATTATTTTTTATTTTCGAAAAAGTTAAACAGAACTTCATCTGTAAACCGTCATAACTTACGGGCACAGGGGTGATCAGCCCGTTATGCCCTGTATTGATCAATAATACATTAGAAGAACGATATTATCGTTCATCCTTTGTCCGCCTTAGCGCATAAAAATTTCTCATATTTGGGATGTTCATAAAAGTCTTGAATCCAAACCAAAACAATTCGGTTGAATAATAATAAAGTTTTATCTTGTTTAACAACAATTTTAGATTTATGTCTAGCCGGATCAAATAACTTATACGGCTTTTAACTCAACATATATATACTGGACACCTATGATTACGTATCAACATGTGATAAAATATAATGATTATCCAAGTGAGGACACTTGTATAACCATGTTTAGAAATTAAAGAACAGAATATATATCTTGATCTACAATAACAGGATAAAGGAAATTGTACAACAATTATAATTTAATAACTTACTTATACAGAATCATTGCATAAGTATATACAAAAGTTAAAATATTTAAATAATTGAAAAGAATAGTTAAGATATTATCTTACGCATGTCCATTGCATAAAGTAAATGCAAAGGGTTAGATACTTACCTGATCTGCTGGTTATAGTTATGCAACTTAGTTTTATCTTTTTTATCAAGCCCTATCATTAATAAGACCATTCGTTCGATTAGAATCACATACTATAGCACATAGCACTGCCTATTGTAGTCAGCACATAACTTAATCACATTGTCATGAAAGTTTAACAACCATTGAATCACAAATAAACATTTATGAAGTCAACTTATCTAAGTCCAGATCAATTTCTAAAATATGTCGGTGTACTGACAACTTTATCGGGTATTTATCGAGTCTAAGACTATAAAGTAGTTCAATATCCATTAAGTATCAGTCATAATATTTTTTATGGCCATATAATAATTTTTAAATAATTATTACAATATATCATAATTTTTGAAATACCAGAATCATTATTAAATGATTTAAATATTAAATAATTTCATTATCATTAATATTTAATTAATATTAAACTATTAATGAAACCATTGCCAAAATATTAAGTTATTTAAAATAACTTAAAATATTTTTAAAGTACTTATATTACCCTTAAATGATTTTAAAAACAATTAAAATCATTTTTAAATAATTACCATTAATATTAAAATATTAATTTATTATTTGTTCAAATATTAAAAGTCATTAATTAGAACTTAAAATATTTTTAATTCATTTATATCCCTTTTAAATGATTTTTAAATGAATAAAATTATTTTTAAACTAATTATTTAATATATTTATAAAATAAATTTAATATCATTAATATTAAATAAAATCTACCTATAAATACTAAAAGTTATATTTTATAACTTAAAATATTTTTATTAATTTATTAATAAAATTCATCACATAATATTAAAAGTTATTAAAAATAACTTAAAATATTTTCTTATAACAAAATATATTTTTAAATGATTTTTCATGTATTAAAATCATTTTTAAATAATTTATTTAATATTAAAATTAAATAAATGAAATATCTTTAATATTCCAAAAATATTAAATATTTAAGAAATATATTCAAAATTATTAAAATATAATTTTTGGACTTCAAAATAATTTTTAATAATTTATTTTGTTTTATAATAATTAAAGACTAATTTTTTATGATTATTTAATAAAAATAATAATTTTTTAAATAAAGTGTCGCTGAAGACTGCCTATAGCGTTAGAACCGTCGCTATAGGTGTTCTTCATGTTCTTGATGAAACCCAGATCTTCATAGCAGTGAACAAGTGAGCAACTTTGACCAAACAATAAACCCTGATCATGTTGTTTTTGGACAAGATGTTGGTCAGATCTTGTAGTGCTAGTTTAAGACTACACGATCCAAAAACAAACATTGCAAAACAACATCATACTAACGAGATCTAAGCCTTCAAAGTAGCTGTCAGAGTTGTTCTTCATTTTCTAGGTTACCTAGAAATGAAAAAAAGTTCGACCAACCACTTTTGGGCTTCCACAACTTGGTAATCTTATGTTGTTTTTGTGATTTAAAAGCTGCAGTGTGAAGCTAACATGTAAAATAGTAGATCTATCACAAAACATCACAAAAACAACAACAGATCAAGCAGATCCATGTCGGTCAAACCATGTCAGACGACATGTTCAAGAGTTTTCTGGGTTACCCAGAAAACGGCTTCCATGATCGTCTGGCCTAGTTTGACCGTCCACTAAAATCATCCAATTTGATATATAGGAGATTTTAAGGCATAAACATGCAGTCCGTATACTAGACTACAACCTGAATGCAACAAAAACAACAAACAAACAACAGCCATAAAGATCAAAGGCGCTCAAGAACTTCTTGTCAGACCATTCTGGGCAAAATCTGGGTTACCCATATTTTGTCCAGTCATGGTCGGTCAATGGGGTTTGACCACCCATATCTTGCCACATGTTTGTGGTTTGACCTTGAATAAAATTTCAAATGATAGATCACATAAAAAACTACAAATATCAACCTTTAAACCAACAAAAACATAAAGAGACTGAGATCTATGGGACTTGACATTAGCTTGTCAGACCATTTTTCTCAGTTTTCCAAATTATAGAGATCTTACGATTCAAGCATCTAGATGTTATAGGTCCACTTTCTACCAACCCAGATCATTGATTAACACTATATACTACACATTTAAACATAAAAATCTAACATCTAGCATGACATTCAAGATCAGATTTGACTTAGGGTTTTATACCTTTCTTAAGCTATGCTTGAATTTGGCTTTCTGATTTTTTTACTGGAGGTAGTGGAGCTTTGTTTTGTGACTGAAATGCCTTTAAAATTCGTGGGTTTTGAGAGAAAGAGTTGGTTGAGTGTTTGTAAGTAAAATGAGCAAAGTTAGTAGCATTTCTCTCTCTTGATCTATATATATAATTCATATGCAAAGTATTTGGATTATGTAAAGGCAAAGTTGCTGAATTTAGTAGCATATGGATAGGTTTAGGGTGGTTCACAAACTCCAATAGGGCAAACTGTACAAGTTAACTTCAATAATACACATAAGGGTATAATGGTCATTTTTCATATAATTCTAATGTCCTTTTTGTATCTTGGCAAACCCGTAGGGTTTGACCCTCAAGATTTAACCCTAAGGTTTATAAAAAAAATTAATTTCTAGGATTTTGTAATTTGACCAAAAATTACACAATTTTAGTTTCTAAAAATTGCAAATTAGTGTTCCTTAATTACATTTAACTTTCTAATTATAAGGAACATGAAAATTAGAAATAAGATTTACAAATTATAATTAAGATTTACAAAATTTAGTTTTTAGGCCTTAAAATTAACAATTAAGGTTCCTAAATATCAATTAAGATTAATAATTTAATAATTAAGATTAACAATTTGTAATTAGGGTTAATAATTTACTAATTAGGATTTCTAATTACTTTATACATGAACATTAGGGTTTAAAGTCCACTAATTAGCATTAAACATCTTAAATTAGAAATTGGGTTTCCCAATTTGACCGTTAGGGTTCCTAATTATCGGTTAGGGTTTTAATTTCACAATTGTGGTTTCGAGTCAATAATTAGGGTTTTACCTAATTAGCGTTTACATTTATAATATCAGACATTAATCACATTATCACGATTACCTAACCATCTTGAACTCTAATTTATATTTTAAATTAGGGTTTCTCACAGTAATACTAGGGTTTGTCATATTACACCATAATCGACTAATCATTTTCGGTCCACATACATACAATACATATTTATAGTACTGAAAAATCAAAATATAATTAATATTTTATTATTATGATCATTCCTTATTCCAAAACCAGAATTAGGGTTTGGATTCCATATCTGATTTACCTTGCATAAATAACATTATTAATTAAGTTAAAATACTTAACTTAATAATCTGAGCTAAAATTCATAATAATTATAATAATTACAATAATCATTCCACATATTATTTAAATAATATAATATCATATTTTCTTTGAAAAATAAATAATAAAAATATTTCTACAATAAAATTAATTATTATAAAAATATAATTTATAATAATCAATAATTCTAAAAATAAAATTATTTGTAATTATTCATGTAATAAATATATTTTATTTATCACACACACACACACACATATATATACACACACACACACACATACACATTATCTTGACACATATTTCCCCATATTTATTTTAATAAATATAAAAAAATTGTACGCAAAATTTATGATTTATTTATATAGAAAATATCGGGTTATTACAATATAGCCTTGTGGTGACACAACAAGCTATATATAAATAAATAGGTAGACAACTCTTGTCAATTACATCAACTATGCAACTCTTTATATTTTGCCTCTTAGATCATAATGGTCAAGTGTGTGCACATTCGAACTAAAATGATTTAAGTTAAGTCCAACCTAGCACTCCATATATTCAGAAAAGAAAAATATTGTCATTGTGGTGACACAACAAAATAATATTGTTCAATTTTTTTATAAGCATCAAATGTGATAAAATTAACATCTCAAAGAATTACGATAAGCCTTGTGGTAACACAACAAACTTATAATAATTAATTGATACTCTATTATTTTTATCATGTTAGAAGGTGGCGTTCGATATTCCAAATATCTTTGAACGCTTAGGACTTAATATAAAAAAGAATTTGAGGGGTTAGCATGTAATTAATTTGTCTCATCTTGTTTAGCACGAATGCACATATATATATAAAATACACGTCATATTAATTAACATGCGAAACATGTTTACATAATATATATAATATATATAGTATAAACATGCATATACAGAATACTATATTCTACCTGGATTGATTATGGACTTATATTCTAGTTTGGTTCACTAGAGCTACCAAGTGAACCAAAAGGTCAAACCCTAGGGGTGCAAAAATTAATATTTAAATATAACTATTATATTTAAACCCGAGCTATATTACAAACGGGTCTTCAAGCACTCCTTGCTCCTTGATCTCCAATTCTTCAAAAATTAATTCTAATTATTCCTATTACAAAACTATTTAAAATAAATAGAAATCTTGATCAACAGTCAAGGGGAAGTACATAGGAGGGAGTTAGAATTTACATTAAGAAAAATTAGAGAAGACGAGGTACGCAAACCCCATTTAATAAAACCCATACATTCATGCATCTAACTAAAATAAAATCCAATCACATTGGTCAATAGTCTATAATCAATCCTATTTATTAACATACACATCTATATACGCATCAATAAATAA
Source organism: Panax japonicus (assembly GCA_020205505.1). NCBI lineage: Eukaryota > Viridiplantae > Streptophyta > Magnoliopsida > Apiales > Araliaceae > Panax > Panax japonicus. The sequence goes on along the minus strand of CM035102.1, from coordinate 43,518,072 downwards.
TATTCATCTCATGAATAATAAAAATTCAATATATATATATATATATTGATATCATTTAATGGGTAAATTTAGTTAGTATAAAATCTAATTTTGAATCAAAATAAACTCCTTTATTTTAATCCAAATTTAAATCAAAATAAACCTTTTTTATTTTAACTTATCTTATTTTGAATAAAATAAACTATTTTATTTTAATCAAAATATTTAATCAAAATAAACTAATTTATTTTAATTAATTATGGAATCCAATTCCAAGTTAAAAAAACTCTTTTATAAAAGAAAACACAGATTCTCTTTACTATTCTTAAATAAAATCTTTTATTTTGAATATTATAAAATCTTATTTCATATCTAAATAAACTCCTTTATTTAAGAAAACATGAATTCCCTTTCCTATTCACAAATAATGTGACGCCCCAAAATCCGGGTCTCTTCCAACCCGACAGATGATGCTACACGGTACTCATAACTGTACATCCATTCTATTGAAACGACATCAAAATGTGTGAATCAACGACATTCTTATTACATTAATAATATTAAATCTCATCCCCAGGTTCTAAAACCAATACATTCTTTGTTCAACATACTATAATATATACAATTGACTATTTTATTACAAGGTAAACTAATCGTTCATCTTCTTCTTGCCTTTAAACTTGTCGTATTCCTTGGTTCGTTCAATCCTAGCTGCATTCATATGGTTCATGCAAGAGTGAGCATAACAAGCTCAACAAGTACAACAATTTATTTTAAATAACATGCTTGAAACATAGGAATCGTATATCTTCAGTAACTGAACAATAGTTACGAAGTACTAACAATAATTTAAAATAGCACTTCTTTTCATTCAAAATGATTTCCAACAACAATATTCAGTAGAATATCAACTAAGGCTCGGAACTATGAGCAATTCATAATTTCTTTTGAAAAGGACAACCCGACACTAAGTCCGTAAGATCGTCATATCTTACGAGCACTTATGGGTGCTCAGCCCATAGTACTCTATGTTGATCAACACTACATCCATTAAACGTATGTACGTTTAAGTTTTGGCAATCTCGCGTGCCCATCAAATAATCGATGAAAAATACATTTGTTTATTCATACATAGTCTTACCTTGAATCCGTACCGAAAAATTGGCATAGGATAGCGTTAACAATTCTATATTAAAAGACTTGTAAATAAATCAATCAATCTTCAAGATTAGTCTAGCCGAGTTAAAACTGGCATCGACATTTTTCGTAAAATAATTCATGCATCTCATAACATGAATCACAGAAAACTTGGCTAACACGAAGGTTAGACAAGCGTTTAAGAAAAACTCACCTTCAGTGTCAGCTACAGTAAAAATAACTTTTTCTTTCAGTCTTTACGGTCTCTACAATACATAACCACATAACATACTACATTAGGTCATGAATGAACATACATGGTTCCTAATGAATCTTACCCTTCATCTTAATCTAATCATATATTAGATTTGTTACTATTGATTCCGGCTTGCCATTATATTTTACATTATTCTTATCAACTTCTTTCTCTTCTATATCTTATGTAGATTTACTTTATTAATCCAACTCGTTTCGAGTTAATCATCATTCCTCACGGCTTACTAACATCCTTACATTATTAATCGAAACTCGATCGTCATTTTTTAAGTACACTTTATTGCATACCGTTTACGTTCACGTATTACTTAACAACTTTTAGTTGTAACTCTTAATGTTATAGGCCTTATCTTTATTGAATACAGTTCACATTCCTTATACTTTACGTTCGTCGTTTAACTACTCATTAGACAACATTAAATTCCTAAAGTCATCACTATAACAGTGATTTAGGAAAGGTCCTATCATTATTCATTAAGTAATTACATAATCCATACTGGTATTGCAAACCATTGGATTCAGAATCAACTTGGTCAACAAATTTTTACAGCCGGCTTAGCACATTACGTTGTTCTCATTATGTTCATCTTCAATTGATTATTAACCTTTAATCATCATACATTAAGTGTCTAAGAATGCCTTAACAATGTTATAATAACACCTTAGTTCATTACTAAAGAATTATCTTTCATTCTATACTTGTAAACACTCTTGTCTGTCGAAACCCTAGGACTGGCGCCGCGGCGCCATAGTTAACTCTGCATCTCATACCGCGGTGCGAGTTAGCAGTATGCTCAATTCTAGCCTTGCGCTGCGGCGCAGGCTTTAAGGCTGTGAGTCACGCCGCGGCACGAACTCTGTGCCTCAGATAATTTTTGTAGATTTTAAATTTTATGAACTTCCCGGACGCATAACTTCTTCGTTATAAGTCCGAATTAGCTCGTTCAAAAGCCTACGGTTCACAAATTACATACTCTATGCGTTCATGTAAGAATTTTATCTATTTAACTTTGTTTGCTAAAATTTCACCTATTAGTTTATTTTAACAAAAATGATAAACGTTCGTAAACGTTCAACGCTCGTTTCTTCGTTCTAAGTCAGAATCCGGTCATTTTTGAGTCTGCAACTCTATAATGCCAAATTTGACTTTTCTCCATTGAAAACCAATGTTTCCATGATCAAACACAAAATACGACTTTCATTCCGAGAATTTCACGAATTTGACGCTTAACGTCCAATCGTGTGAATTCCGGCATAACTTCTTTACTAATGATTTGATCATTGTTCTAAATGGATTCTAACCATCATATAAACATTTCAAACTACTTATTACAGTAACTTATTTTCAAATTAGGTTTTGACTTATTCTTCATAATTTCATGGCTTATCAACTTATAACTTTCATGATTTTATTAACTTAGGACTTATTATTGATTTAAGTCCTTTACTCGATGTTCTCATATCATATCCAACATACTAACATCTTGACATACATACTTCATTAAATTATTGACATGATAAGTTATTACTTGTTATTCATTAGTCTATAACTTATAAAAGTATGAACTACTTATGAATTAACTTTGCATGACTTATCATAGCTTAAATCTTTTAACCATCATCCTTGCTTCTTATTATCATACAATCTTATTAAAGTAAACATATGATAAGTTCATCTAAGTTCCTCATGAGTTCACCACTTAATTAAGTTTGAATTACTTAATCATGACTTATACGGCTTATTAAGACTTAAGCTCTTTGATTACTCATTTCTATCATTCCTTAGCATACAAGTTCTACCACTACCCATTTCCTTATCAATGGAAGAGAAAGAGAATTATGGTTTAAGTCCTTACCTATGAAGATCACTTGATTAATCCTTGTTCTCCTTCTTGCTTCTTAATTTATGAGGGCTAGTTTTCTACCTTTTCTAACTTATTCTCACTTATTCTCTCTAACCAATAAGCTCTCAACTTGTGGATGAAATGAACAACCCCCAAAATGAATAATAAGCTTGTTATTTATAGGAGTTTGCTAGGTTAGGGCATAATGGTCATAAGACCACTCCACCTCCTGACTAAACCTCCATACTATTCATTACTTCAATCCTAAGTTTACTTGCTCACCAAATACGTTACTTGGCCTCCACACTTTTTGCTTGGCCATCACAACTGTAACAACCCTAAAATAGGTCCATTCCATCCAACCTATTTTGAGTCGCCAAATACATGGTATAGAAAAACAACTACAACTTTATTACAACAAATGTCGTGTAAAATACAACACTTAAACTATGAGTTTAAATACAAATATATACCAACTATGACAAATGTCCCATCAGTGGACAGCACCTCATAATGACACCTTACATAAAGGTATAGTCGAAAACTGTTTTAGAAATTAAAATCTTTGGGAAGTGCTCAACGAAACCTTCGTACATGGGAGGCCATGCGTATAGGTTATGATAGATATCATATGGCCACAGAATTATCCTTGGTTGACCCAATAGACCCCAAAGAAAAACGAGAAGATTACTATCATATTCTTCCCAATGGTGAGTCTTCTCTTGACATATCATTATCTCCACTGTCTCTAATTGGGAATTAAACTCCAAACAAACACCAAGATTATATAGGTAGTGCTTGTAAATATACTCACAAGTGGATGAGCACAACCCTGTCTTATGATGACACGAGTTTGTATGTCATTAAACATCTTGTATGATAGTGGAAAAACACCCTTCCAAGTTAAATTCACCTCACCCTCAACATCTATAGACCACCATTCTATTCCCTCGCTATCCCCCGCTCGACCCAGCTAGACTTTTATTACCTAAAAGGAATTGTGAAGCAAAAGGGTGAGCACAACTAGCTCAGTAAAGAATATCATGACTAAAGATAAATAAATTATCAATAGCCTTCAATAGTAATAAATTAGAGATTTAGAACATATGGTAGATGATAAAACTTTTCTATCATAGTTGCAGCGGAACGAGCAATCCATTAGAAGAGTCAAATAGACCATAAAATCTATTATCTTCTCCATGTTAAAAGTCCATCAACAATATTTTATCCCTATAACATTAATCAATAATTCCTGTCCACAATCACGTGTATAACTCATAATCGTAATTGTAGTTCTAAATTCCTTTCCTCATCCAGGACAAAATTAATTTTCATCACCTGAAACATCAAAGATCATGGTTATAGCAAATCACAGTTTATGTTCATAATCCTACTAATAAATTCATATTTGCACTATGGTCCAAAGATATTCATCAACTAGTCATCTTTGCAATACAGGCCAAAGATATTCATCAGTTTGTCATGTTCATCTAAACACCTGTTCATCTTTGCACTACGACCAAAGAATTGATCAATCGGTCATGTTCATCTTTGCACTACTGCCAAAGATATTCATCAAGAAATCATTCATCTTTGCACTACATGCCAAACATATTCAGTTATATCATCATTTAGGACTGAGGATGATGAAAAATATTTTAAGAAAACGAATCCAGTGAAATAAAATAATAAATATTAAGGATTCGTAATTCAGCTATTCCATGTCCAAAAATACATCATAAATAATCATAGTGGAATAAAATTCAAGAATGATCAAAACATGGATACAATCAAAGCTAGTATCCATAAATGATATTTTGGACGAAAAATAAAAATTTAATTTTTTTGTGAATAGTGTTGTATTCGTGAATAGTGTCGTATACGTGAATAGTAACTCCGACACCAAAAGATAGAAATTTCATAAAAAACATCATCATACTTCGTGAATAGTACTCGTGAATAGTAACTCATAAATAGTAACTCGTGAATAGTAACTCATGAATAGTAACCTCGACATAAAAAAGTTCCAAATTTGATAAAAAGTTCCAACCAATATTTCGGCATAATGATATTGAAGAAATAATATCATTTTAAAAAAATAATATCCCTTACCTTAGAAAGAATAGTATTTCTAATTGGAATACTGAATATAATGCTAAAAGAACTTGCACCGTATAACAATACTCGAAGTACTAAAATACTCACAAAATACGCTCGATATAATAGAGAGAGAAATCTTTAGTATCTGGTGTGATTTTCAATTTTAACCTAAGCACCCTATTTATAGGAAAATGCTTAGAACACTAAAGCAGAAAATTTAATAAAATATAATATTTTTTTTCTTAAACTTCCTACCCACCGAATTAGTCCAACATCAGCCACACCTCAACCAAAACCATCAAAAAATGTTTTTTATATTTAAAACAATTAAAACTTTCAAAAATAACTTATTTCGGAACTTCAGAACTTCAATAATTCATAATAAATAGCACTTTTATCAGAAAATTCGAATCTCGCTCTTTTTTTTATAGGAAATTCAATTCTCTACAACTTTGCAAAAGAAAGTTTTTCCAAATTCAAAACAGAAATTGACCGAAATCTATAAACGGGAAATTTTACAAGTTATAATCAAATTTCAGTCAAGAAATGGGCCCACAGACATGTTTAACATTTTTTAAACAACTTTTGCAACAAAAATTCTCCTCCTCCTTATATACTCATATATCCCACATTCGTTGTAAAAATATCATCATTATTATATTATAATAATATAATAAAGTATTATTTTATAAGAAAAGATAAAATATCGATTTTCAACAACTGTCACTTTAAGAAATTTTCTCCATCTAATCCACATAAAATGAATATTTTCCTAATCATATAAATCAATAATTAATTATTCACAAATAATATTACAGAATCACAATAATGACAACCAGACAGTTCCCAGGAAAGAAGGGGCTTTCCAATAAGAATTTTTCCTTACTGGCGCGCAATTAGGTGACCTAAATCTCTCCTTAGACAGAACTTTCTAGACATTGCCAATAATGTTTTCTAATAATATTATTCAGATAATATGAATTATTGCTTCGATAATGGAAAATATTGTGTAGTGAAAATTATTAAAACAACAGTAATATAAAATATCAATGCAGCAGTTATTGAATCAATAAAATACTGAACAATAATTACTGTAACAATTATTAAGTAGTTCCATCTTACGTAAGAATCAATAATTCAACAATACTGTGTAAAACCGTGTACTACTGTGCAACAACGCGTATTACTTTACTTTACCCACGGGGTATTTCAACAGTGTTAACGGTAATGATTACGTCGTTATTTATAAAAACTCAAATTTGTCATTTTCTTCATTCGACGATTATCCGTTATGGGGTCCACTAATGGTTGCGCCGTCGTACGAATATTCCCTGACAGAAAGAATATTCCACGACTAAACGAATATTCCCCGACAACAATGAATATTTTTATAACCACTTGTGTATTTTGAAATAAATTCATATATCACACTTAACTTTAACTTTTATCAATTTAGCCATTTACTGAATTGTAATTATAAGAAAAATTGAATACTTTTATTTCATAAAATTCGGGGTCTTACAATCTCCCCTCCTTATGAAATTTCGTCCCCGAAATTTACGTACCTGGTATTTCGAAAAGTTGAGAATACCTTGATTTCATTTCAGATTCTATCTCCCGGATCATCATGATTTCTCCATTGTTCATCTCCCGTGATAACTTCATTTGGGTTCCTCACTTGTTGGGAAGTCATGACAACTGATATCCCTCGAACTACTCGGCTTTGACTTGTCTGGGGTAACATTTGGAGCCATCACTACCGTTGGAACATACTTTTCTATAGGGCATTTTCCTCCCTCAACTGCCTCTTCGTACTCCTGATTCATGATCTGAATCATCAATCTTCGATCCATATCAAATTCAGGTTGACCGCTCTGTACAGGGTAATTCAAAACTCGATGTTGGGTTCTCCCAATTTCTTTCCAAAAAGAGAAATTCATATCATCTATTTTAGCCTTCTTAGATCAGACATTTCTTTCCACAATATCCACGTGTCGTGCGGCTTTTGTCCATGCATCACTTATTCTCACTCGTTCAGTTTTTTATTCTTTAAGCTCAGATTCCATCTTTATCATCTTATACTCTGCCAAAGAATGCTTCTGTTCAAGCATCACATATCGGGTAACACAAGCTTGAATTGTTACATCCTTTTGCTCCACGACCGTCTTTCGTTCTTCAGCCTGCTCTTCTAACTCATGAATACGGTTTTGAAATTCTACATTTTGATCATATAATACCTCTAATAAAATCTCTTCAGGTACCTCTTCTTCCTCTTCTTCCACACTCTCAGCTGTTACCTCTGCAACTATCTCGGGTGCAACTATCAATTCTTCACTCACCACATGGATATCTCTAATTCCTTCTTTGTCTGACATCACATTATCATGGTTAGTGATTAGTGGTATCCCCACAATCTCATTCACTTCATTGTTAGCATTCTCAGCTGTCATTCTCAAATACTTCCATAAAATAAGGGTTAATTAAGTAAATAAACATATCACATAATATCCGTATATTATGACCGAACAACAATTAAGCTTAGGTAGGACTCACTAACGAAGGATTTACTCATCTCTCCCCTCCTAGTTATATTCCCCGATCTCCACCAGAGACCATATCCCTAAGCTCTGATACCAAATGTAACAACCCCAAACTAGGTCCATTCCATCCAACCTAATCTGAGTCGCCAAATACATGGTACAGAAAAACAACTACAACTTTATTACAATAATTGTCGTGCCAAATACAATAACACTTAAACTGTGAGTTTAAATACAAATATATACCAACTGTGACAAATGTCCCATCAGTGGACAACACCTCATAATGACACCTTACATAAAGGTATAGTCGAAAACTATTTTAGAAATTAAAATCTTTGGGAAGTGCTCAAGGAAACCTTCGTATATGGGAGGCCATGCGTATAGGTTATGATAGATATCATATGGCCACAGAATTATCCTTGGTTGACCCAATAGACCCCAAAAAAACGAGAAGATTACTGTGACGCCCCCAAAATAGGTATACATTACCCATTCTGAGTTGTCAATATATGGTACAGAAACAACTACAACTTTATTATTACAACATACAAACAGTGAGTTTAAATACAGATATTTCCATCTAGACAATATCCACAGACAAATAAATCCTCATCATAATTATTGATACATTATTTTATAAAAATGGTGAGGACTTCTAAACAACTCTCTCTAGAACCGTCATTACATCCCCCGACTTGTACTCGTTACATTCTCATCTCCTGAGAAGAAAAATGGAACAAAAAGAAAAAGGGTGAGCTCAACTAGCCCAGTAAAGAATATTATGACTAAGATAATACACAACAAATTATCATTAGTCTTCAACAGGGAAAAATCTAATAGAATACAATAGACAATAAATTTTAAATCAATATTCGCAGCGGAAATAATAATTCATTAGCAGAGTTAAGTAGAGAATGCAAACTACTATCTTCTATATATGAATTTAAAGTTCATCGTTTATCTTTTATCCCTGTAACATCAATCAATATATATCTGGAATCAAATATTCATCTTGGCACTACAGGCCAAAGATATTCATCAGTTGGTCATGTTCATCTAAACACTTGTTCATCTTTGCACTACGGGCCAAAGATATTCATCAGAAATCATTCATCTTTGCACTACAGGCCAAAGATATTCAATAATATCATCATTTAAGACTGAGGATAATGAAAAATATTTTTAAAGAAACGAATCCAGTGAAACAAAATAACAAGGATTAAGGATTAAGGATTCGTACTTTGTTTTATCCATGTCCAAAAAAATACCTCAAAAATAATCATAGTTGTGTAAAATTCAAGAATGATCAAAACATGGATACAATCAAAGCTAGTATCCACAATAGATATTTTAGACGAAAAGGGAAATTTTCATTTTTTGAGGAATAGTGCCATATTCGTGAATAGTGTCGTATACGTGAATAATACCGTATACGTGAATAGTAACTCCGACACAAAAAGTTCCAAATTTGATTAAAAGTTCAGATCAATACTTCGGCATAATAATATTAGAAGAAATAATATAATTTTTTAAAAAATAATATCTCTTACCTCGAAAGACAGTACTTCTAGTTGAAACACCGGATATAGGCTATGACTTGAACTTGCACCGTATAGCAATACTCAAAGTATACTCAAAATACTCACAAAATACGCTCGATAATATAGAGAGAGAAAACTTCAGTTTCTAGTGTGATTTTCAATTCTAACCTAAGCACCCTATTTATTGGAAAATGCTTAGAACACCAAAGTAGAAAATTTAATATAATAATAATATATTATATATAAATTCCTACGTACACAACGTATGATCTGAATTCAGCCATGCTTGATAACAAATAAGTCTACCAAACAAATCAAAAACATTTTTCCTATTTTAAATATTTTAAACTTCTAAAAATCAATTATTTCGGAGCTTCGGAACATCAATAATTCATAATAAATAGCTTTTTTATCAGAAAATTTTGAAACTCACGACTTTCCATAGGAAATTCCATTATCTACAACTTTACAGAAGAATGTTTTTCCAAATTCCAAACAGAAATTGACCGAAATCCAAAAACGGAAGATTTTATAGGCTATAATCAAATTTCAGTCAAGAAATGGGGTCTACCGACATGTTTAACATGTTTTAAACATTTATTGCAACAAAATACTCTTTCTCCTTGTATACTTATATATCACACATTCATTGTAAAAATATCATCATTATTATATTATTAAAATATAATAATATATTTAAATGAATTATTTTATCAGAAAAAGATAAAATTTCAATTTTCAATAATTGTCACATTAAAAATTTTCTCCATCTATATCCACATAAAATCAATATTTTCCTCGTCATATGAATCAATAATTAATTATTCACAAATAATATTACAGAATCACAATATTGACAACCAGACAGTTCCCAGGAAAGAGGGGGCTTTCCAATAAGGATCTCTCCTTACTGGCGCGCAATTAGATGACTAAACCTCTCCTTAGACAGAACTTTCTAGACATTGCCAATAATGTTATTCAATAATATTATTCAGACAATATGAAATATTTCTTCGATAATGAAAAATACTGTGTAGTGACAATTATTAGAACAACAGTAATATACAATATCAACACAGCAATTATTGAATCAATAAAATAAAATAATGAACAGTAATTACTGTAACAATTATTGAGTAGTGCCTTCTTACGTAAGAATCAATAATTGGTGCAATACCGTGTGCTACTGTGTTTAACCACCGAGTATTTTAACAGTATTAACGGTAATAACTACGCTGTTATTTTTAAACAACTTATATTTGTCGTTTTCTTTATCCAATCGCTTTCTGTTATGGGGTCCACACATGGCTGCGTCGTCGTACGAATATTCCCCAACAGTACGAATATTCCACTACCAAACGAATATTCCCCGACAACAATGAATATTTTATAACCACTTGCTTATTTTGAAATATTTTTATATTTTACCCATTACTATCCACATTAATCAAATCAACCCTTACTATTCAAAATAATAATTAGAGGAAATTAAATTTCATTTATTAATTATTTGAGGTCTTACAACCTCCCCTTCTTATGAAATTTCAGTCCTTGAAATTGACGTACGTACTTGGTGTTTCAAAAAGATGAGGATACCTCGCTTTCATTTCTGTTTCCAATTCCCAGGTCATTTCCTCTATAGCATGATTCCTCCACAGAACTTTAACTTGTGGTATGACCTTTGTACGTAGGACATGCTCCTTCCTATCCAAGATCTTGACAGGTACCTCTTCGTACGTTAAGTCTTCGGCTATCTCGTCCGGTTCTAACTCTATAACGTGGTTCGGGTCTTTCACATATTTACGAAGTACAGATATGTGAAACACATTATGAACACGAGATATACTCGGAGGTAACGCGAGTCTATAGGCTACATTTCCTACTCGGTCAAGAATTTGAAATGGACCAATAAATCATGGATTGAGCTTTCCTCTCTTCCCAAATCTTGTAACTCTCTTCCATGGAGCAACTCGCAATAATACCTGATCCCCTATACTAAATTCCACGTCCTTTCGATGAAGATCTGCATAACTCTTTTTTCGATCTTGTGCCGTTTGTATACGTTGTTGAATCATTTGGATCTTTTCGATAGTCATACGTACTAACTCGGGTCCCAACAATGTTGCTTCACCCACCTCATCCCAACATATTAGAGAGCGACACTTTCGTCCATATAATGCTTCAAATGAAGCCACACCTATACTTGCCTGATAACTGTTGTTGTAGGAGAATTCTACCAATGGTAAATACTTATCCCAACTGCCCTTGAAGTCTAGGACACAGAGTCTTAATAAATCTTCAAGAGTTTGAATAGTCCTCTCTGATTGTCCTTCCGTTTGAGGATGGTATGCCAAAATAAATCGTAAATCCGTGCCCATAGCTTTTTACAAGCTAACCCAAAATCTTGAAGTGAATCTTGGGTCACGATCCGAAACTATGGATATTGGCATGCCATTCAACCTCACAATCTCATTTACATATATACTAGCAAGACGTTCAAGGGAATAAGTCTCCCGTATCGGCAAGAAATGAGCAGATTTGGTTAATCTATCAACAATAACCCAAATGGCATTGATGCCTTGAGAAACCGTAGGAAGACCCATAACGAAATCCATGGTAATGTGTTCCCACTTCCATTTCAAAATCTCAAGTGGTTGCAACGGACCCTTAGGTACTAAATGCTTCGCCTTTACACGTTGACAAGTTAAACACATCGAGATAAACTTTGCAATTTCTCTCTTCATATTATTCCACCAAAATATATGTCGAAGATCACGATACATTTTAGTACTTTCAGGATGGATTGCAAATGGTGTATTGTGTGCCTCCATCATAATCTTGTACTTCAAATCAGAGTCGTTAGGAACACAAATTCTAGAATGGACTCGAAGTATTCCTTCTTCATCAATTCTCGCTTCCGGAATAGCTCCTTCTTGTACTTTCTTCTTCATACGCATCAGCTCCGGATCGGTGGTTTGAGCAACCTTAACTTTTTCTATTAAAGTTGGCTCTATGCGTATACTTAACATTATCGCACTCGTTTCGGCATATGATCTTCTACTCAACGCGTCAGCTACCAAGTTCGCTTTTCCAGGATGGTAGTGAATGGTGTGGTCGTAGTCTTTCAATAGCTCGAGCCAACGTCGCTGCCGCATGTTGAGTTCTTTTTGAGTGAAGAAATATTTAAGGCTTTTATGGTCTGAATATATCTCCAGATCTTTAGCGCAAAAATGACTGCTGCCAACTATAGATCATGAGTTGGATAATTCCTCTCATACTCTTTAAGTTGTCGCGAGGCATAGGCTATGACTTTCCCACGTTCCATGAGAACACATCCTAACCCTTTGCCTGAAGCATCGCTGTAGATAACAAATCCATCCGTACCAGATGGTATTGTTAGAACAGGTGCCGAAATGAGTCTCCTCTTGAGCTCTTGGAAACTCTTCTCGCATTCCTCGCTTCATGCGAATTTTATATCTTTCCGAGTCAGCTGAGTTAATGGAGTAGCGATTCGAGAAAATTCTTCCACGAATCTCCGATAATAACCAGCTAAGCCCAAAAAGCTACGTACTTCAGTCACCGACTTCGGTTGTTCCCAACTTTGTATTGCTTCGATCTTCGCCGGATCAATAGATACTCCATGTTTCGACACCACGTGCCCAAGGAATGCTACTTCCTCAAGCCAGAACTCGCATTTCTTCAATTTCGCATATAGTTTATTTTCACGAAGCCTTTGGAGTACCAGCTTCAAATGGTGATCATGATCTTCACGACTTTTGGAATATATGAGGATGTCATCAATAAAAACAACAACGAACTGATCCAAATATTCCTTGAATACTCGGTTCATCATATCCATGAAAGCCGCAGGAGCATTAATCAATCCGAAAGACATGACTAAGAATTCATAATGCCCGTACCGAGTTATGAAGGCAGTCTTTGGAATATCCTCAGTTCTAATCTTCAGCTGATGATATCCAGAACGAAGATCGATCTTTGAAAAGATTTGTGCTCCTTGCAACTGGTCAAATAGGTCATCATTACGAGGTAGAGGATACCTATTCTTTATGGTGACATGGTTCAATTCCTGATAGTCAATACAAAGTCGCATACTCCCGTCTTTCTTCTTTACGAATAAAATAGGAGCACCCCAAGGAGATGTACTAGGACGAATGAAACCGATCTCCAACAATTCCTGTAGTTGGACCTTTAACTCCTAAAATTCAATAGGAGCTATTCGATATGGGGTTTTAGAAATGGGCTTTGTACCAGGTTCAAGATCAATAAAGAATTCAACTTCACGTTCTGGGGGTGGACCGGGAAGTTCTTCAGGAAATACGTCAGGAAAGTCAATAACAACAGAAATATTATTCAAATTTGTCGTGTCTTTATTCAAATCCATAACATGGGCTAAGAAAGCTTGACATCCATTTTTCAATAAATGAATAGCTTTATGATTAGATATGACAGTGATTGATTTTAATGGTTTAGTTGCTTGAATTTGTACAACAGGTTTGTTATGAATATGAAAACTAACAACCTTATGAAAACAATCAATTTTGGCATGATGAGTAGTTAACCAATCAATCCCTAAAATCACATTGAAAGCAAGTATCTTTAAAGAGATAAGGTCAACAGGTAAGGTGATGGTGCCAACTTGAATCAAACAAGATTTATAAACAGTGGATGTGATAAAAGTTTCTCCTAACGGAGTTTCACAGATAGGTCAAAGTCTAATTTCTCCGGAGTCAAGTTTAAACGTTGAGCACAAGCAGGAGAGATAAATGAATGGGTAGCACCGGTATCAAGTAAGGTGTAAACTTCGCAAGAATTTATAAATAGCTTACACGTAATCACCTCGTTTGGGTTCCTCACATTTTGACCAGTCACAACAAACGCTCTTCCAGGAACCGTTGACTTTGACTTTTCTGGGACAGTCTTTTGAGTCACCGTCCCCGCTGAACTAGGTTTCGCTACCGTACAATCTCGAGCGATATGTCCTTCCTTTTCACAATTATAGTATACCTTGAACTGTTGTGGCAGTTTGGACTGATATGTCCCTCTTTCCCGCATTTATAGCATATGACCGGTGGTCGTTCTCCTCCCTTAGAACCAGTTGCTGCCGGCACTGTCATCTTCACATGGTCGTTTTTAAATCTCCTCTTTTTAAAATCTCCTCCTGACTCGTTTCTTCTATTTTTATGGCCATGATTACCACCAGAGTGGTTACTATTTTTTTCCATCTTTTTCTTTCTCTGCTGGTTATCGTTGTTTTGTTGACTGCTATCTCCTGTATGATCCTGATTGTGGTCCCTCGGTTGACCATACTCGTTATCTCGCTCTAATAATTGAGCCCTATTTACAACATCTGAATAAAGAGAAAATTTATGAGAAATGAGATACTGACGTATGCCGGGTTTCAAACCTCTAAGAAATATCCGCGTCATACGTTCCTCATTCGCCACCAAATGAGGTGCAAACCTGGATAACTCTGCAAACTTTACCTCGTACTGGGACACCGTCATGTTATTCTTCTCCAGTCTAGTAAACTCCACTTCCTTCATATGACGAACACTTTCAGGAAAGTATTTGTTATTAAATAGTTTCTGAAATGTCTCCCAAGACATGCTGAGTGCGGCTGGATGGGTACGCTTCACAGACTCCCACCAGTAGTCTGCCTCACCACGGAATATAAAGGTGGCGAATGGAACCTTCTGTTCCTCCATGCAACCCAAGACATCGAATATCTTGGTAATTTGTTTGACCCATGTTTCCGCCATGATCGGATCTGGCTTTCCCTTAAATTCTGGTGGTCCCAACTCTTTGAACTGCTTGGCTGTGACAACCCGTGAATTACTATCATTTCCTCCTGTATTTTGAACACGAGTCTCCCTCGTCTGATTTTGCATGAACTGTAAAAAGCTTCTAAACATTCCCTCGTTCATCATCTGCTCAGTGGTGTTGTTCACAGGAGGAACATTGCCAGCCTGTTGCACGTTCTCCTCATTGGTGAGTACAAGCGTCTCCACGGTCTCATTTCCACTGTTAATATTCTCAGTCGACATTCTCAAATAATGTCATAAAACAAGGGTTAATTAAGGAAATCAATATATCACATAATATCCTTGTATACTGACCAACTAACAAATAAGCTTAGGTAGGGCACACTAGCGAAGGATTTACTCGTCTCTCCCCTCCTAGTTCTATTCCCCGATCTCCGCCAGAGATCATATCCCTAAGCTCTGATACCAACTGTGACGCCCCCAAAATAGGTATACATCACCCATTCTGAGTTGTCAATACATGGTACATAAATAACTACAACTTTATTATTACAACATACAAATTGTGAGTTTAAGTACAGATATTGCCATCTAGACAATATCCACATACAAATAAATCCTCATCATAATTATTGATACATTATTTTACAAAAATGGTGAGGACTACTAAACAACTCTCTTTAGAACCATCATTACAACCCCCGACTCGTACTCGCTACATTCTCATCTCCTGAGAAGAAAAATGGAACAAAAAGGAAAAGGGAGAGCTCAACTAGCCCAGTAAAATATATTATGACTAAGATAATACAAAACAAATTATCATTAGTCTTCAACAGGAAAAAATCTAATAGAATACAATAGACAACAAATTTTAAATCAATATTCGCAGCGGAAATAATAATTCATTAGAAGAGTTAAGTAGAGAATGCAAACTACTATCTTCTATATATGAATTTAAAGTTCATCGTTTATCTTTTATCCCTGTAACATCAATCAATATATATCTGGAATCAAATATTCATCTTTGCACTACAGGCCAAAGATATTCATCAGTTGGTCATGTTCATCTAAACACCTGCTCATCTTTACACTACGGGCCAAAGATATTCATCAGAAATCATTCATCTTTGCACTACAGGCCAAAGATATTCAATAATATCATCATTTTAGACTGAGGATGATGAAAAATATTTTTAAAGAAACGAATCTAGTGAAACAAAATGACAAGGATTAAGGATTCGTACTTTGTTTTATCCATGTCCAAAAAAATACCTCAAAAATAATCATAGTGGTGTAAAATTTAAGAATGATCAAAACATGGATACAATCAAAGCTAGTATCCACAATAGATATTTTAGACGAAAAGGGAAATTTTCATTTTTCGATGAATAGTGCCGTATTCGTGAATAGTGTCGTATACGTGAATAATACCGTATACATGAATAGTAACTCCGACACATAAAGTTCCAAATTTGATTAAAAGTTCAGATCAATACTTCGGCATAATAATATTAAAAGAAATAATATCATTTTTTAAAAAATAATATCCCTTACCTCGAAAGACGGTACTTCTAGTTGAAACACCGGATATAGGCTATGACTTGAACTTGCATCGTATAGCAATACTCAAAGTATACTCAAAATACTCACAAGAATACGCTGGATAATATAGAGAAAGAAAACTTCAGTTTCTGGTGTGATTTTCAATTCTAACCTAAGCACCCTATTTATAGGAAAATGCTTTGAACACCAAAGTAGAAAATTTAATATAATAATAATATATTATATATAAATTCCTACGCACACAATGTATGATCTGAATTCAGCCATGCTTGACAACAAATAAGTCTACCAAACAAATCAAAAATATTTTTCCTATTTTAAATATTTTAAACTTCCAAAAATCAATTATTTCGGAGCTTCGGAACTTCAATAATTCATAATAAATAGCTCTTTTATCAGAAAAATTCAAAACACACGACTTTCCATAGGAAATTCCATTATCTACAACTTTACAGAAGAAAGTTTTTTCCAAATTTCAAACAAAAATTGACTGAAATCCACAAACGGGCTATTTTATAGGCTATAATCAAATTTCAGTCAAGAAATGGGGTCCACCGACATGTTTAACATGTTTTAAACATTTATTGCAACAAAAATACTCTTTCTCCTCGTATACTTATATATCACACATTCATTGTAAAAATATCATCATTATTATATTATTAAAATATAATAATATATTTAAATGAATTATTTTATCAGAAAAAGATAAAATTTCAATTTTCAACAATTGCCACATTAAAAATTTTCTCCATCTATATCCACATAAAATCAATATTTTCCTCATCATATGAATCAATAATTAATTATTCACAAATAATATTACAGAATCACAATATTGACAACCAGGCAGTTCCCAGGAAAGAGGGGGCTTTCTAATAAGGATCTCTCCTTACTGGCGCGCAATTAGGTGACCAAACCTATCCTTAGACAGAATTTTCTAGACATTGCCAATAATTTTATCCAATAATATTATTCAGATAATATGAATTATTGCTTTGATAATGAAAAATACTGTGTAGTGACAATTATTGAAACAACAGTAATATAAAATATCAACACAATAATTATTGAATCAATAAAATAAAATACTGAACAGTAATTACTGTAACAATTATTGAGTAGTACCTTCTTACGTAAGAATCAATAATTGGTGCAATACCGTGTGCTACTGTATTTTAACCACCGAGTATTTTAACAGTATTAACGGTAATAACTACGTCGTTATTTTTAAATAACTTATATTTGTCGTTTTCTTCATCCAATCGCTTTCCGTTATGGGGTCTACACATGGTTGCGCCGTCGTACGAATATTCCCCAATAGTACGAATATTCCACGACCAAACGAATATTCCCCGACAACAATGAATATTTTATAACCACTTGCTTATTTTGAAATATTTGCATATTTTACCCATAACTATCCACATTAATCAAATCAACATTTACTATTCAAAATAATAATTAGAGAAAATTAAATTTCATTTATTAATTATTTGGGGTGTTACAATTACTATCATATTCTTCCCAATGGTGAGTCTTCTCTTGACATATCATTATCTCCACTGTCTCTAATTGGGAATTAAACTCCAAACAAACACCAAGATTATATAGGTAGTGCTTGTAAATATACTCAGCAAGTGGATGAGCATAACCCTGTCTTATGATGACACGAGGTTGTATGTCATTAGACATCTTGTATGATAGTGGAAAAACACCCTTCCAAGTTAAATTCACCTCACCCTCAACATCTATAGACCACCATTCTATTCCCTCGCTATCCCCCGCTCAACTCAGCTACACTTTTATTACCTGAAAGGAATTGTGAAGCAAAAGGGTGAACACAACTAGCTCAGTAAAGAATATCATGACTAAAGATAAATAAATTATCAATAGCATTCAACAGTAATAAATCAGAGATTTAGAACATACGGTAGATGATAAAACTTTTCAACCATAGTTGCAGCGGAACGAGCAATCCATTAGAAGAGTCAAATAGACCATAAAATCTATTATCTTCTCCATGTTAAAAGTCCATCAACAATGTTTTATCCCTGTAACATTAATCAATAATTCATGCCCACAATCACGTGTATAACTCATAATCGTAATTGTAGTTCTAAATTCCTTTCCTCATCCAGGACAAAGTTAATTTTCATCACCTGAAACATCAAAGATCATGGTTATACCAAATCACAGTTTATGTTCATAATCCTACTAATAAATTCATCTTTACAGGCCAAAGATATTCATCAGTTGGTCATGTTTGTAGTAGCCCCGAATCCAGGTCCCAAAACACCTCGGATCCGGTATATTATTTCTATAACTAATTGCGGAAGATATAAACATAAATTGTTTATACATTAAACTTACACACTTATCCCCAAGGTCGAGTAACCTTAACTTAAACACCATATATAAACTTTTTAATATATAACACATTTATCAAACTATACTATTACAAAATAGTCGCACATTTAACCCAAGTAAAACTTGACTTTAACCTTTTCTTGTATCCGAACGCATTCGCCTTATCTGCAATGTTTATCATGATATAGCAAGGGTGAGCATGAAAGTTGCCCAGCAAGTTTATATACAACAATATAACGATATATCATGATTGAAGAGTATGATTAATGAGCTTGCTATAATTCATCAATATAATTGAGAACTAGCACGAACAAATTTTTGACTGAACAAGTATTATACATGAACAAACATTTTCTGAACCAACTGGTAATGAAGGTGATCAGCCTTTTATACCTGACTTATACATGCAAGATGTACCGAGTACAAATTTCATGGCAATCAGCAATGATTAACCATAAGCTTGAAGAAACTACTCTTATTAGAGTTAAGTAAAAGAAAACTTTCCTGAACCGTTGATTACCGCAATGCAATTTTTAACGCTTTACCCAAAGACCTAATATTAGTAATATAGATCTCCAATATTAGAATAATATCATCACAGTATAATACTGTTATATTTATATCCACAAAATAACCTAAACATATAGCACATAATCTTATCAGTCTATAACACACATAAAATTAGGTATCAAGTCAAACTATTGCAGTCTGAGTTGAAACCGACACAATTCTAACATCCCGACGGTCTAGTCGGACTTTTATCGAGTTTAAGTTCAATTAAACTATGTCTAACCACTTAACAATTATCACAGATAATTTCTAATTAGACAAAACATTTTTCTTAGGCTCGTAATAATTTTCGGATAATTATTACCATTTATCAACATTTTTCAATCCTTAAAACAGTATTTAAATAAATTAAATACCACATAATTACTTAATCATTAATATTTATTTAATATAAAATATTAATGAAAATCATTACATAATATTATAATATAATATATCAAAGTATTTTTAATACCTTAAAATCATAATTATATGATTTTTAAACCATTAAATCCATTATCCGATAATTGCTATTAATATTAAAATATTAATATTTTCATGACTAAATATCAAAAGTTATATTTTATAACTTAAAATATTTTTATATTACTTAAATCATTTTTATATAATTTATAAAGCATCAATTCCATTTTTCCTTAATTTATTTAATATATCTATTAAATAAACTAATTATCATTAATATTGATTAATTAATGAAATTCATCCCAAAATATTAAAAGTCATCAAAAAAAACTTAAAATATTTTCTTATACCATAATATTATTTTTCATGATTTTTCATGAATTAAAAATATTTTAAAATAATTTATTTAATATTATAATTAAATAAATAATTATAATTTACATTCCAAAAATAATAAATATTTTCGAAATATACTTAAAATAATTAAAAACTATTTTTCAAACTTTAAAATAATTTTTCGGAATTTATTTTGTATTTTTAATAATTAAAAACCATTTATTTCAATTTATTTAATAATTTTCTGCATTTTCAAAAAATAAGCGTCGCTAAAGGGCCCTATAGCGAAAGAACCGTCGCTATAGGCGTTCTTGGTGTTCTTGAGACCTTCATAATCAGACTACATGATACCTACTTTGACCGGCTTTACTTCTTTGTCTGTCATGATTCTGGGCCATGTTAAATATTGATCGTGTAGTGTTTATGCAATACTACACGAATCAGTCATCAACTATGTCATACAACATCACACTTGGAAGATCTGGGCGTCCAAAGTATCTGACAACACTGTTCTTCATTTTCTGGGTTTTCCAGAAAATGAAGAACAGTCGAGGGTACTAGCTTTCGATCCTTATATCTTGGGTTCTGTACTTGTGTTGTGTAATCTAAAGGTTGAATATTGTAGAAAACATGTCAGTGTACATTTCTATTACATCAGATCAACATATAAACATCATCAAAGAAAAATCTGGGTCGGTCAAAGTAGACAAGAAAAACTGTTCTTGAACATTTCTGGGTTACCTAGAAATGTTCTTGAGCAGTCTTTCATCCCACGTTTGACCACATATTTTATACGTTTTGGTTGCGGATCAAAGTGATATAAAGCCTTTAACATGTAGTCTTCATGTCAGGCTACAACACAAACACAATAACTTATCATAAACACTAAACACTAACAAGATTTAGAGCCTCCAATCTCGCTGTCAGACAAGATCTGGGTTTCTTTGTTGCCCAGAAACCAGATTTCGTGACTGGTCAACGCCGATTGACTACCAATATCTCTTAACTTAATCACAATCTGACCTTGATTCGAGTTTCAGAGCATAGACAACATAATAGAGAACAAATATATATCATAAAATACATAAACTAATAAACACACACGGATCTAAAGGCCCTGGCATTTGCTTGTCAGTCAACATTTTTATAGATTTCCAGATTTCAAAAATCACCAAAATTGTGCATCTAGATGTTATAGATCCTTGATCTATCAACCCAGATCACTTATAAACACCATATTACATAACTTTAACAAATCAATTTCATCAATTAACAAAGAATCATATGATTTCTAGATTTTGGGATTTTATACCTTTTGAGCTATGATTTTCGATTCTGACTTTTTGATTCTGATCTTGGCTTGCAGAGTCTTGATATTAGCTTTAGTCCTCACCCTTTCTCACTCTAAATTTCAAAAATGAGGAGAGAGAAGGGACTTGGTTGGTATGAAAAGTAAAGTAAAATGACTTCACTTTAATTTCTCCTTTTTAATCAAATAGATTCATTGAATTTGCTAGCAAGTTGGCTGATTTTGGACACATATCTAGGGCTAGAGCTAGGTTAGGATTAGGGTTGTTCACCAACCCAATATTTTGGCCAAGATTGCAAGTAACCTTATTAAAGAATTAAAAAGGGTATTAATAACATTTAAATGCCATTTTAATTCTAAAATTGGCATTTTCTCAAACCCTTAGGGTTTAAGGTTTGGACATTAAGGTTAGGGTTTAACCATTTAGGTTTTAGGTTTTAACCTTTAAAAAAATTAGCAACTTTAAATTCTAAGATTTTCAGATTAAGGTTTTCGATATAGAAAATTAACAATTTTAAAATCGTAATTAGAATTCTCTAATTACATTACAATTTCCTAATCATATATCAATCTTGCTGATTAGGACTAATTTATCCTAATTAAAATTGCTAATTATGCACTTAGGGTCAAATTGTACATTAGGTTTCAAAACCACATTCTAGGTTTTAAATAGAAAAGTAATATTTCAATTTTAGAAATTAGATTTCCTAATTAGATTAGGGTTTCTAATAACTTGAAAATTAGGATTTATAATTCCTAATTAACATTGCTAATATAGCAGTTAAATCCATCACTGCACAATTAGGGTTCAAAATGGTCATTAGGGTTTTCAACCCACAAATTAAGGTTTTCTAATAGAAAATAATTTTCTAAAGTAGAAATTAAATATTCGTAATTAGATTATAGTTTTATAATTACTCATAAATTGAAATAATTAAGATTAGAGTTTCCTAATTAGCATTGCTAATTTTAGCAATTAAATCCACAATTGAGCATTAGGGTTTCTGACGGAACAATTTGGGTTCCAAAAATTGGAAGTTATGGTTTGCTAATTAATTAACCTTTACCCTCATTAGTACTTAATTAATAGCACTAAAGCATTAAAATTCTCCGTTATATTCCCAGATTAGGGTTTCATTTTATCAGAATCTGAAATTAGCGTTTTCAGATCTGGTATTAGGGTTTTCAAATAATCAATTAAGATTTTAGATAATTCATTAGGGTTTCCCTATTTAATTTAATATTAATGACGTTTAACCTTGTACATACATTGCATTCCCAATCTAGGGTTTTCAATATCCGATTTAGGATTTCGTACTCCCGGAACTGAAACTAGGGTTTCCAGAACCGTTTTCTAGGGTTTCTTATTTAGACGTTAGGTTTTCTAACTGAACGTTGTCGTTCTTAATATATAATTAAGGTTTGTCACAGATGTAATTTATTTGATCAACCCATGACCCTTAACCACATTCTGAACACATCATTAACCATATACACAGAGCATATTTACATAAATCCTTAATCCTGAATAATTCACCTATATCCTTCACCGAATTTTGAAATCCTCAAAATTCAATCCCAATAACATCAAACGCATACACTTATTTTCTGTCTAGGTCTATTATTTAACCTTAAATCAATCATTTAAGATTTTAATAAATTGTCTAATTTTTCGGGTTGTCACATTCACCCCTCCTTATAAGAATTTCGTCCCCGAAATTCACCTTACACCTTACACCGTGCACCTTACACCATTCACACATATTTCACATGCTACCCAATACACCACTCACAAGGGTAAAAATTTTAAAACTGTGCTGAGGAATCGCACAGACTGTTTGTTTTTCTTTCATTTCCACAAAGGTTTTATGGAAATTCATCCGCAAACCGTCATTACTTACGGACACAAAGGGTGATTAGCCCGATATGCCCTGTACTGGCCAAGTACTGATTTTATCTGTTTTCCCATCACCGCCAAAGGCACAAAAATTTTACCTCAGTCTTATTTGATTCCATAGCAAAACAATTTGGTTTGGGAAATTTATTTCAATAAAACATTTTTTAGAATGACGTCATGATGTCGCACTGTATTTACAGTCCGTTGAAGATTTTGTCATTTGGTGATTTTGTCATACTACATCATACTGTAATGGGCTGACGATCCTTAGATCACATCCAACACTAAGTAATTCTGCATTGATAACTCCATCATTTTTTTTATCATCTCTGCACCAGGTCACATGGTACATAAGTGATAAATAAAAACAATTTTTTTAAAAAGGCACATAGTGCGTGTTTAGCTTGATGTCAAAAATTGAAGTTTAGCAAAGCTAGGAGTTTAGGAAAACCTAAATCTCCACTAATGATCATATGCTTAACAATCTATCTGTTCCTATAATCCTTAACACTCCATTCACACGCAACTATACCCAATTCATAAAACCACACTTATGAGTTCATAACCTGACCACAATTATATGAGTTTAAGAACTTACCCTAGTCTGACCTTTGGCGTCCATTCGCTGAGGGGTCCATAAACATTTCATATAACTATAAGTCAAGAATGTCTCATAAGTATGAGTTCTAAGAACTCGTACTTAATCCTATATTCTCTACCTATGACCTATTTATCTGTATATAACAACTAGCGTGACACAACATTTCAATTATTACCAATGCCACCAACTAAGTAGTTTTTACACCAAGTACAATTCCCCGCCCATACAAGGAATCATACAACTCAGTTGCTGACACGAGTCCTCATTGAAATCCCCACCTAATCTTAACCCCCTTTTTCAATACGAATTCAATTCGTATTCATAATCCATAACTCTTTCATGAGTTTTTATAGTACCATTTCATAATACAACTTACACACAGCATCTTGCTGTAAACTTTTCAATCATAAGATTGATTATTTCTGGCTGTCATAACCTTATCAGATCACGGGGAGATCTTATCGTATATTTTACGATTTATTCCTATGCCTATGATCGTTTTGTTTTACGATCTCCTATTCCTGCACTTTCAGTCTTTTAGACTCGATCTATTCACCATTACTGTTCAACTTTATTATCAGAGTTAGGGAACTCTGTTTCTTTACACTCACCGAGATTCATCTTTGAATCTTACCGACCAACTAACTCTATGTGAGTTAGATCTTATCCTAATCACTGCGGTTATTGGTCTTAGGTATTCCTACCTAATCTTCATAACCAACAGTTCTGATACCAACTGTAGTAGACCCGAATCCAGGTCCCAAAACACCTCGGATCCGGTATACTATTTCTATAACTAATTACGGAAGATATAAACATAAATTGTTTATAAATTAAACTTACACACTTATCCCCAAGGCCGAGTAACCTTAACTTAAACACCATATATAAACTTTCTAACATATAACACATTTATCAAACTATACTATTACAAAATAGTCACACATTTAACACAAGTAGAACTTGACTTTAACCTTTTCCTGTATCCGAACGCATTCGCCTTATCTGCAATGTTTATCATGATATAGCAAGGGTGAGCATGAAAGTTGCCCAGCAAGTTTATATACAACAATATAACGATATATCATGATTGAAGAGTATGAATAATGAGCTTGCTATAATTCATCAATATAATTGAGAACTAGCACGAACAAATTTTTGACTGAACAAGTATTATACATGAACAAACATTTCTGAACCAACTGGTAATGAAGGTGATCATCCTTTCATACCTGACTTATACATGCAAGATATACTGAGTACAAATTTCATTGCAATCAACAATGATTAACCATAAGCTTGAAGAAACTACTTTTAGTAGAGTTAAGTAAAAGAAAACTTGCCTGAACCGTTGATTACCGCAACACAATTTTTAACGCTTTACCCGAATACCTAATATTAGTAATATAGATCTCCAATATTAGAATAATATCATCACAGTATAATACTGTCATATTTATATCCACAAAATAACCTAAACATGTAGCACATAATCCTATCAGTCTATAACACACATAAAACTAGGTATCAAGTCAAACTATTGCAGTCTGAGTTGAAACCGACACAATTCTAACATCCCGACGGTCTAGTCGGACTTTTATCGAGTTTAAGTTCAATTAAACTCTGTCTAACCACTTAACAATTATCACAGATAATTTCTAATCAGACAAAACATTTTTCCTAGGCTCGTAATAATTTTCGGATAATTATTACCATTTATCAACATTTTTCAATCCTTAAAACCGTATTTAAATAAATTAAATACCACATAATTACTTAATCATTAATATTTATTTAATATAAAATATCAATGAAAATCATTACATAATATTATAATATAATAATAATATATCAAAGTATTTTTAATACCTTAAAATCATAATTATATGATTTTTAAACCATTAAATCCATTATCCGATAATTGATATTAATATTAAAATATTAATATTTTCATGACTAAATATCAAAAGTTATATTTTATAACTTAAAATATTTTTATATCACTTAAATAATTTTTATATAATTTATAAAGCATCAATTCCATTTTTCCTTAATTTATTTTATATATCTATTAAATAAACTAATTATCATTAATATTGATTAATTAATGAAATTCATCCCAAAATATTAAAAGTCATCAAAAATAACTTAAAATATTTTCTTATACCATAATATTATTTTTCATGAAGTAAAACTATTTTTAAATTATTTATTTAATATTATAATTAAATAAATAATTACCATTTACATTCCAAAAAAAATAAATATTTTTGAAATATACTTAAAATAATTAAAAACTATTTTTCAGACTTTAAAATAATTTTTCAGAATTTATTTTGTATTTTTAATAATTAAAAACCATTTATTTCAATTTATTTAATAATTTTCTGCATTTTCCAAAAATAAGCGTCGCTAAAGGGCCCTATAGTGACAGAACCGTCGCTATAGGTGTTCTTGAGACCTTCATAATCAGACTACATGATACCTACTTTGATCGGCTTTACTTCTTTGTCTATCATGATTCTGGGCCATGTTAAATATTGATCGTGTAGTGTTTATGTAATACTACACGAATCAGACATCAACTATGTCATACAACATCACACTTGGAAGATCTGGGCCTCCAAAGTATCTGACAACACTGTTCTTCATTTTCTGGGTTTTCCAGAAAATGAAGAACAGTCGAGGGTACTAGTTTTCGATCCTTATATCTTGGGTTCTGTACTTGTGTTGTGTAATCTAAAGGTTGAATATTGTGGAAACATGTCAGTGTACATTTCTATTACATCAGATTAACATATAAACATCATCAAAGCAAAATCTGGGTCGGTCAAAGTAGACAAGAAAAATTGTTCTTCAAAATTTCTGGGTTACCCAGAAATGTTCTTGAGCAGTCTTTCATCCTACGTTTGACCACATATTTTATACGTTTTGGTTACGGATCAAAATGATCTAAAGCCTTTAACATGTAGTATTCATGTCAGGCTACAACACAAACACAATAACTTATCATAAACACTAAACACTAGCAAGATCTAGAGCCTGCAATCTCGCAGTCAGACAAGATCTGGGTTTCTGGGTTGCCCAGAAACCAGATTTCGTGAATGGTCAACGCCGATTGACTACCAATATCTCTTAACTTAATCACAATCTGGCCTTGATTCGAGTTTCAGAGCATAGACAACATAACAGAGAACAAATATATATCATAAAATACACAAACTAATAAACACACACGGATCTAAAGGCCCTGACATTTGCTTGTCAGTCAACATTTTTATAGATTTCCACATTTCAAAAATCATCAAAATCGTGCATCTAGATGTTATAGATCCTTGATCTATCAACCCAGATCACTTATAAACACCATATTACATAACTTTAACAAATCAATTTCATCAATTAACAAAGAATCATAGGATTTCTAGATTTTGGGATTTTATACCTTTTGAGCTATGATTTTCGATTCTGACTTTTTGATTCGGATCATGGCTTGCAGAGTCTTGATATTAGCTTTAGTCCTCACCCTTTCTCACTCTAAATTTCGAAAATGAGGAGAGAGAAGGGACTTGGTTGGTATGAAAAAGTAAAGTAAAATGACTTCACTTTAATTTCTCCTTTTTAATCAAATAGATTCATTGAATTTGCTAGCAAGTTGGCTGATTTTGGACACATATCTAGGGCTAGAGCTAGGTTAGGATTAGGGTTGTTCACCAACCCAATATTTTGGCCAAGATTGCAAGTAACCTTATTAAAAAAATAAAAAGGGTATTAATAACATTTTACATACCATTTTAATTCTAAAACTGGCATTTTCTCAAACCCTTAGGGTTTAGGGTTTGGACATTAAGGTTGGGGTTTAACCATTTAGGTTTTAGGTTTTAACCTTTAAAAAAATTATCAACTTTAAATTCTAAGATTTTCGGATTAAGATTTTCGGATTAAGATTTTCGATATAGAAAATTAACAATTTTAAAATCGTAATTAGAATTTTCTAATTACATTACAATTTCCTAATCATATATCAATCTTACTAATTAGGACTAATTTATCCTAATTTAAATTGCTAATTAAGCACTTAGGGTCAAATTGTACATTAGGTTTCAAAACCACATTCTAGGTTTTAAATAGAAAAGTAATATTTCAATTTTAGAAATTAGATTTCCTAATTAGATTAGGGTTTCTAATAACTTGAATATTAGGATTTATGATTCCTAATTAACATTGCTAATATAGCAATTAAATCCATCACTGCACAATTAGGGTTCAAAATGGTCATTAGGGTTTTTATCCCACAAATTAAGGTTTTCTAATAGAAAATAATTTTCTAAAATAAAAATTAAATATTCGTAATTAGATTAAAGTTTTCTAATTACTCATAAATTGAAATAATTAGGATTAGAGTTTCCTAATTAGCATTGCTAATTTTAGCAATTAAATCCACAATTGAGCATTAGGTTTTCTGACGGAACAATTTGGGTTCCAAAAATTGAAAATTATGATTTGCTAATTAATTAACCTTTACCCTCATTAGTAATTAATTAATAGCACTAAAGCAATAAAATTTTCCGTTATATTCCCAGTTTAGGGTTTCATTTTATCAGAATCTGAAATTAGGGTTTTCGGATCTGGTATTAGAGTTTTCAAATAATCAATTAAGATTTTAGATAATTCATTAGGTTTTCCCTAATTAATTTAATATTAATGACGTTTAACCTTGTACATACATTGCATTCCCAATCTAGGGTTTTCAATATTCGATTTAGGATTTCGGACTCCCGAAACTGAAACTAGGGTTTCCAGAACCGTTTTCTAGGGTTTTTTATTTAGACGTTAGGGTTTTCTAACTGAACGTTGTCGTTCTTAATATATAATTAGGGTTTGTCACAGATGTAATTTATCTGATCAACCCATGACCCTTAACCACATTATGAATACATCATTAACCATATACACAGAGCATATTTACATAAATCCTTAATCCTGAATAATTCACCTATATCCTTCACCGAATTTTGAAATCCTCAAAATTCAATCCCAATAACATCAAACGCATACACTTATTTTCTGTCTAGGTCTATTATTTAACCTTAAATAAATCATTTAAGATTTTAATAAATTGTCTAATTTCTCGGGTTGTCACAATGTTCATCTAAACACCTGTTCATCTTTGCACTACGGCCAAAGATATTGATCAATCGGTCATGTTCATCTCAACACCTGTTCATCTTTGCACTACGGCCAAAGATATTCATCAAGAAATCATTCATCTTTGCACTACATGCCAAAGATATTCAGTTATATCATCATTTAGGACTGAGGATGATGAAAAATATTTTAAGAAAACGAATCCAGTGAAAAAAACTAATAAATATTAAGGATTCGTACTTCAGCTATTCCATGTCCAAAAATACATCATAAATAATCATAGTGGAATAAAATTCAAGAATGATCAAAACATGGATACAATCAAAGCTAGTATCCATAAATGATATTTTGGACGAAAAATAAAAATTTAATTTTTCTGTAAATAGTGTTGTATTCGTGAATAGTGTCGTATACGTGAATAGTAACTCCGACACCAAAAGATAAAAATTTCACAAAAAATATCATCATGCTTTGTGAATAGTACTCGTGAATAGTAACTCATGAATAGTAACCCCGACATGAAAAAGTTCCAAATTTGATAAAAAGTTCCAACCAATATTTCGACATAATGATATTGAAGAAATAATATCATTTTTTAAAAAATAATATCCCTTACCTCAGAAAGAATAGTATTTCTGACTGGAATACTGGATATAGTGCTAAAAGAACTTACACCGTATAGCAATAATTGAAGTACTAAAATACTCACAAAATACGCTCGATGTAATAGAGAGAGAAATCTTTAGTTTCTGGTGTGATTTTTAATTCTAACCTAAGCACCCTATTTATAGGAAAATTCTTAGAACACCAAAGCAGAAAATTTAATAAAATATAATATATATTTTTTTCTTAAACTTCCTACGCACCCAATGTAAGACTCCAACTTATTATTACTGAAATTTAATTTTCTCTATTTATTATTTGAAATAGTAAGGGTTGATTTAATTAATGTGGATAGTTATGGGTAAAATACGCAAATATTTCAAAATAAGCAAGTGGTTATAAAATATTCATTGTTGTCGGGAAATATTCGTTTGGTCATGGAATATTCGTATTGTCGGGAAATATTCGTACGACGGCGCAGCCATGTGTGGGCCCCATAACGAAAAGCGGTTGAATGAAGAAAATGACAAATATAAGTTGTTTAAAAATAACGGCGTAGTTGTTACCGTTAATACTATTAAAATACTCGGTGGTTAAAACACAGTAGCACATGGTATTGCACCAATTATTGATTCTTACGTAAGAAGGCACTACTCAATAATGGTTACAGTAATTACTGTTCAGTATTTTATTTTATTGATTTAATAATTGTTGCGTTGATATTTTATATTACTTTTGTTTCAATAATTGTTATTACACGGTATTTTTCATTATCGAAGCAATAATTCATATTATCTAAATAATATTGTTAGATAACATTATTGACAATGTCTAGAAAGTTCTGTCTAAGTGGAGGTTTGGTCACCTAATTGCGCGCCAGTAAGGAGAAATTCTTATTGGAAAGCCCCCTCTTTTTTCTTGGGAACGACCCGGTTGCCAGTACTGTGATTCTGTAATATTATTTGTGAATAATTAATTATTAATTTATATGATGAGGAAAATATTGATTTTATGTGGATATAGTTGGAGAAAAGTTTTAATGTGACAATTGTTGAAAATTAATATTTTATCTTTTTCTGATAAAATAATTCATTTAAATATATTATTTTAATAATATATTAACGATGATATTTTTATAATGAATGTGGAATATGTGAGTATATGAGGAAGAAGAGTATTTTTGTGGCATTAAATGTTTAACACATATTTTGTGTGTTGGTGGACACAATTATTGACCGAAATTTGATTATAGCTTGTAAAATCGCATGTTTGTGGATTTCGGTCAATTTTTGTTTGGAATTTGGAAAAACTTTCTTCTGCAAAGTTGTAGAAAATTGAATTTCATATAAAATGTCGCGAGATTCAAATTTTCTGATAAAAGGCTATTTATTATTAATTATTGAAGTTCCGAATTTTCGAAATAATTGATTTTTGGAAGTTTAAAATATTTAAAATAGGAAAAACGTTTTTTTTTTGTTTTGTAGGCATCCCTAGAATGTGCAAGATAAGCTAAAATCAGTTGTCAAAATGTGCGTAGAGAATTTATAATATATATAATATTATTATATTAAATTTTTTACTTTGGTGTTCTAAGCATTTTCCTATAAATAGGATGCTTAGGTTAGAATTGAAAATCACACCAGAAACTGAAGTTTTCTCTCTCTATATTATCGAGCGTATTCTTATGAGTATTTTGAGTATACTTTGAGTACTGTTGCTATACGGTGCAAGTTCAAGTCATAGCTTATATCCGGTGTTTCAACTAGAAGTACTGTCTTTCGAGGTAAGGGAAATTATTTTTTTAAAAATGATATTATTTCTTCTAATATCATTATGCCGAAGTATTGATCTGAACTTTTAATCAAATTTGGAACTTTTTGTGTCAGAGTTACTATTCACGTATACGGCACTATTCACGTATACGACACTATTCACGAATACGACACTATTCATCGAAAAATGAAAATGTTCCTTTTCGTCTAAAATATCTATTATGGATACTAGCTTTGATTGTATCCATGTTTTGATCATTCTTGAATTTTACACCACTGTGATTATTTTTGAGGTATTTTTGGACATGGTTAAAACAAAGTACGAACCCTTAATCCTTAATTCTTGTCATTTTGTTTCACTAGATTCGTTTCTTTAAAAATATTTTTCATCATCCTCAGTCTTAAATGATGATAATATTGAATATCTTTGGCCTGTAGTGCAAAGATGAATGATTTTTGATGAATATCTTTGGCCCGTAGTGCAAAGATGAACAGGTGTTTAGATGAACATGACCAACTGATGAATATCTTTGGCATGTAGTGCAAAGATGAATATTTGATTCTAGATATATATTGATTGATGTTATAGGGATAAAAGATAGACAATGAACTTTTAAATTTATACATAGAAGATAGTAGTTTGCATTCTCTACTTAACTCTTCTAATGAATTATTATTTCTGCTGCAAATATTGATTTAAAACTTGTTGTCTATTGTATTCTATTAGATTTTTTCCCTGTTGAAGACTAATGATAATATGTTGTATATTATCTTATTCATAATATTCTTTACTAGGCTAGTTGAGCTCACCCTTTTCCTTTTTGTTCCATTTTTCTTCTCAAGGGGCGAGAATATAGCGATTACGAGTCGGGGTATGGAATGAAGGTTCTAGAGAGAGTTGTTTAGTAGTCCTCACCATTTTTGTAAAATATTGTATCAATAAATGTGATGAGGATTTATTTGAGTGTAGATATTATCTAGAAGATAATGTTTGTATTCAAACTCACAGTTTTACTGTTGTAATAATAAAGTTATAGTTATTTCTGTACCATGTATTGACAACTCAGAATGGGTGATGTATACCTATTTTGGGGGCGTCACAGTTGGTATCAAAGCTTAGGGATATGATCTGTGGCGGAGATCGGGGAATAGAACTAGGAGGGGAGAGACGAGTAAATCCTTCGCTAGTGTGTCCTACCTAAGATTATTTGTTAGTTGGTCAGTATATAGGGATATTATGTGATATATTGATTTTCTTAATTAACCCTTGTTTTAATACAGTATTTGAGAATGTCGACTGAGAATATTAACAGTGGAAATTAGACCGTGGAGACGCCTGTACCACCAACGAGGAGAACGTGCAACAGGCTGGCAATGTTCCTCCTGTGAACAACAACACTGAGCAGATAATGAACGAGGGGATGTTTAGAAGCTTTTTGCAGTTCATGCAAAATCAGGCGAGGGAGACTCGTTTTCAAAATACAGGAGGAAATGATAGCAATTCACGGGTTGTCACAGCCAAGCAGTTCAAAGAGTTGGGACCATCAGAATTTAAGGGAAAGCCAGATCCGATCATGGCAGAAACATGGGTCAACCAAATTACCAAGATATTCGATGTCTTGGGATGCACGGAGGAACAGAAGGTTCCATTCGCCACCTTTATGTTCCGTGGCGAGGAAGACTGCTGGGGGGAGTCTGTGAAGCATACCCATCCAGCCGCACTCAGCATGTCTTGGGAGACGTTTCACAAACTATTTAATGACAAATACTTTCCTGAAAGTGTTCGTCATATGAAGGAAGTGGAGTTCATCAGATTAGAAGAAAACAACATGACGGTGTCTCAGTACGAGGCAAAGTTTGCAGAGTTATCCAGGTTTGCACCTCATTTGGTGGAGAATGAGGAACGTATGACGCGGATGTTTCTGAGAGGTTTGAAACCCGGCATACGACAATATCTCATTTCTCATAAATTTTCTCTCTATTCAGATGTTGTAAACAGGGCTCAATTATTAGAGCGAGATAACTAGTACGGTCAACTGAGGGACCACAATGAGGATCATACCGGAGATAGCAGTCAACAAAATAATGATAACCAGTGGAGAAAGAAAAAGACGGACAAAAATGGTAACCACTCTGGTGGTAATCATGACCATGAAAATAGAAGAAGCGATTCAGGAGGAGATTTTAAAAAGAGTAGATTTAACAACGACCATGTGAAGATGACAGTGCCGGCAACAACTGGTTCTAAGGGAGGAGAACGACCACCGGTCATATGCTATAAATGCGGGAAAGAGGGACATATCAGTCCAAACTGTCCACAACAGTTCAAGGTATGCTATAATTGTGGAAAGGAAGGACATATCGCTCGAGATTGTATGGTAGCAAAACCTAGTTCAACGGGGATGGTGACTCAAAAGACTGTCCCAGAAAAGTCAAAGTTAATTGTTCTTGGAAGAGCGTTTGTTGTGACTAGTCAAAATGCGAGAAACCCAAACGAGGTGATCACGGGTAAGCTATTTATAAAGTTTTGCAAAGTTTATACCTTACTCGATACCGGTGCTACCCATTCATTTATCTCTCCTGTTTGTGCTCAACGTTTAAACTTGACTCCGGAGAAATTAGACTTTGACCTATACGTGGAAACTCCGTTAGGAGAAACTTTCATCACATCCACTGTTTATAAATCTTGTTTGATTCAAGTTGGCACCATCACCTTACCTGTTGACCTTATCTCTTTAAAGATACTTTCTTTCGATGTGATTTTAGGGATTGATTGGTTAACTATTCATCATGCCAAAATTGATTGTTTTCGTAAGGTTGTTAGTTTTTATATTCCTAACCAACCTGTTGTACGAATTCAAGCAACTAAACCATTAAAATCAATCACTGTCATATCTAATCATAAAGCTATTCATTTATTGAAAAACGGATGTCAAGCTTTCTTAGCCCATGTTATGGATTTGAATAAAGACACGTCAAATTTGAATAATATTCCTATTGTTATCGACTTTCCTGAGGTATTTCCTGAAGAACTTCCCGGTCTACCCCCAGAACTTGAAGTTGAATTCTTTATTGATCTTGTACCTGGTACAAATCCCATTTCTAAAACCCCATATCGAATGGATCCTATTGAACTTCAGGAGTTAAAGGTCCAACTACAGGAATTGTTGGACATCGGTTTCATTCGTCCTAGTACATCTCCTTGGGGTGCTCCTGTTTTATTCCCAAAGAAGAAAGACGGGAGTATGTGACTTTGTATTGACTATCGGGAATTGAACCATGTCACCATCAAGAATAGGTATCCTCTACCTCGTATTGATGATCTGTTTGACCAGTTGCAAGGAGCACAATTCTTTTCAAAGATCGATCTTCGTTCTAGATATCATCAGCTGAATATTAGAACTGAGGATATTCCAAAGACTGCCTTCAGAACTCGGTACGGGCATTATGAATTCTTAGTCATGTCTTTCGGATTGACTAATGCTCATGTGGCTTTCATGGATATGATGAACCGAGTATTCAAGGAATATTTGGATCAGTTTGTTGTTGTTTTTATTGATGACATCCTCATATATTCCAAAAGCCGTGAAGATCATGAGCACCATTTGAAGCTGGTTCTCCAAAGGCTTCGTGAAAACAAAATATATGCCAAATTGAAGAAATACGAGTTCTGGCTTGAGGAAGTAGCATTCCTTGGGCACGTGGTGTCGAAACATAGAGTATCTGTTGATCCGGCGAAGATTAAAGCAATACAAAGTTGGGAGCAACCGAAGTCGGTGACTGAAGTACGTAGCTTTTTGGGCTTAGCTGGTTATTATCGGAGATTCGTGGAAGGGTTTTCTAGAATCGCTACTCCATTAACCCAGCTAACTCGGAAGGATACAAAATTCGTTTGGAGTGAAGAATGCGAGAAGAGTTTCCAAGAGCTCAAGAGGAGACTCATTTCAGCACCTGTTCTAACAATACCATCTGGTACGGATGGATTTGTTATCCACAGCGATGCTTCAGGCAAAGGGTTAGGATGTGTTCTCATGCAACGTGGGAAAGTCATAGCCTATGCCTCACGACAACTTAAAGAGTATAAGAGGAATTATCCTACTCATGATCTAGAGTTGGCAGCAGTCGTTTTTGCGCTAAAGATCTGGAGGCACTATCTATATGGGGAGAAAGTGGAGATATATTCAGACCATAAAAGCCTTAAATATTTCTTCACTCAAAAAGAACTCAACATGCGGCAGCGACATTGGATCAAGCTATTGAAAGACTACGACCAAACTATTCAACACCATCCTGGAAAAGCGAACGTGGTAGCTGACGCGTTGAGTAGAAGATCATATGCAGGAACGAGTGCGATGATGTCAAGTATACGCATAGAGCCAACTTTAATTGAAAAGGTTAAGGTTGCTCAAGCCACCGACCCGGAGCTGATGCATATGAAGAAGAAGGTACAAGAAGGAGCTATTCCGGAAGCGAGAATTGATGAAGAAGGAAAACTTCGAGTCCACTCTAGACTTTATGTTCCTAACGACTCTGATTTGAAGTACAAGATTATGATGGAGGCACACAATACACCATTTGCAATCCATCTTTGAAGTACTAAAATGTATCGTGATCTTCGACATACATTTTGGTGGAACAATATGAAGAGAGAGATTGCAATGTTTATCTTGATGTGTTTAACTTGTCAAAGTGTAAAGGCGGAGCATCTAGTACCTAAGGGTCCGTTGCAACCACCTGAGATTCCGAAATGGAAGTGGGAACACATTACCATGGATTTCGTTACGGGTCTTCATACGGTTTCTCAAGGCATCAATGCTATTTGGGTTATTGTTGATAGATTAACCAAGTCTGCTCATTTCTTGCCGATACGGGAGACTTATTCCCTTGAACGTCTTGCTAGTATATATGTAAATGAGATTTTGAGGTTGCATGGCATGCCAGTATCCATAGTTTCGTATCGTGACCCAAGATTCACTTCAAGATTTTGGGTTAGCTTGCAAAAAGCTATGGGCACAGATTTACGATTCAGTTCGGCATACCATCCTCAAACTAACGGACAATCAGAGAGGACTATTCAAACTCTTGAAGATTTATTAAGACTCTGTGTCCTAGACTTCAAGGGCAGTTGGGATAAGTATTTACCATTGGTGGAATTCTCCTCCAACAACAGTTATCAGGCAAGTATAGGTGTGGCTCCATTTGAAGCATTATATGGATGAAAGTGTCGCTCTTCAATATGTTGGGATGAGGTGGGTGAAGCAACATTGTTGGGACCCGAGTTAGTACGTATGACTACCGAAAAAATCCAAATGATTCGACAACGTATACAAACGACACAAGATCGATAAAAGAGTTATGCGGATCTTCATCGAAAGAACGTGAAATTTAGTATAGGGGATCATGTATTATTGCGAGTTGCTCCATGGAAGGGAGTTACAAGATTTGGGAAGAGAGGAAAGCTCAATCCATGATTTATTGGTCCATTTCAAATTCTTGACCGAGTAGGAAATCTGGCCTATAGACTCGCGTTACCTCCTAGTATGTCTCATGTTTATAATGTGTTTCACATATCTGTACTTCGTAAATATGTGAAAGACCCGAACCACGTTATAGAGTTAGAACCGGACGAGATAGCCGAAGACTTAACGTACGAAAAGGTACCTGTTAAGATTTTGGATAGGAAGGAGCATGTCCTATGCACAAAGGTCATAGAACAAGTTAAAGTTCTGTGGAGGAAACATGCTATAGAGGAAATGATGTAAGACCCCAAAATTTTTTTAAATAAAAAGGAATTTCCTTTATTTATTATTTTGAAATATTAAGGGTGGATTTGATTAATGTGGTTAGTTATGGGTAAAATGCGCAAATATTTTAAATAAGCAAGTGGTTATAAAATATTCATTGTTGTCGGGGAATATTCGTTTGGTCGTGGAATATTCGTACGACGGCGTAGCCATGTGTGGGCCCCATAACAGAAAACGATTGGATGAAAGAAAACGACAAAGATTGAGTTTTATAAATAACGGCATAGTTGTTACCGTTTACACTGTTGGAATACCCGGTGGTTAAAATACAGTAATACGCGTTGTTGCACAGTAGCACACGGTATTGCACAGTATTTTGAATTATTGATCCTTACGTAAGAAGGCACTACTCAATAATTGCTACAGGAGTTACTGTTCATTACTTTATTGATTCAATAATTGTTGCGTTGATATTTATATTATTATTGTTTCAATAATTGTCATTGCACAGTATTTTCCATTATCAGATCAATAATTCATATTATTTGAATAATATTATCAGATAACATTATTGGAAATGTCTAGAAAGTTCTGTCAAGGAGAGGTTTGGTAATCTAATTGCGCGCCAGTAAGGAGAAATTCTTATTGGAAAGCACCCTCTATCCTGGGAACGGCCTGGTTGTCAGTACTATGATTCTGTAATATTATTTTTGAATAATTAATTATTGATTATTATGATAAAGAA
The DNA here is from genome assembly GCA_020205505.1 of Panax japonicus. Lineage (NCBI taxonomy): Eukaryota > Viridiplantae > Streptophyta > Magnoliopsida > Apiales > Araliaceae > Panax > Panax japonicus. Next base: position 43,479,809 of record CM035102.1, on the reverse strand, counting down.
AATATTCATTTTATGTGGATATAGATGGAGAAAATTTTTAAAAATGACAATTGTTGAAAATTAATATTTTATCTTTTTCTGATAAAATAATTCATTTAAATATATTATTTTAATAATATATTAACGATGATATTTTTACAATGAATGTGGGATATATGAGTATATGAGGAGGTAGAGTATTTTTGTGGCATTAAATGTTTAACACATGTTTTGTGTGTCGGTGAACACAATTCTTGACCGAAAATTGATTGTAGACTGTAAAATCACTCGTTTGTGGATTTCGGATAATTTATGTCTGGAATTTGGAAAATTTTCCTTCTGCAAAGTTGTAGAGAATTGAAATTCCTATAAAAAGTCGCGAGATTCGAATTTTCTAATAAAAGGGATATTTATTGTGAATTATTGAAGTTTCGGAGTTCCGAAATAATTGATTTTTGGAAGTTTTAATAATTATTTTCAACAAAAACGTTTTTCAAAGGTTGGTGGGAATCTTTAACATGTGTTTGATGGCTAAAATCAGATTCCTTGGTGGTTGGCTTGAATGTTTTGTAAATATTAATATTATATTAATTTAGTCTCCTTTGGCGTTCTAACATTTTCCTATAAATAGAGGGTTAAGTTAGAATTGAAAATCACACCAGAAACATAAGCTTTCTCTCTACTTCTCTCTCTCTCTATATATCAAGCGTGTTCTTGTGAGTATACTTTGAGTGTTGCTATACGGTGCGAGTTTCTGTCAGCACTATACCGAAATTCAGTCAGAAGTACGGTTATTTTGAGGTAAGGGATGTTGTTTCTTCTTAAATGATATTATCTTCTTCAATATCATTATGCCAAAATATTGTTCTGAACTTTTTATCAATTTGAGACTTTTTCATGTCGGAGTTACTATTCACGAGTTACTATTCATAAGTTACTATTCACGAGTACTATTCACGAAGCGTGATGATGTTTTTGTGAAATTTCTATCTTTTGGTGTCGGAGTTACTATTCACGTGTACGACACTATTCACGTATACGACACTATTCATCGAAAAATGAAATTTCTTCTTTTTGTCCAAAATATCTATTTTGGCTACTATCTTTGATTGTATCCATGTTTTGATCGTTATTTTTGAGTTCTGCTTCAAAATCAGTTGTTATGAAGTATTATTGATCTTGGACAAACTGTGGTACGAATTCCTAATATTTGTCCTTCTATCTCACTGGATTCGTTCTTAAAAATGTTTTTCATCATCCTCAGTCCTTAATGGAGATACTTGATGAATATCTTTGGCCTGTAGTGCAAAGATGAAAGATTAAACTGATGAATCTCTTTGGCCGTAGTGCAAAGATGAACAGGTGTTGAGATTAACATGACCAACTGGTGATACAAATGAATATCTTTGGCCTGTAGTGTAAAGATAATTGAAGATGTATATTGATTGTTGTTACAGGGATGAAATATTGATGATGAACTTTTAAATCTTAGAAGACAGTAGAATTCATTCTCTACGTGACTCTTCTAATGGATTGCTGTTTCCGCTGCATTTGTTGATCTAAAACTTGTTGTCTATTGTATTCTATTAGATTTTTCCCTGTTGAAGACTAACGATAATTTGTTGTATATTATCTTAGTCATAATATTCTTTACTGGGCTAGTTGAGCTCACCCTTTTCCTTGTTGTTCCATTTTCTTCTCAGGAGGTGAAAACATAGCAGGATCGAGTCGAGGTATGGAATGAAGGTTCTAGAGAGAGTTGTTTAGTAGTCCTCACCATTTTTGTAAAATAATATATCAATAATTGTATTGAGGACATAGTTGGGTATGTGGTTATTGTCTAGATCACAATGTTTGTATTCAAACTCACAGTTTATGGGTTATAAAAGTTGTAGTTGTTTCTGTACCATGTATTTGGCGACTCAAAATGGGTTGGATGGAATGGACCTATTTTGGGGCGTCACAGTTGGTATCAGAGCTTAGGGATATGATCTCTGGCGGAGATCGGGGAATAGAACTAGGAGGGGAGAGACGAGTAAATCCTTCGCTAGTGTGTCCTACCTAAGCTTATTTGTTAGTTGGTCAGTATATAGGGATATTATGTGATACATTGATTTCCTTAATTAACCCTTGTTTTATGACAGTGTTTGAGAATGTCGTATGAGAATATTAACAGTGGAATAAATGAGACCGTGGAGATGCTTGTACTTACCAACGAGGAGAACGTGCAACAGGCTGGCAATGTTCCTCTTGTGAACAACACCACTGAGCATACGATGAACGACGGGATGTTTAGGAGCTTTTTGCAGTTCATGCAAAACCAGACGAGGGAGACTCGTGTTCAAAATACAGGAGGAAATGATAGCAATTCACGGGTGGTCACAGCTAAGCAGTTCAAAGAGTTGGGACCACCAGAATTTAAGGGAAAGCCCGATCCGATCATGGCGGAAATATGGGTCAAGCAAATTACCAAGATATTCGATGTCTTGGGATGCACGGAGGAACAGAAGGTTCCATTCGCCACCTTTATATTCCGTGGCGAAGCAGACTACTGGTGGGAGTCTGTGAAGCGTACACATCCAGCCGCACTCAGCATATCATGGGGGACGTTTCAGAAATAGTTCAATGACAAGTACTTCCCTGAAAGTATTCGCCATATGAAGGAAGTGGAGTTTATTAGACTAGAGCAGAATAACATGACGGTGTTCCAGTACGAGGCGAAGTTCGCGGAGTTATCCAGGTTTGCACCTCATTTGGTAGAGAATGAGGAACGTATGACGTGAATGTTTTTGAGAGGTTTGAAACTCGAAATTCGTCAATACATCATTTCTCATAAATTTTCTCTATATTCAGATGTTGTAAATAGGGCTCGGTTATTAGAGAGAGATAACGAGTACGTTCAACCGAGGGATCATAACCAGATCATACAGAAGATAGCAGTCATCAGAATAACGATAACCATCGGAGAAAGAAGAATATGGACAAAGGCGGTAACCACTCTGGTGGAAATTGTGGCCATGAAAATAGAAGAAGCGAGTTGGGAGGAGATTTTAAAAAGAGGAGATTCAACAACGACCATGTGAAGACGTCAGCACCAGCAGCAACTGGTTCCAAGGGAGGAGAAAGACCACCGGTTGTATGTTACAAATGCGGGAAAGAGGGACATTTCAGCCCAAACTGCCCACAACAGTTCAAGGTATGCTATAATTGTGGAAAAGAAGGCCACATCGCTCGAGATTGTTCTATAGCGAAACCAAGTTCAGCGGAAGTGGTGATTCCCAGGGCTGTCCCGGATAAGTCGAAATCAGCGGTTCCTAGAAGAGCGTTTGTCGTGACAGGTCAAAATGCGAGGAATCCGAACGAAGTTAGCACGGGTTAGTTAATTATAATTCTTGCGAAGTTTATACCTTACTAGGTACCGGTTCTACCCATTCTTTTATCTCTCTTGCTTGCGTTCATCCCTGTTGCCAGTATTGTGATTCTGTAATATTATTTATGAATAATTAATTACTGATTTATATGATGAGGAAAATATTGATTTTATGTGGATATAGATGGAGAAAATTTTTAATGTGACAATTGTTGAAAATTAATATTTTATCTTTTTCTGATAAAATAATTCTTTTAAATATATTATTTTAATAATATATTAACGGTGATATTTTTATAATAAATGTGGGATATGTGAGTATATGAGGAGGAAGAGTATTTTTGTGGCATTAAATGTTTAACACATATTTTGTGTGTTGGTGGACACAATTATTGACCGAAATTTGATTATAGCTTGTAAAATCGTCCGTTTGTGGATTTCGGTCAATTTTTGTTTAGAATTTGGAAAAACTTTCTTCTGAAAAGTTGTAGATAATTGAATTTCATATAAAAACTCTCGAGATTCAAATTTTCTGATAAAATGGCTATTTATTATGAATTATTGAAGTTCCGAAGCTCCGAAATAATTGATTTTTGGAAGTTTAAAATTTTTAAAAAAGGAAAAACATTTTTTTGTTTTGTGGGCCGCCCTAGCATGTGCAGGATAAGCTGAAATCAGTTGTCCAAATGTGCTTAGAGAATTTGTAATATATATAATATTATTATATTAAATTTTCTACTTTGGTGTTCTAAGCATTTTTCTATAAATAGGGTGCTTAGGTTAGAATTGAAAATCACACCAGAAACTGAAGTTTTCTCTCTCTATATTATCGAGCGTATTCTTGTGAGTATTTTGAGTATACTTTGAGTACTTTTGCTATACGGTGCAAGTTCAAGTCATAGCTTATATCCGGTGTTTCAACTAGAAGTACTGTCTTTCGAGGTAAGGGATATTATTTTTTTTAAAATGATATTATTTCTTCTAATATCATTATGCCGAAGTATTGATCTGAACTTTTAATCAAATTTAGAACTTTTTGTGTCGGAGTTACTATTCACGTATACGGTACTATTCACGTATACGATACTATTCACGAATACGGCACTATTCATCGAAAAATAAAAATTTTCCTTTTCGTCTAAAATATCTATTGTGGATACTAGCTTTGATTGTATCCATGTTTTGATCATTCTTGAATTTTACACCACTATGAATATTTTTGAGGTATTTTTGGACATGGTTAAAACAAAGTACGAATTCTTAATCATTAATCCTTGTCATTTTGTTTCACTGGATTCGTTTCTTTAAAAATATTTTTCATCATCCTCATTCTTAAATGATGATATTATATCTTTGGCCTGTATTGCAAAGATGAATGATTTCTGATGAATATCTTTGGCTCGTAGTGCAAAGATGAACATGTGTTTAAATGAACATGACCAACTGATGAATATCTTTGGCCTGTAGTGCAAAGATGAATATTTGATTCCAGATATATATTGATTGATGTTATAGGGATAAAAGATGGACGATGAACTTTTAAATTCATACATAGAAGATAGAAGTTTGCATTCTCTATTTAACTCTTCTAATGAATTATTATATCCGCTGCAAATATTGATTTAAAACTTGTTGTCTATTGTATTCTATTAGATTTTTTCCCTGTTGAAGACTAATGATAATTTGTTGTATATTATCTTATTCATAATATTCTTTACTTGGCTAGTTGAGCTCACCCTTTTTCTTTTTGTTCCATTTTTCTTCTCAGGAGGCGAGAATATAGCGAGTTTGAGTCAGGGTATGGAATGAAGGTTCTAGAGAGAGTTGTTTAGTAGTCCTCACCATTTTTGTAAAATAATGTATCAATAAATGTGATGAGGATTTATTTGAGTATAGATATTGTCTAGAAGATAATGTTTGTATTCAAACTAACAGTTTTACTGTTGTAATAATAAAGTTGTAGTTATTTCTGTACCATGTATTGACAACTCAGAATGAGTGATGTATACCTATTTTGGGGGCGTCACACCCAATTAGTCCAACATCAGCCACACCTCAACCAAAACCATCAAAAAAACGTTTTTTATATTTAAAACAATTAAAACTTTCAAAAATCAATTATTTTGGAACTTCAATAATTCATAATAAATAGCCATTTATCAGAAAATTTGAATCTCGCGAATTTTATAGGAAATTCAATTCTCTACAACTTTTCAGAAGAAAGTTTTTCCAAATTTCAAACAGAAACTGACCCAAATCCATAAACGGACAATTTTACAAGCTATAATCAAATTTCAGTCAAGAAATGGGCCCACGGACATGTTTAAAATTTTTTAAACAACTTTTGCAACAAAAATACTCTTCATCCTTATATACTCATATATCCCACATTCGTTGTAAAAATATCATCATTATTATATTATAATAATATAATAAAATATTATTTTATTAGAAAAGATAAAATATCGATTTTCAACAACTGTCTATTTAAAAAAATTTCTCCATCTATATCCACATAAAATGAATATTTTCCTTATCATATAAATCAATAATTAATTATTCACAAATAATATTACAGAATCACAATAATGACAACCAGGCAGATCCCAGAAATGAGGGGGCTTTCCAATAAGAATTTCTCCTTACTAGCGCGCAATTAGGTGACCAAACCTCTCCTTAGACAGAACTTTCTAGACATTGCCAATAATGTTTTCTAATAATATTATTCAGATAATATGAATTATTGATTCGATAATGGAAAATAATGTGTAGTGACAATTATTAAAACAACAGTAATATAAAATATCAACGCAGCAATTATTGAATCAATAAAATACTGAGCAATAATTACCGTAACAATTATTCAGTAGTGCTTTCTTACGTAAGAACCAGTAATTCAACAATATTGTGTAAAACTGTGTTCTACTATGCAACAACGCGTATTACTTTACTTTACCAACCGGGTATTCCAACAGTGTTAACGGTAAAGATTACGTAGTTATTTATAAAAACTCAAATTTTTTGTTTTCTTCATCCGACGGTTATCCGTTATGGGGCCCACAAATGGTTGCGCCGTCGTACGAATATTCCCCGACAGAAAGAATTTTCCACGACCAACGAATATTCCCCGACAACAATGAATATTTTTATAACCACTTGTGTATTTTGAAATAAATTCATATATCACCCTTAACTTTAACTTTTATCAATTTATCCATTTACTAAATTGTAATTATAAGAAAAATTGAATACTTTTATTTCATAAAATTTGGGGTCTTACAACAACACTTAACCATTAAGTATACTTGCTAATCACACATAAGCACTTTACTTACTTATCCCACATAAGCACTTTACTTAGCCTTTAAATTACTTAACTTATCGTTTGCTTAACACTTAAATCTACTTGCTCAACACACTTAATACTTGGTCACCAATGCACCCATGGGTAGCCCCATGGATCAATCTTTACCCATTGGATCTTATTTTGGGCTTAAGGTTTAATTAACCTAACTTATTGGGCTTGCAATTAAATAACCTTGGACCTTAACTTTAATTCCAATTGGACTCATCCCTTCCTACCTTTAGGCCTTATCAATTCTCATTGGACTTTACAATGATCTACATAATCCTACAAGTCCATTACATATGGCTTAAAGCCTTATAACGTATAATTTACGTATTCATCTCGTATTCTAACTTGTATACTTATTATACGACATTCCATCATTCATACTTGCTCGTATAATACCTCGTATTATACTCGTATTCATTACCTCGTATAATACGTACGTATTATACAATCATTACTTTAATTCATTATACATATTCCATTTCTTTCTCAGAATTCATTTTCCCTAATCGTTAGATTTTAAGCCCGCAGGCAAAAACTGTGTTTGCCATAACTGAAATATTATTGGATATTCTATCTCATCTCGATATTCTATCATTACGTATTTCTCGGAAGTTCAAAAATAATTCCAGAGCAGAAATGCGTGAATAATGTATTTGGAAAAATTTATCGGAAAGCTTTTATTTTCATCTTGGAAATTCAAACACTTTAATTCTATTATGTAGCCAAAATACTATAACATTCTGATATGTCTAGGTCATAGAACGACCCTCGAATAGCTTACTCCCATAAATAATTAATTAAATTCATTTAATCCACATAATAAAAATAGAAAAATTTAATTCTCAAAAATCCAAATTTTCTGAGGCGTTACATTCACCCCCCCCCCCCTTATAAGGATTCTGTCCCCAGAATCACGCTAACACTACATGCACCATTTGAGGAAACATTTTCCTTTATTTTAATCTCAAGATCCCACAATGCTTCTTCGACATTATAGTTTTTTCATTTCACCATCAACGAAGGTATTATCTTAATTCACATAATTGACCACTTCCTATCAATAATACGAGTTGGAAGTTAAACACTTATTAACACATTACGTTATTACCCTTTCATTAGCTTTTAACTTAGAATTATTTGGAACTCAAATTCCTCCTTAAAAACAAGATTGTACTTGATCTTCTCTTCACCATGCATCCTCTTCATCATTCGCGTTCATTTTTCATTACCTAGTTACTTAATTAACGCATTCCATTATCGTGGATTGAGTCTACGTTATGGATAACATTTCTACCACTTCATTCCGTAATTTAACTTCTAACTTTGTTTTTGTCATTTTTCGTTATTAACTCATTTTTAGTTGTTAACATCGATAGCTTTTCCCTACCCTTCCTACTTAACGCGTCGGCTTCGACGTTAACTTTCCTGGAGTTAAAATTGTCTCTTTTTGGCATATTGACACTATCATTCTCTACCTTGGTTCCTCCCTCTCCCTTGCTCTTATTCTTTCTTTCTTTGTGATATTGAGTCAACGCCTCACTACCACCCTCGGATAAAATCACCTTTTCCAATATGGTCCCACAGGAAACACTTTGGAATACAGAAATCCTACTATAGAGCCAGGGTTTTAGGCCCTGCTCCAACCTACGAGCCTTCCTCTCCTCAGTGTCCACTTGGTGTGGAGAAAACCTTGCCAATTCATTGAATCTGGCCGCGTATTGGGGAACCGTCATGTCCCCTAGTTTAATTTCTAAGAACGTAATCTCTATCCTCCCTTATATGCTTGTAGGGAAATAATTCTCGAAGAAAACCTTCTTGAATTGTTCCCATGTTACCCCATCTATTCTAGCCCCACCCTGGTGAGCTTCCCACCAAAAGTTGGCTTCTACTTTCATCATATAAGTCGCAAAAGAAATTTGTTGCGCCTCACCTACGTTTTGTAATAACAAACGCCTTCTCTATCTCTATTACCCATGTCTGAGCTTCTAATGGCTCCATCGTTCATTTGAACTCCGGCGGACCTATGCTTTTAAATTCTTTAAAGGTAGTCATTCTGGCTAACCTAGGTTCCGCAGGTACTCTACCCCCGATTTAGTTAAATACAGCCGTTAAAAAATTAACGAACTCTTTCATAGGGTTGTTTTGACCCCCCCCCCTTGATCTTCATTACGTGATTCCGCTTCCTGATTACGTTGTCTTCTACTTGACGGCATTTTATGATTAAATAAATAGAATTTCATTATTATCTATTTATTTATTTTGTTATTATTCACCATATAACAACTCATACCATAACAAAACTTATTTAATGAAAACTTCATTATATTCATATGCTTCCTCATAGTTTGAAACTATTTACACTCTTCTCCTATAGTCAGAAGCCATTACATTTCTATCCAGCAATTGAACTTCTCAAAAGTTGGGATTTACAAAAAGACTACCCTTTTATACAAAAGAGGGTTTTACGTCACTACAAACATATTTATAACCCTAGATTTATAATAATGCATAACAGCATCCTCGTGTTTCTCGTTCGCAATCTTCGCTACAGTATCCCGACTAACAGTATGTCGAGTCTACCCCGACTCAGTGGAATAACCAACAACTTTCAGTTTGAAATTCTTATGAGCACTCTCATGGATGTAAGACATCCGCGCTATCTTCCGGTCCTTCTCCCCCAATTCTTTACGAAGCTCATCGGCCTTCTTCATTAAATCCCTAGCCTTATTTATCATGAGCACCTTCTCATCCTGCTCGGACTCAAAATCTGCTTCTGCAGACTCTTTTGCTACATAAAGAGCACTAATCTCTTCATTTTGATTATGCACAACTGTACTCAGTTGCATATTCCTGTCAAGCACTGGTAGATACAATGATCTCATTGCATCTGGAGGTGATGACTCTAGTGTAGGTACCACCGTAACAACCGATGTTATCAACATTACTTCCTCCTCATTGCTCATCATATTAAGATATGATGTTATATCCATATCTTCCTCAGAGTAGTTCTCCTCAAACAAGTACTCCACTATTTCTGACTCCTCTAGAATCACTAATGGTACCTCCACCACCGGCATAGGTACAAGCTTTACTCTGTTCACAACTTCTTCGCTCACCGCATGTATATCTCTATACATCAAGCTATCGATTGACATCCTACAATAACACATATGTTGATTAGTACATAACACACAATAGTATAAGCACAAATAACATTTAATTTATTTAGGGTTACTTTCCATCTTTTAAATCTTTCGGTACTAAGTTTCCTCAATACCTTATTAACTCATTCAACTAAAGTAAAGATTGAGTTTACTACTTTCAAACTTTTCTTCCTTAACGAGGTTATTAGCCTAAGGTTCTTCCCCCCCCCCCCTCTTAAGTTTTATAACCTAATACTTTGATACCAATCTGTGACGCACCCAAATCCGGATCTCTTCCAACCCGACAGATGGTGCTACACGGTACTCATAATTGTACATCCATTTTATTGAAACGACATCAAAATGTGTGAATCAACGACATTCTTATTAAATTAATAATATTACATCTCATCCCCAGGTTCTAAAACCAATACATTCTTTGTTCATCATACTATAAAATATACAATTTACTAGTTTATTACAAGGTAAACTAATCGTTCATCTTCGTCTTGCCTTTAAACTTGTCGTATTCCTTGGTTCGTTCAATCCTAGCCGCCTTCATATGGTTCAAGCCAGAGTGAGCATAACAAGCTCAACAAGTACAACAATTTCTTTTAAATAACATGCTTGAAACATAGGAATCGTATATCTTCAGTAACTGAACAATAGTTACGAAGTACTAACGATAATTTAAAATAGTACTTCTTTTAATTCAAAACGTTTTCAAACAATAATATTCAATAGAATATCAACTAAGGCTCGGAACTATGAGCAGTTCAAAATTTCTTTTGAAAAGGACAACTCGGCACTAAGTCCGTAAGTTCGTCATATCTTACGAGCACTTCTGGGTGATCAGTCCATAGTACTCTATATTGATCAACACTACATTCATTAAACGTATGTACGTTTAAGTTTTGGCAACCACGCGTGGCCATCGAATAATTGATGAAAAATACATTTGTTTATTCTTACACAAGCTTACCTTGATTCCGTACCAAACAATTGGCGTAGGATAGCGTTAACAATTCTATATTGAAAGACATGTAAATAAATAAATCAATCTTCAAGATTAGTCTAGCCGAGTTAAAACTGGCATCGACATTTTTTCGTAAAACAATTCATGCATCTCATAACATTAATCACAGAAAACTTGGCTAACACGAAGGTTAGACAAGCGTTTAAGAAAAACTTGCCTTCAGCGTCTTCTACAGTAAAAAATAACTTTTTCTTTCAGTCCTTACTGTCTCTACAATACATAACCACATAACATACTACATTAGGCCATGAATGAACATACATGGTTCCTAATGAATCTTACCCTTCATCTCAATCTAATCATATATTAGATTTGTTACTATTGATTCCGGCTTGCCATTATATTTTACATTATTATTACCAACTTCTTTCTCTTATATATCTTATGTAGATTTACTTTAGTAATCCAACTCATTTTGAGCTAACCATCATTCCTCACGGCTTACTAACATCCTTACGTTATTAATCGAAACTCGATCGTCATTTGTTAAGTACACTTTATTGCATATCGTTTACGTTCACGTATTACTTAACAACTTTTAGTTGTAACTCTTAATATTATAGGCCTTATCTTAATTGAATACGGTTCACGTTCCTTATACTTTACGTTCGTCATTTAACTACTCATTAAACAACATTAAATTCCTAAAGTCATCACTATAACAGTGATTTAGGAAAGGTCTTATCATTATTTATTAAGTAATTACATAATCCATACTGGTATTGCAAACCATTGGATTCAGAATCAACTTGGTCAACAAATTTCTACAGTCGGCTTAGCATATTACGTTGTTCTCATTACGTTCATCTTCAATTGATTATTAACCTTTAATCATCATACATTAAGTTTCTAACAATGCCTTAACAATGTTATATTAACACCTTAGTTCATTACTAAAGAGTTATCTTTCATTCTATACTTGTAAACACTCTTGTCTGTCGAAACCCTAGGACTGGCGCCGCAGCACCACAGTTAACCCTGTATCTCGCACCGTGGCACGAGTTGGCAGTATGCTCGGTTCTAGCCTTGCGTTGCGGCGTGGGCTTTAAGGCTGTGAGTCGCGCTGCGGCGCGAACTCTGTGCCTCAGATAATTTTTGTAGATTTTAAATTTTTTGAACTTCCCGGACGCATAACTTCTTCGTTATAAGTCCAAATTAGCTCGTTTAAAAGCCTACGGTTCACAAATTATATACTCTATGCGTTCATGCAAAAATTTTATCTATTTGTCTTTGTTTGCTAAAATTTCACCTATTAGGTCATTTTAACAAAAACGATAAACGTTCGTGAACGTTCAAGGCTCGTTTCTTCGTTCTAAGTCGTAATCCGGTCATTTTTGAGTCTGCAACTCTATAATACCAAATATGACTTGTCTCCATTGAAAACCAATGTTTCCAAGCTCAAACACAAAATACGACTTTCATTCCGAGAATTTCACGAATTTGACGCTTAACGTCCAATCGTGTGAATTCCGACATAACTTCTTTACTAACGATTTGATCATTGTTCTAAATGGATTCTAACCATCATATAAACATTTCAAAATACTTATTACATTAACTTATTTTCAAATTAGGTTTTGACTTATTCTTCATATGTTCATTGCTTATCAACTTATAACTTTCATGATTTTATTAACTCGTGACTTATTATTGATTTAAGTCCTTTACTCAATGTTCTCATATCATATCCAACATACTAACATCTTGACATACATACTTCATTAACTTTTTGACATGATAAGTTATTACTTATTATTCGTTAGTCTATAACTTGTAAAAGTATGAAGTACTTATGAATTCACTTTGCATGACTTATCATAGCTTAAATCTTTTAACCATCATCCTTGCTTCTTATTATCATACAATCTTATTAAAGTAAACATATGATAAGTTCATCTAAGTTCCTCATGAGTTCACCACTTAATTAAGTTTGAATTACTTAATCATGACTTATACGGCTTATTAAGACTTAAGCTCTTTGATTACTCATTTCTATCATTCCTTATCATACAAGTTCTACCAGTACCCATTTCCCTATCAATGGAACAGAAAGAGAATTATGGTTTAAGTCCTTACCTATGAAGATCACTTGATTAATCTTTGTTCTCCTTCTTGCTTCTTAATTTATGAAGACTAGCTTTCTACCTTTTCTAACTTATTCTCACTTATTCTCTCTAACCAATAAGCTCTCAACTTGTGGATGAAAAACCCCCAAAATGAATAATAAGCTTGCTATTTATAGGAGTTTGCTAGGTTAGGGCATAATGGTCATAAGACCACTCCACCTCCTTAATTAACCTCCATACTATTCATTACTTTAATCCTAAGTTTACTTGCTCACCAAATAAGTTACTTGGCCTCCACACTCTTTGCTTGGCCATCACAACACTTAACCATTAAGTATACTTGCTAATCACACATAAGCACTTTACTTACTTATCCCACATAAGCACTTTACTTAGCCTTTAAATTACTTAATTTATCCTTTGCTTAACACTTAAATCTACTTGCTCAACACACTTAATACTTGGTCACCAATTCACCCATGGGTTTCCCCATGGATCAATCTTTACCTATTGGATCTTATTTTGGGCTTGAGGTTTAATTAACCTAACTTATACATTGGGCTTGCAATTAAATAACCTTGGACCTTAACTTTAATTCCAATTGGACTCATCCATTCCTACCTTTGGGCCTTATCAATTCTAATTGGACTTTACAATGATCTACATAATCCTACAAGTCCATTACATATGGCTTAAAGCCTTATAAAGTATAATTTACGTATTAATCTCGTATTCTAACTTGTATACTTATTATACGACATTCCATCATTCATACTTGCTCGTATAATACCTCGTATTTTACTCGTATTCATTACCTCGTACAATACTTGCGTATTATACAATCATTGCTTTAATTCATTATACATATTCCATTTCTTTCTCGGAATTCATTTTCCCTAATCGTTAGATTTTAAGTCCATAGGCGAAAAACTGCGTTTGCCATAACTGAAATATTATTGGATATTCTATCTCATCTCGATATTCTATCATTACGTATTTCTCGGAAGTTCAAAAATAATTCCCGAGCAGAAATGCGTGAATAATGTTTTTCGAAAAATTTCTCGAAAAGCTTTTATTTTCGTCTTGGAAATTCAAACACTTTAATTCTATTACGTAGCCAAAAAAATTACAACATTTCGATATGTCTAGGTCATAGAACGACCCTCGAATAGCTTACTCCCATAAATAATTATTTAAATTCATTTAATCCACATAATAAAAATAGAAAATTTTAATTCTCAAAAATCCAAATTTTCTGGGGCGTTACAAATAAACTCTTTTATTTTGAATAATATGAAATCTTATTTCATATCTAAATAAACTCCTTTATTTAAGGAAATATAGATTCATTTTCCTATTCTCAAATAAACTCCTTTATTTTAAAAAACATGGAATCCAATTTTAACTCCAATTAGTTATCATGGAATCCAATTCCAACTCTAATTAGTTAGCATGAAATCCAATTTTAAAATTAAAATTAACTCTTTTATTTTAAGATTAAAATAAACTTTTTAATTTAATTATAAAATAATTAAGATATATATATATATATATATATATATATATATATATAACCTGTGATTACCAAAAATGGTAATTAGCAAACAAATTTACTAGGTATATATATAACTAATCTAATAATACACATATATAAAAGTTATAAATCTGTAACTTCAATCCAAGTCCATGATTCCTCTGTTAACTTTTAAGATCAAAAAGTGTAATAATGAGTTATATAACACGTCGCGATTTAATAAAAGGTTTAGCGTTTTTTTAAAGAAATAAAATTTTATACAACAAATTATGCCCAATTAAATTATTCTAAACACATATCAATATACATATCAAATTAAACCAATTAATGATTCGCATAAAGGTTTGGCTCTGATGCCACTGTTAGGTTTGTAATATTCATCAAAGCAATCAACTCGCACAAAATAAGCGGAAGAATAAAAAATCAGAGTTTTAAAATTTTGTAAATCATATACTCGGATCATCCTTTATGTACAATTTTTAATTAAACAAAAAAGAAAGAACAAGAATCATACCCTTGAAGATTCGAGCTTCCTCAAGTACAAGTTCACCTCCAATCTTTTTCGCGTTCAAATTGAATCCACCGAGTTTGGTTCCTTCCTTTGATCAACGTTAGCCACCCAAGTTTTTGGCCTCTAGAGGTGATCCACCAAGGAAGAAGAAAGATCCAAGAAGATGAGTATTTAGCAAAATCCTAATTTTTCTATCTCTCATATAAAGGAGTGTACTCTCCTAACTATTGGAATTACGTATTCACGTGTTTTGTGAAAGTGTCAACTACCTCCACCCATAATAAGACTCTTATTTATAGATGTGGGAAACCCTCCTTAACAATTAAGGAATTGAGTTTTATTTTAATTAATTAAATTCTTTTAGTTAATTAAGCTCCCTAATCATATTAGGGATAATTAATTAAACTTTTTTTTAATTAATTTAACCTTCTAATCTTATTATGAATGTATGAGAGTACTTTTATTAATTCATTCTCAAACTCTTTTAGGAATTAAATAATAATAATAATAATAATAATAAGACTCCTCTTATTAATTTATATTTAATATTTTCAAAATATTAAGTAATAAATATTAAGCTATTTAATTTATTCTATAAGCATACTTTAAATCAAATATACTTAACTTATTATTACGATTATGCCATTAACTTCATAAATAATTATTATTCCTTTTATGGTGTGACCCTTTAGGTTCTCCATATTAAACCGATTGTGAATAAATCAATTAGAACAATTCTAATCTTATTTAAATAAATAAATTAAACTATTAATTTATTTAAATAAATAAATTAAACTATTAATTTATTTAAATAAATAATATTTATTCTACAATAGGGATAAGCCTCCCTAGCGATCAATGACTTTCCAGATAATATAGATTTCAACATTAATCATAAAAGAACCTTTGAGTAAATAGTTAGCGTACAATTCAATCATTCCACCATACAATGTCCCAAATAAATATAAGACATGGAATTACTGTCAAGTCTTATTTTATTTAAGTATATGTATTTCGACTCTTAAATGCACAACTCCAAATAATGCAAATTAGAAACTCTTTTCTAATTTCATTTTGTCTTAGCCAAGGACTACTGGGTTGTCATTTATCGAATCACATAGGACATTTCTCTTCTTTTACTAGAAGTGATAAATTCTTTATTGACCATACATTATCTCCATGTACAACTTATTATACCCAAACATACCCTTTGATATACCCTAAGGGTCTTAAGGAATAAGTCAAAGTATAACTCATCACACACAAGATACTATGATGATCTCAAGTCCAAGGATCACTTGTACTACTATCACTACAGGAATTCCTATTGACAGGCAAGTAAAACTCCATTAGGTATTCCTTAGCGAGCCACGTTCAGTGAACTTATTCTCTAATAAGCACCTACATACTTGTTTTAGTGTCTCCACACAAATGATCATGAGATCAATCATCCTCATCCAATGAGCAAGCAACGTATGTACCAATCTATCCGGATTCACTAATCCCCAATTTAATAATCTAACGATTGGGAGCTATTTTAGTTTTAAGTTTTCTAATAATTTAGATCTCATTAGAATGATCATCATCATTATTCTAAAAGCGTTGCTTAAAACTATGGGTTTATCACATATTATAAAACAATATCATGTAGATAATTAAAAGCCTTTAATAAATTATTACTTTTTATTAATAAATGAATAAGATTGTTACAAAGGTTAAGTCAAAGCGAGATGGAAGATATAGCATGGAGACACGAAGTCAACAGGAGAATAAGAGCTCAAGAGTATGCAAATCCTCCAAGGAATAAAAGGAAAAAGAAATAGAGATACGTTAAAACTCATTTCTTATTGATGTAACTAAACTTAATTGCAATATCTGTGATGCCACCAAAATAGGTATACATCACCCATCTTGTGTCGCCAAATACATGGTACATAAATCAAATACAAACTTAATTATACAACTGTCGGGTAATATACGACAAAACATAGCTGAGAGTTTAAACAAGAATATTGCCTTCTAAATAATATCCACTCTAAATGGAGTCCTCATTACAATTATTATCAAACTATTACAAAGAATAGTGAGGACTACTAAAACAACCATCTAGACTGTTAATCCGTTCTCCGACCAGTCCCAGCTATATTCTCATTTCCCGAAGAGAACAGGGAAAGAAAAGGGTGAGTTCAACTAGCCTGGTAAGAAATATTATGACTAAGATAATGGAGAATAAATTATCCTTAGCCTTCAACAGTATAACAACTGATAGAATACAATAGACAACAAGTTTTAGATCAACAACTGCAGCAGAATAAACAATCCATTAGAAGAGCCAAGTAGAGCATGGTATCTACTATCTTCTATGATTTAAAAAGTTTTTCATCAACTTTATCGATGAGACTCAACTTAATAAATAAACCACATCATCGAATTATCCCTGCACTATGGGCCAATGATATTAATGTAATCATCAATGGTCAAGATTATACCAAATAATCCTTGGTCATAATCATACCAACAACTGTCCATCAATGCACTACGGGCCAATGAGGACTTTTACCACATCATTTATAATATTACATGTCATGATTATACTGAATGATCCATGGTCATAATCATACCAATCAACAGTCCATCTATGTACATAAGTCAAAGCCGACTTTCATCACAATATAAACATAAGGATGATGACAATGTTATAATCATTAACCAAACGAAATCAAGGATAAATATTAAAGACTTTAAATTTATCTAGAGTTTAAAAATATCCAAATTGTCATCATGATACCGCTTTGTGGAGTAAAATTCAAGAATGATATTATATCAAAAATGATTTGGACCGAAAAGAAAACAATTTTTGTCATGAATAGTACTCCGGGTGAATAATACCCAGGTGAATAGTACCCCTTAAATAGTACTTTGGGAATAGTACCATGTGAATACTACTTTATGAATAGTACTCATGAATAGTACTTTATGAATAGTACTTCATGAATAGTATTTCATGAATAGTACTTCGTGAATAGTACTCGTAAAAGGAAAATATAGAAGAAAATTATATTCCATGATGAGTACAAAAGAAAGGATATCTCATACGAGTATAATAGAATATATGAAATTGTAAATGGATTTTAATCCGCAATGCGGTAATCCACGTAGATAGATTATTTCCATAATTTAATAAAGAATGAATACGAAGGGTCATTCACCATGTATGTGGTAGTCCCCGTAGACATGTTATTCCAACAAAATAATAAAGAATGGAATAACAGAAGAATTTCACCATGCATGCGGTAGTCCGTGTAGACAGGTTATTCCAACAGAATAATAAAGAATCGAATAACAGAAGAATTTTACCATGCATGCGGTAGTCCACGTAGACAAGTTATTCTAATCGAATAATAAAGAATTGAGTAACAACCCTTACGAGTATTGAAAGAAAATAACTCTCTTCATGAATATGAAAGAAATAATACCCCTTACAACTGTTAAAGGAAAATAATATTCCTACGAATATTGAATGATGATGAAATTCCTTACGAATATTGAAAGAAAATAATATTCATACGAATACGAAAAAATAATATCTCTTTAGAATATGAAATAAATAATACCCCTTACCTTAGAAGAAGACTGGATACTGGAATAGTGAAGTAGCAGACTTCTCTTCTCATTTCTCTCTATAACTTCTCTCTCTATAGCTTCTCTCTCTATAATTGCTCTTGTGAGTCTTAGTGAATTGGTGAGAATGAAGGAAGAATGAGCTTCTATTTATAGGAAAATATAGTATCGGTAATTGCACATTTTGGGGCTCAAAATATTACAGTATAATACCTTCATCTTTTTCTTCATTTTTAATTTAGTCCTGCAAGTATTATCAAACTTGCACCACCTCCCTTACTAGTACATTATGTGAATCAATAGTATAATCATATGACTCAATAGTTCTATACATGTGAAAAAAATAATTACAATATAGTACCTTCATCTATACCGCCATTTTTAATTTAGTTATGCAAGTATTAACACTCTTGCACCTCCTCCCCGAATAGTACATGCATGTGAATCAATAGTACACATATGTAAATAAATAGTTATAAGCATTTGAATTAATAGTAATTAATTGCTCATTTATCCGATTAATTACCCAGTTGGTCAATAAAACCTCCAAACATCAATTATTATTGGAATAGATGTCGATTTCCACTAACACTAATAATCTTAACACAATCAAAATATCAATTTCATCTTTAATCAACACGAACGTATTCATTATTAATATTATATCTCACAATATTTAACAACTAGATCATTCCCAAAAAAGAGGGGGCTTTCCGATAAGGATTTCTCCCTATTGGCGCGCAATTAGGTCACCAAACCTCTCCTCGACAGAACTTTTTAGACATCGTCAATATTGAAAATAATAATATGAATAACTTTTTCATCTCAATTATTAATTTAATAGTATAAAATATTGATATTGTGGTAATAATTGAATCAATAATATGAGAGATATTATGCAGCAATTACTGTAGAAATAATTGAGTATAACTGAGTGATTTCTCACGTAAGCATCAATAATCAATACCGTGTGCTACTATTCAACCACGTGTATTACCGTACTTTTACTACCGGGTAGTTCAACAGTTTAACGGTAAAACATTCGTCGTTATTTTTAGAAAAAGATATTTCTGTCGTTTTTTAACTACGACAATACTTCTGTTATGGGGTCCACCAATGATTATGCCGTCATACGAATATTTCCTGTTAAAACAAATATTCCCCAACCAATAGAATATTCCCTGACACAATAAATATTTTATATCAACTTGCTTACTTTGTAAAATTTTCAAATATCTCCCTTAACTTTAACACTTTCAGAATTTAACCATTTACTAAATACAATAATAATTATAAGAAAATTGAATACTTTCATTTCATAAAATTTGGGATCTCACAATCTCCTCTCCTTATGAAATTTTTCCCTTGAAATATATGTACGTACCTGGTATGTCGAAGAGATGATGATACCTCGTCAGATTCTAACTCTTGACTTATAACCTTTGAGCGTAGAATATATTCATTCTTATCCAACATTTTAAAAGGTATCTCCTCATACGTTAAATCTTCTGCTATCTCGTCTAGTTCTAATTCAATAATGTGGTTCGGGTCATCCACATATTTACGTAACATCGATACGTGAAAAATGATCTGAACACGCAACATATTTGGCGGTAAAGCGAGTCTATAGACCACAGTTCCTACTCAATCGAGGATTTCGAATGGCCCAATTAAATCGAGGGTTGAGATTTACTCTCTTCGTCGATTCTTGCCTCTAAAATAACGCCCCCTTGAACCCTCTTCTTCACATTCATCAGCCCTAGGTGTGTAGCTTGTGCGATTTTAACTTTATCGGTTAACTTCGATTCTACTCGTATTATTTGACATCATCACGTGGGTCCTTCGAGTCTTTAACTCTATCTTTATCATTTGCAAGTAATATGAAATGGGTCTTTGTGTTAACAACGTTGCAATCGTAAACGCATACGATCTTCTACTCAATGCATTAGCTACTATGTTCGCTTTTTCCACGACAATATTGAAAGGTATGGTCATAATCTTCAACGGCTCGAGCCAACGTCTTTGACGCATTATACTTTTATTTTGGTTGAAGAAATATTTAAGGGTTTTAGAAATGGGTTTTGTACTGGGGTCAATACAAAATTTGATTTCACGCTCTGGGGTAGGCGAGGAAGTCTTTAGAGAATACGTCAGGAAATTTATTAACGATAGAAATATCATTTAAAAACTGTGACTCTCATCCAAGACTTGGATAACTCATGTAATGAAGGTTTCTCCTAACGGAGTTTCAATTGATAAGTCAAAGTCTAATTTCTCCAGAGTTAAATTTAAATATTGAGCGCAAGTAGAATAAATAAACAAATAGGTAGAACTGGTATCTAATAAGGTATAGACTCTGCAAGAGTTTATGATTAACTAACCCGTGATAACTTCGTTCGGGTTACTCACTTTTTGAGAAGTCACAAAAAATGCTATTTTTGAAACCACCAACTTTGTTTTGTCCGTATCCGCCTTTGGTGCCACCATCCCAGCTGGACTTGGTTTTGTTACAGGACAAAATCGAGCTATGTGACCATCTTTTCCACAACTAAAACATACCTTGGAAGGCTGTGAACAGTTTGGACTTATGTGTCCCTCCTCTCCGCATCTGTAGCATCTAACTAGAGGTCGTTCTCCTCCCCTAGAATTTGTTTCTGGTGCTGGTGCTGCTGCCGACGTCTTCCCATCATCGTTAAATCTTCTCTTCTTGAATTTTCCACTTGAATCATTTCTTTTATTATCTTGGCCATGATTACCACAGAAGTGGTTACCATTTCTGGCATGATAATTTCCTCCATTATGGTTATCATTGTTCCGAAGACCGTTGCTACCGGTACGATTATTATCATATTGTTGCTCATTTTCTTTTTGTTGGGCTGACTCATTATCGCGCTCCAATAACTGAGTCATATTCACTACATCTGAATACAAACACAATTTGTGATAAATGAGGTATTGACGTATTTTGGGTCTCAAACCACGCAGAAACATTCACGTCATTCTTTCCTCATTGTCAACCAAATGGGATACGAACCTGAACAACTCGGCAAATGTAACGAGAAATTTGTAGTTTAATTTAAATATTTATTGAATTAAATAAATATTTTAAATAATTTATTTATTGAGGAAAATAAATAATTGATGAATTGTGGTGAATTAATTTAGTAACTAAATTGATTAATGTTAATTAAATTGAGTATTGATAATTTTATTTGAAGGATTTAATTTAAGGAAATAATTAAATTAAACAAAGTGACTCTAATTTATTAATTAAATTAGATATATAATTATTTAATTATTTATTATAAGCATAGTTATAATAAGAATATAATTATTATAATTATAAATTATAAGCTATTAAAATGGGTTACATGTGTTACAAGTGTAACTATATAATATAAATATTATTTAAATAATCTTGTATGGGGAATTAGTGTGTAACCAAACATAGACTTATGGCTTTTGGGGTATTTTAACTGACGCAAACTTTTTGGCTTATTTTACCTGACGTTAGTGGGAGTCAGTTTATAATTCCTACGCATCTTATTTTTCCCTAAGGCTAGTTCATAGTTTATTTCGTATTGTATCCTAAGCTAAGAGGTAACACAAAGTGTGAGAGAAGTTTAGTGGCTTTGAAGAGAGAATTCTCTGAGATTTCTGGAGGAAGGAGAGGATTGTTAAACCTTATTGTCATCTTTTGCTAGCATATAATCAAGGATTAAAGGCATACTATATTCCTATATTTATTTTTAGTTTTGGTAGTATATGTATATATATCTTCTTGGTATAATTTGGAAATCATATGAATTGTGATAGATATATGTTCATATAGGTTTGCAAAACTCTGTTAATCATCATGTATACTTGTTATTTGTTATCAAATTCGTAAAAATTGGGTGTAGGAAGAAAAAGGAAAATTATAGTGTTTATGTTCATATAAAATGGCCTTAGAAAGTACTAAATTTCTTATCCAATATGTGATGTAATCTGTAATTTTTTGGTGGATTGTGATAATATATTAAGAAACGAAAGCAACATAGTTCGAATCGTGTCAAATGATTAAGAAACGAATTCGTGGTGATCGAATTCGTTAAAAGTATAAAATGAGGAAATTTGGAAAAAATATAGTTTTGATTCTTCAAAATGAAGTTTATGAAATGTTTTAGTATATAGAATGGTGTTTAGTATGTATAACTATAATATAACAAAGTGTTAGATGCTAAAGTTGGGAGATTTTCTGTAAAATTAGGATTTTTTGGCCAAAGCAGAGTCTGATTTCGAGCTTCTGCAAAAACTAGAACTGAGGCATCGCGCGGGCGCGCAGTTGTCGTACGTGCGCGCTACATATGGGCACGGGCGCACTGCATCACGCGGGCGCGTGGTTACCCAGTGTATTACTGGCGCGGCCGCGCGAGTAGCCAGTCACAGACAGTGAAGTCTACTTAATTGCAGGTCGTGCGTAACAGACGTGGGTTAGTTTAGCATGCATGTTAAGGATATTAAAACATAAAGTGGTCTACAATAACTGATTGCAAGGTGTTGTAATACAAAGTGTAAAAGAGTTTTAGGTGATTATTAATTGAGTTATATAATGAAATTAATAGTGATATTTTCAAAAGTTAAAAATGAACGAGTAAGTTATGTTGGCTCGTAATGCAATTTCAGATTCGTTAAGTATGTTAAACTAAATGGTTAGGTACTAGTTTAGGTTTATGACCTAAATGATGGTTTAATATCCATAGTGTTAATATTCAAACAACTAATTATTGTTGCGATTGTAATGATATGTGTAGGGTAATTAGAGATTATTTTACACTTGTGTAGATTACAAACAAGGCAAGTTCCTAAACCTTAACTCTTTATATTGAGCAAGCTTTCTAACTTCATTATTTCCATATTGAATGCATGTTCCCATTGGTAAATCGTTATTGTACAAGTTCCTAAAATTCTTGTAAGGTTGAACAAGCCTAGTTTATCTTGAATATATTTGTGCAAGTTCTTCTAACCTAATTCGTTACATCGAGTGAGCTTTACTTTCCTTAATATCATTCGAAGCATATATTTTTCTAATACATTGATTCATAGAAAATTGTTCTAAACTCCTTTGAATATAGCACTTTGAATGTATATCATGTTATTCAATTATATATATTGTTGATATCCGATCTTTGACTTTGATAGCCTTGTTCAGTTATACATTCTTGTATTAAACCTTTATTAATGGAAATTGAATAGTGTTCTAAAATTCTGGAAACACTGGTAAGCTAGTTCCAAACTAAACTTTCTTTAGTGCGGAAATTTTAAATTCAAGCTGAGACGAACAACCCTAACATAGGGGATTTTTATACGTGTAATGTTTAGATGTTTGTGCACAATACATGGTACAAAGGGTTGATCCCCCTAAGTACAGTAAGAAGGGTCTGTAAAGTCTAATGACTGTTAAGGTTAAGGTAATAATACCTATATATCGGAGACATAGTTCGTGGTCTTAAAACCCTCAAACATTGATTTCAAACTTGTTTTCTATTTTTAATTCACAAAATAAGTTCATTATTTCTATCATTCGTTGTTCATTCTCATGTTGTTATTATTTGGGGGTGTCACAGGTTGGTATCAGAGCCTTAGGTTATGAACCTTAGGTGGGGTAACCTTAGAAAGTAACCTTTAAGGAAACAGAAAATATAGAGGTGTTTAACTCTTATCGAGTTTTAAGGAATGGATTAATGTATCCATTGAAGCTAAATAATAAAAGACATTATGTGTTATGTGTTAATAACTTATGTGTTCGCGAGTATCAAAAATGTTAAGTAAAACATAAAATATTTTGTTGTCAGGATGTCTAACGAAAGAGGATCCAGTTTAGTTAGGGAAGTGATACCTCATCTACCTAGAGATGATGAACCCTGGGATATACACGTAGTGCGGGAGCAGTTGATCAAGGAGGATGAGCCTGTGACCAGTCCCGAGGAGGAAAGTTCTGAGGAGATAGAGGAGAATGATGAGGAAGAGGATCCTGAGGAGTTTCCACCAAACTCTATGTCAACCGAGATGTATGACACTCTGTATGATCGTAACATAAAGTTACAGGACAAGGTTGAGGAGCTGAAGGAGTTAGTTGAGATGCATCATGCTACGATAGAGGAGAAGAATGTGGAGATTCATGAACTCGTCTCAAAGCTTGGAAACACGGAGTGGGACCTAGTTCATACCAAGGGTCAGCATAAAGACCTATTGGCAGTAAATGAGAAGATGAAGACTGACATTGAGAAATTAAAGGATGACTTAAAAGAGGAGTCAGCTAAGCGTGCAAGAGCAGATGATGCTTGGATGAAGGCGAAACAACGTTCTGACCATGCTGAATCTAAAGTCCAAGTGAAGAAAGCCAAGATTAAGGATATGGATTACGCTTTTAATTCTGCGATTGATAGGGCCCATGATCGAGTCTATTATTACCCACCTCAGTTTGAGAATTCGCCGTGGTTCGTGATGGATCGCAGAACGGCATATCGTATCATGGAGGAAGAGCGTCGGGAAGCCTTATGACGTCTTAATATGTCTAGCTAGAGATAATAATAATAATAATAATAATGTGTGGTTAATTATGTGAATAAATAAATTATGAATCTCTTATTTTGAGATGAATAAAGGGATAATATAAGTATGTGACCCTGAAATGTGTTTAGTTCAGGAAAGTGAATGTTGATAGTGGTTATGCTATCTTTAACATGTTTTAAAATATTATGAATGAATAAAATCTTAGAGTTTATTCGAAATACTATGTGTTATAGCTTTAATCTTGGAATGTTTAAGTTAAACTTCAAATACCCAAGAAGTTGAGTAATAAAGTAATAAGCGTATATCTTAACAGAAGATGCCTCCTAGAAGAAGACAATCACGTCAACAAACACCTCTAGAGGGGTCTACTTATAATAACAACGAGGTCAATGCTAATCCGGTTCAGCAGTTGGTAGCTCTGTTGACGTGTACACTTGCGAATCAACCGCAAGCTCAAGTCATGACTTTCAAGGAATTCAAAGCGGTTGGACCGCCAGAGTTTTAAGGTTCTATGAATCCAGTGGAAGCCCAAACCTGGATCATGGAAATGGAGAAGGTGTTCAATTTTGCTAGAGTTAACGAGGATCAGAAGACTGCGTTCGTAACGTTCATGCTAAAGTCTGAAACTAGCTACTGGTGGTAGGCAAATAAGGTTCGTGGAGGACAAGGAGTGATAGCATGGGACAGATTTAAGGAGATGTTCTTTGAAATGTACTTTCCAACGAGTTCTCAAAATCAGCTGGAAGTTCAATTTCTGAAGTTGAAGCAAGGAACAATGACGGTGCCAGAATATGCTGCGAAGTTTAACGAGTTGGCAAGGTTTGCCACTTATCAAGTCAATACCGACGAGCGTAAAGCGAGAATGTTCTAACAAGGATTAAAGCCCTTACTTTACAGCAAGGTTTCAATGTTCTAGTTAAATACATTTACGGCGGTACTAGAGAAGGCAATTATCGTTGAAGGTGGAAGCGATGCCTTGACCAAGTACAACCAAGAAAAGAAGAAGAAGAAGAATGAGAATGAGGATAAGGCTGGTGGTAGTAATGTTGGAAGTAATAGTCAGAAATGGAAATGGAGTGAGAATTCGACTACGTGAGGACAACAAGGAAATCAGTAGAAGAAAAAGTTTGAGGCTTGTGCAACTTACGGGAAGAACCATACTGGGGTATGTTTGAAGGGAAAACGGGTGTGTTTCAACTGTGGTCAGGAGAGAAACATTGCACCGAACTATTTTAGTCCGAAGAAAGGAGCATGTTTTACCTGCGATTCGAAGGATCACATGGCTCGTGATTGCCCTAAGAAGCCATCGGGAAGTGCAAGTGGTGGAAAAGGAAATAACAACGGTGGTGGTACATTGACTATCACTGGACCAACACAGTCAAGCCGACCTACTGTGAGGACTTTCAATATGACCGTGCAGGATGTTATACAGTCTGAGGATGTGGTGTCGGGTATCATTCTGATTAATGGTATTAATGCTTATGTACTATTTGATTCGGGTGCTACTTGTTCATTTATATCCGATGAATTTGGTCAAAACTTAGATTTGCCTCAGGAAGAATTAGAATTTCCCTTAAGTATAGAGATTGCGAATAAGGAAGTGATTCGTGTCAGATACATATATAGGAATTGTAGGGTGGTTATAAAAAGTCATGAGATGATGGTAGATTTGATACCGATTAGACTTGGTGAATTTGATGTTATAATGGGAATGGATTGGTTATTCAATTATGGAGTAGTAATTGATTGCCAAAGGAAGTGTGTTAACCTTATGACTCCGTCAAAGGTTGTGTTATTTGGCAGCAAGTCACCTCGATAAGCAAGTTGTTTGACGGTGATGCAAGCCAAGAAGTTGTTGAAATAAGGATGTGTAGGATACTTAACCTACATAGTCAATACACAGAAGAAGAGTGCAATGTTAGAAGAAATACAGATCATAAGAGATTTTACGGACGTATTTCCAGACGATTTGTCGGGTCTTCCGTCGGATCGACAAATCAAGTTTGTGATTGACTTACTACCAGGAACGACCTCAATATCTGAAGCACCATACAGAACGGCCCTGGTAGAAATTAAGGAGTTGATGGTGCAATTGCAAGAATTGCTTGATAAGAAGTATATTCAACCAAGTGTTTCGCCATGGGGAGCACCGGTGTTGTTTGTTAAGAAGAAAGACAGATCGATATGACTCTGCATTGATTACAGAGAATTGAATAAGGTCACGATTAAAAATAAGTATCCATTACCTGGAATCGATGATCTGTTCGATCAGTTAAAGGGAGTGAGATATTTCTCGAAGATAGACTTGAGAAGTGGTTATCATCAGTTGAAGGTGAGGCCGGAGGATGTACCAAAAACAGCGTTCAAGACTCGAATCCGGGACTTAATGAATAGGGTGTTTATGTAGTAGCCCCGAATCCGGGCCCCGAATCGCCACGAACTTGGTACGCTATTTCTATAACTAATTGCGGAAGATATAAAATATTTTGTTTATACATTACATTACACACTATTCCCCAAGGTCGAGTAACCTTAACTTAATACATATATCATAACTTTCTAACATATAACAATATTTATCAAAATACACTATTACAAACTAGCCGTACTTTATATCCCAAGCTGAACTTGGCTTTACCCGTTTCCTGTATTCGAACGCATTCGCCTTATCTGCAATGTTTTATCATGATATAGCAAGAGTGAGCATGAAAGTTGCCCAGCAAGTTTAAGTACAATAATATAATGATATATCATGATTGAAGAGTATGAATAATGGGCTTGCTATAATTCATCAATATAATTGAGAACTAGCACAAACAAATTTTTGACTGAACAAGTATTATACATGAACAAACATTTCTAAACCAACTGGTAATGAAGGTGATCAGCCTTTCATACTTGTCTTATACATGCAAGATGTACAGAGTACAAATTTCATGGCAATCAGCAATGATTAACCATAAGCTTGAAGAAACTACTCTTATTAGAGTTAAGTAATAGAAACTTGCCTGAACTGTTGATTACCGCAATGCAAATTTTTAACGCTTTACCCGAAGACCTAATATTAGTAATATAGATCTCCAATATTAGAATAATATCATCACAGTATAATACTGTTATATTTATATCCACAGAATAACCTAAACACATAACACATAAGCCTATCAGTCTATAACACACATAAGACAAGGTATCAAGTCAAACTATCGCAGTCTGAGTTGAATCCGACACAATTCTAACATCCCGATGGTCTAGTAGGACTTTTATCGAGTTTAAGTTCAATTAAACTCTGTCTAACCACTTAACAATTATCACAGATAATTTTTAATCAGAAAAAACATTTTTCCTATGCTCGTAAAAATTTTCGGATAATTATTACCATTTATCAATATTTTTCAATCCTTAAAACCGTATTTAAATGAATTAAATACAACATAATATCTTCATTATTAATATTCATTTAATATAAAGTATTAATGAAAATCATTACATAATATTATAATATAATTATAATATCACAAAGTATTTTTAATACTTTAAAATCATTTTTATATGATTTTCCAACAATTAAATCCATTATCCGATAATTGCTATTAATATTAAAATATTAATATTTTCATGCCAAAATATCAAAAGTTACATTTTATAACTTAAAATATTTTTATAACACTTAAATCATTTTTATATAATTTATAAAGCATTAATTCCATTTTTTCTTAATTTATTTAATATATCTATTAAATAAACTAATTATCATTAATATTGATTAATTAATGAATTTTCTCACAAAATATTAAAAGTCATCAAAAATAACTTAAAATATTTTCTTATACCATAATATTATTTTTCATGATTTTTCATGAATTAAAAATATTTTTAAATAATTTGTTTAATATTATAATTAAATAAATAAATACCAATTATATTCCAAAAATATTAAATATTTTCAAAATATACTCAAAATAGTTAAAAACTATTTTTCAGACTTTAAAATAATTTTTCGGAATTTATTTTATATTTTTAATAATTAAAAACCATTTTTTCTAATTTTTTTAATCATTTTCCAGAAAATAATAATATAACTGTCGCTAAAGGGCTATAGCGACACTTTCTGTCGCTATAGGTGTTCTTGAGCCCAAACCCAGAACTCTGTCAATGTGCGAGGGGAATGGTTTGACCGTGATTTTATCCAGGTTCCTTATGATTTCTGGGTTTGCTAAAGTGTTACTGTTGTAGTATAAATGTAATACTACAACTACAAACTGATTACATGACTAAAACATAACACCACGGAGAGATCTAAGCTTCAGAATTTATTGTCAGACCTGTTCTTCAAATTCTGGGTTTTCCAGATTTGAAGAACAGCCTTAGGTACTTACTTTGATTCCTTGTAACTTTCAGTTTGAGAATTGTTAGTGCGTTCTAAAGGTTTGAGCTTGAAGACCACATGACAAGGTACAACAACATGTCATTATATCATTCTAACATCAAATATATTAACCGATTAAAGCTGGTCAAAGTACCTATCAGGTATAGGCTCAAGAACAATCTGGGTTTTTCCAGATTTTATAACAAGCAGTTCGGTCAACGCAGTTTGACCAATATTTTCTACGATTTGGCTACGGATCTAGGTGATATGAAGGCATTAGTATATATTCCTTCTATCAGGTTACAAGATACAAAACACAAATTAGCAAAACAAACTAAAAACGTACAAGATCCGAAGCCTGCAAAACCTTGTCAGACAACACGATGGGTTCTGGGTTGCCTAGAATTCAGACTTCGTGATCGGTCAACGTTCTTTGACCGTTCATAACTGGAGATCTAGACTTTCTATAAATGTTATTCCACTTCCAGTATACTTTTCTCATATCATAGAACATATCCAAAACATAAAACACACTAAACATATAACACATAAAGATCTAGAGGCCCTAACATTAGGCAGTCAGGTCTCATTTTCCACTTTTTTCAGATTTTCATAAACTTTAATTTCGAGCATCATAATGATATGGATCTGAGTTTTGACAACCCAGATCATCAAATGACACCCTCTAACACATATCTAGCCAACAAAAAAACAACATTTAACATAAAATTTAAGGATTTCGAAAATTAGGGTTTATACCTCTTTAGGATTTGATTCTTGGATCAGATCTTTATGATCTGTTCTTGGAGACCTAAAAATTGATATTAGCTTAACATTTTACACCCTCTCACTCTACATTCCCGAAATTATAGAGAGAGAAGTGACTTAGTTGGCTTGATAAATAAAGTGAGAGATTTTTCTCATTTTTCTTCATTTAATATAATTGATTCATTGAATGTAGCTAGCATAGCTGCTGATTTGCTAAAATATAAGTCAAGGAGTGGTTAGGGTTGTTCAACAACCCACATCTTGGAAAGATATGCAAGCTACCTCAAATAATACACAAAAGGGGCATATTTGTCATTTCCATAAATTTCTAGAATTTGCATTTGATGAAACCCTTAGGGTTTAGGGTTTGGACATTTTAGGGTTTAGGTTTTAACCCTTAACTTTGCAAATTTAATTTCTAACATTTCCAAATTTCGGTTATAAAAATAGAAAATTAATATTTCTAACTTATAATTAGAATTTTCTAATTATATAAAAATTTCTTAATCATAAATTCATTCTTGCTAATTAGGACTAGCATTTCCTAATTACAATCGCTAATAAAGCAATTAGGGTCAATATCACGGATTAGGGTTTATAACCCAAAAATTAGGGTTTCTAATAAAAAAAATTTAATTTTCTAAATTAGAATTTAGATTTCGTAATTAGATTAGAGTTTTCTAATTACTCATAAATTGAAATAATTAGGATTAGGGTTTCCTAATTAACATTGCTAATTTTAGCAATTAAATCCACAATTGAGCATTAGGGTTTCTGACGGAACAATTTGGGTTCCAAAAATTGGAAATTAGGGTTTGCTAATTAATTAACCATTACCCTCATTAGTACTTAATTAATAGCACTAAAGCATTAAAATTCTCCGTTATATTCCAAGATTAGGGTTTCATTTTATCAGAATCTAAAATTAAGGTTTTCAGATCTGGTATTAGGGTTTTCAAATAATCAATTAAGATTTTAGATAATTCATTAGGGTTTTCCCTACTTAATTTAATATTAATGACGTTTAACGTTGAACATACATTGCATTCCCAATCTAGTGTTTTCAATATCCGATTTAGGATTTCGAATTTCCCGGAACTGAAACTAGGGTTTCCAGAACCGATTTCTAGGGTTTCTTATTAGACGTTATGGTTTTCTAACTGAACGTTGACATTCTTAAAATATACTTAGGGTTTGACACATATACAATTAATCTGGTCAACCCTTAACCCTTAACCACATTCTGAACACATACATAACCATAAACACAAAACATATTCTCATAAATCCTTAATCCTGAATAATTCACCTATATCCTTCACCGAATTTTGAAATCCTCAAAATTCAATCCCAATAACATCAAACGCATACACTTATTTTTTGTCTAGTTCTATTATTTAACCTTAACTCAATCATTTAAGATTTGCATAAATTGTCTAATTTCTCGGGTTGTCATAGTTTAAACCATTCTTAGACAAATTTGTGGTGGTGTTTATTGATGATATATTGGTATATTCCAAAACCAAGGAGGAGCATGTGGAACATTGAGATTGACGTTGGAGACGTTGAGAAAAGAGAAGTTGTAACCTAAGTTCTTAAAATGTGAATTTTGGTTGGAGCGTGTACAGTTTCTCGGACACTGTGACGCCCCCAAAATTAAGTATACATCACCCATCTTGAGTCGTCAGATACATGGTACAGAATTCAAATACAACTTACTAATACAACTGTCGTGTACAATACGACAAAACATAACTGTGAGTTTGAATACAATTATTGTCTACTAGAGAGCATACAAACTCAAAAGGTGTCCTCAATACAATTATTGTCACACTATTTAACAGAATAGTGAGGACTACTAATACTATTCTCTGGTCCATCACTCCGTTTCCCGACTCGTCCCAGCTATATTCTCATTTCCTGAAGAGAACAGTGAAAGAAAGGGTGAGCTCAACTAGCCCAGTAAGAAATATTATGACTAAGATAATGCAGAATAAATTATCATTAGCCTTCAACAGTGTTAAACTGATAAAATACAATAAACATCAAGTTTAACTACATCGGAACCAGCAACCCATTAAAAGAGTCAAGTAGAAAATAAAATCTACTATCTTTTATGATTTAAAAGGTTTTTCATCATCGTTATAGCTGAGACTCAGCTTAATAAATATTCCACATCATCGAATCACCCCCGCACTACGGCCAAGGATATTCTTTAGTATCACGACCACAATTATTCATGCACTACGGCCAAGAATATTTGTGTATTCATTAATGGTCATGATCATGCCAACAACTGTCCATCAATGCACTACGGCAAATGAGACTTTTACCACATCATTTGTAACATTACGGTCATGATTATACCGAATAATCCCTGGTCATAATCATACCAAGTCCATCCATGCTCTACAGGCCACAGATGACTTTCAAAAATATAAATAAGAGGATGATGACAATTTTATAAGAATTCAATAAAACAAGTTCAAGAATTATTTTATCCAGAAATTATTAACATCCAAATTTTTAACACGATACTGTTTTGTGGTGTAAAATTCAAGAATGATCAGAAGAATATTTTCATGAAAGGATACTGGATGAAGCGCAAATATCAAGGATATTCCACTAATTTTATGGAGTATAGAAGTCAAAGTTTTATCCAACTGAGTATAATAAAGAATGGAATAACAAAAGAAATCACCATGCATGCGATAGACCGCACAGACAGGTTATTCCAGCAGAATAATAATAACGGAACCAGGTCAGGTGAAATTCACACCGACAGGATGTTCCAACAGAATAATAAATGCGGAATAGTAAATGATGGAACCAGGTCCGGCGTATAGCACAGACAGGATATTCTGACAGAAATGTAAAGACAGAATAGTAAATGGAACCAGGTCCGATGTAAAACACACAGACAGGATATTCCGACAGAATAATAGAAGAATGTCACCAAGTATAGGGTAAACCGCGTATACAGGTTATTCCGACAGAATAATAAGAAATGGAATAACGTAAGGATTTCACCAAGTATAGGGTATACCGCGTATATGGGTCATGTATATGGTATGCCACTTTTACAGGTTATTCCAACAGAGTAACAAAGAGTGGAATAACATAGGTTCTCTTCAAGAAGAAAGAAGTACAACAAATAATATTCCCTACCTTAGAAGAACTGGATATAAGTGAAGTAGCAGAAAACTCTTCTTCTTTCTCTCTTATTCTCTATACTTTCTCTCTCTATAGCTTGAACGAATTCGTAAGAAATAATGAAGGAATGAGCTTTCTATTTATAGAAAAATTGAGGGTGGCTCTTGGTCTTAACGAAGGGTCAAAATGACTCTTGGTAATATTGAAGAGACAACTACTATTTGCGAAAGGGTAATTAACCCTTGGAACACCGAAGAGGCAGTTAACTCTTGGTAATATTGAAGGGACAACTACTATTGACGAAGGTAACTATTATTTACGAAGGTAATTACTATTTACGAAGGTAATTACTATTTACAAAGGTAATTACTATTTACAAAGGTAATTACTATTTACGAAAATAATTACTATTTATGAAAGAGACTCTTAGATGACGACATATGGCCCCCCCATAAATAATTAAACTTATCACCAACGTCTCATAATATACACTTTATATACATCAAGGATTGAATAAAAAAATTTACCAGAAATCATTTTATTTTTAATCAACACATAATTAATCTTTCAACAATTATTAATCATTATAAATTGTCGTCTCAATTATTGTTTAAATAATATAACATATTATACAGATGATACTGTGACAATAATTAAATCAATAATATAAGAGATATGATGCAGCAATTACTGTAACAATAATTGAGTATAGCTGAATGACTTTTCACGTAAGCCTCAATAATCAATACCGTGTGCTACTATGCAACAACGCGTATTACTGTACTTTTACTACCGAGTAGTTCAACAGTATTAACGGTAACACCTCCGCAGTTATTTTCATAAAGTATTTTTGTCGTTTTCTCAATCCGACAATAATTCCATTGTGGGGTCCACCAATGATTGTACCGTCGTACGAATATTCCCCGACAAAAAGAATATTCCCCGACCAAACGAATATTTTATAACAACTTGCGTACTTTGCAACATTTATAAATATTACCCACAACTATAATATTATATCAAATCCACACCATAATTTTCAAAAATATAATTCGAGAAAATTAAATATTTATTCATAAAATCTGGGGTCTCACAATCTCCCCTCCTTAAGAAATTTCGCCCTCGAAATTTACGTACGTACCTGGTATGCCGAACATGTGAGGATACCTTGACTTCACTTCAAATTCTAACTCTTGAGATATAACTTTTGAGTGTTTAATACGATTCTTCTTATCCAAGATTGTAACACGTATCTCTTCAAACGTTAAATCATCCGCTATCTCGTCCGGTTCTAAATTAATAATGTGGTTCGGGTCGTCCACATATTTACGTAACATCGATACAAAAAAAACGTTATGAACACGCAATATATTTGGCGGTAAAACGAGTCTATAAGCCACAGTTCCTACTCAATCGAGGATTTCAAATGGGCCAACTAAATCGAGCATTTAGACTTCCTCTATTCGTCAATTCTTGCTTCTAGAATAACGCCCTCTTGAACCTTCTTAATTCTTCACATTCATCAGCTCTGAGTGTGTAGCTTGAGCGGCTTTAACTTTATCGATTAAAGTCGATTCTACTTTTATATTCGTTATCTTCACGTGAGTTCGTATATTTGCACTTGTAAACGCATACGATCTTCTACTCACACGTCAGCTACCATGTTCGCTTTCCCACGATAATATTAAATGATATGATCGTAATCTTCAACAACTCGAGCCAACGTCTTTGGCACGTTATACGTTCGTTTTAGGTGAAGAAAATATTTGAGGGTTTAAGAAATGGGTTTTGTACTGGGGTCAATAAAAAAAAAATCGATTTCACGCTCTAGGGGTAAGCTAAGAAGTCTTCAAGAATACGTCAGAAATTTTATTAACACTAGAAATATCATTCAAAATTGTGACCCTCATCCAAGACTTGGATAACACTTCACATTGATACCTATCAACTTGTCATCGTTATTCACAACGTCTCTTACGGAAAGTCTGTCTTCGGTGCATTCCACATAAGGAAGTCAACAATGAAAGGACTGGGCTCTTTATTTATGGCTTGAAATGACAATGATTGACTTTAGTGGTTTGATTGCTTGAATTCGCATAACAGGTTTGTTAGGAATATGAAAGCTAACAACCTTACGAAAAGCATGATGAGTAGTTAACCAATCGATTCCTAAAATCGCATCAAAGACAGGTATTTTCAAAGACAAAAGATCGACAGGTAACGTGAAAGTGTCGATTTGAATCAAACAAGATTTATAAATAGTGGAGGTAACGAAGGTTTCTCTCAACGGAGTTTTAATAGATGAATCAAAGTTTAACTTCTCCGAAGTTAAGTACAAACATTGAACACAACTAGGTGAAATAAAAGAGTGAGTAGAACCGGTATCTAACACGGTATAGATTTCGCAAGAGTTTATGACTAACATACCCGTGATAATTTTATTCAGGTTCCTCGTCACGGAAAAAAAAACGCTCTCTCTCTTAAACTATCGGCTTTGGCTTACCTGGGACATCCTTTGGTGCCTCCATCCTAGCTGAACTTGTCTTCGGTGAACGACAAAATCGGGCTAGGTGACCTTCTCTTCCACAATTATAGCATGCTTTGGACGGCATCGCGCAATTTGGACTGATGTGTCCCTCCCCTCCGCATTTGAAGCATATGATAGGTGGTCTTTCTCCTTCCTTAACGACAGGTGCTGGTGCTGACGTCTTTCCATCATTGTTGAATCTTCTCTTCTTGAAATGTCCATTCTTATTATTTTGGCCCTGATTACCACCGAAGTGGTTACCATTTTTGGCCTGTTGATTTCCTTCACGCTTGTTGTCACCGCTTCGATGACCACTCTCGCTGGTATTATAATTTTGCCGGCTGCTCTCTTTTAGTTGAGTTGACTCGTTATCGCGCTCCACTAACTGAGCCCTATTTACAACATCTGAATATAAACACAATTTTTGAGAAATAAGATGTTGACGTATCTCCGGCTTCAAACCTCTTAAAACCATTCGCGCCATTCTCTCTTCATTATCCACCAAGTGGGACGCAAACCGGGATAACTCCGCAAATTTTGCCTCGTATTGCGACACGGTCATATTGTTTTGTTCCAACTTGATAAATTCCACCTCCTTCATGTGGCGAATACTTTCGGGAAAGTATTTGTCGTTGAACAGCTCCTGGAACTTCTCCCAAGATATCTTCAGTACAGCAGGTTGAGTACGTTTTACCGATTCCCACCAGTAATCTGCCTCTCCGTGCAACATAAAGGCGGCAAAGGGAACCTTTTGCTCCTCGGAACATCCCAAGACATCAAATATCTTGGTGATCTGCTTTATCCATGTTTCAGCTATAAGTGGTTTTGGCTCTCCCTTAAACTCTGGTGGTCCCAGCTCCTTGAACTGTTTAGCGGTAACCAACCGTGGATTGCCATTGCTTCCTCCTGCGTTATGAACAGGAGCCGCCTTCGCCTGATGTTGCATGAATTCTAAAAAGCTCCTAAACGTACCGTCGTTCGTCAATTGATCAGTGTTGGTGTTTACAAGAGGATTATCGCCATCCTGTTGCACATTGTCCTGACTATTGATCTGTGGAGAATCAACGGTTTCCTGTGCTCCATTGATAATCTCAACATTCTCAGATGTCATTTTAAGATACTGCCACAAAATAAAAGGTTACTTGACATATAACATATTATCTCTATATTCTGACCGACCAATAAAATAGCACATAAACTTAGGTAGGTCATACTAGCGAAGGAATTCCCCGTCTCTCCCCTCCTAGTACTATTCTCACATCTTAGCCAGGGATCATATCCCTAAGCTCTGATACCAACTGTGACGCCCCCAAAATTAAGTATACATCACCCATCTTGAGTCGTCAGATACATGGTACAGAATTCAAATACAACTTACTAATACAACTGTCGTGTACAATACGACAAAACATAACTGTGAGTTTGAATACAATTATTGTCTACTAGAGAGCATACAAACTCAAAAGGTGTCCTCAATACAATTATTGTCACACTATTTAACAGAATAGTGAGGACTACTAATACTATTCTCTGGTCCATCACTCCGTTTCCCGACTCGTCCCAGCTATATTCTCATTTCCTGAAGAGAACAGTGAAAGAAAGGGTGAGCTCAACTAGCCCAGTAAGAAATATTATGACTAAGATAATGCAGAATAAATTATCATTAGCCTTCAACAGTGTTAAACTGATAAAATACAATAAACATCAAGTTTAACTACAGCGGAACCAGCAACCCATTAAAAGAGTCAAGTAGAAAATAAAATCTACTATCTTTTATGATTTAAAAGGTTTTTCATCATCGTTATAGCTGAGACTCAGCTTAATAAATATTCCACATCATCGAATCACCCCCGCACTACGGCCAAGGATATTCTTTAGTATCACGACCACAATTATTCATGCACTACGGCCAAGAATATTTGTGTATTCATTAATGGTCATGATCATGCCAACAACTGTCCATCAATGCACTACGGCAAATGAGACTTTTACCACATCATTTGTAACATTACGGTCATGATTATACCGAATAATCCCTGGTCATAATCATACCAAGTCCATCCATGCTCTACAGGCCACAGATGACTTTCAAAAATATAAATAAGAGGATGATGACAATTTTATAAGAATTCAATAAAACAAGTTCAAGAATTATTTTATCCAGAAATTATTAACATCCAAATTTTTAACACGATACTGTTTTGTGGTGTAAAATTCAAGAATGATCAGAAGAATATTTTCATGAAAGGATACTGGATGAAGCGCAAATATCAAGGATATTCCACTAATTTTATGGAGTATAGAAGTCAAAGTTTTATCCAACTGAGTATAATAAAGAATGGAATAACAAAAGAAATCACCATGCATGCGATAGACCGCACAGACAGGTTATTCCAGCAGAATAATAATAACGGAACCAGGTCAGGTGAAATTCACACCGACAGGATGTTCCAACAGAATAATAAATGCGGAATAGTAAATGATGGAACCAGGTCCGGCGTATAGCACAGACAGGATATTCCGACAGAAATGTAAAGACAGAATAGTAAATGGAACCAGGTCCGGTGTAAAACACACAGACAGGATATTCCGACAGAATAATAGAAGAATGTCACCAAGTATAGGGTAAACCGCGTATACAGGTTATTCCGACAGAATAATAAGAAATGGAATAACGTAAGGATTTCACCAAGTATAGGGTATACCGCGTATATGGGTCATGTATATGGTATGCCACTTTTACAGGTTATTCCAACAGAGTAACAAAGAGTGGAATAACATAGGTTCTCTTCAAGAAGAAAGAAGTACAACAAATAATATTCCCTACCTTAGAAGAACTGGATATAAGTGAAGTAGCAGAAAACTCTTCTTCTTTCTCTCTTATTCTCTATACTTTCTCTCTCTATAGCTTGAACGAATTCGTAAGAAATAATGAAGGAATGAGCTTTCTATTTATAGAAAAACTGAGGGTGGCTCTTGGTCTTAACGAAGGGTCAAAATGACTCTTGGTAATATTGAAGAGACAACTACTATTTGCGAAAGGGTAATTAACCCTTGGAACACCGAAGAGGCAGTTAACTCTTGGTAATATTGAAGGGACAACTACTATTGACGAAGGTAACTATTATTTACGAAGGTAATTACTATTTACGAAGGTAATTACTATTTACAAAGGTAATTACTATTTACAAAGGTAATTACTATTTACGAAAATAATTACTATTTATGAAAGAGACTCTTAGATGACGACATATGGCC
This sequence comes from Panax japonicus, assembly GCA_020205505.1. NCBI lineage: Eukaryota > Viridiplantae > Streptophyta > Magnoliopsida > Apiales > Araliaceae > Panax > Panax japonicus. Next base: position 43,440,564 of record CM035102.1, on the reverse strand, counting down.
CCCCCATAAATAATTAAACTTATCACCAACGTCTCATAATATACTCTTTATATACATCAAGGATTGAATAAAAAAAATTTACCAGAAATCATTTTATTTTTAATCAACACATAATTAATCTTTCAACAATTATTAATCATTATAAATTGTCGTCTCAATTATTGTTTAAATAATATAACATATTATACAGATGATACTGTGACAATAATTAAATCAATAATATAAGAGATATGATGCGGCAATTACTGTAACAATAATTGAGTATAGCTGAATGACTTTTCACGTAAGCCTCAATAATCAATACCGTGTGCTACTATGCAACAACGCGTATTACTGTACTTTTACTACCGAGTAGTTCAACAGTATTAACGGTAACACCTCCGCCGTTATTTTCATAAAGTATTTTTGTCGTTTTCTCAATCCGACAATAATTCCATTGTGGGGTCCACCAATGATTGTACCGTCGTACGAATATTCCCCGACAAAAAGAATATTCCCCGACCAAACGAATATTTTATAACAACTTGCGTACTTTGCAACATTTATAAATATTACCCACAACTATAATATTATATCAAATCCACACCATAATTTTCAAAAATATAATTCGAGAAAATTAAATATTTATTCATAAAATCTGGGGTCTCACATACACGTTATTGATAAGGACGAAATTTTAGTAGATCCATCAAAGGTTGAAGCTGTAATAAACTGGGATCAGCCAAAGACACCCTCAGAGGTAAGGAGTTTCTTAGGATTGGCAGGTTACTACAAATGATTTATTCAAGACTTTTACAAAATCGTAACTCTGTTGACGAATTTAACTAGAAAAGCGGTTAAGTTTGTTTGGACAGAGAAGTTCGAGGAAAGTTTTTGAGAATTGAAAAAGAGGTTGAGTTCAGCACCTGTGTTGTCGTTGCCTAATGATACAGGAAATTTTGTGGTGTATAGTGACGCATCGCATAAAGGACTAAGTTGTGTGCTTATGCAAAATGGCAGAGTTATTGCGTATGCATCACGAAAGTTGAAAGATTATGAGAAAGGGTATCTGACTCATGACTTAGAGTTGGCAGCAGTGGTGTTTATCCTAAAAATTTGGAGACATTATATTTATGGAGAGAGGTGTGAGATATATACCCACCATAAAATTCTGAAGTATATCTTTACACAAAAATATTTGAACATGCGACAAAGAAGATGGTTGGAGATGATCAAAGATTGGGATTGCGAGATTTTCTATCATCCCGGAAAGGCGAATGTTGTTGCTGATGCCTTAAGTAGGAAGGGACGGGAGAAGTTAATGATGTTAACTACTCAGGAGAAGCTAGTGTCAGAAATGGCTAAGATGGAGTTGGAAATTAAATATCCGACAGAATTTGATGAAAAGTTGTTCCAAATGGGAAATGGTTCAACGTTGGTAGATAAGGTGAAAAATGCCAAACTTCAGGATTAAGACCGCAAAAGGATAAAACAAAGGATATCTGTAGGTGAGGAAAACAAATTCAAAATCGATTCGAAAGGGTTACTTCGATTCGAATGGAGAATTTGGGTTCCACTAGTACCAGAGATTAAAGAAGAAATTATGAGTGAAGTTCACAATTCAAGATATTCTATTCACCTTGGGAGTACAAAGATGTTCCAAGATCTTAAACATTATTTTTGGTGGTCGAATATGAAGAGGGATGTGGCTGAGTGTGTGGCAAAATGCTTAACGTGTCAGAAATTCAAAGCTGAACATTAAAGGTCAAGCGGATTGTTACAACCGTTGGAGATAACAGAATAGAAATGGGAGCATATCATAATAGATTTTGTGGTAGGTCTTCCAACGACCCAACAAGGTTATGATGCCATTTGGGTGATTATTGATCGACTGACGAAGTCGATACACATTTTGTTAATCAAGATTCAATTTAACCTAGATCAGTTAGCAAAACTGTACGTGAAGGAAATTGTTTCAAGGCACGGTGTACCTGTGTCCATTGTATCAGACAGAAATCTATGTTTCACATCTAATTTTTGGAAGTGGTTACAAGAATGTTTGGGGACACAACTGAGAATGAGTACAGCGTACCATCCTCAGACCGACGGACAAAGTGAGAGAACCATTCAAACACTAGATGATATGCTTAGAGCATTTATCATGGATTTCAAGGGAAATTGGGATGACCATCTACCGTTGGTAGAATTTACCTATAATAATAGTTATCACGCGAGTATTGGCATGCCACCTTACGAAGCATTATACGGCAGGAAATGCAGAACTCCGTTATATTGGGACGAGGTTGGTGAACGTCAGCTATTGGGTCCAGAATTGGTACAACAGACTGTCGAGATCATCAAAGTGATTCGAACGAGATTAATAGCCACACAAGATAGACAGAAGAAATATGCCGATTAGCATCGACAGAATCGGGAATTCGATGTCGGTAGTTATGTTTTCTTGAAAGTATGTCCCTGGAAGGGGAAAATTCAGTTTGGCAAGAAGAGGAAATTGAGCCCTAGATTTATAGGACCTTTCGAAGTGCTTCGACGAGTTGGAAAAGTGGCATACGAGGTAGCTTTACCTCCAGAGTTGGAGCATATTCATAATGTGTTCAATGTCTCGGTATTGAGGCCATATAAGCCTGACTATAAACATGTTACAGAATATGAGCCTTTACAGTTCGAGAAAGATTTATCATATGAAGAAGTTCCTGTTCAAATTGTTGACAGAAAAGAGCAAGTACGGAGGAACAAGGTGATACCTTCTGTTAAGGTAATATGGAGAAACCACAATTCTGAAAAAGCTATGCGGGAGCTTGAAAGCATTATGATGAAGAATTATTCTCAGCTGTTTGCTTGATTTTGTATAACGATTCTAGGGACAGAATCTTGTTAAGGAGGGAAGAATGTAACGAATAAATTTTTCGAGTTGTGATTCTGGGGACAAAATCCTTTTAAGGAGGGAAGGATGTAACGATCGAGAAATTTATAATTTAATTTAAATATTTATTGAATTAAATAAATATTTTAAATAATTTATTTATTGAGAAAAATAAATAATTGATGAATTATGGTAAATTAATTTAGTAACTAAATTGATTAATGTTAATTAAATTGAGTATTGATAATTTTATTTGAAAGATTTAATTTAAGGAAATAAATAAATTAAACAAAGTGACTCTAATTTATTAATTAAATTAGATATATAATTATTTAATTATTTATTATAAGCATAGTTATAATAAGAATATAATTATTATAATTATAAATTATAAGCTATTAAAATGGGTTACATGTGTGACAAGTGTAACTATATAATATAAATATTATTTAAATAATCTTGTATGGGGAATTAGTGTGTAACCAAACATAGACTTATGACTTTTGGGGTATTTTAACTGACGCAAACTTTTGGCTTATTTTACCTGACGTTAGTGGGAGTCAATTTATAATTCCTACGCGTCTTATTTTTCCCTAAGGCTAGTTCACGGTTTATTTTGTATTGTATCCTAAGCTAAGAGGTAACACAGAGTGTGAGAGAAGTTCAGTGGCTTTGAAGAGAGAATTCTCTGAGGTTTCAAGAAGAAGGAGAGGATTGCAAAACCTTATTGTCAACTTTTGATAGCATATAATCAAGGATTAAAGGTATACTCTATTCCTATTTTTATTTTTAGTTTTGGTAGTATATGTATATATATATCTTCTTGGTATAATTTGGAAATCACGTGAATTGTGATAGATATATGTTCATATAGGTTTCTAAAACTTTGTTAATCATCATGTATACTTGTTATTTAACATCAAATTCGTAAAAATTGGGTGTAGGAAGAAAAAGGAAAATCATAGTGTTTATGTTCATATAAAATGGCCTTAGAAAGTACCAAATTTCTTGTCCAGTATGTGATGTAATCTGTAATTTGTTGGTGGATTTTGATAATATATTAAGAAACGAAAGCGGCATAGTTCAAATCGTGTCAAATGATTAAGAAACGAATTAGTGGTTATTGAATTCGTTAAAAGTGTAAAGTGAGAAAATTTGGGAAAAATATAGTTTTGATTCTTCAAAATGATGTTTATGAAATATTTTTGTATATAGAATGGTGTTTAGCATGTATAACTATAATATGAAAAAGTGTTAGATGCTAAAGTTGGGAGATTTTTTGTAAAAATTGGGATTTTTTTGGCCAAAGCAGAGTCTAATTTTGAGCTTCTGTAAAAACTGGAACAGAGGCATCGCGCGGGCGTGCTGTCTGGCGCGCGGTTACCCAATGTATTACTGGCGCAGCCGCGCGAGTAGCCAGTCACAGAAAGTGAAGTCTGCTTAATTGCAGGTCGTGCGTAACGGACTTGGGTTAGTTTAGCATGCATGTTAAGGATATTAAAACATAAAGTGGACTACAATAACTGAATGTAAGGTGTTGTAATACAAAATGTAAAAGAGTTTTAGGTGATTGTTAATTGAGTTATATAATGAAATTAAAAGTGATGTTTTCAAAAGTTCGAAATGAACAAGTAAGTTATGTTGCCTCGTAACGCGATTTTAGATTCGTTAAGTGTGTTAACCTAAATGGTTAGGTACTAGGTTAGGGTTATGACCTAAATGATGGTTTAATATCCATAGTGTTAATATTCATACAACTAATTGTTGTTGCGATTGTAATGATTTGTGTAGGGTAATTGAAGGTTATTTTACACTTGTGTAGATTACAAACAAGGCAAGTTCCTAAACCTTAACTCTTTATATTTAGAAAGCTTTATAACTTCATTCTTTTCATATTGAATGCATGTTCCCATTCCTAAATCGTTATTGTACAAGTTCCTAAAATTCTTGTAAGGTTGAACAAGCTTAGTTTATCTTGAGTATATTTGTGCAAGCTCTTGTAACCTAATTCATTACATCGAGCGAGCTTTACTTTCCTTAATATCATTCGAAACATATATTGTTCTAATACATTGATTCATAGAAGATTTGTTCTAAACTCCTTTGAATATAGCACTTTGCATTATATCATGTTATTCAATTATATATATTATTGATATCCGATCTTTTACTTTGATAGCCTTGTTCAGTTATACATTCTTGTATTAAACCTTTATTGATGGAAAGTGAATAGTGTTCTAAAATTCTAGAAACACTGATAAGCTAGTTCCAAACTAAACTTTCTTTAGTGCGAAAATTCTAAATTCAAGCTGAGACGAACAACCCTAACATAGGTGATTTTTGTACGTGTAACGTTTAGATGTTTGTGCACAATACATGGTACAAAGGGCTTATCCCCCTAAGTACGCTTAGAAGGGTCTGTACAGTCTATTAACTGTTAAGGTTAAGGTAATAATACCTATATACCGAAAACATAGTTCGTGGTCTTAAGACCCTCAGACATTGATTTCAAACTTGTTTTCTATTCTTAATTCACAGAACAAGTTCATTATTGCTAGCATTCGTTGTTCATTCTCATGTTGTTATTATTACTACTTCCTATATCAGTGAGCAATTGTTTGCTCACTCTTGTAATTAACACTGCAACTAAAGTGGAGAAAGTTGATGAGTTATCCACTAGCAAAGGAAAGGGTAAATTGTCCAAGTGCTGACGACTTATGAAAATTTTATCTTAATGAATTGTGTTAAAGACTTGTTTTAATATATGATGTATTCCGAAAACTGATGTAATAATTTTAAGGTTAGATTACTTGGGATTTATTTTGAGATGATGATGTAACCCTTTAATGGGAAAGATGATTATTTAAGTTATTTAAATTACTTCTTTATCCTTTGATTATGGGTAGTTAGATGTAATGTTTTGGATAGTGAACACCAAATCCTGTGGGAATAGAGTACCTGGATTTGGGGGTGTCACATCAAACTTAGCCTCGTACTGCGAGACGGTCATATTGTTTTGCTCCAACTTGATAAACTCTACCTTCTTCAAGTGACGAGTACTTTCAGAAAAGTACTTGTCATTGAACAACTCTTGGAACTTCTCCCAAGACATTTTGAGTGCGGCAGGCTGAGTATGTTTTACTGATTCCCACCAGTAATCTACCTCTCATCGCAACATGAAGGTGGCAAAGGGAACCTTTTGCTCCTCAGAGCATCCCAAGACATCAAATATCTTGGGGATCTGCTTTATCCACATCTCCGCTTTAAGTGTTTATGGCTCTCCCAAAAATTTCGGTGGTCCCAGCTCCTTGAACTGCTTAGCGGTGACAATCCAAGAGTTTCCAATGTTTCCGCCTGCATTTTGAACATGAGTCTCTCTCGCCTGATGTTTGATCAATTGCATAATGACTTTGAACATCCCATTGTTCATCATCTGATCGGTGTTGTTGTTTACCTGAGGATTATTGTTTTCCTGTTGCACATTATCCTGGGTATTGATCGTTGGTGACTCAACGGTCTCATGTGCTTCATTGCTGATCTCAGCATTTTCAGATGTCATTTTCAAACACTGTCACAAAACAAGGGTTAATTGACATGACACTTATTATCCCTATATTCTGACTGACCAATTAAATACCAAATAAACTTAGGTAGGTCATATTAGCGAAGGAATTCCCCGTCTCTTCCTTCCTAGTTCTTGTCTCACATCTCAACCAGGGATCATATCCCTAAGCTTTGATACCAACTGTGACGCCCCCAAAATAGGTATACATCACACATCTTGAGTCGTCAAATACATGGTATATAAATCAAATACAAACTTAATTATACAACTATCAGGTAATATACGATAAAACATAGCTGAGAGTTTAAACAAGAATATTGCCTTCTAGACAATATCAACTCTCAATGGAGTTCTCATTACAATTATTATCACACCATTTCACAGAATAGTGAGGACTACTAAAACAACCATCTAGACCGTCAATCTGTTCCCCGACCAGTCCCAGCTATATTTTCATTTTCTGAAGAGAACAATGAAAGAAAAGGGTGAGCTCAACTAGCCCAGTAAGAAATATTATGACTAAGATAATGCAGAATAAATTATTCTTAGCCTTCAATAGTATAACAACTGATAGAATACAATAGACAACAAGTTTTAGATTAACAACTACATCGGAATAAGCAATCCATTAGAAGAGTCAAGTAGAACATGATATCTACTATCTTCTATGGTTTAAAAAGTTTTTCATTAACTTTATTGCTGAGACTCAGCTTAATAAATAAACCACGTCATCGAATCATCCCTGCACTATGGGCCAAGGATATTTATGTAATCATCAATGTTCATGATTATACCGAATAATCCCTGCTCATTATCATACCAACAACTGTCCATCAATGCACTACTGGCCAATGAGGACTTTTACCACATCATTTATAACATTACGGCTCATGATTATACCGAATGATCCCTAGACATAATCATACCAATCAACAATCCATCTATTTACGTAAGCCAAAGATGACTTTAATCACAATATAAGCATGAGGATGATGACAATGATATAAGCATTAATCAAACGAAATCAAGGGTAAATATTAAAGACTTTAAATTTATCCAGAGTTTAAAAATATCCAAATTGTCAACATGATACTGTTTTGTGGACTAAAATTCAAGAATGATATTGTATCAAAAATGATTTAGACCGAAAAGAAATTAATTTTTGTCATGAATAGTAATACAGGCGAATACTACCCAGGTGAATAGTACCCCATGAATAGTACCCGTGAATAGTACTTCATGATTAGTACTCATAAAAAGAAAATTCAAAAGAAAACGATAGTCCATGATGAGTACAAAAGAAAGGATATCTCATAAGAGTATAATAGAATATACGAAACTGCAAATGGATTTTAATCTGCAATGCGGTAATCCACGTAGACAGATCATTTCCACAAATTAATAAAGAATGAATACGAAGGGTCATTCACCATGCATGCGATAGTCTGCGTAGACAGGCTATTCCAACATAATAATAAAAAATGGAATAAAGAAGAATTTTACCATGCATGCTAGTCCGCGTAGACAGGTTATTCCAACAGAATAATAAAGAATTGAATAATAGAAGGATTTCACCATGCATGCGGTAGTCCGCGTAGACAGGTTATTCCAACAGAATAATAAAGAATTGAGTAACAACCCTAACGAGTATTGAAAGAAAATAACTCTCTTCCTGAATACTAAAATAAATAATACCCTTACGACTGTTGAAAGAAAATAATATTTCTATGAATATTGAACGAATATGATATTCCTTACGAATATTGAACGAAAATAATATTCATACGAATACGAAAAATAATATCTCTTCAGAATATGAATTAAATAATACCACTTACCTCAGAAGAAGACTGGATACTGGAATAATGAAGTAGCAGACTTCTCTTATTCTTTCTCTCTATAACTTCTTGCTCTATAATTGCTCTTGTGAGTCTTAGTGAATTAGTGAGAATGAAGGAAGAATGAGCTTCTATTTATAGGAAAATATAATTTTGATAATTGCACATTTTGGGGCTCGAAATATTACAGTATAATACCTTCATCTTTTTATTCATTTTTAATTTAGTCCTGCAAGTATTATTAAACTTTCACGACTTCCCCTAATAGTACATCATGTAAATCAATAGTATAATCATGTGACTCAATAGTTCTATACATGTGAAAAAAATAATTACAGTATAGTACCTTCATCTATACCTCCATTTTTAATTTAGTCATGCATCACCTCCCCTAATAGTACATGCATGTGAATCAATAGTACACACATGTGAACAAATAGTTATAAGCATTTGAATTAATAGTAATTAATTGCTTATTTATCCGATTAATTACCCGATTGGTCAATATAACCTCCAGACATCAATTATTTTCAGAATAGATATCGATTTCCACTAACACTAATAATCCCAATACAATGAATATATCGATTTCATCTTTAATCAACATAAACGTATTCATCATTAATATTATATCTCAGAATATTTAACAATCAGATCACTCCCAGGAAAGAGGGTGCTTTCCGATAAGGATTTCTCCCTATTGGCGCGCAATTAGGTGACCAAACCTCTCATCAACAGAACTTTCTAGACATCGTCAATATTGAAAATAATAATATGAATAAATTTGTCGTCTCAATTATTAATTTAATAATATAAAATATTGATACTATGACAATAATTTAATCAATAAATGAGAGATATTATGCAGCAATTACTGTAGAAATAGTTGAGTATAATTGAGCGACTTCTCACGTAAGCATCAATAATCAATACCGTGTGCTACTATGCAACCTGTGACACCACCAAATCCAGGTACTTCTTTCCCACGGGATTTGGTGTTCACTAACCAAAACCATTACATCTAACTAACTTAAACAATAATCTTTCCCATTAAAGGGTTACATCATCATCTCAAAATAATCCCAGGTAATCTAACCTTAAATTTATTACATCAGTTTGCAGAATACATCATAAAATAAAACAAGTCTTTAACTTAATTCATTAAAATAAAATTCTCATAAGTCTTCAGCACTTGGACAATTTTCATATGAAAATCATAATTGATTGATTTAAGGTTCAATATTAGGACCTAGACAGGAAATAAGTGTATGGAATTGGCAGTTATGTAATGAAATTCCAAGAATTTCAAAAGTTTTGGACAAGACTTGAATTATGTGATAGACTGTAAGTGATAGTCTAGTAATGAGGTATAAGATTATGGTAGATTTAAAATTCTTTTGAAGAATTATCAGGGATAAGTATCGAAGTGAATACTAGTCGGTATATTTGGTTACATATGTGAACCGTAATGATTTGAGATTAAGGATTGATCAGATAAGTTATAACTTTAGAAAACCCTAAAGTTATGTTAATCATACGTTTATTAAGTTAGAAAAATCTAACGAATTGTTAAAAACCCTAACGGTACACTCATAAACTTTAATTTTAGTTTCGAGAATCCGAAACCCTAATTAGGATATTTAAAACCCTAATTTGGGAATTTAAAAGTTAAGTGTTAAAAGCTTAAGTGTAAATATGTGGGGGAATAATAGTATTTAATTATATACTAATTCTAAGAGATTTATTTTATATATCTCAAATGATTAATTTTATAACCTAATTATAGCAAGTCTAAATTGGGTTAAGGAAATGAATGGGCTTGTGAGTAAGGATTGGTGTTTTAATAGAGAAGTGAAAACCCTAATTAAATGAATTGGGTTGGATAAGAATTTAAGGTATTGGATTATGTATATTTTAGAGGCACAAGCAATACATTAATTGAGTGGCTCAAATATTTTATTGTTAAGCCCAAAAGATTTATAAGTGATGGCCCAATTTTGGATCCCAATTGAAGGAATGACACTTTAGACATTTGGGATAATAGATATTTTATTTACAAGAAACCAAACTTGGAGCTTAAAAAGGCCACATGGCCGGATAAGAGGAGAAGGAGAGAAAGGGAGATGAATATGATGATGATTTGCTTTAGTTGGTGACCAACTCTCCACTAACTCTTCTTATGTGTCATTTTTTAGTTTGTCCAACATGTTTGTTCTAGCTTGCAAGCAACATCTTGGTGGTTTAATGAGGAAAGAAAAAGAGAATGAGTGGAGAATGTTGAGAAATGAAGGCACATGGCCGGATATAGCAACAAGAGAAGAGAGTGGTTTTGTTCAAATATAATCCACTTCTAATAAAACTCTATCTTACTTTTTCTCTTTCATATTTCTTTTTGGTATTCTTGCAAGAGAAAGAGAGAGAGAGAGAAGGAAGGAATGGATTAGATAGAGAGAGAAGAGAAGATAATTTTTGATCTTCAAGCTAATCAAGATCATCATCTACTTGGAAAGATTAAGAAGGGCTAGCAAGATATTAAGGTATTAAACTACATTTAGTTAGTTATTCTAGTTGTTTTAAATCAAAATATGGAGTTATGTTCTTGATCTTCAAAACTCTAGATCTACATGATTTAGAGTGTTTTATGTGTGGATCTATCCATTTTAAGTTTCAAAAGTTAGATCAAAAGCAAGAAAAGTGAAGCTAGGTTTTCAAAGTGTAGAAAATCTTATTTTTCTTACTCTTGATTGTATTTAATCTTGTATTTGATGTTTATTTGATGAAATAAGAAACATAGTTTCTAAAACTCAAAAACCATGGATATGTGTGTTTATGAGTGTTTCATGTTTAGATATAACCATATTGGGTGTTGATTTGGTTGAAATCAAAGGAATAGAAAAATGGAAATTTTCCGGAAAAGTTAAACTTTTAAAAAGTGTTTTGATATGGTGTTTTAGATCAAGTGTTGAAATTATGATTTTGAACCATATGAGGGAAGATCTACATGATATATGATATTTTATGGTTAGATTTTGCCATTTTTAGGGTTGATAAGCTTGAACAAAGAAGAAGAACCAAAACAGTTTTTTTGTTTTAAATGAATTAGTGGACTGCTGCCCTAAACAGAAAATTTCGGATTTGTTAGGATACCCTAAAAATTCTGGACTTGTGATATGTTGTATTACACTCAATAAGCTTTCCATAGACTCTGAAACGGACTAAATCCGACATCGGAGGAGAGAGTTATGGGATTTCTACCAAACTACTCAAAGATAAGAAAAACTGATAGAAGGACAGTTTTGTAACAGCCACTTCCGGGCTAATTTCCGGGATCTTAACATGTCCAAATATGGATTCTGATAGATTAAAACTATAGTTCGAAAAGATACGAACCCAACAAAATTGACGGATCATTAATCGAAGTTATAGATTTCATTTTATTTAAATTTTGGTGAAGGACTCTAAAACTGTTTTACGTCAAAAAGTTGCTGCCCAAAATTTTCCGAGGGCTGTTTCGGACATTTATTTAATGAGAAAAATTCTAGGCTTTTGGGAAATGAAAATATATGGTATTATGTAGCTCGTGTCCAAAAATGAGATGATTCCAAGTTAAAACGTCCATGTTATGACCATTACAATTTTTGTGATTTTCCGACGGAAATCAGTATAAACGGAGTTCTACAACTCCGATTGCCACGAAATTTAAAATGGAGTATCATGTTAACACGTATAAGATTGTGTCAAAAGATGGGCATTACTGGAGTTAAGCACGAGGTAGCTAATTTCTTAAGCTACGCACTAGAAATTAATTTTTGAAAAATACCAAAGGAAGTAGGAAAATTATGGAAAAATAATTTTTGTGCATGAAATACATGTATATGTGTTTGACCAAAGGATAGGAGAATAATACACTGATTTGGTATTTTCATGATACGGATATAGAATACAGCTTGCTGGATTAGGTTAATTGTGATTCCAGTTTGCTGGATTGAAATAGTTTACTGAAATTGAAAATATGTTAAATCCAGTTTGCTGGATTGCAGTTTAGGTTGCTGGATTTGGAATTCAGGTTGCTGAGTTGGTAATTTAGTTGCTAGAATAAGAATCTAGGTTGCTGGATTAGTATTTGACTTATTAGATGTTAATGAATACTTATGAAATGAAAAAGCGAGTGTTAAATCATATAAATGTGATTCTATGGCATGGTTAAGTGCTTAAGTAGAGTTTAACTGAACTTAAACTCGAGTGTTGACCGACTAGACCGTCGGGATGTTAAAATTGTGTCAGTTTCAACTCAAACTTAATAGTCTAACTGATACTAAGTCTTATGTGAATTATAGACTGATATGGTTATGTGGTAATGTGTTTAGGTTATTCTGTGGATATAAATATAACAGTATTATACTGTGATGATATTATTCTAATATTGAAGATCTATATTACTAATATTAGGTCTTCGGGTAAAGCGTTATAAATTGCGATGCGGTAATCAACGGTTCAGGTAAGTTTCTTTTACTTAACTCTAATAAGAGTAGTTTCTTCAAGCTTATGGTTAATCATTGCTGATTGCCATGAAATTTGTACTCTGTACATCTTGCATGTATAAGTCAGGTATGAAAGGCTGATCACCTTCATTACCAGTTGGTTCAGAAATGTTTGTTCATGTTTAAAACTTGTTCAGTCAGAAGTTTGTTCGTGCTAGTTCAAAATTATATTGATGAATTATAGCCAGCTTATTATTCATACTCTTCAATCATGATATATCGTTATATTGTTGAACTTAAACTTGCTGGGCAACTTTCATGCTCACCCTTGCTTTATCATGATAAAACATTGCAGATAAGGCGAATGCGTTCGGATACAGGAAACGGTTAAAGCCAAGTTCAGCTTGGGATATAAAGTGCGGCTAGTTTGTAATAGCGTATTTTGATAAATGTGTTGTATGATAGAAAGTTTATATAATGTGTATTAGGTTAAGGTTACTCGACCTTGGGGAATAGTGTGTAATGTAATGTATAAATAATTTATGTTTATATCTTCCGCAGTTAGTGGAAGAATTAGTGTACCGAATCCGTGGTGATTTGGGGCCCGGATTCGGGAATGCTACAGTTGGTATCAGAGTTGTTGGTTATGAAGCTTAGGTAGGAATATTTGAGACCAATAACCGCAGTAATTAGGATAAGACTAACTCAAATAGAGTTAGTTGGTCGGTAAGATTCAAAGGCGAATCTCGGCGAGTGTAAAGCACAGAGTTCCCTAACTCTGATAATAAAGTTGAACAGTAATGGTGAATAGATCGAGTCTAAAAGACTGAAAGTGCAGGGATAGAAGATCGTAAAACAAAACGATCAATGCATAGAAATGAATCGTAATATATATGATAAGATCACCCCGTGATCTGATAAGGTTACGATGTGGGAAAAGAATCAATCTAATGATTGAAAAGTTTACAGCAAGATGATGTGTGGTAGTTGTACTATGAAATTGTACTATGAAAACTCATGAAAGAGTTATGAATTGTAAATAGGGATTAAATAAAATTCGTATGGAGTAAATCTGGAGCTAGAATTATGGGGGATTTCAATTGAGGACTCGTTTCAGCCGCTGAGTTGTATGATTCCTTGTATGGGCGGGGAATTTGTACTTGGTTTTAGAATCACTTAGCTTCCTGGTCGATGTAGTTGTTAGGTTGACCAATTCTTTGTATGGACAGGGAATTGTTCACTTAGCTTCCTATATTGATTAGTGGCCGAGTTTGGTTTGACAACCACTTAATTTCTGGCATTGATAATCATTGAAATGTTTGTGTCGCGCTATTTGTTATATGCGTGTTAAGAGGGTGTTTCCTTTCTCACGTGTATAACCGATAGATAGGTCATAGGTAGAGAATATAGGTTTAAGTACGAGTTCTTAAAACTCATACTTATGTGACATTCTTGACTCATAATTATATGAAATGTTTATGAACCCTCAGCGAATGGACGCCAAAGGTCTGTCTAGGAAAGTTCTTAAACTCATATGATTGTGGTAATTTATGGACTCATAAGTGTGGTTTTATGAACTGGGTATAGTTGTGTGTGAATGGAGTGTTAAGGATTATAGGAATAGATAGAATGTTTAAGCAAATGATTTGAAATATCAAAATTTGTTTTTAATTATCACTCATGTACCAAGTAACCTGGTGCAGAGATGATAAAAATGTGATGGAGTTGTAAATACAGGAATACTTAGTGTGAATTTGATCTTTGCTCGCGTTTTGAGTATCTTTAATAGATACCCGAGAAATTTGAGTATATATCAAAGTAAATCTTTGATAGATACCCGAGACGTTTGAGTATCTTTGATAGATACCCGAGAAGTTTGAGTATCTTTGATAGATACCCGAGAAATTTGCGTATGTATCAAAGTAAATCTTTGATAGATACCCGAGAAGTTTGAGTATCTTTGATAGATATCCGAGAAGTTTGAGTATCTTTGATAGATACCCGAGAAAATAAGTTCAAGATCTTGTGTGATCGCTCAGTATAAATGGTGTAAGGTGCACGGTGTAAGGTGTAAGGTGAATTTCGGGAACGAAATTCTTAGAAGGAGGGGTGAATGTGACAACCCAAGAAATTAGACAATTTATGAAAATCATAATTGATTGATTTAAGGTTCAATATTAGGACCTAGAAAGGAAATAAGTGTATGGAATTGGCAGTTATGTAATGAAATTCCAAGAATTTTAAAAGTTTTGGACAAGACTTGAATTATTTGATAGACTGTAAGTGATAGTCTAGTAGTGAGGTATAAGATTATGGTAGATTTAAAATTCTTTTGAAGAATTATCAGGGATAAGTATCGAAGTGAATACTAGTCGGTATATTTGGTTACATATGTGAACCGTAATGATTTGAGATCAAGGATTGATCAGATAAGTTATAACTTTAGAAAACCCTAAAGTTATGTTAATCATACGTTTATTAAGTTAGAAAAATCTAACGAATTGTTAGAAACCCTAACGATATGCTCAAAAACTTTAATTTTAGTTTCGAGAATCCGAAACCCTAATTCGGATATTTAAAACCATAATTTGGGAATTTAAAAGTTAAGTGTTAAAAGCTTAAGTGTAAATATGTGGGGGAATAATAGTATTTAATTATATACTAATTCTAAGAGATTTATTTTATATATCTCAAATGATTAATTTTATAACCTAATTATAGCAAGTCTAAATTGGGTTAAGGAAATGAATGGGCTTGTGAGTAAGGATTGGTGTTTTAATGGAGAAGTGAAAACCCTAATTAAATGAATTGGGTTGGATAAGAATTTAAGGTATTGGATTATGTATATTTTAGAGGCACAAGCAATACATTAATTGAGTGGCTCAAATATTTTATTGTTAAGCCCAAAAGATTTATAAGTGATGGCCCAATTTTGGATCCCAATTGAAGGAATGGCACTTTAGACATTTGGGATAATAGATATTTCATTTACAAGAAACCAAACTTGGAGCTTAAAAAGGCCACATGGCCGGATAAGAGGAGAAGGAGAGAAAGGGAGAAGAATATGATGGTGATTTGCTTTAGTTGGTGACCAACTCTCCACTAACTCTTCTTATGTGTCATTTTTTAGTTTGTCCAACATGTTTGTTCTAGCATGCAAGCAACATCTTGGTGGTTTAATGAGGAAAGAAAAAGAGAATGAGTGGAGAATGTTGAGAAATGAAGGCACATGGCCGGATATAGCAACAAGAGAAGAGAGTGGTTTTGTTCAAATATAATCCACTTCTAATAAAACTCTATCTTACTTTTTCTCTTTCATATTTCTTTTTGGTATTCTTGCAAGAGAAAGAGAGAGAGAGAGAAGGAAGGAATGGAATAGATAGAGAGAGAAGAGAAGATAATTTTAGATCTTCAAGCTAATCAAGATCATCATCTACTTGGAAAGATTAAGAAGGGCTAGCAAGATATTAAGGTATTAAACTACATTTAGTTAGTTATTCTAGTTGTTTTAAATCAAAACATGGAGTTATGTTCTTGATCTTCAAAACTCTAGATCTACATGATTTAGAGTGTTTTATGTGTGGATCTATCCATTTTAAGTTTCAAAAGTTAGATCAAAAGCAAGAAAAGTGAAGCTAGGTTTTCAAAGTGTAGAAAATCTTATTTTTCTTACTCTTGATTGTATTTGATGCTTGTTTGATGAAATAAGAAACATTGTTTCTAAAACTCAAAAACCATGAATATGTGTGTTTATGAGTGTTTCATGTTTAGATATAACCATATTGGGTGTTGATTTGGTTGAAATCAAAGGAATAGAAAAATGGAAATTTTCCGGAAAAGTTAAACTTTTATAAAGTGTTTTGATATGGTGTTTTAGATCAAGTGTTGAACTTATGATTTTGAACCATGTGAGGGAAGATCTACATGATATATTATATTTTATGGTTAGATCTTGCCATTTTTAGGGTTGATAAGCTTGAACAAAGAAGAAGAACCAAAACAGTTTTTTTTGTTTTAAATGAATTAGTGGACTGCTGCCCTAAACAGAAACTTTCGGATTTGTTAGGGTACTCTAAAAATTCTGGACTTGTGCTATGTTGTAGTACACTCAATAAGCTTTCCATAGACTCCGAAACGGACTAAATCCGACATCGGAGGAGAGAGTTATGGGATTTCTACCAAACTACTCAAAGATAAGAAAAACTGATAGAAGGACAGTTTTGTAACAGCCACTTCCGGGCTAATTTCCGGGATCTTAAGATGTCCAAATATGGATTGTGATAGATGAAAACTGTAGTTCGGAAAGATACGAACCCAAAAAAATTGACGGATCATTAATCGGAGTTAAAGATTTCATTTTATTTAAGTTTTGGTGAAGGACTCTAAAACTGTTTTACGTCAAAAAGTTGCTGCCCAAAATTTTCCGAGGGCTGTTTCGGACATTTATTTAATGAGAAAAATTCCAGGCTTTTGGGAAATGAAAATATATGGTATTATGTAGCTCGTGTCCAAAATTGAGCTGATTCCAAGTTAAAACGACCAAGGTATGACCATTACAATTTTTGTGATTTTCCGACAGAAATCGCTATAAACGGAGTTCTACAACTCCGATTGCCACGAAATTTAAAATGGAATATCACGTTAACACTTATAAGATCGTGTAAAAAGATGGGCATTACCGGAGTTAAGCACGAGTTAGCTAATTTCTTAAGCTACGCACTAGAAATTAATTTTTGAAAAATACCAAAGGAAATAGGAAAATTATGGAAAAATAATTTTTGTGCATGAAATACATGTATATGTGTTTGACCAAAGGATAGGAGAATAATACACTGATTTGGTATTTTCATGATACGAATATAGAATACAGCTTGTTGGATTAGGTAAATTGTGATTCTAGTTTGCTGGATTGAAATAGTTTACTGAAATTGAAAATATGTTAAATCCAGTTTGCTGGATTGCAATTTAGGTTGCTGGATTTGGAATCCAGGTTGCTGAGTTGGTAATTTAGTTGCTAGATTTAGAATCCAGGTTGCTGGATTAATATTTGACTTATTAGATGTTAATGAATACTTATGAAATGAAAAAGCGAGTGCTAAATCATATAAATGTGATTCTATGGCATGGTTAAGTGCTTAAGTAGAGTTTAACTGAACTTAAACTCGAGTGTTGACCGACTAGACCGTCGAGATGTTAAAATTGTGTTAGTTTCAACTCAAACTTAATAGTCTAACTGATACTAAGTCTTATGTGAATTATAGACTGATATGGTTATGTGGTAATGTGTTTAGGTTATTCTGTGGATATAAATATAACAGTATTATACTGTGATGATATTATTCTAATATTGAAGATCTATATTACTAATATTAGGTCTTCGAGTAAAGCGTTATAAATTGTGATGCGGTAATCAACGGTTCAGGCAAGTTTCTTTTACTTAACTCTAATTAGAGTAGTTTGTTCAAGCTTATGGTTAATCATTGCTGATTGCCATGAAATTTGTACTCTGTACATCTTGCATGTATAAGTCAGGTATGAAAGGCTGATCACCTTCATTACCAGTTGGTTCAGAAATGTTTGTTCATGTTTAAAACTTGTTCAGTCAGAAGTTTGTTCGTGCTAGTTCTCAATTATATTGATGAATTATAGCCAGCTTATTATTCATACTCTTCAATCATGATATATCGTTATATTGTTGAACTTAAACTTGCTGGGTAACTTTCATGCTCACCCTTGCTATATCATGATAAAACATTGCAGATAAGGCGAAAGCGTTCGGATACAGGAAACGGTTAAAGCCAAGTTCAGCTTGGGATATAAAGTGCAGCTAGTTTGTAATAGCGTATTTTGATAAATGTGTTGTATGATAGAAAGTTTATGAAATGTGTATTAGGTTAAGGTTACTCGACCTTGGGGAATAGTGTGTAATGTAATGTATAAACAATTTATGTTTATATCTTCCGCAGTTAGTGGAAGAATTAGTGTACCGAATCCGTGGTGATTTGGGGCCCGGATTCGGGAATGCTACAGTTGGTATCAGAGTTGTTGGTTATGAAGCTTAGGTAGGAATACTTGAGACCAATAACCGCAGTAATTAGGATAAGACTAACTCAAATAGAGTTAGTTGGTCGGTAAGATTCAAAGGCGAATCTCGGCGAGTGTAAAGCACAGAGTTCCCTAACTCTGATAATAAAGTTGAACAGTAATGGTGAATAGATCGAGTCTAAAAGACTGAAAGTGCAGGGATAGAAGATCGTAAAACAAAACGATCAATGCATAGAAATGAATCGTAATATATACGATAAGATCACCCCGTGATCTGATAAGGTTATGATGTGGGAAAAGAATCAATCTGATGATTGAAAAGTTTACAGCAAGATGATGTGTGGTAGTTGTACTATGAAAACTCATGAAAGAGTTATGAATTGTAAATAGGGATTAAATAAAATTCGTATGGAGTAAATCTGGAGCTAGAATTATGGGGGATTTCAATTGAGGACTCGTGTCAGCCGCTGAGTTGTATGATTCCTTGTTTGGGCGGGGAATTTGTACTTGGTTTTAGAATCACTTAGCTTCCTGGTCGATGTAGTTGTTAGGTTGACCAATTCTTTGTATGGGCAGGGAATTGTTCACTTAGCTTCCTATATTGATTAGTGGCCGAGTTTGGTTTGACAACCACTTAATTTCTGGCATTGATAATCATTGAAATGTTTGTGTCGCGCTATTTGTTATATGCGTGTTAAGAGGGTGATTCCTTTCTCATGTGTATAACCGATAGATAGGTCATAGGTAGAGAATATAGGTTTAAGTACGAGTTCTTAAAACTCATACTTATGTGACATTCTTGACTCATAATTATATGAAATGTTTATGAACCCTCAGCGAATTGACGCCAATGGTCTGTCTAGGAAAGTTCTTAAACTCATATGATTGTGGTAATTTATGGACTCATAAGTGTGGTTTTATGAACTGGGTATAGTTGTGTGTGAATGGAGTGTTAAGGATTATAGGAATAGATAGAATGTTTAAGCAAATGATTTGAAATATCAAAATTTGTTTTTAATTATCACTCATGTACCATGTAACCTGGTGCAGAGATGATAAAAATGTGATGGAGTTGTAAATACAGGAATACTTAGTGTGAATTTGATCTTTGCTCGCGTTTTGAGTATCTTTAATAGATACCCGAGAAATTTGAGTATATATCAAAGTAAATCTTTGATAGATACCCGAGACGTTTGAGTATCTTAGATAGATACCCGAGAAGTTAGAGTATCTTTGATAGATACCCGAGAAGTTTGAGTATCTTTGATAGATACCCGAGAATTTTGTGTATTGATAGATATCCGAGAAATTTGCGTATGTATCAAAGTAAATCTTTGATAGATACCCGAGAAGTTTGAGTATCTTTGATAGATACCCGAGAAGTTTGAGTATCTTTGATAGATATATAAACGGTGTAAGGTGTACGGTGTAAGGTGTAAGGTGAATTTCGGGGACGAAATTCTTAGAAGGAGGGGTGAATGTGACAACCCAAGAAATTAGACAATTTATGAAAATCATAATTGATTGATTTAAGGTTCAATATTAGGACCTAGAAAGGAAATAAGTGTATGGAATTGACAGTTATGTAATGAAATTCCAAGAATTTTAAAAGTTTTGGACAAGACTTGAACTATGTGATAGACTGTAAGTGATAGTCTAGTAATGAGGTATAAGATTATAGTAGATTTAAAATTCTTTTGAAGAATTATCAGGGATAAGTATCGAAGTGAATACTAGTCGGTATATTTGGTTACATATGTGAACCGTAATGATTTGAGATCAAGGATTGATCAGATAAGTTATAACTTTAGAAAACCCTAAAGTTATGTTAATCATACGTTTATTAAGTTAGAAAAATCTAACGAATTGTTAGAAACCCTAACAATATGCTCAGAAACTTTAATTTTAGTTTATAGAATCCGAAACCCTAATTCTGATATCTAAAACCATAATTTGGGAATTTAAAAGTTAAGTGTTAAAAGCTTAAGTGTAAATATGTGGGGGAATAATAGTATTTAATTATATACTAATTCTAAGAGATTTATTTTATATATCTCAAATGATTAATTTTATAACCTAATTATAGCAAGTCTAAATTGGGTTAAGGAAATGAATGGGCTTGTGAGTAAGGATTGGTGTTTTAATGGAGAAATGAAAACCCTAATTAAATGAATTGGGTTGGATAAGAATTTAAGGTATTGGATTATGTATATTTTAGAGGCACAAGCAATACATTAATTGAGTGACTCAAATATTTTATTGTTAAGCCCAAAAGATTTATAAGTGATGGCCCAATTTTGGATCCCAATTGAAGGAATGGCACTTTAGACATTTGGGATAATAGATATTTCATTTACAAGAAACCAAACTTGGAGCTTAAAAAGGCCACATGACCGGATAAGAGGAGAAGGAGAGAAAGGGAGATGAATATGATGGTGATTTGCTTTAGTTGGTGACCAACTCTCCACTAACTCTTCTTATGTGTCATTTTTTAGTTTGTCCAACATGTTTGTTCTAGCGTGCAAGCAACATCTTGGTGGTTTAATGAGGAAAGAAAAAGAGAATGAGTGGAGAATGTTGAGAAATGAAGGCACATGGCCGGATATAGCAACAAGAGAAGAGAGTGGTTTTGTTCAAATATAATCCACTTCTAATAAAACTCTATCTTACTTTTTCTCTTTCATATTTCTTTTTGGTATTCTTGCAAGAGAAAGAAAGAGAGAGAAGGAAGGAATGGAATAGATAGAGAGAGAAGAGAAGATAATTTTTGATCTTCAAGCTAATCAAGATCATCATCTACTTGGAAAGATTAAGAAGGGCTAGCAAGATATTAAGGTATTAAACTACATTTAGTTAGTTATTCTAGTTGTTTTAAATCAAAACATGGAGTTATGTTCTTGATCTTCAAAACTCTAGATCTACATGATTTAGAGTGTTTTATGTGTGGATCTATCCATTTTAAGTTTCAAAAGTTAGATCAAAAGCAAGAAAAGTGAAGCTAGGTTTTCAAAGTGTAGAAAATCTTATTTTTCTTACTCTTGATTGTATTTAATCTTGTATTTGATGCTTGTTTGATGAAATAAGAAATATTGTTTCTAAAACTCAAAAACCATGAATATGTGTGTTTATGAGTGTTTCATGTTTAGATATAACCATATTGGGTGTTGATTTGGTTGAAATCAAAGGAATAGAAAAATGGAAATTTTCCGGAAAAGTTAAACTTTTAAAAAGTGTTTTGATATGGTGTTTTAGATCAAGTGTTGAACTTATGATTTTGAACCATATGAGGGAAGATCTACAGGATATATTATATTTTATGGTTAGATCTTGCCATTTTTAGGGTTGATAAGCTTGAACAAAGAAGAAGAACCAAAACAGTTTTTTTGTTTTAAATGAATTAGTGGACTGCTGCCCTAAACAGAAAATTTCGGATTTGTTAGGGCACTCTAAAAATTTTGGACTTGTTCTATGTTGTAGTACACTCAATAAGCTTTCCATAGACTCCGAAACGGACTAAATCCGACATCGGAGGAGAGAGTTATGGGATTTCTACCAAACTACTCAAAGAAAAGAAAAACTGATAGAAGGACAGTTTTGTAACAGCCACTTCCGGGCTAATTTCCGGGATCTTAAGATGTCCAAATATGGATTGTGATAGATGAAAACTGTTATTCGGAAAGATACGAACCCAACAAAATTGACGGATCATTAATCGGAGTTAAAGATTTCATTTTATTTAAGTTTTGGTGAAGGACTCTAAAACTGTTTTACGTCAAAAAGTTGCTGCCCAAAATTTTCCGAGGGCTGTTTCGGACATTTATTTAATGAGAAAAATTCCAGGCTTTTGGGAAATGAAAATATATGGTATTATGTAGCTCGTGTCCAAAATTGAGCTGATTCCAAGTTAAAACGACCTAGTTATGACCATTACAATTTTTGTGATTTTCCGACGGAAATCGCTATAAACGGAGTTCTACAACTCCGATTGCCACGAAATTTAAAATGGAGTATCACGTTAACACTTATAAGATCTTGTAAAAAGATGGGCATTACCGGAGTTAAGCACGAGGTAGCTAATTTCTTAAGCTACGCACTAGAAATTAATTTTTGAAAAATACCAAAGGAAGTAGGAAAATTATGGAAAAATAATTTTTGTGCATGAAATACATGTATATGTGTTTGACCAAAGGATAGGAGAATAATACACTGATTTGGTATTTTCATGATACGGATATAGAATACAGCTTGCTGGATTAGGTAAATTGTGATTCCAGTTTGCTGGATTGAAATAGTTTACTGAAATTGAAAATATGTTAAATCCAGTTTGCTGGATTGCAATTTAGGTTGCTGGATTTGGAATCCAGGTTGCTGAGTTGGTAATTTAGTTGCTAGATTTAGAATCAAGGTTGCTGGATTAATATTTGACTTATTAGATGTTAATGAATACTTATGAAATGAAAAAGCGAGTGCTAAATCATATAAATGTGATTCTATGGCATGGTTAAGTGCTTAAGTAGAGTTTAACTGAACTTAAACTCGAGTGTTGACCGACTAGACCGTCGAGATGTTAAAATTGTGTCAGTTTCAACTCAAACTTAATAGTCTAACTGATACTAAGTCTTATGTGAATTATAGACTGATATGGTTATGTGGTAATGTGTTTAGGTTATTCTGTGGATATAAATATAACAGTATTATACTGTGATGATATTATTCTAATATTGAAGATCTATATTACTAATATTAGGTCTTCGAGTAAAGCATTATAAATTGTGATGCGGTAATCAACAGTTCAGGCAAGTTTCTTTTACTTAACTCTAATAAGAGTAGTTTCTTCAAGCTTATGGTTAATCATTGCTGATTGCCATGAAATTTGTACTCTGTACATCTTGCATGTATAAGTCAGGTATGAAAGGCTGATCACCTTCATTACCAGTTGGTTCAGAAATGTTTGTTCGTGTTTAAAACTTGTTCAGTCAGAAGTTTGTTCGTGCTAGTTCTCAATTATATTGATGAATTATAGCCAGCTTATTATTCATACTCTTCAATCATGATATATCGTTATATTGTTGAACTTAAACTTGCTGGGCAACTTTCATGCTCACCCTTGCTATATCATGATAAAACATTGCAGATAAGGCGAATGCGTTCGGATACAGGAAACGGTTAAAGCCAAGTTCAGCTTGGGATATAAAGTGCGGCTAGTTTGTAATAGCGTATTTTGATAAATGTGTTGTATGATAGAAAGTTTATGAAATGTGTATTAGGTTAAGGTTACTCGACCTTGGGGAATAGTGTGTAATGTAATGTATAAACAATTTATGTTTATATCTTCCGCAGTTAGTGAAAGAATTAGTGTACCGAATCCGCGGTGATTTGGGGCCCGGATTCGGGGATGCTACAGTAATGATAACAACATGAGAATGAACAACGAAAACTGAAAAATAAAGAATTTGTTCTACAAATCAAAATAAAAAACAAGTTCGAACTTTAATATCTGAGGGTCTTAAGACTACTGACTTAGCACCTAACCATGTTGGTTAACATCCTTAACGCCTCTGAAATCACACATTGATTAGCATAACTTAATCGTTCATCTCTAACTTTTGAAAACATCACTTTTAGTTTCATTATATAACTCAATTAACAATCACTTAAAAATGTTTTACACTTTGTATTTCAACACCTTACAATCTATTATTGTAGTTTCTATTGTAACGCCCCAGAAAATTTGGATTTTTCAGAATTAAATTTTTTATTTACTTATGTGGATTAAATGAATTTAATTAATTAAATATGGGAGTAATCTAATTGAAGGTCGTTCTATGATCTAGATATATCGTTATGTCGTAGTATTTTGGCTACGTGATAGAATTAAAGTGTTTGAATTTCCAAGACGAAAATAAAAGCTTTCCGAGAAACCTTTTGAAAAACACTATTCACGCATTTCTGCTCGGGAATTATTTTTGAACTTTCGAGAAATACGTAATAATAGAATATCGAGGTGAGATAGAATATCCAATAATATTTCAGTTATGGCAAATGCAGTTTTTCGCCTGCCGACTTAAAACCTAACGATTAAGGAAAGTGAATTCCGAGAAGGAATTTTAATACATGTAATGAATTCAAGTAATGATTGTATAATATGTAGGTATTGTACGAAGTAATGAATACGAGTATGATACGAGGTGTTATATGAGTATGAATGAAGCATAGTATATCGTATATGAATAAGTATACAAGTGGGAATACGAGATGAATACGCAAATAATATGTTATAAGGCTTTAAGTTAAAATGAATTTAATTTATAGGATTGTGTAGAACATTGTAAAGTCCAACGAGAATTGATAAGGCCCAAGTGTAGAAATGGGTAAGCCCAATAGGAATTAATGTGTAAGCCCAATGCAAGCTAATGGTAAAGCCCAAAGAATTGTTAATACAAGCCCAAGTATAAGTTAAGCTAAAAGCCCAAAGTATTAACTTATGGGTTATTGGATGGTTTAAACCCATGGGTGATCCAAAGTAATGAGCAAGTAATTAATGTAATAAGCAAGTAAAGTGCTTATGTGCGGTGAACAAGTAAAAGTTGTGATCAACAAGCAAAGGTTAAGCTAGGTGATTAGCAAGTAAACTTAAAGGCTAAGTTATGTGATTATCAATTATACTTAATGGTTAAGTATATGTGATGCCCAAGTATTGGATAGATTTTTTGATGGCCAAGCAAAGAGTGTGGTGGCCAAGTTAACTTAGTACTTAAGCTAGGAATAGTAAGGAATTGATTAAAGAGGTGGGATTAACTTTGATCTAAAATGCCCTAACTTTGGGTTGCCTATAAATAGAGAGCTCTCAATTCATTTGATGGCTTGATTAAAATATCTCCCAACTCCTCTCAAGTTAAGCAACTTATTGGTTAGAGAGAATAAGCACTTATATGTCAAACTTCCATTATGAGATTTTCAAGAAGCAAGAAGGAAATTAAAGCTTAGTCAAGTGATATTCAAGGGTAAGAACTTAAACCATGAATCTCTTTCTCTTCCATTGGTAGGGAGATGGGTAGTGGTAGAACATGTATGCTGAGGAATGATAGGAATGAGTAATCAAAGAGCTTAAGTTTTAATAAGCCGTATAAGTCATGAATAAGCTATTCGTAATCATATAAGTTATGAAACAAGGAAGAACTTGTAGGAACTTGTTTTATGTTGAAATAATAAGGTTGTATGATAATAAGAAGTAAAGATGATGGTTAAAAGATTTAAGCTATGATAAGTCATGCAAAGTTATTTCATAATTAGTTCATACTTTTACAAGTTATAGACTAATGAAGAACAAGTAATAACTTATCATGTCAATAATTTAATGATGTATGTATGTCAAGATGTTAGTATGATGGATTGAATCCATTTGAAACGATGAACAAATTATAAGAAATGAAGTTATGCCGGAATTCACACGATTAGACGTGAATCGTCGAATTTGTGAAATACTCGGAATGGAAGTCAAATTTCAATATTTAGCTTGGAAACATTATTTTTCAATGGAGACAAGTCTTATATGTCATTATAGAGTTGTAGACTCAAGAATGACCAAATTCTGACTTAGAACGAATAAACGAGCGTTGAACGTTCATGAACGTTTATTATTTTCGTTAAAAATGAACTAATAGGTGATTTTTTAGCAAACGAAGTCAAATAGATAAAATTCTTGCATGAACGTGTAGAGTATGTAATTTGTGAATCGTAGGCTTTTTAACGAACCAATTCGGACTTATAACGAAGAAATGAGTTCGGGAGTTTCGTAAAATTTTCAAATTTTGCAAACTAGCTGAGGCACAGAGTTGGCGCCGCGGCTCCAACCCAAGGTCAAATGGGAGGCGCAGCAGTGCCGTAACAGTGTCAGGGCATACTGCTAACTCATTCCATGACGTGTGATGAAGAGCTAAGTGTGGCGCTGCGGCGCCAGTCTTAGAGTTTTGACAGACAAGAATGTTTACAAGTATAGAAGGAAAGATAACTCATTAGTAATGAAATAAGGTGTTATTATAACATTGCTAAGGCAGTGTTAGACACTTAATGTATGATGATTAAAGGTTAATAATCAATTGAAGATGAACGTAATGAGAACAATGTAATGTGCTAAGCCGGCTGTAGAAATTTGTTGACCAAGTTGATTATGAATCCAATGGTTTGCAATACCAGTATGGGATATGTAATTACTTAATGAACATGATAAGACCTTTCCTAAATCACTGTTATATCGATGACTTTAGGAATTTAATGTTGTTTAATGAGTAGTTAAACGACGAACGTAAAGTATAAGGAACGTGAACCGTATTCAATAATGATAAAGCCTTTAACGTTAATAGTTACAACTAAAAGTTGTTAAGTAATACATGAACGTAAACGATATGAAATAAAGTGTACTTAATAAATGACGATCGAGTTTTGATTAATAACGTAAGGATGTTAGTAAGCCGTGAGGAAGGATGATTAACTCAAAACGAGTTGGATTAATGAAGTAAATCTACATAAGACATAGAAGAGAAAGAATTTGGTAAGAATAATGTAAAATATAATGGCAAGCTGGAACCAATAGTAATAAATCTAATATATGATTAGATTGAGATGAAAGGTGAGATTCATTAGGAACCATGTATGTTCATTCATGACCTAATGTAGTATGTTATGTGGTTATGTGTTGTAGAGACCGTAAAGACTGAAAGGAAAAGTTATTATACTGTAGCAGACGCTGAAGGCAAGTTTTTCTTAAACGCTTGTCTAACCTTCGTGTTAGCCAAGTTTTCTGTGATTCATGTTATGAGATGCATGAAGTGTTTTACTAAAGGGTTGATGCCAGTTTTATCTCGGCTAGACTAATCTTGAAGATTGATTTATTTATTTACAAGTCTTTTAATATAGAATTGCTGACACTATCCTACGCCAATTGTTTGGTACAGATTCAAGTTAAGCTTGAGTATGAATAAACAAATGTATTTTTTATCAATTATTCGATGGGTACGTGAGGTTGCAAAAACTTAAACGTACATACGTTTAACAGGATGTAGTGTTGATCAACATAGAGTACTATGAGTTGATCACCCAGAAGGGCTCATAAGATATACCGGACTTACGAACATAGTTTCGGGTTGTCCTTTTCAAAGAAATTATGAAATGCTCATGGTCTTTGACCAGAATTGATGTTTTACTGAATATTGTTATTATAAAACGTTTTGAAGGAAAAGAAGTACTATTTTAAATTATCGGTAGTACTTCGTAACTATTATTCAGTTACTGAAGATATACGATTCCTATGTTTCAAGCACGTGATTTTAAAGAAATTGTTGTACTTGTTGAGCTTGTTATTCTCACTCTTGCTTGAACTATATGAATGTAGCTAGGACTGAACGAATTGAGGGATCTGACAAAGATAAAGGCAAGACGAAGATGAGCGATTAGTTTACCTTGTAATAAACTAGTAGGTTATGTATATCATAGTATGACGAACAAAGAATGTAACGGTTTTAGAACCTGGGAACAGGATGTAATATTATTAATCTAATAAGAATATCGTTAATTCACATATTTTGATGACGTTTCAATAGAATGAATGTACAGTTATGAGTACCGTGTAACACCATCTGTCGGGTTGGAAGATACCCAGATTTGGGGGCGTCACAGGTTGGTATCAAAGCATTAGGTTATAAAACTTAAGGGGGGAAAACATTAAGCTAATAACCTCGTTATGGAAGAAAAGTCCAAAGAAAGTAAACTCAAGCTTTACTTCAGTCGAATGAGTCAATAAGGTATTGAGGAAACTCAGTACCAAAAGATTTAAAAGATGGAAAGTAACCCTAAGTAAATTAAATGTGATTTGTGCTTATACTATGGTGTGTTATGTACTAATCAACATGTTATGTGTTATTGTAGGATGTCGATCGATAGCTTGATGTATAGAGATATACATGCGATGAGTGAAGAAACTGTGAACAAAGTAGAGCCTGTACCCATGCCAGTGGCAGAGGTACCATTAGTGATTCTAGAGGAGTCGGAGATAGTGGAGTATTTTTCTGAGGAAGATTACTCTGAGGGATATATGGATATAGTGTCATATTTCAATATGATGGTCTTTGAGGAGGAGGAAATGGAGGTAAAATCAGTTTATACGATGGTACGTACACTAGAGTCAATACCTCCAAATGTAATGAGAGCATTGTATCTGGCAGTGCTTGACAGGAATGTGTAACTGAGTACAGTTGTGCAGAATCAGAATGAAGAGATTAATTATCTCCATGAAGCTACGGTGTCTGCAAAAGCATATTTTGAGTTAGAACACGATAGACAGGTGCTTATGATAGAGCAGGCTAGGGACTATAAGAAGGAGGCCGATGAGCTTCGTAAAGAATTGGGGGAGAAGGATCGGAAGATAGTACGGATGTCTTACATCTATAAGAGTGCTCATATGGATTTCAAGCTGAAAGTTGCTTGTCATCTCATGGAGTTAGGAAAAACTCGACATACTATAGCGATGATTGCGAATGAGAAACACGAGGACGCTGTTATACATTATTAAAAGTTTAGAGTTATAAAGATGTCTATAGTGACGTAAAACCCTCTTTTGTATAAACATGGTAGTCTTTTTGTAAATCCCAACTTTTGAGAAGTTCAATTGCGGGATAGAAATGTACTAGCCGTTGGCTATGGAAGTAAAGTGTAAATAGTTTCAGACGATGAAGAAGCATATGAATATAATGAAGTTTTCATTTAATATACTTTGTTATGGTATGAATTGTTATGAGACGAATAATAACGAAGTAAGTAAATAGATAATAATGAAATTCTATTTAATCAAAAAATGCCGCCAAGGAGATGACAACGTAATCAGGAAGCGGAACCACGTAATGAAAATCAAGGGGGTCAAAACAACCATATGTAAGAGTTCGTTAATTTATTAACGACTGCATTTAACTAAACCAGGGGTAGAGTACCCGCCGAACCTAGATTAGCCAGAATGACTACCTTTAAAGAATTTAAAAGCGTAGGTCCGCCGGAGTTCAAAGGAGCAACGGACCCATTAGAAGCCCAGACATGGGTAAAGGAAATAAAAAAGGCATTTTTTATTACAAACATAGGTGAGGCGCAAAAGACTTCTCTTGCGACTTATATAATGAAAGGGGAAGCCAACTTTTGGTAGGAGGCTCACCAAGGTGGGGCTAGAATGGATGGGGTAATGTGGGAATAGTTCAAGAAGGTTTTTCTTAGAAAATTATTTCCCAACAAGCATGTAAGGGAGGATGGAGATTGTGTTCTTAGAACATAAACTAGGGGACATGACGGTTCCCCAATACGCGACCAGATTCAATAAATTGGCAAAGTTTGCTCCACATCAAGTGGACACTGAGGAAAGGAAGGCTCATAGGTTTGAGCAGGGCTGAAACCTTGGCTCTATAGAAGGATTTATGTGTTCTAGAGTGTTTCCTATGGGACCATTTTGGAAAAGGTGATTATAATCGAAGGTAATAGTGAGGCGTTGACTCAATATCACAAAGAGAGGGAGAATAAGAGCAAGGTAAAGGGAGGAACCAAGGTAGAGAGTGCCAGTGGTAGTGATAGTAAGCCAAAAAAATAAAGAATTTTAACTCCGGGAATACTGGAGTGGGACAAGGGGATCCTAAGCGTAAGATAAAAGTGTTTAAGACATGTGGAAAGACACATGTAGGAGTCTCTCTGAAAGGGATTATAAGTATCTTTAAACATTACAGTAGAGAATAGGGAAATAACTTTCGTTAATTATATTGGTGGAAATGGTTTCATGGATAATAATGGTAAGCAAGTGTTGATAGATAAGCACCGATAATGTTGAGAGAATTTGAAGTAATTCTCGGTATGAATGGGTTGATTAATCATATAACTTTAATAAATTGTTAGAATAAAAGTTTAAATCTTCGATTTTCTAAGTAACCCAAGGTAGTATTTTATGGTAATAAAATACCGCGACGCTCTTGTTGTCTAACGATGAAGCGAGTTAGGAGGATGTTAAAGAAGAGGGTGAGTCATTATGATTGCGTATCAACTATCATAATAGGAGTAAGTTAGCGGTTAAGAATGAATACCCATGCCCAGGATCGATGATCTATTTGATCAGTTAAAGAGGGCAAAGAATTTTTTAAGATAGATTCGCGTACGGGGTATAGTTGGTTGAAAGTAAGGAAGAAGGAGGAGGTACCTAAGGTGACATTCAGAACTCGTTATAGTTATGACAAGATTCTGGTTATGTCGTTTGGGTTAACTAATGTGTGGAAGTTAGACTTTCCATAATGGGTGTCGGGCAAGTCGATGACAAATTGATAGGTACTCTGGTGAGGTGCTATGGTTGAAAGTACCATTAGCGTCATAGAGTGTTCAAATAATATTGGGATGAGGGTGTCGTAATGATCGTTGGTGATATTCTAGTCTAATTTAAGATGTCAGAAGATCACGTTGAACATTTGGAAATAGTGTGAGAAACACTACAGAGGGAGAAGTTGGATATGGAATTCACTATGTGTGAATTGTAGCTTAAAGAGATAGATAAAATTTGTTATTGAGAAGTATGTTGAGAATGAGAAGGGAGAAAATAGTTTTGGGGAGCTAAAAGGTAGGTTAAGTGAGACATTTGTATTGTCTTTATCAGGTGATACGGGGGATTTTATAGTGTATCTCGATGTTTCAGATAGAAGATGGGGTTACGTACTCATGTAGCATGGAAATGTAATTACGTATGTATCACGCCAGTTAAAGAATTATGAGGAGGCCTATCCTACTTATGATCTAGAACTGGCAACTATAGTTTTACAATTAAAGATTGAAAGATAGTATTTATATGGGGAGAAGTGTGAGATATACACGGACTCTGAGAGTTTGAAATATATCTCCACACAGAAGAAGTTGAATATGAAGTAGAGAAGGTGATTAGAATGGATAAGAGGTTATGATTGTGATAGGTTATATCATACATGGAAGGTAAACGTAGAAGCTGACGCGTTAAGTAGGAAGGGTAGGGAAAAGCTATCAATGTTAACGACTCAGAATGAGTTACTAACGGAGATGGCAAGCACAGAGCTAGAAGTTAAATTACGGAATGAAGTGGTAGAAATGTTATTCACAATGTAGACTCCATCCACGATAATGGAACGAGTTGATTAAGTACAACTAAGAAACGAAGAGTGCAAGCGAATGAAGAAGAGAATGCAGGATAAAGAGAAGATCGTGTATAATCTTGTTTTGAAGGAGGAATTTGAGTTTCAAATAATTTTGAAGTTAAAGGGAGAATTAATCAGATGAAGATAGTGTAATATGTTAATAAGTATTTAAACTTCTAACTCAATTTATTGATAGGAAGTGACAAGTCATGAAAAATAAGATAATACCTTCGTTGAAGGTGAAATGAAAGAACTACAATGTCAAAGAAGCATTGTGGAAACTTGAGATTAAAATGATGAAGAAATTTTCCTCATTTAGCTAGATAATTGTAGCGAGATTCTGGGGACAGAATCCTTATAAGGGGGGAAGAATGTAACGCCCCAGAAAATTTGGATTTTTCAGAATTAATTTTTTTATTTAATTATGTGGATTAAATGAATTTAATTAATTAAATATGGGATTAAGATAAATGAAGCTCGTTCTATGACCTAGATATATCGGAATGTCGTAGTATTTTGGCTACATGGTAGAATTAAAGTGTTTGAATTTCTAAGAAGAAAATAAAAACTTTCCGAGAAATTTTCTAAAAAACACTATTCACGCATTTCTGCTCGGGAATTATTTTTGAACTTCCGAGAAATACTTAATAATAGATTATCGAGGTGAGATAGAATATACAATAATATTTCAGTTATGGCAAACGCAATTTTTTCCCTACGGACTTCAAACCTAACAACTAAGGAAAGTGAATTTCGAGAAGGAATTTTAATTCATGTAATGAATTAAAGTAATGATTGTATAATACGTAGGTATTGTATGAAGAAATGAATACGAGTATGATATGAGGTGTTATACGAGTATGAATGAAGCATAGTATGTCGTATATGAATAAATATACGAGTAGGAATACGAGATGAATACGCAAATTATACATTATAAGTCTTTAAGTTAAAATGAATTTAATTTATAGGATTGTGTAGAACATTGTAAAGTCCAATGAGAATTGATAAGGCCCAAGTGTAGAAATGGATATGTCCAATAGGAATTAATGTATAAGCCCAATGCAAGCTAATGGTAAAGCCCAAAGAATTGTTAATGCAAGCCCAAGTATAAGTTAAGCTAAAAGCCCAAAGTATGAACTTATGGGTTATTGGATGGTTTAAACCCATGGGTGATCCAAAGTAATGAGCAAGTAGTTAATGTGATAAGCAAATAAAGTGCTTATGTGTGGTGAACAAGTAAAATTTGTGATCAACAAGAAAAGGATAAGCTAGGTGATTAACAAGTAAACTTAAAGGCTAAGTTATTTGATTAGCAAGTATACTTAATAGTTAAGTATATGTGACCCCCAAGTACTGGATAGATGTTGTGATTACCAAGCAAAGAGTGTGGTGGCCAAGTTAACTTAGTACTTAAGCTAGGAATAGTAAGGAGGTGATTAAGGAGGTGGGATTGGCTTTGGACTAAAATGCCCTACCTTTGGGTTGCCTATAAATAGAGAGCTCTCAATTAATTTGATGGCTTGATTAAAATTTCTCCCAACTCCTCTTAAGTTAAGCAAGTTATTGGTTAGAGAGAATAAGCACTTATAAGTCAAACTTCCATTATGAGATTTTCAAGAAGCAAGAAGGAGATTAAAGCTTAGTCAAGTGATATTCAAGGGTAAGAACTTAAACCATGAATCTCTTTCCCTTCCATTGGTAGGGAGATGGGTAGTGGTAGAACATGTTTGCTAAGGAATGATAGGAATGAGTAATAAAAGAGCTCAAGTCTTAATAAGCCGTATAAGTCATGAATAAGCAATTCGTAATCATATAAGTTATGAAACAAGGAAGAACTTGTATGAACTTGTTTTATGTTGAAATAATAAGGTTGTATGATAATAAGAAGTAAGGATGATGGTTAAAAGATTTAAGCTATGATAAGTCATGCAAAGTGAATTCATAAGTAGTTCATATTTTTACAAGTTATAGACTAATGAAGAACAAGTAATAACTTATCATGTCAATAAGTTACTGAAGTATGTATGTCAAGATGTTACTATGATGAATTGAATCCATTTGAAACGATGAACAACTCATAAGAAATGAAGTTATGCCGGAATTCACACGATTGGACGTGAATCGTCGAATTCGTGAAATTCTCAAAATGGAAGTCGAATTTTGATATTTAGCTTGGAAACATTATTTTTCAATGGAGACAAGTCTTATTTGAAGTTATAGAGTTGTAGACTTGAGAATGATTGAATTCCGACTTAGAACGAAGAAACGAGCGTTGAACGTTCATGAAAGTTTATTATTTTCATTAAAAATGAACTAATAAGTAAATTTTTAGCAAACGAAGTCAAATAGATAAAATTCTTGCATGAACGTGTAGAGTATGTAATTTGTGAATCGTAGGCTTTTAAACGAACCAATTCGGACTTATAACGAAGAAGTTATGAGTCCGGTAGTTTCGTAAAATTTTCAAATTTTACAAACTAGTTGAGGCACAGAGTTGGCACCGCGGCGCCAATCCAATGTCAAATGGGTGGCGCAGGAGCGCCATAACAGTTTCAGGGCATAATACTAACTCACGCCGCGATGCAAGATGAAGAGCTAAGTGTGGCACCGCGGCGCTAGTCCCAGAGTTTTGACAGACAAGAATGTTTACAAGTATAGAAGGAAAGATAACTCATTAGTAATGAAATAAGGTGTTATTATAACATTGCTAAGGCATTGTTAGACACTTAATGTATGATGATTAAAGGTTAATAATCAATTGAAGATGAACGTAACGAGAACAATGTAATGTGTTAAGCCAGCTGTAGAAATTTGTTGACCAAGTTGATTTGAATCCAATGGTTTGCAATACCAGTATGGGTTATGTAATTACTTAATGAACATGATAAGACCTTTCCTAAATCACTGTTATAGTGATGACTTTAGGAATTTAATGTTGTTTAATGAGTAGTTAAACGACGAACGTAAAGTACAAGGAACGTGAACCGTATTCAATAATGATAAAGCCTATAACGTTAATAGTTACAACTAAAAGTTGTTAAGTAATACGTGAACCTAAACGATATGCAATAAAGTGTACTTAATAAATGACGATCGAGTTTTGATTAATAACGTAAGGATGTTAGTAAGCTGTGAGGAAGGATGATTAACTCAAAATGAGTTGGATTAATGAAGTAAATCTACATAAGACATAGAAGAGAAAGAATTTGGTAAGAATAATGTAAAATATAATGGCAAGCTGGAATCAATAGTAATAAATCTAATATATGATTAGATTGAGATGAAAGGTGAGATTCATTAGGAACCTTGTATGTTCATTCATGACCTAATGTAGTATGTTATGTGGTTATGTGTTGTAGAGACCGTAAAGACTGAAAGGAAAAGTTATTATACTGTAGCAGACGTTGAAGGCAAGTTTTTCTTAAACGCTTGTCTAACCTTCGTGTTAGCCAAGTTTTCTGTGATTCATGTTATGAGATGCATGAAGTGTTTTACTAAAGGGTCGATGCCAGTTTTATCTCGGCTAGACTAATCTTGAAGATTGATTGATTTATTTGCAAGTCTTTTAATATAGAATTGCTGACACTATCCTACGCCAATTGTTTGGTACGGATTCAAGGTAAGCTTGAGTATGAATAAACAAATGTATTTTTCATCAATTATTCGATGGGTACGTGAGGTTGCCAAAACTTAAACTTACATACGTTTAACAGGATGTAGTGTTGATCAACATAGAGTACTATGGGTTGATCACCCAGAAGTGCTCATAAGATATACCAGACTTACGAACATAGTTCCGGGTTGTCCTTTTCAAAGAAATTATGAAATACTCATGGTCTTTGACTAGAATTGATGTTTTACTGAATATTGTTATTATAAAACGTTTTGAAGGAAAAGAAGTACTATATTAAATTATCGGTAGTACTTCGTAACTATTATTCAGTTACTGAAGATATACGATTCCTATGTTTCAAGCACGTGATTTTAAAGAAATTATTGTACTTGTTGAGCTTGTTATTCTCACTCTTGCTTGAACTATATGAATGTAGCTAGGACCGAACGAATTAAGGGATCTGACAAGGATAATGGCAAGACGAAGATGAGGGATTAGTTTACCTTGTAATAAACTAGTAAGTTATGTATATCATAGTACGACGAACAAAGAATGTAATAGTTTTAGAACTTGGGAACGGGATGTAATATTATTAATGTAATAAGAATGTCGTTGATTCACACATTTTGAGGACATTTCAATAGAATGAATGTACAGTTATGAGTACCGTGTAGCACCACCTGTCGGGTTGGAAGATACCCTAATTTGGGGGCGTCACATCTATTATGTCTTAACATCATTAACATGCTTGCTTAGCTAACATAAGTCCATTACATATGACCTGCAAATAGGCAGAAGTCACTGTCTGGGCTCAGGGTACGGCGCAACTGCGCTGTCCCTTGCCTTGGCACTGACGCAGCTGCGCTGGTGCTCAATTGCAGAAAACCCAGTGGCGCTGCTGCGCCGTTTCTGCCTGTGGCAACGACGCAGCTGCGCCGTGCATAGACAGAAACTGCAGTAGCAGCTCTTTAACATAGCAGTCACCCAATTCAACTTAAACACTACAAAAATCACAAAACTAATCATCTAAAACTCTGCAACAACATAGTTAAGCATTCTATACACCATTCTATATACAAAAACATCATATATATTCAAGTTTAAGGGATCAAAACCCCTATTTTTCCAAATTTCATCATTTTCATATATTTAGCGAATTCGATCGCCACGAACTCGTTTCTTAACCAATTAACATGATTCAAACTACGCCGCTTTCGTTTCTTAACATATTAACATAATTCATTAACAAATTACAGATTATATAACATATAGAGCATAAAATTTCATTCTTTCTAAAGCCAATTTTTCATGTTCAAAACACTGTTATAAACTTTTCTTCCTTCAAACTAAATTACATGAATTTGATACTTTAAAACCACTTGAAGACAACACATGACAGATTATAAACCCTTTACAACACAATTACCAATTATCTTAGAAAATCATCTACCCAATTTCATCCCTTTTACCAAAAACTCAAGAATACCAACATAATTTTCATGGATTCTCTTACTACAATTATGTATAAGTATCAACCATAAATTATGATTATCAGTTTATAATCCATATATACAAGTATATATAACAATTCAATCATAACTATAATTTTTTAGGGAATAAACACAAAGAAATCAAAACATATAAGTTAGAAGAAATTTATACCTTAAACCCTTGATTGTATGCTAGCAAAATTGAGAGCAATCCTTTCCTCAAAACCCTTCTTCTCTAACCCCCCAATGTCATTGTGTTTCTTCTTCTTTCCCAACTTTCTGCTCTTAGGCCTTAGGAGAGAAATAAGACGCGACAGAAAAATAAACTGACATGGCTTAATTCCCACGTTCTCTTTTAGTTAAAAAAACAAAATACGTTAGTTGAATAATCCAAAGGCCACAAGGCCTTATTTGGCTACCACCTATTTCCCAAACTAAATTATTTTTATATTATTTATATTATATAGTTTCACTTGTCACACATGCAACCCATTAAATAGCTTATAATTTATAATTATAATAATCATAATCTTATTATAATTATACTTATAATAAATAAATAATTACATATCTACTTTAATTAATAAATTAGAAACATCACTTAATTTAATTTATTTATTTCTTTTAATATTAAACAATTCATTTAGTTTAATTATTTTCATAAATATTAAGCAATTGATTTAATTTAATTATTTCCTTAAATTAAATCCTTGAAATAAAATTATCATTATTCAATTTAATTAACATTAATTAATTTAGTTACTAAAATGATTCACCACAATCCATCAATTATTTATTTTCCTTAGTAAATAAATTATTTAAAATATTTATTTAAATCAATAAATATTTAAATTAAATTATAAATTTCTCGATCGTTACACAACCACGTGTATTACTGTACTTTTACTACTAGGTAGTTTAACAATTTAACGGTAAAACTTTCGCCGTTATTTTTATAAAAAGATATTTCTTTCGTTTTCTAACTACGACAATACTTCTATTGTGGGGTCCACCGATGATTATGCCATCGTACAAATATTTCCTTTTAAAACGAATATTTCCCGACCAATCGAATATTCCCCGACACAATGAATATTTTATATCAACTTGCTTACTTTGTAAAATTTTCACATATCACCCTTAATTTTAACCCTTTTTGAATTTAACCACTTACTAAATAAAATAATAATTATAAGACAAATGAATACTTTCATTTCATAAAATTTGGGATCTCATAATATCTGTCTTTACAAACATTAATAAATTCATGCTTATTCTCTAGAGGTTTCAACTGCTCACTGAAACACTAAGTCATATTTACTTTCTAGCAACTTCATCTAGAAATTAATAATCATAATACAAATCTCCTTTGTTATGTCAACATCAAATAGAGGGAGATTGCATATTTAAAATTTGATGTTGAAAGTTAATAGTCATGATTATATGTAAATTCCTTCAAAGGAACACATGTACAAGGACTTAGTGATAGATCAAATTTGTTAAGTTGATCTGGACTTTAATGTTTATCATTCTGTAAATGAATGTATAGAAGAAAAGATCAAAGCTGTTAGGTTGATCTATATCTTGAGATGTAATAGATAGGCTTTAACTGAATCGTAGTCTATCAAGATGATCAAGAGATTGCAGAAGACAAGGCAGAATCATAGAGCATCGAGGATCGTAGTGTATCTGCTTTGAAGGGCCTCTCCGAAGTCGTAGAGTGGTCCAAACGCCTGCCGAGCCAATTAAGAAATCGTAATGCGCTCTCGAAAGCGTAAAGTCTGCAAGTCAAGCAAGTAAAGATCGTAGTGTACCAGTACTTGAGAGAAATCATAGTGTTTTCATCTATCAGCATCAGATCCAGCACCAAGGTGGCAAGACACTATGATCAGAATCATAAAGATTCATCCACTACTACAAAACAGTAAATAGACAACGCGGAAAAAACGTTGTGGTTTCAGTCAGAAAAACGTCGTGGTTAAGGGTGTCATCTATTTGACACCCTTACACATTATTTTAAAAACGTTGTAGTTAAGCACATTACACAACATTTTTTAAGAAAAAAATGTTGTAAATTTGTTTTCCATAAATTAGCAGATGCTTAAAAACGTTGTAGAAGGTATGATTCCACAACGTTTTCTGGATAAAAATGTTGTAGTTTAATATATCAAACAACGTTTTTAAAATGTTATAGATTAAAAAAATAATAAAAATGTTGTGGTTCACCTATATTACCAATGCACATGCAATACGCTAATGCCTTTATATATAGCTAAAAGATCTAAATTCTCATTTAAATTTAAAGCAAAAATGTATCAACCATTCAAAATACATCCCAATAATACCATTCGTTTACAGTTTCAAATAACTATATCCACAAAATATATACCAAACTATCCATATATACATCTAAAATTCACTTTTCAATCCACAAAATAAACCAAACTATCCA
Source organism: Panax japonicus (assembly GCA_020205505.1). Classification (NCBI taxonomy): domain Eukaryota; kingdom Viridiplantae; phylum Streptophyta; class Magnoliopsida; order Apiales; family Araliaceae; genus Panax; species Panax japonicus. Next base: position 43,401,039 of record CM035102.1, on the reverse strand, counting down.
TAAAATTAAGCAACTACCTAAGCATGTGTAAAAAAGTCTAGGTTCTCCCAAAATACGCCACTAACTTTTTCTTTAGCACTAGCCATGGATGGTCGTAACTTTTGCTCTAGCACTAACCATGGATGGCAGTCGAGAACCCAGTGCTGATGCAGAACGATATACAGTCGATAACCCAGTGCTTCGTGGTTCTTCTTATTAAATGGTATTTTAACTGCATGTAGCAATATACTGTTATCAGTTTGAATTAAGTTCCTAACTATATAGAGTGAAGATAAACATAAAATATGGCAGAACCAAGATTTCTAGGAATTAGGATACCATACCACTATACTCCTTCCTCCCCTCTCTTCAACACTTGTATAATTTGTAAAAGTTGAGAGTAAGAACTAATGCGGCCCAGTTCAGAATAGCACAGCTGAACTAGTTATAGGCCCATGGTTTGATAACAATATTAAATGGTTATATATATCTAATGGTTTTTAAGGGGATCCCAACAAAAAGACAAAAAAAGAAGAAAAAGAAGCTGCCATCCCCATGGCTACTAATCAATGATCATAAAAATGGCTGCAATCATTGGAGAATAATAAAACAACTTACTCGTGATAAGATAAGAAAATATAAGATAAAATATTAAGTTCATTGATAATATGTTACGAGATGCCGAATAACATTAAGTTTGAAGTTGAAATAATCTTTTGAAGGACATCTAGAATGAGACTGAAAGTACTAGTTAGCAAAATTATGACTTCCGCTTATACACGATCAATATTTAGGACCCAGATAATAAGGATTATCATTTTAGAGATTGTGTTGTCACACACAATCCTATCAGCTAATTACCTTCATATGGAGATTGTGTCGGCCCAAGAATCATGACATTAAAGTACCGCATAATGTCTTCAGATGGCGATGCACTTATTCCAGGAGCTGCACCAATAGATCAAAAAGTAAATTTACATACCTAAAATTTCCAATTAAAAATAATTTTTCAGTTTATATCACAAAAAAAAAAAAGTCCAATAAAGCTCGCATCACAAAAATAGAAACTAAGACTAGATAACAGCATAAGAAGATCAATACCAAAAGAAGTCCAATAAAGCTCGCATCAAATAATGCTCCAAGATCTTTAAAGAAACAGATATCAATCACTGCTTTGAGCACAGTAGAATGCTTCAACTGTAAGGGCAGGAAATTCAAAATACCTCAAATCTCAGGGATGACATAGGTAGAACATGCAGAGGTGTATCGTTTCCATTGGTACACAGACTCCTAGATATTTCAGGCCAACCAAATGACTACAGGATGCGCCTCCTTGAAGAGTTTGCATGTATTTTTACCTATTTAAAGAATGGTTTAAAGTTTAACCATTCAAGTTTCGTCCATTAGGATACAGTTTATAAAACTTTAGAAGAGGATAATTTAAACTAATAAAAAGACATTTCAAAACAACATTTACTTTGCTAGAAGATACTCGGTGCTAAGACAATTGATAAATAGAATTAAAATAAAGTAAGACATAATTCAATCATAATAAAAGCTCCACTCCTACTTTTCATACCACAGTAGTACATAGAATGTTCTCCTAAACCCCCATATACTTGTCCAGCAGGTCAAGTAAGGATTACTTTCTATTACCAGAGCATGCACATACAAATGATATTCACCAGCATCAAGGAAGTAAAAGGTGAGCTACATACCCCTAATGCCTTGGAAATTGCAAGATAAACACATTCTTTCCCAATGCTATAATCATATGAGGATTGTTACTTTAGTAACAATGCCTCGAGCATTGTTACTTTACTTCATTCAATGGCATACTCAATATCTAAATCTAGGGGATGTATAAATCTGTCAATCACAGTACGTAAGCAGGAGGGGAAACATGAAAACAGGGAAAGGGGGGAAATATATTAATAAAACACCTACTGAACTGCCTGCCTAACCAAAGATATTAACATAATATAATTAGCAAGAAAACAAGGTGGGTAGTGCCATATTTTGCAAGAAGATCAAAGGCATTATGGTTCGCAAAGTCTTCAAACTGTGTAATATGGATAGAAGTGTTAATTATTATAAGAATACAAATCTAAACCTTAAATACGAAAAAGAAATTGGAGAAAAGTAACTAACTTGAATAAGGACTTTCTCCCCATAGTTCTGCTTGACCGCAGACATAAATTCATGTAGAAGTTTGGCATATTCCTATAGAGAAGAAAGAAATCCAGTTCAATATTACAGAAAATCAATTGGTGAAAACAATTGCTAGACAAATTACTTGAAGATCCATCATGGCCATATATAAACGGCAAAGGCACTTGATAATTGTGTATACAGTGCATTAGTTTCTTGACTGGTTGTGGATACAGGACAATTTATAAATGTTTTACCCAACTTCGTTACATAAAGGAGAAATTAATAAGGACTGAAGGCTCTCTATGCCCCATTGCCTCAAAATACATTATTGATTACCTGGAGCTCTTGATTGACAACAACTGGGGGAAGAAGACCCTGTAGGGCATGAGCATCCCTCTCTTTGTCCGTGAAGGTAACTGCTATTAGCCAAAATATTTACTAAGTTAACAAACTGGTTATGATAATTATGCAGCATCACAAGATTAAAACTCAAGATGCTGAAAGAATCAAATCTCTCATCTTTGACTCAACAAAGAACAATAAAATAAAAACTTCAACCAAAAAACTTCCAAGAGCTGAGGACCTTCCAAGGTTTCAGTTTTGTTTCTGAGAATTTCAAGAGTTAACATAATGTAGATTTTAAGCTCAATCAATTATTTATGTTTAATATAACAAACACATATTCATATAATAACGAATAACAAAATAGGAATTGAAATTAAACTGAATCGCCACGTACAAAGAAATGATCTGATTAACAAAGAGTTGACCTAATTCCAGATCTGGTAGCGAATATAAGAATCGACTGATATTCCTTGGGCGGTGAGATTTGATTAATTTCAAATCCTTTCCCCATGGCCGGAGTCAATTCAACCACATCACCTCCACCAAGTCCACAAAGAAGCTCCGCGGTGGAGGCAGCTATGCTCTTCACCAAAAACTCGAACGCACCCTTCGAGAAGGCGAGAGACGGTGGCGACACGGTGGTGAGAAATGATGGCTTTTCAATGCCCGGAAGTCGGAACTGAAGGTACTGACCGGGCCTCGTGTAGGAGGCGACGAGGTCGGGAAAGTCGGAGACGTCGATGGTAACATGGAAGAGTGACTCAGCGGCGGATAGACACCGGCGAGAGGGGCTTGGGATCCAGAGGGTGGTGTCTTGGAGGACGGCTGCCGAGATCAGTCACTTGATGAAGAACAAACCAAAAACAGATAAGAACTTGTGATGAAAACCTAGCCTACGAGCACGGAGAGAGAGTATCTCTTTTAATTTTAAGCTTTCACTTGGGCGTCTTTTTTTCCTCTGTATTTTTTATCTAGATAACGTTTTTAAAAAATAACATTATCTAGTTAAAACCAAAAAATGTCCTTTTAAATAGATAAAGTTTTTGTATATATATCTACAAAGTTTTTTAAAAAAATGTTGTGAAAAAAATACCACAACATTTTTATAAAAAAACGTTGTGGTTTAAGTGTTGTCTATTTACTGTTTTGTAGTAGTGATCTGTCTGTGTCAGAAGCATCGAGCCTCGTCCATTTGTTTAAAGATAAATCACAACTGTAGTATCCCCGAATCCGGTATACTATTTCTATAACTAATTGCGGAAGATATAAACATAAATTGTTTATACAATACATTACACACTATTCCCCAAGGTCGAGTAACCTTAACTTAAAACATAATTCATAAACTATCTAAAATACAACACATTTATCAAAATACGCTATTACAAACTAGCCGCACTTTATATCCCAAGCTGAACTTGGCTTTAACCGTTTCCTGTATCCGAACGCATTCGCCTTATCTGCAATGTTTTATCATGATATAGCAAGGGTGAGCATGAAAGTTTCCCAACAAGTTTAAGTACAATAATATAACGATATATCATGATTGAAGAGTATGAATAATTGGCTGGCTATAATTCAACAATATAATTGTGAACTAGCAGGAACAAAATTTTGACTGAACAAGTATTTTAATGAACAAACATTTCTGAACCAACTGGTAATGAAGGTGATCAGCCTTTCATACCTGACTTATACATGCAAGATGTACAGAGTACAAATTTCATGGCAATCAGCAATGATTAACCATAAGCTTGAAGAAACTACTCTTATTAGAGTTAAGTAAAAGAAACTTGCCTGAACCGTTGATTACCGCAACACAATTTATAACGCTTTACCCGAAGACCTAATATTAGTAATATAGATCTCCAATATTAGAATAATATAATCACAGTATAATACTGTTATATTTATATCCACAAAATAACATAAACACATAGCACGTAATCCGATCAGTCAATAATACACATAAGACTAGGTATCAAGTCAAACTATTGCAGTCTGAGTTGAACCCGACACAATTCTAACATCCCGACGGTCTAGTCGGACTTTTATCGAGTTTAAGTTCAATTAAACTCTGTCTAACCACTTAACAATTATCACAGATAATTTCTAATCAGACAAAACATTTTTCCTAGGCTCGTAATAATTTTTGGATAATTATTACCATTTATCAACATTTTTCAATCCTTAAAACCTTATTTAAATGAATTAAATACCACATAATATCTTAATCATTAATATTTATTTAATATAAAATATTAATGAAAATCATTATATAATATTATAATATAATTATAATATCACAAAGTATTTTTAATACTTTAAAAATCATTTTTATATTATTTTCACACACTTTAATCAATTATCCGATAATTGTTATAATTATTAAAATATTAATATTTTCATGCCAGAATATCAAAAGTTATATTTTATAACTTAAAATATTTTTATAACACTTAAATCATTTTTATATGATTTTTAAAGCATAAATTCTATTTTTCCATAATTTATTTAATATATTTATTAAATAAACTAATTATCATTAATATTGATTAATTAATAAAATTCATCCCAAAATATTAAAAGTCATCAAAAATAACTTAAAATATTTTCTAACACCATAATATTATTTTTCATGATTTTTCATGAATTAAAACCATTTTTAAATAATTTATTTAATATTATAATTAAATAAATAAATACCATTTATATTCCAAAAATATTAAATATTTTCAAAATATACTTAAAATAATTAAAAACTATTTTTCAGATTTTAAAATAATTTTTTATAATTTATTTTGTATTTTTAATAATTAAAAGCTAATTTTTTCTAATTTTAAATCATTTTCAGAATTTCAGAAATTAAAAATAATTCAAAACCGTCGCTATAGGCTTTAGCGACAGAAATCTGTCGTCTTAGGTGTTATTCTTCAGCCCAGAATTCCAAAGTCAGCATCCGAGTGGACTAGTTTGACCGATTATAATTCTCAATCCATTACGTTTCTGGGCAATCTAACACTTAGTGCTTGTAGTACTAGTGTAATAATACAATTATCAACAAATATCATGTTTAAACAACATCAGATCTGGAAGATATTGGTCATCAAAAACTCTGACAATGCTGTTCTTCAATTTCTGGGTTTTTCAGAAATTGAAGAACAGTCGAGGTGCCTGTTTTAGATCCTTATAACTTGCAATCTAGGTTTTTCTTTTGTGATCTAAAGGTTAAATATTGCAGGGGAGATGTAAAGCTACAATTACATATCAAAAAGTATATCTAACAACAACATATACACAAGATTAAAGTTGGTCAAAGTTCTGACAAAAATTCGGCTGATGAAGATCTAGGTTTTCCAGAAAACCTTCATCAGGCAGTTCGGTCAATGATGTTTGACCATGATTCTACACGATTATGTTAATGATCTGGATGAACTAAAGTCTTCAAAATGTAGTATTCATGGAAGGCTACAGTAAACAACCTAAAACATGGCATAAACACAAACAGACTACAAGATCTAGCGCCTGCAAAAACTTTGTCAGAGGTTACTGAGATTTCTGGGCTGCCCAGAAATCAGTTTTTGTGATCGGTCAACTACCTTTGACCGCTTGTAACTTATGATCTAGACATGATATAGGGTTGATTCAAGTTTCAGATTAAAGCCCTATCAACAAAGAACATATCTATAACATTACATACACAAAACATCAAATACACACAGATCTAAGGCCTCTGACATTTGACTGTCAGGCCACTTTTCAAAGTTTTTTCCAAATTTCTAAAAATGCAAGATTCGAGTATCTTGATGTTATGGATCTGGATTTAACAACCCAGATCACTAAATGACACCTAAATACACAACATTAACTAATCAACAATAACATTTAACACCAAATCATGAGATTTCAAATTTTTAGGGTTTTATACCTTTTGAGCTAGATTTCTGATTTCTGTCCTTGATGATCTGATCTTGTTGAGCCAACAGATGATTTTATCTTAACTACTCACTCCTTTTCACTCTCATTTTCGGATTTTAGAGAGAGAGGATGGCTTGGGAAATTTTCTACCAAATTTTTGTAACTTTCTCTCTCTCTAATCTTTATAATTAATCACATGATACATTGCATTTTACTTTCATCTCTACTGATTATAGGCTGAGTTGTTGGAATTTAGATGGTGCAAAAGTCAAGATTTGGTGAACCACTAAAGGCCTTGGCAAAAGTTGCAAGTTACCTCAAATAATACACAAAAGCGGCATATTTGTCATTTCCTTAAATTTCTAGAATTTTCATTTGATGAAACCCTTAGGGTTTAGGATTTGGACATTTTAGGGTTTAGGATTTAACCCTTAACTTTGCAAATTTAATTTCTAACATTTCCAAATTTCGGTTATAAAAATAGAAAATTAATATTTCTAACTTATAATTAGAATTTTCTAATTATATAAAAATTTCTTAATCATAAATTCATTCTTGCTAATTAGGACTAGCATTTCCTAATTACAATCGCTAATAAAGCAATTAGGGTATATATCACGGATTAGGGTTTATAACCCAAAAATTAGGGTTTTTTAATAGAAAATAATTTTCTAAAATAGAAATTAAATATTCGTAATTAAATTAGGTTTTTCTAATTACTCATAAATTGAAATAATTAGGATTAGGGTTTCCTAATTAGCATTGCTAATTTTAGCAATTAAATCCACAATTGAGCATTAGGGTTTCTAACGGAATAATTAGGGTTCCAAAAATTGGAAATTAGGGTTTGCTAATTAATTAGCCTTTATCCTAATTAATACTTAATTAATAGCACTAAAGCATTAAAGTTCTCCATTATATTCCCAGATTAGGGTTTCATTTTATCAGAATCTGAAATTAGGGTTTACAGATCTGGTATTAGGGTTTTCAAATAATTAATTAAGATTTTAGATAATTCATTAGGGTTTTCCCTAATTAATTTAATATTAATGATGTTTAACCTTGTACATAACATTGCATTCCCAATCTAGGGTTTTTAATATCCGAATC